>OX596380.1:99819368-102326868 GCA_951394425.1 Tipula unca
ATTGGACTGGCGATATAAGATGTTGCGCTGAGGTGTTTCAGTTTTACGAAAGATGTACTCCAACATGAGATTAAAGAGTATCGGGGACAGAGCATCTCCCTGCCGAACACCCGAGTTAACTGCAAAAATTGTCGATAGCCTGTTCTCAACTTTAACACAGCATTGAGACTGCGTCACTGTCATCCTACACAGTCGTACCAATTTTGTTGGCATTCCTAGGTATTCCAGGGCAGACCACAAACTCTCTCGATTGATCGAGTCGTAGGCCTGCCGGAAATCCAGGAAAACCTGATGTACGGAGATGGATGTCTCATAATATTTAGATAGAATCATCCGCAGCGAAAAGACCTGATCAGTGACTGATCGATTCGGACGAAATCCTCCCTGATAGTCACCAACCAAGCCCTCCGCAAGAGGAGTGATTCTATCCAATAAAATGTATGACAGTAACTTGTATGTTGTGCAAAGGAGAGCTATACCGCGATAATTCTCACACTTCAAGCGGTCTCCCTTCTTGAAGATGGGGCATATCGCGGCCACTTTCCATTCATCAGGGATAACTTCGGTTCGCCATACTAATCGAATAAGGTCGAAAAGACAGTTCCACAAAGTATCCCCTCCGAATATCAAGAGCTCCGAATTAATGCAGTCCACTCCAGGTGAGCGGTTTCGTTTCATTCTCTGCATGGCCTTAGTGAATTCCTCATGGGATGGCTCCTCAGTGCAAATCTCCGCAGACTGTTTTAGAGGTGGCTCAACAACAGTCTGTGACGCATGATGAACATCAAGCAGCTAAGTAAAGTGTCCACTCCATGCGTCAAGTACTGCGTCGATGTTGACACAGAGGTTTCCATCCCGGTCCCGAATGGCGGTTGACGAAGGCCTGAAAGTATGGTGCAATCCAGTAATTCCTTTAAAGAAATTACGTGAACTACGCTCATTGCTGAGTTGTTGTACTTTCAGAACCTCGGCCTTCCACCATTCTCGCTTCTTCCGTCTACAAATCCGCTTAGCTGCCCTTCTTGCAAGAGCTGCCTTGTTTTTCCTTGCGATTGTGAGACGTTGTTGCACTTCATTATGGGCTATATTTTGTTGCTCAACTGCAAGACGACACTCGTCATCAAACCAATCATTCTTGGGTCTGACTTTCACTATACCTAAAGTCTGTTGAGCAGCACTGACAACCGAAGTTTTCAGTACCTCCCAGACAGAGTTCACGCAGTCAGACTGGTAATTAGCTCCCTCAATGTTGTCGCTGACAAGATCCTGATATCGTTTCTTTTGATCTTCATTTATCAGACCTTCACAGTCGAAACGTTCCATCCGTTTCGCTGTGTTCCCCGACCTGTACGAAAACTTCCACCGTAGCTTTGCAGCGACCAAATAATGATCGCTGCCTACGTATTTGGTTGCTGACCGATAAGTTCTCACATCCTGCACAACCCGAGCTCGCCCTTTTGAAATTAACACGTGGTCAATTTGGCTCCGGGATGTTTTGCGAGGATGTGTCCATGTCTCTAGGTGTATCTGTTTGTGAGGGAAGAATGTGCTTGCTACTCTAAGATCATGAGCAATTGCAAAGTACATCATTCTCTCACCATTATCGGTCGCAGTTTCGTGTCGGGAGTACTGACCTATGTTTTCACACAAGTCGGCCTGATTTCTGCCAGCTCTAGCATTAAAGTCCCCAATTACAATTCTAACATCGTGTTCGGGTATAGATCCCATCAGATCGTCCAAGTCATTGTAAAATGAGTCTTTATCTTGGGGCTGGCTGACTTCTGTGGGCGCATGTACACAAATTATCGACAGGTTGGCTAACTTCATGCGCAGGCGAAGCATACACAATCGGTTATTGACTGCTTGAAAATCCAAAACAGCCTTCTTTACCTGCGGCCCAAGAAGAAATCCAGCTCCAAGATTTCCGAGGTCATCTCCACTGTAGAACAACGTATAGTCCTGGGACACATGGTCTCCACTTTGAGGCCAGCGAGTTTCTTGAAGAGCAACGAGTTCCAGCCGATACTCTTTCATGCACGTGATTAGACCCTCCAACGCTCCTGGTTTTCTAAGTGATTGCACGTTCCACGTGCCGATCCTAAATCTCGTATCCGGGTACTTGAGCGGGGGTCCGGTGTTGTTTTGGCGGTATCCATTTTTCTTTTTGTTGATTTTATAAACAGTTGATTTTTTTTACGGATGCGGGTCGTCAGCCCAGCGATCCAACCGTTTAGTCGCCTCCTACGACAAGCAAAGGATACTGTGGTGGTATTCTTAGGAAACATGTTCGTGCAATTTAGATTTACGAGACATGTAAGTGCCCCCCGACCACAGGGGCCATATGAACATACAGTATCTAAATATGGTGTTCCACCAGCGCTCGAAATTTAGAACTTCTGCAACTAACTCAAATAAAACTACTCGAAGTATTAAAAGTTTTATATTTTCCCACAAATGTTTATATTAATTTGGCAGTATTTAGAGAAGGGATTTGTTTTGTATATTGCTTACATATTGTCAAAGCAATCTCGTCCTATTTGTACATTTTTGAAAGAAATTTATTATTAAGGTGCTATTCCACTAGAAAAATTGACTGATACCCAGTATAACAAAACTGAAAACTTGAATCTATTACCAAATTTTTTCCGTTTATCAGTAGCAAAAATCGGGAAATGATGAAATTTGGTTTCAAAATTTTAACACTATACAGCGTTGGTGGATTGTTTTTTTATTTTTATCAGAAACGCCATTATGGTTGGTTACCTTTTTTTGCTGTGAAATTTTCTGTGTTTTATTTTCGAGTATTTTCCGTGTTATTTTTATTTTAAATTAATTTTATGTATATAATATTATAGTGTATAATATTAATTTAAGTGTATATAAATATATTTTTTTTTGTGTATAAATATAAATTTCCGACGTAAATAATATTTCTTGTACACATATACATAACTACGAGTTCATTTTGTTCAATCATTTATTGAAAGGTAAATATTTTGTGATATGTTTTATTTTGTTATGATTAAATAAGTTGGTTACTAACAAAATTAAGGTTATGTTTATTTATTAAATTTGGTTTATTTCAATATTGGGGCTAATTAGATATGTACATTATGTACATTTAAATTCTTATAAAAAACTAATCGTAATCTCAACATGTCAATAATTTCCCACACACATCTCTGAACTTTTTATCTCGACAATAATTTTTCAGTTGTTGAGATGAACCAAATTTATGTGCCATTGCTTTACCTCAACAAATTTTTTATTTAAATTGATATTAAATTATTTTTAAAAATATGTATAGGTATCTTAAAATTCAGATATGTCGGAACGGACCAGACAAAGGCGAATGAAGCTAGAGTTAAAAAGAAATCTCCCTCATCATACATCACAATTCGACGTCAAATAGCTGTGAAGTAATAATCCCGTGATTATAATTAAATGTACTTACAATTAATTAAATTTAAGAAGAGAAATATTAAATATATTTATTTAAAACCGTTAAAAAAAATTTTTTATTTACATTTTCGAATTTAAATTTCTGCCGCTAAAATCTATAATAAAGCCTCCGCCCACATTTTGTTGAAAACATAACCTAACTTATTTTCATCATTGTCCGACTATTTGCGACCACGTTCATAGTAAATCTAACAAAAAGTCGGACATATTTGATGAAAAAAGTCGGAGAGGAATTCATCAATTTTTCCGAAAAATTTCGTTATATGTACTTGGGAGTAAAAAAAGAGGAATAGAGAATAAAGTAAGAAAAGCTATGTAATAGACAAAGGCAAGTTTTTATTTTTTTAGTTTTTTTATAGCAAATATTTAAGGAGAAATTTTGACAGCACACAAAATCATAACCAATAATTAATAAAAAAATTAATATTACTATTAATTCGGTTAGTTTTACATCTCAAAATTATCTAAAAATTAAATATTATTAATACTCATATCAGAATTATATTTTTTAGTATATTTTCCGGAAAAATTAAAAAAATCTCTATCAATGAAACGTGTTTTTGTATTTTTACTTTTTGATTTTTGTTGGGTACTGATAAGAAATGTTCATAATATTAAAATGCAGTTAACAAAATATGTATAGATAAAACTATAGTCTAATGATAATAAAATGTAGTATGTATTAGAATTTAGAAAGAAATTTATTTACAATTTATTAACACATTCCTAGAACGGGATTTATTTATATGTATAAAATCAATTATTCATAAAAGATATTTAATTCTTTTACATATTTTGTTCACTATATCGTATATGCTAATTAAATATGTTTAAGCCATGCATATTTAATTATTTACTAATCCAATCAACTGTGCTGGGATGTTCTATCATCACTTCGATTCGCTTCGATAGACATTTGTGTCTCTTTTTTTACGAATAAAATTGTGCTCCATTGCGTTTTTTGAATTACGTTTTGTCTATTGCGATCTCAGCCTGTTAGACTAAATTTGCAAACTATCTCTTTTTCCTATTTTCATTTGCCATCGAAAATAAAAATATTGGTGATATTTTATCGCATGAATTTATAGAAATAGAATCGAGTAGGCTATGCTCACAATATAAATTGCGAAATAGAATACAATTTTGTTCGTAAAAAAAAGAGACACAAATGTCTATCGAAGCGAATCGAAGTGATGATAGAACATCCCAGCACTGATATCGTAATGTTGTATTTTTGGCATTTGGGGAATACGTTATCCTTACATATATGTATATATTTTTCGTGTAGCATACTTTCATGTGAGAAAGCGAATAGAATTTGATGTAAACTGCATATTGGGTAGGTTAAAATAAAAAGCCTTTTCAGATTTTCTCTGCAAAATTTTTTTACTCAATTATGTACGACCCTACTTAAAAATTGACAGAATTTTTGTTTTGGAGGTTTGTAGAGTACTAACATAACAACTAAAACCTTTTGTCGCCATTGCTGAAGAGAACACAAACAAGAATTTTGTTTTTAAATAAACTGTAAACAACAAATAAAAACGTTTTGTTGGTAGTAAAGTGTTACGATAAATTTACATAAAATCTCAACGATTTTATATATATAAATATCCAAAATTAATTGAATGCAAAATGCATAAAAGACGTCGTACAAGTTCAGCATCAAGCCGACAAAATGACGATATGGCTGACGAGTCCGAACAAAGTCCTATATTAATTATTGGATCTGGTCGAAAGCGAAAGAAACTAGACCCGGTAATTATTATTATGTTATTTAATAAGTAGATTTTATTAAACTGTATACCAAATTTTAGTCAGAATTATGTCAACAATTGTATGATTCGATACGTAACCTCAAAAAAGAAGATGGCTCAATGCTGTGTGACACATTTATTAGAGCTCCAAAGCGTCGCCAGGAGCCTTCATATTATGAAGTTGTTGCGAATCCTATAGATTTATTACGCGTACAACAAAAATTGAAAACTGATTCTTATGATGATATAGATGAGTTAAGTGCTGATGTGGAACTGCTTGTGAACAATGCGAAAGCTTTTTATAAGCCAGATTCAGTGGAATACAGAGATGCTTGTGCACTTCTAGACCAATTTAATATAAACAAAAATAAAATATTAGAGGCGGTTGGAGACGATACTGAACCAAAATCAAAAACTGGACGAGTTGGCCGATTACCACGAAAATCTGGGACTCATGATGACGATAATGATTCCACTCAAAGTAAAGATGATGATTTTGATCCATACGAGGAACTCTTCTCAACTGTCATGACTGCAACTGATCCAGCTGATAACCGATTACTTTGTCCAATGTTTCAGTTGTTACCATCAAAAAAATTATATCCCGACTATTACGATGTTATTGAGCATCCGATCGATCTTAAGTTTATAGCTACAAAAATACAAACCAGTGCTTATTTATCATTAAATGAGTTAGAGAAAGATTTCTTACAGATGACAAAAAATGCATGTGCGTTTAACGAACCCGGTTCGCAAATATATAAAGATGCAAAAGCATTAAAAAAAATATTTTTAGCTAGAAAACAGGAAATAGATAGTGGAAAAGCAAAACCAGCGGTTAAAACAAAACGTCGAGGTCAAAGCTTATCAGCAATTACAGCTGCTCTCAAAGAAATGGTAGAAAGTTCAGAGGATGAAGATGAACTTATGGAAACTGAAGGTGGTGGGCCACTATGGCAGTTATTCGACCAACTTTATAATACAGCCAATGCATCAGGTATTCTAGTTGGAATTATTTATCTTAATAGAACTTATAAATAACATTTATTTTAAATTTTGTGGTTAATATATAATTATGTAAATTATTTTGATCTGTTAATTGTAATTTTTATATTATATTATCACTTTTGCCCCAATTTTGGTTTAATATTCTGCACGATAAAAAAGAACATTGAAAATATAAAGGTTGGAAACAACAATAGAACATAAAAATAATTTAAGAAGTGCAACTTAGTAGGGTGGTAGGGCCTAAGAAAGTGTTTTGTGTATTTTTGTCGATTAACAAATTTATTATAATTTATGTTCAAACCATTTTTTCTATTACTAAAAAAACAATTATGTACCTATTTTAGTGTTTTATGTTTTGTTTATGTGTTTTCATTTCTTTTTCTTTCATTTTTTATTTGTACATATGTTTTCTTTTTATGTTATCGAAAACAAAATCTTTGAAAATCACTTAATTAGATCATCATAATGCCCCAGGCGCTCCACTTGGCGAATCATTATGGAAATTACCGAATCGACGATTCCATCCGGAATACTACACGCAAATTAAGAACCCAATTTCAATGGCACAAATAAGAAATAAACTAAAGAAAGGAGATTATAGTAATATTACTGAAATGACGGCCGATTTATATTTGATGTTAGATAACGCCAAAAAAGCGCACCCGTTGTCGAATAAGGTGTATAAGGTAAAATAATTTAAAATACAAATTGTACTTCTTATTATGTCACCATTTAATTCCATAGGATGCAGTAAAAATGCAAAAAATTTTGAATCAAAAACTGGTCGATACAGGTGTAGATCAAGATGATAGTGATGAGATTGAAGATGGCGAAACCTCAATACCGTCTATAGCATCAGCACAATCTACCGCGACGTCATCACCATCGACACCAACACCAACGGCATCACAAATGCCCAAGAAAAAAGGTCGCCCAAGAATTCATCCAATTACAGCTCCAGTTACTCAATCACCGACACCACCACTTATTCAACCAACTCCCGTTAGCACACCCATCAACACACCAAAAGGGCGATTTGGAAATAATCCCGTATTAAAGAAAAAATTATTGGCATTACAAAAATTTTTGACGGACTTTTCAATAGGTGGGCGTCGTCCTATGGTCTTGTTTATGGAAAAGCCATCAAAAAAATTATATCCCGATTATTACGAAGTAATTCAGCATCCGATTGACATGAATACAATTGAAATGAATATAAAAGCAGATCGCTACGGCACTTTAGATGATATTGTTGGTGACTATCGATTAATGTTTTCCAATTGTAGAAAATATAATGAAGAAAAGTCATTGATTTATGAAGATGCCAACACACTTGAACGGGCGTTAAATGAAAAATTGAAAGAATACTCAGGATTATCAGAACGTCGAGTGAACCCAAAAATGTATGAAGTTACTATAAAGTTCACATTCAAATCTTTAAAATAATTAATTTATTTACAGTATTTATACGAAAAGTAAAAAACCGATGACACCAATGGATCAAAAATTACGACAGTTATATGATGCAATCCGTGATCATCGGGAACCAAAAGGAAATCGACAATTGGCATTAATCTTTATGAAATTACCATCGAAAAATGTAAGCTCCAACTTTAAATGATTTTTCAATTTTTATGTTGTTTTGGAAAATTATGTGATTTTTCTTTTAACTTTCCAAAATCCGATTTAATATTTGGATGTGGAAAGAAAAAGGTAATAATTTGAAATGTACACTGTTATTTTAATGTTGTAAAATTTTGTTTGTAGTTTTTTATAGAAAGCCTTTAGTAAAATGTTAGTTATTGCGTTATGAACATATAACAAAACTAAGTATGTAGTTGTTACTATCTAAAACTAAGGCTGCTCTTGCTAGAAGCGCAGCTAAGCGGATTTGCAAACGGAAGAAACGAGAATGGTGAAAAGGCGAGATTCTGAAAGTACAACACGGCAATGAGCGCAGTCCGCGTAATTTTTTTTATCGGATTGCACCATACCTTTAGGTCTGCGTCAATCGCCATTCGGATCCGTGAAGGGAATGTTTGTGTCAACATCGACGCAGGAAGTGGACACTTTACAGTTCTGCTTGGTGTTCACGATGCGTCACAGTCTGTAGTTGAGTCACATCAAATACAGACTGAGTAGATTTGCATGGAGGATCCATCCCATGAGGAATTCAGTGGGGTCAAGCACAGTGACGCAGTCTCAATGCTGTGTTAAAGATGAGAACAGTTCTGGGATGTTCTATCATCACTTCGATTCGCTTCGATAGACATTTGTGTCTCTTTTTTTACGAACAAAATTGTGCTCCATTGCGTTTTTTGAATTACGTTTTGTCTATTGCGATCTCAGCCTGTTAGACTAAATTTGCAAACTATCTCTTTTTCCTATTTTCATTTGCCATCGAAAATAAAAATATTGGTGATATTTTATCGCATGAATTTATAGAAATAGAATCGAGTAGGCTATGCTCACAATATAAATTGCGAAATAGAATACAATTTTGTTCGTAAAACAAAGAGACACAAATGTCTATCGAAGCGAATCGAAGTGATGATAGAACATCCCAGCACAGGCTATCGATAAGATTTTTGCAGTTTCGGGTGTTCGGCAGGACGATGCTCTGTCCCTATATTCTTTAATCTCATGTTGGAGTACATCTTTCGTAAAATTCTCGGCTCAACACATCTTATATCGCCAGTCCAATCAGGTGCTTGCGTATGCAGATGAAATATGCGTGATTGGACCGAAAAGCAACGGAGTGAAGGAAATACTTGATCCGCTTGTAGAGTTTTCAGCTTCAGTTGGACTCCAGATCAATTAGTCTAAAACAAAATACATGATCTCTGGTTATAGGGACATTGGCACACCAGATTTTAGGAGTGGCCAATACACGTTAGAGGGAGTGAGGAGGTTCAAATATTTGAGCTCTTATCACTCACGATAACAATGTGGATGAGGAAATAGAAGTGCGGCTGGCAGTCGCGCTTTGTATCCTCTAAGGCAACTGTTAAAATCCTTACACCTATCATGTTCCGTGCAGCTGAAGCTTTAAAAAGCGTTGTTCAAGCCCGTTGTTTTGTTTGGATGTGAAAGTGACGGATGAGTACGAGAGATGTATCCTAACATTTGAGAGAAGAATCATGCGTTTGATTTACGGCCTAAAACGCGAAGTGGATGGTACATACCGAGCTCTGTACAGTATCCAGATCAAAGATCTGATGAAGATCCCCGATATTGTACATAAATCAAAGCGAGTACGCTGGCTTGGTCATGTTCTGCGTGATGATCCCGAACAAATTGTGCAGCGATCACTGTAGGAAAGCCACCATATGGTAGCCGCAAAGGTCGTTGCAAGCGACGATGACTCCACGGTGTAGTGGACTTGGACTCTTCAGATTGTCTAAGACGGTGTGAAGATCAAGCTCAAGATCGAAACCGTTGGAGCCAAATTGTAGACTCAGTATGGGGACAGTAATGGTCTTTATAAACTTATTATTATTTATTAATTTTCAATATTAACATGTTGGACTCCAATATTTAAACTCTTTCTTAAATACCTAGCCACATACGCCTGTGACAAGATTTAGAGTATTTACTATAGTAATGTACATATACATATATATATTTAAAATTATTGATAAAAGCTAAATAATTCAATATTTTATAATGCATAGTAATTAATAAATATTTGTCCCTCATATAGGATTATCCTGATTATTATGACATTATAAAGAATCCAATTGACATGGAAATAATTGCCCAAAAATTGAAACAACAATTTTACGATACGGTTGATGAATTGGCGTGCGATTTTATGTTGATGTTCGAGAATGCTTGTAAATACAATGAACCAGACTCTCAGATTTATAAGGATTCATTAATATTACAACAAATATGTATTCAAACTAAACAACAATTAAATCGTGAAAATGGAGATGACACTGTACCTGATGTATCGCAAGTTATACAGGAATTACTTATGTCTTTATTTACATCATTTTATAATCATCAAGATGAAGAAGGTAGATGTTATAGTGATTCACTGGCAGAATTGCCAGAATATGATGATAGTACAGATGGAACTAAAGTTCGAGCAATTTCACTCGACTTAATTAAGCGCAGATTAGATAAAGGACTTTATAAACGTTTGGATATATTTCAAGAAGATATTTTTGCGTGCTTGGAACGCGCACGTCGTCTTTCACGAACAGATTCTCAGGTTTTTGAAGATTCTATCGAATTACAGTCATTTTTAATAAAGAAACGTGACGAAATTTGTAAAAACGGTGAGCTATTAAGTTCACCAGCTTTGAGTTATTCAGCACTGCATTTAAGTGCAGCAGTTGAAGCTGTGCGCCAGTCT
This sequence comes from Tipula unca, assembly GCA_951394425.1. Lineage (NCBI taxonomy): Eukaryota > Metazoa > Arthropoda > Insecta > Diptera > Tipulidae > Tipula > Tipula unca. The sequence goes on from OX596380.1 coordinate 99,829,959, forward strand.
AAATTGTTACAAGAGGAACAAGAACAGGAGCAAGATACTGATACAACAGCAACAACAGGTGAGAGTATGATGGTTGATCAAAAAGTATATTCACCTGGAGATTTTGTATATTTTGATTCACCTGACAATAAACTTCCCAACATTGTATACATTGAACGATTATGGACTAATAGCGAGAATATAAAAATGATGTACGGGAATGTATTTTTACGACCATTTGAAACATACCACGTTACTTCGCGAAAATTTTTGGAACAAGAATTATTTAAAAGTGATCAACATCAAGCAATTCCACTCAGTAATTTGAAAGGAAAATGTTTCGTGATGAGCGTTAAAGATTATTTTAAAACTAAACCTGAGGGATTCCTCGATCGCGACGTTTATGTCTGTGAGTCTCGATACAATTCCAAAACGAGATCATTTAAAAAAATTAAAAATTGGCCATTCGTTCGAGAGAATAATCCTGTTAATATTATAAACCGTGACATGCCATTAGAACTCAAGCGGATTATGTCTGTTTTTAAGGAACGTGTTGAAAAGCATAAAGGAGAATTGGCTGAATTACAGTTACAAGAGGCGCTAGTGGAAAAAGAGAAACCAAATGTAGTTGTATTTGTTAATGGAGGCGAAGAGGGTAATACGTATTACGAACAGTATAATGCAATTTGCTGCGGAATTGTAAAAACTGGAGACTATGTTTATGTAGCTACTGAAACGGGGAAACAATCGATTGCACAAATTCATGCAATATGGGAAACTAAAGAGTGAGTACCATTTAACATTATTAAGCGCAATTTTTGTCTTATTAAGTTCTATTTAATTAGTGGAAAATCGTTTTTCCGTGGACCTTGGTTGCTAACTCCACCAGAAATCCCAAATGTTTATAATCGACTATTCTATCGACAAGAAGTTTTACTATCTACTGTCCAAGAAACATCACCAATCATAGCAATAGTAGGACGATGTGGAGTTTTAGATTATGATGATTATATTTCTTCTCGTCCTACTGAAATTACCGAGAGCGATATTTATGTATGTGAATCAATGTACGATGAATATGACAAAAAATTGATTAGACGTCTATCAGGACATGGTTTAAGGAAATTTACCCATAGTCAAATGGTAACACCAGATGAAATCTACCATTTTCCTCGTGTATTTGCTCCGCCAAAAATAACTGCGAGTTCAATTGCCGCAATCCAAGACGGGCTAAAGACAGGAAATGAAACCGACTTAAAAGTGGAAGGACCCGATATAACCATGGATGATTCAATGGATGGTGGATCATTGTCTGTTGGAAGTGATTTCGTTTCTATTTCTTCTCCGGGACCGTCTATAATCTCAGGCTTAGGATTTGGTAAAAAAAATAAACTAGGTAAAAGGAATATTACCACCGGATACATACTTTACTCTACTGAAGCACGTAAGGCTGTGTCCGCCACTAATCCTGACGTCTCGCTTGGTGATATTTCGAAAATAGTTGGTAATGATTGGAGATCTTTATCTGCAGCCGATAGACAAGTGTGGGAGGAGAAAGCACAGAAAATTAACGAAGAGAATAGTCTAAAATTAACAGAAGATGGATGTGCTAGTCCAGCCTTACTTGAATCAATTCAAAATCAAGTAAAACAAAGATTTGTAAATATTTTTTCTCATATTAATTTGTTACAGAATTATAATATTAACACCTTTTATGTAATATCAGGTATTTGAGTGTTGTTGGGATAGATGTGATTGGCAGTTTGAAGACGCAGTGGACTGTTTAGAACATTGTGTGGGGGAAAATACAGGACATGTTCAAAGTCATTTCGCTGGAGTTCCGCCTAGTGAAATTGAGTATACGTGCCAGTGGCGTGGCTGCATTCGCATGAAAAAACAGGCACCAGCATTCCCACATTTACAACGGCTTGTCAAACATGTGCGTGATGTACACGTAAATAAAAGTAGTGGACGAATTATACCACCACATGATAGAAGCAAGTAAGTTTTAATCAGAATGTATTTGAATACAAAATAGTAATTACAAAATGTTACCGATCTTTATGCTGCTTTCACCTTTTTTTTAGAAATTTTATGCCTGCTAGAAAACACTTCAACCAAGCTGCAGCCTCATATTTACAGAATGTAGCGAATGCTAATAATGCAATTAATATGCCTCAACCTACCATGCAAAGTAAGTTATATACAAATACTATCCCAAGTCTCGAATTTGATCAAATTTTTATTTAACCATTTTATATTTTAGTAGTTCCATTAACTCCAGCAGAACCATTGTTTATTACGGTCCCACCACGGCCACAAAGAATACTTCATTCCGAAGCTTATATCAAGTATGTACTAAAATTACTTATGAAATTGTAGTTAAACTTTCTTATCTTCCATTAAGGTATATTGAAGGCCTACAAAGTGATTCAAGATTTATAACACCATGGCAAAAAACAATAAAGGCAACTCCAGAAACGACCCCATCTAATTCAATTGATACCACAAAATTACCCTCACATTGGCTAGGTAAAGCAGCTCCTGAGAAGACAGATGATGTTGTAAATGCACTGTGGAATTTGAGAAATTTTATGATGAAGGATATATTACAAATTCAAAAAAATGTTTTTAATTAAAACGTTGTAATTTTATTATGAAAACTAAAATAAATATTAATGTAATACGTGTTATTAGTATTAGATTATAATCTCCGAAATCCAAGCCGTGTAATATTGTTCAAAAATACAAATAAACCGTTTTAATAAATATTTCCTCAAACTAAAATCAATCACACATCATTCGATTCTACTAATTTCTAATACCAATTATATTCAGAGATATGCCAATTAAAAGAATCTAAATTCCATCGTTGATCAAAAAAGTAGTATATATCTTTATGGACAAAGGCTACAGAATGTCGCGTCAGATGAAAGAAGTATCTCTGATTAACAACACATTTAAGAAACAGAATTACAGATTGGAAGGGTTAGCTTTGTTAAAGAGTCGAGTTTTTTAATTTAATTGTAGGATTTAGATTCACGTTAATTCTGATAAAATTTGAATTGTTTCCGAAATTCTATAAGAGCGAAAAGCAGATATTTTTTATTTATTTTAAAGTGTTGTCGAAGCGTGGCTATAGTAGCATTAATAATACAATTCAAATAAATAAAGATTGTCTTTTTATCTGTAATATAATTTTAGATTACTTATCTCCTTTCGTTTTTCCAGTAAAAAATACTGCCGACTAATTTTTCGTAATGGGATACAGGCTATACTTAGCTTCGAAACACGTGATTCGTAAAATGGCCCCTACTAATAGAAATAGCTGGAACCGCGGTTGCTTTTATTTAATGATAATTGAATAATATTTTTCAAATGAAGGAAAGGTCACCAATAGAGAGGTAATATAGTTATAATAAGACTTGCCTTGTCTAGTTTTGTTAATCGGAAATGCTTTAATGAGGCTTAGCAAATTAATGTTTATATTTGGTTTTATCTTTGTAAAAGTGAGTGAAACTGTTGATTAAATTAAATTAAATTGTGAATAGTATTCAATAATATCACTTATAATTTTCAACGAACAGTTCAAAAATCTGAAATTAATCTGTAATAATCTATCTGTAATTTAGCTAAATATATAAATAAATAAGTTATGTCTAACACATCGGTAATATTTATTGTTAACTGATCCCACTAAAGACAACATGCTCCATAATAAATAATGACTATTAACCCATGCTGTTATACAGTTGTGTTCAAATTTTTGGCTGAGCTATTCTACGTCATTCCAAATATCGGTTACTATTTTCGAAATTAAAAATTTCAGTATGAATTAAAATGCAATTGCAATGCTATACTGCAATTTACTTATATGATGATTATAAAGCAGTACACAAACAAAATTATTTAAGACGGATTATGATAAATTTCTACGTCGTCAGCAAATATGAGAGCATTTGAGTTTTTTTTATGCAGGGTCCAATATGTGATCCTTGGGAAACACCAGATATCACTTTGATAACGTTTGATTTCTTATTGTCAATTATTACTTACATATAGACTTTGGAGTGCTTTATGATGACATATAGAATCAAATGCCTTACTAAAGTCCGTATAAGCCACGTTCACTTGATGATGTTTTTCAATCGCATTCATTACTTTACTGGTGAATCCAACCAGGTTAGTAGATGTTGATCTGCCAGGCATAAACCCGTGCTGGTTGACAGATATATGACGTATTAGCATTTAAAAGCATTGCAAACTACTAGTTCAAATAATTTTGGGATTGATGATGCTGTGGATTTCCTCTGTCATCACGTTTCCCGGATTTAAAGATAGGTGTTATCTTAGAGACTTTCCATTTTTCCGGTAACACAGCAGTACTTAAGGACTGATTGAACAGTTTGCACAACAGATTTACCAAAATACTTGCAAACGTTTTTAATATAGATGAGGGAATATCGTCAGGCGCACATTCGTCTCCAAAGCAGTTCAATACGGATAGAATGTCTTCATCAGATATGGCTAGAGAAGTGATTAATATGTTGTTACAGCTTGATTGATCAATGCACCCAGTATTGATAATTGGTCGATAGACAGATTGAAATAATGTTGCAAACATGTCCGCTATTTCCTTGGCGTTCAAGGTGCTGATATTGTTATAAGTCATGTTGGAAGGGTACACCCTTGATTTCACGTTTAGAACTGAAGTATTTCCAGAACTGTTTTGGATTCATTCTAATATTTTCTTGGACGCCATCCAAATAGGCCTTGTACTTAAATTTGAAATACATGGATTGTACATATATGGAGTTCAAACCTTAGGTGTATGATCTCATAAAATTTGTCGATTGGTTTATTCACATCCTTTGTATTTAGAATTTCATCCTAATTCACTGCTTCTAAATAAACTTGCAGACTAGTGTGATTTGTCTTCTTAAAGTTGTATTTGATTTGTTGGAGGTGTTTTGGTTTAGGCTACAGTCGCTAGTCTTAAATACCATATCCAAAGATTTTTGGTTGACATCATTTACAACAGATGGGTTGGGTGACTCAGTTACTTTGAACACATCTACTTCATTTGTGAAGACAAGTTCTAAAAACCTCTCCAGATTATTAGTAATGGTATTAATTCGGCTTAAATTATATCCAAGCATGGCATCAACGAATAGAAATTCTGCATCTGACTTCCAAGTCCTAATTCCAGATGATATTTAGAAGTTTGAATTAATTACTTCTTCAATCGAATCGACACATGCAGCATAATAAACACTGTTTGAATTATGAGTAATAACTAACGTCCAGCACTCATTAGTTGAGAGCAACTTCTCTCCAGGAATCATCAATAGTTCTGAATATTTTGGTCACGACTATGTTGTTTATAGATGTGATCTCAATCTTGAAACTAGCTCTAAAAAATCGGGCGGTAGCGTAATCATAGCCGTGCATATGATAACGCTACCGCCCGATTTTTTAGAGCTAGTTTCAAGATTGCGATCACATCTATAAACAACATAGTCGTGACCAAAATATTCAGAACTATTGATGATTCCTGGATTGAAGTTGCTTTCACCGATTACATAAATCAGGTATCTTTTTTGAACAAAGCGGTAAAATTTGAATGCTTTTGTAGCCATTTTGTTAACATTCTGATAATATATTGAGCACAACCCTGTGACTAGTTTACTTCCTGATGGTTTAATTTCCTTTTCAGATGGTCTATAATATATTGTACATTTACCGCGTAATGCTTTCTTTACTGGTTTGTTGCATCGATTTGCACTAGATTTGATAGCTGATGACCTACCCGCGGCATAAATAATTGTGTAAGATCGAGCCTTCATCACAAGTGAGTGTAGTCTGTCATTCTCAACTGGTGAAAAATATTTAAAAGAACGTGTGTATCTCGATATAGCAACTATAGCATGATGCACACTGTCAAATAATTCATGAGGTTTAGGATTTGTTCTTACCCCAATCACATTTGGTGACGTTAAACCTTGCGCTTCATAGATCGTCATGACTTTACTAGTTAATGGTATGGTAAGTTGAGAAATTTATTGTTTATCCGCCTTGATGGAAGTAGATAATATGTATTATCTAAGACCATCTTTGCACCACTGTGGCATTGAGTGCGGAACCTCTGTAGGTTCCAACCGTTTTTAAAAAAAAAAATTATCTAAGACAGGTAGCATGGATAATGTTGATGGCAAATTAAGAAATTCGACCGAGGTTTCTCCGGAATTTTTAAGGATAAAATTCCTTTAGAGCAAACGTAACATCTACATGACATCTATATGTGACATATAACGGTTCTACGTTTGTTAAGAATGAATTTACATCGGAAAACAGTATATTGACATGTAATCTATCAATGTACGGTATTTGATTTTTATCTCCCAGAAGGAAAACCTTTGTAAATTTGCTTAAAATAACCACAAGTTTGATGTAACCCGCACGCACCAGCATGTACTCATCAATGATTACCGTTACTCGAGGCAACCATTTATCAGAAAAGAAGCAATAGTTTTGTACTATACTTTAACTTTGTTGAAATCCGTATTTTCTTTAACACAAGCAACTTTTAATTTAAGATCAGCTAGTCCTTCTTTAGTGGCGCATAGAACAAGATCACTATCTAGTTTATAATCCAGGTAGATTTACCACAACCAGGAACTCCTTGAACATTTGTAAGAGTTGGTATCGTGATGATTTCCTTTTTGTACATAATGTTTAAATGGTTGTACGAGACAGTGTTTATAGATTTCATGTAGAAATTGCTTAGTTTTGCACACTTAATCGAAAGAAAATCTTTTATAATGCATTTATCGAATTTATTCAGCATAGCCACACAAATTATGATTGATGATTTAAGTAGATATTATCCAGGTAGAGATCTGAGGTTCAGCATACATAATCTGTTGAGTCGAAATAAGCTTTAATTACAATTAATTGACATACCCATTTAAGTAGTCTTCAGAGTAACCACCGCCAAAGTCACTCTTTTGCAACTTAGTTTTTAAAGATGAGACGAATGATTTAGTTTTGGTTGGAGTTGATCTAATATCATCCACAATCTGCATTTCACAATGTTGAAATTCAAAAATATTTAATAGTCTAGGCGTCTTGTTGTATAGTTAGAAAGAAAAATGCAGCAAGCCTCCATTTGTGTCACGAATTGCATCACGAATTTAGTTATTGTTTATAATTGGTGAAAATTCCCGGTGGCCAGGATTTTAAACTCAACAATGTTGAAAACGATTCATCATCAAAACTAAGGCGTTATGATACATATAGTTGTAGTGGCCATTTACATCCGTTAGATGGAATTTGTTTTTAATGAATTCCTTGAACTGTAAATCGGTGACGGGTAGATCGATTTTACTGATAAATAACCATCGCCTTGATTTTACCACAACAATGGTTTCAGTTCTTGATCATCCAATATATTTAGAGTACCTTTTTCATTATTTATAGCAACCGGTGCCATTATTAACGGCCCATCGGTATTTGGTGTTTTAATTGTTTGGGGTGAGGTATCTGTTTTTTTTTCTAGGTTTAATATTTAGGTGTAACTTTTTAGATTGAAGCCTAGTTATACATTCAGTGGATGGATCAGGTATTTCTTTTTCTGTAGGGAGACTTGAAGTGACATTCGATATTTTATTAGTTAAAGAGGAAATTTTCACTATCAAGTCCTTTAAATTCATGTCACAATCTGGGCAGGACCATGATAAACCCTTACAATTTTCTATGACTTTTTTAAATGTTGTAACGGATTTGCCTTTAATGCCAGCACAGGAATAATGTGCCACGCTGTTACACATAATCCCCTTACATATAAAAAATTTGTCAATTACGACTTCCGCATTGCATATGCAACAGTATTTTTCACCCAAATTGTTGAGAACACTGATTTGAATATTTATAAAAAAAATTTTTTAAATTACACAGTACTTTTTCTAACAGAAAAAAAAATGAATATTAACACAATTCTCACGTTAAAATTAACTAGGTCACAAATTACAATTTCAAAAAAATAATATTTTCAAAAATTGCAAAATTAAGTTAGAAATTTAGAATAAAAACAACACGTCCGTTTAGAACAACTGTTAAGAAATGAATGTTAATGAATATTAATTCTTCTATTGCTTTGCCGATTCTGTCCACTTTTGCCATCTCTTGTCCCCACAAACTACTATGGGCATTTATATCTCCTGCGATTATTGTGATTCCGTTTGTTTCTGCTGTTCTTATTATTTTCTTTACTTCTGGGTATGAGTAGTGCTATTAGGCGGGTTGTATATTGCGATTATGAATATATTGGTGCTACTGTATTTAACTTTAATTTGATTGGCTTCTACATGTGATAAGTTTATGTTAAGATCTATTTCTTGAGCTCCTATTTTGTTGTTTACCAAGAATCCAAATCCACCGTAACCATCGTCTCTATTTTAGGTGATTAATTTTTATCCGGCCATTGTTGGTCTATTTAATTGATAGGTCCATGTATCACTTAAAATGGCTAGGTCTATTTCGTCAGCTTGTATGAACATTTGTAGTAAGTTGATCGGCTAGGTCCTTCATGTCTTGGATATAGTACGGCCATTGTTTCTTTGTAGGTGGTTTTGTTTTAATGATATAAATTTTTATTTGGTTTTGTTTCTTTTTTCAGAGCAGTTTCTTGAGTTTGTGTAGTGTTTGAGTCCTACACAGAACTATAGTTGCACTCTGGTTTTTCCTGAATAGTTGGTTTTGTGAATTTTGCATATCTTTTTATTTTAAAATGGCAGTGTTTCTTGATGTGTCCGTAGCTCAGACAGGCCTCGCAAAAATTTTGTTTTTAAAACGGTCCTTTGTCAGTATTTATATATTTGTTTTCCGCCAATTTTTTCTGTCAATCGCTTGGTTTTGTTCCCGTACTTCACTCACTACGTTTCTTATTACTTGGTACTGTCGTTACTATTAAATTGTCCACTTCTATATTATTAGCATATGTTAATTTTCTTTCATTATTTATTTCATTTCCTTCGTATCCTAAGAATTATGCTATTCATCGCATTGTTTGGTCGGCATTGAGCACCGCCATTTTGCATTTTCATACTTTCACTTATTTTTAATGTTTTAATTTTTCTTACACACTTTTTAATTTTATTTGTTTTTATGATTTTTTTTTTTTTTTAAGTGCTGCCAATGGCTTTATTCTTCTTGAATCTTTCTATACAAAAGAAACTAACAAGCAGTATTCAAATCTTAAGCTAAAATTATTACATATTTTAAGTCTTAACCAATGTTAATACTTGTTATTCGTGTTCACTATTTAATTACTTTAGATTACATTTATATGTAAAACCTAAACATTAAATATATTTTCAGGTTCATCAGTCTAAGTGGATCTGCTCTTCTCAGTCGCCTAAATCGCGGCTGTTTTAATATATCCCTGGCGAATTGGGATGTATCTCTAGTTCTGAGTAATATTTGGAACTGAATTCTTTAATAGTTTCTTTGATAGTTTTAATTCCTAGATCATCGTGTATATTACTATTTCGAATGTACCACGGTGCATTGGTAATACTACGAAGTATTTTCGCTTGGGTTCGTTGCAGGAGTTCTCTGTTTGACGCGCTGGTGGATCCCCATAACTGAATACCATATGTCCATATGGGCTTGATTAACACTTTGTACAATAAAACTTTATTGGTGAATCACAGCTGAGATTTCCTTCCCATCAACCAATACATTTTGGAAATTTTTTTTTATTTGTTTGCGCTTTGCTTCGATATGATTTTTCCACGTTAGCCTTCTATCCAGGTGCATGCCTAAGTATTTGACCTTGGTTTGTTGAGGAATATTTATGTCGTTTAATTCCACTGGTGGGCAAGTGCCTTTGTTAGCGTGAATGTGACGTGAGTTGATTTGTTTACTTTTATGCGCCATGTCTTAAGCCAGTTCTCGATTTTGTTTAGATGATTCTGTAATTCCTTTGAGGCAGTTTCGGGATTACTGTGTGCCACCAGGACGGCCGTATCATCGGCAAAGCTTGATATGACTACCTTGTTGGTTACAGGTAAGTCAACTATGTACAGCAGGTATAATATTGGACCTAGAACGATGCCTTGTGGAACACCTGCGTTGATGACATTTAAACAAGTAGTTGAATTATTTTGTTTAACAATGTACTGCTTTGAAGGAGATAGTTTCCCAGAACTTAGTTAATTTTTTTCGGTAGATGTCCTTTAATTTTGTATATCAGCCCATCATGCCAAACTTTATCAAAGACTTGTACAATGTCCAAGAAGGCAGCAGAACAATATTTATTTTCCTCAAAGGTGTTTTTGATGCATTTACACTTCTGTGTACTTGTTCTGTGGTGCCATGTTGGTTTCGGAACCCAAATTGATGGCCTGGAATAATATGCCGTTCTTCTAATACTGATTTCAACTTTGTTAGTAGCATTTTTTCAAATAACTTCGAGATTGTAGGCAGCATGCTTATTGGACGATATGATGAAATCTGTGTTTCATTTTTTCCAGCTTTATGTATCATTGTGATCAAAGATCTTCTATTTTTGAGGAATATAACCAGTCCGCATGATTGCGTTGAATATGAATGTTATTAGTTTTATGCATTTTTCTGGCAATTCCCTTATCATTTTTCCAGTAATAAGATCATGACCTGGTGCCTTTTTTGAACTTATACAATTTTTAATTGTATTCTTAACTTTCTTCCAATTATACATTATGTGTTTGAAGGACAAACCATCATCCATTTGATTGGGTAGCACGAAGTTATTAGTTTCTTCGTGTGGTGCGAAATATTTTTAACTATAACGCACTAAAACAGACCAAAGCTATACCACTTATGTTACCACTTATACGTTTACAAGGAATATTATCTTACAACATTCAAATTGCAAAGTTTATATGGTGAGATAATATACTATAAGAGCTTAACTCTTAATTTAATACAATTGAGCTACTCTTAATATAACTGAAGATTAATGAATGTTCGATTCAGATTATTTATATTTACTAAGGGTAGTAGGTGGTAAGGGTAGTATAAATTAATATATGGGCGTACTGGAGTACTACATTTAGGTAGTTAAAGTATGAGGATGGTTATATAGCTTCTACTTCCTTTCTTCCTTATGCCTCAATCGTATCACCCCTATTTCAGAAGTGATGGAAATCGATTGATGCTTGAATATAGACTTATTGTTTATTACCACTAATTTATTTGAAATAAGATTATAACCTCAAGAGGACCGGATGCGACACATACAAGAAAGGGTTGTAGGTAAATTCTCAACATAGTTAAAAAGCTGCAATAAATAATTCGTATGATGTGAAGTTGATGGAGGATTAGCTGGAAGATGCTATGACCTGTGTATATCACGATAACTTCATATCCAAATAATTTAACATAACGCATAAACTTCTTCACACACCTCAAACGTATATGTACATTAAAATTCGTTTTCCATTCGGTCCAAGTGGCATCATAAATACGAAACAAAAAATTTAATAAATTAATTGGATTCATTTTATTACCCACGACCCAACCAAAATAATCGATTTGATTTCCCCTTATTACTATGAAACGTAACCGGATTGTGATGTATTCGGATTGCGTTTCATGAAAATTATATGGAAAATTGGTGAAAAACTTATTTCAGATGAACATGTTATATCGTTTATAGCAATCTTTAATAAATGGAATAGTAAATGTTAATTATCATGCAGTTTAAATAAATTAAACTCATTTAATAGAAATTCTGTAGTCCACAGCTTTATTGAATTTATTTGTGTAATCTCACCCAAGTGACTATTACATTGTTTACAGAAAATTAATGATCGTTATTTACGAGGACATTAGGAGTAAAATAAATTTGCCGATTGTGGTTAAAATCGTTGATGATTTCGTATTACTTTAGTTTATACTCACTCTGAATAGAAGCAAGCACCTAAGTCGAATTTGTCATCAGGTCCAACGATTCGTTTTAACTTTAAATGTATATCCTTACTGCGAACGGATCGAACAACTCGAACCCTAAAGCTGCACTCATACGAATGATCCTAACTTTTTTCGACCCGAACTCATGACGAAGACAACATAACAAAAATAAATTATTGAAATATTTCATAGTGCGATGGAAATAATTTATTAACTTTATTATTTTGTCTTCGTCACGAGTTCGGATCGAAAAAATCTTAGGATCTTTCGTATGAGAGCGGCTTAAACGTTAATTGATTTTTATTGGTTGAAAATGGTGAGACGGAACTTGGAATGATTTCAAAATATCCAGAGTTTTTTAGAGACTGGTTGTTAAATATAATTTCATTTTTATCATAGGTAAATATATAATTGGCTTTGATCTGAACCGCAAATTCAAAGAAATAATTTGCAAACTCTAGTCCGTGGATCGACGAGTAATTTATTAAGTTTGCTCGACTCCACTTGATGACTTCAGACGTTTAACGAACCGGGCGATTCTTGAAGTTTATCGAATAGTGAATTACTTTCGCGAAGAGTAAATTAAAGTTTTGCCTTTTGATAGTAATTAGGCACCAGTTGAATATTATTTATAACGAAGTCCAATAGATGACTTCGTTTGCAAAATATTCCAGCCGCCTCAAATTTTAGGAATGTAAAATGCACATGCAAATGATAAAATGTTGGATGGTAGTGTAAGTAAATCCGTAATTGTGATTTGTGTATGCCGTACTTCTCTAAAATAATTTTGCTCTTGTTTCGAATATTTTCAAAATAGATTTAAGTGAGATCGTTCAGGTCTCGTAATGTTTCTAAATCTCTCCGCTTTGGAAGCGCTTGGCATTATAAGGCTTATATATTTTTCCCGTCTCACTTTATATTCGGTATCAATATAAATCCTTGCTCCAAAATATTATACAACCAATCTAGCGAGAATTGTTCTTCAGCATAATGTGGCAATATGATATCAAGATACAATACTGGAGTCTCATCTACAATATGAATCTCGTGGCTCTGATACTTTCCAAAATGTTTTGCTGAGGCCGGATATATAATTGTCATTTTTACACCATTAAACACTTTGTGGAAAACTACTATAAATATCGTTCACAAATATTAATTTAAGTTCCGTATATGCTGAGAAATAACCATCCAGCAAATTATCAGTCGTCTGAAATGGGTTCTTCTCAAATATGATAACATGGTCTTTTATTTCGTCCAAATTTTATCCACTACCATTAATTTTAACCACGTTTTAATTTGTTATGAAAATCAAAATATGAATGTCGGTTAATTTACTAGTTTTGACATATTACTAAAATTAACATATTATTAAAATCGAAATTAATAATATTATCATTTCAGGAAGAACAAAAGAAAAGGGCGAATAAATCGCATAAACCAAAACTACAGCCTAGAGCTGTTAATAAACCAGCAGCGGTTATACCCGGATCGTTTGCAGTTATTAAACCAGAAAAAGTAACAAAAAGATTAGTAGCTGAGTGTGCGGTGATTTTTCTATCCCAATCACATTCGTATGTAACATACTCATCTCGATCGAATCGAAAGGACCAGTCTGAAATGCCCGTAAAAGAGAGAATAGCTCTCTTTGAGAAAAATAAAGGTCATGCCGTAATACCTAAAGCACCATTAGGTATGTCTGCATCAGCCAAAAAGTGTAATAAATATTTTTTAAATTAAAAAAAGTGTAATAGTAATTTCTTATAAGATCTTTTATTTTAATAATTTTTTTAAATCGTTATTTCCACAGCCCTAATTTTGAATAGCAAGGTAAGAACGCATTTTATTGTGCCAACGAGTGCGGGACACGCAGTAATATCCCAAAAGATACATTCTATTCACTCCATACTCCTATATACCAGTAAACATTTATTATACAGCAAAATTAAAATTACAAAATATAAGACAAAAGATGTAGGAAAAAACACGGGCCACTTAAATACGATATACAATTTGTAAAATATTTTAAGAACCTACTAAATTTAAGCTTGTATCGATTAAATTATTAATCAACACAACCGTGCCTTACTCAGCAAGCAGTCATATAAAAATTAAAATTGCAATTGATCTTTAAAAATTAGCCTTTGAAATAAACGAAATTTTAGTTATTTCTCACCAAATTTGATTTTTATTCATTGAAGTGTAAATATACAAATAGTGAGACCCAATTTGAAAATTGTAACGAATAAAAAAAACGATATTTAGAGCCTACGACCTCGGCGACCACCCTTTCTGCGTGTAGAATCTGATGGAAGTGGTGTGACATCTTCAATTCGGCCAATTTTCATTGATGAACGAGCTAAAGCCCGGAGTGCTGACTGTGCGCCTGGCCCTGGTGTTTTTGTTTTGTTTCCGCCGGTAGCACGGAGTTTGATGTGTAGCGCTGTGATGCCTAGAGTTTTACATTTTTCAGCAACATCCTGGAATTTATAATCAAATTATTAATAATTCGAAATGGTCTTAATTGAATTAAATAATTACTTGAGCTGCCAACATAGCAGCGTATGGTGATGCTTCATCACGATCAGCTTTTACTTTCATGCCACCGGTAACACGAGCAATAGTTTCTCGGCCAGATAAATCAGTTACATGAACAAATGTATCGTTGAATGATGCAAAAATGTGAGCAACTCCAAAAACATCTTCACCTTCACGGACTTGTGGACGAAGCGAAACTTGAACTTCTTCTTTCTGAACTTTATTTTTACGTGGTGCCATTTTGTGTTAATCTAAAATATAATATAAATTTAATAACACACCATAAAAATTTCAAAAAATTATGAGGTTATATTAACAAAACAATCTGTCAAACAACAAATGTTGTACATTTCATTCAATTTAATCTTTAATCATCGGGTAATTAAATAAATCCAAAATCACATATAATATTTAATATCGATATATTATTATATCTATTTCTACAATTTAACGTTATTTTTGTAAAAATAACTTAAATTTAATTATTTCGCCATAAAAATTATTACCTACACAAAAATCCGTGTATTCTTTGAAAACCGGAAACTGAAAAGAAATTTGTTTGTTATTTTGACAGAAACTAAAATGATATTCTCATTCTGACATGTACTCGGAATACGAGTCGAATCAATTACCCAGGAAACAAAATAATATTCCATCAAAACTGGAAATGGAAAAGTTGAAAAAGCGCCTCGTGCGGTAAAAAATAAAATGGAGTAAACGTAAATGCTGTAAATCTATGATTCTAATATCGTAAATCTCTCACTGGTAAATTAAATTATATTAGTAATGCTACGTAAAATTTTAATATAAATTTGGGCTAGCCTTGCGTATCACTATTCACTACACACTCGACCGTCGTGACATTTTTGTATACAGTAGAAATTTTAATGACTATTAAATAGCGACATTTTGTTAAAGTGATTATTAATTTAACTAGAAAATACAAAAATGTTTTAATTAAATAATTTTTACAAAATAATAAGCATTATTTATGTAATGTATTATTTTTTAAATATGTATCATAATGAGCGACAAAATATTGTTTATTTTTGGTTTTATTCGTAGAAAACTTAATTAAATGATTTATATATTTATGTATAATATTTGTCGAAAAATAAAATAACTTACAAATTAATAAAATACAAATTTCGTTTTATTAAAAATTTAATTCCCCTTTCCCTTTTCTAAATTATTCCGTTAATTTTAGCATTCTCAATCATTCTCAATTGGCTCCTATAGTCCCGACATGTTTGCTGATCTCCGCCCGTACATCCCCGAAACCTATTTTTTAATTAGGGAGTGCGGCTACCCGAGAATAATTATGCATGTAATTCGAGCCACTTTGATTTCTGTAATTCGAGTCAATTTGATTCGAGCCAATTTGATTTCTAATATAAACACTAATATTTCAATATCGCAGGGAATGTAATGGCAGATGAGTTGGCCCGCAAGGGTACAACACGCCTAATAACCCAAAGCAGTAGGGATATAAAGATACCGCATGCTTCATGTAAACTGCTGCTTCAGGAAGAAGCCATAAAAGAAACGAACGGCAGATGATCTAACGCCAGTTCGTGTGAAATAACCAGGCAGATCTGGCCTGGACTTAACCGGTCTAAATCAGGCCAACTAATATCGCTTCGACGGCACCATATTGGCATGGTCGTGGGAGCTATAACGGGACATTGTCTCATTGGGATACATGCGAGCAGACTGGGTATCCCAGCCCACGATTTCTGCCGCAGCTGTGGTGATGAGGAGGAGGAGGAAAATGTACTCCAACTGCTCTGCACCTGTCCTAGTCTAGCGTACAGCAGATCAAAACTTATGGGAACTTCCCCTTTGAACGATCTCACGGATCTTAGTAAGATCGAGATCCGGGACTTTAAACGCTTCTTGGTAAGCTCATGAAGGTTTAGCGAGTGAAGAGGAGGAAACTCGAATGTGGTACAGCTATGGACCAATTTTGTGTCTATGCTAGTCCTTTAGGACGGCCACCCTTACCTAACCTAACCTAACCTAACCTAATATAAACACACTTTTAAAATTCAAAAAAAATCCATAGTCAAAATGCGAACTGAACAAGATTACAGCGTTTCGCATATTTCATTTTATTTTCCGCTAGAGCACGACGTACCATTCGTCAATTTTGATTCCTAGCGGAAAACAGTTTAATCTTATAACTCAAATGATTGTTTAATCTTATAACTCGAGTGATTGGACTGAATAGTAACGAAGTGAAGGAAATACTTTATCGGCTTGTAGAGCGTTCAGCTTCTGTTGGACTCTAGGTCAATGAGTCTAAACCAAAATATATGATCTCTGGTTATAGGGACAATGGCATACCAAATTTTAGTAGTGGCACTACACGTTAGAGGGAGTGAGTAGGTACAAATATTTGCTCTTACCACTCACGATAACAGTGTGGCTGAGGAGTGAGGATATTAAAGTGCGCCTGACAGCAGGTAGTTGTATATGATAATATACATAATTTAAATATAAATTTAAAAAAAACAAACAAAAACTGAAACCAAAAAATTTTCTAACTTTAAAATGTACTTAATACGAAAAAAAAAATTGAATTTTGACAACCAACATGTAAAAGCGTTGGTGTCGTGGATTCACACGAAGCAACATAAATTGTATCAAATTTACATAGTAACTACCCCATTCGCATGTGGGTCAATTTGTGGTGGGATCTGTGTACGATTCATTATGTTAGGCTTGTATCTATAGACGGTTTTGTTATAAGCCATGACGCAAAATTTTGCTGTAATATGCGTATAGCCCGATTCGTTTTTTTTTTTTATATGAAGTTAAAAATATTTCAACTCAAGAAGAGGAAAAGAGGCGTTTTTTTGTCATTTAAGTTGATTTGTTTGGGAGAGAGATTGGATTTGATTTCATAGGATTTGAATCCGGTCTCGTGTACAAAGCTTAACACAATGAAATTTACTATGGGATTTTTCTATAATCCTCAACACATTATGAAACTGAAAATTTCATTATCACGAAATAAAATAAAAATTATCACCCTGGGTCAAAACAAAACAAAGAAAACAATTCATTACATAGAAAAATCAAATGCTCGTTAAAATGGTTCTTACCAGATCGGCACCCGATTTTTTATAAACAAAACAAAAAACGAAAACAAAATGTTTAGAAAAATGTAGTTTTATAACAACTAAAAATTATCAATTAAAAGTTTATCAATTTGAATTTCTAACTTGAGATAGTTAGAAATTCAAATTGATAAACTTTTAATTGATAATTGTTCTCATATAAATTTTGCTGTTCTCATATAAATTTTACTTCTATCATAGAAAATTGAAAATAAAAATTGCATTATAAATAGAAAATAAAAGCCACAAATATATCTACATATAGATAAATCCCATAGGAAATTTCATTGTTTCATATAGCAACAAACCGAATAGGCCTATACGCACACTAATGATTTGATTTTTTTTTACTATTGGGTCAAGGCCTATAGTAAAGTGGCATTGGTATGAGCGAATCACACGTTGGGTAAATATGGGTTAATTGTTTGTTGGGCATATTCAGAACCTTGAGACCTTACAGAAATGTAAACCCTGCCAGTTTATGTAGTATACCCGGGGTCTACACTATGCAAATTTGCTGATATTTTCTCTCATGATAATTTATGTTTGTATGTGTTTTTTTCAATGTATTGTTAAATATTTGTTAAAAAATTATAATAACTGGGCATTTTACTCTCATGATAATTTCATCTAATGTCAAATAAAATTCGGTGAATACTGTCAGAAAATTAGTGGGTTTTTAAAATTAGTGGGTTTTTTTTTCGTGAATATTTTTTTTTATGCAGCTATGAAAAAAATGAAAACCATAGTGACATTTCGTGAAAATTTCATGATAATTTTTTCGTGAAATAGCCTCCTGATAATTTGCTGAGAATGTCAAAATATGTATAATATACTTACACATACATTGGTAAATTTAATTTCATGAGAGAAAATATCAGCATATTTGCATAGTGTAGACCCCGGGATATGTACATGATTATTATTATTAACGGTGTTTAAAGGTTATTAATGGCCCCTTACTGTGTCAACAATATGATTCCATTGGTTCAATCCTAGCTTGGTCTGAATGTACAAATAATACAAAATATGTATATATGGATAGGTAGACAGTAGGTAGGCATGGAATGGAGATAGAAAGTAGTCCCATAAAGTTAGGCCAAAAATATTTAACTACCATTGGGTAGATGTGTATGAAATTTAATATTTATAGGTTAGATATGCAGCAAATCAAAACCAACACAAACGTCTTGGTTTTGAGAACAAAGTTATGTAGTGTTCTACAGGTGAGGCATCTCAACTGTGGGACTCAACCTACTGGGTACTGATATTGATATTGTGTACATATGCATATACATTATACATAGTACATATTGATAATTTCATACTTTTTATAAAAATTATGATTCTTTTTTGTTTTAAATTTTTAATACAAATTGCTACCAACGTCACTATATATTTCTGCTGACTACAAATTTACGAGAACGAGATACCAATATACGAAAAAACAATACATTGTCAGTAGAGACGTGAAACATAAGCAAAAAGGGTTTATTGATAAATTTTAATTTTTTTGTAAAACGCCCTTGTTTTTCTATACATAACTAAAAATAAATATAATTAAAAATGTTGTTTATTAGTGATTTTAATTTTAATTAAAACTGATTTTTACTGGAAACAATAAAGAAATTATTAAATCAAATACATCATATTTAAATGGTGGAATTGGATTTAAGAAAAAACCAAGTGTTAAATGTTTTTGTTATGTTAAAAAAAAACTCGTCAAAAATTCTCAACATTTAAGGCAAAAATGTTTCTCAACTAAAAAAATCGCCATTTTGAAAAAGGTTTTAATTTTTTCTCAATAAAAAAATTGTTATATACTTTTAAATCTTTTATTCATTTGATATTTTTTTGTTCCACTAGTTTCAAATTAAATACTAATATTTTTATTATAAATCGTAATTTTATTCTATTTGATTTAAAGTTTTGCATTGCATATAATGAGTTTTAAAAAAGAGAATTTAATTTTTAATATAAAAATTAACTCGTGTGCCGATTTTTTCTTGTCTTTATAAAAATACGGAAAAGAAGAATTTTAAGAATGAAGAATTTTATTTTTCGTCGAAATAATAAAAATTCTCTTATTTAAAAATAAATTTATGTATTATTACTGTGAGTTTTAAATATTTTTAATAGTTTCAATATATTTAGTAAATAATATTATTAAATTAAAATATTTCGCTAATGTGCATACATACAATAAGCTTTTTAATGGGGAAATTTTTTTTGGGGTGTGTATGACATCAACTTTAAATTAAAAAGTGATTTTATTTTTATTAAATAAGTATGTAAACTTTATTGGATCAACATTATAACGAATTTATGTTAAGAATTTGGTTTTATGAAGTTGCAAAATGATTGAAAATTGCTATTACATAATAAATGAATATGTATATACCTACTTAGGTATCTACTGGTTAAATTTCCTCCAATTACTACTTGTCTTAAATTTTGATTAGATTCAAATGGTAGCTAATTGGTTATAAAACGGACCACAATCAAGTTTTCTCATAGCAAAAGCTTTAAACTGCGTATATTATAATCAAGAAATGTATTGTAATAAGATAAACTAACCGGCTAAGAGCTAAGTTGATTTGTGCGAATTTATTGCACATATGGATGTTACTATACTCACAAATACTTTACTGTAATCAATTAATCTTAATCAAATAGATTGTTTAAGATATAGAACTAAAACAAAATTAATTAGTGGAAAATTTACTAAAGGATACATAAGTATTTCATGTTCGCTTATCCTAAATTAAAAATTTCATGTTATCTAATTTATCAAATTATATACATGTTTGCTAATTTATGTTCGCGATGATTAATATCAAATATTTCTCAGTCACTTGGTAGTTAATTGGTTAACTCGCCTCACTTATCGCGTGTATATTTTGAAAGTGTGTATAAGGTCGGAAGCTCCAGAGTGGGTTCATATTTTTAATTTCCAGTTTGCAATTATTGTATCTAGATTCCTTTTTTGAATATTTTTTCAATGACCATTGCAGCCCATGGGTCGGATAAGGCTTCTCTATAATATTTTGAATACATAAAAGGATGGAACCACACCTTGAAAAATAATCATTACTACTTTTGACAAAGTTTAATTTAATTAATTTTATTGTAATATTTGGCCGGGAGTGAAAAAAATGATTATTGATATTTGGTACGGATTATTTGCAAAAGTTTAAAATGTATATTAAAGTAAGGTTGGCAAGATTACGAAAAATATATAATTTATAAATCTAGTAAATGCCCTTTTTCCATTGTCGTTACAGCATATTCGTGTACCAAACTGCCAATTATTTAATAAATGTTTTGGTTATTGCTCTTAGTGTGTAATAGTAGAGCGTCTAATGTATTTTAAATTTCAGTGTCCCGACAAATATGTAATAATAATAACAAATTACAAATCAGTGCCCAGATATTAGTTATTCCATTGTAGAAAAAATATATTATTTGGGTTTAGCTCAATTAATTTACGTTATCATTTATTTAGTATTTAATAAAGTTGTTCTCTATACCGTGAAGCCATCGTCGCCTGACGACCTCTGTGCCTTCCATATGGTGGCTCTCCTTTCAGAGATCGCTGCACAATTCGTTCCGGATCAGGACGCAGAACGTGACCGAGAAATCTTACTTCATGTACAACGTCGGGGATCTTCATCAGATCTCTGATTCCGATAGTGTACAGAGCTCGGTATGTACTATCTACTTCGCGTGTTGGGCCGTAAATCACACTCATGATTCTTCTTTCAAATGTAAGGAGCCTTACTAAAATATACAATATAGTATACGTCACTACACCTTAATGTCTTATGTTCTATGGAAGAGCATTTTATGTATAGTCTGTGAAAATGTTCATGATCATTTCTCTGCATTTATTTTTTAATCGAGATCGAATAGCAAACTTACTAAATATTATTTAGCAATTTTGTTGTAAATGTATGATAAAACTTTATCGAATTGCACTATCGTTACCACCTCTGAATTTCGACTGGGAGAAATGGTTTGAGAACAACGGAAAGATATTGGCAATTAGGCAAATATTTCATATAACGCTGGATATATCAAGCAAATTAACATACCGGACCCATTAATTGTCTATATAAGGTACTGAAAAAAACCTAACAAAATAACAATACAACTTTTATTAGTTTAAATCTTGCAAACCTTCAATAGGAGCCTTATCTAACAACCGCTGTTTGTTTTGTATCTTTGTCGTGCTGGAATATCAAATAGTTTAGTATATTTTACTAACAGCTGTATGTATTATTTAGGGCTAGTACTATATACGACACATCCACTAGAGAATTTATAATCAATGTTAGATTACAATAATTCAGATCACCACTAGATAATACCAGAATTTGTTCTCCATATTTGGAGAGGGTAGGCTCAAACTAATATTTGATTATAAAATTGTAATTACAAAATTGTTACGCTTTTATTATTTTTTACTGTTTGATTCAACCACTAACATTTTTTCATTCATCTCCCGTTTTCAGTTATTCTCTTATGAAATTTGCTACATAGCATTAGACGCCTATAGTTATTCCCATCATCGTAGGAACGTCTCCGTTTTCGTTTGACGTTATTCATATATTTAGTTTGCATTCGTGTATATTAAATTAGTGGTGTAAAATGGTTTTTGGATAACATTTATGTAATTGGTTTGTTTGTAATTGTATTTAGATGAGTTCAAAATTAAAATGGATGGAATTTCCAGAATCAGCATTACAGCATTATAAATAGTTTACTTTAACTACTTGCGATGAACCATTTTTAAAACTGTTATGTCCTAACATATCATTAAAGCAAGATATTATTTGTATATGACTTTTAATCAGGTCATATTATTATGAGGAGCTTCGCTGATGTTGAGAGCCGAACGGAAAGAGAAATACTAGCAGTAAACATTTCATTAAATTTGTTAATCTTAGGATGTATTTTACTGTCGGATTAGAATACAAATTCCATATTATCGTAATTCGTAAGAGGGGAATATTTTCTAGTGTTGCATTTTTTAACGATTCTGATTCATAAACGTTATCTCATTAATTTAATTAAAACCTTAAAATATAATTTTGATTTTACATTTCTTATCAACAAAGAATTTGTAGATTACAAACATGTCAAATAAAATTTTATTTGCACACAAAATTTTCTTTTTTATTATCTTTGAAATTGATAATGTTTTCTATATGTTTGTACCTGGAAAAAGAGTATAAATCAAAATTACTTGTGGAATCTTAAAAATAATTAAATTATATGCTCAAATAAAAGCAATACGAAGCAATAAAGACGCTTTTGTTTCTGCGCAGTTCAACGGAATATGTTCATTCGCATCACTGATCTATTTCAATTAATGAAAAATCTCTGTTGCGTCCTGCCCCTATATCGGGATAGGAACCTGGTACTTCCCAATTCATACACCACAGCTTAAACCATTGTGCTATTTGGTTCAGATGATCTTGTTACTAAAATATTCTTTGCAAAAACATTTCATATAAGTATGTAAAGGTTTTATTATATTTTGATAACCAGATAAAGTTCAGGCATTTTTAAGCACTTTCCGTTAGAAGAACATTGTGCTTTTAGACTTCATGATAAATGATAAAACCTTCAAGTTGTCAAAACTTATTCCGATTTGTTGTATTTTTTTATTTGTATACACTTGGATTCCTGTCCATTTTGAACAAGAAGTTAATTTGAATTTGATTCTATTCTATTTGAAATTGCTTAATTTATGGTGCAATTAATTGTAGGATATTTTTTTAGACGTGATTAATTTAACAGTTTATACTTTTTGAATTTGTGTGCAGCTGTTGCTCTTGAAACTACAAGACTTTTTTTTAAAGTTACAATTGAATTAAAAATAATATAAGTATGTATGTATAAATAAATAATAAATTTAATTATTTTCTCTTTGTTCTCAGAAAATAAAAGGACAACTTTATTAATATGAAGGCGGTACGACCGGGCAGTTTGAAAGATCCAGAAATTGCGGATCTTTTCAATAAACATGATCCGGAAAAAATTTTTGATGATTTACGAGAGATCGGTCATGGATCATTTGGTGCGGTATACTATGCGCGATGTAACTTGACAAAAGAGATTGTCGCCATTAAGAAAATGTCTTATGTTGGAAAACAAAGTGCAGAAAAATGGCAGGACATATTAAAAGAAATAAGATTTCTGCGGCAGTTAAATCATCCAAATACAATTGAATACAAAGGTTGCTACTTAAGGGAGAGTACAGCATGGCTAGTTATGGAATATTGTGTAGGATCCGCATCTGATATTATTGAAGTGCACAAGATGCCGTTACGTGAGGAAGAAATTTCTGCAATATGTGATGGTGTTTTACGTGGTCTAAGTTATCTTCATAGTTTAGGACGAATTCATAGGTAAGCAATTTCTTTTTATACGATTTATTCTATTATAAGAAATGAATTTTCTATTAAATTAGAGAAATAGTAGTCGAGACATTCCAAAAATTAAAAATTTATTTATAAATTTATCTTTTGTGAGTATAAACTAATTATTTGGAACGCTTTGTCTCGTTCAACTACCCATTTCATTCATTGATTTATTTTCGAATTTCAATGTCAATTCATTTAAATATCGACTCGATTTTGCAGGAATCTCTTAGGTTATTTAGTTAAACAAGCATTTATTTCATTTCCATAATAGCTTGTGTATCTTTTTTCCAAAATTTGAAATAAATTCATTTGAAATATCATTTTTTGTAATTATTTTATTTTATATGAGATTCTTATGTTTTATAGCATTTATTACATTTTAATGAAAATACATAACTACATACGACTTTTTTGATT
The DNA here is from genome assembly GCA_951394425.1 of Tipula unca. Taxonomy (NCBI): domain Eukaryota; kingdom Metazoa; phylum Arthropoda; class Insecta; order Diptera; family Tipulidae; genus Tipula; species Tipula unca. The sequence goes on from OX596380.1 coordinate 99,854,401, forward strand.
TTCATAAATAATAAATTGTGGGCGGGGTAATATACATAACTTTAAACTGAAACATGAGTTGTTACATGTGCCAATTTGCCCATAAGTTAGAAAACTAATAAGAAATTAAAGAATAAATTTTAGAGATTTTTTTAATTGAATTGAAATAATACATATGTATATTGTATAACGTTATAACGGTTTTGTTTTAATTTAGGGATATTAAAGCTGGCAATATTTTACTCACTGAACAAGGCATAGTAAAGTTAGCTGATTTTGGTAGTGCTGCAATTAAATGTCCAGCGAATAGTTTTGTTGGGACCCCATATTGGATGGCACCAGAAGTTATATTAGCCATGGACGAAGGACAGTATGATGGAAAAGTAGATGTGTGGTCACTAGGTATTACATGTATAGAATTAGCTGAGAGGAAACCACCCTATTTTAATATGAATGCTATGTCAGCTTTATATCATATTGCACAAAATGATGCGCCATCACTTCAAGTAATTTTATATTTAAGACGATCATGATGATTACTATTTATATTAATTATTTTATTTTAGGCTCAAGAATGGTCGGATATTTTTCGAAATTTTGTCGAATCATGTTTAAAAAAGTCGCCAAATGATCGACCAACTTCGTCACGCTTATTGTCACATCTTTTTGTAACACGACCTCGGGCATCAAATGTATTAATTGAATTAATAGCACGTACTAAAGCGGCCGTTCGTGAATTAGATAATTTAAATTATAGAAAAATGAAGAAAATACTAATGGTTGATTCGTGTGAAACTGAAAGTACCATTGGCGATGCAGATGAGGTTCAAGATGAACAAGCTGGTGGAGATAGTAGTAAAAGTAATAGTATTACATCAGAACATTCAATTCATTCAGTGGGTATATCAGCGGCTAGCAGTCAAAGCTCTTCTAGTAATTCAATACCCCAAGGTATTAATCAACAACACCAACAGCAAAATCAATTGGGTATGGTACGAAATTCTTCGCGGCATCGCCAAAATGTTCCTGGGCTTCCAATGATGCATGTCAATTCTCATACTAACCAACCAATTCAGACGTCATCACCAACACAAATGATATCAAATGCGAATTATCATAACCATGTGCAACAGCATCAAGCGATGGCAAATGCTGTATCAGAACATGGCCCGAATAATTTTGCAACAATACGGACTACCAGTATTGTTACAAAGCAACAAAAGGAGCACATGCAAGAAGAGATGCATGAACAAATGACTGGTTATAAAAGAATGCGTCGCGAACATCAAGCTGCGTTGTTGAAATTAGAAGAAAAATGTAAAATGGAAATGGAACAGCATAAAGGAGCATTAGATAAAGAATACGAAGTATTGTTACATAATTTCCAAAGAGAAATCGAACGACTCGAAAATAAACATCAACAAGAGATTGAACGACGAACAAAACAGAATTGTACTGGTGAAAAGAAGTTGTTCAAAGAAATTTCTATGAAACAAGATGGTGATCGTAAAGCTTTTGATTTACATCGCAAGAAAGAATACAAAGCAAACAAGGAAAGGTGGAAACGAGAATTATCAATGGATGAGACTACACCAAAACATTTACGAGACGCAACATTACAGTCGCAAAAAGAAAATCTTAAAATGGCAGAAGCACAGGAGGAACAACGTTTGCTTAGAGTTCAGAAAAATTATATAGATCTTGAAATGAGAAAGTACAAGAGAAAACGCATGCTTGTATTACATGATTTAGAAAATCAATTGTTAAGAGATGTGAGTTACATTGAAATTTATAATCCATTAATTTCACTGAATATTTTTTCATATTTTAGGAGCTAAGTAAAAAGCAATTACAATTAGAGCAAGCTCATACTATGCTATTGAGACATCACGAAAAAACCCAGGAATTGGAATATCGCCAGCAAAAGGCTGTGCACAATCTCCGAGAAGATCAAGTAACTTTAATAATAATTTTTATTACATATTTTAATATTACAAATAATTTTTTTTTCCAGTTAACAAAACAACATACAACTGAATTACAGAATCAAAAAGATTACATGGAACGTTCTGAAAAAGAACTATTAAGAAAACATGCATTGGAATTAAAACAACAACCAAAAAGTTTAAAACAAAAAGAATTACAGATAAGAAAACAATTTCGTGAAACATGTAAAACACAAACAAAGCAATATAAAGCTTTGAAAGCACAAATATTGGCAAATACACCAAAAGAACAACAAAAAGCTGTGATAAAACATTTAAAAGAGGAACAACATCGTAAATTAACACTACTCGGTGACCAATATGAACAAAGTATTGCTGATATGTTACAAAAGCAAAGTCTGAGATTGGATGAAAGCCAAGAAATTGAATGCCAACAATTAAAAGATAGATTACAATATGAATTGGAGATTTTAATGGCATACCAGAGTAAAAATAAAATGCAAGCTCAAACGCAACGGGATCGGGAGCGTAAAGAATTAGAAGACCGTGTTAATGTTAGACGTGCTCTTCTCGAGAGCAAGGTAATGCAATTTCTTCAAGTCAGTGTAATATTGGATTTTATTATGTGTTGTTTTTAATACTATTAGATGGAAGCTGAGCTCCAACAATTCAACCAGGAAAGAGCAGAGCGAATTAAAATACTTCATGAAAAACATGAAAAGGAACTAGAAGCCTTCGATGAGGAATCTGCCCGCTTGGGTTTCAGGTAATATTCAAAAATACTTAGACATTTATAAGCCTAGATTTTTATCATTATAATGAACAATCAACTGTCAATCCGACTTCAGAATTTAAATTAATTGTACTAAACCAAAGATGTTAACATAATTTTGTATTGCAATTAATTTTCTGTTAACATACTGCTTCCCACTAACAATTTGCTCCTCCCATACCAAATATTTAGTAGACTAAGAAATGTTGACGTCATACAATTGATATTAACCGCATTTTTTGACGTTTGATCTAATTTGGATCGAATTATGTTTCATGAAACGACACAGAAATTAATATTATGTCGTTTTCGATTCACTTTTTACCCGTCTTTCAAAAATCAATCTGGATTCGAAGGAGAATCGAACAAGAAAATCTGTAATATATATGTATGTGTGTGTTTTGACGTTTGAAAAATATTACAATATTTGTTTACGTTTTGAAAACACATAATAATAATAATAATAATAATTTACATAATTTACACAATTTATTAATAGTTTTTAATTTAAATTTATTTTATTTAAAATGACAGCAAAATACTAATTGTTGGTATACAGGAAAATGACAACACGAAATGACAACAACTTGACAGTACTAGTTGTTGGTATTAGTAAAATAGGGGTAAATCTGTAAAAAAATATAGATTTGTGACCGAGCAAAAATTTTGCTCGATCGGAGATTTTTTTTACGTGAATCGAACAGTTTGACAGCCGAAAAATCAATCTATGACGTCATAGATTGATTTTTTGGAGTGAATCGAAAACGACATTAGTTATTCAGTTAATTTTGGTTCAAAACAAATACTAGATCAATTTTTATGTAAACTATCAGTTTAAATTTATCATTAGTTTTCACCTGAGGGCTGGGATGTTGTTACATTACATTTTTCGATATTCGATTTACATAGTCTTTGATCTTGAAATCAAAATTGTACACTATTTTTAGTTATGCTTTTTCATTAGGATCCCTTTTTCACTTTTGACTCACTATCCCTTTTTCCTCATTTCTCTAGAAATAGAATCGAACAGGCTGTGACCACAATAGAAATTGCGGAAGTGAATACGAAATAACATATAACTTTGTTCTTGAAAAAAACTTCTAGTAAAAATATTTATTTTTCGATACATTTTTTGAATATATTCATCTCTTTTTGTCAAACATCGACTCAAAATTATCAAATTTATATTGCAGAAAAGTGTTCAAATATAGTTCCAAGAAAAAAAACCACACTCGCTATTTCAATCGTTACGATCAAATAATAATTTTTGTTTCATTTTCTCTCTAAATTAAAGTTGGTTGCTGTTTATAATCATGAAAACCAACATTATTGTTTATTTTTTTTGTATTGGACATAATAAAACATATAAAGTTTTGTATATAAGCAAAGTAATAAATCTTTTGCTAGTAGAATTTGTGCATGAAAAATGAATTTAATTTTCGAGTATTACAAAAATTTTCTATGTAATTATAATACTGCAAGAGCAAAAGAGACATTTAATTCAATCATGATTGTATACAGTCTTTCGTTGGCCATACTTTTGCCATTTCTTTCCAATTTTTTTTATTTGTTTCCTTATCAGTATAATAAACTATCAGAATAATTAAAAATCTGAGAAATGTCAAAATTAGAGCAGGCACAGCAGCTAAATATAAAAACCAAGTAAGTTGCGGGTAATATGATAGTTTGATTGAACTATGTTGGTTACGACGACATTGATACAACGAAATATATAAATTATAATTAATTCCTCCATAAAAGAAATGGCGAATATAAAGGAAATAAAATTAAAACAAAAATCAGCCAATGATAAAAAACATGGTTAACATTTTCGAGGGATTTTGATATAGCAAGGCAATTTTATATAGCAAGGCAATTTTATATAGCAAGGCAATTTTATATAGCAAGGCAATTTTATATAGCAAGGCAATTTTATATAGCAAGGCAATTTTATATAGCAAGGCAATTTTATATAGCAAGGCAATTTTATGTTTCTTCGTCTAACGAACAAGAAATTTAAAAGTTAGTTTTCATACATTCTAGTGGTGAACCTAATGATCAGTTAGATAAATTTAAAATCGTATATAAGCGATGCTAATTTTGCATCTATTAAATGAGCTAACATTTCTACTTGGTGATAAGTGCTTAAAATTCTACTTTATTTTTCGTATTCAATACCGCAATATCTATTGTGATTGCTATACCGATTATATTATATTATACAGATATATGTAATTTTAATCGCGAATTTTATTTTTCACCTGAATATTTTGAATTATAAAAATTTCTTTACATTTTAATTTAAAGAATTTTTTAAAATTTAGAATTTCTAGCTTTTCTCTAAAAGTCCTTAGTAACTATACGTTGGGTAAAAATTATTGGGAAATTTTTAATCTTTGTGTTTTATTGAAATATACGTTAAGTTTTTTATATGTACGCTTATGTTTCTATTTTATAATCGCTCAATCTGTAGATCAATAAAGAAAGATCTAAATATCGTGAACATCGTACTATTAGTTTTGTGCATTCGCTTTACCTTACATTTTGATAGGATAAATGAATTTACCGCAAATTAAAGTTAAAGTTGACTGATAGTAGACAGCCTGTACAAATTCCATATGTATATGTATTTTGATTACTCCTGATAATATCCGAACAGTCTCTAATAAATGTATGTATGTGGTGGTATTTCAATTCGGTTTTACGAGTTTTATTAACATTTGCAAAAAATGCTACCATTATTTTAATTTGATACTTAAGAACTAATATTAAGAAAATAAAATAAATATTCGAAATTTTTGGGATATACGAGAAAATCATATTGTATATAAACGGTAAAAGATAGAGCAACCCCGATTATAAATTCGAAAAAACCGCAACCATAAACGTATAGGTAGATATAGACTTATTAGAATCAAAAACGTCAAATTAGCGGTTATAACAATCCAATATTTGATCGACGATATGTACATTTAGTTCGTACAAAAAGGTACTGAAGAAATGTTAATATTGTTTTTCTGTTCTTTAATACGTTTTTTTTTGTAAAATGCAGGTCTGATAGACTTTTAGTAGAATCAAAGAATATGTGTCTTATTTAATCAGAAGCGCATACAAGAACTAGCAAATACACACCACTAACTTTTGATGGAAAATCAATTTTTGATCAAAAACCATCTACTGTAAATAATTAATTATTACAAACCTTAAACATTTACCAAAAACAGAAAAAAGCTGTGTCAAGTAATCGCACTAAATTTCTTGTTGTGTTGAATAATCGAACTTCATTCATGTTTCTCATTTCATTGTTTCTCATTTGGTTTATATGTAGATAACTCAAGTTACAACAAAAACAACAAATGAAATAAATTCAAGGACAAAATAACAAAATATTATTACTTTTTTCTATTTTTGCTAGCAAACTGCATGTTCATATACATACAATTGTAGGTATATCGAGATTTTTAAAAACGAGCGTTTTAAATTCTATTCTGAATTGGGATAATTTTTCTTTTAATTTTTTTTTTTATAAATATGTACATATGACCCAAGAAGTAATTTTTTTTCGCCCTCTATTTCAGTAGTACATAACTACATTATATAAAATATTGAATGTAAAAATTATAAAAGGGTTAAATGTTATTGTTCGATTTCAATATACATATAATAAAATATAGCCTATATCTACTGTCCTATCTTTATTCGGCTATTTACACGAATCAGGTACAAATGTTTACTTCTTTTCGCTCATGTGACCATCGATTATTATGAAGTATTACGAAATTCTATACATTCTATACAAGCCGTAACACAAAATTGTATATTGCAATTCAGAAAAGTTCAAACAATTCAATTTTGCATTCAATTCAGAAAAATTTCTTACAAACTAAATAAGAAATTATCTAATTTATAATTCATTATATAAATTTAAAGTATATAACAGTTTTCCTATTCATTCGAATGTTGAAAGAAAAATTATTCTAATTCAAAACAAAATTTAAATCGTTGGTTTTTTACAAATCTCGATATACCTATGGATGGATACACATGCCGTATAAGTAGAAAAAAAAAATATTTTGTTATTTTGTCCATGAATTTATTTCATTTGTTGTTTTTGTTGAAATCTGATTTATGTATAAGAAAACATTAGATGTATCTATTATACAGAAAGAGCAAGCCGAGAAAAATGAATGAAGTGCGAATAATCAACACAACAAGAAATTAAATGCGATTATTCGACACAGGTTTTGTCTGGTTTTGGTAATTATCTAAGGTACAATTATTACAATTACAACTATTTACACTATATTGGTATTTGACCAAAAATGAATTTTCCATTCGTATATCAACATAAACCTACATACAAAAACAATTCTTCCATTAGAATTTTACTTCATAAGTATTCGTCGAGTTTCGTAGAAATGGATAAAAAGTTGAAAATTTTATAAAAAGTTATCTGGACCACAGATGTTGGATGATGGAACAAAATTTTAAATTGCAATAGGGTCATGTGATATATGAAATGAAAGGTATTTTTAGAAGCAATTTAGAATTATTAATTCAATATTAATTTGTAATATATTTTAATGGTTACATATTTATTAAATTGTACTTTGATAAATTTTAGTTTGACAGCATCTTAATTTAATCTAAATAACTACAACAAGGTTTTCTAGAGATTAAAAATATTGTCAATTGTTCTAATTTAGAGTGTAATTATAGCCTGTAGATGCTGTGGCCACTGTGGTCGGGAGGCACTCAAATGTCTCGTAAAAGAGATGCCCTCAGAAACCTTAAAGCTGGATTTCTTCTTGGGCCGCATGTAAAGAACGCTGTTTTGGATTTCCAAACAGTCAATAACCGATTGTGTAAGCTTCGCTTGTGCATGAAGTTAGCCAGGCTGTCGATAATTTGTGTACACGCGCCCACAGAAGTCAGCCAGCTCCAAGATAAAGACTCAGTTGAACTTGGACTTGGACGATCTGATGGGATCTATACCCGAACATGATGTTAGAATGGTAATTGGGAACTATAATGCTAGAGCTGGCAGAAATCAGGCCGACTTGTGTGTAAACATAGGTCCGCACTCCCGACACGAAACTGCGACCGATAATTGTGAGAGAATGATGTACTTTGCAATTGCTCACGATCTTAGAGTAGCAAGCACGTTCTTCCCTAACAATCAGATATATCTAGAGACATGGGCACATCATCGCGGAACTTCCCGCAGCCAAATTGACCATGTGTTAGTTTCTAAAGGGCGGGCTCGGGTTGTGCGGGATGTGAGAACTTATTGGTCAGCAACCAAATACGTAGGCAGCGATCATCATTTACTCGCTGCAATGCCACGATTAAAATTTTCGTACAAGTCTGGGAACACAGCGAAACGCATGGGACCTTTCGACTGTGAAGGTCTGATAAATGAAGATCAAAAGAAACGATATCAGGATCTTCCCAGCGGCAACATTGAGGAAGCTCATTACCGGTCTGACTGTGTGAACCCTGTCTGGGAATTACTGTAAATTGCGGTTATCAGTGCTGCTCAGTAGTTATTAGGTATAGTGAAAGTCAGACCCGAGAATGATTTGTTGGATGACAAGGGTCATCTTACAGTCGAGCAACAAAATATAGGCCATAGGGAAGTGCAACAACGTCTGACAATCTCGAGGAAAAACAAGGTTGCTCTTGCAAGAAGGGCAGCTAAGCGGATTTGTAGACGGAAGAAGCGAGAATGGTGGAAGGCCGAGGTTCTAAAAGTACAACAACTCAGCAACGAGCGGAGGTTCCGTAATTTCTTTAAAGAAATTACTGGACTGCACCATAATTTCAGGCCTGCACCAACCGCCATTCGGGACCGGGATGGAAACCTCTGTGTCAACAATGACGCAGTACTCGTCGCATGGAGTGGACACTTTACTGACCTGCTTTATGTTCATCATGCGTCACAGACTGTTGTTGAGCCTACCTTTAATACAGACTGCGGAGATTTGCACTGAGGATCCATTCCATGAGGAATTCACTAAGGCCATGCAGAGATTAAAACGAAACCGCTCATCTGGAGTGGCCTGCATTAATTCGGAGCTCTTGATATTTGGAGGGCATACTTTGTGGGACTGTCTTTTCGACTTTCTTCGATTAGGGCGAACCGAAGTTATGCCTGACAAATGGAAAGTGGCCGCAATATGCAATATGAAGATACATATATATATAAATATCTTCAAGAACGGAGACCGCTTGAAGTGTGAGAATTATCGCGGTATAGCTCTCCTTTGCACAGCATACAAGTTGCTATCCTACATTATATTGGATAGAATCACCCCTCTAGCGGAGGGCTTGGTTGGTGACTACCAAGGAGGATTTTCCTCCGAATCGATCAGTCATTGATCGATATCTAAATAATATGAGACATCTATCTCCGTACATCAGGTGTTCCTGGTTTTCTGGCAGGCCTATGACTCGATCAACCGAGAGAGTTCGTCGTCTGCCCTGGAATACCTATTAATGCCAACAGAATTGGTACGACTATGTAGAATGACAATGACGAAGTCTCAATGCTGTGTTAAAGTTGAGAACAGGCTATCTACAATTTTTGCAGTTAACTCGAGTGTTCTACAGGGAGATGCTTTGTCCCCGACACTCTTTACTCTCATGTTGGAGTAATCTTTCGTAAAACTGAAATACCTCAACGCAACATCTTATATCGCCAGTCCAATCTCGTGCTTGCATATACAGATGACATATGCGTGATTGGGCTGAATAGCAACGAAGTGAAAGAAATACTTGATCTGCTTGTAGAGTTTTCAGCTTCTGTTGGACTCCAGGTCAATGAGTCCAAAACGATATACATGATCTCTGGTTATAGGGACACCAGATTTTAGTAATGGCCACTACACGTGAGGGAGTGAGCAGGTTCAAATATTTCGGTTCTCTTATCACTCACGATAACAGTGTGAGTGAGGATATTAAAGTGCGGCTGGCAACTGGAAGTCGTACTTTGATCCCTCCAAGGCCACTGCTAAAATCTAAACACCTATCAATTGTTGCGAAGCTGAAGTTTTAGAAAGTGATCAGGCCCGTTGTTATGTTTGGATGTGCAAGTAGTGCGCTGATGGATGAGTATGAGAGATGCTCCTTACATTTGAGAGAAGAATCATGCGTTTGATTTACGGCCCAAAACACGAAATAGATGGTACATACCAAGCTCTGTACAATATCGAGATCACAGGTCTGATGATGATCCCCGATATTTTATATGAAATAAGATCGCAGCGAGTACGCTGGCTCGGTCACGATTTGCGTGCTGATCCGGAACGAATTGTGCAGCGATCTCTGAAACAACAGCCACATATGGTAATCGCAGAGGTCGTTGCAGGCGACGATGGCTCCACGATGTTGAAAACGACTTGGCCTCTTCAGATTGTCTTAGGCAGTATGAAGACCATGCTCAGGATCGAAACCGTTGGAGCCAAATGGTTGACTCAGTAAGGGGCCAGTAATGGCCTTTAAAAACTGTTTATTATTATAGCCTGTAGATCATGAGAGTTACTGAGCAACGAAACATCAATCCCCAGAGTTTTTATTCTTAAATGGCAATGATGCTATAATTTATTATTTAGAATTTATTCCTATAATGATGATTCCGTAAATGATGCAATAACTCTTTAGTTTAATTTGTTTTAATTTTCTTAAAAAAGGTAAAATATGGTCTATAGTAGGAAAATGTATTTCATCAAAAAATATATCTCAAGATTTATTTTAAATTTATTGCAACCGAAATTGAAAGTAATTTTTATTTATAATAATACAAATTTAATTTTGTCTTGTTTCTTACAGTGCTCTAGCTTTGGAGGAAGCGTCGAAAGAAAGTTTTGCTGATGAAGAAGGAAGTTTATCTGGTTCAATGCTTAGTTTAGCGCATAGTAACAGTTCAACAAGTTTTCCAGCAGGTTCTCTGTAGCATAAAAATTATATAATAGGTACAATAGTAAGTCATCCTTTGTAAAATTGACTGAATTCATATTATTATCATTATAATATTATTATTATTTTTTAATTAAAATAAATTAATAAATACAAGATATATATAAATAAAATACATAAATAAAAGTTAAGTCTTAAAAGTAATTTTTTTTAAATTAAAATAAATTTTAAAGATTAAAATCATTAATAACACAAAGACTTAAAAATTATAAATAATTAATAAAAAAAATTACATTCACACCACGCATCTTAGATGGTTTAATTAAATAAAAAAATATTAGATATATTTTGTTCTTTATAATAAAAAAATAATTAAACAAAATAATAATTATTAAACAAAAATAAATAAATAAAAATGCTTTAATTAAAAAAATTAAAAAGTGAGAAAAATAATATAAAATACTCAGCTCCCTCAATAATAATAATAATTATAAATAATAATTAAACTATACAAAATTATGAATAAATTAATTTATAATTGAAGAAAAAAATTTAAATAAAATGACATTTTATCGCTTTGAAAATAGAATAAATTAAATTTAAAATAAAAAAAATTTTAAATCATGAAAATAAATTAAATGATTTTATAAAATTATTCGTCTTTCCACTTTGCTTGGAGAGTTTGAAATATTCCGTACATTATTATGTTTTTCTACATATATGATCTCTATTTTTTTTTTTTAATATATAATTGACTTTTATTCATGTATGTGCATAAGTGTATTGTAGGGATAATAACGAAAAAAGAAATTAATTAATTAAATGGCCTTTTTAATTAATACCAAAGAATAGAATTTCATTTTATTGACTTATAAAAGATACCTGATTGTGTAGCTGGGATTTTGTGTTATCCCGCTTTATTATTCGTCTAAAGCTTAAATATTAATAATGTTTAGCATTTTTAGTCAAATTTTACACATGAAAGTGATTTTATTCCAATGTGAATTTTTATTATTACGGTGAGCTTAAAATAGAGGAAGGAAAAGAATGGTTATAGTAAGATCATATTTTGCAGGTCGAATGTCACATCAAATTTAATCTTCTACTAAATAAGTGCTTTCAACCAAATGTTTGATTAATCTCCTATATTATTAAATTTATGAAAAATACATAAGGTAAAAATTTCACGAATGAAATACATAGTAAATGTTGTGAGTTGAGTCTAAATTCCTTTCATTGAAGTGTATCCAATATGCAAAAGAGAAACATTAATTTAACAATTGCAATATCATTTGTCCACAACATATATATGTAGGTATCAAAAATCATATTTACTAAGCCGGATCGTATAGAGCAAAATGTTTAAGTAAAATTACTTAAACAAATTAAGTTATAAACTTACAAAGTATAGTTTTTCATTTTTCTTGTATATAAACATTTTGTAGAGAAGTTCTAATGTTAACCAAAAAATTATAAATTTTAAAAATTTTCGTTTGATATGGCAACAACTATAAAAATAGTGGTTTTTAATAGTATAGATTTGAAAATGTATACGTTATAGACAAATTTATTTTAATTTTATTTTAGATAAGTCAAAATAAAATATAAAAAAATACAACAAGTATTCAAGCTATTTGAAAATGTTTACATACAAATTTATTATTATTTAATTGACATCAATCTATTGATATTGGAAATATTTGAATTTTATATAAGGCATTTCTAGTTTAATGAAACTAACTTTTACTGGGAAAAACTTCAAATTAATTGGTTAATCAATATTCCTTCTTCTTTTGTACGGCAGGCTATATAAAAAAAACACTTGATAATGATGAAATACATACTAGTTTTATGTGAAACTGCATGACACACGGTGCATTCAATCACGGCTGCTAAAAAATTTTGCTGCAATAAAATTCCATTTTTTCATAATCTTCTCGGAAACTCAACTTTTGCAGTTTTGCATAATTTATTGCAGTATACATTTTGTTCGGGAATCCAGCTTAAAAAGGTTAGTTATTATGAAATTTGCTGAGTATTTTAGATTTTTTTTATATTAGGACATTTTTGTCTGGTTTATTACATTTACATTAAAACAATTTAGAAAATTAAAGCTATTTTTAATTATGTTATTCCATATTCCTGCCCATCACAATCCCACTACACATCACACATTTTAAATATTTAATATAAGATTAAATTTAAAAAAAATTATTTTAAAACATGTAACAAAAAGTTTTTAAAACTACGTATTATGTTATTTGTATGATATATACTTCATACGCAGCGATTATAATTTACAGGGCTAATTCTAAAATACATATTGTAGATATAATTTTTTATTATTTTGTATTGTGTTTTTTACATACATGAATTCAGTCAAATTTACATAATTCTCTCTGTAACAATAATATTTAAATGATTTTTGTTTATTTATGAAAATAAAGAAATTAATTAAATTTAAAAAATTAAAATGAATTAAAAAAATTAAATATATATAGATATATACATATATTTATAAATATAAATGTATTAATTAAAATATAATCAAATTTTATAATGAAATTAGTGGACAATAGTTACAGATTCAAGATTTTATTTTTGGTGCCGTTATTGGTATGGGTTGCTGAAAAATCAAATCAATTGTCTAATTAGTTTTTTGTTAAATCTTTGGTACTGTACTCTTTTAATATCATAATTTCTGGTTACGTCATATACTCTAAAATTAGGCTGAAGAGAAATTATTACCTTCCACTTAATGTTCTAGCCAATATCGTCGCCGATTGATTATTCAATTCGTAAAATTCATAAAATTATACCTTTATAAATCCTGTCGTGTTCTAGTTATTTTTTAACATAATTAACAACAACAACTAATTGAATGAGATAAAAATAGTTAAACATGCAATAGTAAATCAATTCAATTTAATTAATTTCGTTGTATTATTTAATTTCTTTTTATGTCTGGGTTCTTTTATCTATGATTAGTTGTTCTGTAACCATTTGAAGTAATTTGAATCAGCAGCCAAAAATTATATTGTATTTTATTGCTATACTACATAACAATTTAGAAATAAACTAATTAAAAAGAATATAAATTTAATTAATCTGTATTATGAATAATTCCAAGCAAATACAAAACAGCATAATTTGAAGAAAAAAATCGAAAATAAATAAAATTATGTATAATAATTTAATTTAATAGAAATAAATAAAATAATCAATCAATTTTTATTTATCACTTTGTTTTATAATGTTAACAAAATTTGTTCGTCTTATTGTTAATAATTTGAATTTTACTAAGTAATTTTACTAAGTAATTAAAGAAAGTTATGGTTTGTTTCAGTGTTACAGATATGAAGTTTCAATTTCAAATAAAACCATTTAAAGTTCAATCGAAATAATTTCCAAAACAAACAAAACCTTTATTAACTTTATTTTCAAATAAATTAAATATATTCAATTCCAAATTAAATTTTTATTTATCAGACATACTCGTACATACGAGTAATATCAAATAAAATTGAGCAAAACCAAAAAAATCTATTGTAAAATCAAAAAAATCTGTATCAAATAGAAAAAGAATTTTAGAAAATATACAGTTTTTCGTGTTTAACCACTTTTAAACAATTTCAACACAAAGGCTATTTATCAACTGATCTGGTAGTTTCTCTAGTATATTTTCGCATCAAAATCTTCTATAGTAACAAGTCTGATTGTTTTTTTTACTGACATATACTACTTTAATTTTGCCTCTTTAAGTTTGTATTGGTGAAAAAATATATTTATATACAGATTGTTGTTGTTCCTAATGTGTTTTTTTATTTTACTTCATATTCCTTTGTGAAAAAAATAGATATTGGTATTAGTTGTTTCATTTTAAATTTTTCTTGTGCGACGTATATGTACACAACCAATACAATGAAAAAGAGGCTTTTAAATTTTGGAATAGTCAGACTTGTTAATATAGAAGATTTTGGTTGCATACATATTCCGTCGCATTCAATTAGACATAAAATAAATAATTGCAAATTGAAAGTTTAAGAAAAGGAAAAATAGGTTGCAATGGGGCTGAGTATGAGGTCAATGCAGCATATGGCAAACGCACCTGCATTGTTTTCATGGCAGGTGCAAATTTAACCCATCTCGACAATCAAAATTGGTCTTGTTAAACAATGTGGCAGATTTGGATCATAGTCTCCATAAATCGAGCGTTATTTATTCATATACTCTATCAAACTCAATCTATGATTTTTGGAGTAATGTGATGCATTTGGTTTTGTTTCACCAAATCCTCGAAAATTCTTGAACGCTATTTTATCTTATAAATTGAAAATAGCAACGGTTTCAGCTTTTGTTTTGCCTTCCTCATATTGCTGTGTGGAACTAATGAAACAGTAAACACGTAAAACATATTATTTTCCAAAGTTTTATTTGAATTTGAACACATTTTTTTATTTTAAAAGAATTTTTTGATTTTGCTTGAAAGTTGTATTTGATACAAGTAACTGGTTTGTGTGAAATTGAAAATGTGTTTTTATTTTGGATAGAATTTGGGCTTGGTTTGGAAAAGGCTATGGTTTGTTTTGGACAAAATTTCGACTGAACTTTAAAAACACCCAACCGTGATTTTTCATCACCGCCGGGAATCGAACCCGAGACACTCTAATAACAAAGTAAGGGTGCTACACTTACCATGCCAACGAGAGCAGGGAGATAGGAACCGTTAAATAGAAGAAAGGAATACGACGTCAAAAGAGATGTGCCTGAGCTAGTTTACAATGTTGCAACAAAGAACGAGATTCGGTTTGTTGAGTAGCCGCGTGTTGTGTAATTATATCTCGTCGAAGGACATACTGTTACGTGCCTCTATCCGTAGCTAACACAATCTGGTAGGGTAGGTACTCATTAATCTGTGAGGGTTCATTGCCACCATATTTACTACAAGACCATAAAAAATCTCGCGATTGAAAGAAATAGAGACGGATCTACATCACATTTCATCACCAACATTTAAGGAAACTCTTATTAATAAAAACATTTTTATTTATTTTACAACAAAAATTATTATAATTTTTTTTTTTAATAAGTAATGAAGATTATAACCTAACCATGTGATGTATAGCTGAACAAGCGTAAGAGCAAATAATCATTTTATATATAAAAAAAATAGTCACCTATAAGATCCGCAACGAGTACTCACTGGATATCCATGCAGTGGACTTGCTAGAAAAAATAGAATACTGAATATAATAAATTTCACCGATTTTTGTTCAATTTATTACTTTTGCCGGCCATTATACATAATCGCCAATCTAAGTTTGTAAAAGTAATTATGTAACTGTATTTTATCGCATGGTTTAAAGTTGTATAATAAGAAAACAATCAAAAGGTAACCCGCCATTATCCCCCCGCTCCTATCGAGTATTAAATTTCGAAGCGAAGCGAAGAGAGCGCAGCGACCCGACACGTGTTTAAATGTTTTATAATAAACGTCGATACCAGTAGTCTTTTGTAAATAATCCAATTCTGAATTGAAAAACACGAAATAGATCACAATTTTCTTTGCGGATGATTCTATCTACATATTATGAGACGTCCTTCACCGTAGATCAGGTGTTCCTGGATTTCGAGCAGGCCTATGATCAATCGAGAGAGTTTGTGGTCTGCTTTGAAATACCTAGGAATGCCAACAAAATTGGAACGATTGTGTAGAATGACAGTGACGCAGTCTCAATGCTATGTTAAAGTTGAGGCATATCGCGGCCACTTTCCATTCGTCAGGCATAACTTAGGTTCACCATACTAATTGAATAAGGTCGAAAAGACAGTTCCACAAAGGATCCCCTCTGAATATCAAGAGCTCCGAATTAATATGCACCGTATTAATATGGCCACCGTATGTAAGTGGTTTCGTAATCTCTGCATGTCCTTAGTGAATTCCTCATGCGATGGATCCTCAGTTCAAATCTCCGCAGTCTGTATTAGAGGTGGCTCAACAACAGTCTGTGACGCATGATGAACATCAAGCAAGTCGGTAAAGTGTTCAATCCATGTGTCGAGTACTGCGTCGATGTTGCCACAGAGGTTTTCATCCCGGTCCCGATTGGCGGTTGACGCAGACATAAAATTAAATAAATCACGCGAACTGCGCTCATTCCTGAGTTGTTGTACTTTCAGAACCTCGGCTTCTTCAGTCTACAAAAAATCCGCTTAGCTGCCCTCCTAGCAACCTTTTTCTTCGCGATTGTGAGACGTTGTTGCACTTCACTATGAAAACCAATCATCGTAGCTTTGCAGCGACCAAATGATGATCGCTGCCTACGTATTTGGTTGCTGACCGATAAGTTCTCACATCCTGCACAACCCGAGAACGCCCTTTAGAAACTAATTATATATAATATACGGTTATTTTGCATAATGACCGATTTTTTTATCAAAAAAAATAACATTAAACTACAACAACAACATTGTATAGAAAACCGAAAATGAAAGAGGTGCGCCCACGTACGCAAATTTGCAACGATTTACTCATAAAAAAAAGTCGTCCGAATAGGCAGCCGTAACAATACGGTTGCTAATCGGATAAAATATCTTACGCGGCGCGACGAAATCCTCATGAAGAAAAAAGAGAAACAATCTGAAATTTACTAATTTTTATACACTTTCTTGCTTACATTTTTTGTAACTAAACCAAATGATTTTGTTGTACATCTGTCGAACTGGGTTATAAATTTATATTATCGCTCGTACTTCGACTTGGTCTTAAACAGAAATGTGGACAGCTGTGCAGCAGTCGGCTCATGACCAACTTTCGCATATTACATATAATCGTCAGATGCTTGCAGTCTATGAATCCAAGGAATTTACGTAATTTACATAATTTACGGAATATTTATTAAGTTAAATTAGATTTGAGTATGTAATGCAACTTATAACAATATATGTATGTGAGTAAGTTTGTTATTTGAATTAAAATTTTATTATTCTATAACTACCATTCACGATACGCTTAACGAGATACTAAGGCGCAAAACGTTGGTATGTATTTTTAGTATAACATATTAATTAACTCTAAAATATGTACAAATGTAACAATGAGGCAAAGTAAAATTTAAAAAAAAAAAATTTCTCGCATCATCCAAACGTACATACAAAATTACGTACGTATATGCAGCATAGAAAAGCTATGCTTCTTTAAATATTTTATATATACATACATATATATAGGTATACCTACATATGTATATTAAGAATTATTTGTTTCCCTTTTTCAATAATAATAACAGTGTTAAAGGCCATTACTGGCCCCTTACTGAATCAACAATCTGGCTCCAACGGTTTCGATCCTGAGCTTGGTCTTCATACTGTCTTAGACAATCTGAAGAGGCCAAGTCGTTCTCTACATCGTGGAGCCATCGTCGCCTGCAACGACCTCTGCGCCTACCATATGGTGGCTCTCCTTTCAGAGATCGCTGCACAATTCGTTCCGGATCAGCACGCAGAACGTGACCGAGCCAGCGTACTCGCTGAGATCTAACTTCATGTACAATATCGGGGATCTTCATCAGATCTCTGATCTCGAAATTGTACAGAGCTCGGTATGTACCATCTATTTCGCGTTTAGGGCCGTAAATCACACGCATGATTCTTCTCTCAAATGTAAGGAGCCATCTCTCGTACTCATCCGTCAGCGCCCAACTTTCACATCCAAACATAACAACGGGCCTGATCAACGCTTTGTAAAGCTTCAGCTTCACGGCACTTGATAAGTGTTTAGATTTTAGCAGTGGCCTTAGAGGATACAAAGAACGACTGCCAGCTGCCAGCCGCACTTTAATATCCTCACCCACACTGTTATCGTGAGTGATAAGAGAGCCCAAATATTTGAACCTCCTCACTCCCTCAAACGTGTGGTGGCCACTACTAAAATCTGGTGTGCCATTGTCTCTAAAACCAGAGATCAGGTATTTCGTTTTGGACTCATTGATCTGGAGTCCAACAGAAGCTGAAAACTCTACAAGCGGATCAAGTATTTCTTTCACTCCGTTGCTATTCAGTCCAATCACGCATATGTCATCTGCATATGCAAGCACTTGATTGGACTGGCGATATAAGATGTTGCGCTGAGGTGTTTCAGTTTTACGAAAGATGTACTCCAACATGAGATTAAAGAGTATCGGGGACAGAGCATCTCCCTGCCGAACACCCGAGTTAACTGCAAAAATTGTCGATAGCCTGTTCTCAACTTTAACACAGCATTGAGACTGCGTCACTGTCATCCTACACAGTCGTACCAATTTTGTTGGCATTCCTAGGTATTCCAGGACAGACCACAAACTCTCTCGATTGATCGAGTCGTAGGCCTGCCGGAAATCCAGGAAAACCTGATGTACGGAGATGGATGTCTCATAATATTTAGATAGAATCATCCGCAGCGAAAAGACCTGATCAGTGACTGATCGATTCGGACGAAATCCTCCCTGATAGTCACCAACCAAGCCCTCCGCCAGAGGAGTGATTCTATTCAATAAAATGTATGACAGTAACTTGTATGCTGTGCAAAGGAGAGCTATACCGCGATAATTCTCACACTTCAAGCGGTCTCCCTTCTTGAAGATGGGGCATATCGCGGCCACTTTCCATTCATCAGGCATAACTTCGGTTCGCCATACTAATCGAATAAGGTCGAAAAGACAGTTCCACAAAGTATCCCCTCCGAATATCAAGAGCTCCGAATTAATGCAGTCCACTCCAGGTGAGCGGTTTCGTTTCATTCTCTGCATGGCCTTAGTGAATTCCTCATGGGATGGCTCCTCAGTGCAAATCTCCGCAGACTGTTTTAGAGGTGGCTCAACAACAGTCTGTGACGCATGATGAACATCAAGCAGCTCAGTAAAGTGTCCACTCCATGCGTCATGTACTGCGTCGATGTTGACACAGAGGTTTCCATCCCGGTCCCGAATGGCGGTTGACGAAGGCCTGAAAGTATGGTGCAATCCAGTAATTCCTTTAAAGAAATTACGTGAACTACGCTCATTGCTGAGTTGTTGTACTTTCAGAACCTCGGCCTTCCACCATTCTCGCTTCTTCCGTCTACAAATCCGCTTAGCTGCCCTTCTTGCAAGAGCTGCCTTGTTTTTCCTTGCGATTGTGAGACGTTGTTGCACTTCATTATGGGCTATATTTTGTTGCTCAACTGCAAGACGACACTCGTCATCAAACCAATCATTCTTGGGTCTGACTTTCACTATACCTAAAGTCTGTTGAGCAGCACTGACAACCGAAGTTTTCAGTACCTCCCAGACAGAGTTCACGCAGTCAGACTGGTAATTAGCTCCCTCAATGTTGTCGCTGACAAGATCCTGATATCGTTTCTTTTGATCTTCATTTATCAGACCTTCACAGTCGAAACGTTCCATCCGTTTCGCTGTGTTCCCCGACCTGTACGAAAACTTCCACCGTAGCTTTGCAGCGACCAAATAATGATCGCTGCCTACGTATTTGGTTGCTGACCGATAAGTTCTCACATCCTGCACAACCCGAGCTCGCCCTTTTGAAATTAACACGTGGTCAATTTGGCTGCGGGATGTTTTGCGAGGATGTGTCCATGTCTCTAGGTGTATCTGTTTGTGAGGGAAGAATGTGCTTGCTACTCTAAGATCATGAGCAATTGCAAAGTACATCATTCTCTCACCATTATCGGTCGCAGTTTCGTGTCGGGAGTACGGACCTATGTTTTCACACAAGTCGGCCTGATTTCTGCCAGCTCTAGCATTAAAGTCCCCAATTACCATTCTAACATCGTGTTCGGGTATAGATCCCATCAGATCGTCCAAGTCATTGTAAAATAAGTCTTTATCTTGGGGCTGGCTGACTTCTGTGGGCGCATGTACACAAATTATCGACAGGTTGGCTAACTTCATGCGCAGGCGAAGCATACACAATCGGTTATTGACTGCTTGAAAATCCAAAACAGCCTTCTTTACCTGCGGCCCAAGAAGAAATCCAGCTCCAAGATTTCCGAGGTCATCTCCACTGTAGAACAACGTATAGCCCTGGGACACATGGTCTCCACTTTGAGGCCAGCGAGTTTCTTGAAGAGCAACGAGTTCCAGCCGATACTCTTTCATGCACGTGATTAGACCCTCCAACGCTCCTGGTTTTCTAAGTGATTGCACGTTCCACGTGCCGATCCTAAATCTCGTATCCGGGTACTTGAGCGGGGGTCCGGTGTTGTTTTGGCGGTATCCATTTTTCTTTTTGTTGATTTTTTTTACGGATGCGGGTCGTCAGCCCAGCGATCCAACCGTTTAGTCCCTTTTTCAAAATAAATAATTTAATTACATAATTATTATATACATATTTAATTTAATAAGTTAAATAATGCATTTTCTTATATACAATAAAACTATAATATGATTTGCCCCTCCTTTAAATACTTCTAAAATTCTAGAGCTTTACGGTTTTGCGGCTGAGATTTCCAATTTAAGATATCGATAAAAGTATATATAGGATTATTTTGAAACTAACAACACAGTCATTCTAGTAATTTTGTAGATAGGATACTTACTGTGTATTCGGAAACGAAAGTTATTTTATTAGAATTCGAAAATTTGGTAGTATATACGAATTTTAAATTTAAATTTCCTATTTTCGTAAATTGATTCCTAAATTGAATGTCATTCGAGGTATTGAGAGTTTGTCACACTATATATTTTGATTTTAGGATCAAAAATTTTATTCGACAGGTATTTATTTATCGGAAGTGGTTCTGAAAATGCAATTTAGCCTAAAATATTAATAAAAATTACAATATTTAAATAGTAGAATTTGTGTATGGGTAATTGATAATTAATTATAAAACGCATGATAAAAATATTTACTTGGATTATTTGCTATGTCTCTTATTGACAAAAATATTTCTAAACTATCCATTCGAATTATTTTATGTAATCAAAATGACTTAGATTCAGCTCGTGTATGTTATTTTTGTACCTAACACTCGTATACTAAATGTAATCCAAAAATTTTATAAAAATGGTTGTTCTGCATTAAACACATTTCGCGCACTGCATGATTTTTTGGTCAATACAACCGCAAAAACCTATCAGTGCGTCTTCGTACTCGTGCGGTCGAAAATATTACTGCTGTGGAAGAAAATGTGGCCCAAGTCCCGATACCCTCAATTCGTCATAACAAACTTGTTATGGCCTAAATTGGATAACATGAACTTGGATAATGTGTGGTTCCAGTAGGGTGGTACTACTTGCCACACACCACGAGAAACAATGGCTTTATCGCGACCGAGATTCCTGAGATTCATTATCCCACGAAACAACGAAATACACATAAATTCTAACATTATAGAACACAATGAAACAAAAATAAATCATTTCGGCAAATTTTACTTTATTTAAAAAAAGAAAATCTGCAGTTTTATTGAATCACCCTATATAGACGTTACATACATAAGTATATGTACTTAAAACATCAAATAAAACACTACAACAATTTTATCCACATAAAATAAAATGAATAGGTTGCCTTAGTGCAAATCGAATTTGAACGTCAAATTATACATTTAATTACACATAAGGTCGAATTACAGTTAGTCAAAGACGGCCCGATTCAAAAATATTACGTAGTATTTGGTAATACATAGTAGAGCCCCAGATGGTTATGATGGAAAATAGAACGATTTCGAAATCTAATAAAAGAGAAAGAAAATGAGTTCATCCGTTTTATCAATTAATTTTAATTTATATGTACATAATTCTTTATTATAATAAACTTTTAAACACCGTTTGCGCCAAGCTTTTATTAACCGCAGCTACATATATCATATTCAGAGAAATGGATATGATCTCACGCTATATCAATCTTTTCAACGCGCACAGTGTTCAATTTATATAATAGTGATTTTAAGTAGCCCTGTAAAAATATTCGCTGGGTGATGTTCTGGAGATGATGGCATCTATAAATAAGAGATTAAATGCATATGGTTGTGTTTTAGGAAATCCAACCTCCTTTTGGAAGAATGTGCCAGGGCTGAATTCTGTTGTAACATTCAATCATCCTCTGGATACAAAAGGTTCGTATATAATTATTTATAAGCGATTGGCATCTTTTTAAATTAAACCATTCTCTAGAAATAATGTTGCCACGGTTTTGTGTATATACATCTAATTCTTTGGCCGGCTGCTCGTGACTAAGGTATTTGTTTGCCATTTATTGCATATAAAAGAGTGGGCTAAAAAATTACTACGATGAAGTGGATTCATCCGCTGTGTTTAGATGTAGAACTATACATATTGTATCTGGCCAAATGATATCCTATTGTCTAAGGCATGCAAGATCAGACCCTAAAATAAATTAAACATAATGCCCGAGGATTTAATTATGCTTTTTAGAGGCCTGACTTTGAGGCTCTTTTAACGTCTAACGGAGAGACTATATTAAAGCTTGATTGAGGATATTTTATCCTCTGAACGGATGACGGGTAATTATTTAATAAAAATGTTTTATATTTATTAAAAATTCATACAAAATATATAACCTACGAGATACCTACATTTCCTGACCAAATAGTGTTTGATGAATGTTACCAAATCTGTCTACCACAAAGTACCTGCTTTGTCCGGCACTTCTCTTCAGTTGAATCAACTAAACTAATATATTTAAAAGTTCAACCAAAATATTCACAGATGACAGTTCAGTTTAGAATTTGAAGCGTCCGAATTCATTCTATTCTTAATAATCTATCAATTGTTATACGAAATATAACTGATTTAAACATTAACAAATATCAAATTATCGCTAAAATTATTATTGCTTTGGTCTGTAAGTTCGTAAAATGTTATATTTTATAAAATTGATGTACATTATTTTATAAACATTTGAAAATTACATTTGTATATTCATTTTTAGAGATATAACATATGAACTTACAAAATGTTGCAAATGAGGATACCAGTAACATTAAAGATGAGTTCGCGAGGTCGGGTATTTACCCTAGCTATTTACATCCAACCATAAAATAAAAATATTTTAACCTGAAAGAGGGGAAATGAATTTATTTGATTATGGATCAACTTTTTTGGTGATTTTATTGGTTTAGAGCTGACGGAATAGTTCGGGTAAATATCCGACCTCGCGAACTCACCTTTATGAAGATTTCATTACATCATGTGTTAGTCTTCATTTACATGGTTGTTTTCGTCGTTGTTTTCGAGTGTTGTTTTTCAGTTTTAATTTTTGTTGTTGTTTTTCCCATAGAAAAATTGATCGTTTACGCCGTAAAAATATTGAATAAGACAGTGTACCCAAAACAATACTCGAAAACAACATAAATATGTCCCCCATACATCTTTTTGATTGTTTTCGAAAAACTACTTATCGATTGTTTAAATATATTTTTTTTGTATTTATTACAATTATGAATTTAAATTGATATATTTAATAATAAAAATTGATTTTAATATATACCTATATTTAATTGTTTTTGGTAGTTTTATTTAATAACTAAATGTAACTTATCGATACATCGATATTTTTTTGTTTATAAATGAAATCTGTCTGTGTCGCAAATATTTTTCAATTGCATATTGACACATTGACATCACAACAAATATGGATGCTACAACCGAAAAGCGATCAGTTAAGTTTTTGTTGTTGCCCCACGATAAGTCAAAAACAGCACTCGAAAACAACAAGGAAAACAACCATGTATATGAAGACATAATTGTAATAAATATAAAAAAAATTAAAAATATATTTAAACAATCGATAAGTTATTTTTCGAAAACAACCAAAAAGATGTATAGGCGACATATTTTTGTTGTTTTCGAGTGTTGTTTTGAGTACACTGTCAATGTACATATTCAATATTTTTACGGTGTAAACGATCAATTTTTCTATGGGAAAAACAACAACAAAAACTAAAACTGAAAAACAACACTCGAAAACAACGACGACAACAACCATGTAAATGAAGACTAAGTGAAATTAAATCCAGTTATGTGTTATTATCAGAAATGTATAAAAATGATAATTTCATATCAAAAAAAGGTAATATCAACCATTATAATTTGGAATGATTTAGTCTACTCTCGCAGAAAATGGTTATTGTTGACGTTTGTTGATTATTTCTGGTTGTTGGTATTAAATTATTAAACCAACTCAAATACACAAATAATGTAATATGCAAATACACAGGCGCGTGACACTAGAGTCGATTGTAATCTATTTTATGAAGAAATTCCGATTAAAATTAATGCAATGGTAATTTTTTCAATGCACAAGATTAGGCCCAATATGTTATAGCTTATGTTAAGCTTGTTTAATATTTTATCAATATATATTATATAGTTTATCAATGTATAAAAATTTCATTAGGAAAAGCGTGATGGAAATGTTAACAAATTTAAAACGATTGCATTCCAATCCATCTTCAATATTTCTATCTTGCAGTACTGCCGCAGAGATTAATAATATCATTTGCTTTTTGAGCAGCAGTAAAGGTGGTGGGTCTGATAATATCGTATTAAAGCGTAATGCTCTAACTCCGAGAAGAGGTTACTCTCGGAATTAATTAACTAACGGAATTTTTGAAACAGGACCTTAGCCTAATTGTTTAAAAATAGCTAAAGTTGTGCCGGTTTTTAAAATTGGAGATCGTTGTTTACCTTCAAACTACAGACCCATCACTGCTGTGTTTAAAAATGCCTTTGATCTAAAATGGTTACGGTGAACTGTTTCTTGATTTACTAATACTTTGGACACGATACATGTTACTTCTGTGCTCGATGAAATTTTATAGTGTTCTTCAACCCAGTGTCTTATTATTTTAATTCGCATCTACCTTTATGTCGTCATATTCGGATATTCGATGACCTCGCAATATTCTACGAAACTAAGCATCCTACAACTATAATCAATAGTATTGAAGGTGATGAAAATATCCTGCTAAACTACGTCAAGCTTAATGTAATTTCATTAAATTTATCAAAAACTAAATTTATGATTTTTCATTCACCATACAAAATTCTTGATAATCTAAAATTCTTCGTTGTTTTAATTAAAATTGATCGAGTTGGGATCAACAAATTAAAACTGTATGTATTAAAATGGCTCCGTTAGTAGGACTCTTCTACAGACTATTCTACTTTATGCCTACATTTTTAATACAACTAATGTATTTTATTTTCATTCATCCTCGTATTCTAAGTAGTACTTAGAATCATTGTTTATGGAACGGCGAATCGTTGTAATTTAAAGAAAGTTCAAGTAGTGCAAAGTAAATGCTTTAAAGCTGTTTATGCCTTTTTTCCTTCGTTACGTCTGTACGGATGGAATTTAGCCTGTGTGTGTGCTTTACATGATTTTCAAGTTTCATTATATATTATGTACACATTTTTTGAAGGTATCTTGTTGAATCTAGAATTTAACTCTAGAAAATAATCATAATTATAATACAAGATTTGCCAGTAATCTAGCTCACGGGTTTATAACATAGTAATTTGTTATAAAGTCAATTAACTTAGCACTTTAGCAGGGCCTTTAGTGTATAATAAATTGCCTCTGTTACTAAGGAACTCAATGGATCAATTTAGAAAAAATTTACTATATGAAATAATATTTATTAAATAATGGCGCGTGCAATGAATACTTGTAGTATTGATTTTCTTCAGAAAATCATCATTATATATATTTTAAATTTTTATCATCATTCAAAGTTTATTTTAAATTCATATATGTATGTATTAAAAATGTAAATTGTAAATAAATAAATTAGTTAATTAAAACACCAAAATAAATATTCAATCATCGATAGTTCAGAAGTTGTCGGAGACAATTCTAATTTACATTGTTTAGTGAATTTTAACACATTTAATTCTGCATTATTTCTACCTATAGTCACAAATTAGCGACTTAATTCAGTTAATTTAATATCATAACCAATTCTGGGATAATTTTTGAATTTTATAGGAAATCATTACATTTTTGGTATTACCTAATTACTTGCGGATAGACGAGCCAAATTTTTATGCCATTGACTATTTTTTATGGCTTTTCTGCGCAGCTATCGTTGACGTAGTGAAAAATTCGACAACAAATCTGAGGGGTGAAACTAGAACGTTTTTTAAAATTACATAAATGAAAATTCGAAATTCGTTTCAGTTTTCTGAAACTATATTATACATACCTACTAAAATTTGTTAGCATGTATGTCCTGACAGAGCTCACGCATGTAAATTAAAATTTTTTATTGAACCTCTAGTTATTTTTAGCATTACATTCGTTTTGAGATTCAATTTTAATTCAAATTCTACTTTTAGATTTTCCGTTCTTTACTTTTTTAACAAACAACAATATGAAAGACGGTACCGTGAAAATTATACTTGCTAACGATTATCGCTAAAATAATCGGGAATTATGTAATACGTCAACGTTGAGAAGATGAGAGAGAACAGAAATACATATGTTCAAAACAATAGCAGAAGACAATCATCATTTAGGTGTGCGGTACATGACAATGATAATTTTATTATTCCAGAAACCCTTTGTTTGGAACCATCATCTGTCTGTCGTCATTGCAATGCTCTTTTTTTGGTAATGAGAATAAAACTAATCGTTGTCATAATACGAAATTATCACACTTACCAAAAACAGACCACAATTTTTCCGTGGAATTTAAAAATCTATTTATTGGAAAAGCCAACAATGGTTAAAACTTTCGTCAGTTTATTCGCCAATTTAATAATGCCAATGAAATTTTTCTATATACCAAAAATTAAGATTTTCTAAATCTCATTAATTTATCTTTAAATTCAGAAAAAACTACCACGATTTTTGTAGAGAAATGGTTGTAGAGATCTTATGCAGAATTATTTATCTATGACTTAGATACCACAATTAAGAGCAGATTTTCGGCAAGTGTTACCTGTCAATAGAGCAAGGAGTACTTTAAAAAAAAATAAACTTGGGTGGATTACTCCAGCCCTCAATGCCACTAACTGGCCCACGGTGCAATACCCGGACAAAGACATATTTAATACATTAAAAACACCCAATCGTAATTTTTGGTCACCACTGGGAAGCGAACCCAAACCCTCGAATAACAAAGCAAGCACGCTACTTACTGTGCTAACGAGCAAAGCTAGCAACTGAGCTCCATATGATTTGAAAATAAATTTTGTTTTCAATTTTATATGCAAGATGCATTGATTGGATGAACAAGAATATACCGGTACTTTATAACTTCTGCAATAGACGCGCTCTCACCGTGGACAATTTAATGAGTGTAAATTCAGTAAATTCATGTCATGAGATGGCATCTGGTATTCTACTCTGCCCGAAGCAGTCCCATTCGCTCTATAAAAGGTTTAAGAGACCCTTCTTCAAGGTCTTACACTGAAATATAATTTGAGAGATACTTCGTTTTTACCACAAATACTGTTTCTACTATTCTCAATATGCTAATTCTATTTATTTGATTCCTGAGATGTCATAATGACTTGTCAGTCCTATTACATGTATGATCCAAACCATGCATGACAATTCGGCTTTCAATACGGTAGGTATCACTCTTAGGTAACCTTTTTCATAGCACACTTTGAGATGCCAAACAACGGCTCAACCCCAGAGAAATGTGTTCTATACAGAGAAAAGTGTTCTATTTAGTAGTTTAGTATTAAATGAGCCTAATGACTGTGGTGCAGATATTATTTTTATTTACTTTAATGCTAGGCCCCCAAATTTTAATTAGTAAATTTATAAAATATACAAAATTTACTCATTTCATAAAAAGTGTCTGCTAACGAAATGAAAGGTTGAAAAACAATTTCAGCAGGTGTCGGTACATACATACATACATAAATACGAATTTAGAATATTTTTAATTACTTTTCTGTGAATTATGTACAATCTGTTAATTAAATATTGAGACACCACGCTCCTTAATAGGATTTAATAAACTAACTGAGATAAAACGTAAGATTTGTAGATTTGTGTTAGTATAACTTTTAGAAGCATTGTTATAGTCTAATAAAGTGCAAAGATATATGATTCTTGACTTAAAATTCTGGTAAAATATATTTTAACGTTTTCAATATGTAACTTGCATTTTAATTTTGAATCCAATTAGGTTTGTATCTTATATGGAGTTGTAGGAGCTAATAACTTTTATAACTCTAGTGGGTACTGGTCTCCGAGAAGCTTTAGCAAAAAAGTCAACGATTTATAGTAATTTACGATTCTGTTATAGAAGTGGGAGTACTATAGAGGCGGTTTAGGTAAGAAACTAATCAATCAGTATGTTGAGTTATAAAAAATCTGTACATACTCTGCTCTTATTATTTCCACAGATTTCTCCCAAAACATTAACATTCTATCTATAACCGTTTTTGAAACAGCTTTAACATCTCCATTTTGGTCCATGTGTGGTTCAAAATGCAGGAAATTTATAGAAACATTTTGAAAAAATCGCTTTATTTTTTTATTGTGACCAATTCCACCTGAAGACATTAATAACGTATTCATTTTATCGCGATTACAAAAATATTAATTTTTCGACGTCCCTACGATTCTAACATGTCTGACTAAATGTGCATGCAGCAAAAACCGCAGGTACAGGTACCGCGGTTTTGACCGCTTAAAAACTAACGCAACTTTATTTTTTAAATTTCAAGACTAAAGGTCGTATATTTTTATAATCGAACTCATTGCTTTTACTTACGAACTTAAGTATTTTTAATTTGATTAACCCTATGATTGTAAACTATTTAATTAAGTCGACGTTTCAAACTCGTATACGAGTTCGATACTCATCGCTGATCTACATTAATTAATTAATTATAATATATAATGCGAATCGGCGGTGGGTTAGTCCTATATCCTATATCGTATATTACGCAGGCATACCTATGTATACATTCTGTGTAAAATCATTCGTAAAATGGATTTAAAACATTTGGTCAGAGAACCCGGTAAGATCCGGTTACGGCATACTTGCCATGTATGGATTTTCTGTATTGGGCATTTATTTAAATCTAAAAAGCAAGATAATACATATTTTAATTGATAGCATATATCCATATAACAACTACACAATAATATAAAATAAGTCAATAATAGTCAATAACCGATTGTGTAAGCTACGCTTGCGCATGAAGCTATAGCTAACCTGTCGATAATTTGTGTACATGCGTCCACAGAAGTCAGCCAGCCCCAAAATAAAGACTCATTTTACAATGACTTGGACTATCTGATGGGATCTATATCCGAACACGATGTTAGAATAGTAATTGGAGACTTTAATGCTAGAGTAGGTCCATACTCTCAACACGAAACAGAATGATGTACTTTGCAATTGCACATGATCTTAAAGTAACAAGCACATTCTTCCCTCACAAACGGATACATCTAGAGACATGGACACATCCTCGCGGAACTTCCCGCAGCCGAATTGACCATGTGTTAGTTTCTAAAGGACGGGCTCGGGTTGTGCAGGATGTGAGAACTTATCGGTCAGCAACCAAATACGTAGGCAGCGATCATCATTTGGTCGCTGCAAAGCTACGATGGAAGTTTTCGTACAAGTCTGGGAATACAGCGAAACGCATGTTACGTTTCGACTGTGAAGGTCTGATAAATGAAGAAAAGAAACTATATCAGGATCTTGTCAGCGACAACATTGATGTAGCTAACTACCAGTCTGACTGCGTGAACTCTGTTCATCAACAATAGATTTGATTAAAATATGATTAGGCGATGTTTTTGTTTATTAAAAAGGGAAACGCAACATAACGTATCAAAACAATGTATGTATGTACATATGTAGATATTTCCTATTTGAAAGAAAAAGCTAATCTTTTCGATGCAATCATTAAATATTATGGATTAAGTCAACTCATATGATTGATTCGATTAGAAAACTCGACTCTCTAATCAATGTTTTGACATGTACTGCCTGCAAATTTCTAATTAGTTATTAGATTATGAAGTAAAAGGCCATATATAGGCCAATAGTAGTACAGTAGCGAATAAAAAATCTAATTTGCGATTAATGTAGATGGTACATATCCATTGTTGTTTGGAGATATTGATTAATAGGCGTGGGATTTACCTATAGCCCCAAGTCCATCAACTCGTTTGAAGTATGTACCAATATAAGTTTTTTCTTTCTCTTTATCCCTTGTCATTTTGATACACTATAAAACTCATCATTTCTACGAAATAATAAAAAAAAAAATATCTCAATCAACGTAAATAAGAAAAAAAAAGTTCAATAATGTCAGAAATAAAAAAAATATTTTCTTAATAATTTATTTTTTGTATAAAATAGCTATTTATGTATAATAAAGTAATAATAAAACTATTTTACTATCAATCTAATACAGATTTTTCTTGCCGATTTCATTAAGTACAGAAAATTTACATAAAAGTGTTGTGCCAAGATGAGAGTAGTGTGCTGTTATACAATAATTGTTACAGCGATTTTGTTCGCAGTAATTCAAATTATTAATGCGGTAAGAATTAACTACCTACAGCATATATGAACGATGGAATTAGTTTCGGTTGGTCAAATAAAAGTGTCGTGATTTCTTAAACTGAATAAATTATATGTACGTATGCCAACAATTGGCTTAGATTATTGAAGTCGATTTATTTAAACTTCGTAAGCGTAACCAAATTATTCTTCATGATTGTGATAATTTAGTAATTTAGTCTAGTATGACTGTGTATCTTATTGTTTTAGTATCTTTACTAAGTAGATTCAGTATGTATATTTAGGGTTACACAAACAGATATACGAATATATTCGTAATCTTTATCAGTCAATCTGGTTATGGGTGCCAATTCAAAATTCGACGAAATTTATCAGATGAGTCAGATGAAATTTGGAATAAAATTCAAGTGTGATTATAGTATATATTATATATGTATATTTTCGATAGATATAGTATGATTGTTTTATCTCATTCAATTTATATTTAAGGTTTTATTTCCTTAACCATTGGGTACATCCAGCGTATGTAAATTCTACATAAAACACGTATACATTTATATATGTATCTAACAGCGCTGGATGCAAAATAGCACAATAAAAAATTGTAGATTTTACGAATGTTGAGTAGACGGTAATAATATTCTCAGTAAAAAAATTTTAGTTTGTCTGAGATATATGTACGTAAAGTATTTAAAAAAAAATCTTTAAATTTTATCTTTGAGAAGTTTATAGATAGTTTGATTAGAATTTAATCATGTTTTAACATAAATTATTGAATAGTGATATAAATATATGCGCCAAAATAATTAAAATCTTAAATCAAATTTTAGATTAGAAGTTATTTGGCGGAGTAAATAAAGTCCCCATGCTCTAGTATATTCGGGGTGTTGTGTTCAACCACAGTTAGATGATTTTAATCTACATATAATGTATATGTATTTGTGTTTATACGGAGCCACTTCGTTTTATTAGGTGCTGCCCAATTTTTTTTATTAAATTTAAATCAAATCAAATTCTATAGATTTTAATGAAATTGCCAGTATGTACATAGTATCTCGTTCAAATCAAAAGAAATTTTAACATGCATTTGCTTAAAAATCATTCAATCAACGAAGATTTCGTTCGATAATACCTAATCAGGAAGAAATTCTCTTATAATTAATGTTAATCTATGATGCATTGCCAAAAAACGTGCAGACACCTCCCGAAACATGTGCTTTTAAATTATCGAAAAAACCAAAATACATTAAGATTATGCCATATTGAGACTGTGCCAAATCGTATTGCAACTTAATTTTTATTAAACAACAATATCGTAATCCGATTTTCAGTTTTAACACCTGCCACAAGTTGTCGATTCCTGTCCAACATATAAAACAAATAACTATTATAAAAAATAAATACAAAGCTGTTACTTTGTTAAAATGTAAATCCAAAGTAATCGTTTTTTATCAATACAATACACCTAATGTAATAATTGATGCTTGTTAAAAATCAGTAATTCCTATATATTGGTGTTTACTATTGGTTAAACATGAATAAGTAAATTAGTGTAAATGTATAGTAAATAAATGAATAATAAAATTAAGTTCCTTATTATAATTTAATTTATTTCAGAATCCATTAAAACCCAACGACCAAGATGCATTTAACGACTACATTAACGACAATCAACCTGATTTAGAGGAGTACGACCACTTCTCCAACTATAACAACAATATTGATGACAAAACTATTAAAACAAATATTCGTGATATTCTAGAAAAAAATAAACTTGAAGTTAATCTGAAAAATTATAAAAGTACTCGGCATCATGAAAAAAAAATGTCACCGGATTATTTAAACGACCATCCCTATACCAGTCTACACTTCGCATACCACGATGACATTAATGAAAGTGATAATGCCGATGATTTTGAAACGGATGAACATGTTAAGAAATTATTTCATGCGATTGAGAATAATGAACTCTTAGAATTGTATGTGGAGTGTGCCAAATTTTCGAAATTAAAGGAGCAATACTACCAGAAAAATGGAAAGAAACGTTTTAATCGACAGGTGTTTGAAGAAATTGAGAACTTTTGTGAATTCATAAAAACCGATGATGATGATTTTATAATCTAAGCTTTTAAACCATTGTTATAGAAAGTATAGTTTAATAAATAAAATAAAAAATCGGTTATTAAATTGTATCTTACATCATTGAGAATAATTTGTTTTTATTTTTTGCATTAAATGATTCGCTCGGAAACAACATTTTAGCAATGTATTCTGTACATATTTGATTATATAGCTATGTACACTAGCGTTCAAAAGTATTTTTACTTTGTTATTTTTGAGAATAGTTCCCTAGTAATGGAATATATGTTTTCAAAACTGATTCTATTTTGTTTTATATGTGGTTTGACGTGTTCTTTGCATTCGAGTAGAAATAATATCCAAATTATAATTAATTTCCAATTTTAAAGTAATTTTCAAGAAGAGTGTTCAAAAGAAGTTTTTATCTTACTTATTATGTTATTAATTTCGTTTCTAATGCCTAAATCACCAGAGTATCCAGAAGTATTTAGAAAACGAGTTGTGAAATCGAATTTGCTAACCAAATATCATAGACTTCGAAAGGCTGGTCAAAGGTTTTTTGGAGTGATGAAAGTAAGTTTAAGTTATTCTCGTCGGATATTATACAATATATTCATTGCCCCAAAAAACAAACGAAACGATGTCAGGTAGATGGTACCAACAGTAATGCAAAGGGTGATGATAGTATTGTATGGGGATGCTTGTTCCGTGATATGGTTGGCCCGTTAATTGAGATTAATAGAAAAATTGGTGGTATGGCTTAGATGAATAACATAGCTAAGCATTTCTACCTCATGTCAAACCGAATTCTTCGTGGTTGGATTTTCCAGTACGTTTTCCCATTGAACATTGGTGCGACGAGCTACATATATGGAAGATAAAAACAAATATGAATCCGAGAAAAGCGCCGGGCTATCACCTTATCAGAGCAGAAATTTTAAAAGAACTACCAAGGAAAGCATTATTAAAGCTCACCAATATTATAAATGCCGCCTTTCGATTGAAATATGTACCCAGCCTCTGGAAAATTGCAGAAGTAATTATGATTCCTAAACCTGGAAAACCACCACACAAAAATGGATCATACAGGCCAATATCACTATTACCAGTTATGTCTAAACTCTTTGAGAAGTTATTAGTAAAAAGGCTAAATCCGATAATTGAGAGGAAAAACCTGATTCCAAATATACAGAATAACTAATATTATTGAAAGAGCATTAGAGGAGAAAAAAGTCTGCTTAACGATATTCTTAGACGTTGTTGTACAGGACTTTGATAAAGTTTGGCACGAAGGACTTAACTATAAGTTAAGAACTGTACTACCAATGCAATTCACTACAATATTAGAATCATACTTGAAAGATAGATTCTTTAGATTAAAATACGATTCCTATTCTGAATTGAAAGAAAAAGAAATCAAGGCAGGAGTACCGCAGGGCTAAATTTAAATTTAAAATTAAAATTAAAATTAAAATTAAAATTAAAATTAAAATTAAAATTAAAATTAAAATTAAAATTAAAATTAAAATTAAAATTAAAATTAAAATTAAAATTAAAATTAAAATTAAAATTAAAATTAAAATTAAAATTAAAATTAAAATTAAAATTAAAATTAAAATTAAAATTAAAATTAAAATTAAAATTAAAATTAAAATTAAAATTAAAATTAAAATTAAAATTAAAATTAAAATTAAAATTAAAATTAAAATTAAAATTAAAATTAAAATTAAAATTAAAATTAAAATTAAAATTAAAATTAAAATTAAAATTAAAATTAAAATTAAAATTAAAATTAAAATTAAAATTAAAATTAAAATTAAAATTAAAATTAAAATTAAAATTAAAATTAAAATTAAAATTAAAATTAAAATTAAAATTAAAATTAAAATTAAAATTAAAATTAAAATTAAAATTAAAATTAAAATTAAAATTAAAATTAAAATTAAAATTAAAATTAAAATTAAAATTAAAATTAAAATTAAAATTAAAATTAAAATTAAAATTAAAATTAAAATTAAAATTAAAATTAAAATTAAAATTAAAATTAAAATTAAAATTAAAATTAAAATTAAAATTAAAATTAAAATTAAAATTAAAATTAAAATTAAAATTAAAATTAAAATTAAAATTAAAATTAAAATTAAAATTAAAATTAAAATTAAAATTAAAATTAAAATTAAAATTAAAATTAAAATTAAAATTAAAATTAAAATTAAAATTAAAATTAAAATTAAAATTAAAATTAAAATTAAAATTAAAATTAAAATTAAAATTAAAATTAAAATTAAAATTAAAATTAAAATTAAAATTAAAATTAAAATTAAAATTAAAATTAAAATTAAAATTAAAATTAAAATTAAAATTAAAATTAAAATTAAAATTAAAATTAAAATTAAAATTAAAATTAAAATTAAAATTAAAATTAAAATTAAAATTAAAATTAAAATTAAAATTAAAATTAAAATTAAAATTAAAATTAAAATTAAAATTAAAATTAAAATTAAAATTAAAATTAAAATTAAAATTAAAATTAAAATTAAAATTAAAATTAAAATTAAAATTAAAATTAAAATTAAAATTAAAATTAAAATTAAAATTAAAATTAAAATTAAAATTAAAATTAAAATTAAAATTAAAATTAAAATTAAAATTAAAATTAAAATTAAAATTAAAATTAAAATTAAAATTAAAATTAAAATTAAAATTAAAATTAAAATTAAAATTAAAATTAAAATTAAAATTAAAATTAAAATTAAAATTAAAATTAAAATTAAAATTAAAATTAAAATTAAAATTAAAATTAAAATTAAAATTAAAATTAAAATTAAAATTAAAATTAAAATTAAAATTAAAATTAAAATTAAAATTAAAATTAAAATTAAAATTAAAATTAAAATTAAAATTAAAATTAAAATTAAAATTAAAATTAAAATTAAAATTAAAATTAAAATTACATATTTACAAATTCAAATAATTGAAAAACTGTCATGTTTCCATTTTGTTTTTGTACAATGTTATATCTCTTATTTCGTAATCTGTTACGGCTATAAAATCAGCGTTATCCGGACCTATACAGCGAAGTGCAATAACTACGACACAGAAATTGCGGCATGATTTTTTTGTTTGAATTTGGGAGCGATTATGACGATTTTTCGTTCAGTTCATAAGATGTTTCCGAGACATCTACAATAACCGAGCTCTTAAATAAAGTGTCGACGACAGACCGTAATAAAATCTTGTAATAAACAAAAGTTCAACATACGTTGAACTTAGTCATGGACTCATGGACATAATTTGGAAATACATAAATATTAAACATAATGGGGATATGAAATTCGATTATTCTTATATGTTCGGCCGATTGAAGAAGATGTAAAAGACTAAAACAAACGCCAAGTTAGTTAATGCGTTAAAGTATTCCATTATTCGTGAAGAAAATCGACTTTATATATACATAGTACGAAGTTGCAGTAGTCTTATATAGTATATCTGTATATATTTAATTAAAATATAATATAATATGTAGCCACAACTTGTAGAAGAGAAAGGGGCTCTCTTTGTAGCTATAGAGTCGTAATAAACTAAATTATCGGTTTTCGAACAATTAAAGTATAAACTGCGATTTGCAAATGATTGCAGTTTTCAAACTTGATAGTTTGCTTATAATTTCGGTGCAGTAATGATTATATTTATTAAATGAGATGATTCAGGTTAATAAAGTTATATTTACTGCAACTATACATAACTATAACGAACCTCAAGGGACCAACAGTTTTGTTCGTTATATGGAAGAAACGTTACATTTATCAATAGTTGGCTTTATCGAGATCTTAAAATCAGAAGTTCGTTATATCTAAAAATGAAAAATATCTCCGTTAATTACAAAGGAGGTAGGACACATTTCACGTTTGTATGAATTTTATAATGACACTTTTCCTGCTTTATGTAAATAAAAAGTTTCTTTTTGCTGTGGCTCGAATTTTGCTTTGTAAAGCATTAGTAAAGGTTCCCTGGCCCGATTCTAAATCCTAAACGTGCAGTCACTAAGGAAACCAGGAGAGTTGGAGGGCCCAACGACGTGTATGAAGGATTATCAGCTGGAACTTGTTGCTCTTCAAGAAACTCACTGGCCTAAAGGTGTCCCAGGGCTATACTGGCACAACAGTGGAGTCGCCTTCCGAAATCTTGGAGCTGGATTTCTTCTTGGGCCGTAGATAAAGAAGGCTGTTTTGAATTTCCAAGCCGTCAATAAGGTTCGCTTGTGCATGAGGTTAGCCAATCTGTCGATTATTTGTGTACACGTGCCCACAGAAGTCAGCCAGCTCCAAGATAAAGATTTATTTTACAATGGTAATTGGGGACCTTAATGCTAGATCTGGCAGAAATCAGGCCGACTTGTGAGCAAACATAGGTCCGTACTCCCGATACGAAACTGCGACCAATAGTAATGAGAGAATTATGTACTTTGCAATTTCTCACGATCTTATAGAGTAGCAAGCAGGTTCTTCCCTCACAAACAGATACATCTAGAGACATGGACCCATCCTCGCGGAACTTCCCGCAGCCAAACTGACTATGTGTTAGTTTCTAAAGGCCAGGCTCGAGTTGTGTACGATGTGAGAACTTATAGGTCAGCAACCAAATACGTAGGCAGCGATCATCATTTGGCCGCTGCAAAGCTACGATAGAAGTTTTCGTACAAGCCTGTAGGAACACGGCGAAACGCATGGGACGTTTCGGCTGTGAAGGTTTGATAAACGAAGATTAAAAGAAACGATATCAGGATCTGTCAGCGACAACATTGAGGTAGCTAATTACCAGTCTGACTGCATGAACTATGTCTGTGAGGTACAGAAAATGTCGGTTGCCAGTGCTGCTCAACAGACCTTAAGTATCGTGAAAGTCAGCCCCATGAATGATTGGTTTGATGACGACAAACAAAATATAAACCATAGTGAAGTGCAACAACGTTCTACAATCGCGCCGAAAAATAAGGCTGCAAGTTACTGTCCTACATTATATTGGATAGAGTCAGGCCTATGACTCGATCTATCCAGAGAGTTTGTGGTCTGGCCTGAAATACCTACGAATGCCAACAAAATTGGTACGATTGAGTAGAATGACAGTGATGCAGCCTCAATACTGTGTTAAAGTTGAGAACAGACTAGTTAACTCGGGTGTTCGGCAGGGAGATGTTCTGTCGCCGATACTCTTTAATCTCATGTTGTACATCTTTCGTAAAACTGAAACATCTCTGCGCAACATCTTATATCGCTAGCCCAATCGGGTGCTTGTATATGCAGAGAACATATGCGTGATTGGACTGAATATCAACGGAGTGAAGGAAATACTTGATCCGCTTGTTGAGTTTCCAGCTGATTATTATTAAACGTCTTTTAATATGTACTCGTATGTTGATCCATTAGTCCGTGGTATATAACATTCAATTGCTATCATCAACTTCTCGATTTTTAGTGGCTGTTATGAACATGTACAGATATTCATGCATACCACAATCATTTAAAAAAAAAAGTTGTATTGATAAAATCACGACTAAATTATTTTTAATAATATATAATTTTCAAATAATAAACAGCGTAAACTACACTTATCATCTCTATACATCAATCATAATATTGCAATTTTCAAATTACTTCATGCAGTCATTGATAAATGATATTAA
This sequence comes from Tipula unca, assembly GCA_951394425.1. NCBI lineage: Eukaryota > Metazoa > Arthropoda > Insecta > Diptera > Tipulidae > Tipula > Tipula unca. The sequence goes on from OX596380.1 coordinate 99,893,289, forward strand.
TTATACAATTTGTGGCATCTCTACATATTCTATAGTATTATTTGGAATCGAAATACTATATTGCGATGTGAATCGATTAAAATGGGCAGCAGTCGTGAACTCGTAAAATTTGTATATAATTATACATATATGTATTTTTACAGATACGCAGAAAATCATTTTCAAAAATAGTAATTTTTCAATTAATTACAGGAATTAAAGGGCGCTGTATAGAATTAATAAATTATTATTTTTGTTCATAATTGTTTGGCTCTATGCTATGGGAATTTACGTCTATCTCACTCGGTTAAATCACACATTGTAAATAATGAATCGTTTCGTTTTAAATATGCACCAACAATTCTCCATACGGCAATAAATAATTATCGACACCCACATACATAAAAAGTGTAAACAGTGTAATCGCATTTAACCGTCTAAAATCTTTATAAGTAGCGAAATTCTAAATATTTTAGTTTAATTCAATTTAAACCGTAGTTTGAGATGATTGTAAATTTGTTAGTGCTCAAGTTTATTTTGTTGGGTCTCTTTGTTTTGGCTGGCAACGCAGCTCGAACAAAAACTAGGGCCATTCGTGATATTAGTGGAAATGATCAAACGGATCTGTATAATGATGAAACTTCAGGCCAATCAGAATTTGAACCAAATGAAAATGACTATAGTCAAGATGAACCAAGTGATTTAATGCCAAAGAATATTAGTCCGGAAAGGGATGAAACGCAAGGAGGCTTTAAGCCGATGGCACAAGGGTTTAGACCGATGCAAATGAAGCCGTTTATGCCTATGAAGCAAATGGGGGAACAAAGATATTCACAACAAGGTGGTGGTGGGAGACAATTTCCAAGTAGGGGTGGAAGTAATCAGCAATATGGTAGTGGAACTCGAATGGGTGGATCTCCTCAAGGTGGAGGATCCGGCAGCTCTCGAGGAGATCAAATGGGTGGTTATGGATCCCCAAGACGAACTCCACAAAGAGGCGGTACTGGCGGATATCCACAGAGTAGAAATCCACTAGATGGATACGGTGGTCAAGGTGGATATGGTGACCAAGGTGGATATGGTGGCCAAGGTGGATATGGTGGCCAAGGTGGATATGGTGGCCAAGGTGGATATGGTGGCCAAGGTGGATATGGTGGCCGAGATAGTAATCAGCAGAATATACCTAGTGGAAATCGACCAATGAATTATGGCAATCAACAAGGTGGTGGAATCGGTTATCCGAATGGAAATCAGCAAGGGGGAAACCAACAAGATAGATATCCGGGTGGTAATGCTAGGGGCAATCAACAAGGATTAGGATCTCCAAACATGAATCCACAAGGTGGACATCCAGGAGCATCTCAAGGTGGGTATCTAAGTGGAAATCAAAATGGTGGATTTCCGGATGGTAATCAAAATGGTGGATATGCGGGTAGAAACCAGCAAGGTGAAATGGGACCTCATCAAACTGGAGGACAACGAAATTATGGTAATGGGAATCAACAAGGTGGTTATCCTGCTGGAAATCAACAAGGTGTAAAGCCGAATGGAAATCAACAAGATGGCTATCCGAGTGGAAACCAACAAGGAGGAAATCCGAACGGAAATCCACAAAGTGGGAATCCTGCTGGAAATCAACAAGCGGGTAGAAATCAGCAAGGTGAAATGGGACCTCATCAAACTGGAGGACAACAAAATTATGGTAATGGGAATCAACAAGATGGTTATCCTGCTGTAAATCAACAAGGTGGAAAGCCGAATGGAAATCAACAAGATGGCTATCCGAGTGGAAACCAACAAGGAGGAAATCCGAACGGAAATCCACAAAGTGGGAATCCTGCTGGAAATCAACAAGGGGGGAATCCTGCTGGAAATCAACAAGGGGGGAATCCGAATGGAAATCAACAAGGTGGCTATCCGGATGGATACGGACAAGGGGAAAATTCGAACGGAAATCCGCAAAGTGGGAATATAGGGGGAAATCAACCCGGTGGGAATTCGGGTAAACACCAACAGCAAGGAGGAGGTCTGCAACTCGGAAATCCGGGTGGAAGTCAATTAGGTGGCTTTGGTAGTCCTGGAGGAGGGGGAGGAGTTAGCGGGCACTCTGGCAGTAATCTATCTGCAGGACGCCAGGGAGAAAAAGGACAATCTGATAATGATGGCAAGGGAACTGGTGGAAATGGTAATCACGGAAGCGGGCTAGGTGGCTTGGTGCCCAAGACGGGGGGGCCAGCTGGTCCAGGAGGACGTGGTGGTATGCAAGGTGGAATGAACGGTGATTTGGATGGGATTGGCTCTAATAGTGGCCTCGGTGGTTCTCGTCAAGGGCATGGAGGTGGATTTGGAGGTGGAATAGAAGGTGGTCTCGGGGGTGGACTTGGTGGTGGACTTGGTGGTGGACCTGGTGGTGGACTTGGTGGTGGACTTGGTGGTGGACTTGGTAGTGGACTCAATGGTGGGCTCGGAGGTGCATCCCGAGGTGGAATTGGGGGTGGAGTCGGTGGTACGGTCGCAGATGGGTTAGGTGAAGGATTACTCGGTAAAGGTGGGCATTCGGGCATTGGTTTAGAAGGTAGTTCAGGTGTGGGTGGCAATGGTGTAAGTGGCGGTAACATGAGAATAGGAGGAACTCCAGCAACAAATTTTATTCCACAAAATTTAAATAATGGGTATCCAGCCGGTGGTCTTGGGCGACCAAGAAGTTTTGGTGGATTATCACCTACACGTGGAGGACCCCCATTCAGAAATAATCCATATATTGGAAGAGGAACGCCAGTTGGTAATCGTATGAGGCAGTCTGCCCCACGCTCATATTATCCGTATAATCCACGTGTGGGATTTGCTCCTCAATTTGTCGAAAATGTTTTACCACTTGAGTTTGGTGGTGTAAGTATATTTATACCTTCAACACGTTTAATTTTTTTAATAATATATTTTTAAATTGCAGAAAACTTCGTTATTATATTAGAACGTATATTTTGAGTTCGAGATTATTTCTAAATAAAATTATTTAATTTATACATTTGTAACGAAATATATGAGTTTTCCTACAGTTAAATATTATCCGATCCTAAATCAAATTGGTTTTTTGTTTTAGTTTTGAATAATTTGATGTTTGTTTGATTTATTTATAAACTGAATGTGCAGCAACTATAGATAGCCCAAATGTTTTTAACAATAATATTTTGTATAAAGAATTGTGGTGTAGCTATATGCGTACTTATATGTTGGCTTTCTCGAATTTAAAAATTTATACATTTTCACATACAGACTGTTTTTAAAATTTCTTATACAAAGTAATCGTGGAAATTTTCTAAATTGAGATTTTTGCAGATTGGTATATACGATTATACATATATACGATTTGGTGTCTTACAAGAGTCGACAATTTTTTGAATTGAAACATATTTTGTCGCGGTAGGGTAAGTAAGTTGGGGTAAATAAACTTAAGGGTAAGTTGGAAATAGGAGCGCAATGAGAAGTGAAACGCTTTGAAAATTGAATGCTCATGCGATAGATGTAATCGATCATGTCGCATAAAAATCAACAATACTGATTGTTGCTGAGACTTGGGTAAACAAAATGAGGAAAGAAGAGCTTTTGATTGCGTATAGTTAAATTGCCCAGACGTCAGAACTGGAAAAATTGCCATTTATCATAATTCTACCACTAGAACAACTGTCAGTGTCCACATAGATTTTACGTCAAATCATATGACCAGATTCATAGACAAGGCGTCTATGAATACCTATGACAGCAGTGGGGGGAAATTTGAAGTTTCTCTACGGTCGGGCGTGGCGACCCCGCGCACCAATTTTTTTCAAAGTGGAACAGACGTTTGGGTTCTCCTTCTATGAGATCTGTCTTCAAAATCTAATGTTATAATTATGTACACACTGTTCAAGTCCTGCAGCGAAGATATACAAAAATGATTTGTTTTTGGATTAGTTACGTATTGTACCAAACATTTATTGGGTTATGCCTGATATCAAAGAATATTTAAGTTAATTAAATTAAATATTCTTTGGTTATTTTGCTAATTTTGGTTGTTTTTATTGTTTCCTTTTAGGTACAAAATTTTTGAGAGTAAGCAAATTGAAATATGAAGGGACGCTGAAGATGGCTTTTATTATTATTAAAACAGTTTTAAAGGCCATTACTGGCCCCTTACTGAGTCAACAATTCGGCTCCAGCGGTTTCGATCCCGAGCATGGTCTTCATACTGTCTAAGACAATCTGAAGAGGCCAAGTCGTTCTCTACACCGTGGAGCCATCGTCGCCTGCAACGACCTCTGCGCCTACCATGTGGTGGCTCTCCTTTCAGAGATCGCTGCACAATTCGTTCCGGATCAGCACGCAGAACGTGCCCGAGCCAGCGTACTCGCTGAGATCTTATTTATATTATTTAGGCTTTTATTAGAATAAGTTAATTAATAATTTAAGAGACTTGTATGGATTTTTGTGGTTAAATTTTTAAATTATCTTTCAGTGCTTCCATACAGATCTTTCTCTTCAGACTGTTCAGAGAAATAAAATAAATTCATTTTAAAATTGTGTTCTGATTCATTTACAAATTCATAAGTACTGCGGTTGTTCTGTGCAAAACGACTACCTAGTGCATTTATGTTTCTCCATCTATCAATTTTTTGCCCCGTTTTGTTTAATTCTTCTGCGATTTTTGTAGAGCAGAATTCTTCAATTTGGTTCATTTGTAATTTTTATAACTAATTCTCGTTAGTCATTCATTTTTCTGTTCATGTTAATAAATTTTATAGTATTTTCTCTAAAACTGAAATTTTGAGTCCCACAAAATAAAACAAATATGAACGCAAATGAAATACAAAGAAAGAAACATTTGTTTGTGAAATACAAAAGAGATGTTTACACCGAAAATTTAAAATGATAAAATTTAACGTTAATCATTAGTTTCGTAATTTAAAAAAATTATAGGCTAATCATTTGCTGATAGTGTCAAAATTTGTATAACTCACATACATTAATATAATGTCATTATAAAAAGCATAGAAAGTATTAGTGGATAATGGATATCCATAGTGTAGACGGTGGGTAATGGGTGATTATTCTGTGTGACGAGGAATCACGGTGGGCTGTTAAAGTATTATTCAGCGTATCATTTTGGCACCGGTAAAGAATCTGCTAATAGGTATTGAGAAACATTTATATTAAAACAGTGTTTAAAGGCCATGCCTCTTCCCTCAAATGTAAGGAGCCATCTCTCGTACTCAGTTAATTTAAATACTGTTGTTATATATCTCATTTTGGTTGTTATTGTTTTCGGTCACAAGCATAGTAAACAGTAAACCATTCCTTATAAAAACTGATCGTTGTCGATATGTTATCGCGAGAATATTATCATAATTTAAAACATAGACAAAAAATATTTTTTAGATTAATATAATAGCTTTTCCTACATTACGACGATTCAAGGCTAAATAGATAGTAGACATTTTATATTAAAAATCCATTTTCGTCATACATACACATATGATACAATATTATGTGATATGAATTAGTCACATATTACTAATTATCCATATACGTCAGTCGCCAATTAAGCATTTTTGTATCCTACCTTGTACAAGATCTTTCCATTATACCATAATACCCACTAATACCTAAATCTATATGAATAATTGGTTTTAAAATCACTACATATATAATTATATAGCACTATAGAAATATAGTGGCTTTTCTTACCTCATGACAAAAAAACCTTAGTCAAATAAATGAGTCGATAGTTTTCCCTACAAAATTCGACTGCAGTCGTATGTATACGACATACGAGCAATATGTGACCATATCAATTACCAATATCAAATAGTTTATAATAAACATTTCACAATTTGACATTATTATTTGGACTATAGGTACCAACGCTATACTATATTTATAAATTTGTACACTTTCCAAAATATAAATCTCCAAATTATATCAAATCGTATAAAACAAATTTTAATTTTCATTCTGTTGGCAGCGTTTTGTTTTTTTTTTCTATCGCATTTTTTCACAATTACAAATCCAACTGTCAAAAAAAATCAGTTTTAGGTTAAAATCGAACATAGAAATATCGAAAAGAAGAAATTTAAATTCTATTTTATAATAATTACTCTATTAAAACTTATTATTTATTACTACTCTATTATAATAAATAAACCAAAAATATTTTTATAATTATATAATTAACTGAATTGTGATACAAACAGACTTATAAAAAGAAATGGAAGATAAAGACGAAGTAAGTAGCTATGCAGTTAAATTGAGATTTTTTTTCGTTGGGTGTTTTGATTACGTGTTTTTGGCGTCACTTTTTGGAATTTATTGTATACAATAATAATTACATTCATTCGTATGTAGATTGACCACACAATGACTAACGTGTGTTTTTAATTAAGTCATCATTAAGTCAGTTATGAAGGTTTTTTTAACAAAATTTTAGTTAAAGAAATGACCTTGAAACAAATTGGATATATATGTAGTGTTCTTTTTGACTGAAAAACATCGCGGGCACCAAATAAATTGATTTTTGTTTGTTTTGTTGGTTATTTTCGTGGTTTGTAATTTGTATACGATTGTTTTTGTTGTATATTTTGTGTATTGAAATGTCAAAATAAATACTTGTAAATTGCTTTTTCTTGAATAAAATAAATAATTAAATTATTTGTTATTTATAATTTTAAACTATGTTTCTATATTTAATTATTTAAAAAAACAATAATTTTATTATAGTAATCGAAATTCTCATTAATGCCAAATAATAGTTCGACATTTTATGGTCCTGGAAAAGTAAGTGTAAAATCTATAAAAAAAATCCCGGCTGAAAACCATCTGGATCAAAAAGAATTGATGTTTTTGCGTCAAAATAAAACGTGAAACAAATTTTTTGATTTAGATAAAAAAAAATCTTTTTTTTGGTCAACAGAAAGTCACATTAGTTGCTTGTATTAATTTTGACATAACACAAAAATAATGGATTCATTCGATTTTAATATAAATATTTACTTATTTAATTACAGAATCAATTTGTTGTTGATGATGTTAGTAAAATAATTAAAGAGGCGATAGAAACAACAATTGGTGGGAATGCATATCAACATGACAAAGTAAATAATTGGACAGGGCAAGTAGTTGAAACATGTTTAGGTGTTTTAACTAAACTGCAAAAGCCTTATAAATATATTGGTATGTATTGATTTGTTATAGTTTGCGTATAAATTTGGTTAATAGAGCCAAATATAAGGGTCCATCCAAACATTACTATTTGCTTGGTGCGTAAATAGGCAATTAGTTACAATGCTATAACATTAGTAAAATGTGAAGTTATCAGGTTCGCATGCATATAAACTTAATGCATGCGAACCTGATAACTTCACATTTTACTAATGTAACATGTAACTACATAAACATAAAAACTTAATTTCATTAAGCAGCGCTTTATTATATAATTAAACCACAATAATCTTCAGTTATTTGAACAATAATCACAAGAAAAAAATGTTAATACAAATATTTCTAATTAATAAATGTATTAAAGTATATCTAAATAGAAATGTGCTAATTTGTCGGATTCGTATAAAGCGAGGGAATCTTGAATGCTGCTCAAATTCAATTAAATACATATGAGTAGCAAGAACGAAATAAATAATTTTTATGTAATAAAAGCAATAAGAAATCATGTATTTCCCTAGTATAATGATGCACTTCTTAACGCTAAGTGTTCCATTTTATTTTAAGAAGTACTATCGGTTTACCAAACTTGTTCCTCTAGATATTGTTTCACAATTATTGGCAAAATATTTTTAGTCAATAGTTGAATTAATTTAAAAATAACGTTATGTTATTTATAATATTTTAGTATTTACTTACCATTACTTTTGCGTTTGGCACTACTACTTTTACATTTAGGGTCATGTATAGTGGCAAAACCGTCTATAGATACAAGCAGGAACAAATGCTTCGCACACAGATGCCACCACGAATAATGCACACGCGAATGTAACGATGAAAAAATAACGTTATGTTATTTATAATATTTTAGTATTTACTTACCATTACTTTTGCGTTTGGCACTACTACTTTTACATTTAGGGTCATGTATAGTGGCAAAACCGTCTATAGATACAAGCAGGAACAAATGCTTCGCACACAGATGCCACCACGAATAATGCACACGCGAATGTAGTAGTTACCTGAAATTGTAATACAATTTATTTTGCTTTATTATTTCTCTTTATACGATATTTGTTTTGGTGTATACATATACCACACATACTATCGCGTGTGTAGTCAAAAACCATTTAATAGTATTGATTTTGTTCCGGTTTGTATCTATAGACGGTTTTGATAGTGGCATTAGGCATATTGTGGTAGATGACAGACACAATTGTTCTCTATCTGGAGATGTGTAATCCATGTCAACGGTGTTTGCACCTAGTAAAAAGTGCTTCATCCTAGTGATTTTATTTTATGTGATCATCTTGATTTTTCATATAAATATTTGATTTCAAATTGTGTATCGTCGCTTTTTTTTAAAATAAATGGAATATTTTTTGAAACACAATTCTTCTATCAAATGTCAACAATAATTTTTCTTACTAAATTCTTGGTCCAATGACAATAACAAGCATTGAAAACCTGATGTAGAAATATCGCGAAAATTTCTGAAACTGCTTCCGGTCCTCCATCCGAAGATCTGACAGTAGGTTTTTTTAAATTGGCTTAATCCACATTTTATGATTTTTTGAAATTGTTCTTGTATTAAGATAATGGTAGCACATCACTATTCGAAGACGACATCGTATCACAAAACACCAAATCATAATGAAATGCATATTTCCCTTTTTCGTTTTACAATGTTATTGTTCTCAATTTTGTTGTAGACAGCAAAATGTTAGCTAACAAATTTGTTTTTGAACGTTGTTCGCGAAGAATGTTCATGAAATAATTTCGCGAGCAACAATATGTTCGCGTTGGATGCAAAAGGGATTTTTCATCTCCCGATTACGATCGGTGATTAAATTGAAAACATCTATGACCCTCTGTTGGAATTTAGAACTCATGGGCCGACCCATCTTCCATGTCACTGTACAGGGTGACATGGAGCTATACAATACGCAGATGGTATACTGTACATGTGTGAATGGGATGAATGGGTTGAATGAATTAGTGTGAATGTGGGTATTGCACCGTGGGCCCATTAGTGGCATTGAGTGCTGGAGTAAAATCCGCCCAACTTTAATTTTTTTTTTATATGTCGCGTTGGTTTATACTAACACCGCAATGAATAAAAATTGAAAACCTCTCTTTCTATGGTAATGATTAGTCTATCATTCATGCTAAATCATATCTCTTTATATTCCACCAATGTCGGAATTCAGAATTTCAACCTAATTAGCATATCGAATAAATAGAAATTCAACCTTATTAACCTATACATACTTTTGTTAATTTTTTATGTTTTCGAATTTTGAAAATAGGTTATTTTTTCGTTTCAGTCACGTGTATGATAATGCAAAAAAATGGCGCCGGCTTGCACACAGCATCGTCTTGTTTTTGGAATAATGAAACCGATGGATCATGTACAGTACGCTGGGAGAACAAAACCATGTACTGTATTGTTTCTGTATTTGGGCTAGCAATATAATTTAAATTTAATCAATTGATGATATGAACTCCTTTTTTATTCCCTTTTGTTTTATAGTTTTAAAAATTTTTGCATTTTGAGATTTTCGGATTTGTCATTTCATTATTTTAGATTTTGAATTCAAAATTGAAAAGCTCAAATTTATAATAATTTTTTTTATTACAATTACGATTTCTTTTTATATGATCTTTGTATTAAATTATTATTTTTAACCAAATACTAAACTTAAATAGTAATTAAATTAGTTACTGTACTTCACTAAAATGCAAGTAATTAGAATAATAAAAAAATAATAATTTGTAAAAAATTCTAATTTCATTCCAAAGGAAAATTTAATTTAATTAAAATTTGATCCAGAATTTACAAATAATCATCCAGTTTATTTTATAAACCAATATTACACATTTTATTAATTCCATACAATCTGATGCCGTCTTTTTGGACACTATAAGATCACAATAGGAATTGCTCCAGTCAAAAATAGTGCCAATAGAATGTGATCATTAAAAACACCAGAAATTTTACGTATCTTAAATAAAAGTGATGCACTTACATATAAACACATATTCACTAAATTTCAAATGTTTGCAAAGTTTTTGGAATTTATTAAATTACTAAATAAATACAGATATTAAAATTAAATATTTCAATAAAGAAATGTTGTGATAAAATGTATTCAAATTTTTTTAATATCAAGAATAATATGATCATGGTAAGTATATGTAATTATTTAAAACTAATTTTAATATTATGTATAGTTATTAGGATTTTGCGGCATCCAAATGGTGCCTCAGTTTCATCACTCAGTAGCATTTTATTCATTGACATGAACATGTCACAAACAAAAAATATTTTTTAGGATTATTATTCATCATTTTGCTCGTAAGTTAGTTTTTGTTACATATTTGATATTTCTCTAATCGCAAAACAATTAAAATTATATATGTATATTATTTGTTTATATTTTTATAATTATAATAAAAGAAAATTGCGAATTACATATAAAATGTACATAAAAATTAAAAACAATTATATATTTAGAATTTAAAGTTTTACTCCCCTGCAATAGTATGTATTTTTATAATTTCTCGTGTAATATTTTTTCATTCCATTTATATTTTTTTGTTTGGAGTCTGGGTCGGATGAATTGCGTCCGACTGCAGCAAAAAAATCAATAATAACAGGATTCCGTGTTCGTACTATCGTACAAAACGGTATATGTCCGAATGAACGACATTTTGTAACATCACCATTTTCGATTTGTGTATCTTTAAAGTTCAAATTTGACCACTATTTCATATTCAATTCACCAATTTCTATTGTAACCCGCTACCACGGTCTGCTAGATTCTACTTCTCTAAGTTCATTCGATAAAGTATCACCAATTTTTTTTATCGAAACAAGGAAAAAGAGATACTGTGCAAATTTATTCTAACATGCTGAGATCGCAATAAATAATGCGTAATGAAATAAAAGAAATAGCGTATAAATTTGTTCTTGAAAAAAATCATCTTGATGATGGCTGCTTAGATATGCCGCTTTGAGCGAGGATTCGAATTTCAATAGGAAGGAGAAAAAAAAATCTGTTGGAGTACAAGACCGTTGAAGCGAGTACAATACCGTTGTGATGCAAAAGAATTGATTATTTATTGAGATAGCATAAGTCATTTGTAAAACTATATGTATTAAGCAATTCTATATACGAACATACTAGCATATGCTAGTTATTATTCGCAAAAATGTACTATACGTCAATTTATAAATTTCACCAACTAATACATAATTATTTTTGTATAATGGCAAAAAAAGATTAAAATTTTGCAATGCACAATGACACCATCATTATAATAGGGCATCATTAGATTTGTCATTGTAAGTTATGTCACCATCATTATCACCAGCTCAACATTTTCTGATAATACTTTAAACATTAATTCATCACTAGTTCAGGTATTAGCGCCATATTAGCTATTACCCAACTGAATGCCTTCGTATAATGAGCCGAAACTTTTGATTAATTCATTGTTCTAGGGCCAACAAAAATGAGCAAATCTGCGATTTGATATTTACACGATTGGAACGGTTGTCAAAAATAAAATTGTCAAACCGCTAAAATAATAATATAGGCTACTTAACAACTAATTTATACTAACAAAATAGTAAACCAGCGTACAACCCTCACCAAAATAAAAGTGAAAATCATTATGCCAAATTTGAACTCACACGACATGAAGTAGTGAGGTAAGAACCATAATAGGGGTATTAAATACGATACCTGAAATAGTACAAATTATTTTGCTATAACCAATAGTTACGAAAAGTTGAAGGCAGCCTCCAATCGTATTTTTCTGAATTTTTTTTGGTTTCGGGCAACTCTGATAGAGATTTTGTAATAGATAGCTTCATAAGGCTAACTATCATAAAAATACGATAACATAAAAATATTATTATATTTTCGTCATACACTATCGTAGAAATATTGATCTTAGAATGACTTAGAAACGTAATAGTGTATACAATAAGGACCATTTCGAAACATTTGTCCGTCGATTGTCACAGTGATTATGTGCTTGATTCATAGTCCTGTATAGGTATTTATATTTCATACCAAGGACACTGCAAAACGCCCATTCACATTATTCAAGTTTGGGGAAAAAGTTATATTAATCAAATATTCAATTATTCAAATACAAATATTCATTTTGCAAATTGGAAGTAGTATTGATAATAAGTAGTATTAAATTTATTGCACAAAAATTAATTGTTAAACACTTAAAGAAAGTTAAAAGATTGAAAAAATTATCTAATATCTAGGATATTTTGTTTTAATTTTAAAAATTTTTCCAGTTCCAAAAATATCCGTACAAAATTTATTTAAAAACTCAAACATTTATTATGTTTAATATTGTAGCTCTCTGTATTTGATGTGATATCATTTTCTTCTCCAACACCTGCTTTAAACGACTTGGCAATGGCATAGACAAAACTCAAATCTTTGAGCTCATTGTTACTTATACGGGATGTTTTGGGATCTTCGTTTCCAATTTCTGTTACAAAATTTCAATCGAATTTAAGTTTGGAGATTGAGGCTGGGTTTTGATAACCTTTCGGCAGATTCTGCACTCTCAACAGAGGATACATCCATACAACGATTAGATTAGCAGTTGCCTTAGAGGATACAAAGCACCACTGCTTGCTGCCACCCGCTCTCTAATATCTTCACTTATACTGTTATCGTGAGTAAAATGGGAGCATAACTATTTGAATCTCCTCACTCCTTCAAACGTATATTGTCCCTATAACCAGAGTTCATGTATGTTGTTTTGGATTCATGGATATGGAGTCCAACAGAAGCTGAAAAATCTTCAAGCGGATCAAGTGTTTCCTTCTATCCGTTACTATTCAATTCAATCACGCATATGTCATCTGCATATGCAAGCACCTGCTTGGGCTGGCGATATATAAGATGTTGCGCTGATGTGTTTCAGTTTTACAAAAGATGTACTCCAACATGAGATTACAGTGTATCGGGGACAGAGCATCTCCCTGCCGAACACTCGGGTTAACTGCGAAAATGATCGAACATGGGACATATCGCGGCCACTTTACATTCATCAGGCATAACTTCGCTTCTCTATACTAATCGAATAAGGTCAAAAAGACAGTTCCACAAAGTATAACAGGCCACCTTAGATGAACGGTTCCGTTTTAATATTTGTATGGTTTTAGTGAAGTCCTCAATGATATAATAAAATGGATCCCCAATGCAAATTTTCACAATCTCTATTTGAGGTGACTTATCCACAGTATATATTATACATGATGAATTTCAAGCAGATCGGTAAAATTATCCATTCCATGAGTAGAATACTGCTTCGATGTTGCCACAGAGGTTATCTTCCCGGTCCCGAATGGCGGTTGACCCAGGCCTTAGAGTATGATGCAAACTGGTAATTCCTCTAAAGAAATTACGCGGACTGCGCTCATTCCTGAGTTGTTATACTTTCAGATCCTCGGCATTCTACAATTCTCGTTTCTTCCGTCTACAAATCCACTTAGCTGCTTTCCTAGCAAGAGCAGCCTTGTTGTCAAAATACAATATAAGGCGAGATTCTGAGTACATAGGCTGATTTTCTTAAATAACAATGAAATGCCACTTCCGACACTCGAAACTGGCAAACGTCAAATAAATTAAAAACATCAAAACATTAACAATTCGGCATATTGCAGCGGTAAATATCATATACAGAATTTTGAATGTCGATTCTATAACATTTTATTCATTGACATGGACATATCACAAACAAAAAAAAATGTATGGGATTATTCTACATTTTGAATTAGATATACAATAGATAGATTTGTCGATTCTAAATTCATCAAATTTACGAATATTTTCTCTCTTTTAGATAAGTTTGAAACTTTGAACCAAGACCGTACGTAACTCTATAAATTCGTGGGAGTGTTAATCCAGATTTTTTGAAATACCAGCGACACATTGAGCATAACATAATAGAAAATAAAATTTGAATATTATTATATAAAAACTGTTTATTATGTATATATCTAGTAAGAATTTCAAATGAATTTGCGTAATTTAAGCAACCACAAGTTATTTGACCAAAACACCATCATTTGAACTACTAAAAAAATAAATATTTTATTTGAAATTTTGGAACTAAAGTACACGAAAGTACAATATTTTAATTAATTTGTGGTACAAGCTTGTAATATTATACATTTATTATCCCTGGTTCACCATTCAATCAAATTAATTTAGTCAAAGAAATTGGCTTTGATGAAATTGACTAACTATGTACATATGTATGTACTTTCAGAAAAAAAGCTTTTCGTTTTATAAAAGTTTTCTTTCATATGAATTTTTCAAATTTACAAAATTTATAATTCAATTATAATTTTATTTTTGGTTAAATTCAATTTAAGTTTTATTCGTATATATAGATCCAGAAAGAAAACTTAAAACCACAACTAGGTAACAATAAGAGAACTGAAAATGAAAATGTTTAAACAATTAAATTTCAAATGGAAAATAATTTTTTGTTTAAATTCGTTTAATCAGTAAAGTTTGCATTTTCTTAAATTGTTGAATAATAATAATATTCTTTAAGTTAATTGTGTATTTCCTACTTCACAAAAAAAACTAATAATTTTAAATCACTAAATATCAACATGCGCGTATACAAATCAAGAAACGACAAAAATGCAGTTGCACGTGTGTTAAATTAAAGAATAACAATAAATTCATATTAGATTTGATTATAAAATAAACCGGAATTATGAGGTTATTTAGTACTTTATGTCTATTTACAATTGTTTCTAATGCCAACAATTTTTTTTTACAACATAATTCTGTTTATGCCTTGGCATCAATTTTCATATTATTTTAAATATTTTAATGATAAATTTCCTATTTTCATATTGTCGATTTATTACACAGTAAGTGTAAAAATATATCTATTAAAGTTTTATTACATATATAGCTTATGTGTATGGTATGAATTGATAGAAAATGTGCACCTTAGCTAGTTGCACTTGATCATTTCTGATAATAATTAATTTCTGATACGTGATAATTTCCGCCTACAATAAATAAAATCGGTTGCATATTTTGTTTTATGTTAACATAGACAATTTAAATTTTAATGTTCTAAGCTAAGCTTTATTATAAAAAAAATCATAATATTCGTAAAACGCTTACTTGACGGATTAATATTTCATTTGTTCTATAAAGATTATTTTATTTTATTTAAATGAATATTTCAAATTTACGTAGCTACCAAGTATGTACACATATTCGTATATATGCCATGAAACAATCTAATATAAAAATCATGAAATATCAAGATGCAAAGACAACAACCTAATGAAATATGTTCGAAAAAACAAGATACCTAAACATACATTTTAAAAGTAAATACACATAGCGTAAAACTGGTCCGATATGTAACTAAAAGATTTTAACAAGCAAAAAATAGTATTTCTACTGTAACATCATTAAATGTCTGTCTTGAAAATAAACAAACATAAAAAACACAAATTTATATCAAACCTAAATCGAGATTTGAGATACACCAAGGATAGTAATCACGTTTTAAACTTTAGTTCGAGATGGAAAAGTATAAATCGCTGACGGTGGTTCTTTTATGTTAAAACATCGCATCGCAACATTACCATAAAGCATAATTTTTTGGGTATCTAACTAATAGGGACTAAGATGATAGATAAGCCGTATAGATATTATCTTTAAACAACATTTATTTCGATTAGGCTAGCAAATTCGAATGAGCGTTTTAACAATATGTTGTTATCGTATATACAATACTTTATAAAATTCTACTTTGTTTAATAATAATTAAAAACTAATACTTGCATAACTAGTAAACATAATCCAGTATGTATCGGGTTTATTTTTCGCCAGTGACTCATTCACTAATTTATATGGTCATCTTTTTAATGTCATTGATAATCTTTTATATCGCAGAATTTTCAGAAACCAGAACGAAATTTTATTGTTGTTGTTTTCCCATGAATGTGTACATATTATAATAATGCATAAATTTAGGCCAATTTATATGAAAATATATGAAGAAACATAATAAGAATAGTACACGTTATTTGTAATAGATGTCACTATACATCGAATTATTTCACTTGAGCAGTAATATCAAAAAAAACATTAATGTACGGAGTATCAGGCGACATTGATGTGATTCAGAAAAGTGATTGTGATTAATAGATTCAGAAATGTGGCTACCTGACCATACCTGGCACATAACGAAACATGGATGCTTGTCGAATGGGAGTTCATTTCCATTTCCACACCGGCGGAGTGCTCTATTTATCTATACAAACCTCGCCAAATCAACTTCCAGTCGACTAGACGTCAGCAACCAGTTCTGAAGTATCCGTGGCCAATGACGAAATCAGCTTCAGTTTCGAACTCGCATCTATCTACATTCATCCTCGGACGCAGAACATAATTATTTACTATCGGCATTTCTCCCATACATATACATATAACCGCCATTATTTGTACTGCTATAGACATACCTATTGTGCTCTTCGGCAACTTTAACATCGATCTCATCGCTAATCTATAGTTCGATCGTTTCGAACAAGGATATCTTTAGTTTAGACTGCGTCTCCAAACTCTTACTTCTCGTATACCAACGCCAATACTTAATAGTATGGACAACGCTAATGTTAATAATAAATAAATTATTTTAACAAACCCATACAGTCTATGTAATTTCTCTTACCACATATAGACGTTATCACTTAAAAATCTTTCGGCACAGCCACTGTTGGATGTTCTTGTTTTGTCTAAAGATGTGGCAAACTGATTCTTACCTTTGAATAAATGTTCATTATTTTAATTGCTTCTCGCTTAAATATCTATACATACACTACAGGTCTATGTTATTTGTGTAACTAAAACAATGTTTTGTATGTTTTATCACAAATTTATTTTAATTAAATTAAATTTAATTTATTTCTAACTCATATTAAATACAACAACTAGAAAAATCGGAAAAAGGACTAAATTGATCGCTTTTTGATATGATCTTCCTTTGCTTGAATATTAGCGCGGCGCAGTCTTGACATTCTCTCTAATTTATTCAATTTTTCAGAAGATATGTTATTCCATGCGTTTCCTAGTTTATATAACACATCCCTTGCAGATGTTGGGCATGCTTCCCAAGGATCCCTCCTTACACACATTAGATGAATGTTTTGAATCATTATCATGGTGGTAAATAAATCCTCTAATGTAATCATCCTCGTTCACGGTCGTGATTTCAGATTGACCACGGTTAAGTTTGGTTGTACATATTCTGCTCAGTTTGATTAAATTACTGTTGTGTATCATTTGTTAAACGGTTGCAAATTTCACGAAGTTTATTATAAAACGCAATGCCTTGTTGTATTAATGGTATTTAAAGTATTTTTTAAAAGATTTATGTGATATATAAGGATTACATAATTGTTGATAGATTTGAAAGTAATTATTCTTTGCTTGATGTAAGAGAACCAATAAGACTGACAAATGCAAGAAGTGAAGAAAATATTACTGCCTTAGAAGAGAGTATACGAGAGATTCGAAATTTATAAATTCCACGACGTTCACAACAATTAGAACTTTATATGGCCCAACATGGCGTATTTTACGTAAAGACTTAACATAAGGTCCAACTAGTCCAAGAACTGAAGCCATTTCACCATTATAAGCGTCGTTTATTTGCTGAGTTCCAACTAGTCCAAGAACTGAAGCCATTTCACCATTATAAGCGTCGTTTATTTGCTGAGTTTGCCTTTGGCAAATTGAATATTAATGATGAACATTTTTACCGGAAAATTTTGTTCAGTGAAGAGGCTCATTTCTGGTTAAACGGCTATGTCATCAAACAAAATTGCAGAATATGGAGCAAAAACCATCCTGAAGTCATACATCAAAGTAAATTGCATCCTGAAAAAGTATAGTATAGGCTTTTCATGCTGGTGGTGTCATCGGTCCTTATTTTTTCCGAAATCAACAAGGACAGATCAATGACTAGTGATTATTTGTTGGAAAACAGGGAAAATATCAATATCAATAAAATTTTAAATGTGAATTTCAAAAACATTTTAAAATTTAAAATGAATTAAATTATTTCATTGCTTAATTAATTAAAAATCTTATATTTAGTTTTCTCTCTATTTCTTTTAAGTTAAAATAAATTATTACCGTTTTTATTTAAATAATTTTCTAAAGGTGCGGCCCATATTCCAATAATTATTTTTATTGATCTGATCCACGATTTCCTTTTGAACGGGAAAATTCATACACTGTAATATCTTCTACTACACTATGCGCTAGCATGGAAGCTTGATGTGTAGATGGTCGCGGTGAAATGAATCTGAAGCCGGGTGTCGACGATTTGACTGCCGATAACATATTATTATTTCAACTGATAAAAATACGACAAACAAACTGCAATGGAGATGGGGGCGAGCTTCGGTTTCAGAATAGATAGAACATTTAAAAATAAGTTTTTAGCACCTGTACACCAATAATGTTATTGGGTGTATGCATTAAAAACCGGAATTTTTTAATGAAATTTGAGCCTTTATTGTGGAAAAATGTTACAAGATTTCTTATTCAAAATATTGCCCATCGCTACCCACTACTTTTTCCCATCTTTCTGGCAATTTATGGATTCCATCCCAGAAAATCGAGCCAATTTTCGATACTGAAGCGTATTCCTGATAGGGCATTCTGCATGGATCGAAATAGGTGGTAGTTGGAAGGAGCAAGGTCTGGGCTATAAGGCGGGTGAGGCAGAATTTTCCATCCGTTATTCTCCAGGTAATTTTTGACCGGCGCCGCAATATGTGACCGAGCGTTATCGTGGTGGAAAATGATTGACTCGTGTCTGGTCGCATACTTAGCCGCTCTGCCTGAATTTTCTGCTTCAATCGGATCGATTGTTGACGATAGAGTTGGGCATTTATGGTTTGGCCACTTGGCAATAGCTCATAGCGGATCACACCTAGCTGGTCCCACCAAATGCACAGCATGACCTTAGCCCCGTGAATATTCGGCTTTGGTGTCGATGGGCCGGCCTCGCCTTTCTTGACATATGCTTTTTTGCGCTTGGGATTATCGTAATGGATCCATTTTTCATCGCCAGTGACAATACGATGCAAAAACGACGCGGTTTGTGGCGATCGAGCAGCATTTCGGACATGCAAAATCGTCTTTCCACGTCTCTTGGTTTCTTCTCGTATGGCACCCAATTTCCCATCTTTTGCATGAATCCCAAGGCTTCCAACCGTCTGGAAATTGTTGATTGATCAACTCCCAATGATTCTGCAAGTTCTTCTTGCGTTTGACATGAATCTTGATCGAGTAATGCCTCCAAACTTCCCGCAAATGCTGTTTTTTTCTCAAATTTGATAAATTTTCCATCGTTGAAATCGGTTGGATGTACACAATCAAAACAAAACCTTTTAGCTGATTTTGGCAGGTATAGAATAGAGCTTTCAAATGACATAGATATCATTAATGTACTATTACGCATAAACAAGTAATGACATCTAGTATCAAGTTCCGATTTTTAATGCATACACCCAATATTAAAGTCAATCGTATTTCATATAATTAATTAACATTGATTTTCTGTAATTAAAATAAAAATCGAATTTTCTATTAAATATAAAGCGTATTTTTTTCCAAGAAAACAGATAATTTGATTTAATTTTCTTTATGTTTGGTACACGAACAACTTGTCTGTTACATATTTGTGTACGCCACGTTTTTGTTTAGAAAGTGTCAAAGTGCAATCACAGGCAAAATTATGTATACTTAAATTAATAAAATAAATATTTGAAACATGGAAAATTTAAGAAAACTTGAAGTCTCCATCGCTGCATTCATAAATTACTTGAATTTTGAAACAAATGATCTAAGTTAGATTAGTCCAATGAGGACGTCATCGGGCAAGGTGAATTACCACGATATAAATATCCGTGATAATCTAAGTGCAATGAGGATGACATTAAACATATGTATGTAGATTGTTTGGCACCAAAATACAACGTAAGATAGTGGTGCATCATACATTTGTAAAAAAGTTTTGCCGCCCCTCTCTAATAAACATTATTTGTATATACAATGTATAAGTATGTATATATCCGTAATTTTTTCGTAATAGCCCAGAAAACTTATAAATAAGACAAAATAAAATCGCTGCTTCAAAAAATACATACCTACGAATTTTAATTTTTTCTGATTTTAAAGTATTTTTGGGCCAACATTTTTTTTTTTTTTTTTGGTTTTTATTTAATATTTTAAATGCATAAACAATTATTACAATCTAGTCACCTGGACTAATAATCTATGGCTTCTTACCCACTGGTGTTCCATAGTGTCTGATAAATTGAAGTAAACCACATCGTTATTGTGGATTTTAGATCAGCATTACGCTGTTCACACTAGCAATTACACCAGCTCAAAAGATTAGCATAACGCTGTTCACACTAGCAATTACACCAGCTCAAAAGGTTTAGTTCGTTTGAGCCTGCGTATAATATCTGTGTTGTTTAACAGCTTAGTTGCCTCAGTGTTAACATTTTGTTCGAGCCTTTGCCTATGTCTCACTGAATTTTTTTGGATTTCCTTTGAAACAGTTTCCACTTTAAGGTCCCTATGGAGGTCTCTGTTTCTAACATGCCATGGTACATCAACGATGTTCCTTAATACTTTGTTTTGAAATCTTTGGATGATTTCTACGTTGCTCTGTTTGGTACATCCTCAAAGTTGGATACCATAAGTCTAAACTGGTTTTAATATTTGTTTATGTAATAGAAGTTTGTTGTATGTTGATATAGAGCGGAGCTCCTTCCTATCAGCCAATACAGCTTTCTATATTTAAGGCCTAGTTCTTCGCTTTTCTTTTTGACGTGTGCTATCCATCGTAGTTTTGCATCTAGTGGCATGCCAAGATACTTAGCCGTGTTGGCATACGGTATTATTTCTTGATTAATTGGAACCGGAATATGTTCGGAATCGTTTGTTTGTAAAATTGATGCGAACTGATTTAGTTTCGTTAAGTTTAATTCGCCATCTTTTGATTCAGTTATGTATTTGAGTAATAGCTAACTGTAAATTCTGCGTTGATTGCCGTTGCCGTGTCATCAGCAAAGGTTACCGCAGTCTAAGAATCGTCTAATTATACTCTAAAGAATCCATCTTTCAAGTATGATTTTAATATTATAGTGAATTGCATTGGTAGTACAGTTCCTAACTTATAGTTAAGTCCTTAATGCCAAACTTTATCAAAAGCCTGTGCAACGTCTAAGAATATCGTTGAGCAAACTTTTTTCTCCTCTAATGCTGTTTCAATAATATTAGTTATTCTGTGTATTTGATCTAATGTTGAGTGTTGGTTGCGAAAACCGAACTGATGATTTGGAATCAGGTTTTTCCTCTCAATTATCGGATTTAGCCTTCTTACTAAAAACTTCTCAAAGAGTTTATACATAACTGGTAATAACGATATTGGCGTGTATAAGATCCAGTTTTTAGTGGTGGTTTCCCAGGTTTAGGAATCATAATTACTTCTGCAATTTTCCACAGGCTGGGTACATATTTTAATCGAAAGGCAGCATTTATAATATTGGTGAGCTTTAATAAAGTTTTGCTTGGTAGTTCTGTTTCATATTCCGGCGCTTTTTCCGGATTCATATTTGTTTTTATCTCATAAATGTCTTCTTTTGGTGTTGTTCGTAAGATTTCTTCACTTTCCTGTACAACCCCTCCAGTTATTATTAACCATAAATGTAAACAAAATTTTCGCTCACAAATAAACAAAACTTAAATGATTTTAATGATTTTAAATGGTAAATGTCAATTTTTTGAGATAAAATTTAAATTAAAAATATATTTTGACATCTAGTAGCCATGGAAAATCTGATTAATTTTGTTTAGTTTATTCAAATCATGCGGTGATTTATGCTATGTAATTGTTGTTGTAATGTTGTCAAGAAAATAGACCTATTATATCGAATTCTTAGAACCTAGACCAGGACTTTGGGCGTACGTATACTAATCAATATTGTCCAACCTGAAATACCATTATCCAAATTCACTTTATACATTTTCTATGTTTCATAACAAAAAATAAAATACATTTAAACATAAAAATTTGTAGATGTGAATTTAAATAATTATTTCGTAAATTTTTTCAACCGAAGAATTTTGTAAATATGTTAACCACTTACACAAATGTGTATAGTTTGAAAATCGTGAAACTCACGAAATCTGTTAAATTTAAGGTTATATTGTAAATAAGATTTTCCGTTGATTGAAACAGCAACGCAATCATAATATCTGATATGAAAAATTTCATATAATATGTAAATTCCAACAAATTGCGTTTTCCCTGGTAAAGCATCCATGTATGTACATACGTAGTATATCCATATTATAAAACATGATGATGGTAATAATGATAACAGTGTTTTATTATTATGCAAACCATTCTCAGTGCATACATACTCGTGTACCTACCTATATTTTTAGTATGTATAGTTCTTTTGTCAACAATAGAAAATGCTTCGCATTCAACAAAAAATAAACGAAACACAAAAAATAAACTTTCAATGGAAATATAGAAAATCCAACAAAAGCAAAAGCTATTTTATTTTGTTGCTAAATTTAGTAGAAGAGTAAGAGACACTTTTGATTATTATAAAAATGTACCTACATACAAACATATATGTAGAATATGTTTGTGTAATTTAGTGTTATTATTGCTTTCCTATAATACATAATATGCAAAAAGTTAAATTCTGTTTTACTGCAAGTATAAAAAGTACTTTAGCAATATTTCATTTGAATATCCCCTTTAACACATGTACATACTCGTATGTATATGCTATTTACGTTGATTTGAATCAGAGATTACGTAATTTTCAAATTTCTGGACTGATACATAAATATAGTCTACACTATATACTCAAACCATCATATATGTATATAGGCCACTCGTCATTCATCATGTCATCCAAATTCAGACTGTTAAACCATTTAAAATCACAAGTGTTCATATTTTACCGTTTATATCAGCAGACAGGATACAATTTTTCCTTCAAACATCTCCTGCTTGCTTAATGTTTTTATTCATTAAGAATGAACTATTTTTTATTTGTGTATACATACTCGTATATTATAAGGAAATGACAAATATTCGTGACGCCTATAAAGTACACTTCATTGTAGTGCATATTTTCAATTTATATTTGTTCATCATTAATTAAAATAAAATAACTATTCATCATCAACATAATATAATATATATTAATGTACATATTTGTATTATTTTCGATTTCGTCCGAATCGATCAGTCACCGATCAGGTCTTTTCGCTGCGGATGATTCTATCTAAATATTATGAGACATCCATCCCCGTACATCAGGTGTTCCTGGATTTCCGGCAGGCCTATGACTCGATCAATCGAGAGAGTTTGTGGTCTGCCCTAGAATACCTAGGAATTCCAACAAAACTGGTACGACTATGTAGGATGACAGTGACGCAGTCTCAATGCTGTGTTAAAGTTGAGAACAGGCTATCGACAATTTTTGCAGTTAACTCGGGTGTTCGGGAGATGCTCTGTCCCCGATACTCTTTAATCTCATGTTGGAGTACATCTTTCGTAAAACTGAAACACCGCAGCGTAACATCTTATATCGCCAGTCCAATCAGGTGCTTGCATATGCAGATGACATATGCGTGATTGGACTGAATAGCAACGGAGTGAAAGAAATACTTGATCCGTTTGTAGAGTTCTCAGCTTCAGTTGGACTTCAGATTAATGAATCCAAAACGAAATACCTGATCTCTGGTTTTAGGGACAATGGCACACCAGGTTTTAGTAGTGGCCACTACACGTTTGAGGGAGTGAGGAGGTTCAAATATTTGGGTTCTCTTATCACTCACGATAACAGTGTGGGTGAGGATATTAAAGTGCGACTGGCAGCCGGCAGTCGTTCTTTGTATCCTCTAAGGCTACTGCTAAAATCTAAACACTTATCAAGTGCCGTGAAGCTGAAGCTTTAGAAAGCGTTGATCAGGCCCGTTGTTATGTTTGGATGTGAAAGTTGGGCGCTGACGGATGAGTACGAGAGATGGCTCCTAACATTTGAGAGAAGAGTCATGCGTGTGATTTACATCCCTAAACGCGAAATAGATAGTACCTACCGAGCTCTGTACAATATCGAGATCAGAGATCTGATGAAGATCCCCGATATTGTACATGAAGTAAGATCGCAGCGAGTATGCTGGCTCGGGCACGTTCTGCGTGCTGATCCGGAACGAATTGTGCAGCGATCTCTGAAAGGAGAACCACCATATGGTAGGCGCAGAGGTCGTTGCAGGCGACGATGGCTCCACGGTGTAGAGAACGACTTGGCCTCTTCAGATTGTCTTAGACAGTATGAAGACCATGCTCGGGATCGAAACCGCTGGAGCCAAATTGTTGACTCAGTAAGGGGCCAGTAATGGCCTTTAAAACTGTTTTAATTAATTAATATGTATTATAATTTTCTTCAAGCGACTAACCAAGCTAAAGTTCTTAAAACACTTAAAATATGCACATATAGATACAACAATAGATGATAGATTTAAAGGGCGTCGTGCATTAAAATCCAGTTATCCCTTAAAATTCATTAATTTTGTTCTGCTGTACGCTAGACTAGGTGAAGTGCAGAGCAGATGGAGCACATTTTCCTCCTCCTCCTCATCACCACAGCTGTGGCAGAAATCGTGGGCTGGGACACCCGCAGTCTGCTCGCATGTGTCCCAGTCCATGACTTCCATTATCGCGATCAGTTCAGCTTGAAAAACGCTGCAAAAGTCGGGAAGACGAAAAGAGAGGTTAACCCCTAGTGCCTTACAGAATACCCCGCAGCCAACCCCTTTATCCCTTTTTGAGCCATCCGTGAAGAAGCTTAGCGCCTCATTGTCCATAACCGTTCCGTTCACCCAGTCCTCTCTGGTGGGAAACACAATTTGAAATTTCATCTCAACAGATGGCAAAGGAATAGCGTAGACGGTAGCTTCCGCAATACCTCTGTTGCATAGGATAGATGAGTGCCCTGCATTGTTACAGGTTCACATAGAAAGCTGCTCGGCCGTAATATGCAAGGGAGTAAGATGAAAGAGAATCTCCAGAGCTTGAGTAGGTGTGCTCCTGAGAGCCCCACTTATACACAAGCAGGCCGTTCTTTGGACTTTCATCAATAGTTTACGGTTGGCCATAATTTTTAGCGCTGCCACCAGACGACAACCACATACAGCAGTATAGGTTTGACCACTGAGACATAGAGCCAGTGTACTATATGGGGCTCCATACCCCATCTCTTTCCAATGGCATTTTTGCAGGAGTAGAGCTATAGTACCTTTCTTTACTCTCTCTACGATGTTTGGTTTCCAGCTTAGCTTGCTGTCCAAAAGTAGTTCGAGGTATTTTGCTCTATCCGTAAAGATCAAGCGAATACCATTTAATGTTGGCGGGTCACACTGAGGAAGTTTATGCTTCCCTGTAAAGAGGACCAGCTCCGTTTTCTGTGGGCTTGGGTTCAGTCCGCAGCCGCGTGCCCACTCAGAGAGGTGGCCAAGCGCGCACTGAATGCGCTCACTCAGCGTACTAGGATATTTACCGAAGACCGCAATAGCATCGTCATCCGCGTAAGCAACCATCTTGAAGCCTTGCCCTTCTAGGTTTAGTAACAGGTCCATTTATGAAAAAGGTCCAAAGAAGGGGGATAGAACCCCACCTTTAGGTGTCCCTCTGCTCACGTATGTGGCGGCAGACGTCCCACCCAGATAAGCTGTCACGATCCTGCCTCTAAGCATATGATCTATCCAGCCTCTGAGTGACCCGTTATATTCAAGTGATTTCTCAATCGGACCTATAAGGGAGTGGAGAGCTGTTTCCACCGATCGTCGCTTACAGTATGCGTGTTGAGATCCCGACAGCTCGCCCGGCTTGATTGAGGCTCTAATGTAAGCCTCTATTATTCTTTCCAGTGCTTTCAACAGAAAAGAAGATAAGCTTATAGGCCTAAAGTCTTTGGGATAGCAGTGAGAGGTTTTTCTAGGTATAAATATTACTTTTACTTCAGCTAACTTTCTAGGAATGTAACAGAGTTCCAGGCATACTTTGAAGATAACTTCCAGCCAGGGTACGATTAAGTCAATAGTTCGCTGGATGTCCGCGGGGATAATGCCATCAGGTCCTACCGACTTGTATGGCTTAAAGCTGTTTATTGCCCATAGGATATTCCGCCTTTTTACTGTATGCCACCAGGGTGGCCGAGATTTCCCCAAGGGCCTACTGATAGGATATGCATCTAACATGGCCTTGTTAAATACATCAGATAGCTTGGTTATTAGAGCATCACGCTCCTGTGTGGATGAGGAGGGTTTGGAACCGATACCGGTAATAAGTTACCCAAAATGGTTCTGAAACAATCCCAATCAGTTTTCCTCCTATTTCTGAAGGGTGGTTTGCTAGTGGGTTTTGTATCGACTTCGTTCTGGGGATAACAATGATCAGAAAAGGAATAGTCTTCGGACACTTTCCAGTTCAATATCCTCTCCTTAATAAACTCCGAGACAAGTGTGATGTCCAGCACTTCTGATCTATTTTTTGAAATAAAGGTTGGCTAAGGATCTTAGGCATTAGATATTGCTTCCCTCCACCACTGTTGAGTCAGACTCCTCTGACGTCGATTCGTCCGTTAGGAGCGCACAGCGTAGTCCCAATGATCTCGATATCTCCGAGTCCAGTGATAGTGTCTCCTGAGCGTCCTCCGGGATACTGCGGACTTCTGGGTCACCAACACCAGGCGGGACACCACAAGTGCTTTCCCCACCTGCTGCAGGTGCCCCAGATCTGTCAGCCTCATCGCGCCTATAAATTTTGAGCGTAATCGCTCCAAATCCATAGCTGATCAGGCCTCCAGATTTTGCCAAAGCACCCACGGATTCTCTGACGATGATAATGACGGCCGATCTGTGATCTGCTTCCAGGCAGGACGGAGCAGGTCCTGGATTCACCCTCATAATGTTTAGGAAGATGGCGGCAACGACCTTCTCCACCTTCCTCCAGTTAAGGGCCGTAATGCTCCCATCTTCTTGAGCCCTGTGAACGACTGCCATGATCAGGTGCTCCTTTAGCACCTCGTTGAAGGGCCTGGTGACATTATCCGGAACCCACTTCTGTTTAGCCTCCGTAGGCGGTTCATCATCAGATCTTTGCCTTTTCGGCTGTTAGATCTCAACGGAACCCTCCTGCTTTGGCTCAGTGATACGCCTTGCCCACGCAAGCGTATCCTTGTCTCTATCCGTTCTCTGCTCCAACGGAATTTCGCTGATCTTGGAGATCATGCGCCAGGCTCTCTTCCTGGTCTGATAGTTCACTGACACTGGAGGGCCAGCATTTGTGCTTTTGCTCTTTGGTTTCGAGGGGCCAGCCTCATTTGGTCTTATGCCTCTTTTTGCACTTTGGAGACCGAGCCTAAAGGCCGATGTCTCCACACCACTGGAAACAAGGTCCACCTGTGCAGAGATCCGCAATACACAGGTAAGGCTACATGATCCGGAAGGCGCCAAGTATCCGGATACACCGCTAGAGGCTGGGCTAGTTTTTAGACTGGGCCCCCAGCCTAGCCGGTTATCAGCACGGTACGGTTGACACCTTAACCCGGCCCAGTTGTTTAGCACCGTGTTTTCGCCTAGTACAACACATAAGAACATGGTGAACTAGTTGCTCGGTGGTCACCACGGGGAGGTAACACGCACACTTGTGGAACCTGCAAGATACGGAGCTGGCAACAAGTACCAACTTGATTCCTCCAAGACAGCTTCACACCAGACCAATCAAACTAGACATCTGAGGCTAGATTGTTTGTCTGTATTTCACAGCCGATTTCTCAGGAACTACATTTTACAAATGCTATTGACTTGAAATTTGGCAGTATTTGAAGCATCACAAAAATATTTGTTTATATTATGCACGAATAAATTCGTATATGCAGATATTGAAATCTAACAAAGGAAGATTGAAACTACCCATAGTATAAAAAATAATTAGATCATGTAGATAAAAAAAGAAACCTAATAAGAGTTCATTGAATTTGCCCAGAGTGTAAATCACTTACCGGAAAGGAAAGGTTATGCTTTGATTGAAAATGAACTACAGAAAATTAAAGTATTGCCTACAGAGCTCAATCACGATCCTATACCAGCGGATAGTTACATCATTAAAGGTAATTCGATTCTAATAAAAAGAAAGCAAAATGGTAGTATTTAAATCGTGTCAAATAATTTCTTGAGAAAATGATAAAGAGAAAAACTGCAATTGAAGTAATCTAATGTATTAAGGAAATAGTAAGCTCTGGACAATTGCAGTACGTACAGATAATAAAATATTTGTGATTTCTCTTTAGAAATTTGAAAATTTAATTGCTGTTACATGCATCATTGATGATTTCATTCGCCTCTTTTAAATTAAACTGCCCCAAATTATTATTAGTGTTTATTTTATTCAATAAAAATTTTTAATTGAGCATCCAGCTTCAAATAATTAAAATTCCAGTCTTTTATTTTTGGCCGCTATAATTTTATGGCGGTAGAGTTACCAAAAATTATTGCGTTTTAAATTTTTATAGGAGCGGAATGTAAAAATAAGTATCCTCCCTCTGATTGCGAATGGGGATAATAGTGAACGCTTAATTGACCCCTCTTGAAGTGTAAACTCCTGTAAACCAAATCACACTCAAAATTTCTTAGACTATACTAAAAATATATTGAAATATAAGATTTAGTTTAATTGATTTTCCTTCCTCAATTTACTGTATACGATAAATCAAAATATATGTTCTTTAAGTTTATCACCTACAAGAATTTTCGAAATTATTACAACTAAAATTTATAAAAATAATCCATTATACACATCAACAATTTAAATTTGCTCCATATATTATTACAACTTCCTTATCACTGATCTGGTTTAACACTTTAACTATAAATTATACCATATCGCTCACATCTCTGCATGAGTATAGTAAATAATGAACTTCATTCATCCAAAATATAGCGGAAAATATGAAAACCCAAATTATAAAAATTTAATCAAAACAAAAATGTTTTACAATTTTTGTTCTATTTTTAATGAAAAATACTTGAGTTTATAATAGCATGGGGGCTGGCGAGACCTATGTGAAAAGATATGGGGATAGTTAGTTTTTGATGATTTGTTTGGTTAGTGCCTGACCATATTATTACTAACGCAACCAATTATTCATTCTACATCGCAAGTTAGCGAATTGTAGCTTGTGAAAATAATTTTCATATTCAGCACGTTTAGTTCAATGTGTTCTGTGGAAATGGAAATGTTTGTTCTCTTTAAAAATGAAAATACATAATTGAAGGTCAACATTTTGACACCAATGCTTCTACAGTTTATATAGAATAGAGAAATTCGACCGCTTTGTCATTATCTCAGGTTCTCACCCCAGGCCAAAACTAATCTCAGACTTTTGATAAATATATACAATTTATATAAAAGCTGCAATTGTTCCCCCAGACCATATTTCATTTACGTACAAAATATATAGTTGGTATAAAAACTCCCAAACTTTTTCACACATAAAATATAAATAGTTCCACAGAGAAAATTCTTCTGGCAAAGAGTTTAATCCGATCTGGAAATTCTTCATCATCACCAAATAATATTAAGTGAAAATAAATTGTTCATTAATAATAATTATACACTGTAGGACCGGAAAATATTATTGATTTCCGTCCAAACTCATTTGAGATAACACCGTAAGACAATAATTATAAAATTTCAAATTAGAGAGAACAGAAGTTACATTCAACGTCTTGTACATATCATAATGCCACTTTAATCATGCAACTCACCAACGGGCAAAATCCCTTTTGACTCAGTTTCATATCAACGCAACGAAGAAAAACATGAAATTGTCTTTGACATTTTTGTTTTGCAAGATTTTAATTTATTACATCTTGCAGTGCCATAAACAATAATTCAGTATTCTAGTAAAATATTCATGTCATGCTCCATTCTACTAACTATTCTAGAAGGATTCTTCGTTTCATAGAATACTGAAAATAGCAAAATTCCTATATGCTCACAAAATATTCATTAAATAAAATTTACTACATCGGAGATACTAGTATATTTTACAATGTTGATCACGATAGTTTCAATGGTCGTAGATTGAGAGTTGTTCCTATTTAAAACCCGGTTAATATTTTTCCACAACTTTTTCAGATTAACAATTACGAAACATACTTTCATAAAATCGTTTAAAATACTTCTCCGACGATATTTTTTTGTTAAGAGTATAAAGTTGATTTCCAAAATTCTATTGCGTTTATCAATAAATTTCGATAAATTAACTGTCATCTAAGAGCAAGAACTTTTCTTTAATTTAGCAACAAAATACTTTTAATATAACCGTAAGTTTGTCTAATAGAGAACTATTATTTCTCAATATTTATTTTTAAAGTTGTGTTGGGATCTCCAATATGAAAATCATTAGTATTAAGAAAGTGGTCAAAATATGAATCAACCTTATTGAAATCAATAGTTTCTTCAAGTTGTGTCGAAAGTACATATTGGGATTTGTTAAAAATGGATAAAAATATAAAATTATGGTGACTTATGTCCGAAAAATAGGTGGAATTGTGAATAGCACTAATATTTGGGAAGGTTTATACTTCATGGACACATACTTCATGGACAAGAATATTGGTTCTGATTGATCTAGTAGTAAACGTGTTAGTTACAATCATTCCAGAACTCATCAACATGTTTTTATAATCCACAACTATATCTAAGCTCTTATTTATAGGGATATTCAAATCATCGAGAATAATTACAGCAGTGTTGTTTAAATCTAAGGTATCCAAAAAAACTTAAAAATTATTTAACATCTGAATTAGGTGGCCTATAAAAAGTCAATATTTTTATTTGAAGTGTAATCTGGAGCTCGATACAAAATGGAAAAAAAAATTTGCCATCATCGCACTTTAAAATATTAAAATCTAAATTATTTCTTACAAAAACAGCTTTATGAAATGTTGTTAAATGAAAGTTGAAATAAAATGGTGTTGTTACTATACGTCCAAATTTCACCAATATCTTCGTGTAGTCTCTTACTAAACATCATAATTTAAATTTAAAAATAAAATTAATTCGCCCAAATGTATGTTAATTTATATTAACACTGTAATTTATTTACTGAACAGTAAAATACAAAGTTTTATTATAATACTCTCGTAAATAAATAATCTAAGCTATTAGTATAGGTCAGTGATTTATATATATACATGTATGTGCATATATGCAAGATTTTCTCTGTCACGTAAGTAATGTAAAATAAGTTAAATGATAAAGATTAAACACATATATGTAATCTTTGGATAAATGAATTTAGAATTATCTGCATTTAGCCTGTAAAAATTTCGTTCGCAATTCGTATACATACACGGTCAGAAATTTTGGAATAAATTTTAATATTTTTTGGTGTACATATATGACAACACCAAAAAAAAATTAAAACTCAATCAATACTTACGAAATATTAAAATAATTTTAGTAATCCTGGTCATATTACAATTTAATATTAAGCATATTACCTGTGAATCCATCAACGGTTATATTAATGGTTTTTAATATATTAAATATTAATAAGGTGGGAGTAAAAATTAATAAACTTAATATTAAAAATGTGAATCCTCTCATTAAAATGTAATACATTTTATATTATCGTTTAATAAAACTTCGGATTAATTTTTAATATTTTTTGGTGGTTGTTTTAATCTTAGTGGGGTTAGAACTTAATATTACTACAGGTTACATTATAATGATATTATTTATTATATTTTAATAAAATAAATATTGGAATATAAAATTAAATTATTAATTTTTATTTTAAATTTTCTTATATATTTTAGTACAAAATATGTAAGTACTAAAAATGGAAAATAAAACAATTAGTATTCAGTTGTTTGTTTATAATTCATAAAAATTTCATTTATTTATCACAATTTGTTTACATTATTATTGTTTTAAATATAAATAACTTATAATTCAATTATGTAAAATACAAAATTAATTCACATAATACTATATGGCATTAAAATATATGTCTTATTACTAACATTATATGATTTCAAAGGTTTTTTGTTACATAAATCATCATATTTTAAAATCAAATCATTCGTATCTTTTCGATTAAAAGCTATTCAAATTTTCGTCAAATTCGGTAGTTCTATAATAACAGCAATAAAAAAATACTTTCTTCTCTATAGAATATATTTGTTCAATTTTAAAAAAAATTTTGTTAGTGTAGTAAAGAAAACATCCCGCTTTATAGTGAAAACCATAATTAAATTCAACGTATTCAGACTGTGTCCGAAACCTGTGATAAATATTTTTTAGTACAGAATTTTGACATTATTTGAGAATTATTCCCCTACATTCACAAATTTTTATTATGCCGTCCGAAATGTATAATAAATCTCCCCACCTTAAATGCCTCACCACGTTTAAACGTCAAATTTTTGTGAAAATGAACGCCATTATTCAGTTGTGTTTTTCTTGTAATAATAAATTCGTGTCGATATTTTTATAAAATAAAAACTAATTTAAATAAAGTTTTATTAATATTTATTATTATTTTTATTAGAATAATTATTTTTATTATAATAATTATTTTTATTAATACAAATTTTGTTGTGTTCTGTGTAAAATTCTGTTTGTGATAAATAAAAAAATAAATTTGAAAGTGACGTTGAATTTTTTTTACAATAAAATGGATCCAGAAATAGAAATGCAAAACCAAGCATCAAAATATTCATCAAAATATTTATATACAACTAAAACCTATATTAATTAGTTTAAAAAAATGGCTAATGCTGAAACAGCCCAAGTAATAGCACTACCATTACCTCCGGCCCAGTATGTGAATTTATTTATTTATCACAGAGGAAAATATACGTAAAAATTGTGCTACGCGACCTCCACCACCCATGAAACATACTCAATGTTGGGCAATTCGTTTAACAACGATGACACTATAATCAGACCTCTTGAAAGTCAAGAGTTCAAGCGATTAAATCCACAGCATTGTGATCGACGGAAAGAATTAAAGAAGCCGAATCATTCGTTATTTGTAAATTTCTTGGATTTTACCAACCTACTCATTCACTACCCGGACAGCCCGAGGCGAACAGAAAAGGTATGAAGGACTCCTTTAGTTTATATAAATCATGATCATATTTCTAAAAGTATATTTCATTTAGATTGAAGATTAAAATCTTCTATTCGTCCAGCACCACCTGCTAAATGAATTTCCGCCACATCAGGCGCGTGAAACCTTTCGCGTCATTATGGAGATGCAAAAGAGGCAACGAGTTGAGACTGCTGAACGATTCCAAAGACATTTAAAGAAGGTGAGAGAGATTGTCAAAAATCCATTCGCAGCATTACCAGACAATATACATTTGGACAATAAACTCATGTTGCCTGATAATTTTCTCGATATGGTTAACGATTCACAGAATAATGGGGCGGGTGAAGATGGGATTTATCCTCACGACAGACTTATGTGCAGTATTGTAGATGATTTACTCTTATAATTAAATTAATAACATTAAATATATTAAATTTTTATTTATTAAAAAAATCATTTTTGTATATTCGAACTTTTATTTATTTTTATTTATCTTTTAATCATTTCATTTTATATTAATTCAGTGTGTGTGTTCATATAAATTATATATATGCTCGTATGTATATAAATAGTATCATCCCGCCAAAAACATCATAAAATTTCGATCCATCCGCCATTTTATATGTATACAAATTTTTTTCTATTGCTCGGCCTACAACACAATGATATAAATTATTCGTACGGATCTGTCAAAAATTATGATAGCGATAGACTATAATAATTTGCGTGTCTTGGGTTTTTGCATGCAAAAGTCAAAATTCTGTACTAAAAAATATTTATCACAGGTTTCGGACACAGTCTCAGACTGTGTCCGAAACCTGTGATAAATATTTTTTAGTACAGAATTTTGACATTATTTGATAATTATTCCCCTACATTCACAAATTTTTATTATGCCGTCCGAAATGTATAATAAATCTCCCCACCTTAAATGCCTCACCACGTTTAAACGTCAAATTTTTGTGAAAATGAACGCCATTATTCAGTTGTGTTTTCCTTGTAATAATAAATTCGTGTCGATATTTTTATAAAATAAAAACTAATTTAAATAAAGTTTTATTAATATTTATTATTATTTTTATTATAATAATTATTTTTATTAATACAAATTTTGTTGTGTTCTGTGTAAAATTGTGTTTGTGATAAATAAAAAAATAAATTTGAAAGTGACGTTGAATTTTTTTTACAATAAAATGGATCCAGAAATAGCAATGCAAAACCAAGCATCAAAATATTAAACCAAGCATCAAAATATTCATCAAAATATTTATATACAACTAAAACCTATATTAATTAGTTTAAAAAAATGGCTAATGCTGAAACAGCCCAAGTAATAGCACTACCATTACCTCCGGCCCAGTATGTGAATTTATTTATTTATCACAGAGGAAAATATACGTAAAAATTGTGCTACGCGACCTCCACCACCCATCCATGACATACAGTTAAACGAATTACCAAACATACTCTATGTTTGGCAATTCGTTTAACAACGGTGACACTATAATCAGACCTCTTGAAAGTCAAGAGTTCAAGCGATTACATCCACAGCATTGTGATCGACGGAAAGAATTAAAGAAGCCGAATCATTCGATATTGGTAAATTTCTTGGACTTTACCAACCTACTCATTCACTACCCGGACAGCCCGAGGCGAACAGAAAAGGTATGAAGGACTCCTTTAGTTTATATAAATCATGATCATATTTCTAAAAGTATATTTCATTTAGATTGAAGATTAAAATCTTCTATTCGTCCACATCCACCACCACCTGCTAAATGAATTTCCGCCACATCAGGCGCGTGAAACCTTTCGCGTCATTATGGAGATGCAAAAGAGGCAACGAGTTGAGACTGCTGAACGATTCCAAAGACATTTAGAGAAGGTGAGAGAGATTGTCAAAAATCCATTCGCAGCATTACCAGACAATATACATTTGGACAATAAACTCATGTTGCCTGATAATTTTCTCGATATGGATAACGATTCACAGAATAATGGGGCGGGTGAAGATGGGATTTATCCTCACGACAGACTTATGTGCAGTATTGTAGATGATTTACTCTTATAATTAAATTAATAACATTAAATATATTAAATTGTAAAGCTTTTATTTATTAAAAAAATCATTTTTGTATATTCGAACTTTTATTTATTTTTATTTATCTTTTAATCATTTCATTTTATATTAATTCAGTGTGTGTGTTCATATAAATTATATATATGCTCGTATGTATATAAATAGTATCATCCCGCCAAAAACATCATAAAATTTCGATCCATCCGCCATTTTATATGTATACAAATTTTTCTATTGCTCGGCCTACAACACAATGATATAAATTATTCGTACGGATCTGTCAAAAATTATGATAGCGATAGACTATAATAATTTGGGTGTCTTGGGTTTTTGCATGCAAAAGTCAAAATTCTGTACTAAAAAATATTTATCACAGGTTTCGGACACAGTCTCAGTTAAAAAAAACATTTCCTTTAGCTAGAAAATGATTTGAAAATATTTATTTGGTTGCTCAGTTCGGGTTTAAATGGTTTTAATTTTCCAAATTTTGGTATATTGTACTCAAACTTTCTATGGTGCCAATTATTCCAAGCCATTTGCTGATGTCTTTGTGCTAGAGTTTTGCAAATATTGACATAGTTAATTTATAATATATAATTAATTTGTATCATCCGGTTTGTTTTAATATTGCCTATTTTATAAATATAGGTGGCAAAAAAATAGAAAAATGTCTGCAAACAGTTTTCAAATTCCATATTAAATACGTAGAATATTTTAAATAGTAGATCGAAAACTTCTTTAAATGAAAAATGGAACGGAACACCAAGAAGTTTTCCATCTACTACTATATAGTATTGAGATATAGCCTGTTTATTTGCACCCACAGCTATTATATGGGGTTGTTTCGTACACGCTATGTTAAATTGCTCAGTTTGTTTATTTAACTGATAATAAAAATAAAAGTAATCAATTGAAAAATAACAAATACGAATAAAACAACTTACTTCTTCAAATTGAATAAGTCTTGTTTTCGTGACGTAAAAATTTGGCCTTCTTTTTTCTTTCGATTTTGGCCCCTGAGCAGTAGTAGGCAATAATTTAAGTAAAATTAGAAACTGGTTGATTTCCGTATTCCAATCTGAAAATAATTACACAATTATTTATAAATTTTCAAAAAACATTTATCAATTTTTTACCATCACATTGTGAATTGCTTCCTCCTGAAAGTTCCGAATTAATATTTGATATATGGTTGGCATATTGCACCCATTTGTCGCAGAATAATGTGTTATTTTGTGGGTAACGTAATTCGAAATCATACAAGATCTATGTAAAGAGGAAACATTTATGAAATATAATAATGTTATTGATCGTCATATATGTATAATGTATATATAAATAACACTTACCAAACCCGGATTAAAAAAGAAAAATGGCAAGTTATAATAAATATTAGTCAACTTCTGTGCTGCCCTTATGCGAATTTTTAAGGTTTTGCTTAATTTTTGTTTAATTTGAGCCTCTTGCTCAATAGCTAAACAATTTTTAAAAAATTCTTGGTCTTCTGCATCTAGATTTGATTCGTCTTCTATGGTTATACTCGTATTTGTTGTTAGTTTTTGTTGTTTTTTTTTTTGGGAAGGTATTTTCATTTTTATGACGTTTGATGTTGATATTTTTTATTTTTGAAACCAAATATCCCGTATTCATCAGGGTTATAAAATAAGTCCTAAAATATAATGATATTATACATGATACAATAAATCATTAATAACTAAACTTACAATCCCTTCGCACTTGCTCTCCGATAATTTATAGATAGGGAATAGACTTATAATACTTTTAGCGCATGCAATTTTTTCATCTTTTGTAGGGTAGTTTCCACGTTGCCTCAAGAAATTTGTTGCAGCGGACACAAGGCACCTACTAGGACTATCCTTCAATGATCTCGTATTTTCGAATTCTGTTAAAATGAACGACTGTTTGCTATTGATATGCGACTTCAAAGCCTATAAAAAATAAACTCAGAAATTAAGTTAGTAAAAGAAAATGTTGAACTCAAATAGTTAGGTTATGAAACTCAATTCAGTTGGTTTGTTAATTTGAGCTGATAAAATATATTACAAATACTTCGTAAGTTACCTCGTCGTAGAATAATATTTGTGAACCGATAAAAGCGTTGGCTCTTTTCACAGTACTTGATGGTTCTACAATTTGTTCCTCGATTTGGGGTAACACTGGATGTACTTCTAAGCAAAAACATGCGCACTTTGAATATTGTGAGACTATCTCCACTAAGTTTTCGGTTGGTATTTCCGCATCGTCTTTGTCTCGAAGATTGTATAAATTAAGTTCCTCTGATGGAGGGAGAACTATGAAAATATTTATATTCACTTTCTACATAACTGATTTAAAACCACACTTTTAAAACTCACCTGACATAAGTATATCCGTGAAACTTCGAGCAAATAGCGCAGTGGTTAAAGCTGTGACGTTTGGATCGGGAGGTACCGGGTTCGAATCCCTACAGAGGCGGGATGCAAAAGGGATTTTTCATCTCCCGATTACGATCGGTGATTAAATTGAAAACATCTATGACCCTCTGTTGGAATGTAGAACTCATGGGCCGACCCATCGTTCATGTTAGTACAGGCTAGCATGGAGCTATGCCGTGTACAAATAGGGATACTGTTCAGCTTTCAAAGGACATTAAATCCACTAGCCGAATAGTCTCTAAATAATGTATGTATGTGTTGGTATTAATTTAAAAAAAAAAAAAAAAAAAAAAACTTAAAAATAATAAATTATCATCCGTACTTTTTTCTAATTTTATAAATTTGATTATATTTTGTTCAATCCACTTCACTTTTACAAAAGTTTCAGATTTAGAATCTAGCGGCATTTTTACAACACGTTTGTTACAAAAGGCAATTAGAACTGTAATGTGCTAACCTAAATTATAATCTAATTAATTGTTAAAAAGTAATATAAAAAAGAATATATCGTATTACATGTGTATTAAATTTTAATAATTTTGTACTAACATACATATATTAAATTTTAATATATATACCTATTAGATTTTAATAATTTTCTAAATGAATTGTATTAAATTAAATAAGATCTTTTTTCAGGAAAAATATTCCTTTAATAATAAATGGATTAAAATATGTATAACAAATGAAAGTTATACATTTATTAGTAATTCAATTTATATTATATTTTAATAATAATGTATTAATTTTGGTAGTCGTATATTAAATTATAATATACTTGGTATTATAACACTCCAAAAATACAAAAATATATTATATTATAATACGTATTTATTAAAATATCATTTTAATATTATTGAATTATTAAAATTTAAGTTTTTCAGTATTGAATACGCCTGTAATACAATTCAAGTATTAAAAATAACTCCAAAATTTTGGACCGTGTACTCGTATTTGGCAGTCAGAATCGATTAGTTCAACCTTTGATGGTTGGAACCAATTGAGAAGCTTCCTAATATTTGAACGAATGATAGACAAATTTTTCAACGGTTTTGTGCTTTGTAATATTCGAGAAGCCCTCTGTGCTGTTTAACGAATAGAGTCAAATTGTATAGATCATTGTACATTATACATAGATCGTTTTGTGAAAATCGCACTTACAGTGATTTTAATGTTGGAACCAGTTGGAATTTATGTTAATGATTTATTATTTAAATTAATTACTTTAATTTAGAATTTTAGTTTTCCTTTTAGGTTTTGGTTTGTGTTTGTATACAATAAAACGCAATTTAAGCCTCAAAATCGGATGGAACAAAAATCTCTTGGTTTATTCAATTAAAATGTCAAAATTATGAGCAAAGTAATACTCGTAAAAAATCATCTGCAAAATTAAGGAATTCATTTGGTATATTACTACAGTTTGCTAAACAGATTGATATTTTTTGACTATTATTTTAAAAACCGAATACCTATCGAATACCGAATCATTTACGCTATATTCTTATTTTTACATGCGTATAAAATAGTCTTGGGATTGGAATACAACTTCGATTCGTCTCAGCTTTGTGATAACAAGATATTTTAATGGAAACAAGTTATTTACCTCCTGTACGTTCATCTTTCCTCTGATATGTACCTACAACAACTACAATTCTCAGTTAAAATAAAAACTAAAATATACTAAAAAACTGAAACAAACTATGTACAAATTTTGTATTTTTTATTCAGTATTTGCTTCATTCATTCATTGATTTCAAAGTAGACAAAATTTTTTGTATTTTCGTTTTTTTATTTTTTAACTTCAGTCTGTTTTTAACTGCAGACGCGTTAATACGTATGACGTATCCGAGTTTCTATATGATTTTGTCGTTTTAACTTTATTTATTTGTATTTTATTAATATCGAAACTATATTTACGTACGTATATTTTGATAACGATTCATCATAATATAATTTAGGTGTTTGCTCGAGATTTATAATGCACGCGGTTTTTTAAGTGATAAAAATTAAAGTGTTTTTGGA
This sequence comes from Tipula unca, assembly GCA_951394425.1. Classification (NCBI taxonomy): domain Eukaryota; kingdom Metazoa; phylum Arthropoda; class Insecta; order Diptera; family Tipulidae; genus Tipula; species Tipula unca. The sequence goes on from OX596380.1 coordinate 99,933,301, forward strand.
GAGTTAGGTTTTCATTTTTATTATTATTTGAAGTGATTTATTTTTTCTGTGGTGTGATCTCTTGTTACCTCTCAAAGGTGGTTCAATACTAGTGTGTGATTGAAAAAGATAAAATATCAAAAGAAAATTTTTTGAGAAAATATCTTTATATCTATAAGTATATATACGAGTACATATATATATTTTAAAGTGAAGTGAAATAAATAAAATCTTTAAAAATAGTTTTTGTGATATTGTTTTGTGGAAAATCCCGGCATATTAGAAAATTGTTGGGAAATTGTTATTTTTTATATAAATTATTGAATTGGATTAATAGCAGAACATATACCCAGATATCAATAGTCATGATGAAGAGATTAATTTTTAATCTTATTTTATTTGTTTATGGTAAAAATATATAATTTTTGTTTTATTAAAACTGTTTATAGTATGTTTATGTTGTGAAAATAAATTTTCTTCGGGGGAAAATAATTATTTTATGTAAATTTATGAATGTGATGATAAAGTCAGATGTATTAAGTGAAAAGCTATAATGAGGGTGGTGATAAATACGATTACTATGTAATTGGGTGTCAAAAGATCTTATGTTGTTAGAATTTGGTGATAATTTAATAAGCCTGCGTGTATATAAATTCTTGGATTTAATGTTCATCTGAATCTGAAATGAAGACCTAAACTGGTTCTATATTATAACTGAAATCTTTAATAAACAAGCCAATTACGATTTTAAACACGTAATAGGCGGATCATATGGTTTTGGAACGTAAATGTATATATAGTATGTACCTAGGTTACGTAAAAAGCCAATGTACTTTATTCAGTGATAAACTTTATCGTATCATTTATTTAGTTGTTGGAGATAATGTGCCTATATGTACGAAAATATTATTATTATTATTATTTAATTTTCGAAAGTTTTTTATATTGCAATACATGTGTACAGAGAGCATCGGCTTTAATTTGAATATTTAGCGGGCATATATCGGTAAATTATAAATAAGGATTCTAATTTGAACAGGGTCAGTGATAGAGAAGCAACCCATTATTTAGCACCAGTATTTATTTACCATACAACAGGAATTTTGTAAAGACCTCCGAAAGCAACAAAGCACCTTAATTTTAAACATTGTTAAACAATTCAATATTATTTTTGACATCCTTTAGAAAATGGCATATATTTTACGGTATAGTTCTTAAATGTATACTTTTCAATTTTTGTCACTCTTTTAAATATGTATAGTTTGATTTTATTAATCCTTGCCAATTTGAGTTTCGTTCAATTCAACTACTTCATGTTTGTGAATACAAATCGTCATTTCTTTCATGTCTACAGCCTAAATTGGCTAAAAAATATACATTTTATATAGAAATATATCCTTAGAACAGAATTCGCATATACTCGTAGTATGTGTCTGAACGTTTTGAAGCTGATGCATTGAAAATTATTTTTTTGCCTCCGCGCCAATTATTCAAAATGTGACGAAAGTAAAAGTGTTTATAAACCTAGGATTTCTCACAAAACAAAATTGTACAAGGTACAAAAATATACATATAGATATAACCGTTTTCAAATGTGAGCATTTACAGATGTAGGAAACTGGGAACGATGGCTGGAAATTTGTGAAACTGGATAGAAAACTGAAATTTTGGCTCTAAATCATAAATTAATAATTTTGCTGCAAGGATAAGTACATTTGATGTATGTTAATTCAAGATCTTTTTAATTATACAAAAATTATTACAAATATCTTTACCGATATCACGATTTAGAAATAGATACATATTGGTGAATGTATCATGATGTTTTGTGTAAATTAAAATTGTGTGCGGTCAAGCCTTAATTTATATAGAAACCGAACCAACTGAAACTTTATCCTATTCATACAACATCGATATATTGTAATATAAATTTATGTATTAAAAGTATTGAAGTTATATCGGTCAACCTTTACATGGCCTATACACACATATCGATTTATCATATACTATGAATAACCAGTTGGTTAAAAGTTTTGAGTCCACACGATTTCCTCTTATAAAATCATCACGGATAACAAGTATAGTTTGGTTTCATACGTCACCAAAGCCCAAGATATAAACGTGAATTTGTGTTTGTTTTAATAAATTTTATCCAACGTTCACAATAATCTTTATTGATAAAAAAACGTTTTATGTTTTTTGAGTGGACATTGATTTTCTTGTTAAATTTTTGTTGTTGTATTAGATTTTAGTGATAAGATTAAAAATTGATTATATTTATTTATTTTTGATATTATTATTATTATGGTATGGTAGTAAATATAAGCAAAATAAGTTAATTAGTAGGAAATCGATTATTTTTGACACTGCGTGGCTTTAAAACCAAGTAATATTGATGAATTGGCGGCTAAATTATACCAGAAAGTTGTAAATTGTTATATGAAGCATTATGCAATGTACATTGTACAATCGACGACCACACACCACACCATACTCAACTAGAAATGGTGGAACATTTAACATTCATTCCTTTATTATAAAAACACAATATTTAATGATGACGGAATTCGAATAAATCGCAAAATATTATTAAGAAAAAAAACTTTTAAAAAATTGTTTTTCGAATTCTTGAAAATTTATTCATAAACAGGTAGTAATATTGTAAACTTGTTCAACCGCTTATAATATTTTTGAGATTATCAATCAAATTATATAGCTTATATACATATATGTATATATGATGGTTAAGGTAAATAAATATGTATTTCCATCAGTTTGAATAAAATGATAAGGAAATGAGTATTGAAGTTAACTACAGCACTCAAAAACCGTTACTATATAATCAAAGATCAAATATTAAATGTAGCTTTATAATTATATATTATGTACAATGATAATATATTTGGAATAAACTGATCATAAAATATAATATGTATGTATTAATGGTTGACTTATAATTTAAAAGGTATACCGAGCATACATATATACATATGTAGTATGTACATACATTTAAAAAATAAATTTCGTGCAACAATTAAATAAATAAATAAATATCATGAATGAACAGCTGAAGATTATCACTTTCGAATAATGCAAGAAGAATATGTTCAATTATATTATCAGGTATGTCAAACTAGTTTTGCGATTTTCCGAATTCAAATTCAATAGTATCAACAAATACTACATAAAGTATACTTTAAGGTCAATTTGCAATTATTATGTCAATGAATTTGACATTTAGATATACAATATTTGTATATTATTTATCTGTAATTTTTTTGGATTTAAAAAAAAAAATTAAAATTGGACGAATAACTCCACCACCACTCATTGCCACAAACAGGCCCACGGTGCAATAAAATAGAATATTTTTGATTCTATAGTTTTTCATTTCTTTTAGTTTACTTATATTTATGTCCTTAGTTGAAATGTTATATTTTAGATAATTTAATATTCATACTTTATGTCTCCACGACAATATTTTCGACTAAATCTCCGACTTTTCTAAATTCATGCTTAGTTATGCCATTAACCACTAGGCGGCTGCCAATGGGACGATTAATGTTACGATTACGGTGACATCTCTGTTTGAGTATAGAAACTACCGTAAATGTAAATTATACTGAATATGTGTCTAATGGTGTGTGCCACCTTTCGGCTAAATCGCTATATTTTCTAAATGATTAATTAGTTTAGTCAGTCATTCATAGATAACACTATAGTATCAATCAAATAAATTAAAACCATTAAAAATGGTTTAGCTTCCGTGCGTAAATATTCTCAAGATTCGAATTTTTGAAAATCGCTTCTTATTTAAAATTTCAATATCGATATAGAAATCGAATTGAAGTAACCTTGACTTTTTTCATTTGTTATATGTATTTTTGAATTTTGACTTTATTTTTTTACTCGACTGCAAGTCAATGTCGAATAGTCAATTTTCTTAAATAATATTTTCTCTATATCATGTACAATAGTATTTTGTTGTCCGTATGCCTCAAGTATGACACCTATGAATTATTATTTTTGGCTTGCAATTCAAAACTGTTTTCCCCAACTTTTAGTTATCTGCGTATAGTGATTATAGTGACTGCAATATTTAAAATGATTAATTATTGCCCCTATATAGTTTTAAACAATAAGTATAGTGTGGTTTATTTTACAACTGGTTATGCAGTTTTTTGCTGCTAAATAAAATGAAATCAACACTTTTTCCTTTCACAATTTACCACATGTTGCAGCAATTTAAATATACCGAATAAATAGATGTGCTTGATCCCACAATCGTCTATATATTCAAGTTATTCAACACTAGAATAAATAAGTAACTAGAACATATAAGTAATATATATAAAAGTAAATCTAATTTACTCGTATCTAACACACAATTAATTAAAATGACATCAAACAATTTTTCATTGTTCAGTTCAATATTCTTAGTTCTTGTTGAGAAAAATTTATACATCATATTGATTGATCATTACTTTATTGTCCTCGTCTATCTCAACACACTGTGTCATAAATCATTAATTTTTATTGGATACATCATACTATACGAGATGAAAATTTTCTTAACAAATAAAAAAAAATCCCTTTGATGAGATAACGTATAAAATGTCGGAGTACAACATAAACTGTTCGAAACAATAAAATTATGTTGAATAGAAAATGAGATAGTTTCGTATAGCAAGAGATCAAAATCGAATATAGTGTAAGATAAATTTTGTTTTAATTTGACTAAGTTGACGACTCACCGCACCAGAAGAGACAAACATATACGTTAAAGTAAATGTTTATGGATATTCAAAGGTGACTTGCAGAAGAGTATCACATGAAGTTAAACCAAACAAACCTTGAGGCACTCATTTGTATAATAACGCATTAAACTCAATTCTAAAATTAAATTGCCCATATAAAATCAATAAAACTATAACCTATGACATCGAAATCGTATTTATTGAACAACAACAATAAAAATCTAAACACACAATAAAGTGTAATTAAGTTTAGTATTTCCCACATTATATTATTTTATATATAGGCATAGTCAAAACACTTAAAGAGTTTGTAATCAAACAAAACGGCTATATCGTGTATAGTAGATCTATGATTAAATATTTGTTTATTTATGTATATGTTCGTACAAAAGCTACCGAAAAATTTAATTAGCATAATATTAAATTAAATTGAATTCCAAATATATCTAATAGACGAATAACTCGACATACGATTATTGAAGATTAAAACAATGCACCATAAAGTTGACTATGACTAGTATGAAGAGTATAAGTATGCATATATGATATTGTATGTATACATATGTATATACGATGACTGTTAATCGTTTCTTTAATTCAGAATTTGTTGTGTCATATTGGCATCAACGTCCATATTTTTGTCATGATCATCATCATTAAAAATATGTTGTAAGTTTAACTAATTCCATTACATATTTATGACATAATTTATTTTAACCCCTTATTGGTTAAGATTTTATCACACAGATAATCTACATATATGAACATAACATATAAATATATCGTCGGGTAATTGTCAAAATTCTAAGTATACTAAGCCATTTAAAAAGAAATATTTTTAACGAAAATTCCTCAAAACATACGTCAAGAACAATTTGGTAAGAACACAGTTCTTAGACTACTTTAGTACTGTAAAGAAGAATCACATCCTTTTTTGCTACATAATTACATATTCGTAATACAAAGTTTCCAAGTATTTATGTACTTATACTCGTATCAAACAGATGTTCATATCTAATTATTTATGTTGTTAAAGTTATTTAAGTTTGCATTAACTGAAAAACAAGGCAATATAATTACCATAAACACCATAAATATGTTTAAATGTTTTATGATTTACAGAGACAATGCGTTATTGAAAATTATGAAAAAATGATGAGATAAATGGAGAAAAATTAATTAAGTAAAGCGTAAAATTATTGTTTTGTATATATGTAGTGGTACAATATCGATTTTTATTGAAATGATGAGATCATTAAACTTTATGCGTGAACCGACAAGAATTTTTATTATCACATTATTAAATTACTAGAAATTTGAGAATTTTCTTTGAGAATGTTTACTAAATCATGAATCACATATACATATACATATATGTATTTATCGCGAAATATAATAATTAAAACAATTTAGTATAATTAGCAAAACCAAGATAATTAGTCGTTGGGGCGATATCAAGATTAATTTTGTGTCATATACTTAGTGAATTTATGGGTAATGACGTAAATTAAATTTTTTTTGTCTCTAACAATATTTTTTTATGATCAGTGATTACGTATCATCAGGGCAACGGACCAATCTTAATATATGTAAATATATCTGATAATAAATTTCATGTTGAGTATGCTATAACTAAAACAACCTGCAAGATTCCTTGAAACTTAAATTTTCAAAAGAGGCTAAGTGCATGTGAAAACAAGACTCAATTGGCAATAGAGAATGTGTAAATTTTTACCCATTGCACCGACCGCGTATATTCCGTAAGTGTATTCGTTAGTATTTGGTTGTTGTCATAATTCTTGAATATTTACTCGGTTTTAACAAGATTTTCTTCATTTTTACCCTATTTCGGCTAGAAAAAATGCATATTATGTCGAGAAATGCCACTTTTCTTGAATATTTACGTGGTTTATATTTCTGAAATAACAAATCGACCGTTGTATTAGAGACATGCCCACAGGACATAGGTCTACGTGTTATACTAAACAGCGAACCAATAAATCAAAGTAGCTTCTTACTCTAGCAGTACCATAAGAATATTTATTCAAATTTGTAAGAAAAATTGTAAACGTAATTTTTGAAAGGGTTATGAAACGGCCTAGTTCCCATCCAGTTGCCCATATTCTAGAACTACATCTATAAGAACCATTTAAAAATTCTATTTACATCCGCCACTTCGAATATAGAATATAGCCTATAGCTCTATTCCAATGTTTTGTACTTTATCTCATTTTGGAACATCTCGTTTCCTACCTGATCCTGTTTTGGCACATTTTGTTTTGAACATTGTAATTATGAACTTTTGAAATATCTAAAATTATATTACATATAGGTACATAATAGAGTATATTCCCAATATATTACATAGAGTATTTTTTGTGTACTACTATTTTTATTTTATGTGTACTCAAAAAAGTTTCTAGTTTATTACTATATATTTCCATCTTAATTCAATTTTTAGAAAACAAATTAATTTGTTTAATTTTTAATTTTTCATACAAACAATTTCATATCAGAGTTATAATCGGCACAACCAAAATAAATCAAATCATAAAATCAAATTTATATCTGGTCAGTTCGAAACTTTGAATTCATTTAACATTTATCGATCTGATCTTTGCGGTAATGAACTTTCCTAGAATTACAGAGCAGATGAGTTCATAAAAAGGACGCACAACTATACATATACCGGGTGTTTCTTTTAAACTGAGACGATCAAATATCTCGAAAAATAGCCATTCTACGGAAAAATAATCCATAATCAAAATTTAATCATACCGCGGGGGAAATACATTAGTGCAAATAAAATAGTCCCCCACCCCCGCTTTGTAGGTGGGGGGGGGGGGGGGAGGGGGGTTAAGTTTTAAACTAAGATAGGAAGCCATATTTTTTATTGCAGATACGGATTCTACGACTAAAAGTACGTATGATTTGAATGAAATATTTTGTTCGGTTCATGATAGATGGCGTTGTAATGGACGAAATTCAATTTTTTCAATTTTTTCTTCTTAGAACACACGCATTCGATTCTGCAATACGTTTGAAATAAAAAACATCACGTTTTCATTGGAAATACTCGAAATTCGTCATCAAAACAATTTATTCAGTTTTGTAAATCACATTTAACGTTTGTGTTATTTCTTATCTTCTTGTTTTTCGTAATTGCAAAATAAACGACAAAATAGTTTAGAATGGAGCGTTTAACTGTGCCAGAGAAAATTGAAATGGTTCTGGTTTATGGAGAAGCTGGCAGAAATCTTGAAAATGCTGTTGCTATTTACGCTCAACGTTTTCCGAATAGGATTCGTTCACGTGCTTCATTTGGCCGTACTATCAAACAATTTATTACTGATGGAAATGTTCAACCGAAAAAGAGGACCCGTAGAGCAACAGTCACTGGAGAAAATAATGAAATTGCTGTATTGGCAGCAGTGGCTCATAATCATCATATTAGTACACGAGAAATAGTTCGCGATTCCGGATTGCCCCTCACCAGTGTTTGGAGAATTTTAAAGTGGCACAAGTATCATCCATATAAAGACACATGATCTTCATGGCGTTGATTTCCAAAATCGGGTAACTTTTTGTCAATGCGTACGTGAACAAATACAACAAAACCCCAATTTTTTTCGTTGCGTAACCATCTCCGACGAATCGTCTTTTACAAACCATGGAACGGTTAATCGACACAACATGCATTATTGGAGTGTTACAAATCCGCACTGGATTCGTCAAGTTGAACATCAGCGTCCTTGAACTGTCAACGTGTGGTGTGGACTAATTGGCAACAAACTCATAGGCCCCCACATTATTGAAGGCAACTTGAATGGTCAAATGTACCGAAACATTTTGGAAAATGAACTGCCAATATTACTTGAAAATTTGAGCTTAGAAGTGAGACGGAACATGTGGTTTCAACATGATGGTTGTCCTGCACACTATTCGTTGATGGCACGTGAAATACTTGATCGTGATTTCAATGGTCGCTGGATCGGTAGAGCTGGTCCTATAAATTGGCCCGCCAGATCACCAGATCTTACTGCGCCAGATTTTTTTTTGTGGGGCTACCTCAAAAACAAAGTTTAAACACAAAAACCAACAACACGTGAGAACATGATTGAGCGAATCAGAAATGCGTGTGCTGAAATTCAACCAGACACACTTCTCAGTTGTGTACAATCATTTGAAATGCGGATTAATAAGTGCATTGAAGTCGCAGGCCATCATTTTGAACACTTATTTTAAATTTACAAAACTGAATAAATTGTTTTAATGACGAATTTCGAGTATTTCCAATGAAAACGTGATATTTTTTATTTTAAACGTATTGCAGAATCGAATGCGTGTGTTCTAAGAAGGGAAAATTGAAAAAATTGAATTTCGTCGATTACAACGCCATCTATCATGAACCGAACACAATATGTCATTCAAATCATACGTACTTTTAGTCGTAGAATCCGTATCTGCAATAAAAAATATGGCTTCCTATCTTAGTTTAAAAGTTACCCCCGCCCCACCTACAAAACGGGGGTGGGGGACTATTTTATTTGCACTAATGTATTTCCCCCGCGGTATGATTAAATTTTGATTATGGACATTTTTTCCGTAGAGTGGCTATTTTTCGAGATATTTGATCGTCTCAGTTTAAAAGAAACACCCGATATAAAACATTTACAGGTTAATTGAAAAAATTGATAAATTTCATTTTCGTTAAAATTTCAGCAACTTTGAGACGTAATTACGAATAAACTATAGCGAATTGGGTGACCTAATTTGTACAATACCTAGATTTTAGTATATTTAGTAAAGTAGAAACTAAACGTATCTACATATTATGAAATACATACCCCTTGTGTCAAATAATATTTTCACAATCCAATAACGGTTTTGTCAACTATTTAATAACGATGTAAAGCATTAGTCATCTGTATTTATTTATAACTAAAATATGTCAGTGGTTTAACCGCGCAATCACAAAGGTCCACTACACAAACATTTGTTCAACATTTTAACCAACCATGAATGCTAATTTCGCTAAATTTATAAATGTTTCAAAACAATATTGTGTTCATTTTGTTGACAGTGGACGTGCATTAATACAATCACATTATCTTTTGATGGTCATAACAGCCACTATTCTGTGGAAGATTTAAACGCAAGACTTCTTGGTAATAAAAAAATGTAAATTCATTTTTAACACATTTATTTTTATTTTATTGTTATTTATGCAGACAGCCGATAAATTGACAACAAAGGGATAGAGATAGTAAAAACACCGGCACTAATGTTAACTATTTCCCTTTAACCATGCCAATACTAGAATAGCAAAAAAATATTATGTTTTGGCCAGAAATTGGTTTATAAATACATACATATGTACATAATTCATTTACAAATGGTCCATATATGCGTTATACCCAGACTACGAGATTATTGTGTTATGGTCATAAAATTAAACGATTTTACAGGGAAAAACGAATATAATAATATTTATTTTCCTGTGTCCAAACGACTACAATAACAACAACAAAACAACCAGAACAATGCAATTTTATCCGACTGTGTGCGTATAAATATTAGAATGTGTACAAATTCAATTCATCACGTGAATACGAATAATGCACAAAACTGCCATAAAATTTAATAAATATGTATTGGAATTTATGGCGTAGTGAAATATGCTTTTATCTGTCTTATAATGATGTATTCCGAGGATGTGATAGTAATTTTAAGTTGTTTTTTTTAAAGATGTATCTACTATAAATATAATATTCATCATCTGTCACGATTAGAATAAAAATACCATATACAGTATCATAAAAAGGTTCAAACTATATTAATTTAACATCTGTTAACCATTTTAATTTGCAAATATGTACATATTTCAAACAAATACTAAACTTGTACATTTTGTTTATTTTAAAACATTCTTACAACAATAAACCGTTAAAATTAAAAGAGATTTCAATTTCATAAAAAATGTACCATACATCTTTAATTTGCCAAGCTTCTGCTTTATTTTCGCGCTGTTCACTTATTTTTTTATTCACAGACAATTAAAATAATTTTATTTCTCCTATACGTTAGATACAATTTATCAAATAATGTAATATAATCATACTATGAATTAAATAATCTAATGGTGATGATGTTATTGTACATTTCTTTGAATTTATTATGAGACATAATTATTTATTTCTGTGCAAAGAATTTAAAATGCAAATTAAGTTCTGTCTTGTTAGTTTGTTAGTCTTGTTTATAGTTATACATATATGTAGATATAATTTTGAGAATAAACTTAATTGAATTTAAATTATTATTTTGAATTTGAGTAATTAGATTGAATTAAACGTAAATGCACACATAGATCGTATATTCGATGATCATTTATGTATATTAGATTCGATTTCCTTCTGATTGTATAACGTATCAGAATGACTCATTTCAAAATGCCACAAGACTCAAAAACACACATTTATTTTAAAATGCTACAAGGTACATTATCACCCCATTTTGATTAAGCTTAAGTATCATTTTCTTTCACGTAATATTACTGGTTATAGCGATTGCACTATGATCTTAATTAATACAGTGCATTGTTCTCGCATGAAAGGATTCATTTAGAAACGAATAGACACGTTTGTGTTTGACAAGGCCGATATTCTGAGAACGTAAAAACACAGCAATGAGCGCAATGGAAAACTGAATCAAAAATTAAAATCGATTTTCGTGCAAAGCTCAGAAGCTATACGCACAGCTTTTGTGTATAATCACTTCTCTGAAATATCATCTATAATTACTAAGAAGGATTTTGTCAAGGATATAGTAAATAATAAGGGATAGATAATATGTGATTAATTCTTTTGATTCTGGCTTAACTGAGCACTTACATATAATACAACTTATAGATATATGTATAGTATATGTAACAGTCGGTAATTACCGACAAGAAATTGTTTAATGTTGGGAAAATACTCTTGAGTTAAGCAACAATTTCTTCTCCAATACACTATAGTATGCCCTACAAATTGTACCAAAGTTATTAACGTTAATTCAACGAAATCCTTAAGCCTACGTCAGCCAAAGTATAGAGGTATAGATGTAGAAACAACTATTTCTAATTCATCAGTTTCTACATACTTTTGGCTTGTTTCTAAATACCAAAAGTAGTTCATTTAACAAAATAAAATATTCTACTGCTATACTCGGTAGACAACGGCAAACGACAATTAATTCTAAATTGTTAAGGGTTCTTCCTAGAAGTAGTCAAATGACATCAAGTTTTTTCGTGTTCCAGTTATTAAAAATGTGGTTGATAGAATTTAATAAAACTTGTGAAAATGTATATGATGCCACCGTAGGTGCGGGTATTTTTGACAATCACTACACCGTGAGTGACCTCAAAATTTTAATTTGGTGCGTTAAATCACATTTATAACGTATTTCTCGGGTGAGGTGAGAACCATAAAAGGTGGCATTAATGTGAAAAGCGAATAGGCTCAGAGGTCGCTGCAGATGGGCCCACGGTGTAGAGAACGACGTGGCTTCTTCAGATTGTCTATGACAGTATGAAGACCATGCTCCGGGTCGAAACCGTTGGAGCCAAATTGTTGATACAGTAAGGGACCATGGCTTTAAAAACTGATATTATTATATGTTATTATTATATGTAGTCGTTTGTCATTAACACATCTAACTAATATCATTAATACATCTAACTAAGTTTGACAACCACAAAAAACTATATTTAAAAAAAAAAATTTAACTAAAGTGCTAGTCATTGAATATTAAAAACTTGCGTGGTCATCGATATATGAACTTTTAACGTTACTGGCCAATGGCACTTTAAGAACTTTTCGTTCAGTTTGGTTTAATTTATCTGTCACTTAACAGAGCGAAAACTATCGCGCAAACCGAACAAAATGCTAAAATACATATTATTCAAACCACACTATATGCTTCAAAATTAGTGTGTTCACGATTTAATAACATTTGACAAGTGGTGTTACTGTTTCAGGGGCCGATATGTCAAATTTTACTTAAACAAACAATATCGTCAAATCATGTAAGACTTCGTACTGAATCGCTAGTAACCTCCTTTAAAGGCGAGGTTGTCGCCAACTTTTTGGAAATTTTTAATTCATTAACATTGAATATTGCGGTAACAATTATAAATTGGAATGTTTCCATGCACCATGAGTTAAACGAATTTGGAGTTTCGTTGAGTTAATAATAACATATTGGTGCTGATCCATACCTTTCCCATGAAATTCTATTTATTTGTGTTCGAACGAAATGGATTCATTTAACTTAATGTATCTTTTTCCTAAATTATTTCGATTACAATTTTGTTTTTATTTTCATTGCATGCAATGCCATTTTGAATTTTGTTTTTCTTTTGACAGATAGAATCTATTTTAATTCGATTACTTTCGTTGAGTTCTTCTTCTTTCGTTGAGTTAAGTTGGATACATTTTAACGATAACTTTAAATTTAACATGTGTCCATAACGAAGTAATCCGAATTTATACTGGTTAAGTCATGGGAACATGGTAATGACTAATGATAATTGTTTGATTAGATAAAGTATTTCAATATTAGACTTCAATGAACTTTGATATCCACAGTTGATCATGTTGTTAAAGTAGGTTATTAATTCTTATATAAATTGAGATTGATGGAATTTTTGTCACGTAGTACGTGACGATGCAAAAATGTAGTTTCTTAAGTAGTTTTTATATAAATTGCGGTAGTTTTTATATAAATTGGATATTATTGAATTTGAATTTAAATAAATTTCGAATATATCTTTACAGTATTGGATTAAATTCTAAATCTTATTTATAAGGCAAGAAATTTGCTCAAATTTTATTTAAAATTTGGTAGCAGAAATGTGTTTTGAGAATAAATGTTTACAAGTAAAACAAATATCTAAGACTGTCCCTTGGTTTTCCAAATTGGTCTCACACATATCTCCAAACGATTGAACTCAACTGAATGTGATCCAAATACTTATTGCGCATCTTGCAACGAATGTGAATTGATTTGAATGTACTTTTCTTTGTGGACATTATAGAACAACGCAGAAGGACGCTACTCGCTTCTGCAATATATTATTCTAATTGAAAAATATGTTTTATTGTAATTTGAAGTGACACGGCTATAGCCACTTGGAATAATTTTAAAACGGCATATTTAAAAAAATTCGACAGAAAGATATTTTATTTAGATAAATTTCCTTTTTGGTGTAATCACTATCAGTATATATAATCATTGTGGACATTCGGACATTCATACTAATCGAAAACAACTAAACCATATCTGAAGCCAGATAATAAAAAAATTTGTAATGTTAATTATTATAACTCATCATAAATCAATTACAATTTTGGACAATAGCCAATAAAAATGTGTTCTTATTATTTTCAAAACCAAATAAATTAAAACAAAATAACAAACAAAAACAGAGGAAAATTAATGAAATTGAAAATTGCACAATAATCTATATTATGTACATCTAATTCTATAGAATATAACACAAACTCTAAAATTTAAAAAAAACAACGGCTTATTATAATTAGAAATAAAAATTTCTATTTTTATATCAGAAACAAAAAACACAACAAAAATGTAATTAATTATTTTTGTTGCACTGGTAGAATTTAAAAAAATAAAATTGAAATTAATTATATATATACATATACATATATATTGAAAATTCCAGTGTACAGTTGAAGTGTATAAATATATTAATTTGAATTAAATGAAAATTAGTTTTCATTATATAGTCGATTGCGGTGCGCAAGCAAGCAATTTTCTTATGATGATGCAAGATATTTTCGATTCAATTTTTATCATTAGTATTCATTGTTTATTTTTATTTGCGGACTCATGCTAAGATGGTTCGAGTATATAGCCCCATTTGCAAATGGCTAGGATATCGAAATGTGCCACAATCTGTAGGTATAACAACACCTAAATCGACTCTTTCATTATTTCATTTCACCGAGCAAATTACTCGGTTACTCGGAGATAAGATGTGAAAAGCCTAAAATTAATAGCAAAAGCAAACAGACAGAAAATAAATACATAATTCGAAAAATTTATGACAAATTTGGCTTTGACATGGTTTAGGCAGTTATTTTCGGTTCAATTTATTCTCCAAATAAATTTTGATCGAATTAATTTTTGTTTTCTATTCGAAAACCTCAAACGAGGGCGTATTTTAAAACTATATAACTATTCTTGTTCCGTTAGACACAGCTATAAAACTTCGTTTCGTAGTCTATTTAATTAGTTTCGGAAATTAACAGAACTAATTCAAATTCAAAATTGTAGGTGTTTTTAAAATTAAAATTATAATCATATATATTATGTTAATATTTAATGGAAAGTCATAAGCGTGGAAATGCATTAGCATTTACATAAACTTAGACGGACAAATATTGGGCAAGCTGAGGAAAATGGTAAAATACTCAATATTACACGTTGCACAATAAACTGGGGTGCGACTCCAGATGGTGATCGAATTATTGGTTATCACTGTGATGAGAAAAGATTCAAAAGTGATCACTTATGCTATGACAATCTGATGTGTTCGTACGCCATAAGGTGTAAGTCCTTAATCTACAGAGAACGATATAACCATTAAAATGAATTTTAAACAATTAATTGGACATATCGTTTTGTACCTCGAAGTTGTAAAATGCGCGAATGTTTGACTATACACATTTCTTTAAACATTTGAAATTATATTCGTGTTATTCTAAATAAGATTAATTTAAAATTAAGCTTCGTTTGACGGGTGTCGTGGTATCAGATTTATTTTAGATGTTGTTCGATCCAAATTGTTATAATTTTTTGTAAACAATTTAATAATCATTATTTAAATTTCAACTATAATTGTATATAGCTTTCGATAAAAAAAAAGGTTTTTAATTCAAAGCTATCACCAAAATCGTATCGCATTAATTATTGTTATGATAATCAATGACCAGTGAAATTCACATTCTGGAATACCAGCACGGCTTTTAAACATAATTATATATTTAATGTTCAAGTTAGTAAAATGTGACAATTTTTGTTATAGTAGCGGATTTGTTTCATTTAATTTCGTAAATACTAACACTAGAGGTCTACTGTAATGGATGGTTAGAAGATTTACATCTCAAGCTTCTTTTAAATAATCTAATATTCTAAGGTATAGAATATAAGAGAATAAATTGATCAACGTTAAATTCATAACCGTGAGTTTCGGAGAGTTGATACTTTTGTTGTTTGGTGTTCCGCAATATGATAAAAATGCATTTTGTTTGCTGACTATCGTTAGACATCACCTGTCTTCATTGCTGTTATTGAAATCATGATTAATAAAGAAAACCGACCAAAGTTAACAAAGCGTAAAACTTTGAATAATACCGGAAGCTAATTGAAGACAATATCAATTTACTATCGGTACAGCTAGAATATGAACTACACCTAAATAATGCGCAGGTCTCCCAAATCAATTAACAATTATACCTAGTTAATCTTACTGGATGAACATAATATACAACCCGTAACACTAACAAAGAGTTAAAATATTAAACCAATAATAACTTAAGTACAAACAAAACTCAGTTAAAAACACAGAAATACAAGCATAATTAAAGATACACTTCTTGGATGCAGTTCAAGCTTTTCACAAGGTATGGCATCGTATACTGGAATATAAACTTCACCGAGATCTACCGAGGCAGTTTTACCAGATCTTACAACACAAGACAATGATCAGAATGCAACCTAAAGATGGAATACGTTAGTGAAATGTTTTTATATGTTTAATATCAGTATTCAAATAATTTGTTTGATTTTTTCACTTTAAGTTCATACTGAACTTTGAACACTCAAATCCAAACTGTACCAAACTTAAAAAAAATTAAGTCGAAGTTGAGTATACTAACTTTGATAAGACTCCTTAGCAATTATATTAGTCCCGAAAAATATATTTTAAAATTAAACCGTATTTAAATTTCAAATCCTCCTTAAGTCCGATTTAGATGTAGAAAAATGTTTGGCCGGCAAAAAAAGAAGACACTAGTTTATTACAATTTATGTGTGAATGACAAGAACCAATATAAACATGCAAACATTTGCATGCGTTTTTGTCTTTTTTTTCCGGTAATGTTACCATAATAATGAAAATGTTACCATAAAGTATATTCAACCCGAGTTTATTTTATGGTAACATTTTTAGAAAATATATATCCAACCAATCAGCGAATAGACGTCAAATTTTTATAGTTGGTTTAAAATAACAACAGAAATGGCTTGTATTGGTCAAGCTATTTATTGATTCAGAATTTTATAAAAGTGTCATTGAATTATGTGCGATTTGTGCATGAAAGATAGATCCAAATGATGCGGCAATTCATTATAATCGTCAAAATGAACAAGTTGAAGATCAAGAGGGTTATATTGCGTATACATCACTTGTAAATTGTTATAAAGAAATCATTCAAATGCTTAAGAAAATTTATATAAATGCAACGTGTGTCAATGCAGGAAATAATTGCGTGGATACTACGTTGAATGAGTTTCTTGGTGTTGAAGAAGATACCATTACACAGAATATTTTATCTATTGGTGGAATTGCATTGCAAACCTCTGATCAATTATTGAATAATTCAGTTTACGATTGGTTGTTGTCGCATCAATTACTTGGAAGGCTTTTGGGAATTTCCGAGCCGTCATTGGGAGCTTATTTGAAACAGACCGTCGATAAAAATCCCGATAATCTCATTTTGACTGATTTATTATGGAAATACCATGAACGAAATTTACAACATTCAGCTGCCGCCAAAGTACTTGATAATTTATGCAAAGGTGAGTGTTTTTTAATACTTTGACATTATTGTGAGGACTTAAAATGTTGTTTATATTATAGCAATCTAATTAAATTGGACCAACGCTATGAATACTTGGCTCGCGCAGTAATGTGTATGCGTAATGACACCGGTAGTTCATTTGCCCATAATGATGTACTACTGAAGGACTTGGAAGATAAATTGGAAACATTTACTCGGCTAGTATCTTTAAATGATCGTATGTGGTCAACCAATGGCGATGAATATTATTTAATTAAAACAATTGATTCATTCACATCATATTTAACAAAACAATCAAATGTTGGTGCTAAAATGCAAGAATTGATATCAGCATCATTGAATATTTTATCATCGCCATTTTTGTTTACATACTCTTTCTCAGTTTAACTAATGGATTTTTTTTGTATTGTGTGTAGCTCGCTTTTGCCTGCAAAATTTTGCATGGCAAACATTTTTCTACATCTAAATCGGACTTTAAACTCAAACAATTTTAATGTTTAAACCATAGAGTATTACATAAGAGTAGTAACTTTCATACACTAAAATGTTATATGAATCGAAAAGTCAATCACTGTATAATAATTGTGTGGCTATATTTGAACAAAAAGAGACCATAACAATTGTATAACTGTCCTTATTTATAAAAAATTTTATATAAACCGAAAAATAAGATGCCAGTAGGCCTATAGTTAGTTTGTATTTTTACATAACAAAATCAAAACAATAAAATTTTCAAACCCGGTTTGTAATACCACCAGAATATTCTAGTCTAAATAAACTTATTTTATTTTAGAATTGAGGAAAAACCTGACTTTATTGCGTTAAAAATATTGAATTGCTTTTCATTCATAATTCTATTATTTTGATTTTGCTATGTAAAATATATAAAAAGTAGGCTTAGGATATTATTTTTCAGTTTATACAGATTTTTTTATAAATAAGGATAGTTATACAATTGTTATGGTCTCTTTTCGTTAAAATAGCCACACAATTATTATACAGTGAGTGACTTTTCAATTCATATAACATTTTAGTGTATGAAAGTTACTATACTCTTATATAATTCTCTATGATTTAAACGATGAAGAATTTCAATGTTCCTGTTAAATTAAAATGCGCCAAACGGCACAATTTCATAATAGCTCTAAAAAACTTGAATTTATGTTTCATTGCTTAAAATTTCACGTACTGTAAATTACTGAATATGGGCGAAAAAAATGACATGCTGTAAATTACTGAATAATTTACGGGATTAATCGAATTCAATTTCAATTATATTTCATAGCCAATTCAACCAAAAATTGGAATTAAACGTGAATTTAGACAATCTGAACAATAATTGCATTCTAAAATTTGAAATTAATTAAATTTCCATCAAAATAATTGGGCGGCAATTATTTTAAAAGTGTCGTGCAGGATAAAAAAATGAATGGTACAAATTTTCAGTTTCGTAAAGGTCTATGTAGTCTTACATTTGTAAATTAAAAAAAAAAATCCAATTGGTTTGGCATTTTATTGGAAAATCTGCTAGGTCTAGTCTATAAGGCATTTTCAAATTAATTTCATGCCTCAGAGAAACGGTTGCTATGGAATTTTAGTACAAAGTATGTATTATAATCGTAACTACACAAAATCATGTTTAATTTTTCGGACTCCAGCTTTATGCTGTATGTAAAAAATAAATTCATGTTTATAGCTTCAATGCCGTCAAGTAACATTTAATTTTATTATCACGTGTTATTTTTCAAAAATTGTGCATGACGGCTCCTTGAACCCGGGTCCGAACATTTTGAAAATTTATTATAGGGAACTGCTATTACAAGTCCAGTTCAATGGAAGGTATAGTAAGCAGACTGATAAGTTTTTGGTAAACTTATGATGTGCTGTATCGTTACTTGAACATTGAACAATCGTGCCCTATTGAAAAATGAACCTTTATTGTTATAATGAATTTCTCAAATATCTTCGTTTACCTTGTAAACGTATATAACCAATTAACTATGTCAAACCACTTGTTTCTTTTTTTTATTTCCGAAAATTGAAGTTCGGAATTTCATTTAACTGTATGATTTGTTCATGATAATATTAAAAAGAATTGTTTATTTGTTTATTTTAGTTTAAAATTTAGATGAAATATATAAAATAAAATTCTATTATTTCAAACAAAATCTAATCCAATTAACGTCAGTCAACACTAGACAACAAAAATGTGAATGTTTTTTTTATTCATTCATAGTTTATTCAACTCAATAATTCTTTATTTATGTTATAAATTTTCCTTGTAAATAAAACTTAGAGGGTTATTCGGTGTACGACATCTGATTTGTAAAATCAAACATTTCGTTTATTTGATTATAGCACACATGTACATAATACTTACACATGTATGTGGTATAAATTAAAGAACTTTTCCTTCCAGAACATACTATCTTACATATCGATACTCGTATATATACTAATAATTATTCTGAAAAATAATTATTTTATTTTCGGCTTGGACACCGTTCAATTAGTTGTATGACAAATAGAAATACATAACTAATTAAATTAACATTATTCAATGTCAATAAAACGAATTAATAATATTTCTATGTATACATGTCCGAACAGAGAATATAACTTGCTTAATTATTGCTTTCTAAGAAATGAAATAGAAAACGATAAATTATGAATTTATGTCGCACTTAATAAAAGTTCATCACGTAATTGTCGAAATTTATGGAGGTTAATCATTTATTTTGATGGAATAGACAGGCAAACGAATGAAATTGTATAACCAATTGTTAGAGAATTAATAAATTTGCCCAAATGACAACAAAATATTCCGGATAGACATACATAAATATGTATATTTTGCAAATTTGTTCACACTTTCATTTTTAAAATATCTTTAATAATCTTATTTGTATCTTGAAATACTATAGAGAAAATGCCGTCAATCAACTCATCAAATTAGCATTTTAATTACATCTTATCTATTATGTATATAAAAAATAAATTCATGTTTATAGTTTCAATGCCATCAAGTAACATTTAATTTTATTAAATATATATATTTACGTACTCGGCACTTCAACAGGGGATACAAAATGATTTCTTGTAAGACAATTACGTTTAACGGCTTGTACTTGCAAACCGAAAATTCGTTTTAACGGTATAAGATGTAAATTCTTATCCAAAGTCTGTATTTAATTAATGAATTATTCATAAGGGAATAATTGTATGGATTTTTTCTATGCAACCATCCACAATTTATGTTGAATTCCACTGCGTTGCATCGTACATTGCTTGAAAAGTTCATCAATTATATACATATGTATATTATATAAACCAAAATCTACCAGACGCTCCTTGAAATTCAAATAAAATATTATTATTTTAAAATTGTATATGGTCTGAAAAATAGAATCTTATGAATTTTTAATTGTTAAACTTTTTATAACATTTACATATTCTTAGAAACATTTAATGAAATTATTTAAATTATATACATATTTTAAAAAAATATTTTCCTTTATTTAGTATAGACTTACTTGATCTCAGAACTTTTCATTTTTAGAATGTTTCCATCACATAAGAGTAGTAACTTTCATATATAACATTCGATTTTTTTTCGACCTCACTATATAAAATACATAATTATGTAACGAAAAGAGACCACCATAACGATTGTAGAACTATCCTTATTTTAAAAAATTGATTAACCTATGATTTAATTTTTACAAAATCACAACAATACAATTATGAATGAACTGAGCAATTCAACATTTTTTAACGCAATAAGGTGCAGGTTTTTCTCAATTACAATAAGCAACTGAAATTTTGTTTAAACTATACCATTGTGGTTCTATTACAAACCGGTTGTCATTAGATTTTTAATAGTTTCATGTTTTGATTTTGAATTGCTTTATTTGTTCACACAAATATACATATTGCAGAAACATGAACATTTGAAATTTGGAATGGAAAAAACCGGCAGTTTATTACTACTATTATTCATGCTTGATTCATTCATAATTTTGTTGTTTTGATTTTGCTATGGAAGTGTGTGTGCCAATCGAAATAAAAGGTGCATAAAAAATTAAAAAGTAAAAAAATAAAAATTTATTCACCACAAAAATTTTAAAATTTTTTGATTTGTTTACCACAACATAACTTACAAATATTTTTTACGCTATAAAATGAAAGTTTTTTTTGGTACTTTGACAGAACCTTAATTAAATTTTTGTATAATTTACACAAATGTACAAACATGTATAGGCAAGTATTTTATAAAAACTTCATTTTAATGTTTATAAGATTTCTGCTTTATTTTAATTCAAGAATCTTGGGGTCGGTTAAGTATTTCTCGTATTACGAGTTACGAGAACTGGTAAAACGTGTTACACGATTTCTTCATTTTCGTCAAATAATATAAAATACTATAAACGAAATTAATGCAGATTTCCATAGTAAACTCGCGTAACATCATGTTATTGACACAAATTAATTTACCTTTTTTTCCAGATGGCGCGCCAAACGTTTTTTAATAATAATTTTTACGTTACCTGTTAAAAACCTGTTACCAAGTTATTTCAGCCGAGCATTGTCAATTTGGTTTTGTTTATTTAATTTTTCTTTTTTTGTTAGATTTATTTACATAATTTTTCAAAATTACGCTAAAAAAATGGTAACAGCGTTTATTTGCCAGTGGTGCCATCTAGTTAAAAAAGGTAAATTACGATAAACTGCCATGTACAGTTTACAGTTTTTTCTTGATATGCAAATCTTCAGCAATTTTCCTAATAGTATTTTATTATTTGATTTTCGTACACATATTTAGTTGTCGTTTTTATTTGTTTTCAAAAATTTTGTTGTAATTTATATTGCAATTTCAAAATTATAGCGTTCGACAGAATTGGTTTTGTGTTATAAATCGAAATTGTTTGTGTTTCAAACAAATAGAATTAAATTTCAAATAAAATCCAAACAATAAAATTAAAATAAATCTTATATTATTGACTACTAAAAATCCTTAAAATCCATACAAAACTTATTTGGTTAGTTGATTTTGACAAATTTTCCTTAAAAATGAAAAACGAGAACTGAAGCTCAGTACATAACTGCGGGAGTGCGGGAGTGCAGGAGTCCGAGTAAGAAAATTTTCAACTCGAGTGTGATGAAAAAGGAGGAGCTTATGTCAAAATGGCGTACTTTGATTGGTAGAGAGTGAAGTGTGATTATTTTTTCGACTGACTCCCGCAGTTATGTACTGAGCTTCAAAATGTCTTACATAATCGCGTTTGGTCGTAATTTCGAAAAACTCGTAACTCACAATGCTAACATAATCGACCTCCTTATAATGAAATTACAAAATCACGAAATTGCGCCGACATAAAAATTGGCAAACGTCACAAATTTTAACTGGTTCCAATTGGCACAGTAAAACAGTTAAAAATGCGCCTTTTTTTTCTACCACAGTTAAAATATTTACCTTTTTAACTTTTTATGCGTTTTTTTATTTCGATTGCCACAGGCACTAAAAATACATTCATGGTTTTAATGTTACTGTACTCTTATGTATGTAATTGACTATGATGTAACTCTAAGACTAAATAACTAACTCTTTAGAATTCCCAACTAAAAGCACACGGATTTTTTTTTGTATCAACTAGATAATATAATTTTTTTTTACCAATAATAGTACAATCTTATCACATGATAATTTATTACTAATGATGAAACTGACATATATTTTTAACAAATAAGTTGAACGAGTACGGGTTTACAAGGAATCACTATTCTGCAGCCAACAACGAATCTTAAATTATTAGATGGCTAGTCTAAGTTCTTGTGTTAGATCAAGAAGTTGTATTGCTTCAGTATTGGTATGTTGCAGACTTTCAGTAATCTCCTTTCATGGTAAATTCCTGGATCACTTCATCAATCCATTGAACATTTAGGTCACCATGTAATTCTTCGTTGGTTACATACCGCTAAGCACTCGCTATTTTACGTAGCAATTTTTTTAACAACGTAGAATGATTAAACGATTTGATGATTTAGTACAGCCCCAGAGTTGGATATCATACGTCCACATTGGTTTAATAATCGATTCATAGATAAGGCGTTTACAGTACAGGCTAAGCTTAGAATGTTTTCCTATCAGCCAGTACATTTCACGTTGTTTTATTTCAATTTGTTCAGCTTTTTGTCTAACGTGGTCTTTTCAGTTCAATCTTGAATCGAGATGCAATCCGAGATAGTTAGCAGATTCAGCTTGTGGAATTTGTACCCCTTTGGGAAATGTATGGAGGTTGCTATTTTTGTGCTTCAACACATATATTATATGGACTGATTTCAGCTCGTTCAGCTTTAATTTCCAATCTCTGGTCCATTGGCTGATTTGATCGAGTGCCTGTTGTTAGTATCCAACTGCTTGGTTCTGCGATTCGCTTGATACCAATACTACAGTATCATCAGCAAAAGTTTCGATGAAGGTTGTTTCCGTTGTCGGTATATCGGAAGTGTAAAGAAAGTATAGGAAAGGCCCTAGTACGCTACCCTGAGGCACTCCTATATCTTCATGTGATTCACTAAATTTTCGTTTGGAGAGATACAACTCGACAGTTGGCAGTAATTTTGTGGCACTAATTTACTTATCTTGTAGATAAGACCCTCATGCCACACTCTATCGAAAACCTGTGATACATCTAGAAATACGGCAGGGCAATATTTCTTCTCTTCAAATGCTTGTCTATCTTTGCGGTCACGTGATGAACTTGATCGAACTTATGGCTATGTTAGATCCCAACTTGAATATGTCGTCAACGTCTGGTACACTTTTTATGACGAACATATCCGCAGCATTGGGAATATAAAAAAAAAGTTCCATAACATACCACCTAAACCCAATTTCTACTGTATCATATTGTATCATATTACAGCCGTGAGATTCTAAAATTTTCATTTGTTGGCAAAATGGCAACATCTATGCTGGAATCAATTAAAATAAACACTATACTAGTAGAAATTAAAGAGACCAATAGTTTCTTCACTTGGATCAACACAAAACAAACTATGGTGATAATGAGTTTCAACAAAATTTATCATCACTTCCACTTCGTTTTCCAATTTTGTTGGTTTACCTGGAATGCAATCCGTCAGTAATATATAAAATAAATCGTACAGCATTAGTTTCGTTCTTAGTTTCTCTATTTAAATTAAATGACACAAAATGTAAAATAAACATGTACTCCAATTTGTATTGTAATAAATTCGATATGTCACTAAAAATAAGGCCAAATAAACGATTCTGATATTGGAAGATATATTGCTTGAATAGGAAACCCAAAAAGTGAAATGATTCATTTTAAATGTTGCTATTAGAATAAATGTCTACTGATATAATTAATTCAGTCATTAAAAATACCAGATAAATATTTGTGATTTACACACTGCTTAGTCATCATGGTGCAGGCCGTAAACGCTAGCTACCCAGGTTGAATTAGGAAATGAAAATTTGAGTCCTGCCTAAAATTAGATACACATTAGATAAAAACCTACAATAATTTGAAGATTATATATAGTATCTAGAAGAAGAATATTATAAATCGAATTTTTTAAAAGTACAGCAGTTAGGCAAAACTGTGTCAAATTGATGATTTAATTAATTCGAATTCGTTTGATAAAAATAATATAACATAAATATACGTATATACGATTTCACTTCGGAATTTTCGACATTTTTACCCAAATTTATATGATCATATTCTGTTATAATAAATATTATGTTATGATAAATACTTGTATCGAGATAAAATATTCGATACGTATTTATCTAAGCGTTGTCATTAGAATATTTAAACAAAACTACTCCAATAATTAAAATTTGTATGACCACCGTGAAATTTACTTATTAGCTAACAAGTTAAATAACCATCAATATCGTTTCTTCCCGCATATGTAGTAATCTGTACCATTCAAATTGACTGTACAATGTACATATAGAGTCTGTTCAACATGTATAACAGTTGAGTTTAGAACAGTTTTTTTCAGCTAGACCTACATCCTACGAAGGTTATTCTCAAATTGACGTGTGAGGTGATTTGAATTCGAGTTTTGTTTCTCTCCGGCTTGGCAATAAATCATACGAATTTTAGAGTTGCGTACCTAAAATATAGAACGTAACCCTTCGGGTGCGACTGCGTTGTCTGTTTAGTCAGTCACAAGCTTATAAAAATATTTTTAAATAATTTTTTCATAAATTTTGATTGCGCATTTTTTGAAATGTTGCCAAAAATATATGTTCTGTAGTGTTAAGGATTTGAGGGAACTACAAAATTTGAGATTTGACAATTTGGAACCAAAAATATATGGCATTATAAGTATGTACATTTATATCCTATTAAGTATTTTGAATTTGAATACAACTTTTACAAATTTCCTCGGCGCATCAAGTTCATGCTTGACGAGATTTTTTAGAATGATTTAGAAATGTGAAACTCATTACAAAAATAGTTAATTTATATTTCTTTTACTTTTATAGTTACAGCATATTTTTATGAATTTTAATAGGATAAATATTGTTAATATTTAAAATTATATCATATTCATACCATAGTTTTATCAGTTTTTGGCCCGTTGTATTGTAAAACATTATTCAAAATGGTATCTGTTATCATAAATAAAATTTGCCTATTTTGGTATATTAAATTGTCAAAATTAAGCAAAATCGTGTTCTTAACGAAAATATTATGCAATATCCTTGAAGTTCATTGGAATTTTGGCTTAATTCTTTAATACATTTTAGTTTTAATTTTTAACTTCTTTAGCAATGCTTGTTATTCCCAATATTCGTGGTAATAATTAAAAATTCAGAATTGTAATTTAAGTGATGTTCGAAAAATTAAAAAAAAAATTTAAATTACGATACCGATAAAAGTATTTAAATAAATAAATTAAAGTATTTGCTTTAGATCGAGTATCATGTTATTATCAAGTAATTTCTATAATTATATTTTGTATTAACTTGTTTTTTTTTTTTTTTGCAAAACTCATATAAAATTGTTATTATCAGCCTACAAAAACCAATATAATAAAAATCATTATATTGTGAATGAATGAATAATGTATAAACACCTTATTTTTGAAAAATTTGTTGACCCACAAGAATTTCAAATCATAACATCAATTAAAAAAACACTAATATACAATGAACATCGACACTGACAGAAGAGTGTGATACACATAATTAATTGTTGTTTTAAATTGGCATATGTATATGCTGTGGCGTATACAACACACAATACATTTCATAAAGCTGGGATACCGATTGCAGTAATCTCACAGCACATTTTTTATTACAATGAAATTTCGATATGATTTATGATTTAGAATAGTTCATGTCTTGGAATTTGTTGGCATATGTTTACACTGATTCATCGTTAAAATATGTATCAATTTGTTATTTAATTATTTCATAAATAAATTTAACAAAAAATTGAGTTTAAATTTACAGAGTCAACCTACAGAAAAACAATAAATTCCTCTCTAAACCTCAAAATGAATATTTTTTTTATTGAGTAAATATCCGTCCTACATTTATATTTTTACTTTCATAACTTCCGATTTTATACGTTCTGTGCGGACAATGGTATTCTAACGTATGGCTTTTAAACATTTAAACTTATTATTATCTTATCACAATGTACATAATTATACGAGTTTATGTAATAATCAAAATTTTTTATCAGTTCATATTTTCATGTTATTCGATCGATTCTCTCTTAGGCTGGTTAATGACATCGCTATTCTATGTATATGTACATATAAGTATGTAAAAGTAACTGTTTAGATAAACGTAATTTTAATTTTTATAGCTTTCGTATGTGTTTGAATTATTTTTCAATTAAATCTTAAGTATGACCAATCAAATGCGAAATCCCATGCTGAATCACTTAATAAAGATACCACCTTATTTTTATATTGTCCAACTGTATTTTGTATGTACCACCAAACGTGAGTTTGTTTACCTTCGCACCTGTCAGTAAATTTTAATAATTTTCAGTTTCTTATTAGTCAAATAAAAATATTTTATGTGTGTCGGCAAGATTAAAGAAGAGTCCGTAGGTACTTTATTAATACAAACTATCGTTAAGCAGATAAGTGAAATAATTGACTACATTAAAACTATACATTCCAGTACTACTGGGTTTTTGGTAATATGTAATAGCTTTCTGGTTGGTTCTCAAGTAATTTAACTATATTTAACCAACACTAATGTATTATTTTCATATCACCATTGTAATCGAAAGTTAAAATATAAATAATTATCGGTCGGTTCTACAAAAAATATCATATCTTGGGTGCAACATAATACGTCCGAGTACATACCTAACCGAATTTTAAAAAATGAACTAAAATACCATAAGAACGAAAATAATAATACAGTGGAATTCACTGACAATCCATCCGACTGATTAGCAAATTCATCGCAAGGTGGTAAATGGACATATTAGCTAGTCCTGTTTGACGTTCATACCGTGTCTGATTCGTTATTATATTTATGTCACTTTAGAAAAATGAATGAATAACTAATGAATCTGCATTTAAGCATTTTACTTTAAATGCGACACCGGTTTTTCCAATACATTCAAATGAACTGTTATGTCTGTAGAATATATGTAGATTATAAGGGCCTAGAATACTTAGCACCTTCGAATATGCTGTTACAAATACTGTCTCATTATAATTTAAGCTGCTTTTGCCCATGCGACGAAAATAGTATTATAATTATGAATATCTCGTCATAGTAGTCATCTCTATTTTATTTGATGTGGTAGGCTACGCTACATAAAAGAAAGCAAATCCAGTACACTTTGTTACTTTTTTGTTTAATTTCGTTTTATTTTAAAAGTTTTATAGATGTGATATACTCGACATTACTCAGACGTTTTAAAAGGTCAAAAACGCGCTCACAAGTATGCTAATATAAACTCACTATTTGTATTCACGTTTTTGACATTTCTGTGACATTTGTGGAACAATAAAATTGTAATTACATGGTTTTTAAATTATTATTCTAAAATAATAAAATGAATCAGGCAGAGAGAATAAAAAAATTAAAAATTATGAAAAGCGGGATATTGGTTTGTCAAACGTCAAAATGATAAAAAAAAAATAAAAATGGGATAGTATTTCTTAAAATTTCTGTAAGATGTCACTTTAGCACTTAAAAAGAATAAAAAGTCAAAGTTAAATCAACTTTTTTTTTTTACTTCAGAGTCGCGTCGAGTATAATTGCTTTAGTGCAAATTCGTATAGTTTAACATTTTTTATTTTCTTAGTTACGTCGGTCGCGTCGAGTTTACCTCCAGGGTTAGCAATCAGTTGGTATGGAGTAACGTTAAATAAATTTGTATTGTTTTATACGAAACTAGAAATAGAGACAACATGCAAAATTCTGTAAATCTTGAAGAATCCACATATACAATGTGTACGTTTTAATTTAATTACCATACATGTGGTTATCTAATTTTTGATGAGCTTTTATCTTCCAGCATCGCCTACAATTTTGGGTGAAATAAAATATGTTCACAAAACCATCAGCATTATTTGATATCTGATCACAAAGATTAAGAAGAAAACAAACAATAGAACAAATATTTGTATAAAAATTAATTCTTTGGTATGGATGCGCAATTTCAACTAAATTAAAATAACTTTTGAACCATCAACACTTAAATATAATATAATAACAGTTTTAAGGCCATTACTGGCCCCTTACTAAGTCAATAATTTGGCTCCAACGATTCGACCTGAGCATGGTCTTAATACTGCCTTAAACAATCTGACGAAGCCAAGTCGTTCTATACGCCGTGGGGCCATCGTCGCGTGCAACGACCTTTACGCCTACCATATGGTTGCTCTCCTTTTAGAGATCGCTGCAAAATTCGTTTCGGATCACTCCGCAAAACGTGACCAAACTAGCGTACTCGCTGAGATCTTACTTGATGTACAATATCGGGGATCTTCATCAGAGCTCTGTACCATTTGCTGCGCGTTTTGAGCCGTAAATCGCACGCTTGATTCTTCTCCCCAATAAGGAGAGTCATCTCTCATTAGAGTTCGCAATCCCGGGATCCCGGACATTTTTTAAATCACGTAACCCCGGGATTCAGTCGGGATCCCGAACTCAAAGAAATGTTTAGATCAATGTAAAGAAACTACATTTCTTAAAAAAAAAAATATTTTTGATGAAAAGCTAAAAAAAACGAAAACAAAAAATCATATTTTTATTTTAAACTCGATTTAACAATAGAAAATAAAACATAAAACTTTCAACTTCCCAAATCTGAGCACACATTTCGAGCTACTAAAGGAAAAGCTCAATAATTATAATTATATCTCTCGCAGATGATATAGTATGCATCGTGACTCACGGAGTAAAGTTAATGGTTAAAGTTGGTAAAATTATCACGGCGCAACAACAACTTTGTATCGTACATGGTATACAGTTAGCTGTTTTAGACGTGTTGTACTAAAACGTAACTCTTGATGAAAATTAAAGCTATATTGATAAACATGACGGGTATACAAAACATGATGATTCGGATTCGTGCTTAAATAACAACGAGGTTCAAGATGATTTTATTTCTCAAGATGAAAGTCGAATGGTTTTATTGATAGATCCAGTCACAAAAGTAGATCTACAGCCCAGTATAATTCCTATTATAGAAAAAATAATAGGTCTAAAAAATAAACGATCTGCAGTTAAGAATGGCATGTTGCAGAAGTATATTCTAGATGAACAGAGGAAAAGAACTCAAATTTATTCTAGATTACAAAACACGGTGGAGCATTTGTCATGTTGGAACGTTTTACTCTTGTCAAAACACCGTTACAGAAATGTCTAATAGACTTGAAGTCGAACATTTCTTTCTCTACAGAAGAGATTACTTGTATTGTGGATATAATTTCAGCACTCGATCCAGTAAAATTGACGGTAGAAGTACTGTCATAGAGAATCAAATTTATTGGCGGCATTGCTATTTATGATTCAAAAATTGAATTTACATGGATCTCAAATATGTAAGAAACAGGCTGACTCGCTCACACTGCGGCTTAATCAACGAATTCGACCGGAACTGTGATTTGTTTGTGATCCCATCTAGAGCATAATATTAGAAAAGTTCTTCAACAAATTCTTGAGAAATTGTCGGTGTCGGTGCCAACTACAAAACTTAATTTAACTGATGTCAATCGAAGATCAGCTACAGTTAGCAATCAAACGACGACAACAAAATGTTTCTTTTTCATCTACATCTACCAACCAGTTGAATCTCTAAGAAGAGAGATGACGCTTAATGAAAGTGGAGGTGCTCGTGGTTTTCATTTACAGATGGTATATGATTATTTATTGACCGTTCCACCTACGAGCGTCGATTCTGAAAAGCTTTTACGGCGGCTGGAGCTCTATGCACTAACTTTCAATCGCGGTTGAATGACGAGACCATCGACGCACTTTGTTTTCTGTGATGATTTTTTCAAAATGTCTGCTTGAGTCGTTCATTTTAAGTTATTTTAAGAAGTGTTTATGTTTTCTGAAATATTTTTATAAAACACAGACTTATTTATTAAAATAAATTATTTATAAACATTTTTTCTTGACTTTAGTATTCTATATTATAAATATGCAAATTCCGACGAGATCTCGGGATCTCTGGATTGACGAAAATTAAATCCCGAATCCCGGGATTACAAAAATGCGCCGGAATTACATACGTAACAACGAGCCTGATCAACAGCTTCACAGCACTTGATAGATGTTTAGATTTTAGCAGTGGCCTTATAAGATATAAAATACGTTTGCCTGCTGCCAACTGCCCTTTATTATCCTCACTCACACTGTTATCGTGAGTCATAAGAGAGACCAAATATTTGAATTTCCTTACTCCATCAAACATGCAGTGGCCACTACTAAAATCTGGTGTAATCTAAATCAACAATTAGATAAAGCATGATCATTTTGACTGGAAATGATCTACTCGAGCACCTCTTTTGATCGTTTAATTTTGGGACGCCCTGTGTATTATTCCATATAAACTAGTATCTATTGTATGCATTATAAATAAATAATTTATGCTTACGTCACAAAATTTATTTGTTGTAATTAAGTTTTGTTTGTGGCGTTAGCTAGAATTAGAAGAGTCATAATTGTGTTAATTAAGCAAAAAATTATGTTAAATCACTAATTATACATGATTTATGTAAATTATAAAATATGATTTTAATGGTTTCTCTAGCTTAAGATATAGAAGTATCTAACTTAGTTCAAAATTATTTAAATCAACCTATACAATTAAACTATGAATATTGCGTTAATGACTTGAGGTATAGGCTTTACTTAAAATTATACTCATGATTTTATAAGTTTGGACCTTAAAGAGTCTTGCTAATGATTTAAAGCATTGTCACAATAAACTTAGAGATGCTTAATTTAAATTGGTTCAATTTTATATTTAAAAGTTTTTAAATTGTTATCATTAAAATAACCCAAACATTAAGTATTACAATGTTTAAACTGTTTAACTATAATTTATAGTATTGCGAAATAAAATTCTATGCTTATATAAATATTTGCGATCACCTATTTATATATTACAATTATATATACATAGATAATGTTCACGCCATTTGTTTGTTGTCACATTTATCACTGTATCTCATGTAAATGGTCACTTAATAAACAAAAATTTATGACCGTTTTCCCTTTTTATTGTTACTCGGATTGCGATGAGAGTTCAGCTCAACCCAAAAAAAAAAAAAATTGTTTTATTTTCCATCTTCTTGTTGTAATAAATTAATTCTTCTTTTTTTAAATAAATAGATACACATAGACAAATCTCTGTGATGACATAATATAGGCGATGAACAAAAAATTTGTAATGTCCATCTGTCATTTCTAACATATAAAAGTAAAATAACATAAATATTTCAAATATTTTGTCTAAACAACAACAACCAATTTTTTTCTTTTATGTTTCTGGTAATGATCATAATCACAATGGATTGTATTTATCGTTTAAATTTCAGCACTGTACAAGTATATATTAACAGGGCATAATACATTTTAGTTATCTTGTTTAATCTTAATATATAATGGTTTTTAATTAACGAGATGAAAATCCAATTTTAATTTATCGTCGAACTGTCAAAAAGAATTAAAACTTTAATTAAAATTATTTTATTAACAAATTGTGCTGTCTTCTCGAGTATATTGTGTTATTAGTGCTTCGAGTGGTGGTATCATCAAAAATTCATCAGTTCTTATATATGAAGAAATTTGATCATCAGTTATTTTCTTCGTATATTGGTTGTACGGTGACAATATTATTAAAGCGGATATGTGTTCGCTTCATTGAAGATTTAAAAGGTGCATCAATTATAATTGAAATTTTTTGTATGGTTTCCAATTAGATTGTGCGTATTGTTTTCAAAATATTGATGATTTTGTTGAGATTAAATATTTTACAGGTTGATCAGTTTTTTGGTTTTTTGTTAATAAACCGAGATTTTATAAACGATACGATTTAAAGATTGTTGACCAATGAAAATAACATTAAAAGTGTGGAAAATTGATTAACATAATTTTATGAAAATACTATACAACTATTATTATTTATATAGACTTTGAAATTGGTAGTAAATTGCGTAAACCATTTAAAATTTTAAACTTTATTTGCGGTGGTAGATTATGACCGTATTTTATTTGTACTTAATATGATCATGGCTTGTATACTCGTACATAAAGTTATTTATGTTGTCTATCTACCAATTATGTATTCCATCATTCCAGCTAATAACATATGTATATATGTAATATATAGGTATATCGCAGACGAAGACTCCATTTTATCGTTTTTTAATTGATTTTGTTAACAGTCATTATTTAAATTTTGTTTTGTGACGTATTAACGGAAGCTTCTAAAATGAAGAAAAGTTGCATCGATTATTTTTTTATACATCCAATTTGCTCTGCATAAATTTAATAATCAGTTCAGAATATAATATTAAAATACGGTTTTCAGCATAATAAATGTACTAATTGAAAGATCCAGTTGTGTATTATAAAGCATATCAAAATTGCAGTTCGGTTTTAAATTATTTTCTCAAAAATAATTAAAACAATAAATACTGACTCCTGAAATATTTAGTTCTTAGACATTAAGTTGTTAAATTTTTATTTCATAAATTCTACATATATACTTTTACACATTTTACGCACATGACTGTTTTAATCTTAACGGATGCAAAAGTTTTGACACTAAACACCCCAACGAAAAGTCTCAAGAATAACACACTATAAACCCCAACAGCATAGTGAAGGACCTATTTAAGCGACCACCATATATTTGGAAGCCGGGACAGGCAATTGTAGCATATCTGCAGTTTATTACCAAAGCACTCTATTAAGAAGCACCAATTTGCAGATTTTTTCAAAACCCTGGCAGATAAATTTCTTACTGGAGGTGACTATACAACTCTCCACATCCTCAATGGAAGTTAAGATTCGTAACACCAAAAGGAAAACAATTGTGGAAATGTATTCGAAACGATAAATTAAATCACATATCTACTGGCTCTATCCCACAACAGATATGAGAAACATTTCTAATTTAACAGATTTCTATGTAACCAAAGGAATACCGAGTAGGTACCGGGTTCGAATCCCAACAGAGGCGGGTGCAAAAGGGAATTTTCATCTCCCGATGAAAATCGGTGATTAAATTGAAAGCATCTGTTGGAATGTAAAACGTCACAATGAATGTTATTGTGAATGTGGGTCCGTGGGCCGATTAGTGGCATTGAGTGCTGGAGTAAAATCCGCCCAATTTAAAAAAAAAAATTAAAAACCAAAGGAATTGGACAGATCATGTAATTTAGGAGACCTGTTATGATTTATCGTCGTATATCATTTACCAATATTATAAGGCTAAGGCATAATAAAACTTTAAAATTTTAATTTTATAAGGCTAAGGCATAATAAAACTTCAAAAAATGTTGTCAAGAATATTACGAACAACTGTTGAGGCCAAGGGATTAAACAAATAACTCACTTGACACACATACAACTCCGTCCAATAGCGAACCAGCAAACTCAACATGGATTCCGCGCCATCTGCTGAAGTTCTGTCTCCGAAGCCTGTGAAACGTCGTTCTGGAGCTCCATAGCAACAGCACAGAAATCTGATACTCACCAAATGGTCCACGATCAAATGAGTACGGTGGTTATGATCACACTTTATCACTCTAAAGGCACACCATGCAATACGCGCAACTCGTTCTCAAAAATTTTTCCAAAAAACTGGTTTCTTCGAAGCGCAGTAATAAACCAACACGACCCTGTTCTAATCGTTTTTTTTTACAATATTCACATTAGTAAAGTTTACACATTCTAAATACTTATAAAAATAGTCGCGTCCGGCCTGTCCTCATCAAAAATAAGTAATTTAACTCATTTTGAATTAGAAATGGGAGGCCCAGGAAGAGATATCCGCAGTTATTCCACTTTACCCCTTTATCCCGACCTTTAACATTCAATTTCACTACTAAGCCGACTATGATTATCAATCAAAGAAAAATAATTTTGTTAACGAATACAGTAGTATAGCTGAAAAATTCAAACCACCACAACGGTAAGCTTTCTACCTATTTTATTTAAACAGCAGTTATTTTTACCTAAGAATTCGATATTATGAAAAATCTAAAGAACGTCACAATATTCATCATGCAGTTGGAACTAAAATGATATTTTTTGCAATTCTATAATTTGTCAGCCCTTAAAACCCGTCGTAAGTTAGTTTATAAGGCCATACATAGATAATTTCTAGTTGGACGGAAATGGAATTATTTTAGTTTCTTCCTAAATGGGTTTCTAATAAAATGTTGACCTTGGACCACTGTCGGATATACAATAAGTACTTATTATGTTTTTTAAATAGTACAAATAATTGTTCGTAAGAAGTATACTACGCCCAACTATATAGTATGCTGATTTGTGATACAATAATATTTCAGAATGTTTAAACACGAATGTTGGATATTTAAAAGGTATTTCTATACTTACCTACATATTATATAATATATGTAAATAACGTATAGTATTTTCCATTGAGCGGTCAACACTGTTCATAGCTTAATGTCAATTAAAATAAAAATATATCCAATAATTAAAAATAGCCGCATGAACTTCTCTCATTAGGTGTTTACCACTGAGTCGGTTTATGTATTGTATTTTGTTTTATGTTTAATGAAATTCTCATAAATTACAAACCCATAATAAATAATAACAAAAATCTTTACACCAATTAGAAGTGTGAAAATGTGTAATTCATACTTGGAAAAACATGGAAAATAATCATCGGAAGCGCACAGTAAATAATCACTTTGATCTTCAACGCATATTAAAATTGTATTCGCCGCACCATTGCATTGTGTTGTGTTGATTTTCATTATACAAATTATACGCGCTTATAAATAAAAGGAAACAAAATGGAAAACATCTGGATGATTATGAAAATTTTTGAATTTATTCAAATTACCTCTCTCATCAGTAATTGATGTGTGCTATAGTGTTTGTATGTTGGTAATGAATTCGTATACATATAACAAAACTATATACGAATGTATATATACGATAAAATAAATTATATGTATACATATATGTATATATACTCGCACGTGATTAAAATTATTAGCACGTGAATGAAATAAAAATCGAAATTTTCAATCAAAATATTTCATTTTAAATCGATCAAAATCGTGCTAAGGCGTTATTTAGAAAATTAAAGATTATAAATATTTTATATGTGTGTATATATACACATACACGTATTACATATACATAGTAAATCGAAATATGTATTAAAAAGTGGTTGGGATTAACTATATCAGCGAACCGCATAACAAAACAGATATCTATAATTATTATCATTTTCGTACCAAATTCTCAGCATTCACTGTGTATGCACATGTATTTATACTTTGAAATCTAACACCTTGTTGGTGGAATTTTAATTATAATTGTATGCCTACACAAGAGTTAAAACTCAAATGTAAAATCTTATAATCAAAAATACGCTTACGATAATATACATATGTATATGTATGTGCACATTACGCACCATATCATAAATACATTTATACACTACTTTACAAAACTTTACTGAAACCGGAAATTCCATTCCTAATTAAACAATGCACCAATTTATATGTCTATATAAATCGTTGGGTTTATCTCATTTTTTTCTCTAGATTTTTGGGTATTCTTTCATCACTTTATAATATTATTGTATAATCTTTTTGTTTTCTTAGTATTCTTCACATTTTTTCGATCATCTTAAATTGATCTTTAAAAAATAAATTTAGAATTTTTATTACTTTCTTAATAATAGAATTTAGAAAAATAAAAAAAATGTGAAGAATCTTTTTGTTACTGAATTTTAATTAAGAAACATTTATAAACCGAAATGCTAATTCGGGGATCGATATGCTATTCAATGTAAGTATTTATGTGTGTATACTGTATACATAAATACACAAGTGAAATGTGGCAGAAATTAATAAATAAACGTGTACATGTTTATTTTTATAAAACAATATATTTTATGTTAAATCGTTAAACAATGAACTTATGTCTATTGCTAATATCGCACCAAATTTGTTGTAATCAAATATTACAAGGGAAAAGAACCACTAAAAGGAACGATGCTTATCGATCGCATTATAACAACAACACGCTTATCGTTGAGCAAAGTAACGATTCTTTGAAGCGTATACTTAATAGTAAGATATTTCCTGTCGTTTCGAGGCAGTGCGCTGATGATGGACACATTTTAAAAGCTCTTTTTGTAAAAAATTATCACAGAATTTTGGTTATTAAAGATTATATGAATTGAACTAACTCTTTAAATCAACCAGTAATAATACAGAAGTAAAAATACTTAAAAATCAATAAACAATTTCTCCACAATCCGCAGCATTATTGAACGTTCAACATTGTTTACCATTCCATACCAGAATTGAACGGAATACACTATCCATGCAAAATTATTACTACTTTTTCGTGTGAATTGAAAAAATTACAATCACAAAGTTTAAAGGTTATTACTGGCCCCTTACTGTGTCAACAATATGGCTCCATCGGATTCAATTTTGAGCTTGGTCTTTTGAGTCGTTCCCTACAATCTCTCTTATTCATATTATTCATAATAAAGGGTGGTTTTTAAGCCTTATAGAATTTGAAATTGTAAAATATAAAAATAAAAATTAAATTTTTATGAACAATATACTCTAGCAGATCTTAGTATATACGCTGTCAGATCATCATAAATAGTCTCACGCTTGAACAACGCTACGAAATTATTATAATTTACTTTGAAAATCAGTCGTCAATTCGCGCAACTTATAGAGGACTTCGTGATTTTTATGGCGCCCATAATTGTCCATCTGCGAGCAAACTTATCGGTTCATGGTCGTTTGCAGCAATTGTGGCTCAATCAATGATTTTTTGTTTGAAAATATGGCATTGATCCGGACGAGATGTGGTTTCAACAGGATGGTGCTACGTGCCATACGGCGACCGCAACCATCGACTTATTAAAATCAAAATTTGGCGATAAGTTGATTTCAAGTAATGGGACTGTCAATTGGCCTCCAAGGTCATGCGATTTGACACCACTCGATTATTTTTTGGGGGGTACGTGAAGTCACTGGTTTATGCTGCTAAACCAGCAACAGTTGACGCCTTGGAGGGCAGTATTGTTTGTGTCATTCGTGACATACGGCCAGCAATGCTCGAAAATGTGGCCCAAAACTGGACGTCCAGCATGTGTTTCGTCAAGAATAGCCGCGGTGCCCATATACCCGAAATCATTTTCAAATATTAATGACATGTATTGATCTTTCGACTAAAAAAAAATTTTCATTACAATTTAATTTTAATTTAAAAATAATCTTTATATGTGTATGTATTGTAGCATATTGGTTATGTTTGTTTAAACCAAAGCCACATAATTTTCAGAGGTATGTGATCTTTGCCTGATCAGTCGCGAAGAAGTTTAAATTGGTCATAGGTTAGGTTACCGTTAATCCCTGCTGGATGAAGGAAAAATTACAATATTCAAAATGTCTATTAAAAGATTAAAATATGCATGATCATAGGTTTCCCAAACTTTAACTCGGTCAGCCAAGAATTGTTAAATCTAGCAAATCGTAAACAATAATAAGGTTATCTCATCATTATATTAAAGAAACAACACCAAAAACATAATACAACAAAACAAAAACCTGTTACGATTCTGTGGTTTCACTTATGATAAAATTTACGCTACAAAGTAAAAGTTAATCAAAGGTTGTGCCCCTCAATAGATGCTCACAGGTCGACAAAAGGAAAATGGTCCTCAAATTAAATCCCTTGCTGATCGCCCTTAATCCAACTCCTTTCACCAATATGAATGTCACAAAAAAAATGCGGAATGAATTTTTGATGGATTTGTTTTTGTTTCACTTGGTTCAAGTATAGATTCAAAACAATAAAACTAGTTTGATTACAACTTTGATTTATTTAATATAAAATATTAGATAAGCTTATTAAATTATTTCAGTGTTTATCATGCAAATTTTTAATGGGTGATTCATCTATATAGAGGTGATTTTGAAAAGTCTTAAAAATATTCAATTTAATCGTGGAATCTTTACTATCATTCGAAAGAACATTTCTGCGATTAAGATGATACATTCTGAAGGTTCAATTTTCGAAGACGCGTGTGACCATTTCGAGTGGTATCTGGCGAATGGCGCGCGTAATGGTGGCTTTCAATGCCTTAAGTGTATAGCTGATTTATCTACGTAAACTTTAAACCTTACGTAGCCCCAAAGAAAAAAGTC
Organism: Tipula unca; assembly: GCA_951394425.1. Classification (NCBI taxonomy): domain Eukaryota; kingdom Metazoa; phylum Arthropoda; class Insecta; order Diptera; family Tipulidae; genus Tipula; species Tipula unca. Next base: position 99,972,833 of record OX596380.1, read on the forward strand.
TAGAGTTGGAATACCACACGATCTAGGTTCCCAATTCTCCGGTCCGAATCGTGAAATTAACTGCTTGCCAAAATGATTTCTCAATAAGTGCATTTGTTGGAACCAAATGACGTCGAGATCACGGGGTTTAATTTTAGGCAACAAATAGTCCTTATCATGCCATGGTAACGGGCGTCAATTACATTTACGTTCCGGCCATCCTCATTTTCATAATGAACAATACTGAATAAAAACTACATGACAGTTTGACACAAATTTTGTTTACAAAAAATATCTCACAAATTAAGTTGATCCGAATAATTTATTTTTATTTACATTTTATATTGTATTTCGGTGGAATGACGTTAGATCAACAAACCCAAAAATAAATAACGTAGTAACTGATAACTGTGACTAGTGACTAGTATACGTACGAGTATATATGTACTACATATATACGTACATATGTATATTAAGACTGTGTCCGACACCTGTGATAAAAAATTGTTAAAATAATTCTTGACAGTTATTCTAGAATTATTCCCCTACATTCACAATTTTTTATTATTTTGTCCGAATGCTGTAATAATTATTTGACATATTTCCCCGCCTTTTGTACATAAAATAAATGAAATTTTATTCTATATATATATATATGTATATGTATTTATATACTATGTGCTATTTATACATATAATTATGTGTTATAAATTATTTAATTATTTTTTCTATCGAGTTTAATTTGTCAACCTTGAATTGCATTGCATTACAAATTTTTCGATGGTTGTCAAAAATTATCATAATGATAGGCTTTAATAATTTGGGTGTGAGGGGAATTATTAAATGATTGTCAAAATCCTGTACTAAAAAATATTTATTACAGGTTTCGGACACAGTCTAAAGGCGTTGCCACATGACAAAAATATCGGCGAAAGCCTGGGACCGATTTTTTTGATTTATGATTAAATGATTGCATATTTTTGGCTTAAATTATAGAGAAAATATATGAAATAACTACAATTAGTAATTAAAATGATAAATTTATAATAATATAACAATATTAATTGAATAATAAGTTTTTCTATTCTGTCGGTCCGACAACCGATTTTTTACGTAAATGGTATAAATTTTGTCGGTTCCGAACGCTTCCCAATATAAATTTTGTCGGTTCCGAACGCATCAAATATCACCGATATTTATTTTCGTTGTGACCATAACCTCACTTCGGTGATAATTTGGTTTGTTTACAAACGTAGCTGTCAATCAGTACAATATATTGAAAATTAAAAATGAATATGGTAATAATTTGATAAATTATAAAAATTAAATGTCAAAAACAAATGACAAAAAAAAACAAAAAAAAAAATTTTGTTGTTGTAAAAATCGGTCGGATCATTGTTTTGCTCATGTGGCGTGTCTTATCATATTTTCTACCGAATCGGTCGGAAAGACAACTGCATGTGGCATCGCCTTAAACCTGTGTCCGAAACCTGTGATAAAAAATCGTGAATTAATTTTTTGACATTTACTTGAAAATACCGAACACACCCAAATTATTCGAGTCTATTACTATGATAATTTTTGACAGCTATCGAATAATTTGTGTACGCATGTGCAACGTGTGATTTATACATACATAATAATATATTCTAAAATTATTAATATATATAATAATAATAACGTGACATTAAAAGGATTATCGGATCCATTATTTTAATATTAATTTTTTTAAATTGTCTGTGCAATTTATTAGTTGTCACAAAAAATTTGAAGTTATGAAAACTAAAATTGACATATATGACGTGGGGAGATTTATTACACATTTCGGACACCATAATAAAAAATCGTGATGTAGGGTAATAATTATCAAACAAATGTCAAAAAATTAATTCACGATTTTTTATCAAAGGTTTCGGACACAGTCTTAGAATGAATTGGCTAAAAATTGCACATAATTTAATATAAATTTGATTAATATGAATGGTGGCATAAATGATGGATGTTGTACTTGCATTTAAATACTACATTGGTCAATAAAACAATTTTTGGATAAATGTACAGCAAACATATTTGGAATTTGAAAATTATTTGTGGAATGTTCAAAATCTTAAATAAAACTTCAAATTTTTAGTTTTCAATTATAAGATAATAATTGGAAATTAATACTTATGCTGTGTGCCTCGATCGACTAAATTGACTAACTAAAGTAAAATTAGATTAGTTAATGCAATATATGTATAGATGGCACTAGCATAACAGTCAGTATCTGTGAGTCAACTTTAAGTAAACTAAATTAAATGTCAAAATCGATTAAAAATTTCTTTACATCATTTCAAATACATTTTTCATTCACTCAATGAAAAACTGGGAAATCAACACGTTAAATGAACACACAAATATCTTAATTGAAAAAAAGAACCACCGGGAAGAGTTGTTCACAAATATATTATTATTTTATGTTTTGTATTTTTATATCTATATTTGTATTTTTATATACATAATGATTATTTATATATGTCATGTAAATTGTTCGTCAGGGAAAAATGAGATATGCTCTTGCGAAACATAAATGACAGCATTAAATTAAACTTTCTCTCGATGCACGTACAAACTTAACTTGCAACTAACTTCCCAATTGAAATGAAAAGTCGACGAAAAGTAACCTTAGTCAATATTTAGTGTTAAGGCACACAGCATTAAACATTTCATACTTAAACTACAAAAAAAATTAAAAAAAATGTTTAGAGTTTAAGTTCGCTGTGGTTTATCATTGCAATATGCATAAGTGATTGTAATTTTAAACTTTTTATTTATTCGGGGGAATAAACTTTTTAATTAATACTGTGTATTGCCCCCTTTTCCGTCAATTAAAGCTCGAAAGCGATTTGGCATGGAATGTTGAAAAATGGCACAGGCCAGTTGCTTTAAATATTCCTCACAAATTTCGTTTTCAGCTATTGCAATGGATTTTTCGGTCGAAACCACCACTTCTCGTTTTATTTCGTCCCAAATGTTTTCGATCACACTCAAATCCGGAATTTGGGGGAAAAAGTCTCATATATAGATTTCAGAATCATTTAAAAATTCCTTGCAAACTTTTGCTGTTTGGATTAGTGTGTTGTCATGTTGCAGTAAACAATCGCCTCCAATGAGATTATCACCATAAACAGCAGCATGATTATTTAAAATGTCAAGATTAATAAAATTTGTTAACTTTATCGGGCAACAGAACCAAATCTGTGGACAGCAAAACAACTTTCGTCGGTTCACCAAACTTTCCTGCAGTAGTTCAGAGGTTTATTCAAATGCTTTAGGGCAAAATCCATTTTTTTTTTGCTTATTTTACCCCGTTATATGTAGATGGTTCTCACGTACCTTCGAAAATATGCTTTGCTCAGTCTCCTGGAGATAGTCCATCTATTAATTTGACACTGGAAACTGATTGAATTTCCTAATAATTCCGTACAAGACACCCAAACAACATTACAACGAAATTCTAAATGAAATAATGGACTAACGTTTTACAAAAAAAAACAAATTTCAACGTTTTCATTCACTGTTGCACTAATTCTTCAATTGTTTGTAAAAACTATACGAACAAAGCATGGTGAACGATATGTTAAATTAACAAAATAATATTAATTAAAATGTTTTAACATCTTAAAACTATGATTTAAATATTTCTAGAATATTTATAATTGTTAGAACTGTAAGAGTTTTGATAATTCGTGCTTATATAATTTATTTGGTTTTAAATGTTAATTTTCAGAAATTTTGATTAAGAATTTTATAAATTTTTACAGTTTTTGTAATTTAATTTGATTATTTACATAATAAGAAGAATTTCAGAACTTTGTTAATTTAAGATATACACCTTAAAGTTTTCAAAAATTATTATTATTTCATTTACGTATAATGTTATGACTTTTTGGCTAATATCAAAATACAAAACGTAATCATTTTAGGTGATATGAATATTGACATTCTCAATTTACCGTTATTTAGCGAAGACTACATATTTATGATGTCTTCGTTTGGATTTCAATCGTTAGTTAACTTGCCTATTAGAACCACGAATAACACTTCTACCTGTATTGACCATTGTTTCGTTTGGGCTAGTAAATTAACTAATTTTGAAGTTTTACTACATGATTTACAAATTTCTGATCACCACTTATTATTGGTAAATATTGATATTTGTGTTGTTCCTAGAAATAAAACCATAACATACACAAAATTTAATCAAAAGCTTTTTACTGCTAGAATTGCATCACATAATTTTTCTGATATTTATGTTTCTGGAAGTCCAGATGTTAGTTTGATCTCTTAGTTTGCTTCAATTTTCAATGGTGTTGCGGTGTCTTGCTTTGTAAGTGTTGTTAATCATAATTTAAAAACTAAACTGAAACCATGGATTTCTGATAGCTTATTAAACTTAATGGCTAAAAAGAAACAAATTGGTCGTAAACTTAATAGTCATCCTGCTAATTTAAAACTTCGTAGTTATTTTGTTAAACTTCGTAGGAAGGTAGACATAGCAATCACTCATGATAAAAATAGTTATTATTGTAATAAATTTAGAAATTGTGGCAATAATAGTGAAATGACTCAATTTGCTCTAGAGGCTCAGTAATGTTAAATGACCCAGATGCAATAGCAAATGAATTTGGTAAATATTTTTCACAAGTTGTTCATGACTTAAGAACAGCTAACAATTTTGTAACATTTAACCTTAGTTTTAATCATAGTAATGTTGTTTTTATAGGGTTGGAGATATTAAAATTGTTAAAATCACAAAAAGCTTAAAAGACAGTAGTAGTTTTGATATGTTTGGTATGATATGTTAAAATGTACCATCAACAATATAACTCCAATTTTGGCTTATTTTATATTGTAAATCAATGTTTTGTTAATGGGATTGTCCCGGATACATTGAAAACTGCATTGTAATTCCAGTATTTCAGAAAGGTGATAAAATTGCCATGGACAATTATCAACCAATAGCTATCCAGCCTCCTATATTGAAGATTATGGAAAAAGCTATGCAATGGCGAATGGATTCGTTTTTGAAGCGACACAACATTCTTAGTAACCGCATCGACATGGCTTTATTACAGGGAAAAGTACTGAGTCAGCGTTAATTGACTTTCTAAATAAGTTCATAATAATTTAAATATAAAGAATAGTGTTGCTGTGTTATTTATTGACATCAAGCGGGCCTTCGATATGGTTGACCACAGGCTATTGCAGACTAAGCTAAACTCTATTGGTTTTAGAGGTGTTGCATTGAGTTGGTTTCAGTCCTATATCTTAGCAATAGGATATTTAAGGTAAAAATTGGTAACTCATATAGTGTACCGTTTAGGATTGAGTATGGGTTTTCGCCAAGGATCTGTACTTGGTCCTACACTGTTCTTAATTTATATCAATTCGTTATTTTCTCTAAACCTTTCTGGCACAATTACCGCATTTGCTGATGATATCGCTTTAACTTACTGCAATGCTAATGGTCCGGCTGTTGTAACGAACTTGATTAACTCTGATATGAGAATATTACATACATGGTTTGATGCTCATTCTATGTTACTAAGTGAGAAAACCAAAGGTATGTTCTTTAAACATACATGGTAATCCATATCGTAGTTATATTCCTAAAGTGTTTTACCACACTGAAAATTGTGATTTAGGTTTGTATCTTGGCTCCAACATAAATTTTAAAAATCATTGTCAAAAATTAAAAGAACAACTCAATTCTGCTTCAGGAGCTATTTACATATTACGCAAACTCTGCCCATCCCACGTTTTGATTAATTTTTATTATGCTTGTGTTGAATCTCGCTTGGGCTATGGGCTACCTTGCTAGGGTGGGGTTGAACATGAATACTCTTGAGCCACTCTTCATCCTGTAAAACTATATTCTTCGTGTTATCTTTTTCAAAAGTTGCCGTGATCACTATTTTTGTGACTTACAGTATTTTACGTTTACACCATCTTTATATTTTTAGAGTTTTAAGGCTGTTCGTAATAACTACCGGAAAATATTAACCGGCCCAAAATTACCTACTGAATTATTTCGTAAATATTATTTGGCTTCGGCGCCAATTTTCTTCAATCGATTACCAATTAATTTGCGGCTTATAATAAATGGCAAATGTTTTTTTAAATTCATTGGAAAGTTGGTTATTGGAACATGAAAAGGTTGGTTTTATGTTTGCTAAATTTGCTAAAACATAATTTATCTGTTGTCTGTACTTACTGTATTTTTTATTGTATTATTGTTATTACTTTTATTTATATTTTTATCTAATAATTTTTAATTAATTCCCCACACAACAACAATTCATTCTATTATAAAATGTACAGGTTAATCGCTACTGTCAGTTGACATTGATTAACCTATCTTCTTAGCTGTATTGTACGTAGTATTTAAGAAATTTTTGTATCCTATTGTAAATGGTTAAGAGAATAAATAAATAAATAAATGTATTAGATACATTGTAAGTCTTACAAATTAGGTTACACTTGATTCTAAACGGGATATCGGATGCTTTTTAACACAATATTTACAATTCTGCTTTCGCTGAAAACCCTCCCAACAATTCTATTGAACCAAAACATTGTATGGGTTTGGATCTACATGTATTTTATTTATGATAGCGATAAGCCAGCGACTTCATTTTGGAGTGCGGTAAACGGCGTAAGGTAGACAGACTAAAAGCAAACTGTGAGAGAGATGGAAGTGCATAGAGCTACAGAGCTCAATTGTATAGTCGAAAAAAATATAAATTCAAAACATTATTTTAATTTTTTTAGAATACTCAAAAAATATTGCATTCTATAACAGAGCCTCATAACCATTTCAAATCAAATATGACTAAAAATCGATATTTAAATCAAATATATGTACCTATAGTTCAACTAAATAGCCATTCAAATTCCATTCAATTAAACTAATATTCATAATATGTTTAGCTTATATAATTATAATAGAATAGTGGCCAACAAACTGGTTTGAAATGTACCATATTCTATTAGAGCTTATAGTAGGGGCGGAAATCTATATTGAAAATACAGGAATGTCTTAACTTTTATACCGTATAACCGCAACAATAAAACTTTAGTTTATTTTCGCTTTCATCTAATTAATTTAAATATAATTAATGTACAGTAAAACAATTTTTTTATAATAGTACTACATTCATACATACATATACACATATATATATATAGAAAACTATAAAGAAGAAGATGTGAACGTAAACAAATCAATCAAATTAAAATGCGGAAAATCATGTTTCCACATTCTCGTACGTATAGTATACTTATCTGAAAATAATGTAAACAAGCATTAGAAGAAATTCGATCCAACTTGATCGTTTCCATCAAAAACAATAACAAAACGATCAATATATCAAACTTAAACAACTAGAGCAACTAGACAAGCCTTTTGAATTTTCTAGACAAACTTGTTTACATGATTTTAGATATCAATCAATTTGAGAATTTAAAGATTACTTTTTATATTTATACTTTCGATAGTAGGTGTGGTTTTATTGATGGAGAGCGTTTAGTCGATCGAGATCAAAATATTTATTTTCAAGTTGTATGTACATATGTGTTGTTTTAAACCCTAACAATTCAGACAAATTTATCATAATTTTTTCTAATCAAATTATATTAACTGTAACCGCGAACCACACAAATACAACTAACCAAAATTAATGAATGGAACAATATTTCTTTTATTTCAGTCAGTTTTATTATTTTAAATTTATTGCATTAAGATCATATAAAGACATAAATTTAATTAATTTGATAGTTTTAAAAAAGTCACACAATTATAAGCCCTGCGTGTTAAAGAAATAAATAAAAATAAATTCCAAATTGTCTAGACGGGCATACTGTCAATTTAATATGTTTAATACATTGTGAATTTTATAGTTTATATATGTATAAGTTTTAACACACATATATTCATAATTTCTTAGCATGATAATGAAATAGAGGGATGAATATTTTAAGTGATTTGTGTAATCAAATGAGATAATTTTAAAAAAGAAAACCTCATCTTACCGCCTACACTTAAATATAAAATAAGTCAAAAATCTGTGAAAACTTCAAGGCCATACTTATTGGTTTTTTCACTTAGTACATTTAAATTTATTGTATGTTAAAACTATTTTTGGCTATACTTAAAATTAAAAATAAACTATAATACGGTAATGAAAATCTTTCGCATTTCTGTAAAGTAGAAAATGGAAACATTACCAGCTGAACTATATTACCAAAGACTAAAGTAAATATATATAGACTTCCTAACACGTATACAAATATTCCGGGTTTTATATCTCATTCGAAAATACATCTCCATTGTGATCCTTATTTAATATACGTCAAAACTACACAACTTGTGTACATTTCTAAAATAATTTTAACGATATTCTAAACAGGTTTAAATTCGTCACAGCCATTATCATATCAATTATTATAGACGATTTCAAACCATTTTTACATATAGTATATATAGTTCGAACGTTGTAGCTTGTAGGTGGATCACTCAGAGCATCTTAAATAATAAAGTTATGTGCCTATTAATAAATTCAAAATATAAATTAATTAATCAAAGACATATAATGTACAAGAATAAAGAATTTCTTTATAACTTATGTGGTTTTAAAAGAAACTATAATAATGTAGTTGGTTTTCGTTGTGTATTAAATATATAATACTGCAACTCAATTTAAAATAAATATTTGCTCTGTCAATAAATAGTTTAATGGCCCATTCGTAATTTGCATAATATCACTTATACGATGATTTATAAATTATTAATTTATGAAAATTTATTATTTTTCAATAATATGTTTCTTATAATATTAAAACTGAATATAATATGGAGGTTGAAAAAACAGTAGGTAAAAAAATTGTTAGACATTTATAAGTTCTCGGTTGTGTCTGGATGTATATAGTTATATAGAAAAATGTTCAGTAATTTTTCTTTAGAACACATAAAAAAAGTCAATGGTGATTCGATTTCCGTCATACGACAGCTCAATCAAACAGAGTTTTTATACCAGCGCTGTATTCGCAGTTATTCCCATGCGTCTATCAACAAATAATACAATTTTAATAAAAGTACCATCTACACAAATCTTTATAAATCTGCCTTTTAAGAAGAATTCAACAAAGAATATAATATTCGTTAAATTTCCAAGCCCATACACAATCTTATGGAACAGATTGGCCATAATTGTAATAATAATAATACACGGTGTGGTTATTATCCTAGTGAAGGCATAATAGTATCTGTTGTGATGGAGTCAATGCTTTTTTTTGCCGTTTCATGTTTGACAACTTTCCCATTATTTTCCAAAATATATTCAGGTTGAAGAATATTAACTAAACATATTCAAATGTTACCGATTTATTCTCACAATAATCTTTTTTGTTTCTTTGGTAAATCTGATGGTTTCCACATACATTTTCGCGTAATCATTATAGTATGTAGCTAAAAAATGTATATAATTAACCAAGTTTCAGCGTATGACTCTTATCAGTCAATCACCAACTGCAAAGTATCTACACTTGATCTGCTTAGTCCTGGTTTATTTGCAAAGTCTTAGCACTTTCACTTTTCAAACCAAATTAATCAAATTTGTAGATTTCACAAGTCTTTATAAAAATACAATAAATATTTTGAAAATTAATAATTAAACAATTTGACAAAGTGCATAGAATATTTATAAATGTAACTTTCATGATTTTATTATAATTTTACAGCATTAATAACAATAAATTGTATAAACAAAGAAATACAACATTATCAAATACTTAGGACTTATCAAAAATGTACAAAGTGATAAGTGTAAAGTTAGTTGCAAGTGTGATGGTAAAATAGGCCCCTTTCCCTAGTCTTCCTTTGAGGACGACTTGTTGAATTCTAAATTATTATATTTTTTGTTTTAAAATATGATTTTCAAAAAATCGTTGTTATTAATTATTAATCGTTGTTATGAACCAACGATGTTCATTATTATGAACCAGGGTTCATGTTTTGATGGCCCAAATTCTAACCCTAAAAAGCACTGTGGCAATACTAAAATGAATATTGTCTTCATATTTATAAGTGTAGCCAAAAACAACATCTAGCTCAAAGAATTATTATTATTCAAATCTCAGCGATTTGCTTTTACAATATAGTTACAATATAGAATGAATATATAGTACATTATTTAACCATACCGGTACTGATGAAAAAGTACTAGGCTGTAGTAACAAATTTTTAAAATTTATCAATATCATCGAATATTAAGTAAAATAAATGCTGACCACTATGACAATTAACGGTAATCTCAGGGATACGCTCATATATAGTGACTGTGTGGAATGGAAGCAGACCACATTAGGCTACCCATATCGCTACTAACTGTTCTTTAGAAAAGAACTGGGCTCTAATGAAAATTAAAAAAAAAATTATCCCCATATGGCACTTTTGGCATTTATTTGTAGTATTGACTCCAGAGAATTTAAAATTTTACCTATTAATATGTCCTGGGGTGGTCAAGCTTATATTGGTATACCTACCTGGTTATGCCACTACTGGAATTTTCTCTAGGATTGGCTCCAGAAAGTTTAAGATTTTACCTGTATGTGTACGAATTTTCCACAAACAAATTTTAAAAAACCTGTCTTATCCACATGATATGTGATCTAGATTATCTTGGTATTATTATCGTACCTATAGTATTATTATATACCTGGCCATATTTGCCACTACTGGGATTTTTTTCTAGTGTTGGCTCCAGAGAATTTAAGATTTCACCTTAATAAGTACACGAAACTCTCTCTTTGAAATTTTAATAATATTTTTATCTGAACTTTTTTAATTTACAAAATAATAAAGGTACTGAGGAATTGCCAGAATAGTTCGAACAAGGTACTGAAGAAGACGCAAGTCGAAATCGATATACCAAAAAATCAAAAATAAATATTGTCACCATAAGGAAGAATAAAGCTATAAAATCAAAAACTAAAACATAAAGTTTTATTTTTATTTTTAACAAATTTTTGTATTTTGTATTTTACAGTTTACAAACTCATTTCAATCTTTTCATTCATTTCAAGGTGGTATTGCCAGTGTTACAAATCGTAATTTTTGGAATAGAATTTTGGGCCAACTTCACAAGGGGTACAAAGCCCGAAATTAGAAAATTGTTGGAGACATATAAAGCTCAAAGGCCGAGGTAAAACGCATCCAAAAAGTAACAATAACCTTCGGAAGTGTACATATTTCGAATGCTTGGAAGCAAATTTTCATTCAATTTTCCATAAATACCTTCTATCCGTTAAGTGATGCCGATTTTCCAAGAAATACCATCGGTATCACTAAAATAATGAAAGTTTAACGGTAAAATATCACTTTGATTACAAATAATTATTTACATAGAGATAATATATTTTCTTAAAGACAATTGAAATTGATTAATAATAAGTGATTAGGCATCAATATTAAACCTTTAAAAGGTATGCAGATATGTATTAATTACAGATTTTCTATGATACCATAGTAAATTATGTTTTTTTTTGATTTTTATTAGAATTTTATTTAAATTTAAGTGCATTCCATCAGTTTGCATAATGAAAACGATAAATTATTTAACTTAATATGATAAACGATGCTAACCGAAAATATGAATTGTGAGAATTATATATAAATTTCAAAATTGTACACAATTACAAAACTATTAAACTATATTTATATAAAGTATTAGTGACAAGCTGATAATTAGCCAATTACTGTAAACAAATATTATTGAGAATTTTAAAAATTAAATTTCATGTAATCAAAACCAATTTAAACTGTCATGAAGTATAAATATCAAGAAAAAAAGCGGTTGGTGTTAAATCTCATAGTAGCGTTGTTTGGTTGTATCTTCTATAAATCCTATAATTTTGATGGATGATGACTGGAAAATTGACATGAATTTATTTCGTCTTTTAACCCAACCTAAAATTATACATGGATATAATGATAGTGATGTTACATAAAGATAACTTTAAATTGATCTTAATTTTTTGTTTGTTTGTCGTATATTTATTTTGGGATGTCGTGTTGCAACGTAAAAAAGTTATTTTTTCATGCTTAAATTATGATTGAATGAGTAAAATCGATTTATCATTGTCATTTAATAAGTTATATGTTTGCACATACGTTTTAGTAAAAAATTTGCAGCAGTGTGTGAAACATGCTCTCCAAAATATGTATATAACAAAAACGTGTTAATTATATAAATTTTAACTACGTATAGACAGAATTTTATTTTTTTTAATACATTATAATCAAACACTATATATAGCCGGTGAAATATAAACAAACGGCGTGTGATCTTTCATAAATACATGGATTAATAAACGTAATAAAACTCTACCTAAATCAAAGTAAATATTTAAAAACTAATTTTGATTTATCATCGCACATATGATTTGATCGCGAAATACAATATTTTTGTAGTCGATCTATTTATAAATTCGCTAATCAGATGGTATACAAACGTTTATGTAGTCTAAAGTAACATACTAAAAATAGATATTGATTGTAAAATACTATTATAAAATTATATGATGATAATTAAAATGTCAGCTCCATCTAAATATCACAATTTTTATAGTGTTACCATCCAATATTCGACACGCATATATATGCATGATCGGAAATACTTAAAGCTAAAGTAAATAATGATCAAGCAACTTTCTTCCTAACTAAACTATATACTATGTTTAATAGTTTATATTTGTGAAAGTTTTAATTATGTATACGATGCCATTTTAACTATATACATATTATACTCTTTAGTATGTAGAATTTTGATTTCAATTTTCTCATGATGATGAGTTAATATTTTTTTGGATGATCTCATAGCTTAGACTCGTGCACTATGCCCAGAGAGGTTGTGTCAATCGTATGAACTTTTATGAACGACAATGATAAATTATTTAAGATTAAAATGCGGTTTCGAAAGATATGTCGTGTAGGTAGGTCACATAATATGCGTTCATATTGGTAAAATAAAACCAATCTTTTGTATCATTTATAGTAATTTATTATTGATAAAAAAAAAAATTATGATTTGTGTTAATCATAAAAATGTATGTCACACCGTTTCTTTCTGAACAAAACGTGAGTGATAATTGATCGTAAAATAAAATAAAATATGTAGAGTTATTTTTATAAACCTATCTAAACATTAAAATAACCATATGGAAAAATTCTCAGTAGTAAACGATTAAAACATATATTAGTGATTGAGTTATTACCACCCAAGTTGAATAAAATATCGGTTACATTGTACACGACGATCATCGAAACTAATCATATTACAATATTACATATACTTACGTCTATTCATTTTGGAATGATTAATTTGAGATTTATTATCTTAATATCTTATACGTATGTATACTCGTAAGCATATTATAATTATAAACTTAAATGTATTTCTATTTGTACTCAAATTAAAATATAAATCAAATCAAACCTGTAAAACAGTATATGCAATTCAAGCTTTTCCAGCTGAGCTCAATAACTGAGTACAAATAAATATAGGTGTGCCATATACCAGCGCAGTGTAAAGTTCAATTATAGAGACCCGCGATTTAAGAATACATAGTTATCGTCCACCCAATATTTTCTCAAATTTTGTAAAATGGCAAATATATTACGTATGAATAACTTCAAAATAACAGACATAATCAAAAATTAAGTTAAGAAAGTTTTTGTTTTATTAAGGATGGCGCATAATTAAACATACATTTCGCCTTCAACGGGTCATCGGGCACTGAGATGCTGAATAAATTTCAAATTATAATAGGGGTGTTGTGATATATCAAGTGAAAGTCTTTTCATTACAAAAACAAATTTGTGAACGATACTTTGGCGATAATAGTTTAATAAATAATAACGATCAGTTTAAGAAATATTCAAATTGGCAAACGAACAACATGAAAATATAAAGGATAATTAAATTGATATAAGTGGATATTGAATGGTATTTTAATTTAGTAAGCGGGTGAATAAAATAATCGTGAGCATGATTATTTGTAAATAGTTTTTAACGTATAAAAAAACCACAGATACAACCACCAAATACATCGACAAAATCCCTATAACGAAGAAAGGATTTGGTTCTCACAAAAAATGACCGCTTTTTTGTCACTTTTCAGAACCATGGAGAAATTAATCGACACAATATGCATTATTATGGTCTGTAGAACATCCACAATGGTTGCGCGAAGTGGATAGACTGGCGAGCAAGATCAAACGGCTTAATAGCACGTGATTTTTTTTTTGTATGGACACTTGAAAGAACAAGTCCAAGAACGGCGCAAACTATCTCACAATGAATTGAAAAGTGTATCGAAACCTATAAGGGCACCATTTCGAACATATGCTATAACCTGATTATTATTATTATTATTTATTAAACTATTTTCTCCAAAGTATCGTTAACAAATTGGTTTTTGTAACGAAAAGCCCTCTCATAGAACTCCATTTATAATTTAGAAATTGGTCCTTTATCGAACATCTCAGTGCCCCGTTGAAGATGAGAACCCCTCACAAATCAAAAATATACTCAACATAATTTAAAACTTACTTAACACAATTTTTGATTTATTCGCTTTTGCCAACTTAAATGAACCACCCGCTATATACGCGGTTGACGTGAACTGAAAATTTATTTTGTAGAATCGTCAAATTTCTTCGTCCAAATATTCAACTTCTGAATAATTGGACTCAGATATTTTGATTGTGTAGACGGTTGATAATTCAAAATCATGAAATGTCAAAATTTCGCTTCATATTTATGGTACACACGCAGATAAAAAGTTGTGGAAAGTAAAAAGTGACATCTGAATCTTAATACGAAAAACTTCAATTTTCATACGTAGGCTCTGTTCCTGCGTGAAATTTACAGTTTAAAACTTGTGCCGCTGCGATTGTTTCTTTCCCGTTTGGAGAAGTTAGTGTTGAACCCCAAAATTTATTTTTTGCATTGAAGTTCCTTCCAAAACTGAAGTTACTTCCTATCGCCTTGACCAAATGCACGTATTCTTGAGCGAAATCGTGAGCTACTTTTTTTCTAAATATCCAGTTTATTCGAGTTTTAGAGTAATTTGAAGCTCGCCAAGTGGCATCGGGTATGGTTACTTAAATTTATTTATTTTAAGATATTCCACCATTAATAGAAATATATTAGCTAATTTGCTGTTATCCATACTAAACAAAACTTAAACAAATACAAAGAATTTTTGAGGCAAATGGGAGACAATTCTAAAACAATTCAGAGACTTTCTTGTTTGTTTTGCTTTCGGTTGTATACAGACTTTTTAATATCTAATCGCAAGACGGTAAAGATCAAAAGACTTTTGTATATCGCAACATTTCGGTAACTATCTGTTTGTGCAACTTTTTTTTTTGCACCTGATAAAAAGAAAATGATATTGAACTGAGAGCTCTATAGGGAGAATCTAAGTAGTTCTTTGAAATCTTAGACAAAATATAGCAGTTTATAAAAACAAGTACAAAAATCCGATGTTTATGACACAAGAGGAAAAAAACCTAGTTTTTCGGATAAACAGACCATGTGAATTCGACAAACAATTTCTTCATGTGGCAGATAAACTCTTATAACTGCCGAATGGATTATCGTATGGTTATATTGCACTGGCTTTCAGGTTTAATATAATTGCCTTACTTAACCATCATCATGAGTTGATACAATTTGATTGATACATTCGCAAGTAGTACCAGAAATATTGCGCAGTACCCGAAATACCCGGGTTCTCGATAATCTGGCATTGACCACCCTAATTGTTTTCATGAAAAAACAAAATCATTGAAAAAGATTCATTTTGGAATTTTAAATTTGAGTGCAAAAGCCTACTTTCTACGGTAACGTAGAAAAAATATATTTTCGTAATAGACTGTAAAAGTAGGCTAAGCTCCTCTCGCGGAATAAATGATTATTTAAAAGAACGATCCATTCGAAGTTTTTGTATTCGAATTAGGTAGCAGCTGTGTGTTTTTAAAGGCCAATGGATAGATAGTTTTATTTTAAACGTCAATGGAAAGATAGTTTTATTTTAATTTTAAAGGTCTATGGATAGATAGGTTTATTTTAGATAAATTCCGCTACGTGGAATCCATGTTGCTCCAATCGTCAATATATCTTGTTATTAGATTAGGTCGTGTTAGGTATTCTAAATAATCTTTTGTTTTTAAACTTTGAAGTGAATGTCGCGTTTAACATATAAACGCGTTGTAAACAATCCATAGAATATAGTTAGACAACATTTATGAAGACATACTTATATTGCATTATGTATAATGTATATGGATTAGTTTAACGAATTTACTTTAAACTGAAGTATAAAATTTGCCCAATAGTTTCGGTTGTACGAATTTGAAGGAAATTTCACAGCTTTTTATACTTTTGGTAAAGTGCATAAATATAGTAAGAACATTCTAAATTTTGGTTTTATGACATGATATCAAATAGCATCTGAAAATTACCTGGAACAGTTTTAAAATATACCGATATTCAATCAATCGGTATTAAATATCGGACAAAAAAACAGTATCCCAGGCTGGTTTATATACGCTTTATATGACCTGCGGTGGCTCTAATTATTAAAATAGATATAAATCTGTCAAGTTATAAATAAAATAGCTGTTAAAAGTCTCTTTGGAATTAATGGCCACGAAAACCATTCCAACAGACATTTTCTCGAGCGTACCTCATACAACAGACATTTTCTCGAGCGTAACTTTGGACAGCATTGCCATATATTAAAGACCTTTAAAAACATTACATAATATTCTAATAATTTTGTATACTGTACTACGCGTGTCTATATTATATATAACATACATGTACATACATATATTTACAAATACATATATAGTTTTCAAGACTTACATGTAGGTCTCATTACCTTTAATACAAATAACGATACGTTGTGTTGAAAATATACATACAACCTATCGTTTACTTATTGTTATTTATAAATGTGTACTTTAATAATGTTATCTTATGCGTATAATGACGTTATTCATGCGCATTTTGACAATGTAAACGTACTATTACTAACGTACTTATTCTCGGTTGTTTTTTTAATGAAAATATTGAGTCTCTTAACGCCTTTCATCTTAAACTATACATAAATAAAGATTACTTTATCGCATAACCTAATTCAGGGACATAATAGTATAAATATGATAAATGATAATTTCAGATTTTACCAACCGCTGTTCATCGCTTTGGTTTCACTTGAACTCAATTATACAAACTATTTTCATACAGTATATAATAAGGACATAATTTTTTATCAAACTGAAATTAAAACATTAATTTTCTTGATGAAACGGAAACATGTTATGTTCATCTTAATTTAACCGGTATTTTTTTATATTCTATAGACATTAATTATGATAAGATGAAAAACGAACGTAATTACACGGCAATTATATATTGTTTAAAGTAAATTTACAATATGTTTACTTAACAAAATATTAAATGACTGACGGTCGGTGTATGTTTGGATGGTATAATTATTTTATTTACATGAATTATGTATCTATAAGCAACTAAAGATACAAAATAAATTGTTTGTATATGATGAATGAAAATAAAAATTAATGCAATAACCCTAATTACGTCAAGATAATCATATCAAGATAACGATTGGGTACATAAATACAAAATAGAAATAGACAAACAAAATTATTGTATGTATATGTACACAAATTTACATTAAAACGAGGAGATAGCTGAACGAAAGACAACAGAGGCAATTGCCCGTGCCATCTGTGAGGAATCTAGGGAAATCCAGATTGTACTTTCATTTATATATATTATGTACCATAAATACAATAAGAATACGGGACAAAAACTTGGATTATAGATTATATAAATACGCTTCCTCCTCCATTTTATAAGTTAGATGTTTTGCATATAAGATCTTTGAGATCGACTATTATTAGTGAGGCCTCAATGAGCCCCATGAAAAACAAAGAAACTGAAAACCATAGCTGTGCGTTTTCTATGATTACGCTGATTTACAGAACTTGTCATTTTTTGTGTAGGCCGTTTCGAGATTCCCACCGCATTCGTACCGCGTTTTTAAAACGGCGAAAATCTGTGACAATAAATCTATTTGAGTTGGTAAAATCTAGCAACATACTGGACAGTTCAATAAACAAAATTATTGTTGAATCATTATAACGGGTAGGCCATTTAAAAGTTTAAATTTAAAAGTGCAATAAAACAAAAACGGTTTTAAATTTTGCCAAATTAATTTTTTTGTTGTGAAGTACAATTGTTCCGATTAAAGATGGAATATTATTTCATTCATTCATATGGCTGTAGCGGCTGGCCTCACAGTACTCCATTCGATCGGACCAATTTTCGAGCACGTATACAAGAAGTGATGCGTCTTGCATTTTATTATACTTTTGTGATGCAAAAGAAATAATTTTTTGTTCAGATAGCACAGCTATGCAACTATGCATGGAGCAGTTTTACATATGTCCATACATCTGGGGCCTTATTATTCGAAAAAATGTACTATTGGTAAATTTAAAAATTTGACCAATCACCTAATAGTTTTTTTATAATGGCTAAGAAATTTATTCTCAAAATTAAGACTTATGCTTGTGCCTGATACCAAAATTGTCGACTATTGTGTTTCACTTAAACTTTACGAGTCGCTTGCTTGAGGTGGCATTGCTTTATTTGTCATAAAAGACATATTTGTTTGAAATTTATGTCGATAATCCGATATTGATTTTTATTTTTGATAATTTGGCTTTCGAAAAGTCAACCATTTGGATTATAAATAGTCAGTCATTATCAAAAATGCAAATATCAAAACGCTTAAATAACAACTAATTTATACTATCAAAATAATATAATCAGCGCACAACTCTCACAAAAATAAAAGTGATGATTTCCTCGGTGTGGTGAGGTGAGAACCATAATTGGGGTGTAATTCCCAACTTGAACTGGATCGAACACGCTCTAAAAACGAAAATTCGATAACCCTTAATCGTGAGAGATAACCCTTCCTTGTCGAAACCGGCATTGCGATTGAAGCAGTTAAATCAGGATGGAGTAATTTAAACGAAAAAGATATCAACAGATTAATAAGCTATAATATGAATCGGCATTATAGAGGGTGAAACTTTGTTTATTGCCGTTTGCTTATATAATAAATCAACTGGATTCGCGTTGTACCCGTCACATATGTAAATCATTGTCAGAAAAGCGTGACGTTTTTCCCATCCGACACATGCGACTGGTCGAAAATTGATATTTAATCTGATGTTTAGATAATAATAATGTGCAGTGTTAGTGAAAAAATTACAAATCGTTTTTATTTCATAATAGTCAAACGAAAGTAAAATAATAACAAAACATGATGACTTAAACCTGGATAAAAATAAGAAACTCGATCATTTTAATCCTTTATGGATTAACGATGTGGTTCAAGAATGATAGTCCATGCGAAAACATTTACCGGCATGAATAAAGCTCACACGTATGATAACTTGGCCTTAAAAGATTATTTAGTCAAAATATCCGAAAGTCTTGCTAAGTAATATATGAAAAAGTTATAGGATAGCTCGAAGATTAATTTTCACTATTAAAGTATTAATCCCTGTGATAGCTAATTGGGCTTTTAACGATTAGTTCTCTAAGGATTAATAAATATTGAGGAAACATTTCGTAAATAAAACAAGATCGAGGATAATTGCGTATTTAATGCGATTTTTCTATTTTTTTTCGGTCTGATATTGATTTTACTATGGAAAGACACCACAAAATTGGAAAAGTCTTTTCGGGATGGATTTCGAACTAACTTCACAGACATAGCAAGCACAATTATCAGAAGTTTAAACGTTTGAAATGGATTCACGATATGACTTGGATGAATTATGTCAGAAAATTGGTTAGAGTATACACAAATTACCTTATCAGTAGAGAAGAGCGTTTCAGATAAAAGTTTGTTTGTTCTGTGGTAAAAGCCATAACATACACATTACGTACAATTTCCAATTTGCAAAACTGTTATGTACAATTTTATTATTTAATTAAACGTCTAATATGAATTGTTTATTTATAGTTTTATAGGCATTGCCATTACATTTGAACGTAATATATAAAAAACAACTTTTCTTATTCGAAAATCAAGATTACCTATGTAGTTATAAATAATATGTTTTATAATTAATTTTTTTATTTTACATATATTAAAAATTAATTTATTTACATTATTTGTTCTTTTATTTATATGTATATTGTATATATAATGCGAGAAGCAAAATTTACATAAGTTATTTATGTATTTCTTTATAATTTTGTTTATTTATTATTTTATTAAATTGATCGGAAGATTTTTGTTAATTGTGAGAGTTGTGACAAAAAAATCATTGGATAAATCACCTCTACTTATGATTTGAGAAAATTGATTATTAATTATTTATGTACGTTTATGAGTGTGGGAATGGTATGTAATTAAATTAAAAGACTATATTTTGTTTAAATCTACTTTATGAATTGTGAATGAGATTGTCGACGACTACTTGTATCGATTGGTTGTTAAAATGAATGATGGTGCGGTTTTAAGTATGTACATATACAAATACAGACCCATATGATGAATGAAATTTTTAATGGTATTTGAAATGGTGATTTACCAATCATTACTTAAACTCCTTGAATACGATTGTTGAAAATTAATAAAGTTCAAATATATATTTCAATGTGTTCAACTTTGGGCATTGATAAAGTAATCAAGCCATTATATTTACACAAAATAATACATAATATGTTTAAAACAGAATTTAACTCAAAATATTTTACATAAAAATTTAAAATTGTTATCTTCTTTCAAATCGTCAATATCAAATTTTCATTTATTTCTCTATTTTCTTTATGTCTCAACCATACTAAGTTGTAGACATCTATTTAAATAAATAAAAATTATTTTATTTTCTCCAAACCCAAAGTAAATAAATTAGAAAACTTTTGATATCCAACAGTATATCGTTTCGTTTATGGGTATGTTATTGTAAATGTATGGAGTAATAGTTCTGGAAATAAAATTCTAGTGTTCTAGTAAATACAGAAAAAAAAATTAAAGTTGGACGGATTATACCAGCACTCAATTTCACAAACGGGTCGACAGTGCAATATCCAAACAAACACACATACTTACACATTAAAAACACACCAAACCGTTATGTTTGGTCACCACCGGAAACAGAACCCGTGACCCTCAAATACTTAGGTTTTAACTTATTTTAACACGACTTTAATATGTTATTTTGATTTTAATTATTTGTTGTTCTTTACCACTTTGCCAGTTCAAAAGTGTTTACTCTTTTGAGTCTTCTTACTATGTTGTTATTGACCAAGAGTTACCGTGCTGGTATTTGTTCATGACTTTGAGCAATTTTTTTAGACCGTCATTGCGAATATACCACGGTACATCTATACTATGCCTCGGAGTACCTTGTTTTGAAATCGTTTAATTATTTATATGGTGCTTTGTGTAATACAATCCCAGAGTTGTATTCCTTAAGAAGATAAGATAATGGCAACAATCTTTTGAGATGCTGATGGTATTTTGATGATTGACTACTTACCTCATAATACCACAATAACAGGGGCTTATTATGCGGGGCTTTTGGATAAAATTGAAAAATGCTATCAAGGAAAAACGACGAGATCAAATCAAGCAAAAAATATTGCTTTTACATAACAATGCACCAAGCCTTACGAGGTTGCAAGTTCAATGAAATAACGCATCCACCTTACAGTCCAGATCTGGCCCAAATGATTATTTTCTTTTTACAAATTTAAAGAAATAACCTAGGGGGCTAGGGGCAAGAACAAGAGAAATCATTTTATTTTGATGGTTTGCACAAATTAATTGACAGGCGTAATAAGTGCAATGGCGTGGATGGAGATTATATTGTAAAATAAAAATACTTCTGAATAAAATCTACCGTTATTTCATATAGATTTACCGAACTTATTGAACTTCCCTTGTATATGTAGATAGGGAGAAGTTTCTTCCCATTAACTATTACATTTTTCAGTATTTAAGTTGCAATTCATCTTTTGTTTGTTGTTTTGTTTTCCCTTTTGTCATGCCTTAGTGTTTCGCTGGTACCGACATTAATGTTTAAATATGATTTCGGCCATGTGGCCGCCACGGCTGGCTCGTACAAGGCGCAATCTGGAACACCAATTTTCACAAGCTTTTCGCAGCATTTGCCAATAACGCTTCGAATGTTGATTTCTAGGTGTTCAATTGTCTCTGGTTTATCGACGTAGACAAGTGACTTTACATAACCCCAAAGAAAACAATCCAATGGGGTTAAATCACACGATCTTGGTGGCCAATTAATTGAAAACGCCATAAGATGGACGAAGTACACGATAAGTTTGACGAACAGAACCATTATTTTGATAAAAAAATTCATCAAATTGCAAGCGTTGCTCTGATGTAAGTAAAGCTTTTTCTGGATCGAGATGTTTATGTATTTCTTTTCTGAGGTTAAGACAATTTCTTCATAAAATTGAGCTGATCGTTATACGCTTCTTCATTCTGTGTCGTATCTGGTTGAAATAATCTTTCTAGATACTACGAATCCCATAACTTTTTTATAAGTTGGGTGTTTTAACTTTTTAGTTTCCTTCCAGAGAGAATATTCCGTATTTTGGTCATTTGTTAGATCTCCCAAATATGGACTGACGGATTCATTCTTCAGTTGTTTGATTTCATCTCTTAAGTGTCTTGTGAGATTGTTTAGTATAGTTTCGTCTCGTGGAGCTCTAAATTGAGGCGACTTACTTCTTGCTCTTCTTTTTCCAGTAAGCAAACTCTCTGATTTCTTTAGGGTAATGATTTCCCTTTACCTTGGCTTTGATTTCAGGAGTGCTTTTCCATGCAGCGTGCTGAATGTTATTAACAAATATTTCTATAGTCCATTGTCTAGTTGCTCCAGCGTTCTTAAAGGAAAGTCTAGTTGCATTTTATCTTTCACGTTTACTTTAACGTTCGCCCAGTCTTTTCGTGAATTAGCTAAGAATGAGTTATTAATTTTTTGAATGATGTATGGGGTTTTAAGATTTTTAAGATTTTGCATGGTGGTGCGGAGTTGGTCGATGACTGTGTCGGTTGTGGATGGAGACGGTAGAGGATGTTCGACGAAGAACTCACCGGGTAGCTTGATGGTTTGACCGTAAACCATTTCAGCTGGTGAGCACTTCAGATCTTCTTTGACCGTTGCTCGAATACCAAGTAGAACGATTGGTACTTCGGAGCTCCAGTGAATGGTGTTGCCTCGGGCCTTGAGAGCAGCTTTGAGCTGGCGGTGGAAGCGTTCGACCATGCCATTGGCTTGTGGGTGGTAAGCCGTTGTACGTATCCGATGTGAGCCGAGGAGTTTCGTTAACTCCGAGAAGAGCTTCGACTCGAATTGGGTTCCTTGATCGGTTGTGATGTCAAGTGGAACGCCAAATCGTGATACGTAGTTCTGTACAAATGTGGTGGCAATGGTTGCTGCAGACATGTCGCTCATGCAGTACGCTTCTGGCCATCGAGTGAAACGATCGACACAGGTGAGTAGATATGAGTATCCATTGGATGGAGGAAGTGGTCCTACGACATCTAAATGAATGTGCTCAAATCGACCAGGTGGAATGGCGAATTGTCCAAGAGGCAATTTTGTGTGTCGCTGGACTTTTGATTTTTGGCAGGATAAACAGGATTGTGCCCAATGGGTCACGTCTTTGTTTATGCTGGGCCAAAAGTATCGAGCAGTAATCAATTTACGAGTTGCGCGGACACCGGGATGTGAGATACCGTGTAGTGTGTCGAAGATGGTTCGACGTAGTTGCTCTGCGATGTACGGGCGGTTTGCACCCGTAGATGTTTCGCAGTAGAGTTCGAGGCCAGGTAGTTTGAAAAGCTCCAGTTGCAGTGATGAACTGGCGTGACTTGTGGAACCAGAAAGTATATTCTGAAGTTCTAAGTCTGCTTTTTGCGCTTGTGCGATTTTGTTGCAGTCGAAGTGAGTCTCGACTGTGGCCGTTTCGTTTGTTGTTGTGCGCGAAAGTGTATCCGCGACAACGTTGTCGGTACCTTGAACATGCTGGATGTCCGTGGTAAATTGACTAATGTAATCCAAGTGGCGTGCTTGCCTTGGATTGCGTTCAGTTTTAGACTGAATTGCTCGAGTGAGAGGCTTGTGGTCGGTGTAAATTGTGAAGTCCCGACCCTCGACAAAATATCTGAAGTGTTTGATTGCTAGATATATTGCGAGTAATTCCCGATCGAATGCAGAGTATTTCTTTTCGGCATCCGAGAGCTTCTTTGAGAAGAATCCCAGGGGCTCCCAACACTTGTCGTTGTACTGTTGCATGACTGCTCCGACAGCAGTGTTTGATGCATCAGTAGTTATGCTGAGCTTTGAGTCGCTCAGTGGATGAGACAAGAGTGTTGTGCGTGCCAATTCAGCCTTGAGTGACGTGAATGCGTGTTGACATTCGTCAGGCCAAGAGAAGTTCTTGGCGGTTTTGGGCTTACGTAGTAGTACTGCCAGGTGGCTGTGAATTGGGTTGAGTATTTCAGCGAGCTTTGGTATGAATCGGTGGTAGTAGTTGACCATGCCGATGAATCGCTGAATACTTTTGATTGAGGTTGGAGCTGGGAATTCTTTAATGGCATTGATTCGGTCTTGTGACGGAAGGATGCCATTAGCGGTAATCTTGTGGCTGAGGAAATCAAGAGTGGATGCGCCGAAGACGCATTTTGAGCTCTTGATGTGAACATCAAACTCGACAAGTCGTTGGAAAAGTGTTTCCAGATGGAGTTTGTGTTGTTCCTCAGTTTGAGATGCCACAAGAATGTCGTCTATGTAGACGAAAACGAAGTCGAGATCTCGAACGACTTCGTTCATGAAGCGCTGAAACGTTTGTGCGGCATTGCGTAATCCAAATGGCATTCGGGTGTATTCGAAGAGGCCAAATGGTGTGGTGATTGCCGTTTTGAAAACGTCTTCAGGTGCCACGGGAATGTGGTGATAACCTCTGATGAGATCAAGTTTGGAGAAAACTTTGCAGCCATGTAAGTGCATGGTGAAGTTTTGAATGTGGGGTATCGGGTAGCGATCCGGTATCGTAACCGTGTTTAAACGCCGATAGTCCCCACATGGCCTCCAGTCTTGATCTTTCTTCTTGACCATGTGTAATGGACAAGAGACGGAAGATGTCGATGTTCGACAAATCCCTAATTCCACCATGTGTTGAAATTCTGCTTGTGCAGCTTTGTGACGCACCGAATCTAGTCTGCGTGGTCTCGACACGGGCAGATGGCCTTCCGTGACGATGTGATGAACCACGTTGTGTCGGACTGGCATTTTGTAGTTCGGCTCTGCTGTAAGTAGTGGGTACTTTTTGAGCAGAGTGCCGTAGCCGTTGTCGATGTTGAAATGGATCGGTGTTGGTGTGTTAACACGAGCCATTGTGGCGTTTATTGACAGCTTTGTAGCTGGGTCAATCAGCCGTTTGTGTTTGACATCGACAAGAAGTCCGAATTTGCTTAGAAAATCGGCGCCAATGATCGGACGGTTCACTGCAGCTAGTATGAAAGCATGCGTGAAGGTTCGTTTGAGTCCGATATCCACGTTAAGCAATTTTGTGCCGTACGTGTGGATGATTGAACCATTGGCAGCCGATAAGACTAGATTTGAATTTCGATTAGCTAATGTGTAATTCATTTTGAAATTCATTGCTGGAATAACCGAAAGGTCAGCGCCAGTGTCGACTAAGTAGGTGAGTTTGTTGTGTTTATCGTACACAAACAAACGTGACGTATAGGGTGTGTTTGTGGTCAGGGGAGGCATGTTGCTCTCAACCCGTGACTCTAGCAGTTTTTTTGGTTGTCAATGTCCATCTTTACGGCGGCCGCGTACGTCGATGGTTGCGACGTGGTGAAATTGCACGGTGGCGTGCATTTTGTGGCGGCTCTACCAAACTTTGTGTGGAACCAGCATTTACCGTGTTGGTAAGTGTTGTTGCTGGGACTGCGGGTTCGGTTGCGTGAGGGAGCTCGTCGTCCACGCGAACGGCTTCGACCTCTGAGTAACCCGTCGAGTCTGGACTCGATTCTCGACAGTCTTTGTTCGAGTGTGTTTGGTGCTGTTGCTGAACGGGGAGTTCTGTCTCCACTGCGTTCTCTTGATTGCCGGTATGGTGCATTGACTTGACTGACGCTTTGAGATGTGATGTTTATGACATCATACATCTTGTCGGCTATCTTGGCTAACGTTTGTGTGGTGGAGGATTCGGGCTGTGCTACCAGCGCTATGCGAATCAACTCCGGCATTTTACGTATCCACAAAGATTTAATGATATTTTCATTAAAATTGTTGTTAGCCAGTGTGTGTATGTGCCGTAAAGCGTCAGATGGTTTTTGGTCGCCTAATTGCTGGCCTGAAAGCAATTGTTCCAGCTGACGTTCGCCCGATGGTGCTAGTCGTTCTAGCAGCGTTTGCTTTAATGTGTTGTATTGGTTGGTTGTCGGCGGATTGAGGAGGAGATCCGAGATCACATCGCACGTTTCTGGTTGCAAGGCTGATAATGTTTGCAGGTACTTGGTTTTATCAGCGTATATACCTTGCAGTCCGAATTGTATTTCGGCGAGCTGAAACCATGTGTTTGCTCTTTGTGGCCAGAAAGGTTGTATTGTGATTCGCTGATGTGATGCCGCGATCTCTACTTGTGGACTAGCGCCTTGAGGCGTGGTGCCCATTTTTTGTGGTTGATTTTGTTCATCGTCCGACATTTTTGCACAAACCAATAAAACAAATTAAAATACAACAATACAATATTTTAAAGCGGAATGGTTACCGTGTAAAAAAAATAGTTGACCAAAAAAATGAAAATTTAAGCGGAATGGTTACCGTGTAGTGAATGGTTTGAAGGCCGGGATGCTCCTTCTTTTTAACGCCCGATGCGAGATACCCCCGAATATGGAGTTCCTTTGCGTCCTACCTTATATTGGGGGGGCTCGTTGAAATTTTAAAAACTATACAAATAGAATAACGAAATTCGAGACAAGTTGCTTACACGGAAATTGTGTATATTGTCGTCGATGTTGTGGTTGATGGTTTTAGTAAACACAAAAATATGTTTTTATATATTGAACGTCGTGGTTGTTGGGATATGAAACCGGGATGTTAAAAGAGAAGAAAACAAGGAAAACACCCAAAAAAAATATGTAGCAAAACAGATAGGACAAAATTTGTAAGGTGGTGAAAATTAATATAACCAAATTTTACATATGTAAGTATACTAAAACTGAAGTTACGTTACGTTAAATGTTTAAATAGAGAACAAAAAAATAATTGAGTTACTATAATAATTATTATGTAAAAAAAATGTTATGCAAAATGTGAGCAAAAAAAAAATTTTAGGTTAATAA
The DNA here is from genome assembly GCA_951394425.1 of Tipula unca. Classification (NCBI taxonomy): domain Eukaryota; kingdom Metazoa; phylum Arthropoda; class Insecta; order Diptera; family Tipulidae; genus Tipula; species Tipula unca. The sequence continues at coordinate 100,000,367 of OX596380.1, forward strand.
AAAAAAACTCTTATCTGATTTTCTATTGATGGTTTCTTCCGTTGCGGTGTGGGTTGGTCGCAACACCGTTTGTAATATTCCCTCGTTGTTCTGCTACTGGCACCGTTGATTAGTAGATTTGGCTGTCTGCCATTTGCTTTATGTGTTCAATGTTGCTACTATGGTTGTTCGTTGAATTTTATTCCGGTAAATGTGATTATAACGATGTATTTACTTAAGTAGTATAGTTATTACCGTTGTTGTATTTTGCCGTATTGACTCCTTGTGGTAAATTTTATTCGTTATGGTAAATCCCTCGTGTATTTTCCAAGCGTGTGGTATAAATAAACGTGTTTGTATTAGCTTTTTAATGTATAATGTATTTTGTTTTACTTTAGGTACGTACCTTTTTCGCCTGGTACGACGTTTACGCACCAGGCTATCGCAACTATATTATACGAATTATCCTAAAAATTATTCCAATTAATAAATGTTGTGGATCGGGGATCTGTGTGCTTTTTGCGTTTGCGTGTTCAAATCACGATCTTTGTCACCACTATGGGGTTTTTGTTATGTTGTTTGTCCAGATTTGGACTTCCCAATAAAATGAATTAACTCCGTACAAAAACTTTAATATTGATTATAATTATTTTATTATTCGTTTTTTTTGTTTAGTTTTTGTTTAAGTTTTGTTTGTTTTTAATAATTTATAAATTTGTTGAAGTCAAATTTAATTTAATTTGGTTATTTTTCACTACCACCACTTTTTACTAATTTTCAATATGGCTGCAAAAGAACGCGTTGTTTTGTTTTTTAGTTGTTTTCTCTTGTGTAAAAAGAATGCGAATGAATTTGTTGTTTTTGTTTTATTGTGACGTCGCCTTCGTGTTCGTTTTGTTGAGGGAACACATGCGCCAGCGACGGTCGACACTGCACTTATGTAGTGCAGTGGATTATTATTGCATCACCGAACATTGTTAGTTCGTGGTGATGTTGGTTGGATGGCGATGGTTTTACTATAAATGTTTTATAGTAATGGTTCGGTTATTGGATATTGTTGGTTGGATAGATGTATATGTGATGGGGTTAGTGAACGCTTAATTCAAATAAGTTGGATTATATTTGAATTTCACTAATTGTTTTGTTTGTGGCAGAATCGAATATCAGTGAGTCGAATATTCGAGCTGCTACAGATGTTTTCGCTTGGTAATGGTATTAATACGATCGGAGAGTGATCAGAGCAATCTTCAATCTGAAGAAAGTTGAACGATATACTTATTCATAATTTTAAAAAAGTCAATCAAATCTGGGATTTTCTTAGGATTAGTAGGCCAATAGGTTGGTTTCCCTGCAGAAATTGGTTAACATTTGTATTCTTCCATTACATTAAGCACTTCTTTTCCTTTTGTGGTTGCTAATCTAGAACTCCAATAAGTATATGTTTTGCATTAAAATCCCCACCTATAGTGAATCGGCTTTATAGCGTATTTTGGTGGAACAAGCTTACTACTGTTAGTTTATAGTTTTGAAGTTTAGTAATGTAGGTTGTATTTCGTCTGTTGCATAGCCTGATTCTTGAGTGTGTGATATGTTTGCTTTAATTATAACTGCACTCCCACCTTTAGCCGAATTTTCAGGGTGAATAGTGTGATACACTCTGTAGTCTCTGAACTTATTGTAGAACTATCTAGAGAAATGAGTGTCTGCGATGAGGCAGACATCAATTTTATTTATATCTAGGACTGCATATAATTCTTATTGGTGTTGAGGCAGCCCGTTTACATTCCATAACATAATTTTTATATTCACTTTAAGGTTGAATTAATATTTTGGGAATTTATGTCTTTCTGATTGGTGAACTTACTAATAATATTATGAACGTCTTCCTTGTTAATTGTTCGTCGGTTTATACTTTTGTTTTGCTCCAGCGTTTGTCTTTGAATTTTTGCAATTCTTTGGCTACCATTGAACCTCTGTAATTTGGTGGGTGAGCTTCCCTGTAGTATACACATTTAAGTGCTTCATTTTCTGTTAGGTTGTTTAGAACGAAATCGTCGTGTGTGTCCGTAAGATTGAAATTTTATGCAATGAAGTATCAGTTTAGATTTTATTAATGGTTGAACTTTCATTTTACTTCAGTTTATTAACTGCTCCAGTTTAAGTAGTTCGTAACACTTTCCGGCTTGAAAGTATGATGCAGATTTTTGACCATTACTCTAATAGATAGATCTTCTTTGTTTATCTTCATATGTGTGCCATACAAAGGAGTCCTTACCTAACAATATAATTACTTTTCTGTATTTGTCTTCAGCTTTAACGTTTAGTTTGCCTGAGTCACCATTTGGCAGGTTCATTTGGAAGCTATTTTCTAAAATTCATGCTGCTAATATATCAATAATCCCTTTGTAGGATTTTATCTCTTCAATAACTATTGGAGGTGGAGGTTGCTTCCTAATTTTTAGTTAATCTTGGTATTCTGCTGCTTTATTTGTATTTGCATATTAGGAGGTGTAAGCCATCTGTTTTTAGACCGACCTTAATCCATTCGGTTTCTTTAGCTAATTGCTCTTCGTCCGTAGATTAAATTTCAGGTTCAGATTGTTTTTGCTTTTCGTTTCTACTTTCATTCTCCATATTGTTTAGAATTTTTGGTGTATTATGCACTTATGTTAGGATGTGGATTTGTTGTTGTCGTTGACTGATTAATTCACTCATGTGAGCATTTAATTTTCAATAGCTTGTCATACTGCATACATCTCTCTCAGAACTCAATTAATTTAACTCAACGTAGCCTGATGTATTTTGTTGTAGATTTTTCCTGCAAACGAGACTTCTGGGTCTCTCAGGAGATGTTATGGTTCTGCAGTTCCTTCGAAGAGGCTTTTCAAAATGAAATGCAATAGTTATACACCAACAAAATATATGTAATGTACCTACATAGAAAATTAGAATTTTATTTTAACCATAAGAATATGTATATATGTATCTTTTTACACCCATTCCGAAATGTTTTTTTTTGTTTAAAAATTAAATAAAATAGAAATTTATTTTCGGTTTAGTTTAATTTATTATTTCCCCGTTGAAATAAAATAGATGAAAATATCGAAATAAAAAATTTAGTGAAAGAAGTTTTTTTTTTTAAATTTATTTCTATTTCATTATGTTTGATAAGATAACAAATATAAAATTCTGATATTTATATAAGAATGTTGGTCTCGATTTGTGGCAACGATAATCATTTGTATTTTATTATACGATACGCATCACATTTACTGTAAGACCGATGAACCAATAAAATGAAAGGGAAATTTATAAAAGGGAGTTTAGTAATACGATCCCCATAACTATTAATATTCGACCGACCTATACTAAAAAAAAACATTCAGTTTGCCAACATTATTGGCCACATGAAAAATTAGATAATCTTAGGTTAATAAAAAACACGTTATTCCATCTAAAAAAAAACATCCGGAAATCATAAATCAATTTAAAATTGCGAACTTATAGATACCGAAAGTAGCTAGGTTCACCCACGTTCGCGATATATAGGCAGTTTGTTTTTAATGTTTTTTACTCAGTAAATGTTTATCTTATCCATCCGAGGTATGTATAACGTACCACTACATACATTAAAACGGCAAGTTAATTCACACATGTGACATCACGAAACACATAAAATTGACTAATCCATTAAAGATCAATTGAACATGAGTTTGCAGTACTGCCTTGCCTGTATATATATATATATATATATATATATATATATATATATATATATACACGTATGATACACGTTGAGAAAAAAAATTGTGGACGATGACAAAATGTTCATATGTACATATACTATAATATTCATCCATCGGTATTTTTTTAATTTTGTACACATGCGAGATCAATTATTACTGTTTTGTGTTTTTTGTTCTCGCACCAGAGCGATAAAAATTTGTTGGTGATAGTTTTAGTATGCGTGTGTTTTTTTTTGGTGAATGTTTGATGTTGATCCATATATTTTATTTTTGTCATGTTCACATAAAAAAAATTATGATCTCATGAAAGAGGATGGGATTAAAAATTACAATAATGAAGGTGTCTGTATTTCACTTATTGAATTTATCGTATATATATGTGTTTGATCGAATGATATCTCGATTTGTTGCCATCATCTTTAAAATTTAGAAATTTTTTGCAAATTTTACTGCAGTTTTGTTTCTCAACTTACTTTTACTTTTTTGTTGTTCACGTAAATGAATAATTTGTTTTTTTACAGAATTTGACACACACAATTTTAACAATATACGATTTGTACAACACAACATTTTTTTATTTCGTTTTAGGTAAGAAACGTTAAAAATTGTAGGACGAACAATTATTGTCAAGTATGTAGAATAAAACAAAATTTAGCAACCGTAAGTAAATTGAATTTATAATTTCATGTTCAATGTATTCTTGAGATGAAAACGTTTATAATTTCGGTGTTTATATTCGGCTAATATTCGTACGCCCTAACTATTAAATTTCCATTGATATTCAAACCGGCTATACTTTGATTCCATATCATGTTTCAGCGATTTTAATTTATTCGAAACATTTTGGAATTGCCTAATTTAAATTGAAAATTACAAGATCAATTACTGCTTACTGCCTAATAAAATCGATAAATTATTGTATTGAATGTGAAACGAATTTGGAATTTTAAATGGCAAGTGAAATGAAATATATAAATAATTAAGTCTAAATGTGTCTATGAAATAATAAATAAGCAATTCATTTGAATTGTAACATTTTATATGTATGTATATGGAATTAAGTTGTTAACAATCAAAATATTAGAATTTGATGACACAGAGAATTCTGATAGGAATTCAGAATGATGCAATATAAAAAGTGTATATTTTTCGAAACTTATTTTTATCGAAAATGCAGCCGCTAAATAATAATAAGTAAACACTGAGAAACATAAAATAAGTGTGATGTTTGGTAGTGGTGGCTTGATTCGACGAAGTAAATCCACTACCGAAAGACGGCTGTTAATCCAACAGGTCGGAAAACGTTAGTTATGATATCCAATTACATATTTCAAATTCATACGAATCAAAAATAAATAAAAAGTTGAAAACTACTCCTCGAAAAGTGTTCAGTATATGGCAGAAATAACCATTTAAATTTAAATAATTTGCGTAAAGTAAAAAATACACATGTGATTGACCATTTTCTCAAGAATATGAATTAAATTATAATTAGCTAACCCATGTGAATACAAATAATTTCGATAATAAATAAGACAGCGTTATTTATGCACTTGATGTACATAGCTCCATTAGTTGGAAGTTAAACTATTCCTAGACCAACAAAAATCCTTTCCTTTTTTCTTCTTCCTCGCATGGTGACACGTATAACAAAAATAAAATCCGAAACTATATGAAATAGTATTTATATTTACTTTTAAAATTCAAAATTTAAAATTTCTAATAATTATTTCTAATTATGTATATAAACGTAATATATGTACATGCATTCGAACATTTTTAAGGCATTTAGTCCATTTTAAAGAAAGAAATATTTTTGAAGTATTTTGTTTTTTTTCTGAATAAGTTTCTTGACAGAATTCAAGTTATAAAATAGGAAGGATAGAATAAGTACAATTTGGAAAAAAAATGTTGATGAGAATTTGACCGACCGAACCAAGAAAACCTTTCCAATTTTATTTAACAAACTCAATTCAAGTTGAACTGTGTCTATTGTTGCTGGGCTGGATGCCTGCATTTTTTTTATCCCATAATAAGGCCAAGTTTCGAGTAAATCCAATTTACGTGTTTGTTGTCATTGTCATTCCCACCAAGCAATACTGCTCTGTATGACTGTAGTATCTGAGTAGAGGAAATTCAGTAGCCAAAACGATTTGGTATCGAAATTTTAGTGTTTTATTAACGATTAAGTAAGCTCCTCTCGCGGAAAAAATGATTATTAAAAAGAACGATCCATTTAAATTTTGTGTTGTTGTTTTTGTATTCGAAATTAGATGGCTAGTGTTTTTAAACGTCAATGGATAGATAGTTTTATTTTAAACGTCGTTTTAATTTTATTTTAAACGTCAATTAGGATAGATAGTTTTATTTTAGCAAAACTCCGCTACGTGGAATCCGTGATGCCCCAATCGTCAATTAACTATTGTACAAGTAGAGTAAGCTCCTCTCGCGGAAAAAATTATTATTTAAAAGAACCGTCCATTTGAAGTTTGTGTTGTTGTTTTTGTATTCGAAATTAGATGACTGCGTGTTTTTCAACGTCAATAAATAGATAGTTTTATTTTAAACATCAATGGATATATAGTTTTATTTTAATTTTAAACGACAATGGATAATAGATACTTTTATTTGAGAAAAATTCCGCTACGTGGAATCCGTGATGCTCCAATCGTCATTAAAATTCCGTTTACTTTAATTTATAATTAACAATAAAAAGTAAATATTCGCGTTTCAATTTTATACACAAAATGCACGTAGAAAATTTAAAGTGCAATTTAAACTAATATTTGTTTGATGTCGATGGATTTATGTTTTATGAATATATTTTTTCTTGGGTGGTGCCTTTGGGATGCATGCATTTTATCACGTAGCAAATGCTCAATTTCCATTATGTACTTTTTAAAATATTTACTTCATAATTCGCGACATACTATTAAACCAACTGATAATTCAGTGGTTACTTGTCCAAACAATTGGACCTAATAAGGTAAAATAAAATACTATTATTTAAGTAAATCTAAACACGCATCAAGTGCCGTGAAGCTGAAGCTTTACAAAGCATTGATCACGCCCTTTGTTATGTCTGGATGTGAAAGTTGAGCAATATAATGGATTAAGATGGATATAATGGATGGAGTACGGGAGAGCTCTTTACAATATCGAATCAGAGATCTGATGATCCCCGATATTGTACATGAAGTAATATCTCAACGAGTACGGTTTCTCAGTCACGTTCGGCGTGCTGATCTGGAACGAATTTTGCAGCGATCTCTGAAAGGAGAGCCACCATATGGTAGGCGCAGAGGTTGTTGAAGGCGACGATGGCTAAACGGAGTAGAGAACGACTTGGCCTCTTCAGATTGTCCAAGACAGCATTAAAACGATGCTCAGGATCGAAACCGTTGCAGCCAAATTGTTGACTAAGTAAGGGGCCAGTATATGGCCTTTATATACTATTTTATTATTATTATTATATTAAGTAAAACATAAGAATGTCTAAATAGCATTAGTTAGAAGGATCTAACAACTGAATGTTTTGACTAGAATACTGCTTTGCTGGAAACCTAGAGGTAATTGTTTTGCTTGTCCCGCAGTTTTCCCAACAGTTTTCAGAATCTGAAATCCTTGTTTGCCATCTTTCTCGAAAAAGTTCATTCTAACTGTAAAATATTATTCTTACTAAACGAATTATATACTACTCAAAACAAAATAAGAAACACATTCTATTAGGATGATAACAATGCTTGTAGGTTCATGTTATTCAAACTAATGATGCCATGTTTTTCAATAATCTATTAATCTGATTCGTATCTCTCGTAATAACTCTAAATCGTAGCAGACCTTGTCGTAAGACAATACCGAAAATAAAGTGTTAAATTTGCAGTCGTAATTTGAATTTTGTGTAAATTATAATTAATTAGTTTTTAATTGCAAATTTTGTGAAAATCAGTTACTTGCAATAAATCAATAAAATAGTGCGAATTAGAGCTCATATAACGGATATAGAGGTGGCAAGATTAACAACACTCAATTCAAGAGGGAAAAAGTTCACGTTTTCTACAGCGATGTTAATTGTCAGGTTCAGTACGTAACGTTTGGTTAAGATTTCGCGAGACCAGAACATAAGAAAGGAAATCTATGTCGGATAGCATAATCATCACAACTTCAAATAAAGATCAACGCATAATACTGGCTTCTCTGAGAGACAGGATACAGATACCGCATCGATCTATTTGTAATCGCCTCAAAAAAAAAAACAAAAATAAGCTAAAAAAGAGCCCCCAAATATCCCAATTTCTACTCTATAGACATCGTGCAGCAAGACTGAAATGTTGTATTAGGAGTTGGCAATTACGACATTCGTGAGCCGTACTCTTCACCGATGATTCGCGATTTGGTTTAAGCACCGCAGTGACCGACGAAATCAGATATGTTGCAGCCAAGAAAGCAATCGTTTTGATGGAGGTTCAATAATGGTTTGAGGTGGCATCAGTTCAAAACAGAGCTCATAGTGATTGATGGATGATCGGTTACGGGCGAACACAATTTCAGACCCCAAGTCAAAGTCTTTCCAGGTAGGTATGGTCTCGAGTTTATCTTCATACAGCATAATGGCCTAGGCCTCATAATGCTAACGTCTCTAAAAATTCATGAGGAATTAAAACATTGGGACCATGTACTGACCAGCAATAGTCCACACCTAAATCACATTGAGCAAGCGATGGTAAATCCTCTATTAACCATACCTGCACTGTTTAATGCTGTTAGCTTGAATGGAGAAATAACCTAAGAATCTATCAAAAGGTTGATAATAAACGGTGGTGTTTGAAGTATATTTGGACCATATTAGGTCATACAAGATATTGTATTCATTAGGTCATACAAGATATAAATACAAATTTTCATTTTATTTTACGGGTAGTATCCGTTTCAACTTTATTTTTGCTATTGTTTTACGGTAAAGTTTGCTATATTTTGCAGTTATGGGATGGACACCTAGTTTTGGTCACATGTAACAATAAGTGTTTCTTATTTTGTTTACAGTAGTATACAACAGATTCATCATCGATGTTTATATGTACCTAACCCATGTAGAGACAATTTCTAGTAGCAGAACAGAAGATTGAACTATATAAAATTAAAAATTCTAAAATATTAAGATAATTTGTATTATTGTAGTCAAATTTAATGTCAATGCTATGTATTAACCATGAATAAATTAATAAATCATTAATTTAAATTATTTAACCAATACGCTTTGATGACGTCTATAAAATGAAGTGAACGAAATGTTATTTAGTTTGTATTAAAATGTAAACTGATCAAATTTATAGATAATTTCTAAACAATCAATTCAAACATAATTATCTTTGTTGTGATCGATATATATGTATATATATATACATAAATTTATTTTATTACATAAGCAATATCATATTAAAGTAAGCAACCTTCATTTATTTTGTACGTACATACATACATATTTTACATATAAGAAAATTATCATACAGCGTTATATTAACAAGCTGCGCTACTCCCGACTTTACAAGTAATGTTACCCAATAAATTCCAATACCACCCATTTAATTATTATTCACATTACGTACGAGTTATGTAAAAAATAAAACAAACGAATGGCTTTTCTTTACGCAGAACTTGTAGCTGTGAGTAATTTTAACATAGGTTTTATGAGCGACGCCAATATTTTCAGTAAATCAAACAAAAAAAAACAAAATTTGTTTTTAAATAGAAACATAAATATTAATGGCCGGAAGTTCTAGCATAATATAAGTTTGTAATAATATTTTATAGTTTTTATGATAGATGGACAATTAGTCATATAATTATTTCAATTTTCAATTAGTTTGAATTGCGACTGCAGGATAAGACATTGACACCTTGTCATTTGTTATTATAGTAATTGTCGTGATGTTGCATTTTGACTATACGTCTTAATTTATTAAATTTATAAATCATACACTATTTATCATTCTGCATAATATATAGATTTGACTGGTTTCTTCTTTGTTGGTCATATTTCTTAATTAGCATGGCATGCAAACGCTTGATTGCCACATAATTATTTTAAAATCCGTTTTGCTAATTCTTTATGTTTTATTCCTCTAATCTGGTATTTCCCAGTTGTGTAAACGACGTATATATAAATAAAAACATACATATATTTGATATATATGCCACTTTATTATATTAACATTTTTTTTTCATATCCAACAGGTTTAATCAATAATTCATATGTTGTTACGAAACATATACAAATACATATTATTATTACTATTATTATCATATCCTGTAGATAACAATATCTTGATATTATAACATAATTGTAATTCCAAACCTTAATTGTTTTTATGTTTTTTAATCTCTAATGCTAATCAAATAAACGAAATCTAAAATGCTCTTATCAATTTGTAAATATCTAAAAATCGTAATCGAATTAAATTTATTTTGAATTCTATCGGTAAGCTAGGCACGTTTCAATTTATTACAAACAATAATAATAAAACTAATTACTTCACTTACTTGGTCGGTCGTCGGTATAAATTTGCTTATTTTAAGTAGCCAATTGAAAATACTATTTTCAAAATACCTTTGTGCGACCTAAAATTTTCTCTTTACAATAATTCGATAATTGTTATTCCATGTCCAATCACAAAATCGATTGATAATCAAATATCGTAAATTATGGTAAGGAACGTGAATTTTGTTGATTTTTAAATTTACAACTCGTAAGGGATTTTATATATTTTCGATCGTAGTCTAATTCGCCAACATTGTAAGCATGTTAAAACTTTCTTTATAGACTGAGCCAGTTGAAATCAAACCCAGCTTTCTTGAATAACTAACATCCTACTTGAAATGCATTGCTCGAGCTCCTAGTCCTAATAGGTAACCGGTACTCGGATTTCTGAACTTAATTTTCGACTTATATTTCATTAATTAACTTATAAATTACCAGTTTTTAATAATTATATAGAATTAAACTTCAATCCAAAGTTTGCTGGAAGTATAGTCATGAATACTCTTAGTAGAAGCGACAAATTGAAATGACGTAGTAAAATCAATTAAGAAACTATTTGAAAGTTAGCACATAAACTTGAAACTAGATAATGGCACGGGACCTCTTAGATGAATTTTCTAACTAAACCTTGAATTTTGAAATTAAAACACTTAAGTATTACCTAAACAGAAATTTTATCAATACGATATATTCTGTTAAAATACATTTTTTATTATATTATGTACGTACCTAGTTAATTGCAATAAATCTTGATTGCTGATTAAAGCGATATTTCCTCAAATTTCATTTAAAATTATGAATAAATTATTTAACAAAAAAACAACAAGCAACTTGACTTTACTGCGGTTTGTGTATAATGTAAAAATTTAAGTTCACAAAAAATCTTATTAAAGTTATCTCTCTTCGGTATTTTCATGATTTTTAATTGGATCTTTTATGATAAAGTTTACCACAAACATACAAAGCGCAACCAACAAAAAATATTTTAAGAAGTTCGTTAGAATTTTATTACATTCAACTTACAGGTTCTTGAAATTCTTCGTGTTGTTAAATTTTTGAAATTATCAAAACAATAAAATTGTTCAATCTGTTTTCTTAAGTCATTAAAACAATAAATTGAAGAAGATGTTTGTTTGATTGTGGCCTTCTTCCACAACTATTTGTAAAATAAAAAAATGCATTCCATTACGATGAATTATTAAAAACCAAAATCATATTATTATTTTATTTAATTAAATTATGTAAGAACTTTACGAGGTATGATTGAAGAGGATGTGGGTTTTGGGCCAGTAATTGGACATCTTTAAACAATTGAATTTTTGTTTAATATGTTAACCTTATTATTAGCTCAAGTGTAATTTGGCTCTAAACGAATGTGTATATCGCAAAAATGAATATTCACTTCACAAGAACGGTGGTGTGTAAATACCTACACTATAATATACGCAAAGTTATTTTATAAGATACGGATAAGAACAAATTGTTGAATATGAAGTTAAATTAGTCAAGTCATTCAAATTTGACTGGTTTTTTTTGAATATATATTTGGGGTCGTACAATATATTATATATCATGATTAATTGAATTGGACATTATACGCAAAAAAGGTTCATGTTTGTAAGTTCCGTGTGTAGCAAAAGTATTTAGAAATAATTTCGGGTGATGTCTAATGTGTAAATAATTATTGTGAAGGTCGTTCATGATATAATTATATTCCTATAGTATTTGATTTTATAATCTCATAAAGCTACCAGAGTACTGCGGCGCTTTCCATTTGTAGTTTTATCATTTAGCTGCATCCACCCTTCAGCATGACCAATTAACACAAATAATTTTTTATTCAACATCAATAAATTAAACGCCAACATATGATCATGATTTTTGACTGTCCAATCCATCAAAATATTGTCAAAAACTATATTGGGTAACACGACATTTTTGTTCGTTTCACTTTTTTTAATTTAATTTAAAATTATGAATAAATTATTTAACAAAAAAACAACAAGCAACTTGACTTTACTGCGGTTTGTGTATAATGTAATTTTATTTTAACATTATTAACAAAATAAATACAACAAATTCCTTATGTTGTTCGTATATAGTAACAAGAAATTCGTGAACTGTTGGTAAGAATATTAAGAAAACTTTCTGAAATAATGATGAATGAAACAAAGCGGATCATAAAACCACAACCATAAAAAGAAGTTATTTGTAAAATTATTTGGTTTGCTAGTACACATGTTTCGTTTTGCCCTGTGAATGATGCATCGATATGACTGATAGATCTGAAAATTGTGATATCTGGTTTTATTATATCTCAATAGGCTTACTGTAAAATTAATTTCAAGATCACAAACCAAACTCAAGAAATATAAACAAAACTGCAAGAAATTCTGTTAAAATCATGTTTTTTCATTCAAAATAGCTACATTCTACCATTTACTGATGAATATATGTACAGACACAAAATATTATCTACCCATTCTAAAATGTAAACAAAATTACGTAGGCATATATAGGCTAGACTTAAGTCTAGCCAAATGTAGTCGATAATTTTGAATATTTCTGATATAAATATTTGTTTAGTTTACGTTAATATAATTAGAAAAATCAGATTATATATAAGCTTTTCATTAGTATGTACATAAACTAAAAGTTGAGAACAGCAAGTTATTATTCAGTTTAAACAAATGTCACACAATTTGTTAACGCTTTGTGTTAAGCTCACGAAAATCGTAAAATTATTTGAAAAGTGTAGAACTAAAATAGTCCATAGCCTTAGATTAGGATTTGTCAAAATTTTATAAAATGTTGAAACTAAAATAATGGAAAATTTCAGTATTTCATCAAAATTAAGAGTTTTAAGAAACTAATTACAGGATAAGATATTAATAAAATATCTATATAATTCAATATAACCATGTATATAAATAGGCACCCATGTGGTTAGAGGCACACATGTCTCGTAAACCTAAATTGCACGAACATGTTTTCCAAGAATACTACTGCAGTATCCTTTACTTGTCGTAGCAGGCGACTAAACGGTAGGATCGCCGAGCTGACGACCCGCATCCGTAAAAAATAACCTGTTTATAAAGTCAACAAAACCACATGTTAAATTCAAAAGGGCGAGCTCGGGTTGTGCAGGATGTGAGATATTATCAGTCAGCCACTAAATACGTAGGCAGCGATCATTATTTGGTCGCTGCAAAGCTACGATGGAAGTTTTCATACAGGTCCTGTTTCATACACAGGTTGCGACTGTGAAGGTCTGATAAATGAAGATCAAATGAAACGATATCAGGATCTTGTCAGCGACAACATTAAGGAAGCCAGACTGACTGTGTGAACTCTGTCTGAGAGGTACTGAAAATTTCGGTTGTCAGTGCTGCTCAACAGACTTTAAGTATAATGAAAGTCAGACCCAGGATACTTTGTTGAACTGTCTTTTCGACCTTATTCGATTAGTATGGCGAACCGAAGTAATGCCTGATGAGTGGAAAGTGGCCGACCACGAAGAAAAGCAATCGCTTGAAGTGTGAGAATTATCGCGGTATAGCTCTCCTTTCAACAGCATACATGTTAATGGCCTACATTATATTGGATAGAATCTATACCTCTCTAGCGGAGGGCTTGATTGGTGACTACCAAGGAGGATTTCGTTCAAATCGATCATTAACAGATCAGGTCTTTTCGGTGCGGATGATTCTATCTAAATATAATGAGACTTCCATCCCACATCAGATGTTCCTGGATTTCCGGCAGGAAATTTGTGGCTTGTGCTGGAATATCTAGGTATGCCGACAAAATTGGTACGATTGTGTGGAATGACAGTGACACTGTCTCAATGCTGTGTTAAAGTTGAGAACAGGCTATCAGGCTATCAATTTTTATCACTTATTATATTTATCAAGGCTATCAATTTTTGCAGTTAACTCGGGTGTTCGGCAGGGAGTTGCTCTGTCCCCGATACTCTTTAATCTCATGTTAAAGTACACCTCAGCGTAACATCTTATATCGCCAGTCAAATCAGGTGCTTGCATATGCAGATGGCATATGCGTGATTGAAGAGAATAGCAACGGAGTCAAAGAAATACTTGAACCTTGTAGAATTTTCAGCTTTTGTTGAACTCCAGATCAATTAGTCCAAAACGAAATACATAATCTCTCGTCATAGGGACAACGGCACACCAGATTTTAGTAATGGCCACTACACGTTTGAGGGAGTAAGGAAGTTCAAATATTTGGTCTACCTTATCACTCACGATAACAGTGTGGGTGGGGATATTATAATGCGGCTAGCAGCTGGCAGTCGTGCTTAGTATCCTCTAAGGCCCCTGCTAACATCTAAACACCTATCACGTCCAAGTTGGGCGCTGACAGATGAGTACGAGAGATGTCTCCTTACATTTGAGAGATGAGTCATTCGTGTGATTTACGGTCCAAAACGCGAATTAGATGGCACATACCGAGCTCTGTACAATATCGAGATTAGAGATCTGATGAAGATCCCCGATATTGTACATGAAATAAGATCTCAGCGAGTACGCTGGCTTCTGCGTGCTGATCCTGAACGAATTGTGCAGCGATCTCTGAAAGGAGAGCCACCATATACTAGGTGCAGAGGTCGTTGCAAGCGACGATGGCTCCACGGTGTAGAGAACGACTTGGGTTCTTCAGGTTGCTAAAGAATGAAGACTAAGCCCACAATCGAAACCGTTGGAGCCACATTGTTGACACAGTAAGGGGCCTGTAATGGTCTTTAAGCACTGTTTTATTTATTATAAAAATAGAATTTCAGTCAATATTTATTCAATGTAAGTATTTTACATCGCTTCAGCCACTCACAATAACTAAATGAGATAGATTAGAATATTTCAATAATTATCATTAATATTAATAAGCCGGGGTACAGCAATAATTTACAAATCTGTATGGCTTTGCGAATTATCTATATAATGTGGTGTATCTAAAATTCCGAGATTCATAGGAAATCTCATAGAATTAAGAACTAAAAATTGGAAAGAATTTATTCTTCTTGCGAAACTTATGCAAAAATTTTACAGTCTAATTGCTGGAGATAAAAGTTTCATTTCTATTGAAATCAGTAAAATTTAGGTATAATTCAGGTACATCCAAAATTCAAATTCGTTTTAATATCATATCTCAAGGTAAACCCTTATTTATTTATTTTTACTGTATATGATATGTATACTATTTATATTAAATATAGTAAAAACAAATAAATAAGCGTTCAACCAATTCGTATTTGTATATTGATAATAGTTTTTACATGTTTCACAAAACTGTATAATGGCTAAAAGTGTAATTAACACAAATAAACCATTTATAAATCAACTAAATATGTAGTTATGTTTTGAAAGTTTAACAATTTAGAAAACATACATTCATAAAGAATTAAATCATTTAAAGCTGTGATTTCATTTGTCGCAACTATAATGAAGAAACAATGTAATATGTACATATAACATAAATATAAATTTCAAATTACAAAACGAACGCAACATGCATCCAGGTTCCAGACAAAAAAAAATGTATTGTTTCATGCACTTTGATTTTATGTTACTTATACTTTACCTGAAGAATAATTTAACCAATTATATGTATTTAAGTTTCATAAAAACAAATACATATTAAAATTATTTTCTAAACAAAATATATTTTATAAACACAAATTACAAAAATTAATTTTAATAATCAGCTTTGCTTGTCCATACTCTTTTACCGCCCGAACTTGCATTTTTATCTGATTGCTCCCTTAAAAATTTAAGACCTGCCTCAATCGAAGATTCTAATTGATCCCTTGGCGGTTTTTGCGTTCGTGCTTTTTTACTTGATGAGGGACCATAGTAATCAAACGTAGGTGGTGGCGGAATTTCAATACCTTGTGGCAATCGATCATCATTTACGGCATCGTCGAGTTCATTATTAATTGGAATAGTTAGTGGTTTTGGTGGTTTCTTAGTAGTAAAAAACAAAGATTTTGATCCATCTTCAACATATTCATCCTCGATTTGTGTTTCAATATTCTTGTTTCTTTGAAAAAACGATTTTGAATTATGTTTTTGATCTGAACCTGAGAACTGCGTTTGTACCGAATGATACAAAGGTGCAAACTCCTTTGGACGTTCGTCACGTTTTTTCTCATTCCATTGATCTTGACTAAGTGGAACCTTTTCAGGTTTATACTTCCATTCATTATCATCATCATCATCATCATCATCAGTACCGTTGTCACTTTTGGAGGTCTTGGAATTATCTTTTCCTTTATCCCAAGGTCGAACATATTGTTTCCGGCTCTTTTCTCTTTGCATCTCTTCTTTTTCTTGTTTTCGTTTAATTTTTTCCTCCAACTCTTTTCGTTCTTGTTCTTCGGTTGTATCATATAATGGTTCTTCTTTATTTTCCACTGATACATCTTCTAAGGGTGGAAGACCTTGTCGTGCACGTTGCCGATTTTTAGCAGCTCTAACGCGTTCTGCAATAATTTTTTCTCGCATTGTTCGCGCTTCTTCTCGTTTCTTTTGTTCGTCTAATGTGGCATCACGTATTTTATCTAACTCTTCCCGTTGTCTTTCACGTTCCAAATCATCGGTTGAAAACTGGTAGTACCCGACACCGTGCGTCCTCGCCTCTAGAGTATTCAAATAAAAAGAAAAGAGAAAACTTTTATTAAATTGATTAAAAAATATTAAATTACTGAAAGACACTATAATGCAGTTGTTTTGTATCATATACAAATAAGTATAAATTAAAATCTCTTAACGATAAAAAAAATTCATTTTAATTTTTTATGTAAATTAATATTAATACAATCGCGCAAATTAATATTGATTACAACAACAATCATAGTGACAGCACAAATATTGCCAATTAATACGTCCAATGAATTATACTTGTATCTGTTTTTAATGGCCTTTATGGCCAACTTTATTTCTCGTTTGACTACAAACAAACAAGTGAATTAAAAAAATATAATAAAAATTATTTTAATTTATTTATAATTGATAATATCTTTTTTTTTTTGCATGTTTGCATATTTTTTATGTACGTTGCATATAATATGTATGTACCATATATACGAGTAGTATATACAGTAACTGCGGCTGGAGGGAATTATGTACTTTTTTGTATGTAAATTAGTTTTCTCTGTGCAAGGAACATTTTGGAATGGTAGAATTGGATGTAACTGTTAAATATATAGCGACGATCATTATGCGTACATGTTATGTTTATAAATCATCCAATTGTTTTTGTAAGCGATGTTCAGATTTTATGTTAAATTATCAGATAATATAACAACTAAATTATTAGGTAAGCTGAATTTGTGTAACAGCTGAGTCATAGGCGTATATCGTACATAGCATAACTATAAAAAGCCCATTTAGAAAATGTCAACTGTGAAATTACTTTTTAGTTATGCGCAATAATGAAAGCAGAAAAGTAATATGAAATTGCATATGTATTCTGCTACATAGATGAGAATCATAAAATCCTCTAGATACAATAATGCATTTTTATAAATGTTTTAGCTATATTATAGTTTTAATATCATAATTTGTAGTAATTTGTAGATGACTAATAAATAAACATCATCCATATAATTTTACCAGTTCCAAAAAATTCCTAGGTCCACCGTTCCCCAATGAAATACGCAAAATCGATACACAACTGTAATGTATGTATATATATACATATATTATGCACATTTATATAGAGGTAGAACTAGACACTTTATAATAGAGAGACGGTATAACGAAAAACTATAACGTCTAAGAAACAAGAAAATAATAATAAAAATACTATCTTCTGCCATTCCTTATTTAACTAAGAAAATAACTTACAAGCGGAAATAAACTTTTTTTTAAATTGAAATATGAGACGAGAGACAAGACTGAAAAAAAGCTTTCGTTTCATGGTGAAGACAATTTCGTTTATTTATTTTTCATTTTCATTATTTTAAGAAAAAAAATTGTTGTCTACAATTAAATTTATGTTAAATTGGTTTGTGAAGTTTAAGAGACAAAAATATAAAATGTAGAATGTATAATAATAATTTTCTCGTTTTAAAGTATGTACATTATTCCTTATACATATGTATAAAGATACACATTTGTTTGAAATAATGATAGTCATAGAAATTACAGGTAAACATAAAGCTTAATTAAGGAATAAAATATTTTACAGAATTACAAAATCTTAAGTATCCGCAGTCATCTAAGGTAAATTTTAATTTGAGCTATAACACGGTCGGGACTTAAAAGTGTATTTTTCTCCACAAATGAGGCTTATTAAACAGACGCGGATTATTACAAAGGTGAGCCTTAATAAAAGTAAACCAAAAGTTTAATTAATACTTCTCTCATTTTGTGTTGAATTTTAATTTTCTTTAGATCAATTTATTAGTACACGGCTAGTGGACTCTTACGAAAAAGATTACCATAAATTATTGAATAATGAAGTCGGGGCATATTAGGGTGGTGCGCCTTATAACGGAAAAATAGAGTAGATAAAACTGGTATAGAGTAAAAATAAGTTCGCCATTTTATAGAGGAATAAGTGTGAGCGGAAATAGATAAGTTTTTTTGGTGCCCAGTAAGCAGTTGGTGCGAAATGAAATGTTCGTTGGTTTCCAAATTATACAAGATAAATATATTGGTATTAGGTTATTACATTTTCTCCGGTATTTTTACTCTTCCTGAGAATTCCGGCGTGTTTTTATATCATTTATTTTCGTATAAATTCTAAAGTTGTCTTCGTCGTCTTCACGTCTTCGTCGTCTTCACGCTAAGCGAATTTTGTTAGCTCGCTCAATTCGTATATGAAACAGATGCAGTTTAATATGAGGCAATAAGGAGTATTCTTATTACAAAGAAGATTATTTTCTTTGATTTTCCCATCTACGAAAACTAAAAATCCTGACTGAGAAAAGTTTAGAAATTGAATAAGTAATTGTTTTCTTAAAATGAACAAAAACGTATTATTTTTGTACTCATAGGTACATCATAAAGTGTCTTTAAGCCTAATTTATCTAAAACCAAAAAATGCATAAAACAAAATAGGTTGTATAGGATTTGTATGGAACGATTTTTGTTTGTTATTCTTCGACCAGTACTAATGCAATTTGTACTGAATTGGCCATATATATATATATAGGAATTGGCTCAATATAATAAAATAATAGAATCTGTTTGTGTGCATATCTCTCAATGTACGAGTACATATAGTGTATATGCCACCCAGTGCAACACACGGGTAAACTGTACAGTATTAAATAATATTATGAATATAACTTGTAATAACATTATTTCGATGTTATTTGTATAAGACAATAAACAAAATAAATGAAATGAGTAGTAACTTGTAACTAAAACTGAAGATTCAAATTCATAATACATTTATCGAAAGACAGTATATTTTAAAGAGTTTTATTTTATATAAAATGAAAAATGTTTTTCGGTTTTCGATATTTTGCTGAACAAAATAAATTTTCCAAAACAGACTATAAAAATAATAAAAATATTTTTCTGTATGTCACTGTTCATACAGAAAAATAATTTTTCATCCGGGAAATTATTTATCTTATATCGAGTATTTCTCTCGTATTACATAAACAGAAAATAATATAACAGAATTTTATTGCAATTTTCCATTGTACAAACAGAAGAATAATAACAAAAAATTGTATATGTATACGAATATGTACAAACATACATATATGAATATGAATTGACTTTTCATGTTTTCGATAGTAGATGGGAATGTATAAAGATGAAAAAATATAATCGAGATAAGAATCTATTTTGCTTATGAAAAAGTTGTTTTCAATTTGATTTGTAATCAATTTTTGTACAGAGAACACATTTTGTTAAACCATTTCGCGTGAATGGTGGTATAATAACTTTTAACATTTCAATTATTATAAAAACCGCATTCGATATAAAACCAGTTGACCTTATGATTCACTTAAAAGCGTTAATAAATAAAAGATTAACGCTCACATAAATCAAACCAAACCATAACTTTTTATTAAAAGTTCTAAAAGCTACATTTTAAATAAATCTGTAGTATATGTTTAGTCAATATGTAATTTTCGAAAAAATATGAGAAATCCTATTAGCTTAATATAGTCAGTAAACAGGTACCAAAAAAACACAACAAAAATTTAAAAAAATTCCAAAATACGAAAATCATCATCACTTAAAACTTTACGATACAATTTCTTATAGTTACAGTCAACAGGTGAAATTATTGTTTGGTATTTTTTATTCTGTTTTCTAAAACGGGGAGTTTTAAATCTTAAATAATTATACATAATATTACAAAGCACTCAATTGATTTAGTTGGCAAAAAAATGTTTAAATTTCGCGGTTTTTATTCGCCACAGGGTATAAAATAATTGATTGAAATCGATTTCATATTCAGTTTAATTTCTTGTACTAATTCGTATATGATAAAAAAACTACATAGAATGGATTCGTATAGATTTAATTTTGTGATTCCCAATGAAATAATGTGTTACTCATAGGCTCATATATATAAGGACATGAATAAGGAAAAGCTGATTTAATAAAGGTAGCAACTCCCGACTCAAATGATTTCGTCCTAATTTTGTTAGCGGAAGATAAGTAGCGGAAGATATTGATAGATGGCAGCACAAATATTTCTAACTAAAAATATTTTTTTGCTGGTTTTTTATTTGTTAAAGTCAAGCGTCACAAAAATATATTTCTTCTCGTTAAACTTCAAGCGGTCGTATACTTTTTGTGTTTTATGCGTGTATTCTGTTTTTTAAACTATTTTGACGTGTGTTTGTGATTGACATCAAATTATATATTGATATATTTACCTATATTTTATATGCATTTATATACAACATGCAAAAAATTGGTGTCAGTTGAAACATTGTTTAAAATATGTATATGTTAAATGTTGGTTTATTTTATCTTTACACACTTTAGATCTTCACCGTATCTATTAGAAAAAGAAAAATAACTGGATGAACTCATTCAAATCGATAGCAAGGGGATCAATCAAGTTGATTAACATAAGTTCATTTTGCCTAATTTATAATCAGTAAAAGCTTATGCATTTAGGTTGATCTGGATAATAGGTCATTGGAGGTTACCTAAAGTCAAAATGTATATTACCTTATCCTATATGAGATTAATTATAATTGCAGCGCTATGCGACCTGCTGCGACCAAGTTCAATGGAATCCGCAGACATCAGTTGAAATGGTAATCTGCGCTCTCAGCACATTTGTGATTCGCTCAAACGACCGTCCGATTGGTTTAAAAAATATTATAGATAGATTAAATCGAAAACATTATTAATACGTTTTTTAAATAAAATAAAATCAAATAAATTTGTATATTAATTCTAAAAGTACTTAATTAAGCAAAATTCACTTAGGGTACTGAGGAAGATAAATTGCACGCGCAATAATAAAATATGGCATGTAATCAAAATATTTGTCGCATCCATTTTAATTAAATTTTTATTATACTTTCATATTATATAATGTGTTATAACCAAATAAAATATTTAATTAATTATAAGTTATTTCTTAAAAACGAATTAAATATCACTGTATACAAATAACTTATAATAGTATAAGTACTTATAAGGAAAAACGCTTCAAAAAATCGTATGATGATAACGCAGTATTAGCGTAATCACGATGATAAATGTAAATCGATAAATAGACGAAAACAATTGATTTTTTTCAAAATTGGTGAATACAAAAATTTTTTAAATTTCATATAAATTAAATTAAAAATATGCTGCTATTCAGAAGCTGTTATTTATAGGTATTTTTAGACCAAAAATGGCTTGAAAAAGTACATACCTAATTGCAAATGTAAACACTTCTATATAATCTAAAATCATAAATACATAAACAGTAAACAAAAACTATAAGCACCACTTCACTTCATTTCATCAACTTTCTAATACGCAATTTTCTCGACTGTCTCCTATCCTAATATATTTGGCGTCTGCAATCGTGTCCCAATAGTTTAATTGGGATGACTTTTACTTTTTACTCATAACATGAAAACATGAAAAAACCCAAAAAACAAATAAAATCTGTGAATCATGTTTGGGAAAATGAGGAAAATAGCAAACGTTTGCACGAAGGGAAATCAGGACAAAACCATAACCATTCAAATATTGTATAAATACAAATATATTATAATGTTCATAGCGCTACTGTATATGTATATAATACATATGTATATAAACAAAACCGGTTTTATCTTTATTAATTGAAAATGAAAACCGAGAATTTTCTCCCTAACAAAAATTTCTGTATGTATTGCGCGTTATTTCCTTTATAATTTATGCGTACTTATGGATAAAATTATAATTTTATTACTTCGACGCGTCTATTTTATGATTTGTCGCTATATTTTGTCAGGAAGAATAATAAATATAAATATAATATATGTACATAAGGTCGAGTTGAGGGTGGAAAATTGTGTTCGTTTGACAGTTTGCAAGTGCAATGAAACATGAATATGGCGATTATTAAATAATTTATCATAACATGATAGCGTTTTGTTTTTAAAATTAAATAACCGAATATAAATTCAATAAATTTAATCGCTGTGATATTTGTTAAACTAAAATTAGATTTACGCACATAAATCGTAATAATTATGTACTATTTAAGGTTTAAAATCTTTCTATGATAACCAATTAAATTAATCATTAAGCGATTACATTTTTCATTTCTCTAAAGAAATTTTTTTTGAACGTTGATTGATTGAATCGTACATCTGAAATTCTCGATGACATTGAAATATTACAACTGCACTACACATATTTGTAATCCGGAATTTATTTACATATACATACATTGTTTAATCTTAATATGTAAACTGTTTTTGAAGCAGAGTATGTACCTATATAGAAATATAAGAAATAATTTTAATCTTCATTGGGCTAAAGTTAAAATCAAGTGGAACGTTTTTTTAGTATACTGTACATTTAAACATTTCTTATTATATTACACATTACATATCATCATCGGGAACATAAAAATAAATATTATGTATTTTTTTAATGATATTTTGTGTTTGGGTTTGTTGTTGTTTTTATATACTTATGTCTTAAATGCGAGTCTTTAGAAAAACAAGAAAAAAAATTATTTATTGTATCAAAAATGTATAGAAAGTATAATAAAATAAAGAAGAATAATGACGCCTTGCGCTACCACACATAAATTATTAATTTTTGGAACGATATAAGTATGTATGCAGAAGATATTAAATCTTGAAAATTAATCCCGCGGTAAAATAAAGGATCTCAATTATGGATCAAAATATTTTCGTTAGACCAACTCGCACGATTAAAGTGGCTTTTATTGAAAATGTCCACAGATATTTAAAAAAAATATATAAAAATTTAGTAAATTAATTTGAACGAAAGACATAGGACTCAACATTTTTGATTTTTAGCAAATTAAAATACATATATAAACATTAAAAAATGAAAACCTATACACACGAAATTGGAATAACTTTTACGTCTCACTCTTCTATATGTAATCGGTATCGGCACTCTTTAATGTTGCGAAGGGTTTCCTTACATAATATGTAGTGTTTTTTTATAAAAAAATTCATTATGTTTTTATGTTACTAAAGTTTAAGAAATTGAATGTTGATTTAACTAATACTCGTATATGAATACAATTTACTAGTCGAACCGAAAATTATGGCATTTTATTTGGCATGAAAAAAACAGTATTATAGGGAATTATTAATTGTGTTTACAAATGAAATTCAGACAAATTTTAAATTTTAGAGCATTTAGATCTGAAATATAACTTTTGTACGTGTTCCTATTATTATTAAATTCTATCATAATTCGCCAACGCGCGCAGTTGTATTAGCAAACTGGACAAGTTATCTCTGCAAAGGCGCAGAGTTATATTTAAAAAAGTAAAGTAATCCGGACAACTGCTTACGATTTACGAACTGAAGGCAGTCTTGATCTAACATTGGTTGGTAGATTTTAGAACACATTTCAAAACGTATGTACTCCAAATTCTATAATAATGTCAACATCAGAATTATCGTGCACGGTAGAACCAAAAATAGCGCTTACAAATTTGTTTCGTTTAAAATTATTTTCTTTAGGGTAAATATTGGAACCCTTAATTTGTACAACTAAAAATATTATCTTGCTCAATGACTACATTTTGCGTTCAATCACCATAAAGAAAATGTGAGGTGTGGGTCTTTTGTTGGACCCAAAACCGATATTTTAATTTTTGGCTATAAACTGTGTATATGGCATAATACCCAACCAAAATCCTTACATTAGAAACAAATTCCGACCGATATATAAGGAGACAAAATAAGAGTACATTCATAAAAAACATAATTTCAGCTAACAATGAACAAAAAGGACTGAGCTCTGCTACTGCCTCAATGATCTGACCTAAACTCTAATGGCTTATCTAAGGTATTTTTATATGAGAGGAGAAACTATCTTTTAACGAAACATCAAATTTTTATTCATATATCTGCAGTATACTTTTAACCAATTCTATAAGGCTGTTATTTATACACAAACCATAAAATTAACACTCAAATTGGTGAGATAGATATACATATGTACATACTGTTTTTTAAAAATCGAATTGAAGAAGTTCAAATTTCAGTCAGGCGTATATTTCTATAAAAAAATACCCAAATACATATATCATGGCACTTTAACATACAAACAAAATCTATAGAACCAGTTATCTTATGATATTTTTGATAATCGTGAGAAGATAAAATCATAAATTATTTTTATAAATCATGCGGATACTGGTCGAATAAAATATAACGATGAGTTAATGTGGGTGTCACATGACATCATTGACAGAATCGTAATCACGTCACAATTATTGCGCAATATGTATTATATGTCATTAAAAATCATTAACTCTGATCAAATTTTAATTCCGGCTATTTACAATTATCGTAACTATAGTAAGTATAATAATCGCGATTATTTTCTGAATTGATCAGACACACGACTAGAATTAAAAAAAATCCTTCAAAAAAAAATCGCGACACCATCCATAAAGATAAAAATGTTTTTTTTTAAATGAAAATAAATTTTAATTTATGAATCGCACGAAAAAAAAATATCAAGGCTAAACCGCGAGAATCATTTTATCTCTAATAATAACTTGTCACAGAATCATAAATAAAAAACGAACATTATCGTCACATCATCTTATCTTTTTGTTTTTGTTAATTTCATTTAGAAAAATTAAAAATAAATAAAAGTAAAACTCTTTTAACCTTCAAACCAAAAAAGAAATTGAACAAATTATATAGACTTTAGTGATGTGTTATCACACTTGTAAATTTTTACGAATGTGTACTGCAAAACCAAAAAGATTTTGGCAAAACCCATATAACTACAATCACTTTTTTCCGAATCATTTTTTTTTACAATACAACCTGTTATTTTTGGCAAGTGAACGCGAAAATTATGGTAAGAAATAGAAAACGAAAACAAAAATTTGTCAGACTGCCTGTCTTGATATCTATAATGATTTTGACCTCAAACCTCGGATATTTTTGATGAAGGCATACATATTGTGCTTTTAATTATATGGAGAGTTTATGTATGCTTATATTATTTTAATGCAGTTTTAACCGAACTAGCATCACATTTTCTCATCTTTAATAATAAAAAAAATTATACATTTTTATATGAGTCTGGATAATAAAACTGTTTATGGTGCAAAGGTTAATTTGTGAATTCTTGCTACCAGATGTATTTAAAATGCATCAATGTCAATTATTATTTTATTTTAGAATCACTATTTATTTTAGTATCACTATTATTTTAGTATTGATGTTAAAATATAAAGAAATGTGCAAGAAGAAATGTTTTGTTTTGTAACTAAACTAGAACGTGTGAGAGTAGTAGAATATCTTCATTTACTTGTATAGTTAAATATTTTTTCCCAACTAAATCAAAACCAAAATACCCAAAAATGCCGTCCATTAAATTTGGTTCTGATTATTTTAATATCTTTATTAAAGAATTTAATTTCTTCAAGTCATTCGTCTTTTATTCGTTATCTATAACACAAAAGATTGATTGCATTTTTATGATTAGTCATTCTTAGGGATTCAATTAATTAAGATAAAATGATTAGATTTTTATTTATTTATTTATTTCTATACGCTTTATTTACAGATGATTTATTAAAATTTAACGGAAAGTTAATTAAGACGATAAACGTTTAATTTTTGATTTAATGCACTAGGTACCAGTACAAAAATATTATCTACCACAAACAAAGTAACTAGAATATAACTACCACCTTACATGTATATACTTATAATGATATATGTATATACTGATAGTTAAAAGTCATAAATTTAAACCAATAGAAATTATGACCTTTCTAGTTTTATAAAAACCCGAGCACAACCATCTGCTCCAAAAACAAAGGAGAAAATACAAATACATTTTATTTTAATATATTATGTAATAAAATAATAGAGATTAGAAATGTTAGATAAGATATGCATTCATTCAATTATTAATTGATTTATTAACAAATTAATTGATCTTTAATACGCAACACCATACATAATATATTTATGTGCCACACTGAATTACACAGACACATATAAACATAAACACAATAAAGTAGTTCAGTATATTACCTGACTATGTCAAGAAATCATGTCAGAATTATATTTCCTAATCAAATATTTTCAAAAGCTAAAACGTCAATGTTAACACTCATCGTAAATGTTGACTTGCTTTTCGTTTATTAATTAGTATCTTGAAATGTATGTAAATATATTTTTATAAATTATTTGCTGCTATTAATCGCCAAAAAACCGAAATAGCAACACCATCGATTTGAGGAAAGATAAAATCAGTAAAAAATGTACGAATTACCGCATTTTCAATCACATATAAGAATAAATATACCATAATTCATTCGTATTTATAACACCTTATTAAGTTTAACCGCTAACCTATCGTTGTTGTTTTATATTCAAATTTATTTGACGTTCAATAATTTCCCACCGAACATTTAATTTAAATAATTAAATTAGATTAAAATTTAAGAAAAAAAAAATTAATTAATGATTTTTTTTTTAACTTTTTTGTTGTTTTGATCATTGATATAAGACAAGAAATAAGAAAATATTATACAATTTTTTAAATTTATTTTGATACACATCGTTAGGATAATTATTGTCGTATACAGCGAGACGGTCAAATTATATCAAATCGATGGAAAATTTGATTAAAAAAGATAGAATACATTTAACTATCTGCTGTGTACTATACTTTACATCACAATAAAATATTTGTGACAGATGTTCCATTCAAAAAAGCCATATTTTCATTTTGTAGCTATATACTAACGTTATGATAATTAATTAATAATTTCTCTAGAAAGCTATTATTTGGTTATAGTTCGGAAAGCGTCACCCCTTTTCATTTTTTCTACCTGTCTGCAATTTGTAAAACAATAAAAAAAATTTAAATGATTCTCTAGAGGTGGGTGACCTCCACCAAAGATTATTTTATACATGTAATTTAATAAAAATAATAAAATGGTATTACATAAAGGTATATATGGAAATTTTTCGAGCAACATGTTGCATACAATTTCATAAATAAATTATACATATTTTTAAAAATTTATTAATTTTTTACAATATACCAAAAATTAAATTTATAGAATTGTTATACATCCGTCACTATCGGATGTTGTTTAAAATTATTGGTACATACTCGTAGCGTAGCAGCCTTACGCTAAACTTTTGTATATAACATCATTCTTTGCGCTGACCACCTACGATGTTTATTATTTCAATAGTTTTGTTCTTTTATTTTATTTAACTTAATAATGGATTTGATCTTTAAAAAAATTAATCACAATGTTTACCAATATAAAGGTTGCAGACTAATTTTTATTTATTTTATTTTTTTTAATGATTTATTTATATAATATTACAACTGACTTTATTCTAAGTCATCTAGTAACTTTTCTATCATAATTATATTAACAGTTGTTGAGATATAGCAAAACGGCTAGTCCCAGAAATTAAAATTATTTATTTATATAAATATTTCCTATAACAGTAATTTTATGTTCCATTCACGAGATCAATTGGTTTGGTCCTTTGGAGACGTCTTACTGCCAACGGTCTGTCCCGCATATTGCATACTTATCTCGATGTTTTCGTGCTGTCGGAGGCGTGAATCATGCTTGAGAGCATGATACGTAATAACTTCATCGATGAATTCCATCTTTAAATCTCGGTGGATGTCTTCATTTCTAATGTATCATGGAGCATTTCCAATATTCCAAAGTACTTTGTTTGGGAACGTCTGTATCATCTTGAAGTTCGTTTTATTGGTACAGCCCCAAAGCTGTATACCATAGCTCCAGTTTCAGTATTTGCCGGTATAAAAGCAATTGATTGTATATAGATAGTTCAGAAAGTCTACCTAAGAGCCAATACATCTTCCTATATTCTTGTTCTTTCCATCTCAACTTAACATCCAGCGTCATACATAGATATTTCGCCGTATCTGCATAGGCAACTTGTTTAGAGTTGATTATGATTGGGATTCCATTAGAAATACTTTTATTAGTAAAGTTCACATGCACATATTTAGTTTCGTTCAGTTTTATCCTCCATTTTTTCATATAATTGTTGACTGAATTTGTCGATTAGTAGTTCCTTCTACATTGTTCCCAACTGCCAAAATCGTAGTATCATCAGTTGCTTCTTCTATTGGTGGTATATCCCGAGTATACGGGAGGTACAAGATAGGGCCCGAAACGCTACCTTGTGGTACACCAGCTGAAATTTTCTTTAGGTCCGAGTATTCGTCTTCATATTTTACACGGAAGTGTCTATCATGTATGAGCATGTATGATTTCATAGTATTGTTTGGGAAGGTCTCGCTTGAGCTTGAACTCCAATCCTCCGTACCAAACTCGGTCAAATGCTTGCGCTACATCCTGGAAAACGTTTGAACATATTTTAGTGTCTAGTGTACGCTCTATTATATCTGTGATTCTATGGACTTGTTCTATAGTCGCGTGGTTTTCTCTGAATCCAAACTGGTGGTCAGGAATGAGATTTCTGTCAACCATTATGGGTTTCATTCTCTTCAGAAGTAAATTTTCAAAAATCTTGGCTATAGTTGGGAGTATGGATATCGGTCTGAAGGACTTTTTATTGTTACATTGTTTGTTAGATTTTAAGAC
Source organism: Tipula unca (assembly GCA_951394425.1). NCBI lineage: Eukaryota > Metazoa > Arthropoda > Insecta > Diptera > Tipulidae > Tipula > Tipula unca. The sequence goes on from OX596380.1 coordinate 100,029,920, forward strand.
CATGATTAGCTCTGCCACCTTCCATTGCCTTGGAACGTATCTAAGTCTAAACACAGCGTTGATTATATGGAGAAGTTTACGTATCGCTTTATTTGGTAATTATTTAATGATCTGTCCGGTTATGAGGTCGTTTTAGCTCCTGTAGAGATACACTTTGTATTTCAAGCTCATCAGATCGTTTCAGTAGGTTAACATTTTCATCCGCAGTTTGCCTGGTTGAAACGTTTCTTCTAGGTGTCTCGCAACAAATAAGTCAGCTTTTTGTTTAGCGCTACGAGCCCAGCTTCCATCCTCACTTCTAATTGGTGCCGTCGGATTTGTTGGTCTCTTAAGTACTTTTGTTGCTTTCCATAAGGAATATTCGGTATCTTTTTGGCTAGTAAGTGACGACAAATATGTACTTATAGATTCATTCTTAACTGTTCTGATCAGAAATTTCAACTTGTTACATAGGTTATTAAGGACGGTTTTATTTTCCGTGGTTCGATTTATTTGCCAAGACTTTCGAGCTTTACGTTTCTTTGCCACAAGCTCTCTTACTTCAAGTGGATAGTTTTTACAGTTGTTGTTATTTGTGTATTTGAAAGATGTACTTTGCCACGCAGCTTGTTAGATGTGTTCTATTAACCTTGCTACTTCCTCTTCAACTTGTATAATGTTCCTTATTGGTGCTTGAAGATTGATGTTTTGTTCTAATAATTCTCGAAAAATTTTCCAATTGGTATTCTTATTACTGTGATTTCTTTTTCAATTATTGTTTCACTGACCGTCATAATAACAGGAGAGTGGTCTGATGTAAGCTTTTCATTATTTTCCAAACGAATATAGTTATCTGATACACCGTTTGTCACATAAAAGTCTATAGATCCGGTGTTTTGTTTAAATCTATTGGCCAGTAAGTTGGTGAGCCACCAGATTGAAAGTCACATTTTAATTTTTTTTTCCTGCTTCAAACAACTATCTCCCTTTTGGTGTAGTAACTCTGAGCTCCAGTATGTGTTTTTCGCATTGAAGTCGCCACCAATGATAAAACAACCACCCATGGTGTTGAAAAGTTCTTCATAATCGTCTCTTTTCAAATTATGTCGTGGTTGACAGTATATTGCTGATATATTTATTTATTTGTACTTTGTGCGAGTTTTGATAGTTGTAACTTGCATAGAATCACTTTCATTTTAAGAGTAAGAATCACATTTTAATTTTTTTCCTGCTTCAAACAACTCTCTCCCTTATGGTGTAGTAACTCTGAGCCCCAGTATGTGTTTATCGCATTGAAGTCGCCAACAATGATAAAACAACCTCCCATGGTGTTAAAAAGTTCTTCATAATCGTCTCTTTTCAAATTATGTCGTGGTGGACAGTATATTGCTGATATATTTATTTATTTGTACTTTGTGCGAGTTTTGATAGTTGTAACTTACATAGAATCACTTTCAATTTTTGATTCTTCGTTGTGTTTTATATTCTCGTTAATAAGAATGGCATATCCGCCTCTTGCTCTCTCTCTGATGGATGGATAGCATGGTAAAATCTGTACCCACTTATTCTGGCATATGAGGAGTTAGTAAAATGGGTTTCAGAGATTAGACAAATATCAATTTTTTGTTTAAATAGAAATATTTCCAGCCCGGAGATGTGTTGAATCAGCCCATTCGCATTCCAAATTACTATTCTGAGCGTTTGTAAATTTATTTTTATTTTCTAGTCGTGTTAGGTAACGATGATGATAAGTTTGTCAACTGTTCAAATATGAGTTTATTGGTCTCAGCCTGCTCATCAAGTTTTTTATTTAGAGCATCTATGCAATTCACAACATCTATCAAAATTTGGCCGTCGTTACTATCTTTTGCTTTTGCCTCTTGACCTTGGGTCACCGATGCATATGATTCTTTTCCTCGTAATTTATTTAATTCCCGATTTGTCTGTCATTGGTCGGGGCTTCACTAGCAGGCTGCAGACTAATTGGAACGAAAAATAAGCATTATTTCATGAAAATGGATATGAGTATATAACAAATAATTCCATATACACAAACAGGACACATAAAATTGCATCAAAAACCTGAAAATTTCAAAAAACTTGCCAAAGTCGTTAAATTCTATTTTAGAAATTTTTTTTCAATGTGATTTAATTGGTGTTTAAAATTTGATCCATTTAGTTAGGATCGCTTCGTAATATCTACATTTTGTCTGTAATTTTACATTAACAGTTTCTAATCGATTTCTTGATTGATGTCGCGGTAAGGCTCTGAACATATTTTATGGTATGATTCTAAACAAAAGTACGTAGTTCTAATGCACTTTTAGATATTAACTTATTATGTAAATTAACTTATTAAGGCTATTTGCCTTATAATAATAATCATTCAAATTTAATTGAAAAAATTATTTCACATTTGTAGCGCAAAGTAAAAGTTAAAAGAAAGTTGAATTTCCATTATCAAATATATTGATCACATAGTAGATCACTAAATGATTAACGAAAAATCAAGCTTCGCATAACTAAAAACATGCACTTAATCAAAAAATTACACAACAAAAGTAACAACAAGAAAAATTCATTTATAAATTTATAATAACATAAAAATCATAATTTTAAATCATATTTTTTGGTTTCTTATTATCAAGGTGTGGTTAATGATGTGATAAAAAGCATAAAACCCTATATTCATTTGTTGTCTGTTTGTAATCAGAATCAAACACTCAAAAACTAATAAAACTAAATATATATGAATTTAATACAATATTTATCATTAGTTTCAATGATTTCCCAATATATCAACAAAACATATGTACACACGTACGTATGTATATATAAAACGTATATGTATGTATGTATATATAAATCCGGATTAATTATTCAATTCCAATCAATATTGGAATGAATTTGAATCAAATTCAATCGCCCACAAAAGTATGTGAATAAAAAAAATTATTGTAAATTTTAATTAATTAATGTACATATTTATATTTAGAAAAAAAAATACAATAATACAAAAATTATTTACTATAATGCATAATATTATTTTCATTCATGAAAATTTATGATAAATAACTAAGATTTAACAAATAAAATTAACCAAAAGATTCGATTTATTTATTTAACAATCGTCTTAAAAACAAAAAAATTTAGAAATGATTAGACTTATTATATAAATGATATGTGGGTGATTCATAAATTCTTTACTATGTGTATTAGCAAAAGCAGAATTAAATTAATTAAACCTGACGCCAAAACTTAAATAAATATTTTAATTAATTTAATTACATTATTTACTTAGTTAATAAATAAATACATAAGACTTAAATACGTTTTTAATTCTCATCGACATTTGTTTCTTTTTTATTTTCAGTTGCAACAACATACACTGAAGCAACAATTAAATGTTATGTTTGTGGTAAAGGAGCTGATGAACCATTTAAAATGGCATCATTTAGTAATCATGATTATGATGATGTAAATGGTAACGCAAGTACACATCAAAAATATAACTTTTCATCTTCTTGTGACATTTTCGATAAAAGTTTGTCACACGAAAATTTTATTTATGAATGCCCGAGTGGATACGTGGGATGCATTACACAAATATTAGGTGTGGTAATAATTTAATATTTAATAATAAAAATCAAATTTTATCATTGTATGTTATATTACATATTACATTTTATTTAAACTTGATAATGAAATACAATACATACTGTTATACGGTTGTAGGTACCTTACATCAGGCAAGTGAATGTATACCTCGATAATTATTTGCGGTCAATATTATATGCTCGACTTAAGAGAGGTTCTGAGCGAGAGAAAGTATTATACATTTATTTATTAGACTTTCGAATAATAATCTTCGATTGAAAATTGTTTTCAAATTGTTTAATTTTCTAGAAAATTTTAAAATGTTAATTTTAAGGTTCACAACATTCTGATGTTCTAAATTTTAAAAAAAATTGAATCAAATTCTACATTTTAACAAATTCAGAAATAATTACAATTTCGAAAATTCCAAAATATTATCAAATTCTAAAGATTGTTTTAAAACTGAATTCCAAACAGAGTTTCGTAGTATCAATTTGAAGTTAATTAAAATCCTAAATTTTTCCGATTAAATTTTAAAATTTTATCAATTTCTCTTTTTATTTTAATCTGTAAAATTTTATTGAGTTGTAATATTTTATTATGTACATATGTACTATGATTTTTGGATTTTTAATATTTCCTGAAGAAATTTTGAAATTTTAATTTTACACATTTTAATATTTTATCAAATTTTGATGTACAACTTTATTTTCAAATATTATTTTTTATGTGATACTGATTCAAAAGCCAACTTAATTATTCGCCTTAAGGGTATAAACAGAACCAAAGATACATCGACAAGCGACGATGTCCGTCAAATTAAAATACACAGAAAGTAGGAGATGCTCACACAACTAATGGGCCTATTTAGACGTGTATGTACTACATCATGACATTACACAAATTCGTGTTTAGACGTAAACTTTCAAACTATTGACACCAATTGCGATTTATCTTTGTATGTGTAAAATTATTTTCATTTGAGTGAATGAATTTTTTATTGCTTTTTCATTGTATTAGTGTGTAACAAATCGCGCCGCAATTGTAATTTTTGAGGAAAAAGCGCAACACAAATATGCCACTCTAAAATTAGTTTATAGGCAAAGAGGTAAGAAACGAGGAGATACATCATGCGCTGTATACATTGTCTAAACATGCCCAATGTCGGTGTTGATAGCGACATTCTAGTCGAACTTTTTTTAGACTGTATTTGTCATTTTATCGACGGCTGTTTTCCGGCTCGCTATGTTGGGATTATATTTTTGGCCGTCATTTTTTATGTACATATTTTTTATAACATATGTACACAAATTAAAACAAAACTCTTTCCCCGCTGTAGCGTTGTATTCTTCTATTTATTCAAGCGATAGCACCAAAAGATAAATGTATTTTGTCGGTGTATCTTTGGTTCTGTTTATACCTTTAAAGTGTTGCCAGTAGCGCTAGTAAGAAATACGAGTCGAAGGGGGAACTAAATACAACATTTGTTTATATGTGAAATTGCCTAAGGGAATTTTATGATATTTCACCAGATGTCAGACACTTTGCGTTAAAAGCCAAATAATAATCGGTCAACCAAATTTGGCTTAAAATTATAATTTTGTCTTATAAAAGAACATTCACAATTACAAATTAATTTAATTTTATTTCAATTGCAATATTTGGCATTCGCCATTAAAATGAAGTAATTTTATAGGAACGACTCGAGCACTTTTTAAACTTGCTTCTATTTTCATTCAAAATAAATTTAAAAATTTAGCAAATATCGATGCATATTTCAGTTCAAATGTAAAAAGAGTATGTATTCGTATATCATTCAAAAAGGCATCAAAACAAATTCGAAATGCAAGCATTTTGAAAATCAGCCAGTTTTCTGATTATTTCATTAGTAAGTAGATAATCGCAGATGCACTTGTTCTAAAAGTGCTGATTCCTTATACCATTTCATAATGTGGACAATAGTTTATTTTATCGACCGGGTAAATAGTATATTCAAGAATACATTTTTTTAGAAGTTTTGTTTTTCTAAATCAAGGTTTTTTAATATTATTTATGTCTGCTAAGGGGTTAATTAATGTTCAGAGAAATTCATAAGAAAACTAAAAATTGTTTAGTGCAGTAGATGTGTTCACAAGAATTAGACTACATTTCATAAAATAGTTTAATTCACCCAGATCACACTATATTTTATTATAAGAATAGAAACACCATTTTCGTAATATGGATATCTATACGAGCACATATAACTTCTAAATAAGCTATGACTGAATCTTAACAATACCAAAAAAGTGAAATAGAATTAAACTGAAATCTCAAAGTCTATGTATTACTTCCGTACAGCAAATCAACATAAATAATTGTAGATCATTGTTATAAGAAATTGCGATAATAATAAAAGTTTATTGATTTTTCAATTTACCAAGAAATTGCTATGAGAACCTTAAGTGTAAACGTTTTATGTAAAATATTTTATTATATTTAGATTTTTGCAAGATATCCCTGAATTTAAATAAATAGTATCGAATTTGTATCACATGCATTTCAGACTTTTTTGCTTTGAAAACTAAATTATAAACAAAAACTATACAATTACGAGCAATTTACGCAAACAACAAATAATAATGCCATAACAACATTAAGATCATGTGTTATTAATTATATCTATTTGTATGGATACAGCGGTATTAAAATGAAATAACCTATACATACATATGCTCAAATCTATAATGAAAGGCTAAAATACCTTGATCACAGAAAAATAGTTACTCTATAACGATAAATTAAATTACCCAATCTTATCCTTTGTTGATGAAGGTTAATTTATTATAAGGCACTACAACCACAATCGTCACTTAAATATGATTTGGTACCTGAATAACTCTCAAAATAAATGACACTCAGTTCATTAATCATTCTGGAATGTGATCCCAATGATAATCATTATTTTTTCTTAATAAATTATTAATACATACGCATATTGAAGAACGGTATACTGAATTCGAAAATGCATTTTTAATTGTATTTTAATAAAATACCAATTAATCTTAATCTTGCGTGTAACAAGATACGCTAACCTTTGAAGACAAAATTAAATGAAACAATACGAAGTTTGATAGATAAGAATTAAATGCCTCCCGTTGTTTCGTTTATAATTTGTCCATTCAATTAAGTAAAGAATTAAGGTGATATATCGAACAGCTTCGATTAATTCGATTTTTTTATTAAACTAACACTGAAAGCAATTATTTATGGTCTATATTTGTTATATGTATATATAAGATACATATGTATATACATATGTATATGCATCTCAATTAACTATACCAAATCTTTTCTTTACAATATTATCCATTAACATTTTAATAATAACTAACAGTTATTATAATTTTTATTAAATTTATCTAAAACAAATCGATGAATGTAATAATACTCGTATTAATAATATGATGATATATTCAAGAAGTTATGAAACGTTAATATTACATAAGCAAACATTAATATACAAAAATGTTGGTATTGTTTTGTTGAATTTTGATATCCATTAAGCTGCCTATTTGACCTACAAACTATGTATGTATATACTTACTAATTATTATAAATGAAATTTTAGATCGATTCGAAAATCGAAAGTGTTTGCCTAATTTGATTAAACCAATAGTCTTGTATGTATGTATGTGTAATAAAATATTTGGGATATAATATTAACTGGATAATCTAAAGCTTTTTATATTTAGCTTCAACTATGACGGATTTATCATATTTTAACTACGAACATATTAATTTAAAAAAAAAATAGTTTTTAATTTAAGCAATACAATATCTATTATTTAAATTCTCATACCAGAAAATTAAAAATTTTCAGCTTCGATAGCGATCCGATTACAGATAGAAAATTTGCAGAAAAAAATATATTACATTAAAAAATAAGATTAAACTGACAAAAAACACATTAAAAAATTCCCTATAATGAAAGTAATATAATTTTTAAAAGTTATTTTAAACATAATTCTAGTTTAATCTTTAATGATGTGTGCCTGGTGCAACTTAATTTAATATACTATTGTATAAGAAACTTTTTTTTTATGTTGTATTCACTACCTGTTCTGGGAGTCAAGGCTCCCTCGACTGTTACACAGTTTGTTTATTTGCGTTCTTTTGCCTCGTCACCGTTGGCAACCAAATCGAGGACGCATGCCCACAGGTCCAATTTAAGTGACCATCTACACCTTGTATAGCTGTATAGCACTGACATGAACGATGGCTCGGCCCATGGATTCTGTACTCTCGACAGATGATTATAGATGTGTTCATCTTCATCCCAGTCTTGAAGGATGAAGAATTGGAATTCGAACTCGGTACCTCGCGATGTCACAGCTTCATCCACTGTGTTATTTACTCGAAGTAAATAAACTTAAAAATAAAATAAAATCCCCTTCTCGGTCGTCATGTTTATTTCAACACGAAAACTACAAGCGCTACAGCTTGAATTCTTGCTTGAATATAGATGCCAATGAAAAAATCTACAAGCAGCTAAGATTACGTAGAAATATTACCCGTGGTCAAGAGTTTTGTAACCTCAATATCAAGTTATAATTAATATATTTATTTATTTTACTATTCGATACGCATGTTTCTTTCAATATTAGTAGAAATGTATTCTGGCCTAATCTTCTTTCCACTGCCATAACTCGGTATTTTATAAACCGCTTGTATGTTAAATATTTTAAATGCCAATCAACATAAAAATTTTACGTGCATTGTACGAAATTGCGATTGCTGTAAAATATTTACTTATTTTATTATCAATTAAGTCGGACTAAAGCTATTTTCATTAAAGTTTATTGATTTTTCAATTAACCACGAAAAAGTTACGAGAAAATCAATAATTATGGATTTTTGCAAGATAACTTAATGTAAATACATGTAAATATCTGCATTTAAATGAAAAATATAAATTTTCGATTAAAAATACGATTTAATATATTTTTTACTATGAAAACTTAATTATGAGGAAAAGCTATACAATTACGTGCAATTTACACGAACAACAAATAATAATGACAACAACATTAAGATCATGTGTACTTAATTATACATGTATATCGTTATTAAAGTGAAATAAATTACACGCAGTTAAGTTGGTAGGCTATAATATCATAATTACAATATATAATTACAAATATTGTTTTGTCTCAAAGTTCAAAGAAATCGATTACGGCTCACAGGCAAAATGTTTTTTTCCGGTGATAAAATTAAACACACTTATATGACCCTCTTGGTAATGTGCGGAACCACGAACTATGCAGGCAGATAATCGATAATAGGCTATTCTGCAGCCGTGTACATTGTTCAGCATAGTTCTAGAAATTAAAGTATAGCAATAATATAGGTTCTAAATAGACCTGATAATTTCGTTAAAATAAATTTAAAAAATTGAATTAGTATTTTATGAAGAAAGATTTTGATGACCCTAAGTATAAATATGTATTACGAATGTTGAAAAAAAAATTACATCATTTCTAAACTTTCACAATAATTTTTGATTTTTCTTCATCAAGATTTTCAATTCTTATCTACACAGGTTCCGATAGACCCTGACCGTAGGTATATCTGTACATGTTTACCGAAACGACACACGCCGGTAATTCTGATAGGATTCGATTAACCATGCCATATCGACAAGTTATGTTTTAGCAGCTATCGACTGAATATTTCTAGGAAATCTACCAAACTTTTTAGCTATCGGAAACCGTCGGTTGTAAATAATTGAAACCGACGAACAAATTTTTGCGAGTTATAAAATTAAAATTCACGAATGATTGTGATAGGTGTGTTAGTTACGCACAGCACGTTCCGTAACAGCACATTAAATCCCTAAAGGAAAAAAAAGCGAATTCCAGATTTTCATCTAACAAATTCATTTTCATTGTTACATATGAAAAAATCCAGTTGATTTTTGTTTGTTTTAGTATAGTTTTTTTTAAATTAAACATATAATAAATATTATATAATAAATTTAAAAAATCTGTTGAAAATAAAAGCTTAAACGATGTTGAAAAGGGGAAAAATGGTGCTTACCACGATCAAAAACATTGATCCAGCCGGTTCATAGCACATTGTTGTTCTGAATTATTTAACAAATCTCGAAATTAAAACCGATAGATAAACGTAGAATAATTCATATTGCATCCAATTCCACTATCTGCTCGCAGAATCAAGGATGAAAATTAAGAAAAACCACCATTACACCAAGCTCGAAAAAACAATCGGCTTCAATTTTGGAAAGTGCTATAAAGTCGTATTTTGCAATATGAAAAAAAAATTCAATTTAGACGGGCCCCATGGTTATAACTTATAACTATTATTTACATGACCTACGCCAAGAAGGGCTAGTTCTCGATTGGCATCACAGCACGTAGGGGTTATGGTCTGGGGAGCTATTTTATACTATGGTGCGATTGAGTTAGATTTTGAAAATAAGAAAATGACAGCAAAGTCGTATTTGCCTATTTTAGATTCAACATTCCCAAAGTTCCAAGAGACGTTTGAACCACTTAAATAGATTTATCGGCAATATATCGCTCCTAGTCATACAGCAAGGATTGTAAAAGTCTGGATTTCGAAGAAGAAGGTCGCTTTACTTCAATGACCCCCATATACTCTCCTGATTTAAATATTATATTAAGGTTTGGTGATGGCTTTATCATAAGGTATATGAAGGAAATAAGCAGTATAATGATAAGGATTCACTTATTGTTGCCATTAAAGCTGCTTGGGTTGACATTACCTTTAATTATTTGAAGTCGCTATACGATTCAATGCTCCATAGAATATTTGAGCTGATTTAGAAATTGGAGCCAAAATAAATAAAACTATTCATTGTTATAAATAAATAAATAAATTTATACGTTAATCAAAAAACAAATCATTTCCTAAATATATTTGGTGTATTTATTCAAATTCTTGCGTGGATTTATTCACATTTAACAATACAAAATGCATTTTTTATGGTACTTCCTAACAAAATTTACAACTTCAGAACTCCACAAAAACAAATGTTTAGCCTTTTATTTTATTGATTATGTTCATTAAATTTTAGAAGCACAATCCACACCGGGGGTTAAAATCATATACAAACGCATTTGCTATAGTTTTTTAATTGTATGCGGTTTAGCTTAAGAGTAGGACGCTTGCTTTTCACGAAGAAGGAAACCTCTCTCACCCAGCCAATGATATAACTATAATATCAGTTTCTTTGATGAGTTGCATTATTTCATATTGGTCATAACAACAGACTTCCAAGTTCATTGATACAGGAGGTCAAAAGCGAATTTAAGAATTTTTAGAGAGAGGTTAATTACACTAAGATTCAAGATTATATATTTTATATTGTTTGTTTATTTATTTATTTTAAATTTAACTCGTATCTGATGGATGCTGCCCTTATACCTTACTCTGAAAATCCGGTAAAAGACAGAAAGAAGGCGTGCTAGATTGTTAGAATGTTTTTTCCTCACACAATACCGGAGTTCATTTTATAGCTTTCAATCTAAATACTAAAACTATCGAATTATTTAGCCAATATTATTATTAAAAGCTACTTGTCTAAGTTCGCTTGTTCTTATTCATAAATATTAATTTTATCTAACTCACCAACGTGGAAACGGGTAGTTTAAAGAACAATGCAATTATTTCAATCTATATTTAATGTTTATTTTAATTTTAATAATTGATTTTAAATAGTTTAGATTTCAATTTTGGTACACACAAATTTTCTCATAGAATGTTATGTATAATAGACAACCAGATTAAATCAATAGTCATGTAAAAATAATCTTAACGATTGATGTTAATCAATAAAAATTTAAATAAAATATAATTTCGTACGAGTAATATGGAGATCAAAAAATTAATTCAATAGAAATGTAAATAAAATTAAAATACTGAAAAATTGTATGTTTAAGATTTGTGTGTATACAGCAAAATTGCCTAACAAATTCTGTACTACTCATCTAAAGATAAAAAAAATAATTAATATGCAACAACATGGCAAAACAGCAAATTTAAACTTTTTGTCCAATTGTATTTATTCCATTTTTCAAAATAAAAACATAGCAATACTAATATGTATATGTACCATATACACTATTCATCTCTATATCACTGGACGGATATCTATATAAATTTGATAAATTAAAGGGATCCCCATGTAAAACATACAAAATAAAATAAAAATTCCACATGAAAAATTAATCATTCCAAAAATTATGTTAAATTTGTATCTATCTTTCTTTTGCAGGAAACGATGTCATGCGAACATGTGATATCCTAAAGATAAATGATTGTAAAACGGCAAATGGTATAAAATATTGCTATTGTGCTACAGATTTATGTAATGGCAAAATTATTGATACAATTTTACCAATGCATCGAGAACTTCATAAAAAATTTATACAAAACTCGGATGACGAAGATTTTATGGAATCATCTGGCATGAGTGAATCTAGTTTATTGCATTTAAACGAAGAAGATGACGAACATAATGATGAATTGCACAATGGAAGAAATTTAAATGATGATTTTCATACAGAAAATATAAATCATATCGATTTGTCAGATCCTATATGGACAACACTAGTGACGAGTACCACAAATGATAATAATAATTTTCTATTAACAACAACAGAAAGTAGTCACACTTCAAATTTAACTGCATCGAAATCACGATCAACGTCATTATTATTGGAGGGTTTTAATTTTAATTTATTATTATTTGTAATCTATTTAATTATAAATTAAATTAATTTAAGTTTTAGTCTTAGTTAGTATGGCTATTTTAGAATTATAAAGTTTTAATTTTTGTAGTTTAGGTAGTCTTAGAAAATATAATACTAATATTATACTATATACATTCTAAAGTGATCATATGGCGACGAGTAGTGAGTAGTTAAATACTCAAAAAGTGATCATAAATTTACCAAAAACAATAAAATATACATATAATTTATATAACTTGTATAATATAAATGCAAATGATTGACTGTTCCTCGGGCAAGCCTTTTATACATCATTCAAAACAACCATTCATTTTTGGCTACATTATATCGAGTAATGTATAACTTGAAAACTTATGATTATTTTAATTTTGGTTTTTAGTATAACTGATTCTAAAATAAGAAGTAAAATAATCTTTAAATGTGATATTTAGCTTTTAAATTAAATTATAGTTATATGTATAGTTATTATATTCGTACAGAATTCCAATCACATAATCAAATAGAATGGAATCGTTTAGCAAAACTGTCATAACTCATAATCTCATTATACGAAATCTTTTGGTTATCTTAAAATTAAATAAAATCAAAGTTTTTGCTAATAATTGTTTTGGGATCCATAGTACTGATAATTATTTGCCTAATATTGGAAATAAAAAATTTTATAAAATCATTTAGAAGTTATAACGTACGGAATGAAATTTTTCTGATTTCTGAATGTACTGGAAAATTATTATTAGTGGAAGAAAATTAATTAAATAACAAGAATCAATAAACAATTAATAATGCGGTATGTAAGATTTATAATTTTGAGTATTTATAGTTATTGCAATATATTGTCATAATTGTATAATAGTTAATCGCGTCCCAAGAAGAATCAATATATACGACCTACATTTATGTATATATATGTATCTAAAATAACCCATTGAATAGTCAATCAAAAAACTAAAATTGCACCAAGTTTTTATAGATTTATAAAATTTACATAAAATTGAATATTATATATTTAAAAACAAAAAACAACTAACAAATTGATCTCATCTAGTCAATTAAATTAACATATTTAGTCATATAAACCGGTAACAAAAATTTATTTGCATCTTCACAAAATAATTATATAAACGAGACTAAATATCTATAATAAACAATTTAAGAAGAAAAAATTTCTGATTCAATCTTTTAATAAACCTCTGGTTAATGAGCTTATAAATAATGTACACCACTTGAACAGTAAATGCATTTTAAATTTGCATTCTTTTATCCTAAATTAAACACAAAAATCTCCATAAATATTTTAAATATCACGATTTTGCTTTTTTAAATTATCAATACACCGTATATTATAAATTTATAAATATAGAGATAATACATAATATGTAATGTATACTAAATATATGTACATGAATTATTTATTTAATTATATTATTGTAAATAGTAAGAATATTTTATATCCTAAAATGTATTCCTTTGTAAATAAACTAGATTAGATTAGAATCTACCTATTTTTGTGATTTAAATACAAAAATTTCTTGCGAGCAATAACAGTAAGAATTAGTTTATGTGTGGTTACAACCATAATAGGGCTAAATTTCCTGAATATTATATATATAATTTATTTTAATAGTAAATATATCTATAAAAAAATCTTTAAAGTAACATTTTAAAAACCACTGTACATTTTTTTTATAAAATCAATTTAACACTTTTTGACACACAAACATAGAACCATTCAATTCATATATGGGACCATGATTTTATTATGTGATGCCTAAAAAACAATATTTATAACAGATACATATTATTTATATGTAAACGAATTACTACTTTCATAGAACCTTGCCTAGTACACATTTATGTATAATTCACCTTTAATTATAAAACAAAAACCATTTCTGAGGTTGATACAAATTAAAGAACGATAAACAGTGGTTGTGGTATTTCAATTGTTATAACATAATTTTGGAGCGAAACCAGAATTGTAAGTGATTTTTCCTTTAGAAATATCAGTAGATCATTCAATAGTTATATCACGGGATATTAGGAACTTTATAATTTCAACATAAAATTTATAAATTAAATTATTTCAATAAATAAATAGATAATATTGAGCCTTAAACTAATAGATGGATCCACGGTGCGTATTCGAATAACCAACTAGGTATTTATTTTGAAAAATTACAGAATATTTCATACAAAACCATAAAAATCGAAACCAATTTTCAAATTGTATTAATCGTGAAAAATATTATTATTGCCAAAATTATAGTCGTATATTTTCATAATCACACGTTATCATGCAAAGAAATTGTACGATCTATATTAAACGTCTAAATGAAACATTAAATCTCAATTATAATATAAAAAATTATTATTAAAAATAAATCAAGAAAATCATTCCATAGCTATTAATTAATTTATGTAAAACACTAAATAATTATGAAATAAAATTAAAAAACTATAATTTTAGATAAATATTTTATAGCTTAGTCTAACCACTACCAATCTAGAAAGATCTGATATTATTAATATTAGTGAAATAATTTATTTACCTAAATCTTACAAAATTAAAGAATATTGCACAAAATGTTTAGAAAATGCATACATTCAATCTTAAATCGAAACAAAATTTCTAATATTAAAATATATTACCATGAAATGAATTGATTGTATAGTTGTAATAATTTATATAATTGTGTAATCTTTAGTTTAATTAGAAATTGAAAATATTAAACAAACACAACAAAAATTTATAAAACCCTGACTGATTATTTTTGTTTTCCTTTTTGTTGCATAAATTTTATTTAATTACATATATAAGAAATATAGAAATTAATGAATTAATTTGTAAAACGCAAAATAATTAAAAATATATAATAATAAATGTAATTGTGGTTGAGTATTAATTATAGAAGAAACAAACTATAATAGGTAGGTACATGAACTTTGAATCTAGCTTTGCAAAATTCCCAAAAGTATTCAAGAAATATCTCTAATGAATTTTAAAAAAATAATGATAAAACATTTACATTCAAATAGCAGGATTATAAATCATTTAAACCTCTAAATTAAAATCATAATATTACTAAACACATTAAATTCTTCAATTCTCTCATTTTTCTGTTACTACAAATCATCCAAGTTTACAAAATTCTTTTATCTAATCTGAGTAATCTGATTTTCCTGGACAAAGCCCAATTGCATGAACGAGGATAGAACAACAAAAAATCCAAGAGTTCGGATATTTTTTCATCCGGGGATTTTGTTTTTGCGTATTATATGAATACTTAAATTTTGAATTTAAATAAATTATAATTTATTTTTATTAATAAATTTTAATTTATTTTTATTATATTTTATTTTGAACATTTTTTCCATTTTTTGTGATAATTTTGTTGTATTTTTTTATTTAATATCGATTTCGGATATTAAATAAAAAGTACAACTAAATTATCACAAAAAAAGGAAGAAATATTCAAAATAAAATATTATAAAAATAGAATAAAATTTAGTTTTAGTGATACAATATACATAAATACAAAAAATGGATATCCATAATATAAAATTATAATTATCTATACGAGTAACTGAAAAATAATTATAAACAGATGATAGAATAAAATCCACCGGTTTAATTTCTACTTATAAATCCGAGATTATATCTTTTACATATTTGCGATCATACAATTGGCCATTTAATACCTGATTGCACGAAAATATTTAATTAGAGATTAGCTAACCAGTGGTTAAATGCCAAAATTGTTTTACATTTCCCAACCGAAATTCAGTTCAATTTTTTTTTGCACTTTACTTAGAAATATTAAAATTTTCTATTGATACAATAAACAGTTAAAATCAAAATATTAAATATCTAAAATTTCCTAAAATTCTCTTAGCGATATTAAAGCATAATACCGAGATTTTTTGCAGATAACCAAATTAAACGTAATCTGGAGCCAGATAAGAGTTTTTGTAATATTAAATGGTCAACAACAGCGGGAGGCGACGATGAAGATAAGCCTATTTTCACAAGGGCAATATTTTTCGAAACAGTAATATTAAAAAGATTCATAATATTGTTGTTTTCATATAATAATACGAATGTTACAAATCTCGCAATAATATTAAACAAATATCTAATACATATTCTTACCATCGTCAGTTAATTCCAATATTTACTATTCGTAAGCTAACTTTTATTTAGTCTAATCATGGGTTTTCAACTTATGAATATAACACTGCAGATTTCATTTTTCCAATCCTACAGTCCAGTAAAATTATATTCTTTGACATGTGTGTATGCAGATTATTTATTTCAGTTTATGTAATGTTCATCGTTGCCAGGAGATAGATTTTATTATTTTATATAATTAAGATTTAGCTTGAATTGGTCAGGTGTTCGATATTTATGTAGTTTAATATAATATACATAGTGCTCAATTTGGCTATTGCGAAATATATCGTGTTAACAATAGTAAATTCGCAAATTATAGGCACTAATCGATAATTTTAAAATAACTAGTAGGTATAACAGCTTAAGTGGTGGTTACATACTTTAACTGAGGATTGTAAGAACAGGCCCCTAAGTATCCTTAACATACCTGCTAAAAAGATTAATAAATAAATCTTAATTGAAGTACTTCGCAGGAATGGTCGACATCCACAACTCATTAGAAAGAAAAATTTATTTTTCTCACGACGACGACAACTTAAGTGAAGAGAAACAATTTGTGCTTTGAGAATTCTGCTTCACAACAATACGTCAAGCCGACATCGAAATGTTAAAAGTAGCTCAATTATGTACGTCTGTACACTCCAGTTAGTTATCCTTGTAACTTTTCAAAAGTCTATTCCTTAAAATGGTTAATGTTAAGAGGATCGACATAGGACAAAAGGGTTTACTGTTGCAGTCTCATTGTATTATGAAAATCAAGCTAGTACAGAGCGGACTTTGGCATATCTTCCTTATTTTAGCTGCTCTCATATGAATGATCCTAAGGTTTTTTTGATCCAAACTCATGACGAAGACAACACTCTATCGCAATTATTAATCAATTAATAAGCTTTTATTCTTGTTAATTTTTATTAACTATTAGCTTACTATGAAATTAATAAGTAGTTTCACTCTAATAACTTAAAATTATTAATTTGTCAAATGAAATGAATTAGTATAAATATGAAATAATACTTATGTTTATACATATTAATATTGCTATTTGTAGCATAGTTAAGTGAATTTATATAATTTGACATCATTTTATATAACTTTCCATAAACTTTATTCAAAAATATGATTCTATTGATTCAGAAATGGGAATATCGTTGCTAGAAATGATTGCATTCTTACAACGCTTTAAATAGCAAATCGAACTACTCTGTTGAGTTTTCGATTTGAAACGAAATGTGAGCTGTTGGCAGTTTATAAATTTGTGAAAGCTTTAAATTTGCTCTTTGGATCAAAAGGTTGCTAAAAAATGAATGGGTATACTACTACAAATCATCAAATTTCTATGAACGTGTAGACATACCTCTATTATTTAAATCATAGTTTCTCTATGAATCAACAGATGGCAGACTTAAAAAATAAAATTCCCGCTATTTTTATGAATATTTTAAATATAATATAATTAACATAAATAAATTCAATACGAACCGTCAAACAATACATCTTGATAGTGAATAAACTCCTTTTCCACGTTTTCTCGCTCTTTCCTTTCCCAATCTTGTTTCATCTGTTCTTTTATTCCAATAGCCAATATCTCATCAGATGTATCATTTGAATCCTTTCTAGGATTTTCACCATCTGTATCGATGATCCAAGTTGTTGGAGGCTAAAATAGCAAATATCTTTTTAATTAGCTTGAAACCAAACAAATTATAAATACTCCAACCTCAACTACTTCAGACCGTGATCCAACATCATTAGATATATTACCATCTTTACGTTTCATAAACTCCAAATCTTTTACAAGGCACTTTCGTGTACGACCAAAGCAATCAGTATATTCAACCCAATCTTCATCTGGATTTGTAGTATTGTAATCATCTTTACACTCGTCAAATGAATCACTATCATCAGACGTGTCACCAGTTTTTCTTGTATCTTGCATTTTTTTATTAAACATTACTAAACAATTTTCATCCGAGTTTAAGCTACCTCCTGCTTTTGCCATACGCTCGTAATATTTACTTTTCATTTCAAGAATACGTTTTGATTTAGCTAGTAAGGCTACGTCTTCAATTTCTTCAATCGACTTCTCTGACACCACTATATTTTCTTGAACTATTGATTTACTTGAATTTCCAGTATTTTCAGGTTTCGGTATTTTACTCGGAACAAAATTTTCGATTGACTTGGTCGATTTCACTCGATTAACTTCCTCTTGTTTTCGCAATAATTCTGCTTTTAAACTCAACAACTACAATACAAAAGCAAACACATTAATACATTTTGAAACTATTATGTAGGAAACAAATAATACCGATGATATATTAACATCAATCCTCTTATTTGGGTCATTCATTTCTCTATTTTTTATAAAATATATTTTTATTTCAAATAAAATAAACCTGCATGTCTTTGCCCACAACAGAGTAGTTCTACAATCGATTAGATATTGGATAATGGATAATAAAAACAAAATCTGCCGGTTGTCAAATTTAACAATAAAAAACTGTTCGAAAAATTGCTCAATAAAATTTGGTATACACATTAATTACTACATTGTTCTTCTATCGGAAAATAGAAATACTACTCATTGCAAAACATGTATGTATGTATTTGTTTGCCTACTGTCCTGTATTACTAAATTTGAAATAGATCAAGTTTTGAAAAACTTCTTTTTGAGTTGTTGGACGCTGTTGGTAGTATTTTTTAAAGTTGCGAATTATGATAACTTGTTATGTTTGTAAAATTATATTACCAGCATGTAGTTTAATAAATTAAGAATGTTTAAATATTTAACAAATTTATTATTTTTAAGTTTTAAATACACAAAAAAGACAAATAAGATCGTCTCCTGGTTAAACCGCGATAATTTGAGATGATCACAGTCTTTTGACTTAACGTCTAGAGTTAAAAAAAAACATTTATATAATTTTGGCCGATCAATTTGGGCTCCATTTGAAATTAGTATATAACTGTGTAATTGAGTTGCATCTTTAGAATCATAAAATATTATCGGTAATCAAAAGAAATATGTGGAAGATGGTATGAAACCGGTTAAGCTTATATCATTTGGTCTTCTTGCGTTCGGACAGATTCGAATTTGATGTAATGATAAGTTCTGTAATGATATGTTCCAAATTATCGGTAAAAGATTCAAAGGAAAATTTTGCCTTGACACGTTTGTGTCCCATTTCACCCATTTTTGGAATCAAACTGCGATCTTTGATAAACTTAATCATATTCCGTGCAAAATCCTCCCTATCCGGATTGCATAAGAAACCAGTTGATTCGTGTATGATTGTTTCCATTGGACCGCCACTATTTATTGCTACTACCGGTTTAGAAAGATACATTCCTTCAAGAGGAACAATTCCAAAATGTTCATTTTCTGGTGTATATAATAAAATTTCGCAGCGACGAAGTAACGCAAGTTTTTCAACATCGTTGGGCGATTGTAGAAATGTCACTTTTGAGCATAAATCTAATTCGTTGGCTAGACATTTCAATTCATCAAAATGCTCAACATTTTCGATTACCCTATGATCATATCCACCGGCAATGATTAAATGTGACCTCTCCCATTCTGATTTTGACAGGCTATTTGGAAGTAGCTTGAATGATGTCAATAAAAGTGTCAAATTCTTCTTACGCTCGAACCGATTGATCGATAAAAACACGAATGCATCGTCTGGCATTTTAACGGGTAGCGAAAATTCATCTGTCTTGGTATCATCGAAATATTTTGTGTTGAGTGACGGATGCAAAACATCTGGAATTATGTCTAATGATCGAAACGTCTCTTTAAAAACTCTGCGAGTAAATTTACTATTCACCAGGATACCATCAGCTTGGCCTGTCGTTAATTCTTCAAGGTAATTTAACGGCATCCGATAAAATTTTTTAATAGCAGCACCCGGTTTTGCCAGTAACTGATCCGGAAAATGGCAGTAAAACAATATTTTTGGACGTTCTTTAGCTAACTTAAAAATTGGAATGCCAAGAGAGATTTGATCGCAGAAAATAACGTCGATTTTTTCCACTTTCGTAATCACAAACACAGTATAGAAAGCTGCATAAATCATTCGTATGTAGGCACAAAGTGCGTAAAATTTGCCGAAAATTGTCCTTGGTATCCAATCACCAACAGTACGTACAATCAATTGGCCATTCCTAGTCTCTTCAAAACAATGGTTTGGATCGTGGTGATTCGTCAAAAAACTAACATCATGTCCTTTATTTTGTAGAGCAAGGGCAGCATCAATGACAAGCCGTTCAGCACCGCCGATTCCTAAATCTGGATGCACAAAGAGTACACGTACCATTTCTGAAAGAACAAACAACAGAGATACAGACCACGTCTTCAACTGCCAACATCACTAAATGTGACGCGATAACGATAAAATTTGAATTTTTGTAATTAATTTACCGGTTTAAAGTTGATTGATATAATTATTTAATTTACTTCAAATTTAAATTATTTGAATAACTTCGAAATATCACAAAAACTTTCAAAATTGTATAACATTACCAACTGATTAACTTAGAAAAAATCACAAAATACTTAAAAGATTGTTTAATAGATAAATATAATATATATGTATATTTTATATGTATTTTTCTAATTTACTTAAATTATATCATAACTATTATGGATTTTTAGCTTTTTACGTCAATTTGATTTGTTGTTTTTTAAATTGACATGTCGCATTGTAATAAATTGAGCAAACGTTTATGATTACTGTGTCCATATAGTGAATCGTATTGAAATGAATAAAAAGCAGACACAATAAACTAATAAAATGAAGCATTTATAAATAGTATAAATATTAATACTTCACTTTATTTTTCGAAAATTCAATGCACAAAAACAAATAATTATAATATTTCTCAACAATCAATACGTTGGTTTGTAACTTGACTAAACACCAAATCAATTGCAACCAATTTTAAAATAATATACTTATCTCATTCTCTTCTTATACTATGATATGTAAAATATTTATTAATTATTGGAAAAAATTATTGATTTCGTAATATTCATATACTAATTACATCAATTTTGAATTTCTAATTGATATTTTTAATTTAAATTATTTTAAATAAATAAATATCTTAATTTATTTAAGAAAATTTTTCTTCCTCTTATTATTATTGTATTGCTCTAAACTGAAACAAGGTTACAAACGATAAAAAGAAACGAATATATGTTTCGATAAATCAAATTACAAGTATTTTTTTTAGTTGTCTTCATTCAACTTTCGCTCAAATAGTCAATGTGCGACAGACATTTATACGAAACGGATGGGAAATTAGTATTTGTTCCCAATTAAAAATATCGCGAAAATTATTGTTGTGTATTCTGTTTTGTTCATGAGTTTTACATTTTTCTGTTATTTTCGTTCGTTGTATATTATAAATAAATTGAAGTGAAATTTTTGATTTTGTGTTGTGTGCTATTTTATTTTATGTGAAATACAATAGCTAGAAAAACTACAGAATACGAAATAAATAATTAGTCTCAATTATTAAAGAAAAGTGTGTAAAAATTATATAAAAAAAAATCAATAATTGGTTGTAGTAGTAAGTTCCAAAACAATCACTTATAGAGCTTTCTTTCTAACCTTTCCAAGGTCATACACTCAGAAATCAGCTGTTATAATAATAAATAAGATATTCTGTGTGGAGTGAATGAATGATATTATTTATAGTGACAAATACTTATGTTTATGAAAAAAATCCTATGAAATGTAAACAAAGTATCGTTTAAAAACAATTTCAACAAATCCGAAATCCATTTGCTGTCTAATGTATTAGAACTTCATATCACATACATACATAGCTGGCTTTCAATAATAATTCAAAATTATGAAACCGCTGAAATAATTAAAACATTTATTAAATCTGTTAAAATATAATGTTACATATAGTTAAGTGATTAATAATGAAAAACCATATCTGCCAAATGCTTCCAGTTGACCATTCTTTTGAGAAAACTTCCCATCAGTTTTTCATACAATTGCGACCGGGATCTAACTCCTGGTTCCTAATGCTGTTTTGAGTAAAACTGGGTTTTGAAAATCCTTAGTTTTTAAAATTCTTGTTTTCAAAATCCTGGTTTTTAAAATCTTGATTTTTCAATTACTGGTTTTTATTCAACTACAATAAAAGCTGAAAAATTTAAAAATTTCGAAAGCATAAAGCAAAATTATAAAATATTCTATAAACGTATTCTTTAAATTAATATCTATGTATAACCAAAATTTAAAAATAAAATAATGAAATTCATATTAAAAATTAATAAGTAAAATTGAAATGTTGAGTTCATTTGCTTAATGCCATATTATGCGCGATATTTTTTAAATAACTTAGTCTATCTAAATTTTGTCGTTGATTGGCAACAGTGTTAATCTTTTTGTATCGTTCGTAGTTTTTTTTTAACTGGTAATGAAGTTCCGGAGCGCATTTGGACTATTCGGTTTTTTGGCAGAAATTAACTCTTTTCCTAACTCTGCAATAAGATCGTAAAGCCCAATATGTGGTTTGCCAACTATAACATTGCATCGCCGATGCCAACTTTCTACCGAATTTTGCGTTTTTGAGTATTTTTCATTATCCGAAACCGTTCAAAAACTGGGTGAATATTGGGGTTTTGGTTGTATTTTTCCTTTAGTTTGGTTTCTAGTCCCGGTCACGTAGTTCTTTTCAAACCATTTTCCAATTTCCCTAGCATTCGGGTCGAAGGTTTTTGCTACTTCCTTATAATATAATGAGACTTCATCGGGTGGAACGAATGCTAAACTTTTTAGCATACGCATTTGTAGGCTAAAATGTTCGCTATTACCATACTTAGCTGTACATCCTTGGGCCTGCACTTTCCGCCAGATGATTTGTCCGAAGTGTACAAATATCCTTTACATTTAACATCCGGCAAAATATTTTTTAGAGCCGATACGCTGAAAGAAATTTTAAAACTTTCGGAATTTTAATATTAATAATGCTATCCGATTGCTTTATATCACTAGATCTGACTCGACTTATTTCTTGCTTCTGAGCCTTGTTTTTCGGTAAATAAACTCGATACTCCGGATCACAATTAACCACACAACTTCTTATTATTTGTGAAGGTAAACTTGTAGATTTTGCCGCTTCTGTTTTTACACAGATCGTAGGAATGACTAGAATGGTTTACCTTTATTTGATGGTACAATGGATACCTCCATTATGCAACTTTATTTTAACAGTTAATAGGTATTTTACACGTTTGATAATTTATTTTTATTTTTTCACTGAAACCACCACTGAACACTTTAAAACACTTTTAAACAAAACTGATATTTTCATTAAGAATTGAAAAAGTATTAAGTAAATATTATTTTTGGTTAAATAATATAATTTCGGAAAATTACCGAGATGTATAAAACTATATTTTCTGAAAAACTGTCGGGTATTCCCCGAAATGCAATAAAGTAACACGCGTTTCACAAACAATAAAATCTGGAAAAGTTTTTGTAGTTTAAAAGACAGACACCCACACAAACCCACACACACACATAAACTCACACAAATGCACTTTCACATATGTACCATATTTTCAAAACTGGATTTACAAAAAAATATTTTTATTAATTCGGGCGGCTCGCACTAATAATAATGTTTTTTTTAAAATCCAGGATTTTGAAAACCCGAATTTTGAAAATCAAGGGTTTGAAACTAGTCTTTTCAGAACCAGGATTTGGTAGCCAACTCATTGCGGCCATATTTCACGAATAACAGCTCTTATATTGTCTTTTAGTGTTGGGATCGTTGCTGGTGCATTGGCGTAAAATGTATCTTTAACATAGTTTATATATTAAATTGAATTTTCCATTTCGCGAAAACATAATGCGATTAACTCGCGACATGTCTAGCGCCGTCCTTTTGGTAATAAAGATTGTCCATATCCATAACATCAACATCGGACAAAAAAAAAATCCAATTAACGTTGGCAATCCTGTTAACGTTTCCGAATGGAAAAATGAGGGTCTTCGTAACACTTCCTGCCATATCAGCAATATTTTCAGTTGATCGGAAGAACGATTATGGGGAGGTCTCTTTATATCCGTAACTTTACCAATACATACAAATTAAATTAATAAAGCCATTCGAACAGGCGCCTTACATCAACCAAATTCAGTACCGAATTTCACGAATTGTCACCATTTGTATAATGAATTTTCACTATTTCTATGCTTATTCAAACGTGTATCATTCCAGTTTTACTAAACGCCAACTGTTTACTTGTCAAATATTAAATAATTACAAAACCAACTGTAATATGAAATGAACTTTTACACAACAGTAAAAATCGTACAATTTAATTTCAATGGTAGGCACACATATCAGCATTATGTAATTATATTTTCATTTCATTTTATTACGGAACGGTAAATGACCCTCGGGTGCTTTTATTGTTGATATCACTGTTGAACTTACCGGAAAACGCTGGAATACGAAATGTTATTACAATCTATTGAAAATTAGTGATTTCTTCCAATACCGCTACTATCTGATTTGACCAAATATTCCGTTGAAAATATCACTAAAAATAAGTTCTGTCTCCTCTTCTCTGGAACATAGCAATCAATGGATTGCTGTTGGAGCTGGAGAGAAAGGGGATCGGGGTGATTGCTTATGCAGATGATGTAGCGATAGCTGTCTCTGGTAAATCTCTAAGCACGGTGAAGGAGGTAATCCAAAATGCCCTCCTAATCATTACAAGGTGGGCCATCAGATGTGGACTGGCAATCAGCTCGTCCAAAACTGATCTGGTACTATTATCCTATTATATTTTATTATATAAAATCCCTGTAGTAGATCCACCTCTCTTAAATGGCAGGAGACTAGCTTTTACTGACAAGGCAAGATTTCTGGGCGTAATCTTGGACAGTAAGCTTAGTTGGAAGCCCAACATTCTGGAAAGAGTAAACAAGGCTAATATAGCCATGTACTCGTGCAGAAACGCCATCGGAAAGAGATGGGGCGAGCTGGTACACTGGCTATTCACTGCCGTAGTAAGACCTGTACTTATATATGGGATGAGCGCGTGGTGGCCAGCTCTTGATAAAGTAACGTACAAACAAGGGATCGAGAAGGTGCAAAGAACGGTCTGCATGCTGATAAGCGGGGCACTGAGGACAACGCCAACACGTGCCTTGGAGGTTATGCTTCACCTCGTCCCGTCGATATTTATGGTAAGCAGATGGCACTCGACAGTAATTAAATCGCTAAGGAAGGAACCGGCGAATCTAGACTGCGTTACACCAATTTTGTGTTTCGAGAAAAGGTTTCGAACTTCCTGCCCCTCAAGGGAATCTTGGAGGGGTGGGTCTGTTGCGGAAGCAGAAGCATTGTAGTTCTTTATGGATGGCTCCAAGCTACACGGTAAAGTAGGAGCTGGAATCTTCTGTGATAAACTGGAAGTAAATATATCAGTTCGTCTCCCTGATCACTGCAGCGTGTACCAGGCAGAGGTAATAGCGATTGAGGAGGTTGAGGGTTGTTGGTTGATTAGTTAATTGGTTGAGGCATGATGTGGAATCCTCGCCTGATATCGCAATTTATGTGGACAGTCACGCGGCAATCAAGTTGCTGGCCTCGGTTTCTCTGACGTCTAGGGTGGCGTTGGGTTGCCACTTGTCTCTGAATGAGATGAGTAGCAACCCAACGCCACCCTAGACGTCAGAGAAAATGAAAAGATGCATTTCAACATTCAGATAGTATTTATTTATTGCTCATATTTGCAGAATAATTAAAAAATAATAGATTTACCATTATAAGACAAGATATACATATATTTGTTATCAAAATTTAAATTAAACATTTGTCAAACCTGTTTGTAAGAATTTCTGAAAATTTTATCAATCAAATAGAAAATGGTAGGGTTTATATACAATTTGAATTTTCTAAAAATTCGTGTCTAATATAATATTTCAAACAAATTGGTAATTTAAATTTGATTGAATTTCGAAATTTTTCTACCTATTTCAGTAAATTTATAATATTACCTACATAATTCAGCTCAGATGTTTCTACATTTCAACCATATCACTTAAATGAAGGCGTTATAAATATACTCTATGACCTCGGAGTTGTTTCAAATTAATTTTACACAGAAAATGAAGAAATATTTTTTCAATATTCAGACAACAGAATGCTATATAGCTTGAAGACTTCGAGCGGTAAAGAGTATAGTTAATTGATCTAACTCGCAGTACCAAAGAATGTAGTCAGGGATGAGATGCTGCTACTTCTTTCTTTATGTAAATTGTTTGTTTTTGACAGTTATAATATTTTTTAATAAATCAAAAGTTCATAAAAACTGTACCACAATTTCATAATGTTGGATTTCTAAAACTTAACATTATAGTATTCCATAATATCTATTCTACAATGTTATCAACTTCTGACCTTCGGTTCTCAAGTCATCTAAATTAGATTAACTACATTTGCCTTAGTGTGTTAAAATTGTTGGTATTGGTCGCGGTTAGATATGTAATGGAGATTGTGTGCATTTTCTTATAAACCGTCGATTACATCCCATGTAACTATCATTAATATTAATCCATATATGGACCAACCATATGAAATGATAAGTCTAATTAACGTCTGGTAGCATATTTTTAAAAAGAGTATTCATTGAGATTTCTGAAGAAAGATTGCATTTTATTTTATATGTTGTGTCTAATAACAAATTTCTTCAGTTTTCTTTTTCATATTGCTGCGCTATTGGCCAATTGGATCGATTTTCTACACAAGAAAGTTTCTAATCAAGAACACTTTGAAGCACCTTAGGATCTTTCGTGATATACCCCGGCTTCGGATATTTTGTATTAAAGTGTGCTTAAACCCCCTATCGGTAGACGATGTAACAAAAATAATTTTATTAATCTAACTACTTTTTAATATTGGAAAATGTTGGATCATGATAATAAAATTAAATTATAAGTCAAAAAATATAATTGTAGATTCTACCTGGCTTAAAAATTGCTATAAACTTACTGCCAAGACGGTACCTCTTACGATTTTAAATATATAGTTTTTCTACAAACAAACAGTATTTTTCTATCACTATCTCGAAAGATGAGCCGCTATTTCAACCTTGTGATCTCGGTAAGATCAATCATTGCATTTAGTTAAAATACCGTAGCAATATACATAAATAAATAAATAAAAACTATTAGTTGGAAGTTTGCCCCTGTTGTATAAAACATTTTGAATATATAAACAAAGATTTGATAAACTCTATGCCATTTAAATTAATTTTATTCATGTTCTATAAAGTTGACACAGGTTATCGTTTTATGTAAAATATTATTTTTTGCAATACAAATTGTAATTGAAGTTTAATAATAATTTAATATGTCTGACCCGATTTAATAAAATAAATCACAAATTCAAAATCATATGATAATTTCTATTCTTGTATAAATCCTAATACCGCCTATAAAAATATAGAGCTGGTCAATAAAATATTCAATTTTGGCCAATTTATATCAAATGATACGGGACCGAACGAGATTCTAGTAAATAATATGTACAGCACAGTATTAAATAATTATTTGAATCATTCAACATTGACATCAATGTATATAGTTACATTTGTAAAATATTCCTAACTATACTCGTATAGCATTAATGGTAAAGCATATATCAATACTTTAAATTATGTCTATGTATATAAATTGTACATTAAGTGTTAAAAGCCTTGAATTTTTACTGAAAACAATAAGAAACATACGCTCACACATTTGCTATAATCAATAAATTTAACTCAATTCGCATAAAAAAATTTTGAATATTGGCTACCTTATTATAGCTACTTTAGTGGTTCGAATTTATCTTAAATTAAAGATTTTAGTTAAATGTTGATATGTTGAAACTTACAAACTATAGAAACACTGTATTTCCAGTTCGATTATATTAAGAGAATTAAAACAGGAGTAAAATAAGTATAAACCTCCACATGTTTGCACATATTGAAAATCCATTAAATTCTATATCAACACATATCTAGCAGCACTCTATAATTTATGTATAAAATAATAATTATGGTTTTAATGGTTTGAATAAATAAAAACAGATTCAAATACTAAAAGGCGGGGGGAATGCGTGAACGTGAAAAATGCCAATCAATCAACATTCTTCAAAATATCGTAGAACATTGAGTCTTGAAATGGTGTTTTCTATTTTATGCGTCACGAAATTATCTGTGTAGGTACACTCAAAAGTAATAACACCACACGATTCAGTATTTAGATAGAGTTTGCAAAAAAAAAACATTATTAATTCAAATTCTCTTTGTATGTACATAAATACAAAATTAATGTATTGAATTTCATTTTAAATGTACATATAGTAGTTATACAGGGTGGTCCAATAGACACTTTCCTGTTAGCTTTATGTTATATAACTTTTGAACTGTATATTTAAACGCAAAGATGTTTTCGGTAAAATAAAGCTTCAAATTGCTTACATAGCTTCATTTTAATATGGGCGAAGGCCGATTTAAATCACCATTTTTAGTGCGGTGACCTATATGTTAACAGAATTTTATCGGTTCAAAAACCATCAAACAACCACGGTTCGTATTGCCAGGAGCGCTCAGCCTTGGGTAGGTTCTAAAGTGGTTGATATCTGAATCGATCTTTCGAAATCGCATAATCGAAAAACAAGTGGGGTAATGTAACCAATTTATCCATAATTCGAAAATGCTCACATCAGTTCAAGTTGCCATGCTGTTGCGCAACGCTTCCGCAATGTTTAATTTCATTTCTTCATTTTTAAGAAATGAAACCCAAAAATGTGCATTTTAGGTTACAACAATTTATAAGAAGAAATGTATTTAATTTTTTGTTGGCTAAATGATTAACCATAGTAACAATAGGTAACCAATATCAATCAATTCAGATTGTTATTTTTATTTTATAATCGGTCAACATAAATTATTATGGATAATATTTTATAGGAAATTTACTATTAATATTTAATAGATTTAACTAAACTTATTGGCTGCCAATGAATCTATACATGTGTTTATACAAGGAGGCCTCACAATGGAGTATACGCTCGTTAAACTAAATTAAATAATTTCGCTGAGTTGCCTAGTTATTTATGATAGATTTCCACGTTTTTTCAAAAAGGGTGATTTTGAATCACCTTGAAATTCATTAGTTTCGGAGATATAGACTAAAGTAAGTTTTTTTTAAATTAGAATCTATACTTTTAATCACAATAAAAATAGCAGGTGAAAATAAATACTTTCTGCTCAGAAATTTTTTTTGTAAAGTGTATGGTCATCAAAAATTGATATTCATTAAAGCAAAGTAAATCGCTGTTTCATTTTATCGGTATACATTTAAATTTTGTAAAACAAGTAAAAAAGTTTTTGGAATTAATTGGCGGGCATTTTGAACATTTACTAACATATTTTACCTTTCCTCATGTTTCCTATTATCATAAAACCAATCTGAAAATTTCGCCTTCATATAGAAGTTCACAACTTCGAAATTTCTTAAAACGAATTCCTATCTTTCCTCAAAAATTCAAATTCAAATTGTTTAAAATTCCGAAACACCAAATTTGTGTTCAATACAGTTTAAGGTATAAAATTCATACAAACATATAATTATATACTTATATAACTAATTATTATAGGTTTCTATAAAAGAGCAACATAATTATGTGCATAATTTTACATTTTAATTATCTACATGATACTGTGTTTAGAGGTTGAAATTAAGATTGTAAATTAAATCTTATAAATTATTGAGAAAGTACAAATATTTTAATTTCAATTTATAGTATACCTATAAGCTTGGAATATAATATGGCCAATTGGCCATTATTACCGTTTCCATCTTTTTCACAAAATTTTGCAACACATGTTGGCATAATTGCGGCTCAATTTCACCAATAACACGTTGAATATCAGCATTTAGTTGTTGACATACATATTTTCTTCTTTCGCATAGCTTCAAAAAGAAAATTCAAATGGTGCCAAATTGCGCCATTGTGATCACCCAAATTTGAAATAATGCACCGCCAGTTATTTTGGTATGCAATAACTGTATCGTTTCCCTTGCTGTGTATTGCAAGGTGCACTGTCTTGTTGAAACCACATCAATATCGTGTATAATTGATGCCTAAGTTTATTATCATGCCAGATCGTTATCATATCATTAATGCAACACCATTAGCATTTTCGAGAAAGTAAAATTCAATTATACCATATCATCCTACTTCAAATCCGCTTCAAATATTAACTCTTTGTGGAAGCATCGACAGTTCTTGAATCACACGTCAATTCTCTGCACCCAAATGCTACAATTTTGGTTATTAAGAAAGCCCCTAAGATTGAAATGTGCTTCATCATTAAAAATAATTTTCGTCCTAAAGTCAATATCAACGGTTTGGTTTTCCAAAACCTAACACATGGCACTGGTTGGTTTATTTTCTTTAAAATGATCGATGTCAAAAATCGGCCATATATTTTTGACATAAATCTCATAAATCATTAAATCTCCATAATAACTCTAGTTTGGCACGCTTTATATAATGTAAATATACCGCATACATATTTAAATTTAGATGTGTAAAGCAAAATATGATATTTAATAACATATTGTCAATTTACAGCAAAATAAAATTTAATTGATTTAATATTGCTATATGCATATAAATTGGGATTTCATAAAATTGATTAACCTAGATTCCTGTTTTATTTCAAATACGATTTCCCTAAAATTGTGTTTTTATGAACAAAAAGGTCACAACCATTATTTTGCCAGATTTAACTCCAATTAAAAATCTACGAGTTATTCTATCTAGATACTAAAATCCCATTGCTATGATTCATGTGTTTTCTTTGTTAATTTACAACGCTATGTATTTCTTCAGTTTTATCTCTGTGCGGTTTTATACAAAAACAAAACCGCATATAAAATTCATAGAGACTAACCTGATCCCAAATAAAACCACAGGTGTAACCAATATTATTAGTCGATTATAATCAACTCTGCTAATTGGTGTAATCCACTAAAATTTATTTTAAAACAATATGTACAATTGTACATGTTTCGATAAAATAAGTTACGATTTTCATACTCTCACCAAATATTTTATCTCGTGAACCATAACGTATACTATAGAGATCAAATATTCTATAAGTAGCTCTAACAATGCAACAATAAAGTCATTCTTCCTTTCGTGCTGTCATTAAAGCAGCTGGATTTTATCGCCCTGAACAAAAAGATCGCCAACATTAACATTTAGCCTTTTACGTAAAATTTAAAATTAGCGATTTCTTGTTGTTTGTCATTATTTACAAATTTGTTATTATATTACCTATAATTTTGTTAAATGAATATCGATGATGTAACCAGATTGGTTTTATTATTCTTCTGATTTACCACATCCATTTCAAGAATTCAGACAAACCACTGAGAGATTGATTTTTTTGCCATCGATATCAATGTATGTAGGCTTTTAAATGAAAATTACATTTTATTGCTATTGTTAAGATATGAATTTATAAATTCGACGAGTGCGGCATATGGTGGGAGCGCGGTGTGACCAGCCGCAATCAGAAACGATAATTTTGACTTTCGTCACACGCCACACTCTACCGAGACACCGAGACATGAGCTAACTATATATTTTTCGTCACAGTCACACTAATATAGAAAAATCATAATATTATTGAACCATTCACATATGTAAGCAATTATCAAGATTTACATATATAAAACCACTTTGACGGGTGATTTGCATCGGTTATAATTATAAATGAAAAAGCTCATCAAACTCTTCTATATTTTGAAATTTATTAACAGTTTAAATAAGTCTGTTTTTTCGGTGAATGTCATAAAGTACGACAAGAAAATAATTGCTAAACTACTACACTTACTAAATAGTATGGCTCGGACCGCACTCTTACACTAGATAACCTGTTCAAGATAGAAGGTTTTAAAATATGCTAATCTATACTAATCAAGCAGAACTTCCGTTTACAAAACATCGTCGAATTGGCTAGTAACGGTATAAGGTAAGCTAAAAGTAAACTGCGAAAAAGTAAGAAAGCCTTAAACCCCAGAAGACATAGAAAACATAATCTTCAAGAAAAAAAGTTCGATCTGCTAACATGTTAAATTCAAATTAGTTTCAAATACTGTTTCAGGTGGGAGTAAAATAGCAAGTATAGTAGTATTCAAATCTCGCTGGAATTCTGACAGTTATCGCGCAGAAACAATATGGCGGATACACAGTGATGTATTAAGTACAATAATTCATGTTTATTGTTTACATTTTTATGTAATATTTGTATTTAAATGGAAAAGGAACGTTTTTAATCACAAAATGTTTTTATAATTTAACTTATAATCACTGACACTTTTGAAATTAATATTTAATTCAATAAACTAAGAATTAAATTGAAAACTGATTTTGCTTTTTATGTTGTTGTGGGTTTGTTCGATATGAATATCATTTGGTCATTTATTTTCCTTAGTCCGTACCAAAATTAAATGTTAACAGTGTTTTCAAAAGGCGTGCAATTTTTTTTTTGACCTATTAATTTTCACTTGAAATATGATTGTAATAACATAAAAACATAATCATTTTGAATGTTTTGTGTATTAAAACTGAAATATAATTCTTTTTATCGGTTATTTATTATTTTATTTAGGTTTGTTACCTAAGATAAATCCGACCCATCAAAATTTTTATAATTTTTTTTTCTACACACTGAAAGCTGCGCGGAACAATTTAAAAAAAATTTCTTTTAAGATCTAAATAGGACTATACATACGAGTATATAGAAAATTAGTTTTTAATTTTAATATCTACATATTATAACGCTTCTTTAACTTTTTAACTCTGGTATAAATGGTTTCTTTCGCTATAAATTATATCTGTAAAATGCAAACCCTTATAGATGACTGCCATTTTAAATATATGTACTATACATATTACAAACATTATTATATACATAGTGAAAAATACGTGAAATCACAAATTCACTATATGGAGCCATAAGTAATGTTTTAATCTTATGATTTTTATGTTTTGAATGCATAGCCTTGATTTAAAAAAATGTTGAAATACTTAATTTTTATTGTTGTTGTTGTTGTTTTTAAAGATACTGCAGCCCTCATTAGCACAGTAAGTAGCGTTCTTGTTTTGTTATTCGAGGGTCTCGGGTTCGATTCCCGGTGGTGACCAAAAATCACGGTTGGATGTTTTTAATGTGTAAGTATATGTGTTTGTCCGGGTATTGCACCGTGGGCCCATGTGGCATTGAGTGCTGGAATAATCCGCCCAACTTTAATTTTTTTTTTTAAAGATACAGGGTGTCAAATTTTGAGAAAAATGATAATCATGATGTTATATTTATGGCAATAAAAAGAAAAATAATTGTCCGATAATTGTGATTTTGGACTCATTTTACAGGTAAGTTAATAGTAATTAATAAAAAAATATAAAAATAGTATTTTGTTTCATTTCTTCTTCTTTAAATTTCCCGCCAAAATGTTCTTTTTCAATTTTCTCAACACTAATTTTTTTTTTTTTTTGTAAAGAGTTCGACAATTAATATTTTACAACATATAAAAAAACTGGACCATCTGTTTTTTTGTATTCTTGCAAAATACGTTTTAGTAAGAGCATTATTTCATTTTTATATGGAAAAACTATATTTGAATAGATATTCCTCAGTGTTTTGGAATTGTTTACAAAAAGGACAGTTCAGTTAAATTATTAGTATTTATTATTCAAATGTAATTATAATTATTATATTTTAATAAAAATCACAATTTAAATTTAAGATAATCGTCAGAATTAGAATATTTTTTACAATTCAAATAGCCATCCTCTGTTGGAATGACTGCGTGAAAACCGGGGGTTCCTTTTACTGTTTTTAAATTTTCAAACCTAGTTGCAAGTTTGATTTGCTTGGATTTATGTTCTGCGTATGAACAAAATCCAAAATTGATATCTGTCTTCAACGTTTTAGCCCATTTAAATAATTTATCTCCATTGGTTATTGTACTGCCGTATTCCACTGTGAGACTAGCTCTGGATGCCATTCTTTTAATGGTACCCCATACTCCATTACATGGACCTTTTCCATGAGCTGTTGCATGAAAATGCTATTCACAGTCAACTCCAAAATCATCTTTGTGTTTTAGGATGTTCTTTAATGTTAAATTTTTATAATGCGTGACTGCGTCCTCGCAGCCATGTTCCAGAAATGCATTTTTCCAATATTGTTTAAAGTTATCCAGTCCTGGGCAGATTTCGCATTCTAGAAGGTTACATGATGGTGTAGGCTCAGCACATAATATAGATGAAATATAATCCCGGTAGTGTACTATCTTTCCGTTGGTAATAGTTTCCATTTTGGAGCCATAAATAATTAATTTCACATTTTGATGTATGGTACACACGCAGACTGTATGCATTCCACTACTATCTGGCTGTACACAGTATTTAGGACGAACTAGTGAAATTTGGAAAAGCTTAGAAAAATTTTGACTCGTCGCCCTGGTGCAACGACTTTTATCCCTCGGAGCACTCTTTCAGTGTACACATCATTACCCGCTTTTCGTTTTTACCTATTGCATTATCCGACAACGATCATCAGTATAATAAGATAATACTGCTTGCTTCAGCTCATCACTTATTCGCTTTCCTACTTTAGTTGCTGGACGACTTAGTGGACCATTCTTGTCCCGTATAGATCTTTATCTGTTCGCATTATATGTTGCGTTGCGTTGAACTCGCCCTGAATTTCTCGAATGGTTAATGATTTTGGTAATATAGTAAGTAGCTGAATCTTATGGTTTTCTCCAGTTCTTTGAATTTGGTTTTTAGATCATCATATAGTTCAATCTTCCTTTGGACATCGGTTGACTGATTAAACAGCGGCATGACTCACGAAACCAAAGATGTTGATACTGTCATAGAAGTTAAATCGATTAATTTTTGCTGCTGATGTTTTGGCCTGGCATAACGGATAACACCTCATTCATTTTTTCCAAAACAGATAGATTTTAATTTAATTTTAATTAAACTTTTAAATTTTAAACTTATAGATTTAAATAACACGCTTCACTATCACTACTATCATCGTTGTCCGCGGCTATTTGCGGTGTTATAGGTGATGTATCTGATGGTCCCGCAACTGGTGACAGTTCTGGTTCTATTTTAAGTCATTTGCAGGTAATATTTATATAGCACGTTGAACAGAGATACAATTTATCTTAATTCTCAACCGATTGTGGCTAAATTGCTTAATATAATCCGTAACTGGTTTTAGTTTACTCGAACACTTTGAGTCGCGATATGGTTTGCAACACAATCGAAATTTATCGATTATCAAATTTAATGCACTAGTACTTCTTTATCCATCACTTTCCATCAACTAAACCAAAAGTTAAATTTTAACTGTTATTTAGATCAACAATATCCTTTTTTTGTTTTCAAAAGAATTACTCATCGTTTAACAGGTACAATAAAAAAGGGGAAAACAACATTTTATTTAATCTTTTATAAAATAACCTAAGAGAGAAAAGGGATTTATAGTACTATGATTAACCAATTTTTAAACGTGGCACTTTCCAATTGGGCGACTAATATTTAAATGTGACGCAAAATTGTATATTAATTAATAAAAGAACAAAAAAATTAGCCAAACTATCTTTTTTGTAAACAGTTTCAAAACACTGAGAAATATCTATTCAAATATAAGTAGGTTTTCTATATAAAAATAAAATAACGCTCTTACTAAAACGTATTTTGCAAGAATACAAAAAATAACGGTGGTCCAGTTTTTTTATATGTTGTAAAATAGTAATAGTCGGAACTCAATAAAAAATAATCAGTTTTTGTGAAAATTGAAAAAAAACATTTTGGCGGGAAATTTAAAGAAGAAGAAATTTTACTGTTATTATATTAATCGCTATTAACTTATCATTAAAATCATAATTGTCGGACAATTATTTTTCTTTTTATTGCCATAAATATGTATATATACATATAAGGCTATGCATTCAAAACATAAAAATCATAAAATTCAAATATGACTTACATAAATTTGTGATTTCACGTATTTTTCACCACATATACTCGTATAGTGTTTGTAATATGTATACTATTTAGCTAAAAAGGAAGTTATCTATGAGGGGCCACGATATCTAGAATAGTATTATTTATAATATTATTTCCTGCTTTCTGAACTTATCTATAGAATATAAATAGTTGTTTATTAAATTTTAATTTTTTTTGTATCGATATCCTATTGAGTTTTTATTAAAAAGACTAAATTAATTTTAAATGTACATTCATGTATTTTTGTTCTCTATTATATTTTATGAGAAGTAAGTATTATATTTGCTAACGTAATGTGTAATTGGTTAGTAATAGTGATCAGCATGACGTTGTTAGACGAAAAGGAAACGGCGCCTTAAGCCACCTGCTCCAACCTCGTCTTGTGATACTTCTAACCGATCTCGTACTGGTGGTACTAGAGTGTCAGTATGTTGAATTGTGTTTATATCTGTTTAACACTGGTATGGTGCTATGAAGATATCAACGTTTATTTAGTTGGTTAGTATATATATTTGTGGAATTAGTCCGCTGAATGTATTTTTTGTTATTGTTATTGATGAAACAACTGGTAAATTATTTTGGTTTTAACTTCATTTTATATATGTGTATGCACAATTAAACAGAAATTTTACTTTTTATTTTTTTAGGTCGCAATTTTTACGAGATTCTCGAAATGTGTAACAAAAACACGACATGTGTAGTTACCGGAATTTTTATATGTTTAAAGATAAATGTGTAAAAATTAATATCTACACTTATTAAGTTTATCAAAAACAATATTTTGACCAACAAATAAGATATCTTTATATTAGTAAATGTTATGCAAAATTGGTATTGAAGTTTAATGTAATTACTAGATTTATGTATGTATTTATACAATATATAATTCAAAATATTTCTAAAATTCTTTGTTCAAACATTAAATGCGTTCTCCCAAAAATTTGTTTTGTGGCAGTTATCCAGTTTTTGTTTAATTTCATAGATACTCTCGTTGTGTAGGACCGTAATTCTATCCGCCAACTGTCAGATCACTTGTTTTGGAATTATTGGCAATCGAATAGCTTAAAATTGCTATTCCATAATATTTTCATTTGAAAACTTTAAATCTGAACCTCTTCAAATGTCATAATTATACTAAATAGCTAACTAAAATTATTTCGAACTCACAATTTAAAAAATAACAAGTAGATGTAATCAACCTATTGCGATAAACACGTGAAACGTAATGTACACGTATACAATTCAAGTTCAGTAAAATATAAATTCAATCAAAAACAATTTTTTTTGTTATTAAATATAATTGATGCATTCGATTAAATTCAGCTATTGTACGACTCTATTGAACACAGTTTGTAGTCAACGAGGCGTCAATACTCATTGTAATGATATCAAATGAAAATGGTCTTCATATTATCATAAAATAAAATTGGTTACTATACATACTTATTATTTATAATAGTAATAATCAATAAATAGCTGCAAACTTGTATGACAATTGATACGTTTATCAACAAGTGCGTATTGGTTTGGTAAAAAAGATTAGATTTAGCTTTAGATGTTAACAAAGCAACTGCTTTGTATTTATTTTCTTTAATAAGAAAAACTGAATAACTTTAATAAGTTAGTGATTTGGTGTTGTAATTACAACAACAATAATGCAATTATTGTTGTTGTAATTTTTCATAAATTTCGGTAATATAGAATAAATTATTTATTTAAACTCATTACTCAACACAAATCAATTTCTGTTTGGAT
Source organism: Tipula unca (assembly GCA_951394425.1). NCBI lineage: Eukaryota > Metazoa > Arthropoda > Insecta > Diptera > Tipulidae > Tipula > Tipula unca. The sequence continues at coordinate 100,068,335 of OX596380.1, forward strand.
ATGATGTAATTCTAAAATATTTAAAAAAATACATAGCTGAAAACAACGCTATTTGCTTAATGAAAGAGAGTATCATGTACATTGCAAGATTTATATGATGCATCCAAAATAAATTAAATGTTTATAAAAGTGAAATCTTAAAAGAAGTCTTTAATTTCTCTCGAAAGAAAACCAAATAAATGAATTTGTACGTCATAAAAGCTGACTCATTATATTTATTTATTTATTCTGTACGAGTTATTCACAAATACTTTATCGTAAGAGAGAAGCTCAAAAGGTTTATGTATGCGATATAACAAAAGTGCATTTCAATCTAGGTTTGTTTATTCGCTGAATTATTATGGTCTAAATAGGAGTATAACAGTAATACTTGAGTGTCTAGCAAGCAAGCAATTTGTATATCACAAAGTATATTTCAATTTTAATCTTTAGTATTTCGACAATGTATGTTAAATATAAATATATATATATATATATATGATCATAATCTTGAATTCCACATCAATTTTCTTCTTGTAAATTTCTGCTAAAATTAAATTAAAAATTACTTGCGAATTTCATATTTTTAAATTATCACGTACACATTAGTTTTTTTTTTTTTTATATTACGACTGAGTCTTGTACCCAGTTAGTAATTTACATTGCACAATAAGTATTTTGGATAGTCGGCGTAATCAAGTGATTATCCCCAGTTTCGTGTAACTCTTCCCTCAGATTTTTCGCCACAGTAAGTCTACTGACCTCCTGGTCGCGATAAGTCCAGTGGTTTTGTTCTTTACAGTCTTCTTGTTGGAGATGTAGTCAGCATACAGCGTATGTCCAGATTTTGATGCTGGTGCAGACGTTGTAGGTGTTTTGTCGCATGATTACATCCGCCACAAGCTCAATCTTGAGATCTCGATGGAGGTTGTCGTTTCGAATGTATCACGGTGCATTAACAATACATCGTAGGATTTTATTTTGAACTGTTTGTGTGATTTTGATATTTGTCTTCTTGGCACATCCCCCACATCTTGGCTACCATATGTCCATACAAGCTTCAGAATTTATTTGTATAACAGCAGTTTGTTATGGATCGCTAGTTCAGATTGTCTCCCTAGGAGCCAATGCATTTTTCTAAATTTTATATTTAGTTCTTCTCTCTTCTTTTTTATGTGTTCCTTCCATCTAAGCTTAGCATCTAAAGTCATACCAAGATATTTGGCAGTGTTTGCATGGGGTACTACTATTGAGTATATCATTATTTGTATATGGTTAACTTTTTGATTTGTAAAGTTCACTTGGATTGATTTTGCTTCATTTAATTTAGTTCGCCATTTCTTTGTCCAATTACATATCAGGTTAGTAGCCCTCTGTAATTTACTAGTGGAGTCATTGATGTTCTTTGCTGTTGCAAGTATTGCCGTGTAATCGGCAAAAGTCGCCATTGTTTCTTCTGTAATTGGTATATCTCTAGCTAGGCCCCTGTGGTCGGGGGGGCACTCACATGTCTCGTAAATCAAAATTGCACGAACATGCTTCCCAAGAATACCACCACAGTATCCTTTGCTTGTCGTAGGAGGCGACTAAACGGTTGGATCGCTGGGCTGACGGCCCGCATCCGTAAAAAAATATAGTGTTTATAAGGTCAACAAAAAAAAAAATGGATACCGCCAAAACAACACCGGACCCCCGCTCAAGTACCCGGACACGAGATTTAGGATCGGCACGTGGAACGTGCAATCACTAAGGAAACCAGGAGCGTTAGAGGGCCTAATCACGTGCATGAAGGAGTATCGGCTGGAACTCGTTGCTCTTCAAGAAACTCGCTGGCCTAAAAGTGGAGACCATGCGTCCCAGGGCTATACGTTGCTCTACAGTGGAAATGACCTCGGAAATCTTGGAGCTGGATTTCTTCTTGGGTCGCAGGTAAAGAACTCTGTTTTGAATTTCCAAGCAGTCAATAACCGATTGTGTAAGCTTCGCTTGCGCATGAAGTTAGCCAACCTGTCGATAATTTGTGTACATGCGCCCACAGAAGTTAGCCAGCCCCAAGATAAAGACTCATTTTACAATGACTTGGACGATCTGATGGGATCTATACCCGAACACGATGTTAGAATGATAATTGGGGACTTTAATGCTAGAGCTGGCAGAAATCAGACCGACTTGTGTGAAAACATAGGTCCGTACTCCCGACACGAAACTGCGACCGATAATAGTGAGAGAATGATGTACTTTGCGGTTGCTCATGATCTTAGAGTAGCAAGCACATTCTTCCCTCACAAACACATACATCTTGAGACATGGACACATCCTCGCGGAACATCCCGCAGCCAAATTGACCATGTGTTAGTTTCTAAAGGACGGGCTCAGGTTGTGCAGGATGTGAGAACTTATCGGTCAGCAACCAAATACGTAGGCAGCGATCATCATTTGGTCGCTGCAAAGCTACGATGGAAGTTTTCGTACAAGTCTGGGAACACAGCGAAACGCATGGTACGTTTCGATTGTGAAGGTCTGATAAATGAAGATCAAAAGAAACGATATCAGGATCTTGTCAGCGACAACATTAATGAAGCTAATTACCAGTCTGACTGCGTGAACTCTGTCTGGGAGGTACTGAAAACTTCGGTTGTCAGTGCTGCTCAACAGACTTTAGGTATAGTGAAAGTCAGACCCAAGAATGATTGGTTTGGTGACGAGTGTCGTCTTGCAATTGAGCAACAAAATATAGCCCATAATAAAGTGCAACAACGTCTCACAATCGCGAGGAAAAACAAGGCTGCTCTTGCAAGAAGGGCAGCTAAGCGGATTTGTAGACGGAAGAAGCGAGCATGGTGGAAGGCCGAGGTTCTGAAAGTACAACAACTCAGCAATGAGCGCAGTTCGCGTAATTTCTTTAAAGGAATTACTGGACTGCACCATACTTTCAGGCCTACGTCAACCGCCATTCGGGACCGGGATGGCAACCTCTGTGTCAACATCGACGCAGTACTTGACGCATGGAGTGGACACTTTACTGACCAGCTTGATGTCCATCATGCGTCACAGACTGTTGTTGAGCCACCTCTAATACAGACTGCGGAGATTTGCACTGAGGAGCCATCCCATGAGGAATTCACTAAAGCCATGCAGAGATTGAAACGAAACCGTGCACCTGGAGTGGACTGCATTAATTCGGAGCTCTTGATATTTGGAGGGGATACTTTGTTGAACTGTCTTTTCGACCTTATTCGATTAGTATGGCGAACCGAAGTTATGCCTGACGAATGGAAAGTGGACGCGATATGCCCCATCTTCAAGAAGGGAGACCGCTTGAAGTGTGAGAATTATCGCGGTATAGCTCTTCTTTGCACAGCGTACAAGTTACTGTCATACATTGTATTGGATAGAATCACTCCTCTAGCGGAGGGTTTGGTTGGTGACTATCAAGGAGGATTTCGTCCGAATCGATCAGTCACCGATCAGGTGTTTTCGCTGCGGATGATTCTATCTGAATATTATATGAGACATCCATCCCCGTACATCAGGTGTTCCTGGATTTCCGGCAGGCCTACGACTCGATCAATCGAGAGAGTTTGTGGTCTGCCCTGGAATACCTAGGAATGCCAACAAAACTGGTACGACTATGTAGGATGACAGTGACGCAGTCCCAAAGCTGTGTTAAAGTTGAGAGCGGGCTATCGACAAGTTTTGCAGTTAACTCGGGTGTTCGGCAGGGAGATGCTCTGTCCCCGATACTGTTTAATCTCATGTTGGAGTACATCTTTCGTAAAACTGAAACACCGCAGCGTAACATCTTATATCGCCAGTCCAATCAGATGCTTGCATATGCAGATGACATATGCGTGATTGGACTGAATAGCAACGGAGTGAAAGAAATACTTGATCCGCTTGTAGAGTTTTCAGCTTCAGTTGGACTTCAGATCAATGAGTCCAAAACGAAATACCTGATCTCTGGTTTTAGGGACAATGGCACACCAGATTTTAGTAGTGGCCACCACACGTTTGAGGGAGTGAGGAGTTTCAAATATTTGTGTTCTCTTATCACTCACGATAACAGTGTGGGTGAGGATATTAAAGCAGCTGGCAGTCGTTCTTTGTATCCTCTAAGGCCACTGCTAAAATCTAAACACTTATCAAGTGCCGTGAAGCTGAAGCTCTACAAAGCGTTGATCAGGCCCGTTGTTATGTTTGGATGTGAAAGTTGGGCGCTGACGGATGAGTACGAGAGATGGCTCCTAACATTTGAGAGAAGAGTCATGCGTGTGATTTACGGCCCAAAACGCGAAATAGATGGTACCTACCGAGCTCTGTACAATATCGAGATCAGAGATCTGATGAAGATCCCCGATATTGTACATGAAATAAGATCTCAGCGAGTACGCTGGCTCGGGCACGTTCTGCGTGCTGATCCGGAACCATATGGTAAGCGCAGAGGTCGTTGCAGGCGACGATGGCTCCACGGTGTAGAGAACGACTTGGCCTCTTCAGATTGTCTTAGACAGTATGAAGACCATGCTCGGGATCGAAACTGCTGGAGCCGAATTGTTGACTCAGTAAGGGGCCAGTAATGGCCTTCAAAACTGTTTTAATAATATCTCTAGTATATAGGAGATATAGGATTGGCCCAAAAACACTCCCTTGTGGTACTCCGGCTGTTATTCTTTTTAGTTGGGAGTATTCATTCTCATACTTTACTCGGAAGTGCCTCTCTGATATGTATGATTTTAAAATTTGAAAAAATTGCTCCGGAAGATCTCGATGAAGTTTGAATTCTAGCCACTGGTGCCATACTTTGTCAAATGCTTGCGCTACATCAAGGAATATAGTTGAGCATATTTGTTTGCTTTCTAGTGATTTCTCGATTACATCAGTAATTCGATGTACTTGTTCTATCGTAGAATGTTTTTCCCTAAATCCAAACTGATGTGAAGGGATAAGATTCCTTTAATCGATAACTGGTTTTAGTCGTTTAAGAAGAACCTTTTCAAATAGTTTCGATAATGTTGGTAGCAGAGAAATTGGCCTATATGAAGCTTTATCATGCGGAGGTTTGTTCGGTTTAAGTATCATAATTACTTCTGCAACTTTCCATTGTCTTGGTACATATCTTAGTCGAAATGCTGCATTAATTATATGCACTAGTTTCCTCAACGCTTTCTCCGGTAACAGTTTTATTATATGACCCGTTATAAGATCATATCCTGGAGCCTTATACGCATTCAGATTAATCTTGATTTCCCATTTTAGTTCTTTTAATGTTACAGGTGTAATATTTACTTCATCCTGTTTATTTATTGGTGTAATATTTTCCTCTTCCGTTTGTTTTGGGTAAGGTTGGAATGTTTCTTCAAGGTGATTTGCAAACAAATCTGCTTTTTGTTTAGCATTTCGAGCCCAATTTTCATTATTTTTAATTGGAGGAATCTGAAGTTTAGGTCTTTTAATATTCTTAGTTGCTTTCCATAATGAATAATCAGTATCTATTTGCCCAGTTAGAGTGCTGAGGTATTTATTAACTGATTGATTTTAAATGTCTTTTATAAGGTATTTTAATTTGTTACACAAATGATTAAATACTCTTTTATTTTGAGGATTTCGATGTTTTTGCCAATTCTTCCGTGCTTTTATTTTATTTTTAAAAAGTTCTCTCACTTCCTCTGGATAGCTAGCATTGCGCTTCATTTCCTGCCTATTATTTCGAGTGCTTTCACCCGCAGCATATTGGATATTATGGATGAGCTTATCTAATTCGTCTTCTATTTGGACGGGTCCATGAATTAGGTTCTGCAGACTAATTCTTTCTGTTAACTGTGTTTGGAAGAGATCCTAATTGGTTTTGAAGCTCGTTAATTTCGGGTTGCTCTCTTTCAAAATAATTGTTTGGCTATATGGATATAATAATCTGAAATCCCTCTTGTAATAAAGAAGTCTATAAGGTCTGGAATCTTACTGGTATCAGTAGGCCAATAGGTTGGTGTACCGCTTGAGTGAAACTCGCATTTTAGTTGTTTGCCTGCTGCGAACAGTTCTTTTCCTTTAGCAGTCGTTAACCGAGATACCCATTATGTATTTTTTGCATTATAGTCACCTCCAACTAAAAAGACACTTCCTAGCGTTTTGAGAAGATTAGTATAATCTACTTGTTTGAGATTGTATCTTGGAGAGCAATATATTGCTGAGATACTGCATGTTTTAATATTGCTTAATTGTATTTTGATTGTTGTGACTTGCATGGAAAGGTTCTCAACTTTTGGTTCTTCGTTATGTTTCATATACTCATTTATGAGCATAGCTGATCCACCTCTGGCTTTGTTCTCAAGATGCAGTGCATAGAAGCAATTATATCCTTTTATTTTACAGAATGAAGTTTTGGTAAAATGGATTTCTGATATAAGACATATAGGTATGTATCTATATTATGCATGTTTAAAAATATATCTAGTTCTTGAATGTGTTGCAATAGCCCATTTGCATTCCATGTTACAATTCGTAATGTTTTATTCATTTCTTTTGTTTATAATTCGTTTTTATATAATTTATATTTTGATACACTTGACCAAGGTTTTCTTCTACTCTTTTATTGAAACTAGTTTGTGATTTCATTTCTTCTAGTGTTTTCTGCAGACTCATTTCCTGCGAAATAAGTCTTTTGTTAAGGTACTCTAGATTTCTCAGTATGTCCTGTAGAACGAGATCCACTTTTAACTGTTTCGTAGTTGGCTGGATGCTGGCCATTACAGTTGATACACTTCGGTGTTGTATCTCGGGGGACTGTGCAGTCATTTCCTGCGTGTTTTCCAGCATATTTAACACATATTAGTCGTGTGACCTTTCTCGGTGTTTCTATTTTAACTCTAAGGTTGAGGATAGCCTTAATATTATAAATATTTTCGGTTTTTTCTTGGTTGTCGAAGGTTAGCATGAAAAGTGGGAGACCTCTTCTCATGATTTCAACATTTCCGTCTCTGTTTTCTCTTCTCTCTTTTCTGATGTTGTTTACTGCATCAATTATTTTCAAGCGTTTGTTTTGCAGGTCCTCAATAATTTCATCTTTTGAGCAAGTTGGATGGAGACCTCTTGCCATTACTTTAATTGATCGATCATTTTTGTCCTCGTAGGTATACCACTGGTGACCATCAGCATTTAGTTTGTTAGCTAGAGCTTTATAATCTTCAGGCTCTGTTGTATTTATTTTCCAAATATTATTGCTGAGCGATATTACTTTGTAGTCATTTCGTACTACTTCTTTCATCAGTTTCTGAATACTACCGTGGTTTGTTATTCCTAGAATATTAATCGGAGATGGTATCTGTTTTTTCTTTTCTGTCTCATGCACTTCTGATCCAGAAAATGCTTTGCAGTTTTAATGTGGATTTGCATTGGCTCAACTTCTGGTGATGATTCAGCTTTCCTCTTGCTTGGGTTGGTTTCTTTTCTAGGTTTCTTATTTGCCCTCTAGGATTTCTGTAGTCTCCAATTTGTTTCTTTTTCGAGCTCATCTTCATCAGTTAGATATTCGGCTTGATCTGCGAGTACTTGAAATTGGTTGTTCATTATTGCTAAGTTTCCTGCGTTGTTATTTTTGTTTACGGTTTCCTTTAGCATAAGGTTTTCTTTCTTTAGCACGGCATATTCATTGTTCAGCTGCGCGATTAATTTCTCCATTTGCTCAGATTTATTTATTAATTCCGCGTTATTTATTATAACTGCTTGTGCACTGGGCGTGGTTTCGTCAGTTGGCTTGGAATTTTTATGCTTGATGGAAGAGGTATTTTCCTCCTCATTGTTTAGTTCACACAGCAGTGTGGTGTTCGCTGGCGGTGGGGTTGATGGTGGTGTTCTTTGGAGTGCCGTCCTTCTTCCACCAAAGGGCCATTCATGTAACCCTCGTTCCTTGCTTCCAGTAGTACTAAGAAAAGGATCAGCCTGGTTGCCTACCGACCCTTTCCTTTGCAATGTCGTGTTGCTCCCTCCAGAATCCGTGGAGCAGCCCGATAAAATGGGGGTGGGATTTAGAATCTAAGTTCTGACCCACCTGGAGTATGTTTTTGTTTATACCCGACATTTCATATTTTTGTTGACTATCTGCTATACTGTTTCTCTACTTCGCTGGGATTGGTTACCACAACCGTTCGATCTACAGTACATTGCCCAGGGTGCGCCACGAGGAGGCTGTCAACTAGCATCCCGTATACATTAGTGATTTCCAATACTTTAAGTGTATGACACAAAAAGAAATCAAATCAACGCAGCATGAATTGATATGGCAGTATAAGGGTAATAATCTCTGAAGGTCGATTATATATCAGGCGTATTTAATTTGCCGAATTACAACAAACATCACATCCAATTCTGGGAATTAGACGAATTCTTAGTTTTTGATGGTATTGAAAATTCAATTCCAAGTTTTAATTGAAGTGTTTAACGCCAGAATTGCGACATGTTGTTATTTTTTAAGTTGGGTTGTTACATTGCATTTTTTAAGATTTTCAACATTTCGCTTTTATGTTTAATAGTTTCTGATTGTATTTAGTTAATTAAAATATATATTAAATTTTTTTGAATAAAATCTCCACGATATTTTCTCCAGATACAGCCACAGCCTTTAGTTCATATTTCTGTTATAATAATTTTTTCAAATGCCAAAGAAAATTTACAAGCTTTTCAAAGTCTTTAAAAGTCGTGAAGCGAAGATGTACAAAAATGATTTGTTAGGCACTAAATTTGCAAGAGTAAGCAAATTGAAATATGAAGGGGCGCTAAAGATGGTTTTTATTAGTATAAGTTATTTAATAATACATATAAGAATAATACATATAAGTAAATAATCATTTGGTGCCAAATCTGGACTATAAGGTGGATGCCGTAGTTCATTGAACTTACAATCTCGTATAAGGCTTGTTGTGCAACATTCGCCTTATCAACTGGTGCATTGTCATGTAAAAGCAACATTTTTTGATTTGACCTCGTTGTTTTTCCCTGGTAAAAATTCCCTCCCACTCCCTCATTTTTCAATTTTATCCAAAAGCCCCGCAATAAGCCCCTGTTATTGTGGTCTTATGAGGTAAGTAGTCAATCATCAATATTCCATTAGCATCCCAAAAAACTGTTGCCATTATCTTAACCGCAGATGGTTGAACCTTAAACTTTTTCGGTGAGGGATTCGACTCTGGATCCTAGTGATGAGTCCATATTTCATCACCGCGGGTGACTATTTGGTTTATAAATTTAACCGGATCGTCTTCACTCATTTCTAAAATTACCTTAAAAGTTTCCACTCGATATTTTTTTTGGTCCATAGACAACATTTTTGGAACCTTGCACTTACTTTTGACAGCTTAAGATGATTCTGTAAAATTGTGCTAACACTGTCAATATAGATATATTTAATATTATACTTAATTTTGAAATGGTGTCCCAACTGTCTTCCAATATAAGATCTTCGGTTAAAATTACCATTCAGTGAGTAACAGCGTCTGCCGGGCTACCGCTGCGGAGGTCATATTCCAGTGACTCCGTACATTGTTTGAATAGACTGATCATAAGACGGACTAGATTCTCCGTAAGCATTTTTCATTCTTCTTTCGATATCCTTAGAAGTATTATTTTACATTACAAGTAATTAATCACAGCACGATGTTCAATATTTTCCATTACTTTGAATTTTCAAAACAAGTGTTTATTAAATCACTAACAGAAACTAAATGAAACAAAATAGAGCAATAAGAAAAATAAAATAAAAATTGTAAATACCTTTATTTCATATAGATTTACCGAACTTATTGAACTCTCCTCGTGTTAGAGAGATCCTGATTAATTATAATTTTGTTCCTTGAACAGGAGATTTTGATTTTTTAATTATTTCCACAGTTAGTTTCACACAGTTTCACCGTGACATTTTTATTTAATTTTGTTTTATTTGTTTGATCCAGACACAAGTAAAATCTTAAACATACTGATATGTTGACTTTTCTTAATTTTTCGCCAACTGCACACATCGTACGCAGACTTATTTTGATGACTGTATATGTATAATAAGGTCATCCCATACTTATATTGAATATTATTGGTAAACTCTATTTAAAAATAATTTAGAGATTATCTTAAGAAGTACAATTAAATTTTCACCTGCAGGTACACCAAGTTGAACAATTTTTCGAAATTATTTTACAGAAAACTTTTACATAATATGTACTTGGACAATAATAGAAAACCTAATCAAAATTTTATGAAATAGATTTGAAGTTATTGTTTTGATAATAAATTGTGAACCTGATAAAGTGATAACAAATAAGGAACAATGAACAGCAACATTGTTCCTTATTTGTTATCACTTTATCAGGTTTACTCTGTAAATGAAATTTTCTTTGTTCTCATAAAAATACAGCTAATCTAATAACTTTTTCAAAAGTATATTTAAATAATAAAATTCACAGCAATGATTACGATTTAGCCTAAACTATTAAACATTATATACTACAATTAATATTCTTTTTCTATTGCAGGTTTTTATGGAAGTTTGGGACACTTGCCTTTCCTACATTAGCTCTACATAAAACAGTTTGATGTAATTCGATTTAGTTATAAAGATATACATTTAAATTTTCCGTTATAAAGATAGAACTGTAGTATAGGCGACAAACAGTACATCGAATTAATCGTACACACTCATAATTACAGAAAATGTCGAATATCGACTATAATCTCCAAAATGGAGAAGAAGACGATGAGGTAAGTAAACATATAATACAATTTATGCTATTTGATTTCATAATTTTGATATTACGGTTACATAATGTATATTTTATTGATAATGTATTAGCAAAGCAAATCATTATAATTTACTCATTAATTCAACACCACTCATTGTAATATAAATAAATAGTTGTTTAAAATTTGTTAAAACTAAATAGTCCAATTTATACATATATTGATATACATATACAATACATAGAGATAATATAATATTTTTAAGTAAAGTATTACAAAAAAAACCCCTGTGGTCGGGAGGCACTCACATGTCTCGTAAATCTAAATTGCACCAACATATTTTCCTAGAATACCACCACAGTAGACTTTGCTTGTCGTAGGAGGCGACTAAACGGTTGGATCGCTGGGCTGACGACCCGCATCTGTAAATAACCTGTTTATAAAGTCAACAAAAAAGAAAAAGGGAAACCGTGATAATTTGACCATGTGTTAGTTTCTAAAGGGAGGGCTAGAGTTGTGCAGGATGTGAGAACTTATCGGTCAGCAACCAAATACGTAGGCAGCGATCATTATTTGGTCCCTGCAAAGCTACGATGGACGTTTTCGTACAAGTTTGGGAACACAGCGAAACGCATGGGACGTTTCGACTGTTAAGGTTTGATAAATGAAGATCAAAAGAAACGATATCAGGATCTTGTCAACACTGAGGAACCTAATTGCCAGTCTGACCGCGTGAATTTTGTCTCGGAGGTACTTCGGTTGTCAGTACTGCTCAACAGACTTTAGGCATAGTAAAAAAATAGCAATAAAATATAACCCATAGTGAAATGCAACAACGTTTCACAATCGCGAGGAAAAACAAGGCTGCTCATGCTAGGAGGGCAGCTAAGCGGATTTGTAGACGGAAGAAGCGAGAATGATGGAAGGCCTAGGTTCTGAAAGCACAATAACTCAGCAATGAGCGCAGTTCGCGTAATTGCTTTAAGGGAATTACTGGATTGCACCATACTTTCGGGCCTGCGTGTCAACATCGATTTAGTATTTACTTGACGCATGGAGTGGATACTTTACTGACCTGCTTGGTGTTCATCATGTTGTTGAGCCACCTCTTATACAGACTGCTGAAATTTGCACTCAGGATCCATCACATGTGGAATTCACTAAGGCGATGAAGAGATTGAAACGAAACCGCTCACCTGGAGTGGACTGCATTCATTCGGAGCTCTTGATATTTTAAGGGAATATATATTCGATTAGTATGGCGAACCGAAGTCCTGCTTGACGAATAGTAAGTGGCCGCGATATGCCCATCTTCAAGAAGGGAGACCGCTACATTATATTGGATAGAATCACCCCTCTAGCGGAGGGCTTGATTGGTGACTATCAAGGAAGGTTTCGTTCGAATCGATCAGTCACTGATCACGTCTCTTCGCTGAAGATGATTCTATCTAAATATTATGAGACATTTATCCCCTTACATCATCAGGTGTTCCTGAATTTCCGGCAGGCCTATAACCCAGTCTCAATGCTGTGTTAAAGTTGAGAACCGGCTATCGAGAATGTTGGCAGTTAACTCGAGTGCTCGGTAGGGCGATGGTCTATCTCCGATACTCTTTAATCTCATGTTGGAGTACATGTTTTGTAAAACTGAAACACCGCAGCGCAACATCTTATATCGCCAGCCCAATCAGGGGCTTGCATATGCAGATGACATATGCGTAATTGGACTGAATAGCAACGGAGTGAAGGAAATACTTGATCCGCTTGTAGAATTTTCAGCTTCTGTTGGATTCCTCAGCGTAACATCTTATATCGCCAGTCCAATCAGGTATTTGCATAATCCGCTTGTAGAGTTTTCAGCTTTTGGAGTTTAAATAATGTTCATATTAAACTTGATTGTTTTAATTTTAAATAGTGTTCAGATTAAATTTTACTTTCTAATAATGCCAACCGAACAAGTAGCAGTATAGTATAGCGCAATCCCACTTTGATTGGATGGTATCGGGTTCGAATTTTTGCATAAAGCTTCCAAAGTGCAGATGGTAAAAATACGGCTCTGATTTGTTCCACATTGTTTCTAATACAAAGAGAACAATAACTTGGGCTAAATAAACCTGATAATTCCATTTAAACAAAGTAAAATAAAATGTTTGCCCAACATTCCAGCATCATTCAAAACAAATTATTAAACCTATATTCTTACTTTCACATATTCTTTCTAAGTAATTCATTTCAAATAGATATATTACCAATTAAATTTTAATTTGGATACGGTTTGAATAGAACAAATGGTTATTATATTTGTTATCTATAAAGTCCATAATTTTACTAATTTGGTAAATTTTTTCTGCTAAATTGTTTTAAAAATCAAGAATTAGTATTCTAAATTTTAGTATAATTTAATTATGTTATATGTAAGTGCAGCGATCTCTGAAAGGAGAGCCACCATATGGTAGGCGCAGAGGTCGTTGCAGGCGACGATGGCTCCACGATGTAGAGAACGACTTGGCCTCTTCAGATTGTCTAAGACAGTATTAAGACCAAGCTCAGGATCGAAACCGTTGGAGCCAGATTGTTGATTCAGTAAGGGGCCAGTAATGGCCTTTAACACTGTTATTATTATTATTATATGTAAGTTAAAAATTATAGCAATAATTTAAGGTGGCAAAATGTTCTTAAATTCAATTGAAATTCGCGATTTATTTCTATTCCATTGTCTAAATTCTTTAATGAATGTAGAAACCTTTAAAAATTACTTAAACGCGAGAATTATTGAAGGCTTTTACAAATCGTCGTCTCCCTAATTTACACATTTTTCACGAAAAAATTCTGATTGTTCTGAAGTTTAAATTTATTATTTCAAATTTAATATTTTTTTTATCAGTATAATCAGTATATTGTCGCATTATATTGTACTCAATAGATAATGATATCAGAATTTCAATTTATTAATTGAATTTTGAATTTGCTTCTTTAATTTATTTTTGTTGTTTGAATGCAAATTCTAGAAATTCAAAACATGTTCAAATTTTTCTGTTTCATACCAATGTGCTCTTGAATTTTATTTAAACGTGTCAAATTAAGTTGAAATATAATAAAACAAGTAGATACTTTAAAGTTGAAAAATTTAAAGTTAAAATTAAATAATCAACAAGTAATTTTTTTACGAAAATCAGGTAGGTTGCCAATTTGTCATTCATATAATCGAATTCAAATATTTAGGCAATCAACCGGTTGATCAAGATCGAACTTCTAAACAGCACCATGTATAGGCTTCCTGACACTTTACTTAGAATATAAGAAAACGCAGTTAAATATTTTTTAGAAGCTGAGCTAAATATTTTTTAGAAACTCAGCTCGTTTTCTATCCTTTTAAAAATCATGGTGAAGAAATGGAATTGACTAATAAAAGGACAGATACGTAGAAATTGCCGCATATAAGCGGCATGCCATAGAACCAGATTGCCATAAGCTTCTGCGAATGATAATAACAGACCTATTTATACTAAATTAAGCTGGCAAATGAATTGTAGGGCTAATCGGATAATCATTATTTCTCCCAGCTGAATGTGTGGTAAATCTATACATATTTAATAGTTGTAATTTAGCATAAAATTTAATGAATTTAAAATTTTGAGAATATTTTAATAATACTTTGAAAAAAATTTTTAAAGAAAAATATTTAGAATGTTCAAAAAAAAATATTTTCTTTAAATTGAATATCTTATACAAAAATACACTGTGAAATGGATGTAAAACATTGCTCATACTATATTATGTAGATTATGCAATAACATAACCTTTTTTTATATACATATATATTTTGCATATTTTCTAAATTGAAGTTTTAGCTACATATGCAGAACATATCCCAAATGTTAATTCTTTAATTTTATAATAAAACCAAAATGATGTTATGGATTTATATTTAATTAATTTCTAAAATTCTATACCTTTAAAACTGTCTTCAATCCAAATTCTTAAATTCAATAAATTTCCGAAAATTTCACGAAATTCTCAAAATTGTAAATTGTAACTGGGCGTATTTGACTCACATATGCTATTCAATTTCCAATATTTCAACTGTTGTTAATATTTTCTATATATCATAGTTAAAATAGAATGAATAGACTGTCTATACCTATATTAATTTGATATCCACAAACAAAGACTATATCTACAATCAATGGTATTATTGCTGCCCAGCAGCGCTGTAGTTATATTGTTGATTAATATGCCATTATATGCAACTTTTTTATATAATACACATTATGTATAGTAACTTTAACTTGAATATATTGAATTAATACTGGCACGCCCAATAATCGGTTTGATGGTGCTTATTAATTATTAATCACATAATTGTTGGTCAGTATTGGTTACATTCGACGATATTGCCGATTCCGCATACATATATTCAAGTTAGGATTACACGCGCGACTAGAAAATATATGAAACATTGTGTATATCATTATTTTCTGTTCTCTTACGTCAACATCAATTAAATTTTCCTCGTATTTACTCTCATCTATATATAGGCCACACTTTAGAATATGAACATACGTATAGCGAAAGACAAGAATATTGTCGCGTAAATAATATCCCATTCTACAAGTAAAAATATGTGCGGAATTTGTGTCGTGTAAATGCGGTATCTATATACACAGGACTAGAGGAAACAAGTAACAAATTAATCAAAATTTGAAAATGGAAAGTTATTAACAGATTAGATATTGTCTAGGCGCCTTTACAACACACAATAGGTAAAAATTTTATAATAAAATACAGGAAATGCTTAAAAATTATAAACTTATATGTACATTAACGACAGACTGGTTTATCGATAACTTATTTAATTACGATTATTTATTCATGTTTCCGCGGTGACCTCAGTGAAATTTTAACCTGTTGGCCTATCTTTATAAAAACTGTATTTTAGTTAAATTATCACTTAAAGCTATTTATAATAATATTTGAGATTCATTTTTAATTTGTACTTTGTTTGTTTAATTTAAACATTTCTGTACTTTAATTCGTTTTTTAAAAACTGCTGTGCTATATTTCCAAATACAATTTAATGTGATACCATTAAATATTTTTCTCACCAATTACTCCAAAATCAATATTCATTTAATTTTCTTGTTAAATGAACCTATTATACAGAAGTACATATACATTTTCTTCAGATCATACTGGTGTGGTACCACCCTTGTATACTCCACATACCTCCTATTGACATTTCTAAAGAATATTCGACTATTAAGAAAATGAAAACGTAAACCTACAGAAATTAACCCACCAACACAAAATAATAATATTTTGATTATTTATTTATTTTGCTTTTTCTTAAATAAAAATAAAAATATTCTGAATAAGCATTACATTTAAATGTCAAATGTTAACTTTATATTATACACCCTCATTCTAATCATCACCAAAAATAAACCAACGGAAAATGAAAAAAAAACATTACTTCAAGCTACTAAGTTTAATTGGTTTTTGAAAATTTTTCCGGCATTTTAAAGATATTATGTAAATTGAATTTTTAAACTTCGAAAATTTATGGGCCATCGATTGATTATCAAAATAGAATTTAAAAAGTCTTAATGTTTGTATATATAAGAGAGTTCGTGCTAAATCTAAAATGATAAAACAATCGCATACACGTTACTTATATATTGTAATTGAATAAAATTTACTTATTAAGCTGCTGGAAGCGTTTTTTTAAAACTAGATTTTATGAGTAAAACAAGAAAAAGTGGATGAAAAACCACAAAGCTTTAAAACGTAATAATTTTTTACATATTTACGAAAGTATCGACAATGTTTTTCGATCCAAATTTAAGAGCTCGACGAATCATTTCTAAGCTGAATAATTGTGGCCCTTTCAATTATTATCAGAACACACCATTTTTGCATACGCGAAATAATAATTCTCGATGAATGCCGTTGCGCCATTGTAAGATTATTCTCTTAAAGAGCTTTACGCCTTTGAACTGGATTATTTTTAGAACATCCTCATTTGTTATATTATATATTCGAAGAAAATTAAATATTGGTTGGCTATTTACGTTGCATAATTATTTAGAATCAAGCTTCGTGGACCATGATGAATAGTTTCCACTTATCCACCAAATCTCAACTTAAATAAATATTGAAATGGTTAATTTGGTAAGAATCAACCTCTCTTAGATATCTTATGATATTGTACTAGAAGATATAGGAAAGGGTTCAAACTCCTATATCACAACAAGTTAAATTTTAAAATATTGTATGACTTATTCTTGGTATTTTGAAGTTTTTAGTTATTTATTATTTACAAATTTAATTGTATTTTATGTAAACGTAAATAATTAATTGGGTGATATTTACAATGTAGTGTTTGAAACTGAGATTGACCCGTATTGCTTGTAAATTGCAAAAGTGTAACTTATTTCTAAATCTGGTAACTCTATTGCTGTTCAAAATTACCGACCGATTAAAATTATTAAAATTATGAATCGAATGATGAAATATCTAAATGATAGCTTTTTTTTTATATCGCACTAATAAAAATTACCGATTTTATTCTACAGAGCTTTCAACAATCGAAAGTATGTACGTGTAGTCTATTTATGAACCTAAACAAAGCATTTGACTCTATATGTAGATCATCGGTTGCTTCTTGAAAAGTTATATTGTTATGGTTTTCGAAACGGGTTCCAATAGTTAGTCTTAATATGTATTTTTAAATCCATATGTTAATAAAATCTGTTGCAAACTCTTCCTTGGTTTATCCACGGAACATATTTCAGCCAGGTAGATTTCACTGGCTGGGGTTTTTTTTTTGTGGACTAAGATCGAGCTAGATATTGCTGTATCATGTTAAATATTATTACGTTTCAGAGGTTTCATACTGTAGGCTTAGGAAAATTCAATCACATCACAGAATTAGAGAAATTACGCGAATATCATATTTCCATTAATAAAATAAAAAAATTGATTTATCTATCGTTTATTCAAGATTCGAAAAGATAAAAAAACATAACATCTAAAAACATCACAACCGATATGGTTCAAAAAAAATTGCTTTATTTAGGTTTACATAAAAATCAATGAACTGAATTCCAGGACAAAAAAATATTATGCTCATAAGAAAAATTAATTAATAAATCATAAAGTAGAAATGAATATAGTGTAACTTTAAGACTTCAAACAATACAAAGAGTAAAATTAATCTAGCATAATTGTAAAATAAAAAATAGTTGTAAATATTAAATATAATTATGTAGAATTAAAAAATATAACAATACTATAAGAACTTGCGATTTGGATTGTATTTTTGCGAAGCGTTGCGGATCCGTTAATATACGTGCTTGGCGCCACTTTAGGTCGTTTCGTAACAAAAACTACCTGTTGTCTTGGAACTGTTGTATCTTGCAAATTACTGTGATATATTATTTACTATGATAATTTATTTTAATTTATAGTTTTAGTATTATTTATATATTGATCTTAGTTTATTTATTATTATTATTATTATTAGTTTTAATTTCAATTCGATGGTAACCATTGTCCATAAGCTTCTAGCTAAATTTTATTTTTCGACACACAGTTATTTTTACGACTATATTAATTTATAGGCATAAGCCACCGTTCTTATACAGCAATATATTTTCTTTTTAATTTTAATATTTCGGTTCACATAAGATTAGCACACTTTTTAAAAAGTTTATTTTGTTTAGTTAAAATATTTATAAGTTTACTTCTTTTTGTTTGTTTTTAATTGTCCAATTACATTTACTTTTAATTTTAACATTTTTAATTTGTAACTTAGTTTAAGCAATTTTATTTTATATATTATTTATAACTTTAATATCGTATAGTTACCAATTTGGTACCTTTCTACCATTCCACATTCCAAAAATACCCCCGATCATCCAAATGTTATTCTTGTTATCGATTTCAAAATCCATACCACCGTAAAAAAAATAAATATAAATTGTTCATAATTATGTATATAAACAATGCTTATTTACTTAACTTAAAAATCATAAAATATTTAAGCATATACAGTAGTTTAATGTAACAGACCTAAATGAAAACGTCTATGCGAATCATAATTATTATTAATTTTTATTTTCATTTTCATTCTCTCGAACTCAATTTAACGTTACAAGGTGTTCTTCGAATAAAGGCCAGAATGATAGGGTGTTCAAAGATGAGATCGCACTCAGTTCCGCGCTTTTCCTTCCAGTAAATTTTTTTTTCTTGTACAGAAATAAGTTTTAACAATTTGTTTGTCAAATTTTTTAACTATACATACAAAATGTACAAGACTTCTGCATACGCGCTTATCATACTTGTATTATTATTAGTGATAGATTACAAAAAGACATCAATAGCCCTAGTGAATGGTATGAACGCAACTCATTATATCTGAATATTAATAAATCGAAAATTATGTCATTTCATTGAAACAGGATTTTCCTAATCAATCGAGTATTTGAATGCTTATATATTTATCTCGTGTGCATTTGATTTAATTAATTCAAAATAGAAAATCACATGGAACTAAAAATAGAAGCAACCCCATGTTTTGCCGATCAAATTTGAACAATCTGAATTGATTATCAGCTTGTGATTCTGATAACCAAACCATGTATAATTAACTATCAATAATTTATTTTCATTCACACATGAATTTTTAGGCCACCAGACGATCCTAGTATCGTTTATGATGAAGTCACATTGCTCAGTTAAATGCATGATGTATCGAATAAACAGGAAAAGTCATCCAATAAAAGCGCAAGGTCAATCGCCATTCGATTATTTATCTATTACCTTTTATATGCCGAAGTTATACGAGACGAACGCGTAACACGAACAAGAACAAATGCAAACGGTAATCCAAAGAGTTCCACTATATTTAATTTTCTAACCCAGTGATTTTGGCGTAATGACTGTTAAGACTTTCCCAGCTATTCGAAATTTTAGTAAAATATCACAATGTTCATAATTTAATTCAGTCTTGAGAAATTTGCATACAGTTCTAATAAAACGGACCGTACTGAATGGATACTGTTGAACCTTTAGACTTTGATGTTTTGTATTTCCAATGGTAAAGCAGCATCCATAAACAGAATTGGTGTTCCCAAATGCTGAATAGTATATATGTATATCAGTACATCAATTTTGATTTGTTTTTGTGTGCACTCACTTCTGCATAGCGAAATATGAGTTCCATTTCTACTTACCTCCTCGGTCAACAAATTTGTGAATTGTTTTGCGAAACGTTGGAAAGAACACAATGTTTGCAGACCTAATTTATGGTCTATGCCTTCGCTGTCTAATGTCTAAATAAGTTTTTAAAGTTCTGCCTATCGATTATTATCCTTCAAATTCTCATTTATAATTTCTTAGTCAAATTGGATATTCTGAACATACTAATGCGAATATTTTAGAACTTGTATTAGGATGTTAGATTTTTTTTAATTTTTATGTTTTGTACTACAATATATGCTTTGATGTGCCACATTATGAAGTGCTAATTTGATTTAATATACTACGTATAGAATATAAATTCGAACGATTATGGACTTAACTTAAATTGGTAGTGGCAGAACCCGTAACAGGGTGGGAGGCCATAAATGCTAATACCCTCAAATGCCACAACGGACTAAAAAATATTTTGTTCTAAATCGATAATTCTATAATATTAGGTAAACATAATAGTAAATTAATTCCAAATCGTAAAATAACTTAAATTAACATAATAAAAGTGAAATAACTTATTAATTTTGATGTTTTCAAAATGTCGCAATTGTTCAAGCCGGCGCTGCTTCCAATAAATGTATTATTTGAACTTCACGTGTCAGTAAATATGTAGAAACGTTTAAAGATTAAAGATAACATCTACAGTTCTGTACTATTAAATATAGAATTTCAGTACGAGTATGTAAGTCACAGCTGCACAACTCCGTCTACCTAACTTTTTAAGAGTAATAAAATTATAACAAAAATTTCCGTTGGACCTTATGTATATATAATAATCTATCAACCGTAATAAACAGGTCAGAAATTATTTCCAAATTCAATTCATTACTGAACGCTAATTTGGCAGTATTTGTGAAGATGATCTGTAATTTCCTACTAACAGGGGAATTATGATTGTATCATATTTGGAACTTTCGTATTTTATTAATTTAGGCAATCTTATGTTTAACGTTTGTTTTAAATATTGACTTCAGTCTCTCCTTTAACTGTCAATAGTAAATATCTTGAAATAATAAATAAATAAGAAAAAACAAAAAGTGTCAATTTTATTTCTTTGTAAATTTTTCAGTAAACATTGAATGGAGAAACTCGATTACACAATATTATAAAAATGAATCCATTTTCCTTCAAAAATACACTGAAATACATACGTTATAATTATGAAAGGCGTGGTATAATGTGGAAGTAACTCTGACGGAATTATTATTTTACTTTGGGTTTGGTTCTAATTCTGATTGAGACATTTATTAATGACTTTCGTATAGCAATGGTGTAGCATGTTTTACTAGTTTCATTACGACAGTGTATTTATAATAATTTGACGAATATCATTTAGACGGAATTACATAAGAATTTGGTTATTTTATTATGAATTAATTTTTCTGTTTTTAGATTTTATAATTTTACCCGCTAGGACAACAAAAAAAAATCTTTAATTTACTATGTATAATATATTGAGTTATGACTAATTCTGTAGAGAATTATCATTAATTATTGCTTCTCTAAGGAGCCTCAATCTACTGCTACTTTTGATTATAAAATAATATAGACTAAAATATATAAAGAGACAAGCGGGCTCTAAGGCTCGTGGTCCTTGCTGCCAATCGTAGGTGTGTGTACGGCTATGATTATCTGTTTGGCAATAAAAAAAATTAACTTCCATCATCAATTAGGAAAATCAGTTAAAGAAAAACTCAGTACCTTGGGATATTCTCCAACATGATACTACAATATAGTATCGATAGCATCTGTATATGCAAAATTTTCTAATACATATTTTGTTGTTTTTGAGTTAAAACGAGTAGCATACATATCTATGTACTATAACACACTAACAAAAAACTACAAATAATTTGTAATTTAAAACTTAATATAAAAGGTTTTCCAATAAAGACTTGACAATTTTTTTTTAAATAAAACGCAAACCATTATAACTCAAATGGTTTGCGTTTTATTTTAAAAAAAAATTGTCAAGTCTTTATTGGAAAACCTCGAAAATTTTATTATTGGCTTGAAGTACAATCAAAACATTTATGTATGGAATTCGACATCGTTCATATGGCCACCACGGTTGCAGGTGTCGAATCGTTGAACCCCATTTTCGATGACTCGGCCACACATTTCGACGGAAATGGCCGCTAGCCCTCGTGGAATATTGGCTCTGAGCACCTCTAATGACGCCGGCTTGTTGGCATATACCAATGATTTAACTTAGCCCCATAAAAAATAGTTTAGCGAGGTGTTAAATCACCATTCACCGACTTTAAATGGAATAAACCTAATCAGTTTTAACATAAATCAGATTTAACTGCGATCGATTTGAGTTGGATGTACCATTTGATTTGAATTCCTGCTCTATATTATATATATTCAACTATGAGGAAAGCTTGTTTCGTTATTTCTTATATTTCAAAAGTGTTTTTTAAATGATTACCAATACACATTTCGCGTAGGATTGTCAGATAAGAGTCTGAAGTCAATTGGAACAAATTTAACCAAAGTTGTGCTAGGTTCATGGATTTATCTTATTGCTTAAAGGTGCTACTGCCCGAAACGCATAAATCAAACCGTATAACTGACAATTCACATTCGACAATCATGTATTGTAAGTGAGAGTATGGCAGATTTGAGAAGATTTGTAAGAGATGTTGTGCCAAAAGAACGATCAATCAGTACATAATTAAGAATATATTTCAAAAGTAAATGAAGATCGGTGCAAACTACTTATGTAAATTCTAATAAGGACTGAAACAAAGGGTCAGATTACTATGAGTATAGAAGATGCTATTGATATCATATATGACCACTTATATTGAAGTGGATATATGGTCGGTTGATCTATTATATGCAAAGCAATATTCAATTTATTGTCAAAAGTAATTTCTATTCTACGATACTTTTGGGTCAATATATAAATATTCCAATTAAACTGCAATTGTTTATAAGAGTAACGTAAATATAATTTGAAATAATGTTTGATCTATACATTATATATCATTATCTATAGTTTGATATGCATAACCTAACAGATTTCAGCTTTCTATATAATATTCTTATATGATAAAGGAACTAAAATTGGGTTCAGTTAAAATTAGTTGCGTTATCTTATATAATGGTTGTTTATTAAAATTTTAGTATAATTATATTTAATTATAAGTACTGGTTAAATTGATTACAAATACGTTAACTCTAAATTTAATCAACTGTAAATAAATTTTGAAATATTTTTTTTTTGTCATCACGAGTTTTTCTTACATTTCTACATACTATTTTGAAATGAATGTATTTACAGCATGAATTTTTCAACATACATTGAACAATCAATGGAATTGAATCTCATATTTTAATGATACCTTCCAATGTTTAAATATGTTTGATATAAGGTACTCGAGGAAAAATGAATCTATATATTTGATGGGAATAATTTAATGAAAAAAGTATGTGACGTTTTAAAAATGCATTGAATAAATTGAATTAAATTTTATAATGTTTTATCAGTATTATTTTGTGTTGTTATATTGATAGTATTAAGTACATACTACCTACTTTATTATATATGGTCCGATGATTATTGCCTAATCAATTATTATTATTTTATTGGTTTTGGTGTTTATTTGTGTGTGATAAGCTTGACGACAACTTGTATAATTTAAGCGGTGAACGTTAAATCACTTACAATCACTTAATCAATAATGTACTGTTCAAGTTTTTTGTGTACTCTATAACGTCGTAAGTGAACCGCTTATCTAGTGTTCCTCCTGAATTATATGCTAGGGTGTAGCAAAATAAGGCTAAACAGAGAAAATTCCTTTGGTAATGTTTGTTGATCTTTACGTTACGGTGGTATTACATTCTATGTAACATAATGACGTAATTAAGAACTTGAAAATAAAATCTTGAATATTAGGAATAATACCAGTCCAAAAATTATACCGATAGCCCAATATTTAACAATAAATAAAGTTCCATGATTCGATTAATTATAATTAAGATAACCATTTATGCTCCTCTTGGAAGTAGAATACATATTTCCCGTTTGTTATACACATATATCCTTCTAAAATATTTCTTTAAATAATTTATAATTATGATAATTTTGCATTAATTTCCCCTGGAAGTAGCCCATTGCGATGAAAGAAAAAAAATTGTTTAGTGAATTGATTATTAAAAATTGATTATGTTGCAAAATGTACATACTCTGACGACCAGCATCGTAAAAAAAAATAAAGTGTTTATAAAGTCAACAAAAAGAAAAATGGATACCGCCAAAACAAGACCGGACCCCCGTTCAAGTACCCGGACACGAGATTTAGGATCGGCACGTGGAACGTGCAATCACTTAGAAATCCAGGAGCGTTAGAGGGCCTAATCACGTGCATGAAGGAGTATCGGCTGGAACTCGTTGCTCTTCAAGAAACTCGCTGGCCTAAAAGTGGAGACCATGTGTCCCAGGGCTATTCGTTGCTCTACAGTAGTGATCACCTCGGAAATCTTGGAGCTGGATTTCTTCTTGGGCCGCAGGTAAAGAACGCTGTTTTGGATTTCCAAGCAGTCAATAACCGATTGTGTAAGCTTTGCTTGCGCATGAAGTTAGCCAACCTGTCGATAATTTGTGTACATGCGCCCACAGAAGTCAGTCAGCCCCAAGATAAAGACTCATTTTACAATGACTTGGACGATCTGATGGGATCTATACCCGAACACGATGTTAGAATGGTAATTGGGGACTTTAATACTAAAGCTGGCAGAAATCTGACCGACTTGTGTGAAAACATAGGTCCGTACTCCCGACACGAAACTGCGACCGATAATGGTGAGAGAGTCATGTACTTTGCGGTTGCTCATGATCTTAGAGTAGCAAGCACATTCTTCTCTCACAAACACATACGTACATCTAGAGACATGGACACATCCTCGCGGAACTTCCCGCAGCCAAATTGACCATGTGTTAGTTTCTAAAGGACGGGCTCAGGTTGTGTAGGATGTGAGAACTTATCGGTCAGCAACCAAATACGTAGGTAGCGATCATCATTTGGTCGCTGCAAAGCTACGATGGAAGTTTTCGTACAAGGCTTGGAACACAGCGAAACGCATGGTACGTTTCGACTGTTAAGGTCTGATAAATGAAGATCACAAGAAACGATATCAGGATCTTGTCAGCGACAACATTGATGAAGCTAATGACCAGTCTGACTGCGTGAACTCTGTCTGGGAGATACTGAAAACTTCGGTTGTCAGTACTGCTCAACAGACTTTAGGTATAGTAAAAGTCAGACCCAAGAATGATTGGTTTGATGACGAGTGTCGCCTTGCAGTTGAGCAACAAAATATAGCCGATAATGAAGTGCAAAACATCTTCTCACAGTCGCGAGGAAAAACAAGGCTGCTCTTGCAAAAAGGACAGGTAAGCGGATTTGTAGACGATAGAAGCGAGAATGGTGGAAGGCCGAGGTTCTGAAAGTACAACAACTCAGCAATGAGCGCAGTTCGCGTAATTTCTTTAAAGGAAATACTAGACTGCACCATACTTTCAGGCCTACGTCAACCGCCATTCGGGACCGGGTCCGCTCACCTGGAGTGGACTGCATTAATTCGGAGCTCTTGATATTCGGAGGGGATACTTTGTAGAACTTATTCGATTAGTATGGCGTACCGAAGTTATGCCTGACGAATGGAAAGTGACCGCGATATGCCCCATCTTCAAGAAGGGAGACCGCTTGAAGTGTGAGAATTATCGCGGTATAGCTCTCCTTTGCACATCATACAAGTTACTGTCATACATTGTATTGGATAGAATCACTCCTCTAGCGGAGGGTTTGGTTGGTGACTATCAAGGAGGATTTCGTCCGAATCGATCAGTCACCGATCAGGTCTTTTCGCTGCGGATGATTCTATATAAATATTATGAGACATCCATCCTCGTACATCAGGTGTTCCTGGATTTCCGGCAGGCCTATGACTCAATCAATCGAGAGAGTTTGTGGTCTGCCCTGGAATACCAAGGAATGCCAACAAAACTGGTACGACTGTGTAGGATGACAGTGACGCAGTCTCAATGCTGTGTTAAAGTTGAGAACAGGCTATCGACAATTTTTGTAGTTAACTCGGGTCTTCGGCAGGGAGATGCTCTGTCCCCGATACTGTTTAATCTCATGTTGGAGTTCGTAAAACTGAAACACCGCAGCGTAACATCTTATATCGCCAGTCCAATCAGATGCTTGCATATGCAGATGACATATGCGTGATTGGACTGAATAGCAACTGAGTGAAAGAAATACTTGATCCGCTTGTAGAGTTGTTATGTTTGGATGTGAAAGTTGGGCGCTGACTGATGAGTACGAGAGATGGCTCTTAACATTTGAGAGAAGAGTCATGCGTGTGATTTACGGCCCATAACGCGAAATAGATGGTACCTACCGAGCTCTGTACAATATCGAGATCAGAGATCTGATGAAGATCCCCGATATTGTACATGAAGTAAGATCTCAGCGAGTACGCTGGCTCGGGCACGTTCTGCGTGCTGGTCCGGAACGAATTGTGCAGCGATCTCTGAAAGGAAAGCCACCATATGGTAGGCGCAGAGGTCGTTGCAATCGACGATGGCTCCACGGTATAGAGAACGACTTGGCCTCTTCAGATTGTCTTAGACAGTATGAAGACCATGCTCAACCGAGCAAATAGCGCAGTGGTTAAAGCTGCGACGTTTGGATCGGGAGGTACCGGGTTCGAATCCCAACAGAGGCGGCAAAAAAAAAAAAAAAAGGAGCCAGTAATGGCCTTTAAACTGTTTAAAAAAAAAAAGGTCAATAAAGGACAATTTTTACATTTTCGTGTGAAGGATTTCAGCAAAGTAAAAATATATATTTTTGTCATAAGTACTAATACGAAATTGCTGTCGAATACAATACACTTTACTTCCAATAGAAACAAATTGTCACCTAAATCATAATACATGTAATCTATAATAGTTCACTATCTATATTAATAAATGTGCATAACGTATGTTAAAGTGGTAATTACGTATTTAATTAAGGATTCGTTTTTCTTAATAGCGTAATTAATTTAAAAGGCCATAAAGCACACATTACTCATATTGATAATAATTTATGCAATTACTTTATCTAAATTCTATAATTTAGATATAGAAATGCGAGAAACAAATATTATGTACGTACAGTATATTACATATATAACAATTACACGCAACGATATTAATTTGCTTAAAATTAAATTCCATAAACTGCAAATGAATTATCCCAATTTTAAATTTTCACAAAAAATGCATGAGGTTTGTAGATATGTATGTACATATGTACTATCGATTTAAACTAAGTCAATACCAAATGGCCTTTAAAAAACTTTAAATTGGCTGTATGCCAATATTTTCTCTCTTTGTTGATATATAAAATTCATTTTTATTTTATTGATCAATACCGAAATACATTATGTTGAATTTAAAATTTCTGATATACTTAGATTACGATAATTTTCGAATAATTTTTGAAAATCATTCTAAAATCTCATTTCTAGACGCCTTTTATTGAATATTTGAAGCCCTAAAAAGTCCAATTAAAGTCATTAACAATTGGTTTTCTTAACTAATAAGCCTAAAATGTAAAGTCAATTTTAAATTTTCCCATTTCCACTGCGTTTTCGAGAAAATAACAAAACTTGAAATAGTTTGCGATCATCTACAACTTCCTCAGTCATAATTCTGCTACCGCCAAGTTAACTAACGTTAATAATATATTTAACTAAATTGAAATTATTAATAAAAAAAATAAAAAACCATTGTTAAAAGTTGAAATCAGCAATTAAGTTCATTCTTTATTGTGTTGTGAAAAATATGTAATGATTAATAGATAATGACTCTCCAATAAAACAGGTTGTGCCACATTTACAGATAACTATATGTGCGCAAATAATTTGACACCCATAGCCGCGATGTCAAGAACAGTAGGAACGGGTAAAGTGCAACATAGCCCAAAACAACAAAAATTTCGAACGTAGAATATATTACTTTGACGGCAAATTTGTTAGTACATACTGAAATCACAAACAATATAAAGGATTGTCGACGGTGAGCGCAACCTAAATATACATTCATTTAATTATGTATTAATTGAGAATATAAATAGAACAATTATTTATAAAAACCAAATTTTAGATTTATAATATAAAAATTGCGATTTTACAAAAATTGATAGAATGAAGTGGAATCGATCGCCACGAAATTATGTTCCTCCGAGCAGCAAGAAAACAACTCTATCACCGCAGCAACTAAAAAATATTAATATTTATTGTAAATACATTATTCGTTGTTTTGTTCATGGTTTGCAAACTAATTTTCTGTCATCCCAACTAATCTAAAAATTAAATGGGCATCTCAAAAATATTATGTATATATATGCATCCGGATTACAAAGCACATGATGGTTGATTAAAAGAAGATTTAATTTAAGAAATATCACAAAAACCATAATCAAGCATATCGAATTTCTGCTTTGAAGAGTGGTCCGGCCCCTTTATAGTATCAGCTCCAAAACACGAAAAATAAAAAGCAAGAACTCATGGATTATTTGGACCACCTGGGATATAAGTTTCTTGCAAATCAGTCTCAACGTCAAACTTATGTCCAAGGTGGTTAAAATAATACATGAGCAGAACATGTTCATTGAGGTGCAATTGACTTACACACATATCCAGCCGGTCATTCTACATACTAGCGTACAGATAAAAAGGAAATTCCCGATTTAATTGACTTCTGTGCGATATCTTTAGCACGTACGAATACTAAGGCTACTGAGTACTATGATCTGTTGTCTGATCGTTCGTCTGTAATAGTGATCAATGACGTCCTAAATACAGAAAAACCATAGCGCCTGACAAATAAACAAACTAAATAACATACATAATGAAGTCTAGTAAGACAGAATTGCCAACGGGATGACCGCCATCATAACACAATGGCAGATATTGATGCAGCAGCAGAAATCCTAAAATATAAAGTTCCAAAGAATATCCAGGAACTAATCCAAACAGAAAATTCGGTGGCAATGGCAACAACGAAAGTCAACGTTGCTAAAATGGAAATTGAATCGAGCAATTAAAAGCCCGATAGTATGTATCCCTGAGTAAAAAAGAAAACCAAGGTGTTTTGAACTATTTAAGTGAGCTCTCGGCAACAGAGAAAACAGATTAATCATTGTATGAACGTAAAGCAACAAAAAATTTAAAAATACCAGCAAACTAGTACCACCCGTTATACTGCCAGGTGTAAATTGGGCGAGAAGCGACGAAGAAAAAGTCAATGCTTATGCTACTCATCGAAAAAAAAGGTTTTCATTACATGAGGAATCAACAACTGCAAAATGCAGCAGTTATTAGTTCAGTGTTATAATAATAATTAACAGTGTTAAAGGCCATTACTGGCCCCTTACTGAATCAACAATTTGGCTCCAACGGTTTCGATCCTGAGCTTGGTCTTCATACTGTCTAAGACAATCAGAAGAGGCCAAGTCGTTCTCTACATCGTGGAGCCATCGTCGCCTGCAACGACCTCTGCGCCTACCATATGGTGGCTCTCCTTTCAGAGATCGCTGCACAATTCGTTCCGGATCAGCACGCAGAACGTGACCGAGCCAGCGCACTCGCTGGGATCTAACTTCATGTACAATATCGGGGATCTTCATCAGATCTCTGATCTCGTAATTGTACAGAGCTCGGTATGTACCATCTATTTCGCGTTTAGGGCCGTAAATCACACGCATGATTCTTCTCTCAAATGTAAGGAGCCATCTCTCGTACTCATCCGTCAGCGCCCAACTTTCACATCCAAACATAACAACGGGCCTGATCAACGCTTTGTAAAGCTTCAGCTTCACGGCACTTGATAAGTGTTTAGATTTTAGCAGTGGCCTTAGAGGCCACCCACACTGTTATCGTGAGTGATAAGAGAGCCCAAATATTTGAACCTCCTCACTCCCTCAAACGTGTGGTGGCCACTACTAAAATCTGGAGTGCCATTGTCTCTAAAACCAGAGATCAGGTATTTCGTTTTGGACTCATTGATCTGGAGTCCAACTGAAGCTGAAAACTCTACAAGCGGATCAAGTATTTCTTTCACTCCGTTGCTATTCAGTCCAATCACGCATATGTCATCTGCATATGCAAGCACTTGATTGGACTGGCGATATAAGATGTTGCGCTGAGGTGTTTCAGTTTTACGAAAGATGTACTCCAACATGAGAGTATCGGGGACAGAGCATCTCCCTGCCGAACACCCGAGTTAACTGCAAAAATTTTCGATAGCCTGTTCTCAACCTTAACACAGCATTGAGACTGCGTCACTGTCATCCTACACAGTCGTACCAATTTTGTTGGCATTCCTAGGTATTCCAGGGCAGACCACAAACTCTCTCGATTGATCGAGTCGTAGGCCTGCCGGAAATCCAGGAACACCTGATGTACGGAGATGGATGTCTCATAATATTTAGATAGAATCATCCGCAGCGAAAAGACCTGATCAGTGACTGATCGATTCGGACGAAATCCTCCTTGATAGTCACCAACCAAGCCCTCCGCCAGAGGAGTGATTCTATCCAATACAATGTATGACAGTAACTTGTATGCTGT
Organism: Tipula unca; assembly: GCA_951394425.1. NCBI lineage: Eukaryota > Metazoa > Arthropoda > Insecta > Diptera > Tipulidae > Tipula > Tipula unca. The sequence goes on from OX596380.1 coordinate 100,098,923, forward strand.
GCAAAGGAGAGCTATACCGCGATAATTCTCACACTTCAAGCGGTCTCCCTTCTTGAAGATGGGGCATATCGCGGCCACTTTCCATTCGTCACGCATAACTTCGGTTCGCCATACTAATCGAATAAGGTCGAAAAGACAGTTCCACAAAGTATCCCCTCCGAATATCAAGAGCTCCGAATTAATGCAGTCCACTCCAGGTGAGCGGTTTCGTTTCAATCGCTGCATGGCCTTAGTGAATTCCTCATGGGATGGATCCTCAGTGCAAATCTCCGCAGTCTGTCTTAGAGGTGGCTCAACAACAGTCTGTGACGCATGATGAACATCAAGCAGCTCTGTAAAGTGTCCACTCCATGCGTCAAGTACTGCGTCGATGTTGACACAGACGTTTCCATCCCGGTCCCGAATGGCGGTTGACGAAGGCCTGAAAGTATGGTGCAATCCAGTAATTCGTTTAAAGAAATTACGTGAACTGCGCTCATTGCTGAGTTGTTGTACTTTCAGAACCTCGGCCTTCCACCATTCTCGCTTCTTCCGTCTACAAATCCGCTTAGCTGCCCTTCTCGCCAGAGCAGCCTTGTTTTTCCTCGCGATTGTGAGACGTTGTTGCACTTCACTATGGGCTATATTTTGTTGCTCAACTGCAAGACGACACTCGTCATCAAACCAATCATTCTTGGGTCTGACTTTCACTATACCTAAAGTCTGTTGAGCAGCACTGACAACCGAAGTTTTCAGTACCTCCCAGACAGAGTTCACGCAGTCAGACTGGTAATTGGCTCCTTCAATGTTGTCGCTGACAAGATCCTGATATCGTTTCTTGTGATCTTCATTTACCAGACTTTCACAGTCGAAACGTACCATGCGGTTCGCTGTGTTCCCAGACTTGTACGAAAACGTCCATCGTAGCTTTGCAGCGACCAAATGATGATCGCTACCTACGTATTTGGTTGCTGACCGATAAGTTCTCACATCCCGCACAACCCGAGCCCGTCCTTTAGAAACTAACACATGGTCAATTTGGCTGCGGGAAGTTCCACGAGGATGTGTCCATGTCTCTAGATGTATGTTTTTGTGAGGGAAGAATGTGCTTGCTACTCTCAGATCATGAGCAATTGCAAAGTACATCATTCTCTCACCATTATCGGTCGCAGTTTCGTGTCGGGAGTACGGACCTATGTTTTCACATAAGTCGGTCTGATTTCTGCCAGCTCTAGCATTAAAGTCCCCAATTACCATTCTAACGTCGTGTTCGGGTATAGATCCCATCAGATCGTCCAAGTCATTGTAAAATGAGTCTTTATCTTGGGGCTGGCTGACTTCTGTGGGCGCATGTACACAAATTATCGACAGATTGGCTAACTTCATGCGCAAGCGAAGCTTACACAATCGGTTATTGACTGCTTGGAAATCCAAAACAGCCTTCTTTACCTGCGGCCCAAGAAGAAATCCAGCTCCAAGATTCCCGAGATCATCTCCACTGTAGAGCAACGTATAGCCCTGGGACACATGGTCTCCACTTTTGGGCCAGCGAGTTTCTTGAAGAGCAACGAGTTCCAGCCGATACTCTTTCATGCACGTGATTAGGCCCTCCAACTCTCCTGGTTTTCTAAGTGATTGCACGTTCCACGTGCCGATCCTAAATCTCGTATCCGGCTACTTGAGCGGGGGTCCGGTGTTTTTTTGGCGGTAACCATTTTTCTTTTTGTTGATTTTATAAACATTTTATTTTTTTTACGGATGCGGGTCGTCAGCCCAGCGATCCAACCGTTTAGTCGCCTCCTACGACAACCAAAGGATACTGTGGTGGTATTCTTGGGAAACATGTTCGTGTAATTTAGGTTTACGAGACATGTGAGTGCCCCCCGACCACAGGGGCCAGTTCAGTGTTATACTTGTTGTATATATACCCATTACCAACAAAGTCATAATATCAGCATTTGCTGATATACAACCGTTTTGGTGCCCCCACAAAAACCCCGAAATTGCCTCAAGGGAATTGCAAAAACATTTGAACAAAATTGATGAATTGCTAAGGACATGGCGAATTAAACTGAACCAAAATAAATTAGCGCCCATTACAATCACACTGAGTCACACATACAAAACTTATGCAACGAACTCACGCAAGAGTAATTAGCAGTATTATAAATGGTTCGTGGTATATTTCAAATATTAACATATGTACACACTAACCTAGGTGTAATAAAACCGTTCAAGAGATGATCAGAGAATTCAGTTTCAAATATTATTTAAAACTAGAGACACATCCTAATGAATTGGCAATGGCGCATTCCAAATCAGACAAAATATAAACGACTGCGAAAAGCAGATCCACTAGATCTAAAGATATTAGTGTAGTTTGTTAGTTAGTTTAGAGTGGCTGCTTTTGCCACCGGTGACATATACATATATGTAATATTAGATCAATTCAATAAACCTAATGTATTAGCGCATACTAATAATAAGCACTAACATAGGTTAAGACTTAAACAGTTGTAGTAAGTTTAGTTTGTAACAATTGCATACTTCTTGTTAGTTTCATGTATATAAAGATTCAAGAACAAATTTACAACTTCCTGAAGTTCATAAACATTATTAATCAAATAACAAAACGTGCCAAAACAACAATCTTAATTGTTTGGGGCATACGTAACTGACTTGTGTTTTCAATGTTTAATTTTATTTAGAATTTAAAATGTTTTAATTATGTTTATTTATTTATTTCAGTTTCAAGATGCATATGATGCGGATATTTTACCAATACCACCGATATCCGGGACCATGGATCTAAACCAAGCGCTCGCTGAAGCAAAAGTGGCAATCGACTATTTTTTTAACAATAAATTTGAAGATGCACGTAATTTATTACGGCCGCGTGCATCTACCAGCATGTATCATTCAGTCGGAAATTGTGTATTTTCATTTCTTGAAGCAATGTTAACATTTGATCCAAGTCACATTGCTGATGCGTCGGATGCACTTAAATTATGCCAAAGTGTATGTTATGCCCATCGAAAACGTTCAACAATTACCGAAAGTATTGGTAAAACTTTTAAGAAATCAAATTATGATACATACACAGACGTAGAAGCACATGCTGAACTGTGTTCAGCGGAAGCACTATTGTTAAAAGCAATGCTGACGTTTATCGAGGATGAGACATTAGCAAGCTTAATAAAAGGTGGTATGAAAATTAGGACATGTTTCAATAGTTACAAAGAATGTAATTATATTTTAACCTCGCGACAATGGGAATCAGAAGAATCCCGTTTACACTTTGAAAGTGGCGTGAAAATGGGAATGGGAACATTTAATTTAATGATATCATTGTTACCCGGCCGGGTTATTAAGTTACTAGAATTTATTGGTTTTTCTGGAAATAAGGTATGAATTATTAAACTTATTTAATTTCGTCTTTGATGCAAGTATGATGTATGGTGTAATGGTATTTTAAATTTTTTAGCAAACAGGATTAAGCGATTTAATTGCTGGTTCGAAATCAGATGGGATTAGACAAGTTTTATGTGTCATGACCTTATTAGGATACAATTTAATTGTTTGTTATGTATTAAGTCATCAGGAAGGCGATTTAGAGTTTTGCAACGAAATGTTAACGAAGCAGCTAGACGTAAGTTTATATTATTAATCATAAAGATTTAAGTTACTATTCATTATTCAGTTATGAATTGTTAACTTTCAATTCATTCGATATTTACTTTGATTTTGGAACAAAAACTACTTGGTCAACAAAATCTACTACTGAAAGGTTGATTGTAATCCGAATAGAACTTAAGAATTGAATTTAGTTTGAAAACAAATTTAACAGAATTTAAAAATTGGTTGTATTCGATAAAATTTGATTCATTTGATTGATTTTAATATTATAATTAATTGAAGTTTGCTTGTCCTTCATAGTAAAATTCAGATATTTACTATCAACGGCTTCCGTTTAACTAATATCAAGATCGAATATAATTGATTTTACGTTGTCCTGCAAATACCTCGAGGTGTACTGTACTTTAAAAATACGTTTCATTTTATATATCACATGCCCCAATACCATTGTAATTTAAAATGTTGATCCATTGTCCAGCATCTGGCCCAGATAATTTTTTGCAAAATTGCTTAGCCTCTACACCAAGTCTACAATACTCCACGATTTCTGTTGTATGCAGATTTATGTTGAATGTGAATATCTCAAGTTGTCTTGGGTAGATTGCTACCGAATGTCTATCGCTTTGCAACACGATGTTATATTTATGTACATAGAAAATCTTTAAATCATCATAGGTAGATTTTCATGATATGGTCATTCATCTAGCACTAAAAGATGAATGACCATTTTTAAGTATATTTGGTAATAATGGTTTGTGAAAGTACTTTTTCGACATTAAGTTTTATAATGTCAAAATACTGATCCAATTTTAATATGTGATACACGCGAAATTGAAACATTTAATAATTTCTTATTCTTTGGCCAATATGAATAGAGACATTTCTTCACGTGGCCACACTGAAAAAAATGTTGGACACCACTGTAGTGACTCTAACTTCTACTGATTGATTCAAATATGTCTCATGATTATGTACCATTATATGCCTAATGTTTAAAAATACGATTAAATTGAAATAATTAGGTATACATAGTGTATTGAATTTAATTTATAACCTCTGTTAGAGGAGAATATCTTCCTATGTGTTATAACCGTGTGTGTGTACGAATGCAGTTTTAATAAAATTGCATGTACATAGTACATATGCAATTAATAGAATGGGTTTTGATCGAAGAATGGAGTGACGCGTATAATCAAACTAGTGCATCTCTAGCATTTTACTGTTTTATAAACATTTTGATGTGCTAAATAGATTACACAAGGCAGAAAATCTCTTAAGCTTAAACCACAAATAATTAATTACCGGACAGAATAGTAGTGCTATCTCTGAGCCTGGTGCAATTGCCAATGAACTAAACGATTTCTTTGTGAGCGTAGGTGTTTCCAATTATTCGACTGCTTATTACGATATGATGTAATAATTAAAAATCGGATAATCACTGAGCACAATGGAATAACGAATAGTTTTTATTATTCAATAATTTTTCCTGGAGAGCTGTATACGATCATAAATTCTCTTAAAACTAAATCTTCTCCTTGATTAGAAGAAGGGATCTTTGCGGAATTCAAACCGGCGGTCGTCATTGCAATACTAATAGATATTTGAAATAGCCACAAAAATTAAAATACTAGATTTCTAAAATAAACACCACGTTTTATCTCCACTGCAGTTGGAATTTAGATAAATCAAAAATTCGGAGCAGACCATTTCTTCATTTCTGGATCAGATTAGTGCGGGCATTGGCCAAGGATTAAATCCTTCTGCCTTGGTTTTATAGACTTAACCAGAGCATTCGACGGAGTGGAACATTCTTCTCCCTTGGGAAACTTTATTGTTGTGATTTTTGTGGACATATATAAATGGCTTTGTTTTTATCTTTGTGTCGGAACACAGGTAGTGCGTGGAAATTATCATACAAGTAGAGAATGCACTATTAAGACTGGGGTTCCTCAAGGTTCGGTTTTAGGTCATCTGCTACTCCTGATGTATGTCAATGGAGTTTTTGGGCAGCAATCTTTTCTTTCCGTTTTCCTACCTGCTTTTGCCGAGGACTTCATTTGCGTACACTGGCCTAATCAAGAACGCCAATATAGCTGCTATTGATCACAATTCAAGTATGCTAGTGGTATGGCTTAAACCCCACATCTTACTCTTAAGCGATACAACTAAAGTGATACATTTTAGGGACAGTCGAGTATTGCCTTGTGCAATTATGTATCATGTGTTTAGTTGTACTGGGAGATCAATCTGCGCCTTAAACGGCTGTTTTGAGATAAAAGTAGCTAATGAGATTAGATACTTGGGTATTATCATAGACGTTAACTTGATCTGGAATGCACACATTGAGAGTTTGAAGTCTAAATTACTCTTACTATTCAGGAAAATTAAGCTTTGTACAGTCACTTGCTCGGTATAACTTCCAAGTTTGGTATATTTTGAACTTGTCGATTCGATTATTCTGTATTGTCTTTCATGTTTGTACATAAAACTAGCAATACTTTGCTCCACATTAGACAGAAACATATTCTCAGATCACTTACTTTGAAAGATATGTTCTTACCATCCTGGCCCATCTCCAGGTAACTGGATATATTACCATAATCAGCGGAAATACCTTTGCTCACTATTCAGATCGTAATCTTCGTCTAAATTAGCAATATAAAAAACATATTCCAAATTTTAAACTAGTGTTTCGTAGACGAAGTTTTAACGTTATTTCGGCTATGATATTTAACAATTTACCGGTTGACATTAGATTGTGTGGGAGCTTCTCTGTTTTTTCCAAGAGCTGTAAACACATGTTCAATTGAACTAAGAGTACCATTATCTTACTCCTTTTATAGAGAATGACGCTGTAAATTTTTGTTGTTTTAATAATAAAGTTGTTAATTATTAACATTATTTATTTATTTTTAACAAAACAACTTCATGTAAATGTTTTTCAACTGTGTGTGATATATCACATCTCTCAATCTCAAATGACCCCCATTCTCTTGCTGACACATTATGACTCTTTCTAAAGAATCTTACCTTACTATCTTTCTAATTTTTTTTTAAATATTCAGCTTTAGTTGTTGAACTGTTGCTGGTTTATTGGCGTACACCGCTCATTATAAGGTTGTTACTTCATCGCTAAAAACCTTATAATTGTTCAAAAAAGGAATATTTTCTCTATCTAGCATTGCTCAGGCCTGGCGCTAGGTCTGTCAAAAATGAATCCAAATGTCCTGTCATAATTAATTAATTAATAATCTAAAAGAATTGAAAAAAGAAAAAAAATGAGTAGAATTAAAAAACTCAATAATTTAAAGTAGGTAACATTTAATTAATGTTCGAAACCGGAATTTTGGCATCGGGCAATTTATAGTAAATTGCAGAGTTTGAGTTGAATTTAAATTTCAAAATAACCAGGTATATTTACCTTTATCTTAAAAAAATAAAAACATTTTTGAAAAATCGCTTTACCTTTTAACGACCACTCTTCAAACATTACATTTACGTGGAACTAAATTAAATATTCTAAAATTTATTTGTAATTTTTAAACGCTAGATGTATCCAGACGGCGTTTGGTTTTTATTTTTCAAAGGACGTCTGGAATTTATGAAAGGGAATTTGGACAATGCTCTTTATTGGTATAAAAAATCGTGGAAATCACAAAATGTTTGGCCACAATTTCATCATTTATGCTTCTGGGAATTATTGTGGGTGAATTGTTTGAAGTTAGATTGGCGAGAAGCCAGCCTGTATGCAACATATTTAGTGGAAAACAGTAAATGGTCAAGAACGGTTTATGATTATCAAAAGGCAGTAATACTTATGATGATGAATGATAAGCTAACACAAACTGAAAAACAAACCATTGATAATTTAATGCGTGAGGCACCGCAATTCAAGCAACGAATTGCCGGAAAATCCTTACCTATGGAAAAATTCGCCGTTAAAAAAACAGAACGATATTTTACACAGAATAAGACACTTACTTTACCGGCAATTGAATTGATGTACTTATGGAATTTATTTAAAATACTCGGCAAAAATAGTGCAGTGGCAGAAGGAGTGTGCAATGTTATAGATCAAGAGATGAACGTAATTAATTCGAATACAGAAAATGGAAAATATCACGCCGATAATAAAGCTCTTGTGTTGTTATTAAAAGGGGCCTGTTTACGACAAATGAAATGTCCACTACAAGCTATTAAGTAATCACTTCATTCAATTTTGATTGACGTTTAAATAAAATCACTATTCTTTCTCAATTTTAGACATCTCGAAGCAGTGATAGGCCTAAAAAAGGAAATAAAAGAAGATTTATATCTAGTACCATATGCTATTGTTGAAATTGCATTGATATATGCTGAGGAAGGTCGAACTCAAAATGCGATTGCGGCGCTTGAAGATGCTAAAAAAAATTTCACCGGATACTCATTAGAATCTAGGCTACATTTTCGTATACACACTGCACTGACAGATTTAAAAGGCATATGTGATAATAATTAGATCTATGGTTTTTTAAGGAGCATGTATAAAATTTCGTTTACTTGACTCAAACTAATTTTTTAACTGTTTTTGAAACATTCCAAACGATACTTCAGCTTAATATAAATAATTATGTATTTCTTTGTTTTATTTATCTAACTAATTTTAGCACATACGGGCTTTTAACAAATTATTTAATAAAAAAAACGATTAGATATAAGTGTATTATCCTATATAAAAGAAGAAATAAAAAGGCGATTGTTTTATTTTTATTTATTTTTGTATAAACATTAATTCCATTGCCTTATTTATTAAAACATTTTTGATTTTTTAAATTCATTTATATAACAAATACAAATAAATAATTAAATTATATATTTTTTAATTATACTTATTGGATTTTTTTTATTTTGTTCAAATCACACTCAAAATAGGTAAGTATACATTATTTTTAATAATCATCATTTTGAATTTAAACTTCTTTAATTTTATAATATGAGTCATGTTCATTGTAATTTTCTTGAGTCCCACGTATTGAATTAATAACTTCTATCTGAATGTTATATTGTTGATCAAATCCAATGAGACCATCGGAAATTACATAGACTGTATAAATTAAACGTCCTTTCTGCTTTGGTGCAACAAATGAAAGTTGATGTGAACTTTTGCTACTCCGGTAGTTGATTCGCTTCATTGCTATAAGTTCACCATTTGATTGAGTTCCTAGTGTGTAGAACCAACCTTCATCCTTGTCTTTTGGAAATTTGGGACAGTGAATATGGTTTGATTGTCGCGCACCCAAACGATGCATATTTAAATTTAATGTATACTCTTGAGATGCATGTAATTCTAGCCATGTATCACGGGTTTGAGGTTGAATAATTGGCCGCATTATATCAACATTGTCTTTATAATTGCCGCGAATGTTAAGCTCAACATTAATTGTTGGCATATCACATAACACTTTAAATATTTGTTCGATTTCCGATTCACTGAATTCTTCTCTTAATGGTTTAGCGAGAAGTTCGTAATTCTTGAAACATTTTTCTTTAAGTCCTGGTAATGTTAATACCGGATATCCAGTTTTGATTTTTTCAAATAAAGGTACATGAAATTCTTCAACATTCGGTAGGCATAGTACAACTGAGTCGTCGATCCATCGAGCTTGTATTGTACTTTGCATAAGTTGTTGAATTTGTATGGTGGTTGAAAGCCAGCCACGTTCCGCACTAATATCAATCATTGCTTGAAGAACTCGAATAGCTTGATCTAATACAGATTTCGTATCAGTCAGGAAATCTGTATTTGGCAATGGTAGATGGGAAAAATGGGCTTGCATCAAGAGAAATGTTTTAGTGTGTGGCGAATCATATGTTAAGGGATCCACCTTTAAACGACACAGTTGGGCGAGATTTCTAAAATAAATTAATTATATTTCAATCAAAATGTACATTTACGAAATTAGCAGCAATTATACTTACGCATTATAACCATCCTCATTATGCCTCACTGGTTGCTGATGGAATTCATGTGCATCACACATTACTTTCAAAATTTCTTCAAACTTCATTTCATGGTGCATTGCATCAGCAAAATGTCTCATGCTCTGATATGATAAATAATAAAACGAAGAAATTTTTCCCATCGAAGTAGGATATAAAGTTCTACCATCATCATCACAATAGACGCATCCGGCTTGTGCTAAAACATTCAACACATTTGATACTAGATTGGTTAAAAATTTGTTTAATTCTTCAGATTCGACACTTTCTAAATCGTAAAATGTTGGATTGCGTAATAATCGCCGAAAAAAATATGTCCATGTTAAATAGTCTAATACCCCCTTTGAAGATTTTACTGTCCCACCAACAATTTCCGCATTAATATGATCTGGTAGCACATTCAGTAAACTGGATTCAACGGGGAAGGGATCGTATAAAAATTTCTTGTAGAAATTCTTCTTTACATCATGAACTAACACAACTGCTACACCTTCGTGATCAAATTGTGGCCGGCCAGCACGTCCCATCATTTGTAATACATCTGTGATTGGCATGTCAACATACCGTTTAATTTTACCATCGAAATATTCCGTACCTTTAACTATCACCAAATGGGCCGGAAGATTAACACCCCAAGCAAGAGTAGCAGTGGCAACTAAAACTTGAATTTTACGATTTAAAAATAATTCCTCGCATGTTTTACGGTCACGTTCTTGTAAACCAGCATGATGCATTCCAATTCCAAATGCTAAGGTCAGTTTTAAATTTGTATCTTTAATGTTCATCAATATTTGATCCATTTCAGATTCTGGAAGATGAAGAAACTGCTTCGGATTATCTTCACCTGCCAGAAATGAAATTAAATCTAAGGCAGTAAGTCGAGTTTGTCGGCGCGACGAAACAAATATTAGCGCTGGTGTACTTGATGAATACTGGCGAATAGCTTGATATGCTGGACGATTCATTGTAGCCATACGAGGGCAATAATGTTTTCCTGGGAATCCACTTATATGGACGGACAATGGTACTGGCCTTACTGAAGGTTTAAAATTATAAAGTCCTATTTGTTGTATTCCCAACCAATTTGCCAAATCTTTTGCATTTGCTAAAGCTGTTGATAGTCCAATAATACGTAATTTTTGTGATGTATGTGACGATATGTAATTAGTACGAGACACGATTACTTCCAAAACTGGACCTCTATCTTCACCAAGTAAATGAATTTCATCAATTACTATAAGGGCAACATCTCGAACATAGTCTCTTGTTTGCCATGATCTACTAATACCATCCCATTTTTCGGGGGTGGTTATAATCACGTTGGATTCGCGAATAGCTCGTATATCCGGTGTAACATCACCTGTCAGTTCAACCACTTTTTTGCCCAGTTTTTGTTCGAAACGAATTTTCCAATCATCCATACGTTCTCGAACCAGAGCTTTTAACGGTGCAATATAGACAGTTTTCATATTTGGATATTGATTGAATACTCGAAATATTGCAAGTTCGGCTGCAATCGTTTTACCTGAGCCAGTAGGCGCACCCAATAATACGTTATTATCGGTATGGTAGAGACAGTGAAAAATTTGGGTTTGAATTGGATTAAAATGTGAAAATTTATAGAGAGATTGAAACTTTTCGTTTTTCAATACAGAAATTGGAAGTGGCTGCAGTGGCAGAAGTTCAGTGTGTGGTGGATGTAATTCTGGTAAAATCAAGTGTTTAAATGAAAGTGGAATGCAGGTTGTACTTCCGAGCCATATATCACTTGTCGCGCGAATATAATACTGTGGCGGAAGAGGATCTTTTAATGGAATAGTCATTACAATTTCTTGAGGTTCCATTGTTATTGCTTGTTTTTTGGTAAGCTGAAAATGTTCCGAATGATAGATAAAATTACTTTCCGGATCTTCAATCCATATCCAAAAAGATTCAGACGTCCGCCCATGGACTCGATCATTCCATCTAAAATTAGCAGTAACAAATATACGTATTCGAAGCACGGTCCGCGTAATGGGTTGTAATGATGCTTCAATATCGATTATTGGAAGCTCTTCGCAACATTTTTTCACAAGTCCACCATATTTTTGATTTCTAACCATATCACTTATTTCTTTCACATCCATTTCGCGTATCGTGTGTATACCTAGTCCTCGATTTTCTATTTTTTCTATAACATCTGTCGGAAGTATCGTAAATTGTCGTAAAGGAGTTTCGAAGTCCCATAATTGTTTTTCAAACATTTTACTCATATTTAACAATCGCCCAGTCAACAGAGCATTGTTTGATCTCAGGACGATTGTAAATAATGCACGAGCAATTCTCACTACATTTTGCGTTATATAAGACATGTCCGACATTAATGAAAATGATTTAACAAATCCACGTGACAAATACGTTTGCATTAAAATGTTGACTTTCCCCTGAATATTTTCACTACCACCTTTAACGGGCACTTCACAGTAATTCTTAGTAAGCTCATCTAATTCATCCATCTCATCATCTCGTACCTTAAGTTGCTGAAACTCTTGGGCATTTGACATCATTGCGATAATTTCACCTTCCGTCATTACTGGTCGTAGCAATTCGTTGAATATTTCAACAGTGTCGTATTTAACATAAAAATGAGACGCGGTTCTTCCCAAATCAGTAACATTCATATCTCCAGTGCGTTCATTAAATCGTATCATCTTTGCTTTATCTAAAGATGTCGCTGCTGTTTTTACCAATTCTCGGCGTTTGTATTCTAAAGCTGGATCATGCTGGACATCATCATAATTTATTCCATAAACAAGTGGATTTATTTTCATTCTTACGAAAAGATATGTATAAGACAACCATTCGATTGCCTCATCCACATTTGTTATTGTTCCAAGTGTTATTTCTGCATTCAGATTATCAGCCAAACAATTTATAAAATTACTTTCGATAGGGAATTGATTTGTAAGCAATGATAAATAGTGATTTAACTTGTCATGACTAGTAATAATTGAGCCAACTCCACTTTTATCAAATTGAGGACGACCTGCACGACCAAAAATTTGTAATACATCTAATATACCCAAATCTATAAACGAACCATGTTTTGAATCGTAGATTTCAGTTCCTTTAATAATTACAGCGTGTGCTGGTAAATTTACACCCCAAGCAAGCGTCGATGTACATACTAACACTCTAATATATCCTTCTGCAAAATATTTCTCGACTAAATTGCGATCGGTTCGTAACATTCCAGCATGATGCATCGCTAATCCACAACTGAAGAGCTCTACTAATTGTTTATTTCGACTTCTTGATATTACTTTCTGTGCCATTCCATAGTCTGACGTATTTTCCGGCATAAATAGGCTTAATTGTTTTTTCTGTTGAGCATTTTCGCGTAAAACTGTTGCTGTTCGAACGGTTGCATTTCTGGCATGGACAAATACCATGATTTGATGTCCTTGTTTCAACATTTCAACTATTTTATCATAACATATCGTATCCATATCAGCCATTTGTTGTAGAGGTTTAATAGATTTCACACCAATAAATACTTGTTCTAATGGAATAGGTCGAAACCTCGAATCGAAAAAAAATAAACCGTTCATAGGATTCACACGTAAAAAACGTGCTACATCAATATAGTTTGGTAACGTGGCAGATAAACCAACAATACGAATCATACTTTGTGATGATTCAACAAATCGAAGAGTCCGTGCCACTACAGCTTCAACCACTGGACCACGTTCGCCATGTAACAAATGTACTTCATCAATAATTAAAAGCTTAACCAAATTTATAATTGAAACATCACCTGCACCTTTTCTTGTAACAACATCCCACTTTTCTGGTGTCGTCACTAACATTTGAGTTTGTTGCATCTCACTTTTCGTAAGTTGCATATCTCCTGTCAACTCCCTTACACTGATAGCTAGAGGTTTCAATTTTTTACCAAAATTTTCAGTCATTTCTGCTGCCAACGCTTTCATGGGTGCAATATAAACAATTTTAAATTGATCTCTATTAATTACACCTTGATCAACATTTTGTCTAATACAATTCACGATCGTTAGCATTGCCACATTCGTTTTTCCGGCGCCAGTTGGTGCACAAATTAATAAGTTTTCATTTGTATGATACGCTACTGGGTACACAACACTTTGAATTCGATTTAATTCTTTCGTTCCTTGAAAAGCAATTTGACCAATTTCGTCGAGCGACGAAATCTGTATCCGTTTATTTCCAACACTTAGTGGTGCATGTTCACTAGGTGGAATAATAACTTCCTCATACATGCGGGTATCATTTCGAGTTACATTATCAGATAAGACCATTTTTGAACCAGCGATATATCCAACATGTGCTTTTGCTTCAGCCTGTGAATCAAAAACATATGGATACTTTACAGTTGATCGTATAGTTGGTTTGTATAGCCTCTGTGATTGTGAAGTACTATTTATATTATTTTCCCGCAACATCGTTTGGTAAAACGAATTTAATTGTTGGGTTTTTAGTTTGGATGGAAGTATTTCGGCACTTTCGTTCTCAATATCATTGTCTTTTAATAAATTTTTTAATTTTTTCTCTTCTTTCCGTGTTTGCTTCATTTGAATTTTCTCATTTTCCGAATTGACAAAAATTTGACAGCCGACCGGTGGTGTGGGTGTAGGAGCCTCGGTCAATTTTTTAATAAGGACTTTCTCTTTAATCGCAGATTTCTTATCATCTTGAGTAACACGATCAACAATAGCTTTGCGATTTTTTAAAAGTTTTTGAATTATCTCAAACTTATCAAAACCCAAAAAATCGAATAATTCATTTTGTAGTTCATCGTTGGTTTTAGAAGATTTTAGTAAATCGACCAGAAGATTTATTAAATCAGCAGCGACATGTGCGGCAAGCCATGCGCGTGAAAACTTTTCCAATTTTTTATTATGATTGACAGCGGAAGATGCAATTATTGGTTTTATACTGTCATATTTCATAGAAAAATTCAGAACCCCGGTATTAGCAATAGCAGCTGTTTTTGCCGTTAAGTCCTAGAAGAATAAAACTAGTGAATTGTAAATATTTATAATCTTTACTAAAACGAACTTTTAATTTTGTGATGTTATCGTCAAACAAATCTGAACTCCCTGGAATAATTAACGTAACATTTACTTCAAATTTTTTTTTAGCTTTTGATTCCTGATCCACCGTCTCTTCTAAAAACAGTTTTGCCTCATCCGAAAGGCGATTACTAATATCATTGACAATCTGGACAAAACAAAACTTATTTATAAACATTTACTATATTAGTACTTAAGATTACATACCGAGCATATCTTGTTAACTAATGAATTAGCAATTGGACCGAACATTTTTTTTAACTGTGATAAATGCTTGATCATTACAACATTGGCATCCAAAAATAATCTTAACAAAAAAATTGCTGCATCATCAATAATCTCACTATTTTCTTCGGTACCTACTAAATCTCGGGCACCTTTCCATAAATCCTGCAGTAATCTTGATAGTAAAGGATTATTCTGTGTTTGTATAAATAGCTTTAATTCTTTCCAAGTTACTCCTTTCCTAACCTCTTTGGCTCGAAGTAGTAATACATTACGCTTTTCCTCTGAATTATTCTTTAAATTACGATTTATATCCAAATCAGTATTAATTCTCATTCCACGCGTAACTTTAGGTAGTTCAATTAAATTCTTCATCTCGACCAACTTTTACAGCCGAAATTAATTTCGCAACACTATTATTTGCGAACAACGATATTAAATATAATATGAATAAAAAATTAAATTATTTTATCTAAAAATATATTATGTATTTATATTAGTATTTCAAAAATCACCGAAATAAAATAATTCAAACTTATTGGTGATTTTGTATTTTATTTTTTATCTGTCATTTTTTATAGTTTATTATTTGATGTTAAATTTTGCTCAATTTCTGTTTATTTCACAACCTTAACAAATCAAATACAGTTATGCCAAACAAATTTCCTATCCAAGCGTGATCTGATGACGATACTTTTTATGCTGGAACAAAAGAGGTAAAATAGGAGGTAAATGATTTTAATTTTTATATTAAAATATGTCATCATGTACATTTAGTTCAAGTGGAATGATTTAATAAATATTTGACTTCAATCAAAAGTTCGTGATATTTTATGATATATAACTTTGTGTATGTGTGCATATATGTACCTTTCATGACCATGACCAACATATGTACTTACATCATTCTTCAATTTGTTTTTTCTTGATATATGTAGTTGGAATTTGGAAATGATAATAGTTGGAAATCTCTTAAGCATAGTGTAATTTACTCTGCTAATAATCTACTTACGTATTTTATAATAAACACGCATTAACCTATACATTAATAATAAACATATCCATTACGTGAACAAAAAAAGTTTGCTTATTTTTTAAGATAAAAAGTGGCATTGACTGTTGTGTATAACCGCTATATTCTACCCTTTTTTCAAATCGAGGTTAAATAAATGAGTCGAAATTTTTCCATATGAAAAGTGAGTTATGGCGTATATGATACAATATATACATAATATGTGATCGTACTCTATCATGGAAAACTTAAAAAATTTAATGCAGCTTCGTTAAATGTTATCGGTCACTTAAAAAAACTTAAGCCTGATTTCCATACGAAAAATTTACTGGCAGTATTGTTTTTACTTAAAAAACGAAAGGAATAAGAAAATTGAAAATTCCATTAGAGCGACAAAGAAGAAGACATTATTGAAGTGATTAGTATTATATGTTATTTGGTTTCGATATTAAACAATCGATTGTAATTTTAAAAACAATTAACGGTGTCATCTATTGTTTTAGTCCAAAGCGTTTGGTATGCCATATGTAGAATGATACTATGGCTGTTTCCGAAACCGATACTTATTTGAAACTTATTTACTTATTTGCCGCCATCTTGAATAAGTATGAAAAATCATCCGGATCGATTTAGCATACTTATTTTGACAGTAATGTCAAAACAACAAAAAATTATTTATGTTAACCTATATATGCAAAAACGGTGAATTAAAATATACAATTATACTTTCAAGTAATTGGCAGGATATTTTTAAATTATGTGGAAAATAATTTTATTTTAGAATTTAGCACAGTGATGATCGACTATAAATAAGTGGAAACTACTGTTGATAGTTGAACACCAAAAAGCTCTGTAGAAAAATAGATTAAAACCAATAATAGCAACTGAGCGAATATATGTGCAGAAATATTCAGTAGAAATACTGTTAACTAATAATAATAAATAAAATAATTTTTTTATTTAGACAAAAAACTAAATATGTACTCGTATGTATATATTATAAACACCAAAATTACATGATCATAAATATTTGACAAATTTTGACAGATAATTTAGATTTTCTTGCAAGAAAGAGATAGCAAATAAGTTACCTCGCGAGGATACTTATTTGAATAAGTAAGTCTCCTCAAATAAGTATTTCGTTTCGGAAACAGCCTAGGTATAATAATTTTTAAAGAAACATGTAGTAAAGCGAGTTTGCTATGGAAAAAAAATAAAATTTTCGTTGACACGAAAGAAATTGATGTGAAATTGGTATTTTTTTGTCTCTGTGTTAGTAAAGAGAGAAAGAGAGGTACATACTAAATAGAACGAAGACGAAATGAATTAATATGACGTCTTCCGTCGATTGTTTATGTTTTTTATGAAACGGAATATTAGCAAAAATTTCAGAAAAAATTGGTATATATATCCAAAAAAAGTAATGTAAATCAAAAAACTATCAAAATTTTTTGCTATTTTTGTATGTACAGCACTTTTATTGGCTGGAAAGAATTCGACATAAGTTTGTGTCTGTCTAGCATATTAGCGTCAATTGACAACACGGAAAATAGAAATTAATCGTTATAATTTAGAAATTTAATAAAAAAGCAATCCTGTACAGTTTTGAGTGAAATAAACTATTAAATAACATATAATTTATATGCTTAAAACTTAAAATCGCCTCTTTTCATAATATATATTGTTGTAATTTTATTCATAAATATTATTTTATCCTACTATGTGGTATGTACTCTGTACTATTCTTTGTATATTATTCTACTTTAATAATCGTCAATAAAAGAACGCGACCTCGCGTTATTAAGTGTGTAATATCGATGTTAACTTCACACATATTCTTTCACACTTAACTAAATGTCAAAATACAAAGACCGTTCTTGCTTATGATTGTTACGTTAATACACAATTTAAAATGTTGCAACAGTCAAGTAAAGAAAAATATAATACGTTTAATAGTTTAATATGTTTAGTTATGAGTTTAGTGAGACGAAATTTATTAATAGAACTATTTAATAATGTGCAAGTTGTCGGTACTTTAGAACAATGCGATGGATACATGAATATTACAATGAAAAATGTTGTTATAATCGATGGGAAAGGACTACAATATGGATTTGATGAATTTTTGATCACAAAAAGAAAGATTCGGTATATTCATTTACCGAGAGATGTAAGTTTCAAAGAATGTGATTATAATCATTCATATAAGTATGTATTGCCACTTAACCTAATTAGTATTACAATGCAACCGTTCCGCTTTACAATTAAAATTAAATATACAGACGTTAATGTGTATACGGAATTAAAAGGATCTATATTAGAGAACGAATAAATTTAAAATTTATGAGTCAATCGCTGAACAGTATTATATTGTCAATGACATTAAAAATATAGATGTGCCGGAACTGATTCTGTGGCTGCTTTTATTATTGTTACCGTTGTGGGGTACGCCAACAATGACCACTCGATCCACGCATGTAATTATTTGCTGTGAGCCGTGGCGCCTTAAATTGCCGTGTTAATGGCACGACCATTTTTCCCCAATAACATTTTGTTGAAACTTGGGGCTCTTTTCCACTTGACGATGCGATACCGATTTATTCAAAGACAGTTATTTTTAAAAGTTCTCCGTTCTTCTACTTCGATTTCTGTAATTATATCCAGAAGAAAAACACGATTTAAAAATTGTCCTCACCACTTTATGGCAAATATTTAATAATAAATAATAATTTTTGCGTTAATTTATTAAATGCCATCTTGATATCCGTAGACTTTTTATTGTGTTTCGTTTACTTGTAAATAGCATTCCTCCTTTTTCTTTCATGAAATATAATAAGGATTGATGCAAGTTTTTAGTCTGAGGCGCAGCAAATGCACGATATTTGAAAATAGAATAGAATATTTAATAATTGTATGTCCACATATTATAAAGTATAAACTTGTTTCGACATATTAAACGTCAATAATGTATTGGTAAAATATTATTTTAAACAACCACTTTCAAAGGCAACGTCAATTTGTTTTGAAAAACAAATCTATTTAATAAACGAATTAAAATATTTTAATGAATAGTAATTTTAAGACCAAATTTTTAGGATTCTTAATTAATACTGAAAGTCTAAAAATCTTGTATATAATGATTCAATTGTGAAAGTACCAGTATTATAAGTTATTTGATGAATTAACCTGTTTTTAGATGTAGTTTTAGTTTATAATAGTTAAATAATTGAAAAATAATACATTCGATTGTTATTTTATTATAATCAATAAAGTGTTAATGTTGATTTGGTAGAGGTTTTATTTTGATAATTTTTGTTTTCCGATCGAAATTCATGATCGAAATAAATGTTGATATAAATTTGATCTACTAAAAAATAATGAATAGCTAATATTTTAAAATGGAAAAAGTTCTAATATTTTACAAATATTTGCACATGCGCCCCAAATCTCATTAAAATATTTTATTTATTTGACATGAAAAAAAAGAAGAAAAATAAAAACACACACATTCAATATATAATTTTATCTAAAAAAAGAAACATTAAAAATGATAAAACTAATACGATTTCGACGCTATTCGTTTAATTCGCATTTCATTGCTAAAAGGAAATATAGTTATTTTAGTTTAATCAAAAAATTGATTGCCAATAAGCCAAGTACATCAATTGATACTTCGTTGTTAGTAGTGAAATATCAAATTAATAGCTGCAATATTAGAATGTCATCAAATACATCGACAGAGGATTTTAAGCTAACGAATTATGATTCGATTGGTTTCGATTTAGATAATACATTATTACGATACAATTTAAAAACAATGATAGAATTGGAATATAATGTATTGGCCAAATTTCTTGTTGATGAAAAAGGATATTCAAGTGAATTGTTGTATAAACCAATAGATGGTGATTTAGATATTATCCAGAAAGGTTTAATTCTGGATTTTCAACGCGGGAATATTATTCGACTGGCAGCAAATGGATACATACAAAAGGCAGCACATGGCAGTAAACTGTTGAGCGACGACGAAATTGTTTTATATTATGGTATTGAGAGAATGTGGCATCCAACGTCTTTGTTTTGTGAAGATTTATTAAGCGGGTGGAATGGTCCATTGTCACATTGTTTCAGACCAGTTTTAGGTAAGTCATTTTGAAATTGTTTGTTATCTGTTATCTTATTGATAGAATAATTATTAGAGCTTATTAAGATTTTGTATATGTATACTTATCAAATCACAGCCTTAAGTAAATGAGAAAATTAGGTATGTACATATGTACATATATGTAATGATAAGAAAATAGACAGGTTTTTGTTATCATGGTATATACATTCTTGAAAAGGATCTAGTTAATTTTTTGTGCGATTGTGGGAAAGTCGCTGTTTTGGTAGTTGTAGTTGTAAAATGTAAAATCTAACCCTGGTTAAGATGAAACCGAATAAAATCGTGGATATTGGCGGCTTTAATCTCGGTTGCAATTGATTTTTAATACTGATTTTGTATTCGAAATTCAAATATAAATTTGTGTTTTTTTTATTATTTATTAGTCATTTGTACGAAATCGATGACTTATTACTAGAATTTTAGGTCCTAAAAATTTCATTTTAGGTACCTTTGTCAACAACCTGGCTGCAACGGTTTCGATCCTGAGCTTAGCCTTCATACTGTCTTAGACAATCTGAAGAAGGCAAGTAGTTCTAGAGCCAAGTGGCTCTCCTTTCAGAAATCGCTGCACAATTCGTTCCGGATCAGCACGCAGAATCTTACCGAGCCAGCATAGTCGCTGAGATCTTACTTCATGTACAATGTCGGGGATCTTCATCTGATCTCGATATTGTACAAAGCTCGGTATGTACTATTCACTTCGCGTTTTGGGCCGTAAATCACACGCATCATCCTTCTCTCAAATGTCAGGATCTCGTACTCTTCCGTCAGCGTCCAATTTTCACATCCGTACATAACAACGGGTCTGATCAACGCTTTACAAAGCTTCAGCTTCACGACACTTGATAGGTGTTTAGATTTTAGTAGTGGCCTTAGAGGATATAAAGCACGATTGCTTGCTGCCAGCCGCACTTTAATATCCTCACCCACACTGTTATCGTGAGTGATAAGAGAGCCCAAGCACTTGATTGGACTGGTGATATAAGATGTTGCGCTGAACTGTTTCAGTTTTACGAAAGATATACTCCAACATGAGATTAAAGAGTATCGGGGACAGAGCATCTCCCTGCCGAACACCCGAGTTTACTGCAAAAATGCTGATAGCCTGTTTGTTCTCAACTTTAACACACAGCATTAAGACTGCATCACTGTCATTCTACACAGTCGAACCAATTTTGTTGTCAATCCATCCGCAGCGAAAAGACCTGATCAGTGACTGATCAATTCGGACGAAATCCTCCTTGATATTCATCAACTAAGCCCTCCGCTAGAGGGGTGATTCTATCCAATCTAATGTAGGACAGTAACTTGTATGCTGTGCAAAGAAGAGCTATTATTCAGCGATAATTCTCATACTTCAAGAGGTCTCACTTCTTGAAGATGGGGCATATGGCGGCTACTTTCCATTCATCAGACAGAATTTCGGATTCCCATACCAATAGAATAAGGTCGAAAAGACAGTTCCACAAAGTATCCCTTCCGAATATCAAGAGCTCCGAATTAATGCAGTCCACCCCAGTTGAGCGATTTTGTTTTAATCTCTGCATGGCCTTGTTTTAATCAATGCATGGCCTGTTTTAATCTCCGCAGTGTATATTTGAGGTGACTCAACTACAGTCTGTGACGCCTAATGAACATCACGCAGTTTGGTAAAGTGTCCACTCCACCCGTCGAGTACTGCGTCGATGTTGACACAGAGATTCCCATCTCGGTCCCGAATGGCGGTTTTATAAAATAAAACCGATGCCACTGACAAAATAATTTTTAAAAAAATGTATAATATGCTCATGCAATTGTCTGTACGTCTTTAAAATATATGTAGTCTGTATATAACCCTAATTTGTTATTTATGATAATGTTGTTAACATTAAAATATAATTTAATTCAGTTAATATTTTTAATTACATATATCTTTTACTTTATAGATTATTTCGATATGCCTGCTGCATTGATATTTAGCCGTATCATAGATACCATTGATAAAAATGACAACAATGTGACGGAATACAATGTGTGGCCAGACATCCTCGATGGTCTTATAATCATGTTTTCACGTGAAAATTTCTTGTCACCAAAAAGTGGATATTTTCTTGAAATGAGGAAAACACCAGAAAAATATATTTTAAAAACCAGTGACAAAGTTATTGATTGGTTGAAGGAATTAAAGAAAGTTAAACCATTATTTTTATTAACCGGATCTCATATCGATTTTGCTGATTTGACAGCATCTCATGCTTTTGGAGAAAATTGGCGTGATTTATTTGATGTTATTGTATGTTATGCAAAGAAACCTGGATTCTTTGTACAAAATCGACCATTTTACAGCTTAAATGGTTATGTAGAAGGATCCACCATGATTCGAGAAAACCTTAAATTAAATGAGATTTATAGTCAAGGCAACTGGAATGATTTAATTTACATATTAAGCCAAAAATCAAAAATAGACTCATCCAAAATATTGTATGTTGGTGATAATTTAATTCAAGATGTGTATACGCCACGAAAATGCGGAAATAGTGATACAATAGCAATAACTGCGGAGATGGAAGCAGAAGATTTACTTGCTACCAATTATAATCGTATGCATTATGATACAATCCACTCTAAATTTTGGGGTTCATATTTTAATCATGACAATGGTGATTCTACTATTTGGTCAACGATAATAAAAACATATTCAAAAATTTGTGTTCCTAATGTAGATATTTTAGCACAGTATCCAATAGACCATCCATTTAAATGTTTTAAAAATACCGACTCAAATGAAGGATTCCATCCTATCGGGTTATTTTAAATTCAAATTTATTATTTGAAAATGTTTATATTTTTATTTTATGTAACAAATTTTATTTGCAGGTAAATATTACATTAGAGATACAAAAACAATTGGAAGCGTTGCGGTTTAAACCAAAAACAAAAAAGAAACTCACTTTTAAAATCAAACGAGCCAAGATGAATCATATGATTGTTTTAGAAGAGATGAAAGAATCATAAATCTAATATAATAATTATCGGATTAGTGTAAATACTAAATAGTGTTGCCAATCGAATAACAAACTGAAATGTCGCCACAGATAAATTCTATCAAAGTGTAAAAAAAAAAAATATATTTGCTTGTTTTGTTGGAACATTTTCCATTTTTCAAATTTTTTTGTCAGAAACATATTGATTGCTATGTATAAAAATTGATACATAAACTATTATATATTAAAATGGCACTCGTTTTAAATAAACTGATAAACCATTTTCATAGACTAATTTTAGTTAATAACTAATATAAAGATTTTATTATAATAATTATACTCAAACACTTATACAACCAACACAAACGAATTATAACTTTAAACTTAGGTATTTTTATGCTAATTGTTGATTTAATGTGAATTTTAAAAATTACACAATAAAAGGGTTAGAAATAAAAACAAATTACAATGATTAGAAAACAGTTTGAAATGAAAACAATAGGTAAGTTTTTTTTAATTTAAATAGGAATTTAGAAACTACATTTTATAGACATATTATTTAAAAAAGAAACTTTATTTTTAGTTAAAATATCGATTTCTGGGTACACTTAAATAATAAATTTCTGCCTAATCAAATACTTTTATTAAAAGGAGCTAATAATCAATTTTAGACTATTTCAATGGCAACTGCAATACCCATTCCACCTCCAATACAAAGAGATGCAATGCCCTTTTCTCCACCAATTCTTTGTAGTGCGTATAATAAGGTTACTAATACACGGGCTCCGGATGCGCCGATTGGATGCCCCAATGCAATAGCACCACCATGAATATTAACTTTATTTATATCGAGCTCAAGTCCTTTGTTAACAGAAATAGCTTGTGCTGCGAAAGCTTCATTTAATTCATATACATCAACGTCATCTTTAGTCCAGCCAGCTTTACTAAGTACCCTTTCTACTGCTGGTACTGGACCATAGCCCATTATTTTTGGATCAACTCCTGCTTGAGCGAATGCAACAATTTTAGCTAGAGGTTTTATACCTCGTTTTTCAACTTCCTGCTTGGACATCAATAATACTGCTGCTGCAGAATCATTTATTCCAGATGCGTTCCCGGCAGTGACGGTACCATTTTCCTTTTTAAAACAGGGTCTTAGTTTGGAAAGAGACTCAATGCTTGTATTGGATTTTGGATATTCATCTGTTTTTACAACAACTTTATTTCTACCTTGAATTACTTCTACAGGTACGATTTCCTTTTCGAAATATCCTTTATCAATAGCCTCTTTTGCCAGTGACTGGGATCTGAAAGCTTGTTGATCTTGCTCTTCACGCGTAATGCTAAATTGAACGGCCAAATTTTCAGCTGTCTCACCCATATGCATTTTAAAAGAAGCGTCAGTCAATCCATCATTTATCATTGTGTCAAGCATCGTTGCGTCATTCATCTTTACGCCTGGGCGGATGTTTATAGCATGTGGAGACATCGACATATTTTCCTGTCCACCAGCTATAACTATAGTCGAGTCCCCCGTAACAATAGATTGATAACCTAACATAGCGGTTCTAAAGGAATAACATGTCACGAATATTCGAAAATTAAGGTTGTTTTATATTTATACTCACTTTAAACCGGAACCACAAAGCATATTTATCAAATATGCTGGGCAGTCAAGTGGTAATCCCGCTTTAAGCGATGCTTGTCGTGCTGGATTTTGTCCTTGACCAGCTGTCAAAGATTGTCCCATAATGACTTCCGAAACATCAGTAGGATCTACATTTGCACGCTTTAACACTTCTTTTATTACTACTGACCCTAAATCAGCTGCACTTGTTTGTGAATAGCAACCAAGAAAGTTTCCTAACGATAGAAATTGTAACGACGTAGATTACTTTTTATATATTTAAATAATACAAAAATTTAATATAACATGAATATTAACGACACCACAAACAAAGATTTTACATCTAATATTTACCGATTGGAGTACGAGCTGCAGACACAATATATACATCATTAGAAGTCATTATTAATTAATAAAAATTTTTAATAAAATTGTAACGTAAATATTTTTCTGGAAAAAAACAGTTTTGTTTATACTACGACACGTCACTGTCGTACGATCGTTTTGTAAAAATAAAAATTTTTAATAAAATTGTAACGTAAATATTTTTCTGGAAAAAAACAGTTTTGTTTATACTACGACACGTCACTGTCGTACGATCGTTTTGTATGAATGGCCTCAATATGGAAATTGTCGCAAGTGCGACAATAGAGCTATATTTCCGTACTACTTTCCGTACTCATCAAGCACATTCGATTGAGATGAATTAATTGAATCAACTGAGTCGTATTTTGTTGCGAATTACATAATTAGTTTTTTATTCCGTTTGGAGTTATTTTTACAACAATATGTGTATTTTGTTGAGAACAATTTAACTCTAATCCGTTCGGAGTTAATTTTTCTCATAACTTTTTTTTGAGTTAAGTTTTTTTATGAGTTGGTAGTAGTTTTGAAAATTAGTGGTCATAACATCATGGAATAATTAGTTCTCATAATATTTGATAAATATAATATCATTGGTTATCAATTTGTCATACTACATATAATGGAAAAAACAAGAAAAATTTGATGAAACAAAAATAATTAGAATTTTATATAAATTGACGCTTACGAAATGTCATTTAATTACCAAAATGGCAACCTTCGAAAGTGAAATTGAAGAGAAACATTAAAAATGTACATCTGGTGTCAGGTATCATAATTAAAATCGGAATAGAGTTAAATAACTCAAGAAATATTTTGGAGTTATTTAACTCATGTCAGAAGTTAATTAGTGCAATTGTTGTTGTAACTACCTCAACAAAATACACCTAATAGTGGCACTGAGTAATTGGTCAGCGGAACTTAACTCAAAAAAATTTGGAGTTCTAATTAAATTATAGTGCCGATTTTTATTTATGACACCTATTTCACTTTTAAAGATTTTCATTTCCATGATAAAACGACAAAATTACATTTCAGAGTATATCGAAGTTTAGAAATGTCGAGTTTTTATAATTTTTTGAAAAACTTAGAAATAAATATATAATTTATAAACAAATAATTTTTTCGTATTCCCAACACATAAAATAAAAAGAAACTTCAAAAATTAATTCTTCGGCAGTTTGTTGGGAAAGAATAACTCCCAACTGATTAGAATTAAAGAACAAAAAATGACTTGAAGTGAATTGATTGTTCGATTCAAGCGGAATTTATACGGTTTTACCTGCTGAAAATTTTCTATAATAGCCATTGCTACTAATTGAACTACTGAATTATCTGAACATGAATTTGTTAATTCAAATAAGTAGATTTTGTTTTGTTTTACATTTTTTGTTTACTTCGCATTTTTCGGAATACATATGTACATACATATAATTATTATCATTTTGTAATAAATAAATTTTTTTAATAAAAGTTAAGTGGAATAATTTATATTAGTTATTCTATGACTTCTCAAAAATAAATGTTCATATGGTCATTATATTGTTTTTGTTTTCTTGGTATGACACTGTAATATGTATAATTTTAAAAGATGCAAAAAATTAACTCTGTTGTGGTGGCCAGCGGAACACGATGTCCAGCAGAACAAATTTCGTTTTGACATTTATCCAAATAATTTATAATACTATATAAGCAAATAACTTATAATCAAATAAATAAATCTAAAAAAGAAAAATTAAATAAACAAAACCAAATTGACAATACCCGGCTGAAATAACTTGGAAATAACAAGTATGTAACGTAAAAATTCTAGTTAAAAAACGTTTGGTGCGTCATCTGCAGGATATAACTTTATTAATTTGTGTCTTATTTCTAAAGTATACTTGCATTACTACATATATCTATAAAAATTAGTAAAGCTTCGCTCAACAGCTGGCGCATCAAACGTTTTTAACGAAATCAATAGGTGGCACTAAACAATTTCAATTTTAAAAATTGAGTGGTAATAATAATAATTTATTTTGAAAAATTATAAATTTGAATATTCTATTATGAGGGTGAAAAACTATGCAGATTGCGATACAAATGCACCACATGTTTGAACAAAACATTGGTAATATTTGATAAATATAATATCATTGGTTATCAATTTGTCATACTACATATAATGGAAAAAACAAGAAAAATTTGATGAAACAAAAATAATTAGAATTTTATATAAATTGACGCTTACGAAATGTCATTTAATTACCAAAATGGCAACCTTCGAAAGTGAAATTGAAGAGAAACATTAAAAATGTACATCTGGTGTCAGGTATCATAATTAAAATCGGAATAGAGTTAAATAACTCAAGAAATATTTTGGAGTTATTTAACTCATGTCAGAAGTTAATTAGGGCAATTGTTGTTGTAACTACCTCAACAAAATACACCTAATAGTGGCACTGAGTAATTGGTCAGCGGAACTTAACTCAAAAAAATTTGGAGTTCTAATTAAATTATAGTGCCGATTTTTATTTATGACACCTATTTCACTTTTAAAGATTTTCATTTCCATGATAAAACGACAAAATTACATTTCAGAGTATATCGAAGTTTAGAAATGTCGAGTTTTTATAATTTTTTGAAAAACTTAGAAATAAATATATAATTTATAAACAAATAATTTTTTCGTATTCCCAACACATAAAATAAAAAGAAACTTCAAAAATTAATTCTTCGGCAGTTTGTTGGGAAAGAATAACTCCCAACTGATTAGAATTAAAGAACAAAAAATGACTTGAAGTGAATTGATTGTTCGATTCAAGCGGAATTTATACGGTTTTACCTGCTGAAAATTTTCTATAATAGCCATTGCTACTAATTGAACTACTGAATTATCTGAACATGAATTTGTTAATTCAAATAAGTAGATTTTGTTTTGTTTTACATTTTTTGTTTACTTCGCATTTTTCGGAATACATATGTACATACATATAATTATTATCATTTTGTAATAAATAAATTTTTTTAATAAAAGTTAAGTGGAATAATTTATATTAGTTATTCTATGACTTCTCAAAAATAAATGTTCATATGGTCATTATATTGTTTTTGTTTTCTTGGTATGACACTGTAATATGTATAATTTTAAAAGATGCAAAAAATTAACTCTGTTGTGGTGGCCAGCGGAACAGGATGTCCAGCAGAACAAATTTCGTTTTGACATTTATCCAAATAATTTATAATACTATATAAGCAAATAACTTATAATCAAATAAATAAATCTAAAAAAGAAAAATTAAATAAACAAAACCAAATTGATAATACCCGGCTGAAATAACTTGGAAATAACAAGTATGTAACGTAAAAATTCTAGTTAAAAAACGTTTGGTGCGTCATCTGCAGGATATAACTTTATTAATTTGTGTCTTATTTCTAAAGTATACTTGCATTACTACATATATCTATAAAAATTAGTAAAGCTTCGCTCAACAGCTGGCGCATCAAACGTTTTTAACGAAATCAATAGGTGGCACTAAACAATTTCAATTTTAAAAATTGAGTGGTAATAATAATAATTTATTTTGAAAAATTATAAATTTGAATATTCTATTATGAGGGTGAAAAACTATGCAGATTGCGATACAAATGCACCACATGTTTGAACAAAACCGTTAAATTAGGAGTTGTATGCACATCGGTAGATTACAAAAACAATTGTAAAATTACAATCGATTGTTTTGATATTTTAAACGAAATAATGTATTGATTAAATACTATTTTAAACAACCCCATTCAAAGTGTACATCAATGTTTCTTTTTAAATTAGAATCTCTAGAAATTATAAATTAATTAATTAAAAAAATCTTGTATAATGATGTAATAGTGAACGATAAATTAGTACATTTACATACATACGACTTTAAAAGTTTAGCCCGGATCAGTTAAAATCATTTTTTGAGTTGATTCGTTGCCGAAACGAAAATCCAATCTGGAAACAGTTTACAGCTTCTTAGAGACGGTTAATAATAAATCTTAGATTAATAAACTATAATAAATAAATCGATTAAAGCTCGGTTACGGTAATTTTAAATTTACTGGAAATATTAATTATCTCGGTCAGCTTATACCGGGTATCATGATGATAGTATTATACTAAGACGATGGAAACGCGAAGTCTTGATAATACCACCAATACCACATTCGCTATAAAAAAACGAAAAGTTTGTCTTTGTCATCCTCACCCAATTTAAAATTATTTTTCTCTTCGTTTCTCCAGTATTTTTTACTGGACAGGCTTTATACTTTCTAAAGGTAATAATAAAACAACCAAATTTCTATTTAAAATGTGTACTTGTTACATTTCTAGAAATTATTGAGTACTCATCATATAATATTAATGAATATGATTTATATATGTACTATAGTTATATTTATATACTTTAGTTCGCTTACTGTTTTAGTATAAAAATAATTAAACCTAACATATTCTTTCACCATCTTGTCGAATTGTTTAGTGCTAAAGGGTGTTGCTCGTAGAAAAAAATCATCCAATACACATGCGTTTGAATAAAAAAAACTAAAATTTTTTAATTTATTTTTTTAGTTGAGTGTGTAAAAGTGAAAATATGGCGAATTTTGGAGACGATAAAAATTCATTGAAAAAAGAAAATAAAGGTAAATTAAAATTTTTAAACGTTTACAATTTAATCTAATTAATATAGATAATTTCAAGTGTTAAGATTTATCATCAAATATTTTAGTTTGACTAGAAAATAATTGAAACGAATTCACTTCCATTTCGATTTTTTTTATTATTGTCGGTGACGTGTTTCGTCATTTTGAATATGTCAACCTTGACAGAAAAAAGTATTTTATAAGAGAACAAAAATAAAAAACCATTAAAAAAAGTTAATTTTTGATAAATAATTTGTAAATAATATAATTTTTTGGAAATAATTAATTTTTCATACGTATAAACTTTTATAATTCTCATGTGGACGGTTATATTTTCAATAAATCGAAATGAGATAATTAAGTAAATATATAATTGATGATATCAAAATGCAATAGCAGATTAATTTTATAAAAATTACAACTAATGATTACATTAGTTCATATCGAACTTTCTTGTTTTTAATTATAATTTGATTGCGGTGGTCCAATTTTTCAAAAATTCAAATGTCATGAAAATTTACAAAGAAAACTTTAAATTGATTCATGGACAGTACAATATATATAATTACAATAAGTGTAAAATTTCCTTTATTAAAACGAAAATATTTTTCATGCTCCATTTAATTCATGGCTTGGATTTTCAATAAAAATTCTAATAAATTCTTAAAGCTTAGTTTTCTTAAATAATATGCAGGTTTTTCATCTATGCAGCTAGACAATAGTTTTTCATTTTGACTATTGAAAATTTAATAATATTGATGTGGGCGAGATGCCAGACTTAGTCGATTTTTAGTTTCTTTTGTGTTTTATGACTAACCACAATTTGGGTATAAAACTCATATTAAAGTGCACGGCGTTTTACTTGATGTGTAAAACTGTAATATATCTGGTGGTCTGATACGCTAATAGTAAAGTTTTATTTTGATAATAAGATGTTTCTCCAACCATGTGACTTCAAGCGTATCACAAATTCACAATCAATTTTTAGTTCATTTTAGAATGATATACCTACAACAAATCCTATATAAACTCCATTTCTTCTATACTAGTTTTCATAAAGTTATTAATTAACAATATTAACTAAACAAGTTAATACAAATTTATATTACATACTTTTATTTATTTAGTTATTAAATTTCAGTAATTTGTTTTTATGAATATGGCCATTCATTCATACAAGATATTATAATTTAATTGTTCAATAATCTGATAGTTAAATTCATTTTAAACGAATCCCATATATTTTGTGCAATTTAGTAAACCAACGAATTAGTTGTAATACTTATTAATATGGTAAATTGTGAATTTCTTTTCATTGAATAACGACTAAGAACTTTTCATTTGTTCCGTTTAATATTTCTGTCTCAAGTCATACCTGTGGAAATTATGTAAACACATACGACGATGCTATAATTTTGGATGGTTATACGTCATAATATGTACTTGAACTTATAAATTATGGTGATGAGCCTGTAAACATGATGGTCCAAAGCTTTAACAGAACGGATTGCCTTTTTGACTTTTGTATAAGTAGAGATAGCTTTAAGAGTAGACTTAAATATCATTTTACTTCAATCTGATTTTATTATAGCTTTATTTTTGTATGTATAATTTTCTAATATGTATCATTATTCAAGTCATATTTGTAGATTTGCTGATAAAAAAACTGGGATGCTATTTTGCTAATTTTTAGTCTTCATTTACATGGTTGTTTTCGTCGTTGTTTTCGAGTATTGTTTTCGACTTATCGTGGGCACCAACAAAAACTTAACTCTTCGCTTTTCGGTTGTAGAATCGATGTTTGTTGTGATGTCAATGTGTCAATATGTAATTGAAAAATATTTGCGACACTGACAGATTGTATTTATAAACAAAAAAATATCGATGTATCGATAAGTTACATTTAGTTATTAAATTAAACTACCAAAAAGAATTAAATATATATATTAAAATCAATTTTTATTATTAAATTATATCAATTTAAATTCATAATTGTAATAAATATAAAAAAAATTAAAAATATATTTAAACAAACGATAAGTTATTTTTCGAAAACAACCAAAAAGATGTATGGAGGACATATTTCTGTTGTTTTCGAGTGTTGTTTTGGGTACACTGTCAATGTACATATTCAATATTTTTACGGTGTAAACGATCAATTTTTCTATGGGAAAAACAACAACAAAAACTAAAACTGAAAAACAACACTCGAAAACAACCATGTAAATGAAGACTTAATCTTCATTTACATGGTTGTTTTCGTCGTTGTTTTCAAGTGTTGTTTTCGACTTATCGTGGACAACAACAAAAACTTAACTGACCGCTCTTCGG
This sequence comes from Tipula unca, assembly GCA_951394425.1. NCBI lineage: Eukaryota > Metazoa > Arthropoda > Insecta > Diptera > Tipulidae > Tipula > Tipula unca. The sequence goes on from OX596380.1 coordinate 100,130,952, forward strand.
TTTTAGCATCCATATTGTATATAATAGTATGACTAGTCTTTGCACAGTTGACTGCAATTTCTTGCTCAATTAATTCTAAATCGTCTTCAAAAGACTCATTTAGGAATTCAATTTCGGAATAATTTATGGAACTCATATTAGTATTTTTAATTGATTTAGCGGAACGTTATAATAATGCACCTCTACACAATTGAAAAATTATTATTATATTTGTACCACTGACAGGTCGCATTTGTAAACAAAAAAAATATCGATGTATCGATAAGTTACATTTAGTTATTACATAAAACTACAAAAAACAATTAAATATATATATTTAAATACATTTTTATTATTAAATATATCAATTTAAATTCATAATTGTAATAAATATAAAAAAAATTAAAAATATATTTAAACAATCGATAAGTTATTTTTCGAAAACAACCAAAAAGATGTATGGGGGACATATTTCTGTTGTTTTCGAGTGTTGTTTTGGGTACACTGTCAATGTACATATTCAATATTTTTACGGTGTAAACGATCAATTTTTCTATGGGAAAAACAACAACAAAAACTAAAACTGAAAAACAACACTCGAAAACAACGACGAAAACAACCATGTAAATGAAGACTTAACGTTTGAAATTTTTAGTTTTAAGAAAGCCGCCCTATTGGAAAAGTAAAAAAGCTATATGTTCTTATTGGAAAGTTATAGATGCATTAGCAGAGCCACCTATATATACAGAGCCGTAAGGATCAGCCATGTTTTTTGTCGAGCTTTTTCTAGAGGAACTACATTTTGCATTATCCCATAAGAATCAATGTAAAAATGACCATTTTCGAATTACTTGTCATCAATGAAAAGTTAAATCCTTCATTTCGATAAACACTTTGTGGAATTTATTCTATATTGAAGCAGCACATATCTGAAAGTCAGAACCTTAAACCTTTTATTAATTTAATAAACATTAAATCAAAATTAAATATGAATTTATCATATTTATGTAAACATGAATTTATTTGAATGTGTAGGTAAAATAAATAAATAAAACATATAGTGTCATCCTTTCGATCGATGATTTTGTCTCTTTTTTAAGAATTATATCTCACATTTTTTTTTTAATTTCTCTTTTTCTATTGCGATCGCAGCATGCTCGTATAAAGCATTATTCTATTTCCTTATATACATTTGAAAATGTATCACCACCATCACCACATATTTCTATTTCATTACCTTGTAGCGAAATCGGAAAAGGGATAGAGTGCAAAATTATTCCATTAGGCTGAGATCGCAATAAAAAAAAATCAAAATTGAATTCACGAAATAGCGTAAAATTTAAAAAGAGAACATAAACATCAATCGATAGAAAAAAAATTGTGATATTGACAACTTACAACATGTCATAATGAGTTCCAATAACAGCTGCACAATTTATTTAGAACCATAATTATGCACAAATGCGTAACAAAACTTTACCAAAATAAAATAGAACCGTGCCAGAAGAACTGTGATAGTCATGGTGTTCCATTTATAATCTAAAATCCAGAATTTACGTTGAAATTGAAGTGAAATTAGTTTGCGATTTATTCAAACAAAATCATGCAGCTTTTATTGAAATACCCTTTAAATATTTTTATTTTATTCACAAAAATATAATTCAAAAGGAAACATAACCACACTTTTACTATTTTCTCTTTTCGTCTTGCAGTTTAATTTTATTTCGTTGGAATTTGTGTGTATTTATATCAATTTAATGGAGAAATGCTTTTTTTTATAAATTTTATTAATAAATATATCAAAAATTAAACAACTTCTTTGATCAAGCTTTGAATCAATTATAAAATGATAATTGTAGATTCTATTTCAATGTTAAAATACTTAATCCATCGACATTTTCATTGAAAAATATCGCACCGAAAAAAATTTAATTTTTCATATGTTTTGTATGGAAAAAATGTTTTTTTCATCAATTTTAGTTCCTCTAGAAAAAGCTCAATTTTTAACCTTAGGGCTCTGTATATATAGGTGGCTCTGGCATTAGTCGTGTTTTTTAATTCAAAAAATTTTCTTATTGGAATGAAGTTCTGGATAGAATTTTCTCATTTTTTCAGTAAAATCCAAATGAATTTAATTTTTTATCAATAAATAAGATACATTTAATGTTAAACTAAACATTTTAATTCACTATTATCGAAATAAAATCAAATTTAACTTTATTTTTCAATGTTCTGGATAAAACATTGGTTTTTTCAAGTTCGCGATAAATTCATAGTACACGAACTCGAAAAAAAGGGAAATTTTAAAAGGAAATATTTTAGACAAATATATTTCATTGTTTTATGCTTAATACCTGTATTATTTCACAATAGACGTCAAAAAATATAGTTAGAAGTTGAAATTTATTCAAATAAATAGAACTTAAATTAAATATATTGGTTAAACTAAATAAAATTTCCCAGTATTATTCCCGATGTTCTTATAGAACTTGAAGTTCTGTTAATAGAAAAACGCACCTATAGTCGGGGTCGTAATCGTAATTTTTCAATCGCCTTAGGTGCGTTTTTTTATTAACAGAACTTCAAGTTCTATAAGAACATCGGGAATAATACTGGGAAATTTTTTTTAGTTTAACCAATATATTTAATTTAAGTTCTATTTATTTGAATAAATTTCAACTTCTAACTGTATTTTTTGGCGTCTATTGAGAAATAATATAGGTATCAAACATAAAACAATGAAAAATATTTGTTTAAAATATTTCCTTTTAAAATTTCCCTCTTTTTTCGAGTTCGTGTACTATGAATTTATCGCGAACTTGAAAAAACCAATGTTTTATCCAGAACATTGAAAAATAAAGTTAAATTTGAATTTATTTCGATAATAGTGAATTAAAATGTGTAGTTTAACATTAAATGTATCTTATTTATTGATAAAAAATTAAATTCATTTGGATTTTACTGAAAAAACGAGAAAATTCTTATCCAGAACTTCATTCCAATAAGAAAATTTTTGAATTAAAAAACACGACTTTTGTCATACATATGTCAAATTATTAATCGAAACTATTATGTTTTCTGAATTGCTAGATTATTATATCGAAAATTAAAATATAAGTACATATATTATACGGTGTATAATTTTTTATCCACAATTCGTACGATAAAGTTCGTCACTAAAATTTTGAGTAATAATTTAAAGCGTGACATCATCATCATTCGTGTTTGTGTAATAAAGCATCATATATGTATTGATTAAATTTCGTTTACGAATTTGGCCGTAAATTTCTTATAAAATATAAACAATAACGACGCAATAGATTAAAATTGTTATTATTATAAATTTTAGATACCAATATAGCATAGATATATTCTTCTCAATTACATAGTCTGCTGTGGACTGCATTTCTATTTCAGAATACTAAAAGAAAATAATATTTCAACATTTATTTGTGTTTTTTTGGAGTATTTTTCAAATTTTAAATTGGAATTTTATTTCGAAATAATTAAATTTTTTCGAAATAAAATTCCAATGAAATAAATGAATGAAATAAATATTGACTCTTTTTATAATTATATATCACAACGTTATGTGGTGAAACGAATTTAACACTTAAGTTTTATTTGCATAATACACACTTTCGCTCTATTCACTTTGTGCACAAGCAAAATATTTGTCTTCATTCACAAACAAACCAGGACGGAGATATTCTAACATCATCATTTTCGATATTCGATAGACATTTGTGTCTCTGTGTTCACGAACAATAGATTCTTCGATAAAATATCATCAATTTTTTATTTTCGATAGCTAATGAAATGGGAAAAAAGCAGGGATGTGCGACGTCAACAAACGTCGACGTCGACAATTGTTGTCGACATATTTTTTTGGAGTCAACAATTACAAATTTTGTCGACGTGCATTGTTGCCGCGTCAACAATAAAAAATATAAAAAATGATAGTTTTGTTTGTTTCTTTTTATTTTTTTTTCATTTGTAACACATAAATATTAAAAATATATAGAAATCATAATTTGTAATGATCATTGATCATTTATCACTTAACAATTCACAAATGACTAACAAAAAATAATAAAATATTTAAATATTAATTCAGTTAATTAAAAATAAATTTTAATAAAAAAATTAGGTAAAAATTTAAAGTAAGTTTAAATAGGGAATACTAAAAATTACCATTATTAAATTTAATAAATAATTTCGTAATCAGAAAACTCATTACTCTCTGTTTCCGAAATTTTACTGGTAAAATATATAAATAATAATTTTTTTGATTTATCCATCGTCAATCTATTTCGAATTAACGAACCACAATTAATTATAATAACATTTCGAATTAACGAACCACACTTAATTATAATAACAATTGATAAATTTGACTATATTACGTACTCTCCTCCACGCAAATAACCAAAAAAAACTAAATACTAAAATGATTTTTGGGGACTAATGTCGTTTTCGTTTGAGTTTTTTCCCCTCATTGGCCGAGTACACTGATTTTGTGCGTCAATCGAACAAGAAACCGATTTACCCTCATTTATATTTGTGTTTTCTGAAAAAAAAATGAATATTCACAAACAAAACCATTTATAGATAGACGGTTTTGTTCACAAAAGTCAAAATGGCAGCACAGTGACAGAAATTATAGTATTGGTGTAAAATAGGGGTAACTCGGTCAAAAAATCAGAGTAGACAAAATTGCACTGAGTGCAAAAAATTTAGCTGTCAGGCAATTTTTTTTGGTTTAAACGAACGGTTTTCGTGTAATTTAGTTTTTATGTTCAAACGAAAACGACATTACTAATCTAATAACAAAATAATGTCGTCTCACTCTTATAAAGTAAAACAAAATAAAAAATTAACGGAAAAATCGAATAGAATTAAATAGGAAAAAGCAAAAAAAGGAATCCAACACTAAAAAATTTATTAAAATAATTTTTTCTCGACATTACGTCATTGTCGACTTAAACATGACGTCGACGCAATGTTGACGCATTATTGACGCTTCAACGTCGACAATAATAGTTGACGTGTCGACGCACATCCCTGGAAAAAAGAGATAGTGTACAAATTTATTCTAACAGGATGAGTACGCAATTACGCAATAGAAACAGCATAATTAAATAAACGAAATAATGTATAGTTTTGTTCTTGAAAAGAGAGACACAAACGTCTATCGAATATCAAAATGGTGATGTTACAACGGGATAGTGTCATAATTCCAAAAATAAAAATTCACTATTTCAAAATTCCAATTAGAAAATAAAAAAAATTTCAGAAAATCTAAAAACCACTCATAAAATTAACAATTTTTAAAATTCCAAAATATTGGAATAAATTCCAAAACTTACCAATTGTTTATTATTTAGGGACTATTCCGGACATAATGGAAATTTTAAGGAAAGTCTATTTTTCTTTTGGTTATATTTTGTTTTTTGCTTTCTTAAAGTTCATATATAAAAAGTTATTTCATTATAAATTAATAAAGATATTAAAGATCATTATATGTAAAAACAAAGGGTATAAATAAACTAATGAATATTTTTAGTATAAATTAATGTTTTGTGCAAATCTTTTCAGGTATTCAGTTTGGAATAATCTTTCCCTTTTCTTATTATTCTTTCAATCTTTTTTTATGTATTTTAAAAAGTTTTTGTTCACAAGTGGGCGATCTCCTGATTTTATTTTGTCAATCGCGGTGACTGAAATTATCAGTTCCGTTTCTCAATTAACCGCATTTATAAAATCCGCAGTTTTTCTTTCCAACAATTGTTTTAAGCCGACGATGCCATTATGTAATTTTCTGACACATAATATGGTCAATCAGTTTTTTTTTCAAAATTCAATTATTTTATTTATTATTTTTATAAATCAAATAAAAGAAAATTTTGCGCGCGCAAATTATTCTATAAAAATTATAAATAAAATAACTGAATTTTAGATTTTTGGATTTTTTTTTTTTGGAATTTTGGTTTTTGAAAATTTGTTTTTTTGGAATTTTGGTTTTTGAAATTTTGTTTTTGGAAATTTTAATTTTGGAATTATAAAAACGGAATTATGTAGATGGAATTTAAGTATTAAAGTATTAAAGAAAACAATACAAAAGTATTGTTTTCCCTTTGTCTTACAAAAACAACCTTTTAAAAAAAATAGGCCAATACATATGAGAGATATAGGAACGTTTCGACTGTTAAGGTCTGATCAATGAAACACAAAAGAAACGATATCTTGTCAGCAACAACATTGAGGAAGCCAATTACCAGTCTGACTGTGTGAACTCTCCCTGAGAGGTACTGAAAACTTCAGTTGTCTGTGCTGCTCAGCAGACTAGGTATAGTGAAAGTTAGACTCCAGAATTTAATTTTTTGAAATGACATGAAAATTTCATATCATATTTTAAAGACGAGCGTCGCCTTGAAGTCGAGCAATAAAATATAGCCCATAGTGAAGTGCAATAACGTCTCACAATCACGAAGAAAAATTGCTAGAAGCGGATTCGTAGAAAGCTAAGTGGATTTGTAGAAAGCTTCGCGGATTTGTAGAAAGCTACGCGGATTTGTAGAAAGAAGCGAGAATGGTGGAAAACTGAGGTTCTGAAAGTATAACAACTCAGCAATGAGTGTTATACTTTCAGAACTTCTTTAAAGAAATTACTGGATAGCACGATACTTTCATGGATACTTTACCACCATGCAGAGATTAAAATATTAATATAAAATATTATCTAAACAGTATGAGACATCCATCCCCGTACGTCAGGTGTTCCTGAATTTCAGGCATGCCTACGCCTCGATCAATCGAGAGTTAATGGTCTGTCTTGGAATACCTAGGGATGTCAACAAAATTGGTGCGATTGTGTAGAATGACAGTGATGCAGTCTCGATGCTGTTGTTGAGAACAGGCTATCGAGGATTTCTCAAGTTGAGAACAGCGTTTCGTAAATTTTTGCAGTTAGCTCGACTGTTCGGCCAGGAGATGCTCTGTGACCAATTCTCTTTAATTTAATGTTGAAGAACATCTTTCGTAAAACTGAACAGCTTAGTACAACATCTCATATCGCCAGTCTGAAGCTTTACGAAGTTATTATGTATGGATGTGAAAGGTGGACTCTGACGGACGAGTACGAGAGATGGCTCCTTACATTTGAGAGAAGAATCATGCGATTTACGGGTCAAAATGCGAAGTAGATAGTACATATCGACCTCTATACAATGTCGAGAGCAGAAGTCTGATGAAGATCCCCGGTATTTTACATGAAGTAAAATCTCAGCGCGTACACTGGCTCCGTCACGTTATTCGTGATGATCCGGAACGAGTAGTGCAGTGATCTCTGAAAGAAGAGCCACCATATGGTAGGCGCATAGTTCGTTGTCAGACAGTATGAAAACTAAACCTGTGAAGCCTATTTCTAGAATCAGTAATAGGCCAGTAATGGCCTTTATAAACTGATATAATAATAATAAAAAGCCAAATTACAAACATAATAGTTAGTTAATTATAAAATCTAAAATTGAATTTTTCCATTGCATGGTTATGAGTATCCTTAAAACGTATTTAGCATGCAGTTTACTACGAATACTATATTTTTCCATCGACCTACATACTTGTATATAATAAATTGACTAAAAAATAAATTAAATATTAGCCGTATACATATAATTTTGTATTTCACATTAAAATTATAGCGTGCTTGTACAATTAGTACGTGATATAATTTAGCTATAGATAGAATTCTTTTATATAAAATTGTATCTAAGCATTTGGTTTTTGACCTGGTCTCTTGTCTGCTCTTCTATTCAAATATAATAAATAAACCTTGCTGCCATCGTTGTGGCTATTGAAGTTATTGTTATATAAAAGATAAAAAACAGGCTGCTGAAGTTATGTGTGATTTTATAAAAGGCTGGGACTGTTAACAAATTTTTAATTTGTGTTTATTTCCAAAGGTCTTCCGAAATTTTTAGATTCAGTTTAAATTTAAATTAAATATCGATAAGGGCTATCCCACAAAATATATATTTATGTTAATTTTGGAAATTAGATCATTTCGTTATACATATATCTAAATAAACGTTTTTCAAAATTAATAACTTCTTAATCATGTTAATTAAATTTTATTTCAAATATAATATTTTTTGGTGTAATCAATTCTCAAACAGAATTGAAATACACATATGTATATTTTGAAAATGTTAGAAATTATAATTTCCACATAAAAAACATAAACGAGTTAACGTTAAATTGGTTAATTTCACTTAACGTATATTTAGTGAAATATGTACTACATTCGGTTCACAAACATTTGTTTCTCAAAAAACCAAAAAAATTATGAACATAAATCGGTTTAACAATTTAACTAAATCAGTCATAGTCATAGATTATATTTTTCAATCATATTTGTTATAGATTCCATCTTAGCCAACATTTAGTAAATTAACGATTTTAATGGAATCGGATTTGCTCTGTATTGTAAATCACATAAATGTATTTACATTGCATTAAAAGTATATTTATAATCTTCTGTTTCAATTCCAATATGAATCCAAATCACATAGTTTAATGCGAATGTGGGTAAAATTGTTTTTATAATTATTAGTTATTGATGAGGCAGACAAGTGCGTTTCATTATTTCATTTACAATTTTGTATTTGAAAAAATAATTATAAATTAATATTATTAAATAAAAAAGTGATACGTAACTATGAGACACTGGCTTTTTACCGTCTTTCTGATCGTCTGAAAAAAACAAATTAAGTGAGAGTGAGTGTATACAGTAAAAAGTATTTTTGGCAAAAATTATAAATTTGTGTTTGTTTCCTAATTTTTCTGGCGGTTTCTGTCTTAGTCACTTCTTTTATTGCACTTTCAAGTTTAATGTGAAAATACCATTAGCTTAGCAGTTTTAGCTTTAAGTCGTCGTTTTTTTTATTTCAGTATTTATTTAACAAAGTCGCTCATTTTATAATTTGAAGTACAATTTTAAAATACAAGGTTGTTGAGGTTTAAAATTTGATTTATTTTATGAACTTACAAATTTGTGGAAATGTATAGATTTGTTTAACTTGATTCAATGACGTAAACTTGTTTGTTATCATCTACATATTTCTGTTTTATAGGTTTTATTCGTAGAATGAGATTTCATTGCTAAATTGGTTTTGTGTTAATATTTCCTTTATGAATTACTCTCATTAAATGCTGAAGTTTAAACGTAGCAAAACCCGACCGGCATAAAAGCGAATTCAGATAAATATTATACATTCGAGACGAAAAAAATCTAGCAATACACTACAATATGTTGTCCGTTAACCGTATATTATTATTAATTATTAGGGCTAGCCAGCGGACCAGTACAAGACTTTACAGAATTTGACATATATATTTGATTTCCTAAAAAAAAAATTAGCGAATCCAAAAAACTAGTTGTCATATGTTATTGATGCGTGAACCAGTTGATACGTGAAATTAAGTAATTTTTAAAGTGACAGATAAATGAAATAAAATGAAACGAATAAAATGTTCTTAAAGTCCAGGTCAGTAACATTCAAAATCTTTGAGGTGAATATTCGTACGTTTAGCCATAAGCAATTTTTAAATGAAAAATGAATGATCCTTTTACCACATTTACACCAGTAGTATAAAAATATGTAGCAAAAAAGTATCACGAGGAGAAAGTAAAATATTTCTTTAAAATTTATCAAATACTCTTTTGCTATTTCAGTATTGTATATATCAAACAAATATTTTGCACCTACCGTGTAAACCGAAATTTTTAATATGAAAAGTCATTTTGGTTATGAATAGAGCGATGAAAAAGGCATCATCAATCAATTTGCACTTTATAAGACAAAGCCTATTATAAAATATCTCATACAGTGAAAAATTTTGCATTGATAAAGGACACTAAAAACAGCAACAACCAATCGTGACCAATTTTTTTGTTACTAGGAATTCCATTCGGTGAGTGTCGTAATTTAAGTATGTAACTTACTCAAATAATCGAGTATAGTCTTAGTAGCGGACACTCCAAGTTTTCAATCCAAATGATTTTAAAGTAACAGTACAAAATAATATTGAAAAATATTATTAAACTCGCATTTTAACAATTGAAAAGTATTTATAAGCAATTAAACCATTTCGTTTTCAAATAAAATTATTGAATTTCAGGTTTTCATAATAGTATAAAAATTGGACCGTAGGAAATTATAAATTGCATTTTGAAATCATCAATATTTAATAGGTAGTTATCTAATTTTATCAATAAAGCAAACTAAATAAGTATAAGAAAATACTAACATAAATATAAAGATTTTTATTTTATATAATAAATATTTTAGATAATGGTTATGTATCACATAATCAAAAAACATTACATTGGTTTGCCTGCGTTGGTGATGTAGATGAAAGTAATGACAATTACAATAACGAAGATGAAGGTATTTTAGAGTGAAATCCCTTCCCGAAAATAAACTAAATAACTAAATGGTGTTCGTGTTATGTTGACTGTATTATAGTAAATTTTTAAAAGGCTAAATATTCCTCTATTTAGACACGAGTTGTAATTAAGAAGTCTACTGTAATTTATATGTTACGATCAAAGTGTTTAATCAGAGATTGTATAATTACCGGTTATTATATATTATAATTTTGTATCTGTTTTTGTCAAAAAAATTAAAAAACTAAATAAATAACATCTATACTATTGATCACTAACATGTGTTGGCTGGGTGCTCCCGCGAACATACGTCCAATTTTTTCTAGGGAGACGCAACGTATATTAGTGGACGATAATAGATAAACAATTGTAATATAGCGTTCAAAAGTATTTTTATAAGGTATTTTTGAAAATATTCCGCATTTCACAATTTTTTCAGAAATAATTCTATTATGTTTTATAGGTGATTTGACGTGTTCTTTTCATTCGAGTAGAAAAAATATCCAAATTATAATAATTGTTTAATTTTAAAGTAATTTTTACGTAGTAATTTAAACGACAGTTTAAAGTGTCAAAGCAGCCAGCGGGATTCAGAGTTAAATGTTTTGATGAGCAGAGGGCTTTGCCCTCTAAATACTAAAATCCAAGTAATTCGACAGCAGCAATCATTGGTGGGACGAGCTGGACAGATCCACCAGAACCTAAAAGTCTATTCAAGTAACTTTCGAAAGCTTTAGGTGTTGCATAGAATATAATTATAATTGAAAAACTGTTGTTGGATTCAATAGCGCAAATATATGCAGCGGTCATGTAAAAATACTTCTGACTTGTAATAATTTAAAACATAATTTTTCTATCTAGCTATGCTCATGAAAATGATACATATTGTAAAAGTAAAAATACATTTGAACCATTGATATAATAACTGATAATTATAAGTAATATCCGATTTATTTTTTTAACGCTAACCTATTTAAAAAGAATTTATTATTTATACAGTAGCCATAGTCAAACTTGATAAAAAAATTACAAAAATAATATTCATTTAATTATAATAATTAAATAAAAAAACTATAATGATTTTAACTTCAAATATTTGCCCAACGTCAAACTAGGACATACATTTATAGTTGAGTTTATATATGCTCTGTAAGAAAATTTCCTCAGCAGTTGTTCGCTGTTACCAGTTGAGGTTTTTATACTTCTCGATACATTAAAAAGCGTACCCTAGCGCCATTATTAGAATTGTGAGATTATATCTGAGCAGATTACCATTGAAGTAGGAAGTACGAAATCTACTCAGTTTATTTGTGTTGACATTTAAAAATTTCTCAAAAGATTCATCCTTTTGAGTCTCAATAAACACTTGATACATCTCGATAAATTCTTTTCAAATAGTCAAGATAAATTGGCAAATTATTGCTTTAGTTATTAAACATTTTTATTTCAATACTAATATAATAATCGCTTTGTAAATTTTCATTATTTGTATCTTATAAACTAAAGGTTTTTATTGTGTCTCTACTTTCTATTATCTGCCAGCTAGAATTTGATAAGATATAAATAGCTGAGTAATTTTTTGATTTAAAACAAATTGATAAGTACAAGAAGAAAATCATTTTTGTTTGAAATAAACTTAATTAAGATCGTCTGCATGACATTCTTTCAAGTTGTACTAATCAATTGTAAATTTTCGTTCTAACTTTATTTTGATCAAATATTTTAAGTTGTAATTTTTTTTGTAACAAATAAATTTGCTTTCATTTTTAATTTTTTTAAAGGCAAATTAATAATAGTTTAATAAAAATGGATCTTCCAATAAAAGTGTTTTTTTGAATGTCAATCTGGGTGCTGAACCACTGAACGTGCAGCTATTCCACACCAAATCGAAGCACTTTTAAGCTGAATCTACGATTTAGAGAAACTAGAAGGATTTGATTTGAAAAGTATCACGATCAAAGTTTCATCTAAGTCGGAAGAAGTGTCAGGTCAGACACTTCGATTTGGTGTGGAATGACTGAATACAAGGTGTTTTCTGTGAAATTACAAAAAATTTAGCACGCGATAGAGCGCTTCAAACTGAACAAATAAATCTACGATATCATATAGGAGAAATCTTAACTGTTGCTGAGATAATCAAGGTTTTATTGTAAAAGCAGGTATTTTGTATTTCACTTATAACGCAAAAATTATTATGTACTTCTAAATTGATAATTGATAAAACACCTTTTAACTAAAAAATATGTAGAAGTACTATCTACCATTTTTAGAAAATTAAAGCATTATTATTAACGTAGTTTTTTTCTCATTTTCAAAATTTTGTAATTATACCATATTTCGAAAATTTACTGAAATTTTGAGACACTGATCAGTTACATATTTTGAATTTTCTGAATAAGAGCATTCTGATTATTTACTAAGTAAATTTTTTTTGACAAATTTAGGAGTAACAGTTTCTCAGTTATAAAATTGAAAGTACCTAATTTTATAGTTAAATAACGAATATCTCAGCAATAGTTGGTAGGATAGCCTATACTCATGTATGATATCATAATATTGTGTTCAGTTTGCTGTTCTATATCACACCCTAAACTTATCGCACTTGTTTAGAAGACATATTAATGTACATACTTTTAATTTCTGTTTTATAATATTATTTTTAAGATTATATACACATTAACACTTTATTGAACTATGTATTTTGCATGTGCAGTTCAACATTTGTTGTAATATTACTAATGCCTTTGTGTTTGCCGCCCTCGTTGGCATAGTAAGTAGCATTCTTCGTGGGCCAATTTGTGGCATTGAATGTTGAAGTTATTCGCCCAAATTTATTTTTTTTTATATGCCTGTTACATATTTTAAGTTTAATTTAATGTTACAAAAATTGATAGATTTGGGAGGTTACCTATTTTCTCTTCTTTAACATAATTTAAATAAAATGATATATTACACTAAAATAGAAATACAAATACGTACATATATGAATGTATGTTCATATTCTATTCTCGATTATTTGTCTATTAGGTAGAAAGAAAAGGAAATGGAATTTTGATTTTTTTTCATTCTTTTGAATAAAGAAAACAAAAGTGAAAAAGTAAATAAAAATATTATGAAATTAAAAATAGACTAAAATTTACTTGTCAAATAAATAAATTAATTAGAGATAATATAGAATATTATTTTTTGGCAGTGACAGTGCAAATTTCTGATTTTGGATTAAAGGAAACTTTATATGAAAAACCTTCTCGTATTTATTTGAATATCCTTTATATTTCGTTACACAATATGCATAGAATTATTGAAAAATATCATTTTCAAATTTTTTAAATAATATATATGGAGTGGAAATCTCATACTACTTAAGAATGCGACCTAAAATTATTTTTGGAATAAGAAATTTGTAGTCATGTAATCGAATACTGTTTTACAGTGAAATTACATTTTCATTCTTTATTGTTTCCGGAAATGTTTTGCCTAAATTATTATTAAATTTAGATGTTTAACTACATAAGACTGAAAAATAAAATATTTAGAGATTTACAAATTTTAGAGACTAATTTAAATTAATCATTCTAATTTGTTTATTATGATAATTTGTTCGTATTTAAATTATATTTTTGAATTATTAGCACCAAATTAAAAAAAATTTATTAAATGTTTTTCGGGTTTAAACCAAAAAAAATGTACCACATTACATACATATTTTTGTATGTATGGTCATACAGAGTGATTCTAAAATCAGTACACAAAACTATATGACTTAATTCTATATACAAAAAAATGATCAAACTACATACATTTTAAAACTATAATAATGATAATGATTTCGATTGACTATAAAAAGCCTTCTGAATTTAAAATCTAATTTTTTTCGTGATTAGTAAAATGAGTTAGATATTTGCACATACATTATTTCAAAAGTTTATGCATAAAAAATGTATTGCAGTGCTGAATAAAATAAAATTGAATTAAAGAGCGAATTATGCATGCCAGGGTATATAAATGAAATCCCACGAGTACTATACATAAAAGATTTTACAATTTAAGCTCCAAACAGAATGTATCCGTTAAAATTAAATGTACATAAACTAAATAAAATGTGCACAACATTTTTCCATCAAAGACCAAAGTAATTTTTCGTTCGGCGAAACAATATTTTGTACATCAAAATTAAAATTATTGCACAAAATTTTAACATTAAAAACAATATTTCTGTTTATGAATTTTATTGGAAAAAAACTTTTAGGGAGTGAAGCGACAGAAGCAACATTCGGTAACTAATGCCAATCGGCTCCTATATTCCCCACCTCTTTGTTTAATCCTGCTTCTACGTCCCGGGCTTATTTTTTCGTTAAGAGAGCGAAGCGACGAAAGCGCAGCGACTCGAACATCATTCTAAATGTGATTTAAACCAATTATTGGTAAATTAATTAACATTCAGTGAAAAGATGTTTTTTTAATGGTAAGATTTTATGCAAGATTTATTTTTGCAAAGAATTTTTTTTTTTAAATTGTTGAACAGAAATATTTTTGATTACAAAATTTACTATTTTATTTTAATGTACGAAGTATTTTTTGCTGAAGGGAAAACTCGATTAATATTTTTTTTGTGTACGAATAATACTTTTTTGTGAAGAAATTTTTTTAATGTAAGGTTAAATACTAGCCAAACAAAAACTACTTTCGGGAAATTTGTATTGACGTCTTCTGACTAAAATAAATCATTCGACGTCTGCGGCCATAAAAGATATATTGTAAATATCTATATAGTTGTTTTTAGTGTCTCGGTTTTATCGATAAACTAGCTTAGCCGATTAAGTTTTGTCTCTTTAATCTAATGAATTTTTCGATATTGTATCTTATTTTTTATTAAGACAACGAAGATGTAGGCATTGCAAGGTAACGATTTTTCAGCTAAACGGAATAATTAAAGTTTTAGGTTTGAAGAAAAACTTATGAAGCAAATTTATTTAAAATTCCAAAAACTTAAATTTTTTTTGTAATATAATATGTATACATGGTTTGGGAACAGTTAATATTAAGCTAGTTGACAACTGTAGAATCACTTAAGATTTCTAGGTACACTATTCTAAAGAACTTTGTAGTTTTGCTTTTCGACTCAAACACCCATAACTGAGAACCGCTGTAAAATTGCAAAGTAAAGTTTTCATTAATGTTTTAATCTCTTAAAATTTAAATGGTGTAAGCAATATAGCGATATGTTATATAGAATAAGTCACATGTAAAATAAATCGCTCATTATATTTCTTGTTAAATAAAGCATGGATAAATAGAAAATTTATTAATTGAAAGCAAGAAATGAATTTGTTTACAAAAAAATACCAATTCCTATATCAATATAGAAATTTTGAATTGATATTTCTTAGAGGGGGGATAGGTTGTATGGTTTGTATTACAATTTACAGTTGCTTTGGTCTAATGATAGGATTCAATATAATTCATATACTATGGCTCGAAATTTGTCTTTATATCTCTAAAAAAATTTGAAAATATTAGTCTCATATAAAATAATTTTAGGTTATGGCTTTTTTTCGGTACAAATTCAACTGGAAACGAGGAAAGAATGAGGAAAGAACATATTAATTTTATCATTCCATAAAAACTGAGCAAAATCACAAAAATAACGTTTAAAAATAGAAACAATTATTCTAAATTTCTAACTCTACAGGAATTTTTTCCCAATATTTTTAACACATTTCACTTTATTGGTTATTTGTAACAACATATTTATTTATAAATGTCATGGGACACACATACATTTCTAAAAATGTTATTGATGCTTATCATAGAAAGTAATTCTAACGTCAATTCCTCAATATCTCGGATATTTGGCTAAAAGCAAAACTTTATATATTAGTTAATTATTTTGTTCAAAGTAGTTTAACTGAGATTGATACGTCGCAAACCCTTAGCCCACGTTTTAATAAAACCATAATGTGATGAAACTTTTAAGATGTTTCTGATTATCTTTAAATTTGTAACTTAAAATATTAGAAATATCCATTAAAGTATAAATCAACACTACGTAATAATAAACACTGATCAAAAATTGCTTATTAGGTATTTTGTTAGATAGTAATCTCCAATTTATTCTAGTATCTACTTTTTAAATTTTCTCAAGAATAATAATAATAATAATTAATTTGAACTATATATTTTATTAGTTTCCATTCTACAAAAACTTGACTATTATTCATAGCAAGGATAGGCATTACTGAAGATTGCTAGCTTTATTGCGCACGCCAAATGTAATGAAATTACGACAAGATCAGATTAGAATCAAAATAATTATTTGTCACGACATTTAGGTCTATGTCGCAATAATGAATGATGAACTATTGCGACGAAACGATATCCACAGTATCTTTTTCAAATTTGAAAAACGTGGTAAAAAAGAATGTAAGATACAATTTTACCATGATCATGAGGCAAATATATGTATCTACAAAAAGATCAACAAAATTGGATAAGCTAATAAATAAATGAATAGTATAAACTTAGTTTAATTTAAACTTTAAAGAAATTTTACATCGTTTTTTCAAAAAATTTGATTGTTTTTAAATATTTAGAGAAATGACGGAACGTACATTGTAAATTTGGTAAAATAATTTATGTTAAACTGAAATGTGTATGGAGAACAATTGAAAAATTAACTAAGGCCGTGTGTGAATTATACCACGTTTACACCAGCTAGTATAATTAGAAAACTCTTTAGTTAGGGTGCAAAGGTCGAAATATAAATAAAGCTTTAAAAAAAAGTAGAAGAAGAACAAAAAAAACATTGTATTGGGCGATTGTAGAGAACAATATAGCGAATTAAAAGTTTCAAAAAAATATTAATATTCAAGAAAAACATAATTTTCAAAATAATTTTAAAAATATATTTTTTTGGTCATTGGTTTCATATAACGAGCCATTAACAGGGATTTATTTAAAAGTGGATGCTGTTTCATATATAATAATATAAATTTTTCAATTAATTTTGAAATCGTGTACTTTGTCTTTTTTCCCTCATACCATAACTTGTATGAATGCACACAAAAATATTCCATTAGAAAATCGTATAAAAAGTGGAGAAACAATGAATTTTAACTTTTAGAATCTAGAATATGAAGCAGAGTGACAATGTCCCGTTTTCTAGAAATCATAAAATTCATTTTCATAAAATTTTTAAATTCAAATACTCAGAAATTGAGGCAGTTTTAAGTTTCAAAAATTTGTGTTATTTCTGTTTTTTCAATACACATTGTAAGAAGCGAGTAAATAAAATAACTTAACATGAATTTTATATTCCAGAATCGGCCCCAATATAATGTTCAAAAAGCATTTAGGTACTAATTATATTTACAGTTTTTAAAGCTTAACTAGGTTATGTTATGTTAGGTAAGAGTGGCCGTCCTAAAGGACTAGCATAGACACAAAATTGGTTCGTAGCTGTACCACATCCGAGGAGGTAGTCCTCTTCACTCGTTGAACCATCCTAAGCTTACCAAGAAGCGTTGAAAGTCCTTGACATCGATCTTCCCATCTGCCTTTACATTCCCTGCGATATTGAACTGCCTTGGCACCCATGTCAAGCGGATGTTGAACTGATCAGCCATCTCATTTAAAGATGCCAGATCCGTCTGTAAAAATGCGAATATCCCTTGTAGATATTACATTATACTTCAACCAGTCCATGACTTCCATTATCGCGGTAAGTTCAGCTTGAAAAACACTGCAAAAGTCGGGAAGCTGAAAACAGAGGTTGAAGCCTAGTGCCTCACAAAATACCCCGCAACCAACCCCTCTATCCCTTTTTGAGCCATCCGTGAAGAAGCTTATCGCCTCATGGTCCATAACCGTCTCATTCATCTTGCGGGGTGTCCCTCTGGTTACGTATTTGCCGGTAGACGTCCAACTCAGACAAGCTGTCACGATCCTGCCTCTAAGCGTTTGATCTATCCAGCCTCGGAGTGACCCGTATATTTCCAGGCACACAAGGGCCCTAGCGATTGCCCCCGGTCTGAGGTTGCTAAAGGCCCCCTCCATATCCAAGAAAGTTACCGTTGAATATTCCTTGTAAGTGATTTCTCAATCGGGCTAATAAGGGAGTGGAGAGCTGCTTCCACCGATCGTACCTTACAGTATGCGTGTTGAGACACGGCAGCACGCCCGGCTTGATTAAGCCTATATTGTAAGCCTCTATTTGTCTTTCCAGTGATTTTAACAGAAAACAAGATAAGCTTATAAGCCTAAAGTTTTTGGGATAGCAGTGAGAGCTTTGTTCCGCCTTAGGTATAAATATTACTTTTACATCAGTCCATTTCCTAGGAATGTGACAGAGTTCTAAGCTGCCTTTGAAGATAACTTCCAACCAGGGTAGGGTTAAGTCAATAGTTCGCTGGATATCCGCAGGAATAATGCCATCAGGTCCTGCCGACTTGTATGGCGTAAGACTGTTTATTGCCCATAGGGCACCTCCTGCCACCTCTGACTCGATTCATCCATTTGGAGCGCACAATGCAGCCCCAACGATCTCGACATCTGCGAGTCCACGGATAGTGTCCTCTGAGCGTCTTCCGGGATGCTATGGACTTCTGGGTCACCAACACCAGGCGGGATTCCACAAGTGATTTACCCACCTGGCGCAGATGCACCAGGTCTGTCGGCCTCATCGCGCTTATAAACCTTGAGCGTAATCGCTCCAAATCCATAGCTGATTAAGCCTCCAGATTTTGCCAGAGCACAAAAGGATTCTCTGTTGAGGATCATAATGGCCGATCTGTGATCTGCTTTCGCCTTCACCTCCTCTAAGTTAGCAATCTTCCAAGTGGCCGTTGGCAGATCCGTATTGCTGATTTTCAGCATTTCCAGGATCTCCTTTGGGTTACTTGGCTCCACAGGGATCGAGGCTCGTGCCCTAGGCCTGCAGGGAATTTCTTCCCTCGTCTCCACTTCCCCCGGCCAGATTTCACCAAGGCTGCCGATCACCTTTTTGTAGAGGGTCGCAGACCTTTCGTCGGCACAAGCAGTTAGTTTAACGTGACCCGGTGCCATCCTCCGTCTCGCTAGGTACGGAGCAGGTCCCTGATTCTCCCTCATGATGTTTAGGAAGGTGTCGTCTAAGGCCTTCTCCACCTTCCTCCAGTTAAGGGCCGTAATGCTCCCATCTTCTTGAGCCCTGTCAACGACTGCCATGATCAGGTGCTCCTTTAGCACCTCGTTGAAGGGCCTGGTGACAGTGTCCGGAACCCTTTTGCCTCCGTAGGCGGTTCATCATCAGATCTCTGTCCTTTCGACTATGAGGTCTCAGCGGAACCCTCCTGCTTCGGCAGCTTTAGAGCTTAACTAACAAGATGTAACATATTTTTGAATATTTTATTTTTGAGTGAAACAGTCACAGTAATAATATTAACAATTCTGCTGTTGGAAATGATCGCATGAATATATTACACAACTCGTAATGTATTTATATGTAACAGTATCTTGTTTACTATTTTCAGATCGTGAGAATAACACCACATTAAATAAAGATCGTGAAGAAAAATTACGTGTAGTTCGAGAAAAACAAAATGAGGAACGTCAAAGAAAATTAGAGGAATTGAAAGCTCAAGCGCTTGCTGCACAAAAGTTTCGCGAACAAAAAGAAGAGGAACGTAAGCGTAGAATAGATGATATGAAGTTAAAAGAAACGGATCGCCGGCAACAAGTGGAAGAACGTAAAAAAGCCATATGGGAAGCCGAAAAAGAACGACGAGAATATATTTTAAAGAAGAATCAGGTAAGGTTTATTACAAAAAAATTTACAAATTTCAGAGAAAGTAAATTCAATTTTTTTTTTCATAGGAAAGAGAAGCTCGCATAGAATGTAAGAAAAAGAATGAAAAAAGCTCCATTATATTCGCATTTGGGTCATCAACGCCTAGACTTTTAAACTCAGCTGAAACAGTAGTGGTACCACCAAACCCATTTTGGAATCATCGAAGGTAAGTGAAACGTAATATTAATATTATCGTTAAAATAAAGAGAAATACGATGAACTTTTACGTTCATAAATGGGAATGTTACATATTAGAATATGTATTTAAATAAAAACGACAAGAATTTCTTGAATAGTTTGTAAAGATACTTTATTGCCATATGAAAAAGTTATTTCAAATGAATGTAGGTAAATGAAGGTTTCTTTGAATTAAATAACTTTAAAATATATTTATACTTGCTTCTTAATTGATGATTCAGTGTTTGTTTGATTCAAGGTCTTTTTATTTATCTGATTTGCTACTTTTTTTGTATTCGCTGCATAAAGTAGTAATGTAATGTGTACTATTTTTGAAATATAACAAAATAGTTCTAAAATAAAGTTGTCAATTAGTATATCTATCTGTTACTGATAAAATATAGAGATACATACATTCATACTTGTTTGTTTTATTTTATTTATTATTTTTCGCTAATTAGTAATACCACACAATAATAATCGCATGATTAAATTTTTTATATATTCATTGAATAAAAATTTTTACAAAATATATAATGTGAAATGTGCGGTTTTATATATATATGGGTGTTTTCCATTGTGTTCATTGAATTGATCTATTATTTTTATATATTTTTACTTGTTTTATAATAACTTTACTAAATTTATGACAATTGAAAGATTGGGATAAAAATTAGGAATATATACATACATACATATATATATACAATATGCCAACAATTAGTCATTTTATACATAATAACATGTAATAATTCTAGCATATGTGTCAAATCCTTATTATTCTTTATATAATAAATCATTCTAGGTTCAGCAACCCACTTACAAACTATCAATTAGTTAACAAAGATTCTTAGTCAAATGTGAAACACCGATATTTTATTATGTTGAAAATATCCGATAAAATGTGTGAATTTTTTGAACGCCTAAATTGTAAATGAGAAATAATCAAAAATTGATAAACTGGCATACTTGTTTTATAATTTAAATGATTTAAAAGGCTAAAAAATCATCAAATTTGTATCCGTATTCGTACATCAGGCTCAACTGAAGCTATCGATAATCATTACGACCGACTAAATTAATAATATATCATAAATCAAATACATGGTTGGGCAACAAATTCGACTTGATGAAAAACACGACTAACTTTTGCAAATTCCATATTCACGGAAAATTTTAAGATTCAGTTTTAAAATTCGCCCTTGCATGTTCTTGAGATGTATAATTAAGGTGTATCGCTTACGAATAGAGATAGCATGTATGTTCTTTTACATTGCCCACATAGCATAACAACAAATAATTTTAAAACTGAATCGGCATCATTATTTTGTTATTTGCCTATTTATTTTTATTTTTATTTTTATTTGCTTTTTCTAATTAGAATATTTTCTTTATTAATTTATATATTTTCTTGCCTATGTTTTCCAATTGATTTTATTTATGTTTCGTATAGTACCATTTTATATCCTTTGGACATCAATCGGTAATTTTTTATTACGAAAAGTTACTTTCAGAGTTGGTGGATGGGGTGCAACTCTGAACTTAATTTTTGTGGAAATTTAACACTATTTCCTTAAATGACCAAATGAAATTAAGTGGTGATCTAACGATTGTGTTCCTTATTGATAGTTGAATTCCTTATTAAGAATCAGTATGTTATGCATATGAAAACGAATGATTTTTCAATCGAGGTTGAACCCGAAACTTAATAATATTTTAACATAAACGGGATTAAGTTAACCCTATCGGATTTAAGAAAATTGCAGAATCGAGTTAACTCTACTCTAAAGCATTACATACGGGGTCGAGTCAAGAAACAACAATCAGAAATAGAAAATCAATAAACAAACAAAAATGAAGTAAAACGACATTTATTATTCATCCTCGGTTTACAAATACCGCAAAATAAAAATTTTCTACAAAAAACATTTATTATAAAATTTATTTTATAAAACGATTTATTACAGAAAACACGACGAAAATAATTATTGTTGACATGTGTGGTATAACTCGGTTTCGATCCTCTTTTAATCCGATTCTAAATTGATTCTGCATCATGAACATAAGACTGTGAACATAGTGATACGACAAAAAGTGAGTGGGGTTCCAAGCGCACGCGAGTTTCTTGCAATTTTTCATGCTAATTTGAGGGCGAGAAAACTCGAATATGTGACAGTTCCTATTTGATTTCCATATTAGGCAGATTCATTTAGGTAGGGCAAAGAAGAGAGTTTTGACAATTATACCCACCAGGTAGACATTTATTTTCGGTTTTTTCTCAAAAGTTCCACATACATACACGAAACACACATACACATAAAAATCCATACCATCTGGTATCACATCTATTCAGTATGTTAAACAAAATCCAAACTTTATCGAATATTTTTGTAATATTAAAAAGAGCCGACAAATTAATTAAGTTATTTACTAAGCAGTTATTTCCCAATGTATAGTGTCATAGTTATATGACAGATGAATGCATTTACGATAGGTCGTCGTTGATTTTCATGTGACTACAACCAGTATTTAAATTTACCGTTAATTAATTTGAAAATCATTATTAATTGTTCAATATACAACATATTAACTAGGTATTTAGAACTTTGAACTGATATACACAAATTGTATTTGTTGTTAGTTTCGGTCTTGAGAATGATTTAGAATTTAATTAATAATAAGTATCTAATTAGTTGTTGACACTTTGATTGACAATACAAATTTGATGAAACTACATTATTTGGGC
The DNA here is from genome assembly GCA_951394425.1 of Tipula unca. Lineage (NCBI taxonomy): Eukaryota > Metazoa > Arthropoda > Insecta > Diptera > Tipulidae > Tipula > Tipula unca. The sequence goes on from OX596380.1 coordinate 100,154,130, forward strand.
TTAGCACATTTTTATTTATCTATGGGTATATCCATCGCATTGAGACTCACCATTTTAGTGAGATTTTCATCAAGTATTACATGTAGCGTTCCTTTTTGTTTAGTGAGGCGTCAGAACTCAATGCGCTGGATACGCCCAATATAGTTTGACTAAATTACTAAAATTGAATCGTCTTTTGAAATTTCAGATCAACTTCCATAACAAATGTGGCATTTTCAGGCGGCAACACTTTAACTCGTCGTAGTTCAGAACGAGATTTAAGTGACGGCCCAAAAAAACGTGCCACATCGGCTAGTGGACTAGATCGAAAAAATGAGGGTAAGTGTTTATATAGCTACTTTTAATATTTCATTCCATCAAGTTTTTCTGTTATATATAATTTTCTTAAATAATTTCAACCTAAATTAAAACTTGTTAAATTTATTTATTATTACCTATTTTTTTAATATTGTTAAGCTAATATGTATATTTATTTATAAGTACCTAAATAGTTATTTAAATAGCAACAATAATTACACAATGGGATTCAGAGGGATTAATAATTTGTTTGGGGGAAAGAATTGAGTAACTAACAACATTTTTACTAACCTTTTTAATTTGATTTATTTCAATCATCATTTATTTCACATAAATAATTTAAATAAACAAATATAAATACAAATTAATAATAGATCTTCGGCACATGTCTGCTTCAATGTATGAAGTTTTTAATTGGAGTTCTTCGAAAGATGAACGCCCAGGTAAACGATATCCATTAACTATTGGACCTCAAATTGATATAGATAATCCAAGTAGTGGTGGTATGAAAACTAATGTAGAACAAGCACGAGGATATTATAAGGGTAAGGGTAAGAATGAAAACACATTTATCGCAAATATATTTTTAATTTTAATTTTCGATTTTGACCATTATTTTTAACATACATTTTTATTCAATACATTTTTTTTAACAATTTTCATTTATTATTTTTTTAGAATGTGCTTAGATATCATTACATGTTGCATCATTAAACACTCAAATAAATAAGCCTCGTCGATTATTACTCCTTTAGTAGCTGAAATAGTTTCAGTTCGTTTGAAATTCAATAGATCCACTTTTGAATGCAGAAGTAAACAAATCACATTCGGTATTTATATATTTTGCTATAAAAAACCAGCAATAGTAAAAACTCTAGAACAAAAAAGTAAAAACATAATTTTTCATTGTTTTATTTATTTATCTTATCAACTAAAACAAAATTGCTTATCTGTGCTGAGTCTATTGAAGAGACAATGTTGTTTTTATGAGAAATGGAGATACACAATTATACATATTTCATTTTCATGTCGAATGAATATCATTTTACAGAGTACATTCGATTTAATGTTGAATACTATAATAATAGTATGTATTTATTTTTATTTGTTAATTTCATTATACATTAAATATTATTCCAATAGATTTCGTAGTAGTAAAACATTTTGTTTAAATATCGCATTTCTGTTACCAAAGTCCATTATATCTACACTTCTCATTAACATGTCTTTCGTTACAAACATTTATTGTCATTTTTAAAGGCATTTTACTCTGATGATAAGAATCTATACTACAGTGCCATTTGAAAATATTTCTAGAATAACTATAGTCCAACCATTGAAACTAACTCTCAAATGATGCAACCAATACAGTAGTGATGTTATTCTTAACAGCCATACAAATATTATAATAACTATTAATACAAAATATAACTTTTTCTGTCTGTTTTTACTAAAGTTTAAATATTTTTGTTTGCTTTTAACCGTTAACATGAAACATAATGATAATATATCAATATATGTATATAATATATGTACTTGCATCTTAAACGCTAAATAAATTAATAGTTTAAAAAATTAGATTGAATTAATATTTACAATTAGTGTTTTTTATAATATGTAGTTTGATAAAAAATTTGTTATATTATCAGTTCCCCGATTTCTTAATGCATCTTCGTTGAGTTCATGGTTAAAAAAAACTAGTATGACTTAATACCATTAATAGTTATTTATTGAAATATATTATTATTGTATATATGTTTAAACTGTTTAAACTATTTAATTAAAAAATATTATTCGAGAAAGTCAAATGATTTTAATTAAAATTTAATTATCTGGAATGTATAGGAATTGAATAAATGTTAATTGCACTGTAAAATATTAAATAGTTATCGGTTATAGTTTGTACGGTCAAACTAAAACTCGAATCTATCGATATATGTTCTATTACAAACCATAACAAGTAATAAGATGGTTTCTATTTGGATTATCTTAAAAAATAGTATGAATGTATAAATGACGCTAGTTAAAATTATATTAATATAAGTATGTAATATCAATTATGGTATGTACTAATTTTATGTAACTTTTGAGTTAACTGGCCTCTAAAATATTTTTAATATCTTTTTGGGTGGGAAAATCGAATTATGATCAGTAAATGAAATTTTAATAGTCAAGAAGCGAATCACACCTACGACTATTAAATTAATTTATCTAGTATGCTACGATGAAAACTTGATCGGTCAAATTATGACACATTACTTAGAATCGTGTATGAAATAAAATGTTCATGTTACTAATATATACGAGGGGAGTTCAATAAATTCTGTAAATGTATATGAAATAACGGTATTTAAAGTTTATTATTATTATATTTTTATTAAACTGTTTATTCTACTGACAAAAACAAAATTTCATGCAATTCAATTGTTTCATTTAGTTTCTGCGATATAATACACACTTGTTTTGAAAATTTAAAAATATGAAAAATATTGAAAAATAATACTTCTAAAGATATCAAAAGCAGAATGAAAAGTGTTTACGAAGAATCTAATCAATCTTATAAAACAATAAGGAAGTGGGTCCGTCTATTCAAACAAGGTAAGTCGCTGGAAGATGACCCCCGCAGTGGAAGACTGGCAGAAGCTGTTACTCACGAAATGGTCATTTTAACCTAGGATCTTATATTGGAAGACAGATGGTTCACCATTCTAATCTGCCAAAAGGTAGTGCAAGATGAGTTCCCCGAATGTTGACTATATATCGAGTGGAAATTTCTAAGGTAATTTTAGAAATGAGTGAAGACAATTCGGTGATTAGAAACATGGATTCATCACTATGATCCAGATTCGAAACAGGAATCCATACAGTGCATAGCGCAGGAATGAAATCCACCATCGAAAAACTTCAACCATCTGCGGGTAAGATAATGGGCAACAATTTTGGGATGCTGATAGAATTTGTTGATTGACTACTTACGTCATAAGACCATAATAACAGGGGCTTATGCCTGTGTTTTGAATCAATTGAAAAATGCTATCAGGGAAGAACGACGACGTAACATCAAGCAAAAAATATTACTTTTACATGACAATGCACCAGTTCATAAGGCGAGTGTTGCACAATAAGTCTTACGAGATTGCAAGTTCAATGAAACACAGTCCAGATCTGGCCCCAAGTGATGTATTTCCTTTTTACAAATTTGAACAAAAAAATTAAAGGAGCTAAGATTTTCAAATGACAGTGCGGTAATGTCCGCTATAGAAGAACATTTTGAAGAGAACAAGAGAAATAATTTAATTTTGATGGTGTGTACAAAATAATTGACAAGTGTAATAAGTGCATTAGCGTGGATGGAGATTATATTGAAAAGTAAAAATACTTCTGAATAAAATTTACCGTTATTTCACATAGATTTACCGAACTTATGAAACTCCCCTCGTATATGAAAAAACACAACAAACAAATTTTATGGTAATTCCAAACAAACTTCTTCAATAGTACAGTCTAAATAGTTTTAGTTAGTAGAAAGATTTTACAGTTCGAAGTAAGAAATTTTTATTTAATTATTTTAAGTTATTACATTACATTGTAATGCTAGTACATATTGTGTTTGTTCAATATGTTTTTATTATTGATAAGGATAATACAAATTTCATGTGTTTACGAAAAAAATCAATAATTTACTCAAAATATGAATTATTTATATTATCGCTTTTAACGTATCACAGCGTTATTTTACTTTATTTTGTTAATTTAAAATCAGTGAAATGAGTGATATTTTGGTCTGAAATTGATTTAATTTCTATCGCAAATTAATGTTTTGAATAATAAATTATATTTTAATACAACGAAAAATTTAAAATCGATTTTCAATAAAGTTCACACTAAATTAATTCAAATTGATTATTATTTATGTTATTTATATCAAATATTAGTTGGTTCTTTTTAATTAGTTTGAAACAATAGTGATGATAAATCAGATAAATGATTAATCATGAAAAACAAGTGATGATAAATCAGATAAATGAGTAAACATTAAACAATGAAAACAAGATAGCCAAATTGCATTTCGATTTGTTAATTTAAGAACTCTGTAGGAATCATTCATCATTATGTTAATAATATATTCCATATACATATTGTAAATATATTCATGTGTCTCTTAACATTTATTCAAAAAGTTACAGTGGAATATTATTTACTTTAATGGAAAATAATTTAAAATATAAATTTTTCGGTAAACAATTTACAGGTTTAGTTAAACCCAAAATATATATGAAGTTTATTTCAATTATGTATTTAAAAATTGGATCTGATAAGTGTAAGCTTACATTTGTAAATAATTCGCATGTGTAAACAATTTGCAGAGATTCAATTTTTATTCAAATGAGAGCTTGTTTATAAATAATTTAACAGACAATTTTTGTATTAATCTTTATTTTTATCATAATTATCAGATTCATTAAACCGCTATAAGGATGCCGTAGAAAAATGTGTATTGTTTATATTTTTTGTATTGCTTTTGATTATTTTTGTAATTTAGCTATTATTTAAGTTTCAGCTTTTGTGCTTATACGCATGATTTTACATATAAATAGAATTTATGTTTTTGAAAAAAATTATTTATTTTAAGTTTTGAAATATTAGCTGAATTTTTAAACCGAATATTTTGTTTTAATTAATTTTAGATGAGATAGAGTCGTCACCCATCTCGTATCGAAGTGTTGCTCGACGAAAGACTGATTTGATGCCGACCGTACCTAGTCCACGAGATAGATCATTTTATGGTTCACGTTCATCATTGGGTAGTTTGACACCACGTACACCAGGTAGAGTGTTATTGTTTAAGTAGACATTTTAAGCAATGATTTTCAGTGAATTAATATTAATTGTTTTTTATTTTTATAATTTGAGAAGACGACCTGCTTTTCTTTTATCACTGCCTTATTTATTTCTTAAACAAAAGCATAAATATAGGTTACGGTATATTTAGAATCAATTTGTTTTCGTTTAAGAAATATATAATATAATTAGTACTTTTCCATAGTTGCAACAAACAGTTTAATTTGTAATTTAATTTTATTATTTTATTTCCTTTTTATTTATTTTGTTGTGGCCAATAATTATTGTTTGACACAAAAAATTAAATTATAACATGCACCACCAAATAAGGTCGAACTATGTCAATGAATCGATTAGATCAGCTAGCGCAACCGCGTAAACGTAATGGTGAACATATTTGTGCAATAATTGAACGTGAAAAGCGCGAACGAGCTTTATTAGAAGCAAAGTCAAATGGCACAAGTTATAGCACAGAGTCCCCCACCACCAAACAATCAATGTCGAAAAGTATGATAAATTTGCATGGTATAAATAATACTAGTAGTAAAATGAGAAATAAAATTGTATCAAATAATAAAATACTACAAAAATCTGGTGCTTCACAAAGCATGTTACAACTTGCTACAAAAGGTGATAGAAAATTTACTACTACTGCTACTACCACCACCGCCAATATTTTCAAATCAAGGAACGAGAAATTTATAAATCGTCAAAAAGATGCGCAACCAAATGAAAATGATTCAGGTTGGTCCACTAAAGAAAAATAAAAGCAAAGCTTGATAACCTTAAAACCTATTTACCTGTTCACTTTCTCTTCATGTCTCTTTATTTTAAGTAGTAAATAATAATCTGAATCCTGCTAAATGCAAAACTATTAATTATGTAAATTTAAAATGGGGAAAAATGTAAAATACTAATTATCTAGATATCTAATTAATCATATTTTATTAAATTTCCATCAGTTTTATGTAAATACATTCCTATATGGTTATTTCTATCTTCTTGGGGTAGGTTGATGGGCCTTTTATACGTATCATCAAAGTTATTCACGTCATATATCTAGGACAATTAAAACTAGTACAATTTTTATTGCCGAGTTGTAAAACTTACGGGACGATTTCATTTATTGTTTTATTCAAAAATAATCACTATTATTCAGTAAAATATCTGTAATGGAAATTTATTCAAAAGAAAAACGAAGAAATTTTCTTTTCTTATTGTCTTACATTCACAATATTATTTAAATAAATAGCCAAAAAAAATATTTCTACTTTTCATCTATAGTAGGTGCTTTGGTTTAAATTTTAATATAATTTTAATTACAATCAATTATTGCTGGGTACTCTTATTCGTTTATATTGATAGTCATTAATTTATCACGTTCATTTTAATTACATGAATTGTCGGCTAAATAAGATTGCCTTTTAAATAACCTGAATTATTACAATTTAGTAACTGTAGTCAAGATTTATAAAATATAAAATTATTGGTATTGCGAATTACCCACTTTTAATAATAGTCTCGTTATATATGTAGTATTTTTATTAGTTTATTTTAATTTTAAATCCACAAATAATGAAAATAAACGCATTAAAAAAACTAACAAAAATGCTATATAGCGATTACTCACAAAAAATTGCATTTTTTAAATTTCTCCGCCTTAAACTATTCAATTTGTTTGAATCTCTGACAATATCTGGATTAATAACATATTTCAAATTAAACATATGTATCTCTATTTTATAATTAATCTTCATCTTCAATCACTTTCAGAAAAAATTCTATTGTTATTTGACTTTCAGGCATATGTATGTCAAATGGTTAAATCATTTGAAAATGTGATATGTAATCCTTCATAGTTCTATAGTTCTAATTTTACCATCCAATGCTTATTGATTAGAAATAACTATTATTATTATATTGGAATCAATAATGAATTTTGCACCGAAGGTAATATTCCTGAAACACTATTTATGTCAGACACTTGGCTGAAAGATTGGTGGATATGTATGTGACTTTTAATATATTTTGACAAATTATTCGGTTTCATGGTGCTTTAAAATGTCGCAGTTGCCTATAGGTATTCATAAACTTGAACATATTTCTCTTTCACTTAAATTATTAATTAAACATTTGTTAAGCTCAAATCGACGCGTCGATTTGCCAAGTCTTTAAATATGCTTTGACATTAAGTCAATGGTAAATAATGAATAGATTATCCATAAACGATCATAATAAATACAGGCCGATTTATTTCGGCACGTTCTTAATCATTCTTCGTTACTGTTCAATTGTTTTATAAAATATTGGCGTAACATTGAACACTTACTACGCAACTTAATGTCGGCCACAGGAAAATATCTCAATTATTTTAAACATTATAATACATTTTTTTAGTTAACTGTGTTAGTTAGATTTCTGAAAAAATTATTTCAAGACCAACATCGAAAGTATGTGTGAAATATTTCAGTTCCTTTCACATTAACATTTCCAAAAAAAATAGTGTAATCCAATTTTTACGAATTTACTTCTCACAAAAATATTACAGTTTAGGAGACATTTATATAGTAATTAAGTTGATTAACTAATCAAATAGTTTTTAGTCCCGCTATTAAATAGGAGCTAATACTAAATTGTTTTTTTATAGTAAACTGTAAGTAGTATAATGTTAATTTATCAAGTTGATAGATACTAATCACATGCACCACGTAGGAGTTTTTATTTTTTTAATCAAATCATTTCATTTAGCTTCGAATTTTTATTCAAAACGTATTTTAAAATTTCACATTATTAAACATGGTGACGGGAAATTATACATATAAAAATCGAAAATTAAGTGATTTATTGTTAAGCAGCTTAATACACTACTATTTCATCGGTTATTAATGAGCCTGTTCCATTTTCCTAGGTTTACGATCGGGTGAAGTTACACCTGGTGGTAGTCTAACAACTGCGTCGCGACCTGGTAGTTCTATGTCTAATTCTGTTTGCATTGGCGTTATACAAAGACGAACTCCACGAAAACCAAGACCTGTTAGTATTGCCGGTACTGGGGTCACAACAAATGGTACTATTTTAGTTTCTGAAATTGATCTATATAGTTAAAGTTATTAATGGTATTATTTTAGGTGAAACTCCGGATGGTAAACCAAAATTAGAAAAACCACCACTTCCCAAATCACTAACAAAACATTCAAGTTTGACTAAAAGTCCTGCAAGAAGTATCCAACAGGACATAAACAAAGCGACAGAAAAACGAACACCAGTAAAAGTAAGTAATACACTAAGATATATTTTTTTGTTCTTCTAACTAGTTTTAATTTCTACTGTATTTATAGGCTCCACGAAGTGCATCAAAGCCGTCGTCGGTTACACAGTCTCCATTGGCGTCTACCAGATCTAGTAAAACAAATCTTGACAAACAAGAATCCAGTGTAGTAGTAGAATCACCTGCAACTGTTCCGACAATAACAGAACATTTAAATATCATAAATTTCAATGACATAGGTGATCAAACTGTTACTCAGATTGAGAAAACAGTCACAGTTGAAACAACACATAATGGCGAAGTGCAAATAAAGGACCAAAATATTGATATCGTGGAATTAACAGAAGATTCAATTAAACATGAAGAAATTGTTAATAATTCATGGCAACATAGCATAGAATTTTCCGAGCCTGAAACATTGGATATAATGGAAACAGAAGAAACTACGCCACAAGAACCTGCAGTGAAGCCAGCATCCATACAGAATTCTCAAATTTCAGAATTAATACAGTTAGAGAGTGCTGATATGTCGGCCTCATTCATAGCTAAAAATCGAATAAATACAGAAGAAGAAGCAAAAGCAGCATTAGCTGAACGACGGCGGTTAGCACGCGAAGAAGCAGAAAGGCTTGCTGAAATTGAACGACTCCGTATCGAGGAAGAGGAAAGATTAATTCTTCAAAAACAATTGGAGGAAGAGGAAGAACAAAGACACATGGAAGAAGAAGCTCATCGTTTGGCACAATTACAAAGAAGATCCGAAGAGGAACGTTTAAATCAGGCTATTGAGGAGGCTCAAAAACGTGAAGAAGAAGAACGCTTTAAACGAGAAGAAGAAAATCGTTTAAAATTAGAACGTGAAGAATCGGAACGTAAGGCGCGCGAGGAAGCTGAAAAATTACGAATCGAAACCGCTGAGCGCCTTAAAAAAGAAGAAAAAGAGCGTGAAGAACGTCGTAAACGTGTCGAAGCTATAATGGCTCGTACCCGTGCTAAAAATACCAATAAAAGTATTGATAATCAGAATAATGAAAATACTGAAACTCCAACACAACAAATAATGGCGACACCCAGCAAATCCTCAGCCACAAATAATGGTGATGCAAACAATTCAAATACAATTGTATTGGAAGAAACGGCAAACAATGATATTAGTAATCAACAAAATTTATTAAATTCAAATCAAAATAGATTATCGTCATATGAAAATTCTGTGACAGAGAAAGAAAATTCATTACTAGGCAGCTTTAATAATAAAAATATGGATAATGTAGATAAATTAACGGAAATGGTTGTGTCACACCACGGAAATGGTAAATTAATAAGTGATGTAAATAATGCAGAAATATTTATTGAAAATCAAAATGGACATGAAGGATACAGTATTAGTAATTTAAAGTATGTTTTTCAAATTTTTTATTTTTTATTGTTTTATGATAACTTATTTGAAATTATTTGAAACTTATAGCGGTGCATCTCTCATTGATGGTAAAACAACAGAAATTATTACAGATCAATTAATTGATTTTAGTAGTGCACCACATAGTATCGATGAAATAAATAACAAAAGTAATAATAATAATAACAATATTAATAATACATCAACACTAGTCACTTCTGATAGTCAAGAAAATAGAGGTAATTTAATTATTTCAATTTCAATCAATTATATTTTAAGTTTAATTTTATTTAATATTAATTTACAATGATGAAGCCATTTAGTATAAATTATGTTCTTATCAATAATATAATCAATGAATATTGCTATCAAAAAACAAGTAAGGTTGCTGCAGCAATAATTGAGTACGAAGATAGAAGTTGTCGTTTTGGAATTTTACATGAAACATTTTCTGTTGGCTATTTCTATGTGACTGAAGTTAATGACAACGATTGAATTATTTAATCCAATGGCAGTGCGAAGGGTCATATAGCTGAGCTTTCATTCCAAACATCATGTTGTTGCTGGTGATCGTTCCTTAGTTTCACTATGTCCACTATTAAAATTTAAACACCACATAGAAGGTAACGTCAAGAGTGGTTCAAACTATGATGATCCTGAACAGACGGCGCAGCGTTCTCTGAGCGACGAATCACCTTTTGGTAGTTGCAGAGGCCGTTGGGGACCGAATCTGCTGGAGCGAAACGGTTATTCGAGAAAAAATCCTTTCAATAAAAATTGTAAAGGATTTACTAAGTCGTGAATTTATTTTTACGTGAAAATGACTTATTATTGATATAATAATTTAGCAAACCATATTGAAGAAAATCATTTTTACTAGAAATTCAGTTGATTGTCTTTCGAGTAATTTGATAAAAATTTGTCTAAATTCAACGAATGAATGTCTTTATCATTTTAATATAAATTTTATATGAACTCAATTTTATATTTATATTATTATTTGCTTGTATATTTTCAGATTTAACTTTCGTGTGAATGGTCCATATTATTGTTATAAAAATTAATAAGAAAATAAAAGTTTTCTTGGAGGCATTACTATTATGATTTGTATAGCAAAACGCTAAAAACTCAACCCATAAACACATTATACATGATTATAAACCCATTTATTCAAAACTGTTATTGCCCTAATTATTATTATTATAATCATATTTTTTATATATTTATGAAACAAATAGAAAGAGATTATAACTTTTACTGCAGAACTTGTTTTGTTACTGCAAGAATATAACCAATTTTTTTAAAATCAATAATTAAATAAAAATATTATGTTAAGTTATTTTAGTTAAAAAAATTAAATTATTGTTTATTTTTACACATTATTAACTAAAAAAGCAGGAAAGCTTAATAGAGACAAACGAAATGAGATGTTTATGTAAGAAGGAAAAATTATACTGGTGTTCTGGAAATGTCATAGTTCTATCTAGGAAAACCAAAGAACTATAAAATATAATAAATACCAGAATTCATCACATGATTTATTTTAAATCCCTTATCTAAGTGAAATTATTAGAAAGTGTTTTAATTTGTTGAACTGAGCTTATTTAAGAAAATCAAAACAAAATTATATATCGAGTGGAAATAACGGGGTAGTTCTTTATCAATTTTGTATAATTGGAAATTGTCGAAAATGGATATCTTATAATTTTGGTTATTTTATTATTATTATTACTATTATTATTTTTTGTTTGCACAAAATAAAATAAAGATTATTAATTGTAAATAAATTTGGGTTGTATGTCAGATTAATGATCATATTATAAAATAAATTTAAAAATACAAAAAGTTAAATGCTTTATTAAATATTTCTTAAACTTAAATACAAAATAAAAAATAAGAAATATTTTTTCTATTTGCATATTTATTAAATCTAAGCTTTAAATTTACATTATTGTTAACCACAAATCATTAAATTAAATTAAATTATATCTGGAACATAATAAATATAAATACACGAATATTATTAATGCTATTATTGAAAATATCTCGCATAATCTCTATTTAGTGGAATTTCAATAATATGCTCTTATATTATTTCAGTTTTCCATTCCTTTTTTTACCAAATTATAAAATATACCAATATTATATAAATAACCTTTCTTCAAATCAACTTATATTTTGTCTCGACAATGATGCCGATTCAAAATAAATATTCCATTCCGCTATTAATATATATGAGTGAGTATATGAATATTTAAGATATGTTCAGACGTTCATAACTTAGTGTGGAAATTTTAGAAATAAGAGAAGAACCGAAAATTTATATAGAATTGGCATCATTACTGTTATTAAATTATTCTTATTATTTATATAAAAAAAAATAAATTAATACAACAAACAAGTTAAAATACAATCTTGCATAAAAATGCCGTGAATTGCTTTATATAATTTTTTATATTTATTTAATTTTATTATTATTTTTGTTTATTAGATGAGACGGCTGATAACTGATAATTTTGTAAAACAAAAGCAAAAACAAATTAAATAAAACTAAAAAATATTTTTAGGTGCACACAAAAAATTAAAATAAATCAAATAAAACAAAAACCTTAAAAATCATTTTTATTTGTTAATATTTGAATTAATATTTTAAGAATATATTATTATTATATTACAAAAAATTATAAATAATTAATTAATTTAATATTATGTAATTATTTTTGAGTTTTTATTTTATTTTTTAATGCTCTTCTTTTCTACTTACATTTATACAACCATGTTGATAACTCTCGTTGGCTTTTCAAACTAAGTAAAAAATAAATATGAATGTTTCAATTGTCACACTACAAGGATGTATCCAAATATGACGATAGGTATATATAGTTTCTACAGCCAAACCAATACCGGACCTCAAGTACCCGATTTAGGATCGGCACATGTATAATGGAAGGTCTATTCACATGCATGACGGAAGTATCGGCTGGAACTCGCTGCTCATCAAAAAACTCGATGCTCTTCAAGAAACTCGTTGCTCTTCAAGAAACTCGTTGCGCTTCAAGAAACTCGTTGCTCTTCAAGAAACTTGTTGCTCTACAGGAGAGAATATCTCGAAAATCTTAGAACTGAATTTCTCTCTCGGGCCGCAGGTAAAGAAGGCTTTTTTGAATTTCCAAGCAGTCAATAATCGATTGAACCTGCTTCGCTTGAAGATAAAGACCATTATCTGATGGATTTAAATGTTGATTATGCAATACTAATGTGTCGATTCATTATCGTCATACCTATGTATAATACCAAATGAAAAACGACATGACACCGCTGTGTCGAGGCCGTTGTGGACCGACAATCGTAATTGGGATCATTATACAAAATTCTGCTGCTATTTATCTAACGAATATCATAATTCGATTGTGAGTGTTACCCTTGTAGTTACATTATAATTATAATAAACAAAATAAAAGTATATTGGCGAGGTGGACCATAAAATATGTAGGTAGTTCAAGAATATTGTAATGCTCCTAAAATAAGTACATATTTTTTACGATAGTTTAGAAAAAGCCAATTGTATTTTAAGGAGGTATTTTATGTTTAGGATAATAATCTGTCATATATGTAAAGAAAATAATTTTAGTTTAAAATAATTAAATAAATACCAACCCATACATACATTAATTAGAGACTGTTCGGCTAGTGGATTTATTGTTCTTTGTTTATTTATTATTAGCGAATATTTTTTTATTGTCATTGTATGTCTTTGAATAATAACGGGCATGAATTGGTTATCAAACCATCATCGCTTTAATGAATGATCATCCTTACTGAATCAAAATTTTAACTGCTCATTGATATTTAATTTATTATATTTTTGTTGCTTTTAATAAACTTTAAAAAATTTATGAAAACACTACAAAATAAAAATTACATACATAGTTTCCATCTATAGGGACGATCACAAAACTGTTATGGGATACCGACTTAATTTCATATTTCCTTTCCTTTATATTCGTACATATTTATACCCATATTATGATTCTCACCTCACCTCACCTCTCACCGTGACATCTAGAGTCGCGCGAGTCAAATTTTGGTATTATGATTCTCACTTTAATTTAGGTGAGTGACATACGCAGCGCTATGCGTCATTTATGATATTTTGGTTTCTTTAAGTTAGTAGTTGTTATTGTTTTGAGAATTTTTGACATTTGGTCAAATTCAAATGTGATCCTTTCACACTACCGGATGACTAGTACTTATCAATTGATATTTAAATGTACATATTTTTAAAATATTCTAAAGAATGGTGTTATAAATTATAATTTCTTGATTTACAAGCATTTTTCGTATAAATAAAGATGGACTTTCTTATCTATTAGACAAGATAGAAGGAAAATACGAGTTTTGTGAATTGTTCGCCATTAGCTATTTTTGGTTTATTTCTATGTAGTTATGAAAAATAAAAATTTTTATAATACATACAACAAAAATATTATTTATTATAATGCAACAATTAATATTTATTACATTATTAATTATTGTAATACATAAACAAATAAAAACCTTACGATTTGCCTTTCATTTTGTCTAACGTTATAAATACTATGTATATCAATATCAAAAATTATTTTCTCGCTCAGTCTCGCCACCAAATTGTAGGTGAGGATATGTGACATTAGACTCGCTCACGGCGAGAATCATAATACCAAAATTGAAATACGGTGACATCGCGTCGCTCAGTGACGCGTAAGTGAGATTCATAATAGGGGCATTAATAACTCGATTGAATTTCATAATATGAATATATAGTCAAGTCAAATTTATCGATGTATTCGGTAAGTTTCATAATAGATAGTGAAGTGCAAAAACGTCTCACAATCGCGAGAATAAAGAAGACGGCTCTTGCTAGGAAGGCAGCTAAGCGAATTTGTAGACGAAAGAGGTGAGAATGGTGGAAGACCAAGGTTCTGAAAGTACAGCAACTCAGCAATAAGCGCAGTTCGCATAATTTTTTTAAAGGAATTACTTGTAGGCCTGGGTCAACCATTCGGACATGAGATAGAAACCCATGAGTCAACATCGACAGTCACTTGACGCATGGAATGTTTACTTTACCGGCCTGTTTGATGTTCATCATTCGTCACATACACAGGCTGTACTTGAGTCACCACAAATACAGAATGCGGAGATTGCACTGAGAATCCATTTCATGAGTAATTCATTGAGGTCATGCAGAGATTGTGTAAAACGACACCGCTCACTTGGATGGACAGCATTAATTCGAAGCTAATTGATTCTTGACCGGCCAACTTTGTGGAATTGCCTTTTTGGCATTATTCGATTAGTATATCCATAGATACTCATATTAGATTACTCATTTGTACAATAAGAGGAGTACAACAAACTTCTGAATTTTCCTATATCATCGTAGTGTTGATGCATTCTGTTGTGTACACTGTATACACTATGGAATGTCAACAACACAACAATCAGTGCAAATAAAAGTATGAGAAATCTATATATTGTTATACCATATACATACATATGGTATAGCAAAGCGAAGTTTTGGCTGGCGAATGGCAAGTGGCCGCGATATGCCCTATCTATAAGAACGGAGACCACATGAAGTGCGAGAATTTTAGCAGTATAGCTCTCCCTTATGGGCTATCTAGCATACAAGTAAGTTACTGTCCTACATTATATTGGATAGAATCACTCCTCTTGCTTGGTTGGTGACTGTAAAGAAGGATTTCGCCCGATTCGATCAGTCACTGATCAAGTCTTTTCGCTGCGGATAATTCCATCTAAATTTTATAAAGTATCCGTCCCTGTATATCAGGTGTTCCTGAATTTCAGGCAGGGCTATGACTCGATCAATCGAGAGAGTTTGTGGTCTGCTCAGAAATACCTAGGAATGCTAATAAAATTGGTACGACTGTGTAGAATGACAGTGACGCAGTCTCAATACTGTGTTAAAGTTAAGAAACAGGATATCGAGTATTTTTCAGTTAGCTCGATTGTTCGAGAAGGAAATGATTTGTTCCCGAGACTCTTTAACCTCGTATTGAAGTACGTCTTTCGTAAAACTGAAATATCTCAGCGCAATATCATATATCGGCAGTCCATTCACGTGATTGCATATATACGTAGAGTTTTCACACCAAAGTGGTCACTACACGTTTGAGGGAGTGAAGAGTTTGAAATATTTGGGCTCTCTTATCACTCATGATAACCGTGTGGGTGAAGATATTAGAAAGCGACTAGGAGGAGGCAGTCGTGCTTTATACCCACTAAAGCCACTACTAAAATCTAAACACCTAACAAATGTCGTAAAGCTGAAATTTTACAGAGCGTTGATCAGGCCCGTTGGTATATATGGATATGAAAGTTGGATGTTGGTGGACGAATACGAGGCTCCTTACATTTAAGAGAGGAAGCGTGATTTAAGGCCTGTCCAATATCGAAGATCCCCGAGATTGTTAGGTTATAAAGTAATATCTCAGCGAGTACGTTGGCTTGGTCACGTTCTGCGTGTGGATCCGGAACGATTTGGGATTTGTTATAAGGGCGCAGAGGTTGTTATAAAGGCGACGATGGCTCCTCGGTGTAAAGAAAGTCTTGGCTTCTTCAGATTGTCTAGGATAGTAACAAGACCAAGTACATGCTAAGTATCGAAACCGCTGGAGGTAAATTGTTGACACAGCGGTCAGTATTGGCCTTCATAAACTCTTTGTAATAATAATGTATAATTTGTAAAATAATAATCAATGATAAAGTTACATCGAATAAAAGCATTTTAATTATTCGTCGAATATTAAGTATTTATTGTAACATCTAATAAAATATTTATTCTGTTCAATCAGCACTTTCTGGTTTAATTTATGCATTCAAGATCGATTTTATAAGTAAAAGTTTTCGGAAATTGAAATTGACTTTGTCTTTGAATGTGTTTTATAGTAATTATAATTTTGGTGTATCTCTTTAAGTTTATCACCATCGCGTCCAATTTCTATTTAATGTTGCATATTTTACAATATATTCCAGTTAATCATGAATTTTACTTTGTATCAATAGTGACGGATTAGAGTAGAGTCGTATTTAGTATTGGTTATCAGTTATCACTTATTTCTCAGAGACTTTGAGATTCGAAAAAATTAATTAAATTAATTAGGTAGACTGCAATACATGTGTGTTAAATCCGAAAAGGAGAAAATCCAAACTTTATATAAACATTTTTTGTATATATATCACTAACTAGTTATACTTCTAATAGTTCTATTATGGTTTTTGCCTCACCGACCCTTTCGCCGTGATATGGCTTTAAGCGTGGGCCACAGTTTGGTATTTATGTTTTTTAATTAACATATATTTAAGTTCAAATTCTGAATGCAAGGTTTATTACGAAAACATTGCACAAAAAAACTTGCTTCCATGTAGAATAAGATAGCAGGATTGTGGACGGCTGAAATATTAATGATTTCTCGAAATTTAATGCAGTAAGCAGTAGTTTCACAGAGAATTGGTAGCAACGAGACCTATCTGCAATTTAAAGAGAACCATCGAAAAAATAAAAGTAAGCACCTATCTGCAAAATAAAAAGAACCATGTAAGAATTCTTCGTGAGGCATCTAATCTGATCCCATCAGTAGCTAAAACTCAGCGAGTCCAAAAGTACCGTACGTGGAGTGGATACGAAATTCTGATTATCTCGTTTGTCGTAAAAATCTAAAAAACAAAGTCTCCATTACACGTAAAGCGTAATAAGAAACAGCTTGTATTCAGACGAAAAATTTTTAGCATAAATGGACCGGGTGGATCTAACTACAATTTTTATGATGATAAGAAAGAAAGACTTTTTCTTAATAGAAGGCGAGGTGAGAGGGATGTTCAATAAGTTCGGTAAATCTATATGAAATAACGGTATTAACATTTTTTTATCTTGTTTTTTTATTACTCTATTTATTCTACCAACAAAAACAAAATTCCATGGAAATCAATTGTTTCATTTAGTTTAATACACCACTTGTTTTGAAAATTTAAAAATATGGAAAATATTGAACATCGTGCTGTGATTAAATTCCAAGTAAAGGAAAATAACACTTTTAAGGATATCGAAAGAAGTATGATAAATGTTGTGAATTTAGTGCGTCTTTAAAAACAATAACGAAGTGGGTACATTATATTTACGTCTATTCAAACAAAGTAGAAAGCCGCTGAAGATAACCCCCGCAGTGGAAGACTGGCAGACGATGTTACTCACGAAATGGCTATTTTATCCGACGATTTTATATTGGAAGACAGGCGGATCACCATTTCACAATTAAGTATAATATTAAATATATCTATTGGCAGTGTTAGCACAATTTTACACAATCATCTTAAGCTATCAAAAGGTAATGGAAGATGGTTTCCCCGAATGTTGACAATGGTTCAAAAAAAAAATTTTTTTAAATATATACATCTATATATTTTTAAATACGATTTTTTCCGATAATCCAGTTCTTATTTGGTGAACTGCGTTGAACTTTCCAACAGGAGAATGCTCCATACGACAACCAATGCCTTGATTGCTAGACAGAATGTAAATGAGTTGTTGTGGTTTTTTTGATCTTATCTTTTGAATCATTTACATAATACAAAGAATTTAAATTCAAATGATCACGAGGATCTTAAATTCGAATCAATCTTCAATTATGATAAATTTCTATTTACTAATTATTTCGATAATTACTACATACCAAGGTCTGTACAATATCGAGAGTCTGTACAATACCGAGCTCTGTACAATATCGAGATCAGAGATCTGATGAAGATCCCCGATATTGTACATGAAGTAAGATCTCAGCGAGTACGCTGGCTCGGTCACGTTCTGCGTGCTGATCCGGAACGAATTGTGCAGCGATCTCTGAAAGGAGAGCTGTAATATGGTAAGCGCAGAGGTCGTTGCAGGCGACGATGGCTCCACGGTGTAGAGAATGACTTGGCTTCTTCAGGTTGTCTAGGACAGTATGAAGACCAAGCCCAGGATCGAAACCGTTGAAGCCAGATTGTTGACTCAGTAAGGGGCCAGTAATGGCCTTTAAATACTGCTTATTATTATTAATTATTTACAATACTTTTAGGGGACCATAACATGAGATCTATTTTGCGAGTTTGAAATATGATTGTTTTTACCATGTCGTCATATTTCTTACCTTTCAAACGATGTATAATTTAATGTTCTAACCGGGATGAATGATCGTGAGAAAACATAGGTAACGCGACTCCTCGTATCAATATATAAGAAGTTTTACGTCAAAAGAATTATTGTGATTTTATATTTATAATTTATAAACAACACACATTTATTTTTACAACAAAACAATAACAATAAATATGTTCACAATTTAATATTCCACGTTGTCTCAATTAGATATTAACTCTTGTTAGAAAACAAATAGAAATGACTATATATAATGACTATATAGAAATGACTATATATGTACAAATATTATGACTATATAGAAATGACTATATATGTACAAATATTATGAAATTATATTTACGGCGCCCCATACGTACGTCACCAAAATTTAAGAAGACCATACGTAAACTGGCAGAAATAAGAAAACCAAACTCACACAAGTTAGTCGTTGGTGAGGGAGAACCATAACATTTGTATTATTTTAAGAATCAACAATTGTTCTGTAAATATAAACTTGTTTTTTCTGGCTGTTTCCAGGTATTCTAATAGTATGGCCAAGGAAAGGTATGCCTGATAAATATCTTTATATATGGTTGCGCTATGTCCTATGTGCATGTGACTATCACCATTGAATACCAAATATGATTGCGTTCAAATTGGTCGATTATTGATCACAATATGTAAAGTAGGGATACGTGAGCGTGAAATGGAAATATTATTCAATTTTGTAAAATGACTCGTTTGCAATTTACTCGGTGTGCTTTTCGACAAGGAGATTTTTCATCACCAATATTTCCGCAGCGTGATCCCGTTTTGCGTGCTAATCTGGATCGTATTATGCAGTGATTTTTGAAAGGTTTTATGGTAGATCGATAGCATTAAGTTGTCGGGAACATTTTTTCATCAGCACAGAAAATGATTTGTTGTGATTTGGATAATATATAATATTTAATGATTTCTACATAATATATATATAAATGTACATTTTTATTTTTAGAATTAGTCTAGATAGTTTATAAATTATATTGTAAATTTTGAGTACTAAGCAATATACCACAAAAGAGCATTATTGCTCAAATAAATGTTACAAGCTCGGGATTAAAACCGATAGCACCGCAGATTGTTGACAAAGCAATTGCCTTAAAACATGGTTATCTCTTAGTTTCACCTAACAAAAGTAGACTTTATACCATAATCCCTGAAAAAAATTTTCAGACGTTGCCTAAATCTTGCTTTCTTTCTACTTCTATTCCAAATACATATTGTGGAAAATGAAAACTACTAAACTTAACAAACCGAAGAATTAACACAACAGGAAAGGATACTAAGTAAATACTGGCGATGGAAGATGAAAAACGTCAATAATCCTTTGCTTTGCTATCGATTTCTACTCGTATATACTAAAAATGTATGAAGTATTTAGAAGTAGGTAAACAAATTTATTAATAATTTACATTAATACAAAATATTTTCCTGTATAATATATGTATATACTGAATAGTTATATACTGAGCTGTGACTATGTGAGTTTAAGCCAAAAAAACCTCACCATCTTTCACCTACATACTTGGATTTTGATATAAAGGCGAGTTTTTAATTTTATCAATTTAAATTATCAACATTTAGGTAACAAAAAATTTCATTATTCAATAAATTCCACGAAATCGAATACAATTATGTATACATATTTTATATAATAGTACGTACTATCAGAATTTGATTGATATTTCGGCATCATTTTTTTATTTATCAAAGCACAAAAAAATATAATATGTTTTTGGAATTTCCCCTACTAAAATATTTAGATTAAAATAAACAAAATCCAATTAAATTAATTAAATTTTTAAAAAAATTTAAAATTGGAATTTGCAGAACATATATTGTTTGACGACGTCACCGGTATCGGTTCGGTATGGTATGGTAATGGTAATGTAGTAGCCAAATGGTCTGTATTTTCCAATTGTCAATTGCATATTTGCATCGAATTGCATTTTAATGTTTTTTTATGGATTTCTGATTTTATTTTATTTTAAAATTGAAATATATAATCTACTACAATTTTATTTTACGTAAATTGACGCCGTTATTTTTATTTTGGTGTTCTTCAATCTTCTATCACGTTTTTACGATTTCATTCAGTTTGCTTTATATCTTTGTCAGAGTAAGAGCTCGCTTGTAAAAATATATTTTATTTGTGTTACTATTATTTTTTAATTTTAAGAAAAATATTTAAAACTGTGTTTTAAAATATACAAATCTGTTTTGCATTCATAGCCATTTTATATAATTTTATTTGTTTTGTTTTATATAATTTATAAATCCCCTTAAAAATGTCTACAAATCGTGCTGCTAAATCCGGATTTGCCGCTGAAGCTCAAAGAAAAGTAAGTTTTTCAAATCTCTAGATACATAGCTTTAGTTCGTGGTTATTATTTTGTCATGTGACATGCTGGTTCTTACATGTACTAATTTGATGGTATTTTAATATTTCGTTTTATCCAAATAACATTTTTTTGAAGAGCATAAAAGAATGATGTCATCTCGTAGAAATCAAAAAATTCTTCCGTTTTGTTTTATTTTTTGTGTTCTTTCTTCAACGTGGATTTTTGATTTTAGTCTGTTGTATGTTAAATATTTTTTGAAGAGAGCTTAAGATTAAGAAAATAAGAAGTGGTTATTTCTTTGAAGACTTTGAAGATTTTTCTTTTATTTGGTTTAGTTGTGTAGTTTGCATTAGTATTAAAACGCCAGATATTTAGTTTCTTTGAAACTCCTTCATTTTGATTTCTGTTCGTCTCTGTAATTTATTAATATCGAATTTCACTTACAGTTACAGTGAATGAAGTGATTAATCGTCGTTATATTTTAATACGAATTATGTTTAACATTTAACGATTTTAGTTGATCTTGTGCTTTCCCTAGATTTGAAAATCTGAAGATTTTAATTCGTAACGGTTAGCATTGGATTAATTACGATTTTGGTAAAAACCGGATTCCAACGATATTTGTAACGGTCTAAGCTCACAATAAATAAAGCGCGAGTTACATGTGCTATTTTTCATTCCCTTTCTTTCCTTTGCAAGCGTCATATTATTGTGCAGTCAAAAACACTAAGTTGTTAGTGATGATCCAAAAACGTTTATTTTATACATTTATTTCTATAACTTAACACAATATATTATAAATCGTTAGTTCAGCATTGCACCAACAACTTAGTTTTTGAGAATGGCTGAATGCAATGCTAAATTTTAACCGAATGTAGGCGGACTATATTGTATTTCCTGCACTATACTATATAAATCAGTTACAAAATCTCTAAAAAAAGCAATGAATAACCATTTGGTTATACACATACATATAAATAAAAATAAAATCTGATTCATCTTAAGCTATGCTTGAAGTATGATTTAACGACATCAAACAAGATTAAATTTTTTTTTTTGTTTCAAGTTTTAACGATATTTGTTTTATTTAAACATTTCTATATTCAACCAAATACATATGTACATACAAAGAGCCTATAACAATATTTTCTGATTTATTAGTTCTGTAATTTTGGACAGTTATTAATTGAAGCAAATGAAAAAGTATTCCGATTGGTGACTCCATGAGAATATTAAAAACGGTCGACCGACCGGGAAATATATTTATGTTTGATAATAAGTCGGTAATAATTAACTCTCATAATGTATTATGAATTCAAAATTAATTTACCATATGATTGTTATTCTTAACATGCAATATAATTTGTATAGTGTTTAACTGACGTAATTGATTATTCTCGAAGCAAAATGAGATAATCTTGAATCAGAATGACTAAATATACAAATAGACATAAGTTTATTTAGGGCGAACCATATTATGCAAACATTCTTGTTATCTGTTTTTGTAACAAACTTTAAAATTAAATGAAAATTTTTGAATAGAATTTTACAGTTTTATCATTATTACAGAATAATAAAATAATGTAATTCAAATTTTATTGCAAGATTAAAATTCGTCAATAATTTTATTAATGAAGTTAGTAAAATATCACGAAACCCGATACTGATTTTTATAGAAACGTTGCTTAATAAGCTTTCTATTTTCGATTTTCGACAAAAAATTAAATTTTTTCTAAATACGATTGATTAAAAATTTGTACACCAAACAAATCTTTTTAATCCATCTTTTTTTTTTGATAAGAAAATATAAATTTGTATGTACATATTTGAAAACAAATTATATATAGTCGAATTTATCTATAACGAACCTCAAGGGACCAACAATTTTGTTCGTTATAAAGAAGGATCGTTACATCGAGAGTTGGCTTTATCGAGGTCTTCAGAAGTTCATTATATCTAAAATTCTAAATCTAAAATTAAAAAGGAACTAAGAGGAGATACGAGAAAAATGACATTTGTATATAGATCTTACTATGGTACTTTGTTGTGATTCGAATTTTTGCTTTGCGAATACTTCTCTTTTTCTCTTAAATTACTGTTTTTGATTTCGACGTTCGCTATAAAGTAGTTAAATTAAGAATAATGTAAGATTGCCAGATTTTAAAGTTGTTCGTTACACGCAATAACGAGGTTCGTTAAAAAAAGATCATTTTATCTAGATTTTTAGTTCTCGGTGTTCGGGAATTCTATATAAGTATCTTATAACAAGACTTTCGTTATATCCCGATTTTGTATATCAAAGTTCGACTGTATTTTTATATTTCTATACTATGTTTATTTATATATTTACTGTGTACTGTGTGGGGCATTTTCTCTTGGGAACACTTTAGTACACGAAACTAGAAAAAAAAATAAACAAAAACTATCATGGCCATAATATTATATACGTAATTGAATACAATATGATGGATTGTTTTAAACTTTGAGACATTTTAGTGACACTGTGTTAGTTCTTCATCCTGTACAGTCAAACTAATCAAATATATGTATGTATTGAAACATATTTAAATAATAGTGATCAATTTTTGGGGGTATTTTGAACAATTAACCACCGGGTGGTGTAGTTTGACCCATATCACGATTTTCGATGTATCCTATTCAATTTCAAACAGTCAAAACCTATGAATTAGAAATATGTACATTTATTTATTTTGATAATCATACTTTATTTGAAATTAGAATTTTGTTACTAGAGCATTTCAAAAATTCCATACTGAGGGATGTCGCTGAATAAACAGTAAATAAAGTTTATAATGGATTTGTTGTTGTTCATTTGGCATACCAAAGTAAACAAATTGTGTACATAAGTAAAAAAACACAAAACGTAGGAAATCAGGAAAATCTATACAATACATATCTAAATTATAGTTTATAGTCAATAAATATAAATTCACTTATTAATTTACGTATGTATATCTTAGTTTGTTGTTATATGATATGAATGTTAATTAAAATATATTACTTACATTATCTATAGAGCCGCAACGCAAGAAACAAAATATTACAGCCGATAAATATTATTAAATTTAATATATGTTGCTTATAATATGTAAACATATTATTCCGCAATATATGTAGGCATATAGGCATTTGAAATCTTATAGCGTCCTTGCAAATAGCATCATCACTTTTGTATAGGGAAGCTACTTATACATATATATTTCTATGCGGATGTATACATATATACCTATATTTAAAAATTAGGTTTTATTTTAATAATTTACGACACTTTGGAATGCAGTTTGTTTGTTTATTTAAATTATTTGCAAAATAAAAAATAATAATATAAAATTGCATTGGATTGCTTTAAAACGTGAAATTAGATCATCATATTGCAAAAAAATAAAAATGAAAACAAAATAACAGAGATCAGCAGATTGTGTGACAATGTGAACAAAATCAAATAAGATTAAGATAAATATTGTATAGTACACTGGAATGTGTATTATATATGTAGCTATAGTGCTTCTGACTTCATATCATTTCTCTTGACGACTAATGCCATTGAAATATAATTCAAACTCAAATTGATAAACATGACCGGGAAAATGCCTTTCATTTAGTTATACAATAATTCATTTATAATCGAATTATCAAACATGTTAATATATTTATCTTGTCAGTTGACAGTAAAAAATTAATACAAATTTTGGTCATATCATTAAATTAACAATCTCAGTATATACATACACATGCGCATATAAGTATGAGTAGCGGTTTCGCTTTAATATGTATGGTGCCACTGCGCAGCGCACCCTCAGCTATATTATAGATTTTCCACATTCATTCATTTTTTTATTCAAGGTCATGAACCAATTACTTTTCCATTTAAAAGAAATTTTATCTCAGCTGATATTCACCATCGATTTTTCCTGTAAACAAGAACTTAATTAAGAACAAGAATAATTCCGAAATTTATTATTAACAACACGGAAGTGTTATCACACCGTGCTAATAATAAATAAAACACCTCATAAAAATATCTCATTCTATATATAGGATATGCGTGCACCTACTGGTGTACCTAACAGTGATAATTTTAGTTGAATTTTTGTTTTGAAAATTTAACATTCAAGTGATACAAAAATTATTTCTTCCATACACATTTTCATGATTTCCGGTAAAATCGAATATATAATGTCGTGGCCAAATATTACAAAAGAATGCTTATTGTTTGTGTTTGTCTTTGTTCGTATAGAGTGTGGGGGTACGTGAACAATTTTTAATCACGGTTTGGAAACGTATATATATATAGGCATATACACGTATTTTATAAATTTGTCTAAATTATTATAGAAACATATAAAAACATGGGGGCCTTCAAATACATTTTGTTCTTCACTAATTAATTTATTACAATATTCAGAGGTAGATACATTAAATTATATTTAAATTAATAATAATTAATTGGGTACAACCAAATTTTTAAAAAAATGTCATTGTTTATATTTTATTGTTTAATAAAATGCATTAGAAAATATAAATGATTATATTAAGTTCGCGCACATATGTATATTCCTGCGAAAACATTAACGCTTTTTATTATTCTATTCGAGTTCTTGACCTATATATTATATTATGTCAAGAGTGTAATAAATGAAATAGTTATATGTATGCATGTAGCTATAATACATATATGTACATCATCAACACAGAGAAAATACAACAAAATAAATAAATAAAATAAGCTACGTACGAGTATAAATACATACAGCACTACTATATAATGTATAGTATGATAAAAACCAGTATGCGGGGTTAATTTATAACTGAAATGTACTTTATCTATTTATTATAATTTACTTTTTATGGAAGCTACCACAAAATTGAACAGAATTCTATATGGCTTTTAAATAAAAAGAACTAAGCTATTTCATCAGGGCCACTTTGTAAATGTTTTTGTTGTGATACCTTCGATATAACAATAGTGGCAATCAATTTGAATTCCTCCACCAATTATGTTCCTCTTACGTTAGTTAAAGTAATATGTTAAAATAAGTTATGTCCTTCGGAGTATAGTTGTTCGTAGAGGAAAATTATGGAAATATGTTGGAAAATTCAAGATATTTTTTTCAACCAACTGAGGTAAAATTTTTTACAATTTATTATCCCAAAAGCTTTTATAAGTGTCATCTATTCATCTATAAGCTTTTATAAGTATCGTGCAAAATATTTACCAAAAAAAAACGCTTTATGAAATTTAAAAAAAATAATCCGAAGCGGATTATTCCGAATTCGCCCTATAATGAAACTAAAAAACATATGTTTAAAATCCGACTGCATTTAGTGTTATCGTATTTTGTTTCGGCAATGAATTTAATACATTAAACAATTTTTTTAGATTCCTTAGTTTTAATTAGATTATTTTATATTAAAGTTGTAGTTTCATATTATAATTAAATATTATTAAAATTAAATAAAAACTGAAAAAAATATTATCATTTATTTTTGTACTTTTTCACGTTACAATTATTATATTCACAAAGTCACAAATAGTTAATAATATTTTTGTTTGCCTAAAACGTTAAACTGAAATTAGTAAAGCTAACTAACTTCATACTTATATTTCATAAATTCGATTCATATTTGCGGCGAATCGGGTTTTTTCGAAAGAAAAATCCTAGTATAATAAGAAAGATATAGTTCATAATAGCCAAAAAAATATTTTATTTTTATTATTAGTTAATAGTATTTCTACTGAATATTTCTGCACATACATATGTTCGCTCAGTTGATATTATTGGTTTAAGGCTGTTTCCGAAACCGATACTTATTTGAAACTTATTTACTTATTTGCCGCCATCTTGAATAAGTATGAAAAATCATCCGAATCGATTTAGCATACTTATTTTGACAGTAATGTCAAAACAATAAAAAATGATTTATGTTAACCTATATGCAAAAACGGTAAATTAAAATATACAATTATACTTTCAAGTAATTGGCAGGATATTTTAAAATTATGTGGAAAATAATTTTATTTTAGAATTTAGCACAGTGATGATCAACTATAAATAAGTGGAAACTACTGTTGATAGTTGAACGCCAAAAAGCTCTGTAGAAAAATAGATTAAAACCGAATATAAGAGCGAATATATGTGCAGAAATATTCAGTAGAAATACTGTTAACTAATAATAATAAATAAAATAATTTTTTTATTTAGACAAAAAACTAAATATGTACTCCTATGTATATATTATAAACACCAAAATTACATGATCATAAATATTTGACAAATTTTGACAGATAATTTAGATTTTCTTGCAAGAAAGAGATAGCAAATAAGTTACCTCGAGAGGATACTTATTTGAATAAGTAAGTCTCCACAAATAAGTATTTCGTTTCGGAAACAGCCTTAATCTATTTATCTAATAATTTATATACTCTGGTGAAAACGCGAACTGTTGTTGTGATGTGTTGTATACTTTTACTGCATGCTCGTGTGGACAAGTACAATGAATTTAACGTTTTATTGATATTTCACCTCATTGAAACTCTTTCAAGCTCATTAAAATCCTAGTCAATATTTTATATCAAATATGTCGTATCAAATTTTTATTGAATTAAAATTGATAAACCTACTATTTAAGTTGCCCCAAATTATCAAACTTTTTAAATTATATTATATCATATTTCAAAAAAGTTACTGATTTTTAAATTTAAATTTAAATTTGGTTCACTTTTCAATTTGAGTTAAAATATGTATATACTACTATACCCATTTTCATTTTTTCATTTAAATTTCCATCATTTAGCCTAATGGCGAGCGCATGTACTATAAGTTTGACTTAATTTTTTTTAAATAGAATATCGATATTCTGAAATCCGTGCTTTATAGCACGACGAATGGTTTTAGGTTTGAATATAAATGTTTGCTCAGACGCTAACTTGATAAAACCCATAAATATATCAACTACTTTTTATAGTAAAAGCCTACTATAGCTATAAGAAAACTATATAGCTATAAGTTTTATTTAGCAAATTAGAAGAATTATTGACGATTGTAAAAGTAGGCTAAGCTCCTCTCGCGGAAATATTCATTATTAAAAAGAACGATCCATTTGAAGTTTGTGTTGTTGTTTTTGTATTCGAAATTAGGTGGCTGTTTGTTTTTAAACAGCAATGGATAGATAGTTTTATTTTAAATGTCAATGGATAGATAGTTTTATTTTATATACTCTGGTGAAAACGCGAACTGTTGTTGTGATGTGTTGTATACTTTTACTGCATGCTCGTGTGGACAAGTACAATGAATTTAACGTTTTATTGATATTTCACCTCATTGAAACTCTTTCAAGCTCATTAAAATCCTAGTCAATATTTTATATCAAATATGTCGTATCAAATTTTTATTGAATTAAAATTGATAAACCTACTATTTAAGTTGCCCCAAATTATCAAACTTTTTAAATTATATTATATCATATTTCAAAAAAGTTACTGATTTTTAAATTTAAATTTAAATTTGGTTCACTTTTCAATTTGAGTTAAAATATGTATATACTACTATACCCATTTTCATTTTTTCATTTAAATTTCCATCATTTAGCCTAATGGCGAGCGCATGTACTATAAGTTTGACTTAATTTTTTTTAAATAGAATATCGATATTCTGAAATCCGTGCTTTATAGCACGACGAATGGTTTTAGGTTTGAATATAAATGTTTGCTCAGACGCTAACTTGATAAAACTATCACGGGTCTTTTAATTTGATTCGTCATCTATAAATTCGTTCTAGGTTGAATGAAATGAAAGGTTGCGAAATTACGAACACGTTACTATTCAAGTTTTTGGCTGTAGTTATAGAATCATTCTCATTTTGTAATTCTTGTCTTATTATGAATCTGAGGTTTGGTTTATTCTATAATGTATACATTTATAATATACATACGTATAAACGGGTTCTACTAGTCTAACATATGTGCCAGCGAACATAGTTGAGATTTTAAACGAAACTCTTCACTAATCCTAGAACTCTCAGTAACTGCAGTAGCCGGTATTTTGTATTACTAAACAAATGCAGACTTTATTTGAGAAAGTTGTAATATTACAATATCCATTAAATATGAAAAATATATCAGGGAAATCTCTTGCAAAAAGGGATCGCTTTTCGGAGAATAGCTGCTGTATATCGTTCTTAAGTGCTTGGCTCTTGTCTTTTACACCACCGTAAAGAGGCATTAGTTCAGAGGCATTAATTAAATCAAGTAACCATCATTAATAGATTTAATTAAATCATTGTTTTTTCAAACATGTAAATAAATTTAATAGTATATCATGTCAACCGTATTGTAATCTAATGTGTTTGTATATATAATTAAGATTTAATATAATTCAATTTTAAAAATAATTTGATAATCACACCTTAATTAAACAATAATATAATATTAAAAAAGTGAAAATAACATGATTTAATTAAATTATCCATTTATAAGTATTATTCGTATAATCATCAGTTCATCACATTAATTAAAATTGTGTAACATAATTATATTGTATCGATCAGTTCTTGTTATAAAATGCGAGTAAATTAAAACAATTAGAAAATTCAAGTCGCATCACAACAGTCACGCAACCGGTAAATTATTACACCACCAGATATTAAAGATTAATTTATTTCGTTTACCAGCTCATGCAATGCGTGTCGAGACCGTATTCCTTTAAGGAAACATGTAGTGAATGAAAAATGTAGCTGATAAATTGTAAATTATATATGCGTAAAATACATATGTATGTAATTTTTTTGCGACAAATACACTACTGAATGTGTGTGATCCAGTAGCGTAACTACAAATCATGGGTCCCTTTACCGCAAACTACTTGCGTGGGCCACTCTCAACTCACAAATATAAAAGCAATATCTCTTCCAACGAAGATTAAAAAAATCCTGTTCTCTTTTTTTCAATTTAATTTAATTAACAAATTTGTTTGTATTTTTTGAATAAAAAAACATTTAATCCACGACGTTCATTTCACCATTCAAGAAAATGTTTATATATTTACAAAAAATGGTGAATATTAATTAGTCTTCATAATTTATAGTAAATCGAAATTTATAGGGTGAAACACATGAAAATTTATGTGACACGAAAAATTTCATGGGTTTACTATGTGAGTGCTATACTTAAGCTATATATAAGCTCGATCATTTAATATTTTGTCCAGACTCAGAATCAACATCGATGTTGTGTTTTTATGGTGAATCGTAAATATCTAGGTTGTATAAGAGTTTACACCTCTATATGGGTGGGAAATAGAAAAACTTATGATGAGCGATACTAAGCCTTAGCCGATTTTTACGTACATTTCAATTCGGACGTAGAATACTCAACGGGATATTTATTTTGTTGCCGTTTAAGAGAAGTTTTATGTCAGAGTGGTTTAATATCTTCTATCTTCTAAAGGTTTCATTCTTTTCGAAAATTCATTTCGGAATCGAACAAGTTTGTAATTTTTTTTTGGAAAATGTTAGTAGAAATTTTATTATGCACTATGGGGCCTTCCCGCTGCCCCTAATTGTAGGCCCCTTTCAGCGACTGAGGTTTCTGCGGTAATCTAGTTCTAGTATCACGCAACTGATATGGACTATAGTAATTCGTTTCATTACAAACAAATAAGTCATAAGTGTGGTTATACATAGTTAGTCTTCAAAAGACAAGTCTAAGAGAACGAGAGAAACCCAATCCAGCAAAAATTTGCATATTTCAAAATAAACTAAAATAACGACAGACAGTTACATCACACACAAGACCATATACAAACAATTTATTTATTATATACGTACATATATTATGCCCATATATAGAATCATAAAAGCTTTTGGGGTGTTAGTCAGTTAGTTTAGTATGTATATTGTATGTATATATGTACATGTAGATGTATGTTTCTTGTTATTGTAACTTTGGTAGTTGAATTTATACGACAACACTGTTAAAAATTATATTATACGTTTTCTTAACGGTACCGTCTTTTTGACAGCGTGATACTTTAAAAATGCATTCGACTTTTTAATGAACTTTTTATTTTGTACATACATATTTGCTGTTCGCCCCAGACCATTTATGGAAGATATTGAATTTATTCTATAAATGGAGAAACACAAATATTTTTCTTATTTATTTACTTATAACGATTTTGAATGTTTTTGTTTTTCATACATTTCAAGTACTTCGTGTGTGTATGTATGTATGTATGACTTATATAAATAGTTGGTATACGTACGTATATTATTGTAGTATATTAACTTATTATACGTACGAAAATTATACAAGTGTGATTTTTTTTATTTATTTGGTATATGACTAACAATGGTTAGCATTCTTCATGTACATTAAATTGAAAATCTGCGGCTTTTAGTGTTTGCATACATATATATAGTATAGTTGAATTATGTATTTATAAGTAAATTAAATATGTATTGAAATACATACCACTTATACATTTACATACATACTAATTAATAATACATGGTTATAATGACGTCAACACTATACCAACTTATATGTATATTTATGTATATTATAAATATGATATCTTATAAATAAGGTAACAAAAAACTAACTTAACGAAGAAACGAAACACAATTCAAGACATATAAATACACATACCAAAACCAATCACAATTATTACAGCGACGTGTATTCTTTCTCGATTATTATTTTTGTAATGTAAGTAATGAGAATTTTTTATGTAAGAAAATTGGGGTTAGTATATTTTAAAGTTGTTGTCCTTCGGTTTTTAATTTTTATGCCTCCATTATGGTAAACAAATCGTATATGTTTATATAGCACAATACAATTTATCTGTATATTTAGGTTAGTGAGATGGGATGGATAATGCGCAATGCATATTATGATTATAACATAATTTATGTTATACATACATACATACAGATATGTATATAATTTCCAAGGTGATTCGATAATGTGAGAATATTATAGTCACATTTTATTCAATCATTTTTGCAAGTATAATCTTATAATCTTTAACAACCAATTTTAATTTATGATACCCTTCTTAATCGCAAGTATCATAAATTAGAATTGGTTCTAACGTTTAAAATACATATACTATCTTGATTAAAATATTATATTTACGATTGTTTTGGCTTAATTTAATGAATATGTACACCAAGCATGAATAAAGCATTAATGTTACATCCGAAATTATGGTTCAAATCTTTAAAGATGAACTAATCGGTATGAAACGATTACGACCATTATGGTTCAAGAAGTCAAGAACCAGGACTTCTCCTCCAGTCACATGGTTTAAAAATGTGAATATTTCTAATCAAAGACTAAATAAATTACTCCATTAACGAATTTGCGGATCTAAGATATTTTCTAAATATTTGTTTGTGTGAAACAAACGAGATTATTAATTTAAAACATCTAATTAAAGTCTTTTAATTTACACAGTTGCTAGATTCTGGGTAGTTGAAATGTCCCACAATAGTAATACTATTCAGCAATGCGTGTATATTATAAAACTCGAAATTAAATAATTAAAATTTAAACTTGAAATAATTTTTAGTCAAATAGGGTATAACAACCTAGAAAAATTTAATTTAATGATTTAATATGAAAAACAATAATTTATATCGTTAATTCGTTACATTTCGTATTTTCAAATCATTCCCATATGTGGAATAGAAAATGAAAGTTTTCTCACATTTGTAGTACAAATTCATTTAAAACTTTATGTAGTCTCAATATCCTTTAAAGACACTGCATACGAAGTGACTATGTACATATGTATGTAAAATTTCCAAATGAACCATAAACTAAAAATATTTTATAAATAAATACTTTTAACCCGTCGACTTAAACAATATCCGTTTCAACCACAATATTGAATTATGTCATCAAGTTCGTATATTATTTATGTTTATGTACGAGTATATTATAATAGAAATGACTTAATTTTAATATTTTCGATTATAGTATTTGCAAATTCTAATGTAAAAATTTAAAAAAACTTTATTATAGAAATCGAATGTATATCACCCTCTTCATATAACTAGTGAACGAATTAAATTATGTTGAAATGTATATAGTCATCACCTTTCAAGAATTTTGTTATGTAATTTGATAAGAAATTAATCAAATGTAAAGTATAAGTAATTTGAATATGGGAAGCCTTGCGTCATAAGAAATGACTAAATGAATTATTCGCGCTTTATAAAATGTGTTATAAAATATTTTTAATATCCCTTAATCGAAAATTATTGTCTAGACTAAATAAAATGTTATGAAAAGTGGTACATATACGTTCGGGCAAATATCGACTACAAAGTTTCGCAATAATGTGCGTAATTACGTCATAAACAAAATCGAATGATTTCAATAAAAAAACGTGTCACGAGGAACTTAGTTAGGACTGAATAATTTAAGATCATTTAACCTATGGCGTAAATGAAAGTCTAAATGAAAGTCGTAAATGAGAGCCTTTAAGTCAAAATATTTATCATTCATAAAATAATTTATGATCAATTTTAGAATACCAAGAATTGTATTAACTAATAATTATATATGTATTTAAAAACAAATGTCATGATGACACAAAGTGTATTTTTTTAAAATATTTTACTCAAAACAAACAAAATATAAAAATACCTAGAATAATCCAATTCGGCTGATTACTACGAATTTATGTAATTCTAAATCTAAATATGTTATATCCAGTAATTTTTTTTAAATGTCGCAAAACATATCTCGAATTTAACAAATTTATTGATGTTGTTAATTCTGACCAAATATAGAATGTATGATTTCTTAGCACAATAAAAAATAAAACCTAGGAATAATTTAAGTTTAAATTTAAGCATTGCTTCACTCTGTTAGTCTTGCATGAAATTTGGACATAATGTCGGTGATCTTGTATTTGTACATATTTTGAATTTAGTTTTACATTTAAAAATTATTTTAGCTATTCTGTTTCTATTTATTTGCAGTTTCTATGTATTTTCTTAAGTTTAATTTTGATATGGGCTTGATTTTAGTTTTATTTTATGAGAACGCATAATAAGAGCTTTACAATTTTAATTCAAAAGAACAAGCACTATTCGTAGAGTACCTTAATTCAACGTTCTTAAATATTGCAAAGTTAAATTCAATCAAAAACTTGTATTAATACTAATACTAGTCGTTGGGCCGATAATTAAGATAATAATTATGACTTGTTTATGACGCGTTTGAGCGGAACCGCATGTGTCTTTTAACTTTATTGTCCGTTTGATAAGGTTATCAATATATTTAATTAATTAATATCATTAACACTGTTTTCATTACATACATAGTTTCAATACATCTTTGCTTTTTGATTAATGCACCTTTAGGTTAGGTTAGGTTAGGTAGCCGCTTTTTACAGCACACTTAGACCGGCGACGGTCCGTTGTGATACCAAATTTTTATCACACACACATTCATTCAACTCATTCACCCTCATTCACACAAGTAAAGTGTACCACCTGCGCAATGCATAGCTCCATGTCACCTTCCCTGTATGGAAGGTGGGTCGGCCCATGAGTTCTAAATTCCAACGGTCATAGATGTTCAGTTAAATTAATCATCTCCCCGTTTTTCGGAGAGGAAAAACCCCTTTTTTCATCCCCGCCTTTGTTGGGATACCAGTACCTCCCGATCCAAACGTCGCAGCTTTAACCACTGCGCTATTTGCTCGGTTTAATGCACCTTTACAACATGTAACAAATAGCGAAGATAACATATGGTTATCTGTATCACTTCAAGCTTTTCTGTTATATGAAAATAAATCGCAAAAATTAACGATTCTTGATTTGAAGACGTTATATTTGTGAAGAACAATAATTAATGCAAATGTGGGGCAATCAATATAGTTTTTATCTCAAGCACCTGGGGGAAATGTACCTAACTTTATTTCTAATTCAGATATAGTAAAACAAATTTACTTCATCTTATATCACATGTGTACTACATGATATCACAAATCCACAGCATATCTAATGGAATTTTAATTTTCTCACATATTTTACTAAGATAAGCGCCATACTGGTTTTCCAAATACTAATGCTAATCATCATACTATTAATAATTGATCATAATCTAAACCTTTCTTGCTTTCTGTATTGACCATAAATGGTAGCCATTGAGTTTTCTAATATTTATAATTAAAAATCCATATAAAAATATTTGCGATTCATATAACTGTGTGAACACTTTTTATTAATTTAATTAGTGTAAAGGTATTTTACTCAAATCCAAACTGCCAACAATCTCCTTTGAATTGAATTAAGTAAAAAATAAATCTTAATGAGAATGTCTTAATGTTTTGGTTGGATTTTATGTAAAATTATTATTTATTTTCCTTCGTTAAGATATTTTCGATTTGGTTTTGGGAGGTCAAGAAACTTGTTAACACTTTGAGTTGGACGAAATTATATTCGGTATCGGTTACTTTACGCTATGAAACCGGTATTAATTTTTCTATATATTAACCGTTATCTTCTTTTTGCCAAATTTTAATTATGCAATATAAAATAAAATTAAGTTGCAAATTGCCGTTATCCCATTTTATAATGATTATATACATAGAATTATAGATATAATTTTTTTTCTATAAACTTTCAAACGTTATAGAAATTTTATTCGACGGGAGACCATATTTTATATTATACAAATTATTGTTTTACAAAACCGTTGTCACATTCAGATTGTTGCCGATGATATTTGAAAATAAATCACTCACTATTTCACATAGTTACATACATACATACATAAAATGTTTCATCTATAAATCAAACTTAAAAGAGTCAACAAACATTGTCGGATTATGTATTTATTTCTGTTGGTATACATATAACTAAAACCTTAAGCTCTTAGCGCTGCATCTCTATAGGGCGCCGCAAATCAAATTTTAGAGAGCCAAATATTTATATTGATATCCAACATACTGAGGTCTACTCTAGTTTTGAGATATTTCAAAATGTAGAGTTGCCTCACTTGTAGACTTCCATATGTGCTAGATGAAAAATCTAGAGATTGTATATCTTAGATAATCTATTAAAATCGCAATAAATTGAGAGCTTAATTAATTGTGATTGGCAATTGCCTAATTAATTTAGCCTCCTCATGAGGTTTCTATTCGTTTTAGTTATCATTTTGGGGTGGACAACAGTAAATAGAATATTACCATATTTTGAAAATAAGAATCATAAATAAAATCATAATTTATTTGATTGGTACTAGAGGTATCTGTGAATGACTGATTAAACATTAAAAAGTCGGCGATTTAGATGAAAATATTGGCGTGCCTTGGTCATATTTAGGTAGTTTTTTACAGCTTAGATATTTCATGCGTTTATAACGAGAGGCGCTTATCCTACTTTTACAATCGTCAATCGAAGCGACACGTTGCGGTTATGCTCTACACTTACATTCATTTCAGAGTGAAAATTTACTCAGTTCATAGTAAATACAAATGAACAAAATTCAACAAAAAAATACAGAGTACATTTTTCATAAAACAAAAAGAAAATAATTCAGATTTTGTTTTTTATGACTTAAAATAGTATTTCAAGTAACTGAAAATAATAGTTAAAATGACACAAATTTATTTAGTTGTTTGTTTTAAAATTTAGTTTTTCAACGCAGCTAACTTATACATAGCATAATGTTAATCCAAAAATTAAGTCAATGCATTTAGCTAACAAATAGTTTACAGTTAGTTAATCAATTTGATCTTTCTTATGTTTTTTTTATTGCATTGACTTAGATTACTGTTACACCAAAAATAGTTCTAAATTGGCATAAATTTGAATGCTTAATAAAATACATATTGAAATTTACATGGTTATGTTTAAATTTTAAAGCGCTAAAAGTATAAGTAAAATTTAAGTATTACATTTTAATTTGTGTCTTTATCAGAGTTAGATTCTTTAATCACTTTCTATTACTTTACATTTCAATTACGATAGAATATATTGCGGCCGATTCTGAGTTCGACAATTTCATGTTATGTATATTAATGTTTAGCTTTTAGATATAATTTACTAAATTTATGATTATGAATTTTCGGTGTATGTAACTTCGATTCTAACGATTATTCAACTGATTCTAACACGTTTCTGTGGTTAAAACTATGACGTTTTATCTGGAGCTATCCATGTGAAACCATCCATCTTTCATGTTACTACTGGCTGGTATGGGGCTATCCATTACGTAGATCGGCAATAAAAAAGATAGACATGTAGCCTTGTACATTGCTCAACACAGACAGAGGCGCAGTAATAGATCGTGATGCCCGGAGAATAATATAGATTACGCCCTCTCCAGAATAAAATAGAAATCAAATATTCTGTTATAAAACATAAATATTACAATTACAAACAATAACTCTGTAATTTATATATGGACGGAAAATAAATAATGAAAAAGTGAGAAATGCTAAAATATTTAGACGATGCTCCTCTCTCTGAATAACCGTTCACAGCTCGTACCAATTGTTAGTAAAATTTGTTCTTCAATTCTTCTTCATAAGAAATAAGAAAATTTATGAGCGCGAGGGGTTAGCACAGGATTATTAAGAATACTGCATTTATACCGGGTGTTTTTTTTAAACTGAGACGATCAAATATCTCGAAAAATAGCCACTCTACGGAAAAAATGTCCATAATCAAAATTTAATCATACCGCGGGGGAAATACAT
The DNA here is from genome assembly GCA_951394425.1 of Tipula unca. Lineage (NCBI taxonomy): Eukaryota > Metazoa > Arthropoda > Insecta > Diptera > Tipulidae > Tipula > Tipula unca. The sequence continues at coordinate 100,192,243 of OX596380.1, forward strand.
TAGTGCAAAAAAAAAAGTCCTCCCACCCCCGCTTTGTAGGTGGGGCGGGGGTAACTTTTAAACTAAGATAGGAACCCATATTTTTTATTGCAGATACGGATTCTACGACTAAAAGTACGTATGATTTGATTAAAATATTTTGTTCGGTTCATGATAGATGGCGTTGCAATCGACGAAATTCAATTTTTTCAATTTCTCCTTCTTAGAACACACGCATTCGATTCTGCAATACGTTTGAAATAAAAAACATCACGTTTTCATTGGAAATACTCGAAATTCGTCATCAAAACAATTTATTCAGTTTTGTAAATCTAAATAAGTGTTCAAAATGATGGCCTGAATTTTGTATTTTTGAAATTTAATAATAAAACTTGAAATTAATTTTGAACACTTATTTAGATTTACAAAACTGAATAAATTGTTTTGATGACGAATTTCGAGTATTTCCAATGAAAACGTGATGTTTTTTATTTCAAACGTATTGCAGAATCGAATGCGTGTGTTCTAAGAAGGAGAAATTGAAAAAATTGAATTTCGTCGATTGCAACGCCATCTATCATGAACCGAACAAAATATTTTAATCAAATCATACGTACTTTTAGTCGTAGAATCCGTATCTGCAATAAAAAATATGGCTTCCTATCTTAGTTTAAAAGTTACCCCCGCCCCACCTACAAAGCGGGGGTGGGGGGACTTTTTTTTTTGCACTAATGTATTTCCCCCGCGGTATGATTAAATTTTGATTATGGACATTTTTTCCGTAGAGTGGCTATATTTCGAGATATTTGATCGTCTCAGTTTAAAAAAAACACCCGGTATATTATATAAATTGAAATAAAAAATTTATGTGGTCCAGTATTTTTGAATCTGTTGATTTTCTTACGTTTTGAATATGAATTAATTATCTAGTTTAAACTAATAAAGCGAGAATTTAATGACCGAATCATCTGTACCGTCGAAAAATTGGAATAAACAACATTGTTGTTAATCAACCACTCCCGAAATATCCATGTCAACAATATGATAATATATTTTTTTTAAATTTGTTTTTTGTTGTTCTCTAGTCAAAGTATCAATATGAAATGAATTTTTTACACATACATAGATAAGTGACAACAATTGATGCATCCTCGTGTGGACGCAAACCAATTATTGTGTTGTCATGTATTGCATACTCGTGTGGACAAGGTCAATGCCATGACTGTTGGATTCGCCTACCATATTTAATTATTTAATATTATTTTCCTGATTTTATGTACGCAACAAATGACGGACTTAGCGTACCCCTTGACGAATTTTAAATAAATTAATTTAAAAAGTTTTTTCATAAATTTTGAGTTTATCATTCTAATGAAAATTAAATTAAGCCAAATTATTTTCAAACCCATTTCAAATTATACTCAAATCGCAATTTCATTGGGATACATTATTTTAATCGAGGATAACTAGAACTTGAATAAAATTGAGTGCCAATTGGTATTAATCGTCAATACAGTGTCTGACACGATTTATTTTACTAAATCATGCTTATCGCATAATTTAGATTAGATCATATCATGAATAGGCAGGAGCATAGTTTGAAATATTTATATTCTTGCCTCCTGGTAACTAGAATGACTTCTGGTAACTAGCCAATAATTTCGTTTAGTCAGTAATTTAGTGAAAAAAATCGATGTTGAAAAAATTATATTGTATACGAAGTGATAAACTTACAAAATATAATTTCTCATTTTTCTTTTATATAAAGATTTCATTGCGAAGTTCTACTGTAAAACTAATAGATTAATAATTTTAAATTTTTAACGTCTGTATGTGTTTTGATAACATATTACAAATTGTAATAAATTCATTAAATTAGAAGGTAATATAAAACACAATCGGTATTTATGCAAATTGCGGAGACAAATCTCCATTGTCAAAAGGTTACAAATCAACGAGATAATGATTTATATGACAATAATTATTTATTGTGTTATAAAATATTGCCCACATTTTGGGGTAATACGTGCAATGTAGTTTTAAACATACTGTTATTATAGACTTATATAATCGATTATACAAATACAAACCTGGTCAATTTGCTGATTATTTGAATGTTGGCTCACAATCGACTTAATAGCTATAATAAAAAATAATCGATCAATTATTCTAATGATTTACAACATACATGCACTTACTTACCTAATTATATATTATCATTTAACAACAATATTATATAATAGAAAGATCAATCTCATTGGGAAATCTCCCATTTCTAAATAGTCGTATACATATATGTATGTACATACTTAATATAATACCTATATGTAATATAATTAATTAAAGTAATGGAACTAAAATGTTTAGTTAATTATGTATTCATAGAAATATGCCGACTGTAACAAAACGTATAGTTGTTGATTAAAGAAAAAAATTTATTACACTTAACCTTATCTTAGTTATCACGGTGTATAATAATTTAAAACGTTCCTTTTAAATAATACATACATATATGTACATGTATAGGTAAGCACTTAAAAAATGTAAGTGTTTTAGCGATAAAATAAAAATAATAATAAAATTGTATAATATGTGTAAAGTCACATATATTTGTTTTATATTATCGTGTTTATATACATTGGTATTTTGAAATTGACGAACGACCACAATTTATAAAACCAAAACTGCAATATTTTAAATTAATTTAACGTAATATTATATAAGCCGTATTTCAATGAGGTAAATGGGTTAGAAATTACTTATTTTGGATTTAATTTTGTGGTCATTAAAACAGTATTTGTATTTTCTTCAGAAAATTTGAATTCGAATTATTTTGAACACAAGAAAATAGCCCATAATTAGATTTAGATTTAATTTGAATTTTTGGTGTTTGCAATATGAAAACAAACTACTAAACTATTAAAATTAAAAAAATCATTTTGCGATAAAATAATACACCAATTATATTAATTTACAATAAAAAATGTACATCTGGCGTCCGGTATTAAAATTAAATTTGGTATAGGATTAAATAATCCCAATTTTTTATTTAGATTATTTAATTTTTTAATGCAGTTGTTGTTATAGAAATTAGATTGCTGTTGTAATGCGTCAAGAAAACACGGCTAGTGAAGAATTATTTGTAAAATATATAATATCTTTTGTAAAAATGCTATATCGGTTTCTGATGAGCGGTATCATAACTAAAACTCGGAATAAGAAATAAAATCAATTTAATTTCTTGTTGGAATTATTTAACTCTTCTGCAGAATTATGTATGCTAGTTGTTGTATAAGTCCCATAGAAATACGGCTATAATTTACATAATAATTATTATATTATCTAGCCCACATGAAACTACTAGAAAGTTTCACTAAGTTGCGATAGCAATAGGTGCTCTGTTATATAATTCTAGGAAACTATATATTACACTTATATCATAAAGACCCATTCGCGATAACGCGAATTGAAATGGGTATTTCTTAAATCTACGAAACAATTAAGAGTGGAATGTTAATATCAAGCAATTTTGATCAATACAATAACCATTTTTGATAACTTTTTATAACTTTCATTATTGCAACGCAAACAATTTCGAAACATTTTTAAAGGGTCAATCAGAAAATGTGATCATTGAACACCTATAAAACTAAAAATGTCAAAGAAAAACACTTTGTGTTTCCACACTCTGAGATATGCATGATAAGTTGTACAACATGTATATTCATGAAATTTCTAAGCAATTTCTATGAGATTTGATTTTTTTTATGTCTACACTAAGAAACAGGAAATGTAAAAAAATTATTGTACTTAACCTCACAAATTGTGTCATAAATATTATATGATATTTAAAACTAGAAAAGCAAAATAGTGCAATTGGGCTATGGCCAATATAATTAATATTATTAAGAGAAAACGATTAAGATGACGAAAAATTACCAAAAGGGCGATGTAGCCCAGAAAGTGGCTTCACAGACGAGAAAAGGTAGGAAACGATGTTCAAAATCTAATTTTTAACAAATTAAAACTCAGTCAAGATTGGTTCGTTGGCCATTTAATACGCAATGATATTTAATTTGTGTATAACATTGCAATTTAACAATTGAATAATGTATTTTGTCTAGTTTGCTAGCTTCACTTCACACAATAAAATGTAAAGTTTTCTAAAACTGAGAGTGGCTGAAATTTACATTTTTTTTAGTTTAGTTTCATTAGACGGTTAAGTCCAATTTCACAAAAAAATGAATGGTTTATATAAAACATATGTTTAAATGTTTTACTATTTGGTATAGCTGTAGAACTTTAAAAAAATTACGGACATGTGTTTTACCAAAGCCATTTTAATACGTAAAGCTTCCATGTTGAGCGAAATTTTGGAACGAATTTTTTATAGTACTAGTACTATGCAAAGAAGTTTATACAAACCCCTGGCAAATGGTTTTACATAATATATAATAGATCGTGTTTTGTATACTTTTAAACTAAATTTAGTCGGCAGGAGAAGGTCACTATGAAATTTCTGCTCTAAAAGAGAACGACTGTTAAAAAAATTTTGGAACCACAGATCTCTATAAACAAAATGTTTTTTTTTCGTATGAACATGATAAATTAATTTAGAACAATTTTGCAATGCAACATACATAAGATTCCCCTAGTAGCGGCGAGCGCAATGATACAAGCCATTAAGTTTTCAATAATTCATTTTGAAATCGGTAAGGAATTAATGAAGACATGGAAATTTAATATAAAGGAGTACCGTAAGTCAAAAATTAATAATTTTCTATCTAACAGTTAAGTTTAATAATTCTATCATCTATGAGTTTTGCTTTTAATATGTTCAACTCCGTCCTAAGAATTAGCCTATGTATACACGTATTTCTATTATGAGATATAACTATAATATTTTAATTTCATCCAAATTCTATATCACTTTCCCTAAACAATTATTTAATTAATTCAATTAATAAATTGGGAGCACAAAGCAATGAGTATTGTTTTATGTTCACAGTCAACATAATTTTAGTTTATAAATTATAATACAATATATAATTATATCCTATACCTATAATTAATTTAAATTCATTCATTAAAATATCCAAGTACCTAGGCTATTTTATAATCTTAACGTCGATAGAAAATTTAATTTATGATCATAATGTGTTTTAGTACTACAATTAATTATAGCTTCAGTTAATTATAGCAATATAGCATATGCAATTTGTTAGTTATAGGAGTTATGTTGTGTAAACGTGTAGGTGTAGAATTTCTATGAAAAATGCGTACTAAAATATAAATTATAGTTGCACTTTAAAACCTTCTATGGAATTGATTAATTTTATTTAGAAATATTATTTAAATGATTCGTTGAAGGGTAAAAAAATTGACTACAATTTAGTTTATTTGTTTACTTACTAAACTGCATATGTGATTCCTATCCTGCTCGACCTCGAATCCAAACAGGAAATTGATTTTAATTTAAATTAAAATTGAGAAATTATAGTCAAAAGTTGAAATAAGCTTGATTAACAGAATTTTTATTTAATAGTTAGATTTATTTATGAATTATAAGTATAAGTTGTAGCGAAATATCCACAGACATCCAAATTATGTGTGAATCCGCAAATATTTCTACTCTCGAATAACGGCCTATTCAAATTCATAAAATTTAATAAAATAATGGTTTGCGTCAGTGTCACTTAATGGTTTTCAACTATACCACGTTGGTTGTCTTAAAACTCTTCTCTTTGTCAGCAACGGTATAGAGTGCAACCTCGATATCGAAACCGACAGCGCTATATCACGATATCAATGTTCTTTAAACTTGTTTAATTTATAATTAATTAGAAAATAATTTTTGGAATATTACGAATTAAAATTCAACATTTTAAAAGGGGGTTAGTCAATAAGTCGATTTCATTTTAATATTAAAAAAATGGTTTTGTTTTGTACTATTTTTAATCCTTATACATAATTATGTGCATCATATTATATTTTGTACAGGCAAGAATGTCGATTTTGAGGATTACCTCATCTTCGGATTATTTATAGTACAAAGTTGGTAAAAAGAATCGAAGATGAGGTAATCCTAATATGGAATAAAACTATTGAATAATTGAAAAAATTATAAAGTAATAGAATACACAAGAGAATATCCACCTACATTATTTTAATTTTAATAAAACCAATCGATTTTAAAAATGATTTCCAAATCACAAGTCTGCTTCAATCCAGTATAATTTGTTTACTAATATTTATAAGTGTGAGCTAGTTGGTTAGTTGGACCAGTATCCGAACTGCATAAAATAACATGATAATTCTGAAATTTAACGTAATATGATTATTCACTCGAGCTTATATCTGATATGTATATGTAGATGTGCTGTTTCCAACATTGCATTGAACTTGAAACATTAAATTGCACAATAAATTTTTAATTTAACGAACCAAACTTAGCTATAAAACATAAATGAATTATATACTTACAAAAATAGACCAACAAATTAAAAATTTAATTTTTGCTTGAATCATCGTGCACGATCTCCACATTAGTTCAAAAATTTGCTGTTACATTTTTAATCCAAAAATTTTAAAAATAATATTTAATTAAAATGACCTCAAAACATTTTCAAATTTAGCTTTAATTTATAATACACGATATAGAGACAATGATTTTGCAGATTGGTAAAATAATTTAGGGGTTGTTGTATAGCACATTAAACAATAATATAATATATTATATATTTTTTTACTAATTAATGTTTATCAATGTGAAAATTGGGTCGCAGCCAAAAAAACCACAATGACACTATTAATAGTTGTGAGAAATAAAGATTTAAATGAAAGTGACCATTCAAATATTGATTAGTACCTAGTAATTAACACTGCTTGAAATTAATGTAGTTTTACTCTATATACATAATATATAATATACTCCCATTAGTTTGAATGAGATCATAGTACGTATTACGTATAAGAATGTTATCACACCCTTATAGATTGCATTTGACCATTTAATTGAGTAATTTATTACCAATTTGTATTAACATTATGGTTGCCAATACTAATAATAAAATTTTAAACGGAAAACAAATAATTCAACTTCCATACACATTGCATTTATATATTATTGATATGTATATTGTATTCGTATGTAACGATAAAAATAATAAAAGTCTTACAGATAACAGAATTTAGAATAATTCCGTTGGAAAACCAATGTTTCGTTTCTTTTATAAACATTAAATTTTAGCGAATTTAGTTTAGTAGTCTGCTAGTCTTATGATATTTTGGTTGTTTTACGTGCAAAGATAAAATTTAAATTAGTTATTTGTTGGTGAAAATATTATTATTAACAATAATGGCGGCACAACAAAAGGTAAATTCATTCAAGAATTATTTGCATGGCTTGTTATAAGATTTTAGTTTCGATTCTTATCTATAACTATACGGTACGGTATATATCATATTTGAATGTTAATATCGCGTTGTGCTGTATCAGCTAGGGATGTCCAATTAAAATACAGTATTTTTAATTTAAATAATCGCATGTGCAACTTCCTCTAATTCGATTACCTTATCGTGATATTTTGTTAAAAATTCAACATACACTGTTCAACAAATTTTTCATAACTGAATCATTCAATGTTTTAACTCATTTCTTATCGTTTTTTATTGTGCTAGTTTGGTACAAACTTATTAGATGGATTGCCTTACTCATTTCGTAATTTCAATTAAATAATATATTATGTATATATATGAAAATATGAATTTCATAATTAATGAAATGTGACTATATACAAGCACATTTTTATACAACATATATGGTTTTGCTGGCGTTATTTTTATTACTTACGAGTTAATACACGCTAAATTATTGTAGATATAAGTATAGTATTTATTTATGTATAGTGAGTAGATAATACAACCATAAACAGGTGAATTGAATCATCAGGCAGATGTTAAATACATACAACTAAACTGGTTTCTATGGAATATTTAGTTATAAAAAAATTAATTTACATAAAAGCATGTGAATTTATAATTTCGGCTAGTTATTTATACGAGTGTATTAAATTGGGCCCATCAAGTTTGTGATTTCTAGAGTTTATTTCGAAAACAATGCATTTTTCTTACATCATACATATACCGAGCCGATATGATATGATATGATATGATTCAAAAGATATTGATAATTGTTTGTTGAAGATAACAATTAAAAAATACATATTTGTTTACAATTTTATTAACACTAAAAGTTAATTAAATTTTTATTTGATAATATCATTTTATTGTTATGATTATTGAATAACCAATTTCAATTTTGTATTCTTTTACATCTAATCAATTTATGATTGGAGAGTGATTATGACTTTATTCACTATTTAATTACTCAAGTTTTTGTATGGCACAACTCGGCACAAATGGACACATTATGATTGTTAAAATAATGCTTATTTGTTCCAAATAAGTTAAACCGATTGAATTAAGTGAATGGTAACAGTTACTTAAAATTTGAATATGTAAAACATGATACACAAATTCAGACAAATCAATTTAACCGAGCATATGCGACGAAAGTTATGTACAAATATTATTTATTCGCTTATCTTTAGGTTTGAGATCTTAGGTTAAGCTCAATTATAATATCAAGGAATATGTAAAACTAAATATTTTATCGTATATACATAATCTAAATTCGATTTGATTTAATTGATTGACAATTTGGCTTGAGTATTATAAAATATCAATTTGATGTTAATTATATATTGATTATATTATGTAACTAACATCAATGCCGATGTCACCACAAAGTCTCATTCTATATTAGTTTATCCTTGAAGAAAGTTTTGTTATTATTGTTATTTTGTACTCTACGTAGACCAAACATAATATTCAGTTTAAGTAATATGTTTTCTACTTTTGTTTATTTTCAGATCAACTCAAAATACAGTGAAGAACTTGCCGCCGAATCATTGGAATGGATCAAAGAAGTAACCGGTGAACAAATTGACACTAGCGGTGATATGGACAATTTCTATGAAGTCTTGAAAAATGGTGTACTTCTATGTAATCTTGTAAACGCAATAAAACCAGGTGCCGTTAAAAAAGTCAACACAAGTACAATGGCATTCAAATGCATGGAAAATATCACGGCATTTTTGGAAGTAGCAAAAGGCTTAGGTGTACCAACTCAAGAAACATTCCAAAGCGTTGATTTATGGGAGAGACAAAATTTAAATTCAGTTGTCATATGCTTACAATCGTTAGGTAGAAAAGCTGGTAACTTTGGTAAACCATCAATAGGACCAAAGGAAGCCGACAAAAATGTCCGCCAATTCTCAGATGAACAATTGCGAGCTGGACAAAACGTTATCTCATTACAATATGGTTCAAACAAAGGTGCTACACAAAGTGGTATTAATTTTGGTAATACAAGACATATGTAAATGTTTCTAAACAATATAATATAAATCATTCCAACATTATTTTTTTAATTTTACAATAAAAGCAAATGTAACGTCAATTCCAGTTTGCATTCCATGTGTTTGTTTATTTCTTTTAATTACAAATTTTAGACATTATTTTTTCTAATTTCTTTTTTCAACGTTAAACATATTGTGTACTTTTTGTTTTTTAAGTTTAATTATATAAATTATTATTACAATTATTATGATATTGAAATGAAAAGATTTAAAAAATTTATTATTTCAAATATAAAATAAAATAAAACTACAAAATAGATCTTTTTTATACATTAGTCAAACAGTAAAAACGGAAAACCACCCCAAACTAACTTTTCAGCACCACAATATATCCCTATATACTTTACAATATATCCCTAACGCTAATAATAATAATAAACAGTGTCTAAAGGCCATTACTGGCCCCTTACTGAGTCAACAATCTGACTCCAATGGTTTCGATCCTGGGCTTGGTCTTCATACAGTCCTAGACAACCTGAAGAAGCCAAGTCATTCTCTACACCGTGGAGCCATCGTCGCCTGCAACGACCTCTGCACCTACCATATGGTGGCTCTCCTTACAGAGAGCGCTGCATAATTCGTTCCGGATCAGCACGCAGAACGTGACCGAGCCAGCGTACTCGCTGAGATTTAATTGCATGCACAATATCGGGGATCTTCATCAGATCTCTAATCTCGAAATTATACAGAGCTCGGTATATACCATCTATCTCGCGTTTTGTGCCGTAAATCACACGCATGACTCTTCTCTCAAATGTAAGGAGCCATCTCTTGCACTCATCCGTCAGCGCTCAACTTTCACATCCAAACATACCAACGGGCCTGATCAACGCTTTGTAGAGCTTCAGCGTCACGACACTTGATTGGTGTTTAGATTTTAGCAGTGGCCTTAGAGGATATAGAGCTCAAATATTTGAACCTCCTCACTCCAAACGTGTAGTGGCCACTACTATCTGGTGTGCCATTGTCCCTATAACCTGAGATCATGTATTGCATTTTGGACTCATTGACCTAGAGTCCAACGGAAGCTTAAAACTATACAAGCGGATCAAGTATTTTCTTCACTCCGTTGCTATTCATTCCAATCACGCAAATGTCATCTGCATATGCAAGCACCTGATTGGACTGGCGATATAAGATGTTGCACTGAGGTGTTTCAGTTTTACGAAAGATGTAGCACAACATGAGATTGAAGAGTATCGGGGACAGAGCATCTCCCTGCCCAACACCCGAGCTAACTGCAAAAATTCTTGATAACCTGTTCTCAACTTTAACACAGCATTGAGACTGTGTCGCTGTCATTTTACACAACCGTACCAATTTTGTTGGCATACCTAGATATTCCGGCGCAAACCACAAACATCGATGTTGACACAGATGTTTCCATCCCGGTCCCGAATGGCAGTTGACGCAGGCTTGAAAGTATGGTGCAATCCAGTAATTACTTTAAAGAAATTACGTGAACTGAGCTCATTGCTGAGTTGTTGTACTTTCCGAACCTCGGCCTTCCACCATTCTCGCTTTTTCCGTCTACAAATCCGCTTTGCTGCCCTCTTAGTAAGAGTAGCCTTGTTTTTCCTCGCGCTTGTGAGACGTTGTTGTACTTCACTATGCGCTATATTTTGTTGCTCGTCTGCAAGACGACACTCGTCATCAAACCAATCATTCTTGGGTCTTTCACTATACCTAAAGTCTGTTGAGCAGCACTGACAACCGAAGTTTTCAATGCCTCCCAGACAGAGTTCACACAGTCAGTCTGAATGAAACAGTAAATTAAAAACTTCTTAAACGAGAAAAAAACTGCTAACTTTGAAGGAAACAACGAACTTTCCCAATTATTAATTTTTAATAAATTCAAATTGCTTTATTTTAGAGAATTTAAAAACCTTGAAAATAAGACTGGGCTAATTTCTATGCGATAACTCCTGGTCGAGTTATTGCAATTTTAGCGAAACCTTATCACGCATATGAATGTTGACAAGAGTATAATATATTTTATCTTGTAAACCAGTAATGTCCAACCTTTTTGAAGCTGCGGGCTACTTCGACTATTCCAATGCATTTCGCTGGCTCCTATCACTTACAAATTTGAAAAGTTTGCAAAGACAGCACGTATTTGATATAGCGACAACTCCAATGATCAAAAAAATATCAGCGCAGGCAATAGTGGTGGTCTACCGATTCGCATACTCATTCGTTTTAAGGAAATAGCCATATTTACATTGAAAAGTTTGCGAAGACAGACACTTCAATAAGATTTCGAACTCAACCGAATAAAGAACATAGCCGTTCCTGCAACGGCTTGGACAACATATTTTTTTTCTATAGATCTAAATTAATTTGATATGTAAAAAAGCGCTGGAATGAGGGTTCTGTACCAATTGTAGATGACGAAAAGTTTGTAATAACTTAACTGTATAAAAGAAGTAGCCTTAAAAGAAACGGACGTCAGATGGTTTAACGCCACTTGGACTTGACCGGTCCAGATCAGGCCAACTATTATCGACGGCACTATATTGGTATGGTCGTGGGAGCTATAATGGGACATTGTCTCATTATGATACATGCGAGCAGACTGGGTGTCCCTGCCCATCACATATTTTCCATGTGCTCCATCTGCTCTGCACCTGTCCTAGTCATGTGTACAGCAGAATTTTCCCATTGAACGATCTCACGGATCTTAGTAAGATCGTGGTCCGGGACTTTAAAGCTTCTTGGTAAGCTCAGGATGGTTTAACGAGTGAAGAGGAGGCAGCTCAAATGTGGTATAGCTACGGACCAACTATGTGTCTATGCTAGTCCTCTAGGACGGCCACCCTTACCTAACCTAACCTAACCTAACTGTATAAATACAAAAAAAATTTTTTCTCAAAATTAAATTCATAGAAGCTTGTAAGTAAAACGTAAAAAGATTTCCATTGCGAGCCCAAAAATTTCGCTCAAAGTGCGTGCCAATTTTTGTGTCACGGCAGGGGGGTTGTCGCACAAAAATTTAGTCTTATTTCAAAGATTTTAAAATCTCTACTTAAGCTAATTTGGATTTGCAAATAAATAATTGGGAAAGTTCGTTGACCGTCTTAAAGCTATCAGTTTTTTTTATCATTTAGCAAATTTTTAATTTACTCAAAAGCGAGATAAAAAAACAAAATAAACTAAAATCCCAGCATCAGAAAAAAGACAAAATTTACTTCAGTTTACCCAATACTTTTTTTAAATGAAATATTTCACTAACCCCCTCAGGTTTATAAAAAATTGGGTGGACTCGGCCGGTTGTACTTTTTTAATGGGTTTTACAGTTAGCTAGGTCTAAATTAATTTAATTAACATTTTAACAAAAATTTTATTTAATCTAGAAGATATGGCAAGGAACATATAGGTGCTCATTTCCGGTAAGTGCAGAATTTAATCATATGCTCGTAATCGCCAATCGATTGAGCTTTTGCGTTCCAGTATGCCTTTGAGAATGCGGTATTGAAATGGTCAGTTAGTGGTCGAACTTTATTTGTCCGATCAAAATTGGAATTGGATTATCATAACTCATCATAAAAATGTAATGCAGATCGGATTTTCTCAAAGCGACGCAAGCTCCTTGTATTCACCACAAATTGAACTTTTAGTCTGCTTGGCTAGACCAGTAGTCTCTTATGGAAGGCAAGACATGATAGCTCATTATAAGATTTAATCCCAGAATGGCTCACATTTCTGAGAATTCAAAATTAAATTGAACTACTTTTTTTAATAATATAATTTTCGGGAAATTGATTTTTAATAAAAAACAAAATTTAACCGCAGAAAGGCTTGCATTTCTGAGGATTTAATAAGGATAAAATTGAATTCCTTTTCGGACAACAATATAATTGATAAGTGGATACGGAATGGCTCCCGTATCAACAAGTACAATGTAAATTATTTTATTATTATATTTATTATTATTATGTACATTATTTTTTCTTATTTTGGGTGTTGCTAAATAAATTCGAATTTCGCACGCAGAGCAATCAAAAATAAATAATACCCAATATACATGTCACACGGATATCTGTTTACTTGATCGTACGACAAACATGATGTTTCTATGGATAGCAACATGAAATTTACGCGGAAAAGTGTACTACGACGCCAAAGAAGAGTCCCAAAAATTCCGGTGCTTTTGAATGTAAGTATAAATATAATAAGAGAGAAAAAAATTAAAATTGGAAATGGTACGGAGTTCCGTGCAAGACATATTAATTGTCCTACTCTGTTCTATACTATAATTTCGCACAGATTTCAATGTGAAATTTAAACCCATTTAACATGCCTTTCTTATTCAGTTTGGAACAAATTGCCAACAATATTAAAAGCTTATTTTGTTGAGAACAATTTAATTCTTATAAGTTTCGAGTTATTGCCCAAGAATTAATGTTTGAAGTTTTTTTTTTTTCTGTGTTGGCCGTACGAAAAAAGTATATACTAATGTGGTGTTCTTTCGGGTTTAAAAAAAACAACAAATTTTCGTTGTCTCGAAAGAACGCATAAGAGAGGTAAATATTGATAGAACGAGAGGAAATATATAATATGACGTCTACAAAAATCTTCTATACTAACAAGTCTGACTGATATTTTGATGGACATATCCTACTTTGATTTTGCCTCTTTAAGGTTGTATTGGTCAAAAAATATATTTATATGCAGATTGTTGTTGTTTCTAATGTATTTTATTTTATTCATTTGAGAAAAAAATAAAATAAAATACACTGGTATTAGTTGTTTCATTTTAAATTTTTATTTTGCGACGTATATGTCGAACCAATACAATGAAAAAGAGGCAGATTGTCTCTTTAAATTTTAGAATAGTCAGACTTGTTAATATAGAAGATTTTGCATCTTCCCTCAGATTGTTTATGTTTATAAATTTAAGAAAAACATTAAAATTAAAATACATTAAAATATTTTGATTTATTTTTGTCCCGAAAAAACACGAAAAGTCTTGTACATACATCAAAAACACGGCAAAATATTTTGCTATTTTTTTGATGTACGCCACTTTTTTGTGGCACGAAAGAACTCGACATTAATATTATAAATTATATATTTATTAATAATATTATTTTCAAATCAATTAAAAAAATTAAAAGCTCGGTAATTCGTAAGTTGAACAACAAAATCGATACTCTGTTATTTTGTCATTTTATGATCGAAATGATTAATAAAATTGATAATTTAAAATTGATATAAAAATAATGTCGAGTTCTTTCGTGCCACAAAAAGTGATGTACATCAAAAAAATAGCTAATGGTATTATGACACTGGCTTTTTTCCGACTTTTCTAGCGGCTAGAAAAGACAAACCGAGCGAGAAAAAAAACATGTATACAAAATATACACATGTGTGGGTGAATACGACATAGTACGTAAAAAAATAGTAAATGTAAACATTGTAAGAATAAAATTTGATTAAAACTTAAAACTTAAAATTTAATTAAACTTACGGTATTTTCAAGCATATAAAAAAATCATTACCACTTAAAAAATTTGCAAAAGTGGTTGTAATTGGTGCGGGAATTTCAGGACTAGCAGCAGCGCAACAGTTTCAACAATTTGGAATGGATGTTATTGTGTTAGAAGCAAGAGATCGTGTTGGAGGGCGTATTGCCACATTTCGAAATAATAATTACATTGCTGATCTAGGTGCAATGGTGGTTACTGGAATATGGGGTAAACCTCTAACTATATTGAGCAGACAAACTGGTATGGAAATGGCTCCAATAAAACAAGCTTGTCCAATGTACGGGGCTGAAGGAAAATAAGTACCAAATCATAAAGATGAAATGGTTGAAAGAGAATTTAATAGACTGCTCGAGTTCACAAGTTCTCCCATCAATTAGATTTTAATTATGCCGGAAATAATCCAGTATCATTAGGCCAAGCATTGGAATGGATTATACGATTACAAGAAAAACATGTTAAAGAAACACCAGTGCAACATTTAAATAATGTGATCCAACAACATAAAAATATGTATATTGAGAATGAGTTTAATGTACGTTTAGCTCACCGTCAATTGCATGTTCTTTGGGCTGACGTAGAACAGTTGAATTTAAATCAAATGGAATCAAAACTCAAAGAAATGGAAATGAATCCTCCAATTGATGTATATCTGTCATCAAACGATCGTCAAATTTTAGATTGGCACTTTGCAAATTTAGAATTCGCTAATGCGACACCACTAAACACTTTGTCCTTAAAACATTGAGACCAAGATGACGATTTTGAATGCATTGGCAATCATACAACTGTGCGAAATGGATATTCATGTGTTCCAATCGCGTTACCGGAGGGATTGGATAAAGTATTTTCCTGGCGGTGTGGAGGTTACTTCGGAAAATGTTAAAACCAATAATTCATCAGTACCTTATAAAGCTGATCTAGTCTTATGTACCCTTACGTTAGGCGTACTGAAAATTGCCGTATCTCCATCATCCAATCAATTTTAAACACGGTTAAATTTGATCCCCCTCTTCTGGAGTGGAAACAAGCGGCCATTCAACGTTTGGGATTCGGAAATTTAAATAAAGTTGTGCTGTGCTTCGATCGAATATTTTGGGATACTTCGTTGGTCATGTTGGTAGTACAACTGAAAGTCGTGGTGAGTTATTTTTATTCTGGAGTATTTCGCAATCACCGGTATTGTTAGTCCTTGTGGCTGGACAGTCCGCTGCAATTATGGAAAACGTATCTGATGATGTAATTGTAGGACGTTGTATTGCCGTACTCAAAGGTATTTTCAAAAATTCGGCAGTACCACAACCAAAATAAACTAGTAACAAGATGGCATGCTGATCCTTGGGCCCGAGGATCTTACAGTTTTGTCTCAGTTGGATCATCCGGTTCAAATTATGATTTACTCGCCGCGCCTGTAACACCAACATCTCAAACCGATTCGAAGAATGACTATAAAGAATTACCACGGTTATTTTTTGCTGGAGAACACACTATACGAAACTATTCAGCTACCGTGCATGGTGCATTTTTAAGTGAACTTCGAGAAGCTGGAAGAATTGTAGACTACTCTTTAGATTTTCCAAATACAAGTGCGAGTGATTCCAAAGTCGAGTAGTACAATTTCAGTACACAGTTTGTGTTTAAATAAAAAATATGTTGCTAGTTTTATTGTATTTGAACAAAACTAATTATAAATAAATATATGTTTTAATCAAATTTTTAATAAAATTTAATAAAATCAAATTAAACTCTAACTCAAATCCCATATAAATTACAATCCCAAAAATTATTAGGAAAATTAATTTTTTGTTTATATTTATATTTTACATGCTGACGCACGTGGCGTCCATTATAATAATGTTGTCTCCTGTTCCTTTCTCTTTCTTACAAAAATTGGTTTACAGCACTTTATTGCACTTCAAAACTAGCCAGTGTCATAATACCATAACAATTTTGACTGGTTTTTGATGTACATGACTTTTCATGTTCTTTCGGGACAAAATATAGCAAAACATTTTGATGTACATTTAAAGCGAAACGTCAATTGTAGTCATTCGTATTTCTCTTGTTGTTCTTAAAATACGTGTTTATAAAATTATTGTTGAATTAAATCGTAGTAAAAAATTGATATACGTACATCACAATTATTAATATTTTTGGAAATACCAATTTTTTTCTGGAATATTAACTAACACCAACATCTTGCCGGTTCATCTATCGATTCATAAATATAAACATAAACAATCGACGGAAGACGTCATAATAATACATTATATATTATATATATATATATATATATATATATATATATATATATATATATATATATATATATATATATATATATATATATATACATATATATATATATATATATATATATATATATATATATATATATATATATATATATATATATATATATATATATATATATGCCATTTTGAAAATGAGAAACTTAGAGACGGTACTATTTTTGTAATAATTTCTTAATCCTTATTTCTTTATCTTTAAATCGAGCTATATTTCGTATTTTTAGGATAAATACTTTTTTTTTATTTGCATAAATGCATCACCATTTTCAACAAATTAACAAATATTTCACCCTCTGTATCTTAAGCAACAATAACAAACAATTCAGTTCTATAAAAAAAATGTTTTACCTAGTACTACACTGAGGATCCATCCCATGAGGAATTCACTAAGGACATGCAGAGATTGAAACGAAACCGCTCACCTGGAGTGGACTGCATTAATTAGGAGCTCTTGATGTTCGGGATACTTTGTGGGACTGTCTTTTCGACCTTATTCGAATAGTATGGCGAACCGAAGTTATGCCTGACGAATGGAAAGTGGCCGCGATATGCCCCATCTTCAAGAAGAGAGACCGCTTGAAGTGTGAGAATTATCGCGGTATAGTTCTCCTTTGCACAGCATTCAAGTTACTGTCATACATTGTATTAGATAGAATCACTCCTCTAGTGGAGGGCTTGGTTGGTGATTATCAAGGAGGATTTCGTCATAATCAGTCACTGATCAGGTCTTTTCGCTACGGATGATTCAATTTAAATATTATGAGACATCCATCTCCATACATCAGGTGTTCCTGGATTTCCGGCAGGCCTATGACTCGATCAATCGAGAAAGTTTGTGGTCTACCCTGGAATACCTAGGAATGCCAACAAAATTGGTACGACGGTGTAGGATGACAGTGACGCAGTCTCAATGCTGTGTTAAAGTTGAGAACAGGCTATCGACAATTTTTGCAGTTAGTTTTCAGTGCAACATCTTATATCGTCAGTCCAATCAGGTGCTTGCATATGCAGATGACATTTGCGTGATTGGACTGAATAACAACGGAGTGAAAGAAATACTTGATCCGCTTGTATAGTTCTCAGCTTCAGTTGGACTTCAGATCAATGAGTTCAAAAAGAAATACCTGATGTCTGGTGTTAGGGACAGTGGCACACTAGATTTTAGTAGAGGCCACCACACGTTTGAGGGAGTGAGGAGGTTCAAATATTTGAGTTCTCTTATCACTCACGATAACAGTGTGGGTGAGGATATTAAAGTGCGGTTGGCAGTCGTTCTTTGTATCCTCTAAGGCCACTGCTAAAATCTAAACACTTATCAAGTGCCATGAAGCTGAAGCTTTACAAAGCGTTGATCAGGTCCGTTGGTATGTTTGGAT
The DNA here is from genome assembly GCA_951394425.1 of Tipula unca. Lineage (NCBI taxonomy): Eukaryota > Metazoa > Arthropoda > Insecta > Diptera > Tipulidae > Tipula > Tipula unca. Next base: position 100,210,878 of record OX596380.1, read on the forward strand.
GTGAAAATTGGGCTCTGACGGATGAGTACGAGAGATGGCTCCTTACATTCGAGAGAAAAATCATGCGTGTGATATACGGCCCAAAATGCGAAATAGATGGTACATACCGAGCTCTGTACAATTTCGAGATCAGAGATCTGATGAAGATCTCCGATATTGTACATGAAGGAAGATATCAGCGAGTACGCTGGCACGGTCACGTTCTGCGTGCTGATCCGGAACGAATTGTGCAGCGATCTCTGAAAGGAGGGCCACCATATGGTAGGCGCAGAGGTCGTTGCAGGCAACGATGGCTCCACGATGTAGAGAACGACTTGGCATCTTCAGATTGTCTTAAACAGTATGAAGAGCATGCTCAGGATCGAAACCGTTGGAGCCAGATGGTTGGCTCAGTAAGGGGCCAGTAATGGCCTTTAAAACTGTTTATTATTATTTTTTTTAGTACTACACATTGAAAATATAAAACTCACAAAATTAATACATGACTTCCGGTTCCATATGTTGAATTTGCTATTTCACTTATTTTTCACCATATATGTATATATATGGTCATTCTGTGGTGCTATCTCACAATTGGAGACTTTTTTTGGTGATATAATAACAAGAGGAGAAGTCTACAAACTCAACCCTGCGAAATGTATTTTAAGAAGAAGTTGGATGAATTTGGTGGTATTCTAACGTTTATTTATAACCTCAAATCTATTTATATGAACATTTCTTCACAAAATTATTTTTTTAATAAAACTAAATTTTCGTTTTTAATATTTGAGTTAAATATTCAGAAATTAAAATTTACACGCGTAATGACTTTTGTAATTTGTGTGGTATTGACTATGGAGGAAATAATAAATAATTATACATAATCAGATTTAAATTTCAATAAAAAAAAACGCATTTTGTTAAAATTTCTCACTGGTCTGTTTATTTTATTATAAAAATAAATCATAACCGTCAAGCTGCGTGTATATTTGCTTCAAAACAACACAAACACAACGTTTTTTTGGTAGAGTTTTTTTAATTTTTTTGGAAAATATATTTCTGATATGAGTTATTAATAATATTCAGTTTTTAGATAATTTTTAGATGTAAATCTAACCGAATTAATAGTAACATTATTATTAATAATAATATTAAATAATTATTGGTTATGTTGTCAAAATTTCTTCTTAAAATTTTGCTATAAAAAAAATACTGCCTTATTACATAGATTTTCTGCCTTTTTTCTCTTTTCTTCTTTTTTTACTATCAGTCAATTTTTCGAGTGGAATATTTAATTCAATAAATATAACTATACCAGCAATAAAACGCCCACGTGAAATTATGTGTCAAATCTCTTCGACTAAAAAATAAAAATGTGTAACTAATATTTATAATTATAATAATTCAAGTTAAGTATATTTTTTCCGGGTTGCATTATAAATATTTTGTGTGCAAATTATAAATATTTTATATTGTATTTTATACTCTTCAGTCTTCCTGAGAATTCCCGCGTGTTTTCATTCCATTTGTTTTCGTATAAATTCTAATTGTCCTTGTCACTCACACCAAGCGTTTTTTGTTAGCTCGCTTGTTTCGAATGTGAAACAGATTCAGTTTACTATGAGTAATAACGGACACGAATAGCGAAAATTATTAATTTCTCATATTTTCCCCTCAACGAAAATTGAAAATCCGGACTGAGAATTGAGAAATTCAAGAGAGTAAAGTGTGGAAAATGAATAATTTTTCACCTTAAAATGGTTTTATATTTAAATGAATGTTATGGTTTTATATTTAAATGAATAAAACACACTATTTAACTTCATAAAATAATTCTTAATCTATATGCTCTTTATTACATATGTATAACCTTTTTTACGTGCAACTCCAATAATCCAATACCATAGATGTGTTAATCTAATATGGATATATCTTAGAGTATTGTCAATTTAACATATTGTCAATATAACGGAAAACATATTGTTATTTGTACTCAGGTACATGAAAAAATGTCTTTGGGCCTAATTTTTAAGTGATTTCAAATCTAAGACCAAAAACTACAAAAAAAATAGTTTTCATATGATTTGTATGGAGTGATTTTTATTTGTTATTACTCGACCACTACTAATGCAATTTCAAATTTGATATGGAAAATCGAAGCCGGAAAAAATGCTTCGCACACAGATGCCACCACGAATAATGCACACGCGAATGTAGTAGTTACCATGTAATAAACCGGAAAAAATTTCGTAATAGATTCAAGTTTTCAGTTTTGTTATACTTGGGAATTGATACAATTTCTTTTGCTTTATTATTTCTCTTATATACGATATTTGTTTTGCCATATACCAATGCCTATGTATTAGTCTTTTATAGCATATGTATGTGTCGAGTAATAACAAACAAAAATCGCTCCATACAAATCATATGAAAACTACTTTTTTTTTTGCATTTTTTGGTCTTAGATTTGTAATAACTTATAAATTAGGCCCAAATACACTTTTTCATGTATCTGAGTACAAGGAACAATATGTTTTCGTTCATTTTAAGATGAAAAATTATTCAATTTCCACACTTTTCATTCATTAATAGATTGTCTAGATTTTCATTATTTTTTTAGGGGAAAATATGAGAAATTAATAATTTTCGCTATTCGTGTCCCTTATTATTCATATTAAACTGCATCTGTTTCACATTCGAAATAAGCGAGCTAACAAAAATCACTTGGTGTGAATGACAGGGATAAATAGAATTTTTACGAAAACAAATGGAATGAAAATAGGTGGGGATTCTCAGGAAGAGTATAAAATACAAAATAAAATATTTTTAATTTACACACACATGCAAACGGGAGAAAATTGTAATTTTTCAAAATTTTTTATATGATTCACATATATCATTTATGTATTGAAATCACGGATTTCAATAAACATGGATACAGTATCGTCCGAAAATAACATTGAAAACAACAAAAGGAAATGGAACAAATTTTTTATATAGTTTTACTGGTCTTTTTATATTTTCCTCTTGCTCTAAAAACCTATTTCCGAAAAAGTGCTATACTCCCACAAGTTTAACGTCGAAAAATAAAATTTTGTATTGAATTACAAAAATATTATATACATAATATATTACTAAAATCAATGTGTGTAATTAATTATATCAAATTTTGATCAATAAAATTTGGTTTTACCTATTTTCTTTCAATAATTTGATAAATTAATTACCATTTCTCCCTTGAAATTTGAAATGCACCCCTGAAAAATAAAATAAAATTCGGGTGAAACGTCAAAAATTAAATGTGCATTTTATTTATGCATACATATTTATTGATACAGATACATTATTTATAAAAACATTTGATTAAAATTAATAAAATAAAATAAAATTAATTTAAATTTAATAATTCTTTTTAAAAGCTATTCATATCTGAATATAATTAATCGGCTTAATTGTTGCCTTATATGTGTTGTGATAAATCCATTATTTCACCAAATGCAGTAGTTTCATCCATTTCAAATGAATTTTCCTAAAAAATATAAAAAAACAACCGTCATCTAAATCGAATAAAACTATGGATAATTTCGTGAATAAACAATTACTTACATCGAAGAGCAGCCTTTCTGAGTTATCATGCGTTTCGGTCGAAGCGTCAGGATTACAAATTGGATAAGGCTGATCCAGCACAGTTTGTGAATCATAAGATGTTATTACTTTTATGACTACCAATAAAATAAGGACGAGGGACAATAGACTATATTGTTTTTAAATACTTATGGGAATTTCCAAATAATTGGAAATTTGGCTATTTAAAAATAAACATATGTTTTATGATTTTCTTCAACAATGAAGCTGATTTAATCGTTAGAATGGTTTATATAACATTTCTAACAGTTTTAACCCTATTACAACCATTGATCTCTAATTGTTTATTGTTTATTCAAATCCGTGATTCCAACCAACATATTTTTATTACACATCCAAAACACTAAAATAATAATTAATACTAAATTTTTGCAAACTGAATACCAAGTACGTTATATTAAATTAAAATACATACAATTTCGTAACTGAATTAATATTATTTTGAAATTGGTGGCATTTTAAAAATCAAATGTGCCAAAAAGGCACACGTTGGTTGGATTAGGGTTAAATACATTTCCAGTACTACCTAGCATTTATTTAAAAAGGATTAGTTATTTAACAACTGATATTTGTGAAAATTTATGATTCAAATGATCTGAAAATAAATGTAATACCATAAAATTATTCTACTGACCTTAATCAAAATTTTGAATTTGATTTTCGAAAATTCGAATTTAAAGACAAGGACAAAATTGGATTCTTTCTTTGTCACACACTAGATAGGTTTTTTTTTGACCCATTCATTTTCTTGTATACTGTATCCATTTCATTCGAGATCAATGATTGAAATAGTCAGTGATTGAAATTTTTAACATGGCATTCACGAAATTTTTTTTATACATATTATGAAATACAATTTCTATTTACTCGTTTTTTCAGTATTTAAAAAATTATTTAAACCAAATCAGCTTTATGCTTTCGGCGAGGCGAGCATTCGCTCTACTTTTAACAACCGTAATTTTTCTGAAGCGCCTCTAACTTCATATAAACAGAAACTATAAATAAAAATTGTAGCAAAATCACATGTGCAGTATTTTGTTTTGACATTTGTTCTATTCCAATTTTCTTCTTTCCTTTTCGTTTTGAACGTTGTCGAAGAAACATCCATCATGGCGGAAGTAGATGATACTCTAAAGAAAAAACGTACATTCAAGAAATTTACATTTCGAGGAGTTGATTTAGATCAACTACTCGATATGCCAAATGATCAATTAGTTGAACTAATGCATAGCCGTGCCAGAAGACGTTTTTCCAGAGGGTTAAAGCGCAAACCAATGGCATTGATTAAGAAGCTTCGCAAAGCAAAGAAAGAAGCGCCACCACTAGAAAAGCCAGCAATTGTTAAAACACATTTGAGAAATATGATTGTGGTACCTGAAATGGTAGGATCTATCATTGGTGTATACAATGGAAAAACTTTCAATCAAGTTGAAGTAAAACCAGAAATGATTGGACATTACTTGGGTGAATTTTCTTTAACTTATAAACCAGTCAAACACGGTAGACCAGGTATCGGTGCTACACATAGTTCCAGATTTATTCCATTAAAATAATCTGTATATTATAATGGCACATAATATTAAATAAATTGGAATTTTCACAATGTAATAATGGTATTCTGTTTTATTTCATTCTTTACATTACAGCATCTTAAAATTCTAGCTAACATTGGGAACATTTATAGTAAATACATTAAACTAAGATATTCATATTACAATTTCCCCACCGTTCCGGGATATTTCACATCCAATTTCTATATTATTTTGTTGAATTAGTTTATTTATTTGAATCATTGGTAAATGGGTATTGCCTAGTTGTAAACTAATTGATTCCATATTCGATTTTTGAGGGTTGTATTTTATCAATTTTGAGTCATCATTGGATATACATTGAACAAGCTTATCTGGAAACTGAAAATTTTCGGGTAATCCCCACTTCTGTTTACTTGGTTTTAATGCCGAATGGTACTTAATCAGTTTATTATAATGATTAATTGTTTTTCGCGCAATAGCACTTCCAACATAATAAATATCCGATAATGTTGCAAGCAACATAGTGGATAGTTCAACAAAAAAAGATAAATTTGTTAGCTTAATAAAAGACTGAGCTGCTTCTTTCGATAATTCCACAATTCTAAAAATTAATTTAAAGAATCCGATTAATTTTATAAGCAAATACTCGAATGTTTCTTTTGTTGGCAGCTGTATGGAATCGTTATATTTTTCCAATAAAATTGAATTTAAAATCTTTGCTAGCAGCGCTGAAATATTCATAGAGACTATTCTTTTGTATGCTGATTTAATCTTTTGTAGTTTCTGAAATCCTAAATCAGATCGAAATTGTATATGGCGTATAAATAATAATTGTTGATTTATTAACATTGCTTCATGAAATTTGGTTTGATGTTTGTAATAGTTTTGGAACGATTCCAGAGTCTCGGCAATATCTTTAGAATCTGAATATAATAAAATGTTAGGTTAGCTATATTTCCAAAAAAATAAATAATAAAACAGCTTACATGGATATTTTGTTATTCTAGTTGTATAGCTCGCCATTACTGGAGGTTTTAGGTTTCGTTTGTTCCAAATATAATTCATGTTTTAATTTAAAATTACATACTTATAACAAGATAAAAAAAAAACAAATACAAATGATACTGTACGTACGGCGTACAAAGCGATTATTATAGTAGGTTAGATAGTTTTATTTTTATACCATTTGGTTATGTCATTTTGACATTCATTGAGTTGTGAGATTAAAGAGTTTTATTATTTTTAATACATATTCTGATTTAATATTATTAGAATTTCAAAATGCCAAGCTATGAATTATCATTATTATTAAGACAAATGTTAAGAGTAAGTCAGATTATTGTAATCCGGATGAATAATATTGATCAATGTTTTTTTGTTTGCTTTACGTAGCCTGAATTAATCTCAACTCTTAAACGTACGGTCACGTCTATCCTCGACAAAGGTGGTGTAATCCGTAAAATAGAAAATTTGGGAACACGTGAACTTCCATTTAAAATTAGCTCTCATGGTGGTGTACATAAAATAGGCAGCCAATTCTTATTAAAATTCGACTCACCTCCTAATATGATTGATGATTTGAAAGAGGAGTATGGTCGCGATATTGATATTCTTCGTCGTCATGTTTTTAAAATAACAGAACCAGAAATATTTGAATGTACATTAGATGATGAAATGAAAGCTCCAGCGTATCGCTCAGAAGTACAGGAAATGGTAGCAAAAGCAAGAAGAGAACAGGAAAAAAAAGAACGTAAGAAGTTCGAATATAAGTCTGGTTTTGGTTATTATCCGTTTCAAAAATAAAGTTTATATAGTTAACTAAGAAATATAATTGTTTTGGGTTTAGATAATACACAAATGTTTTTTTATTGAATACTCGATGCATGTGTTCTTATATTAGCCGTGTTTCTTGACGTATGAACTGATCCGGATCAGATCATATCTGCTTCCCTTTCATTTGTATAGCCGCGTTTCAGGAAATCAACACAAAAATTGTATTATTTTTTGTTTTTAGGTTATTATATTGATCCTAGTAGCATTTTGGTTCAAAATTTTGATACAAAAACAAAAAATAGTACAATTTTTATGTTTGTTTCATGAAACGCGGCTATACAAATGAAAGGGAAGCAGATATATGATCTGATCCGGACCAGATCATACGTCAAGAAACACGGCTAATATAACGGCTTTATTAGACGAATTTGCCAACATTTAAACGAAATTAAAATAAACCAAAATATCAAGTGGATTTGATTAATGCAAATAACCATAATTGAGGCTCGTTTAGTTTACTTTTCTTAAAGTTCACTCTTCTGACTAAGAACGTATTAATAAAGTTTAAGGATTGTTGAATTGCTTATACGATGTCGCATGAGCGCTTTAACAAGAATGAATACAAATATGTATAATGCTTCCCAACTGGGGTGAACATTTCAATGCATGATTGAGAAAGTATGTCCTGATTTTGACCCCAATTAAAAATTAAAATGTTGCGATAAAATTTTGCATTATATTTTGGCATAATTGCGGATAAATTCGTGTTCGTAAATTAACTTGTTGAACCTCAGCCTTTATTGCTGAAATCGTTTGAGGGTTTAGGCTTATACCTTTTCTTTCACAAATATAGTAGACAATCGATTTTCACCAAAACCATGAAATTGGGTATGCAATAAATATACTTCTTGCTGAGACCGATTTGTTGAACCGGTTCATTTAATTTAAATACTGTCGTTTTTTTATTTAATTTATTTTAATATTTAATTTTATTTACATATAAAAAAATTTCACACAGTTTTTTTTTTGCTTTATTAAATTGGTATGCATTATATAATGGTTATTATTTAATTAATTTTTACATCATAATTATGGTATAAAATGAAAATAACAAAAAACGATTAGGTTTCTTCATTTTCCATCCTAGATAATTAATAAAAAATCTATAAATGCGTATTACATGATACACATACATAAATATATTTTTCCACCGTACACATAATTAGACAATTTTCACATGTTTAAAAATTTTTCAAATGATTAGAATATATAATTACATAAATAATGATAAATAATAATTTATTATAAAAAATAATTTAAAACAAAAAATATGTAGTTAAATTTTGTTATAACTAAATAGTATTCAGTACCATTTTTTAAAAATTTTATTAACAACCAAAATTTAAAAATTTTTTCTTTGGATACTATTGAGCTACAAAAGTTAAACAAAATTAGGCAAAGCAAATCTCAGTCAATCAAATCAAATTTTGAATAAAGTTGAGAATAAATTTCAATAATTTTCTTAGTGACTTATTGCACAGTAAAACACGAATTTCCGAAAATATGGTAGTACTGTACATTCATGATTGTGATATACATTTACTTGATAGACAGGATTTAAGTAAATTTTTATAAAGTCGGCTATGACGATTATTACCGTCGATGTTAAAATGTCTGCTTTATAAATAATGATGCTAGTTTTAATTATAAAGGAAAATTTTTAACAATTGAAATATAAAATAATATAATAATATTTAAAAAATAAAAAGCCTCATATAAATCAATCATATTATATACATAATAAAATAAAAACAAGCTAAAAAATGTTACCCCGTTTTTCGGCTTCAAACAAAACAAAAAATTAAAAAGAATGTTTATAAATATAGATAATAAAAATATTAACAAAATTAATTACTTCTGTTGTCTTTTATCTAAATTAAAAATTAATCACAGCAAAAATATTATTTCTAAAGAAATATAAAACGAGGTAATCATTAAATCCATCTATGTTCTCGCAATATGTGGTTAAGAGTATCATTGAATGAAATAATGCTGTTACATAAAATTATATTTTGTTGAGGTATATTAATAAAAATAAATAAATTTAAAAAAAACGTGAGGCCAAATGTTTTACATGCAGAATTTACCAAATATTTTTTGTTATCTTTATGATGTTTACACTATAAAAAAACATCAAATTTAAAGGAAGAAAATTATACTTATCAATTATTCTAATGTCAAATTTGGTCATTTAAATCCTTACAAGTTTAAAATATACTAGTACTTATAAAATAATTACGCTATAACTAGAGGCTCGTCGTCTGCAAATCTAGTCGATGTCGTCTCTTGATGTTCATCTTCCTCCAATGTATCGCCAATTCTAGTTGCCCCCGTTTTAGTATCGTAATGTGAATTGGCAAAACGACTAAATGAATTCTGTATTCTACGTTGTCGTTGAATTAAATATAAAATAACACTTGCTAACACTACTATTAATATAACCGGCAATATAAAAAGCCATGATGATCTCGATGACGGTAAGACACTTATTAACCATGCTGCGTCTGGTTGAACTTCTATGAATTCTAACTCTTTTATTTCCGACACATAACCATCAGAGGATTTCAATCGTACACCTATTGTAAAGAATTTTCCAGCTGCATCTGATCCACCCAAATGATCCGGATGTATTAATATTGGAGGAGTCTTTGATGTTAACACAACAACTGGTAAAATATTTGTAAAGTTTCGTATCGTTCCATTGAAAGCAACAGCTTCATATGTAAAACTAAACAAAATCAAATTTATAAGATATACAGCAATAATTTAATCGATATAAGTTATATTAACTAACCCATTATCGAGATGTTCCATAACTTTCCAATAAATCACAAAGCTGCCGTTCTTTTCTGGCCATATATTTACATTAGTTGGCGGTGGTAATGGGACACCTTCACAAAAAACTGTTGCTGCTTGTGCCTTTGGATTATTTGTTGAAATATTCACCTCATATTTGGCACCATCTGGAATGTTCACAAATGTGTGCGAGAGGACCTTGCTTCGTGATGAGTATAATTGATAAATGGAAGTTTGATTGTGTGTTAATTCTTTTACTGAGATCTGAAAGAAAAATTTAATATATTTCAACTAATAGTAGTTGTTATAGTAACCCTTTACAAGAAACGGCTTCTAGTCTTGGAACTCATTAGAATTTATTATGGATTATCATTAGAACCCTATTTCGGAATTTTTTTTCCAATTCCTATTATATAATATATATATTATATGAAATATATTTTTTTATTATTACAAATAAACTTGTATTCATAATTCAGTTAGAGATGCACTTATATAAAGTATAATCATAGATAAACTAGTTTGGTATAATTAAGGAGGAGTCTATATATATATATATATATATATATATAGGATCCTCTTTGGTACTATTATAAACGGTATATTATCCAATGTAACTCGAACTTAGTTAAACCGAATTTAACTAAAGAATGTACAAATTTTGGATTGGATAAGGTAGATTGAATAATTTCATAGGTTAACCAATAGCTTTCCATAAAAAAAACTTTGATTTTTATAGTGTGATTATAACATACAGTCTGTGTCTTTATCTTAACTAAGCTTAGACTCAGTTAAGTCAAATAATTTAAGCGTAATTTAAAATTTCCGTCGATTTTTTTGGCTCAGTTTGAAAAATCCGGTTTTATTTCACTAAAACTATTAATTACAAATATGTAGGATTACATCGAAAATACAGACCTGGTAATCATAATTTAATTTATAATAAACTATCTGTTTGATCAAAATTACACTTACAATTCTTAAGTGAAAACTTTCATGAAATTTATTTTTTTTTTGTTCATCATAAAATGATCAAATAAATCAAAAATTTTGATTTTACTGTCAAAATTTTAATTTTTAACAAATTTTTTAACTGATTGACTCACGGCCTTAGTGAATAATTTCGCTTGCTATAAATCGAAATACCCTCAGAAATCGAGACATAGTATTCTGCTGGCTAGCACAATCTCACTAAATAATTTATGTTTCGGCGAAAATGCAATGTTTTTGTTCTTACTAGTTCTACTGTACGCCCTATATTGGGACAATGAGCTTTTCAATAATTGAAGATATCAATCGAAGCTGTGTATTTAATTTGAAAATAGCGAAATTTAAATTAAGGCTTTCATTTATTTACTTGCAATGTAATTTCGAATTTTAATTAAACTTACTACAATCAGACTTTGTCTAAAACCTATCGTAATTATTTTCGTATCGTAATTTAAAAAATTTTAATAATGAAATATTCTTCAATTATAGACAATTTCCAATTACTGTAGGCGGCATTACTGTCTATGTATATAAATGGAATGAGAATTGTCAATTTCAATGTTTTACCAATTTTGCTCCCACCTTGATGTCAGCTATTTTCATGGAATTCGCCTACTGAATAAAAATCGATTACGATGGGCCTGTTCGATTGTAACATTTAGCAGGCCTATAACAGGAGAAAATTTTATATTTAAAATGTCAAAAATTACGATACAAAAATAATTACAAAAGGTTTCGGACACAGCCTCAACTATATAGTCAGTGCTGGGATGTTCTATCATCACTTAGATTCGCTTCGATAGAAATTTGTGTCTCTTTTTTTATGAACAAAATTGTATTCTATTTCGCAATTTATATTGTAATCATAGCCTACTCGATCCTATTTCTATAAATTCATTCGATAAAATATCACCAATATTTTTATTTTCGATGGCAAGTGAAAAGAGGAAAAAGAGATAGTTTGCAAATTTATTCTAACAGGCTGAGATCGCAATAGACAAAACGTAATTCAAAAAACGCAATGGAGCACAATTTTGTTCGTAAAAAAAGAGACACAAAAGTCTATCGAAGCGAATCGAAGTGATGATAGAACATCCCAGCACAGTATTTAAAACTGCAACATTGTATCTAATTGGGTTATACAAACTTATTGTTTATTTAAAAATTTGTGTCTTCGATGCAAAAATAGTTTAGGATTCAACTAAATATCGTGTATTTTTTAGTTCACTCTTTTAATTAGATGTCATACGTGGCAAAAAAACAATATTTTAGTTTCTAATTAAAAATAAAATTTATCATATATTATTTTGTAGATTTCGATAGCGGGGATCTACATTATTTTTTAATTTCAGACACATTTTTGGACATTTAAATATCGACATCAATTCTGATTTTTGTTCTAGCTAAAGTAGAGCCTTAATAACGTTGAACAATTCTCCACCCGTTTATATTGAAAGTCACGTTTATCTTTGGTGCACAATTCAATTTTTAGCAATGTAAGATTCACCATTCTTTTATCTGCCTGACAAATACGCTACTGTCGGGTTTAGAAAAAATTATTTCCAATAAGCGGTTTCAGTTGTTTAAAGTTCGCATTTTCAAATATTTATATCCACACTCAGTCAACAGCAATTTTATAACATCCTCTCGAGCAGTACAACCAATATCAACATGAAGTTTCAACCATTTCTTGAAAATTACGTAGAAGGTTAAAACTGTAAAGAGCCTTTGAAAACACGTGTTTTAGCTAAAGATGGATATTATTGTTGAATACTAATTCAAAATTCATCGATATTAAGAAATAGCTTTTCTTCATTCCAGTTGACCATATTCCTGAACATTATATACAAATTTGTTTAGAATACTATTTCCATCGAACATATCGAATTCCATCGACCATGTATAATCCCATAATTCCAGGTCAACTGGAATGGAAATGCATAGGCAATTATATAAATTTAATTTGTGTGATGTATGCATGTAACAAAATTTAAATAATATTCTATTTCCATTCATGAGATGAGGATGTGACTTGTAAGATAACGTATAGTTCGAATTGATACAAAGTGAAACCAAATATTTTGCTAAAAATATTTAAATTTTAAATTCACCCTCATATACTTTCATTATCCTCGTAAATTAACGTTAAAAAAGGCTCGATTGAATAAATATTATTGTAGACATTCAATTTCAAGTACTTTAGATCTATGAGAATTAAAGTCAATGATGTGTATTCTGTTCATCGACAGATTAAATGTGCGATTGAAATTTAATTGGTACTTACCACATATCCAGGATAAACAGTAGCTAATGGACAGTTATGTTCCCAAGTCAAAACCATCTCGTGTTTCTCCTCATCTACCTGAACATTTACATTTCTTGGAGGTTTATTTAAATTTTGCATTGTTTCAACAACCTTGGGCTTACTTCCTATTGGTCCCGGACCAATTGGTTTTATGATACCCACAGCAAATATATATGATTCGCATGGCAATAAATCTTTGAATTCAGCATGCAATTCTTTGGTTTCTAAACGAGGTTCTAAGCAATAAAATATATAAAAATGTTGAGTATAAATTTCTGTAGTGAGTACATATAACAAATCTTACTTTCAAATAATTCATCTAAAGTAGTGCCATAATAAACACCATACGTTACTGCATCTTCCAATTTGGTTGAAACAGCAGACCATCGAAATTTAACCGCGGTATCATCTTGATACACTGATGCACCATCAACGATTGGTAGTGGGTCTCCATCTCGACTGAATACCGTTGTTGATGGTCGCCCATAATAATTTTTAGCAAATGCTAATACTTTTACGATATATTGAACACCGGGTACCAAATTCTTTAGTGTAACTGTAGAATTTTTTGTTGAAATGGATTCAACTTTGGGATATGACTGTGGTAAAACTGGTTGAACTAAATATCCATCAGCACCTACAATCTCGTTCCAAGATAGCACTACGGCATCTGGTGAATTTGATACAATTTTTAAACCGTTTAGAGAATCTATGTTTTTCACATCATCAAAAATTAAACGTTCTAATTTTGATGATGGTGACTCGTATTTTCCATTTTTCGCTTTTATCCAGAATTTATATGTCGAATATGTATCACCAAATGAATCGATAATGTAAGTAGTTTCTGATGGACTAACTTTTATTATAGTCGGTTGTTCGACTTTATTTGAATCCGTCGATTCCTTGGTATAATATATATTATATGATACAAGGTTTCCGGAAACTTGCCTAGGTTGTGACCATGACACACGAACTCTCGAACCATTTACCTGTAGAATTTGTAGATTATCAGGTGCCGATGGTACACCTTCGGATGTGGTTATATTAGAGTATAAATACGGTGGAAAAACTGTATCATTTCCTTGAATGCGCACATAAACTGTAACATTATAATTTGTAAATGGTTTTAAATTATAAAAGCGATGTTCCGTTCCTTCTATCCATGATGTGTGATTTTCCCATATGTTTGAATTCAGTATTGATTTTGATGGGAGGTATTCGAATACGATATTTTGTGGTACTGGGATCCACCAGAATATTAAGAAACTTGTTTCGTTTGTCGTTCTTTCATCAACTCCGATATGGGTGACCTGATATATTCGTTGAGTTTCGTTGCAATTTCGCTCATCATTGCCATCATAACAGTCGTTTTTACCGTCACATACTTTCATCAGCGCAATACAAATATTATCACAACCAAAATAGCCGGATCGGCAATATAAGACTGGTTTAGGTCTGGAAAGAATTACTAAATATAGGGAACCTTTCCAAATTAGAAAAACTAAATAAATTTAACTTACTTGTTATTAGGATGAACTTCGCAGTCTTCTTCATCACTTCCATCAACACAATTTACAACTTTATCGCAATATTTTTCACGGGGTAAACAGAGACTGTCACTTCTACATCTGAATTTTCCATATCCACAATTGCGACGATCATTCAAACAGTTATCCTCATCTTCTCCTTTTGAACAGTCCAATAGACCGTCGCAAACATAACGCTTGGCAATACAAATACCGGAGTCACATCTAAATTGAGTCACATCACATTTTGTTATGTTTGGTGTTACAGGTTTAATTGGGCGTTCAGTTGTTGTTGTTGTTTTCGGAGATCCAGCACACCCTAGTTCGTCGGATCCATCACCACAATCATTAACACCATCACATTTCCACCAGTAGGGGATACATTTAGTATTACTACATTTAAACATCCAATCATAACAAGTTCCTTTGTTTGTGAATGATGTTTCAGGTGATACAGTGGGTCGACTACAATTTTTCTCGTCTAAACCGTTAGAGCAATCTGTATCGCCATCACAAACCCATGTATTATAAATGCATGCTCCGTCACCGCATGAAAATTGCCAGGGTTCACATGAATGATTCAGTTTACAGTCAATTTCATCCGATTGATCGGGGCAATCGAAATCACCATCGCACCTCCAATCTTCGGAAATACAAGTACCACTTGACACACATTTAAACTCTCCAGAACGACAGGTGGAAATAGAAATCTCTTTAGTGCAGTTCTTTTCATCACTCCCATCTCGGCAATCATCTTCACCATCACATACCCATATTTTTGAAATACATCTTCCATTTGCGCAAGCAAATTCAGTTTGATTGCATTGATTGAATGAACATCCAATCTCATCACTACCATCAGCACAATCTTTGTCGTGATCACAATGGAAATATTCTGGAATACACTTGTGATCAGATTTGCATGTGAACATTCTTGGTGGACACGGTGGTTTCATTGATGAACAATTTTCTTCATCAGAATTATCGCCACAATCATCTTCACTATCGCATCGATATAGCATTGGAACGCATAGTTTGTTGTTACATGTAAAGAATCCTGTCGCACATGTGTTGGCTTGCTGTGGACATGTTTTATTGTTGTATGGTTTTAATCCACCTGGACATAAACATTCTCCTGTAACATTCGATTTTTCCATACCATCAGGACACAAGCAGCTGTATCCTTTTAAAGGAGCACCTACGCAAATGTGTGAACATCTTTTTTCCCCCGAACAAGCATTTTTCCCTTCTTGAATAGAGTGCGCATATATTTTTAAATCCATGAGAGTTGTCATCTCTGAGGCTACAATTTTAGCCATAATTCCTTGATCTTTGTCAGCAGAAAATATTGAATTGGCTCTCCAATCATCCCAATACATTAAATCTTTAAATACGGCAACAGCAAATGGATGAGAAACACGACCATCTTGTTCGATAACCTTTTTGAATAATTTTCCATTTAAATCACAACTGGCAATATAATCCTTACTTGCGTCAACCCAGTAAACACGTTCGGCAATGTAATCAATCGTAACACCATTAGGCCATATGACATATGGCTTTGAAAATAGAACTTGAATATCTGTTCCATCCATATTGGCACGTGATAATGATGGTTTGGATGAACTCCAGTCAGTCCAAAATATATAACCCTGAAGTGGATGTACAACAATTCCTCGTGGTTTTGAGAGATATTTTGTTTGAACAATAACCGTTCTCATACCTAAATTTTCGGAACTTGTTTTTACAGCTTCAATTTTAATACGAATTCCATCTACAAAAAATAATAATTGTGATACCCAATCATATGACATCCCTTCCACCGATGCTAAATCAGTATCAACAATTATTTCAGGTGTTGATGTACCATTTAAACATTGTCTTCCGATAACATCGGCCATTATATCCGCCCAAAACACACAATTATTTTTTAAATCAAAATCTATAGCGATCACATTTCTTAATCCTTGAACAGGTAAAGTTTCCCGCTTGTTATTTAATAAATTAATTCGAGATATTGACTCTCTTTGGGCGACAATTAAAAATTCACCAACTTCACGAACTGGACACGGAACAGGTTGTGGTAAGTATTGGGCTGACAACCCATTTTCACAAACATCACCTTCAATTTTTCGATACCCCTTTGTTCGCTTATACATGTCTCCAGATTGGCATGATGCGGGAATTTCATATGGATTATAAGTAGAAGTTTTATTTCTAATACATTCCGATTTATGGTTTAGACGACTAAATCCAAAGTCACATTCAAAATCCCATGCCGAACATTGACATACTTTAGTTTTAATTGGTCGGACATAATCGAGCCCATTGTAACAATTCGCATGTGGTATTCTCCTTTGATATGTTGTTTGTAGACCTAACAAACATGGGATCGTTCCACCATTGGCTGAACCCGGTGCCCAAAATTTATAATCATCTTCTGTACAATTGTGGGAAAAGGCATTCTTCAAATCTAATTTAACAATTAGCCATCTATGTTCCTCTGGTTCTGATCCAAACAAAGTAAAAATTGTAGAATTCGTATTTGGTTCGGTCATGAATCCATAAACTTTTAGTTTCTTCGAATGGAATGAATAAGTATTCCATTTTTCACCTTCATCGGTGGAATATAAAATTTCTTGCGTTTCACCTTTCGATTTAAAATATTTGACAGCAACTAGAATACCGCCATGATCACCAAAATTGAAAAAATGATAACTTTTTAAAATTTGTTTCCATGTTAAACCGGCATCTCGTGAGATAAACACTCCAGGATGACCTTTTAATGATTTTCCAATAACCCCAGTGGCCATAATAACACCAGGTGCCGCTTTTGAACTCATAATTGTCACGGAACGTGTTACTGGATACAACTGGTTAAATTTTTGCGATAAATGTAGAGAACAGTCTCGAGTACAATTTATAATTTGACCTTCATCATCCACAGTTGGCGCAGTAATTGCATTCCATGTTGCACCATGATCAAAGGTTATCACAGATATTAAATATTCTGGTGTGATTGAAATCAATTTCGCACCTAGAGGGCGAGTATGCTTCGAAGCTATATAAATTCCACGAAGTCCTTCGACTTTATACAAATCAGTAAATGTTTCATCCGATGAATGCCTATTTATATAAAAAAAATTTATTTACATACATATCTTGTGTTCACATTATACCATGACCAGAGATCATATTCCTAATTAAACAAAACTTACACAAGCCAACTTGATTGCCAGGTCAATTCTGGAATATATGTGAAAATATTCTCCAGGCTTAGAACAAATTTGATTTCGGTCATATCATTATCTGATTCGGATACATATAAATATGAAACCGTTTCGGCATGTACAGCAGACACCATAATTCGCTTTCCTTCAACATCAACAATATGCATTCCTTTTATATCCAATTCGGTTTGAAATTCTGCTTTTACGAAAGTACCTCTTTTGTAAGAAATTAAAAGTTGTGTATTATTTAAAATTTTCCTTGTTGCAAACATAAACTCTTTCTTAATATTAAAATCTTGAACATTTTCAATTACGGTATTAAATTTTGGTTTGGATGCTTTTAATAATTCCGCTGCATTCATGAATATAACTGAAGAAGAATCTAGAAAAATAATAACATATATTAGATATACGAAAATAAATGATTTAATATTTATTACACTTACTGGTTGGTTCACTTCGTTCAACATACAGATGTGTTGTAAATCCTTCGACGGATGACCATACAAATGATTTTACAAAACTTTGTAATAGTGTAAATGTTGCGCCAAAATCATTTGTGTAGTATAACTTACGTTCAGGGTCTTCTTTATCTAATACTAAAAATGTTTTTGCGTCTGATTCATAAAAATTTACGTCACTCGGTCGAAAGGCCAATTGGCTTGCAATTATAGTTTTACCATAATCATTTGATGTAAATATTGCTTTATTTCGAACATCGGTAAATACAATCTATTGAAAAACAAAGTTAACTTGCATATTAATTTAAAATTATTTTATGGACATACCGTATTGTAGTTTGGATGAGTGGTAAATTGATCCAATGTAGCCGAAACATTGGTTCCGTTTATATTTAAGAAAAAATTTGATGATTTGTCTTCGAAGGTATCACCATAATCGTAAGATATAAATACAGACGATGGAGTTGGAATTGTCTTCAGAGTGTCGCCCACAGCGGGTGGCGGTTCACGTGCTAAACATATCATTACATTTGTACCTTCACCCAACCAGTGTACCATTAGTTGAGCATGTGAGTCATTTAGACGATTCGTCTAAAAGTAAATAACAAAATACAGTATTATAATAAACATTTATTTAATTTTATGAAAATTACATAAAACAATTAATTGTAATATAAAAGTAAAATAAATATTCTATTGAAATAAATACAAAGAATAATAATAATAATAAAAAATAATAAAATAATATATGTATGTATGTATATTAAAAACAACAAAATTATTTTATCTAACCTGATGAATTTCAATTTCAAGAGTAGAATAGAATCTAGAGTAGGAGAGAAAAACAGCAAGATTCTCAAAGTAATCCATTATTTGTTTGGTAATTGACCGTACTATTAATTTAATATGCGTGACAAATCACATTCAGGCAAAATAAATGATTTAGCAAAATATCAGACTCGATGTTTAGCAATCGATATTTGTTAATATAAAAGAAAAAATGATAAAAATCACCCACAATATTGATAAAAATAGATTTTGATGCGGCTGACGTATTATCTTCTTACATAAGAAGTATTTTTCATCTGTTTTCTTAAGAGAAAGGGAGTACACCACCGTGCAATTAAAACATATTATGTTTTAAGAGTTTGATAATGGATTACGATAACCAAGTGTGGTTTAATTCAAATATGTGATCTACCATCATATTTCACCAATATTTAAATATAAAACAAACATTATTTCGATTATACAGTAATTAGTTAAGATGATAAGCGAGGTTTGTTAACGAATTTTATATTGTTTGAAAATAAATAATTTTTGTTGAAATAATTAAAATTATGTATCTATTTGAGCCAGAAGACGCGAAAATTCTGGTGGTTCAGGAAGTGCGCTTGTTTTTGGAATAATGTTTAGTTATCTAGTTTTAATTACACTTACTAATTATGCTTATAATTCACTGATCAAATGTAATCCATAATTAACTCAGTTTTCCCATATACGCAGACAATTTAAAGTGCAACAAGCGAGTATACCAAATTCCATCGAGATCGAGAGAATAAATTTATTCGTGTGAAAATAATTCATTAGGATTATTTATTCTTATAATTGTATTCATAATCATGGGCATGACAACTAAATATGGATTCAGAAAATCAGAAGTAATAATATTTACCAGCATTTACATAACTAAAAATATGCCTATAAGAACCGAGTCAACTTTAACATTAATTAAAGCTGTTGACAGTTTATAAACCGGTTTAAGTTAGAGAAAACTAGTTTATTGAAAATTGATGCGAGCTTGAAAATTGATGCGAGCTTGAATTTGCTTTCGCTAAAATTGCAGTTTCAGCAAATTTTTAAAAAGGTTTATATATTAAACATTTTGCTTTGTGAATTAGCTATATGATACAAAGTATTCAGTGCTTTTTTCAATATTCAAGCCTTCTTGATATACGTTTTACATTAGATAGAATCAGTTTACATTAGATAGAAAAGTTTGTAAATTATTTAATCCGACAAATTGTAATTAATATTGTTTGTTCACACCCGCCTATAGAAGGAAATAACTATAAGGCAACAGTCCGATTTTTAAAGACTTGTTTCAATAAATTTTGGAGAGGAATTATACGGTGAAACTTGGAGATAATGCGGCAATACGTGCTGCTAAATACAACAAACATTATTTTCATTCACGAAATATATCCCGGTATTGTTGTTAATCCGGATTTAAATCCGATGGAAAATTTGTGGAGCATTATAAGCCAAGCTGTTTACAAAAAATGAAAGCCAATTTAATACTTTGCAGGAGCTTAAGGCGGAGCATTATAAACCAAGGCGTTTACAAAAAATGAACGTTAATTAATCTTTGCGGAATGGACAAAAATTAGTGGTACTGTTCTTCAATCATTAATACATTCGATGTCACATCGACTGATGGATGTTATGAATTACGATATATAGATACAATGAAAAATGACATGAAATCTATATTAACAAACGTATATTGATAAACGTATCTAAACGTTTATGAAACGCTTAACACGAAAATAAAATAAAAACAAGAACCTATTGTTTCATATAGCTCTTTCGTCCAGTGCAGCCACATACAATGAAATTAAAATGATTCAGTGCACTAAACTGGTTTATAAGAATTAGTGTGTAACTGATTAATGAATAATGTGGCTTAAAACCCCGGTTATGTTAATCCGGAAATCATTTTTCTTTATAGCGAATATTTACATATTTGAAGGAAAGCGATATTAAATATTTGAAACATGCTTGTGTAAAATTCATACCTTGGTTGTACTGTAGCAAAAATAGGCGGCCCGGAAAAAGATATTAATAACGCAACAAATAAAGCAAGAAACCCGTTCAACATGCTTTATAAAATCTAGAATGTTTCCCTCCTATGAATAAATACCAAAAAACTACGAATGTTCAATACGTGTGTAAAATCAGTACTGCTATATGATTGTAAAACATATGCTTTGTGAATTAGCTATATGAGACAAAGTATTCAGTGCTTTTTTCAATATTCAAGTCTTCTTGATATACGTTTTACATTAGATAGAATCAGTTTACATTAGATAGAAAAATTTGTAACAAGAAAATTTGTAAGTTGTTTATAATCCAATGTCTGAGAAGACTGATAAAATGCTTCTGACCAAATACTATCTGCGGCAAATGAAGTGATATTGAAACAGAAATTAAAAAGCGTGGAGATGGATTGGATTGGTCATATATTGAGGAAAGCACCAAATTATATAACACGAATGTCTTTAGAGTGGAATCCACAAGTAAGCGGAAAGTGGGAAGTCCAGCGATAACATGGAAGAAAGTGATGCTAGTCGAAGCGACAGAGCGCGACAAAAGATTGCGAGAGCTGGATTTTAATAGGTTCAACAGAATCTGATGGTCCAGTAAAGTAGATGCTCTATCTTTCTAAATCGGAAATAAAAGAACCAAAAAATATGTATAATAACAGGGTGTCCAAGTTGGTAATATTATGAAAAAATGGCCACTATACATTTGATCGAAAGTGACCCGTTCCCTACCTAATTTGCGTTTGAAAATTTTTCGTATGGCATAATCTTGGATCATGTAAATGGTATCTTCTGCGAAATATAAATATTATTTTTGCATACTTTTAAAGCTGATTTAGTTCTTCTACTTTTATAAAAAAACAGTACCATAAATAATAGATTAATAGTATTGTTCATAAGAAAAAAATTCAAAAAATAGAGCGAAAAATAAGATTAATTTTAATTTATATTATTTTTCTCGATAACACCCATTTTAATGGTACATACATACATTTTATCATTTCACTATACGTGTTATGGAACCTATGATTTAAAGAAGAAATCGTTTTTCAATGCATTAAAGGCAAACATATTATTAATAATTGTCTTAATTATTCCCATTTTATAAGAAACATAGTTGAAACCAATGTCATAATTATCACGAGACGTGCCCTACTGCCTCTAATATTTTTTAAATAATCATTTTAATTTAATTTATTTAATAAAATAATTTATTTTAATTATTTGCAAAAGTTATTACCATTTATATTATTAAGCTTTACTTTAAATTTTATAATTCAAAAATAAATAGACAACGGTCAATTGATTTCCGGGCAAATGTTGTATTAATTTGAAATATTTTATATTAATTAAGTTATCTCTCAATATTCAAAAAAATTGGCAAACATTAGTTTCAGTATAGAAAGTATTCGTTCAAAACACTAATATTCAATCTCTGTTATCACAAAGTTTTATAAATGATAATAATAGTAATAATAATAATCAAATATTATCTAGTTTTACAAAATTAACAGGTAATTCATCCAGTAAAGTTACATAGAAAAAGTAAAATATTCAGAAGTAAAGATACGAACAAATTATTTATCACTATTTTTATATAACCCACCCTACAAGACACTATTATATTATAGCACTAAATAATTTAAATAATAGTGGATTCAGAGGGAATATTGTTAATTATTATGTATACACTATACATGTACATATATCTCGAGTATTTTTTTTAAAGATAGTCCATCTTAGACGTTATAATTATTTGAAGTTACTTGGCAATATGATCAAATGTCTCGAAGTATAAGGAAACTAATAAACAAAAATTATATACATGTTTTAATATTTTAACTTATCAGTCATACAGCAAGAAATCTGTAATAAAATTCAAAAACCAAATTTGTGTCATTAATGGGTTTCGACATTCCACCCGATCGTGAATTTATTTACTGAGACAGAAAGAGTCAAACATAATTGAAACATAAGTTTAAAAGTATAGTGTAATTTCAATACAAATCAAAAACCTCCATGGATTGTCATCAATCCCAGGAAAAGTACGGCTATTTTGAAAATCATCCTACTACTGGAAAATTTGCCACCAAACAATTATTACTATAATTCATAACTTTTAAACTTGTAATTTTTAAACTTTGAATTTGAGATTTTCTTACATGTAAAATGTTCATTTATTTATACATGACTGCATTCACAAATGGAATTCTTTATGTACTCAAAAGGAATTCTGTATACAAGTAAATATAAATATATTTTAGTAGTGATACTGTCTTGTCGCTTACAATCGTACTTTGTCATATAATCTTTTCAAGAAAAATACGGCATTATAAACGATCAGCATTACAATAATACAAACGAGCAAATGTTTATACATATATCATTTTAAGGGTTACGTTTTCCGTACATATAATGTCAAATATGGTCTTATGGTCTCACTCCGTTGTCCGTCTGTAGAGTCTGTCACAGGATCATAAGTTTTAAACTATCATTCGTAACGAGTGCAAATTTTGCATGCGTGTTTAGTCATTTAATCCACAGATAATTCAACTATTGTTTAGAAATGTGTATAAGGTGATAAAGATTAAAGGAAAAAAGAGAAAATGAAATATATTTGTTGAACTTCAGGTGTTGAAGAAATGTGTTAAAAAGTGATTTTAATAAAATTTGAGGTCCAAAAACGGTCATTAATTTTTACAAAAAACATATGATATTATATTAGATGTATATCCTATCTATAACCGTAGATGAGATAATTTGAAACAAATAATACAAATATAATTTGAAAACCAATTTTATTACTAATTTATAAGTACACTACTCACGGAACCCTCGGTGCCTGAAATACATGCTACATCGAACTTTTGCTTCTTTATTCTGGTCCGATAAAAACATCGAAATATTATTTGAGATTGTATTGCATGAACATGAATAATTTTTGATCAATTTCATTCATATCGCAAAACCTAAAATCACATTGGGGTTGTCCTAATAATAGTTATACAGCATTACAAAAAAATGAGAGAAGATTGTAATATAAAAATAATTATCTCATGTATGTATATATTAAAATAAAAGGATCTATTTTAGTAGACGATGTCGCCGAAAATCAGAAATCACAACATTTGTTTCGAAGTAAAACTATTTTAATATCATGAGCTTGTTTACGTAACACTCAAATTTTTAATAATTTATTAGACAAGCATTCCGCACATTATTAAAGCAAATGATACTGGCAAGTATTCTTATTTTTTACATTTAAAAGATAAGTCATACATATTTTTCATTAAATTTATATTATTCATGCTTGTCAGGAAATGTTGACTTTAATTTATCAAATTAGAAACTTTTCTGTAAAATAAAATTTAGGATAAAACAATATGAAATTTTGCGTTACGTGGTTTACGACT
Source organism: Tipula unca (assembly GCA_951394425.1). Taxonomy (NCBI): domain Eukaryota; kingdom Metazoa; phylum Arthropoda; class Insecta; order Diptera; family Tipulidae; genus Tipula; species Tipula unca. The sequence continues at coordinate 100,235,413 of OX596380.1, forward strand.
GTTGCTTACTACAATAATTGTAAGAAAAATTACATTTTACTATAAAACAGTAGCACTATATAAAAGCACCCTAAAATTGATAAAATTCTCGGGCTTAAAATAAAAGTGAAAATGCTAGTAATTTATCTAATCATGACGTACCAGAAGCGCGAATTTATCGGAGTTTTTATCATTCTACTTATGTACATATATTCAAGTCACTTGCATATATGTCTCTTTGCCATAGCTAAATGTGCCTTTTAGTAAAAAATGGCTAATGATCGTTTAGGAAAAATTATTTATTCAAATATCCTACACTAAAAATAAAATTCATCAAATCTGACCTATCTAAAATTCTTTCCGATAATAAACAAAATTTACACTAAACATTGTAGGTGAATAACTCGATTTATTTTTAATTTAATTGCTGATAACTAAAGAAGTAAATACAAATATTTTTAAACACTAATCACTTTTTACTTTAAGTTTTTATAAGAAACCAAAGTTTAATAAACTCTGCTTATATTTTGTTTATTACTAAACTAATGTATATAATATAACAATCGCTTATATTTAATTGACCAATAATTTCTGAATTGTGCGTTTTAGTATATAATAAATACAGGGTGGTACCGTTGGATTCAAAATGAAGATGAATTTAGTTCTAAGGCTTTCAGAAGCTTTCCGACATAGTACCTTGTCTCGAAGAAACTGCTATTACAGAAAAAACGGTATCTATAATTTTAAAATATTATATTTATTTGAAAGCTTATAAAACTTCCATACAAACAAACTATAACTAATACCGTGATCTTACAAAATAAAATAGCAGAATCTTGCAGTTTTACTAGAAGCTGTAATTTATCGTAGTTGTGATAATCAATTATCAATCTAAAAAATGTTAAATATTAAATGTTAAATTCCATTTTTCCATTAATTCCAATTCCTTGTGGTTTGTGCATACAATTTTCTATTCTTGACTTGGGTTTATTATGATAGAATGCTCGTTTGTTAGGTAAAAATGTGGCGACTAAAAAAAAATATAAAACCTGCATCAATTTTTAAATTCTTCCCTCTTCAAATTCCCGCCAAAATTTTGCTTTTCAATTTTTAAAAAATGTTATTATTTTTTCGTAGACCATTACTCTTGCATATATACCAAAAAACAAGAGTACGGAAATTTTTGGTTTTCTTGGAAAACTGATAAGTACGATCGGGTCACCTTTGTAACACAAGGTGTTTCCAATTATTGAAATGTTGTTTAACATTCGTATAGAGAATTGAATTCTAAGAAAAAAATTGTTCTAGTTGCATAGAAATCAAATTCGTTACCGTTAAGCCGTTATAACGGATTAAATATAAATAGAGCATTATACAATTTTTTTCTGCGTGCTGATCCGGAACGAATTGTACAGCGATCTCTGAAAGGAGAGCCACCATATGGTAGGCGCAGAGGTCGTTGCAAGCGACGATGGATCCACGATGTAGAGAACGACTTGACTCTTCAGATTGGCTTAGACAGTATGAAGTCCATGCTCAGGATCGAAAGCGTTGGAGCCAAATTGTTGACTCAGTAAGTGGCCATTAATGGCTTTTAATGCTGTTTATTATTATTATTATTTATATATATACATATACATATATATATATATATATATATATATATATATATATATATATATATATATATTTATATATATATATATATATATATATATATATATATATATATATATATATATATATATATATATATATATATATATATATATATATAAAATATATATTAATCGTACATACTATATTACATATACATATGTACAAATACAAATACAAATATATATAATTTATAATATACTTATGTAGATATATTTATATATTATAATTTATAACTATTTGACATTTTTCATAAAGTTTTCTGGTACAAAATAAGGGGTCTTTAGTGTTTGTTAGTTTTTGATTCATTGAATTAGTAAATATAAACAACGCCAGTTATTATTAAATAAACGATTTCCTTATTAAAAGAAGAAACAAAATATAAGAATTTTTATTTTATATGGTTTATTTAAAATTTTATTCTTATGTTAAATATATGTGTGTAACTGAAGAGGATGATGATTGATAATAAACAATCTAATCATCGAAACATACAAAATGGAGCTCTAAATCGATCTCTTAGGACAGTTATAATTGCTAACGCTAATCAGTATCATGTATTTGTGTTTTTGAAAAAAACTAGTTCTAAATTTACAATTCATTTTTCTAAAGATGCAGAGTTGAACTAATATAAAATTTAGGATGACTATTCGACTGTATTAATAATTGTTACTTATTCGATTGTATTAAAAATTGACTATCCAACTCCATCTTGAACTTAAAAAATGTATATAGTGGTGAGAATATAATATGTAATAAAAATATTATAAAATTCGATAACGTAAGTGACTTACTTGCACACAATGTGTTTTGAGAAAATCGATGTTAAACTTTGGTAACATATGAAAATCATTTATATTATCAATTATACTTAAACTAATCAGATTGTAATGTCAAAAATAAATGAATACATGAGTATACAGTTAATGAATGACTTATACTACTCGTATATAAGGGAATATCAATTTTTTCTAGCATATGATGCATCTTTACGTTATTTTTAGTATCCTTTCGAAATAACTCTAAAGTAAACTGTAGAATAAACCTTAAGTTTCTAATTAGCACCGAGTAAAATTGTTAAAATAAAACTTAAATTGTTATCTGTTTTATTATTAGAGTTGTCGATCGGAGTCGCCTTACTGGTGACAGAAAGGTGGTAGTGTAAGTTGTTATCATGTATAACTGGATTACATTTTGACAATTATTTATCTTTGTAATTTTAGTCAAAATTTTGGTAGTCCAAACGTTATTTCTTTGTGAATTTTCCTAAATATATATGTAACAAATACCATTGCGATGGAGAGATACCATTCTCTACATTGGCGAAGATTAAAAGTTATTTATACGATACTATATATTTTATGAAGAATTTATGCATTTCGAGTATCGAAAGCAAAACGAGGTCGTTACGTTTTGCTTTCGATACTAAAGAACAAATAACCAGTAAAAGTAATTTCGAGTACAAGCGATATTAGAGGCCCACATAAAAGACTGATGTTGTACGGACTCAATATTATTCAATAGAATGTTATATAGAATTGAATGATTTATTAAGAATTTTATGAAAAATCAACAAAATTATTATTTAATTCAGCGCTGCTTCGTTACTGCCATCTAAATCATTGTGCCTTAGCTAGAAGATGTTTGCATCACCTTTACATTTTTCTGTTGCAAATTCACATAAGAGTGCTTATTCTATATATACTTATAATATACAAAATGGTACGACAAAAATTTCGTAATTTCCAAAGATGTCCCCCTGCTGCAAAATAAAACTTTCGTAAATGTAAAATGCATTAAGGTTTGAGTATAAACTAATGAACTTTCAAAACTTTGCATTTGCTTGACGATAAAATAGTAACCGATCTGATCGACCGGATATGGTGACCCGCGTTTTCAATCTAAAATTAAAAGAATTTTTAAATGACATATCAAAGAAGCATATTTTCGGAACTGTTGTCTGTGATGTTTCCATAATCGAGCATCAAAAACATGGACTTCCTCATGTTTACTGTTTGTTTACAATGAGCAAATCAGATAAGTTTAAAACATCTCATGATGTTGACTGTCAGACTTAAAATTTAGCTGTGCATGAAATAATTCTCAAACACAACAGTCATGGTTCATATGGAAAACTAAATCCAAACTGTGTTTGTATGGTGGAACTAAAATGTTCTAAACAATTTCCTAAAATGTTTTGCACTGAAACTGACATATCTATGGATAGTTATCCAAAGTAGAAACGGCGGCCTCCAGAGTTCTGAGACTCTGCCACTGTCACGCTCAAATATATCAATTGATAATCGGTTTATAGTTCCCTACAATCCATTTTTGAACTTAAAATATAACACGCATATAAATCTGGAGTTGTGCTCAACCGTAAAGGCCATTAAATATAACCATAAATATATCACAAAAGGACATGATTGTGCTCAAATTGGCGATCAAGTGGATGATGTTAATAACTCTCACGATGTGGTTGTATGACGAAATTCCTCAATTTCTAAATTGTCATTATATAAGTTCGCAAGGAGCAGCAAGGCACCTTCAAGAGCTTCCCATACATGACCAGTCGCATAATGTTGTCATGTAGTTCATCCACCTTAGGGAGGGTCAATCAATTTTCTTTAATGAAGACAATATAGAAAACGCATTACGACGTGAAACTGTTAGAAGAACCACCCTAACTGCTTTTTTCTAACTGGATCAATTTTTTATACCAAGTATCCCAATGCACTATACTATGTAGTTAAAAATAATAAATGAGTAAAGCGATCGTCGAATTCACATTTTGGAGAAAAATCTATCGGCAGAATCATATCAGTTTCTCCAAGCGATACTGAGCTGTACCATCTCAGATTATTTCTTCCATCTGTTAAAGGAGGACAAGCAATATCTTACGAATGTTTAAACACTTTTAATAGTTTGACACATCCAACTTTTAAAGAAGCACCTCCAGCAAGAGGTTTGATCAACGATACGGCAGAGTGGCACAACTGTTTATTAGAAGCGAGCAATCATATGTTACCCGATTCATTGAGATCATTATTTGTAACAATATTGTCACTGTAATCCTGCAAATCCATTGGAACTTTTCAATAATTTTAAAAATTATATGATGGATTTTCTTCACCAGAGTAGCACCGAGGACAGTGCCTTTTCTTGCTGCGTTTATTGCTTAAAAGATCAATGTGAGGTATCAGGTCCCGATTTTTTTACCTTAGTACCAATTTCTGTTCCTGCAGAAAGGACTATTTCTTTAAATTTTTTATATACATAAGTCAATTCCAATTGACAAGCTTAAATTTCTTTTACTGAATAAAATAGATACACTTAAAATAAATTACTTATTTACTCACATAATCAATATGCACATACAAAACTGGTTCAATTTAGCGAACTAAATTTATCGGTGATTCGGCCCCGTAGGGGCCGCAGGCGAGTAGTGTTTATTAAATTACACATCTCTCAAACAAATTCAAATATGTTTAATTTTAACTTAAGTGTTTTACTTACTTCTATTACAAAGTCACAATTTCACAATGTATATTGAATAAAACACATAACCAAATTGTCCGATTCGATTTTAATACATTGAAACCCATACTTCAAGCGATCAAAAGAGGCGCGTGTTTCAATTTTCCTGATTTATTAGTCTATTTATAAATATGCTAAACAATATTCACTCACCACTGATGATTTAAACGAACCCATGATAAATAAATTCTTCAATTTGTGGTTATTCTGACTAGAATAATAGCTCATTTCTAAGAGAAGTAAGATATTATTTTTTGTAGTTTATACGTTAATAAATTATGTTTACCGGTCCCTAAGACCGATAGAAAAATCCAATGCAATAAATTTGATAAAAGAAAAAGCAATAACAAATTTGTTTTAAATGCAATTTCAATTAACATAAATTAAATAATTGTAACTTAAAAGAAATAAGTATATTAAGTTCCCGAGACTTATAGTAATTGTTTAGCTGTCGTAGTTTTAGCAATTATTTAAAAAAAAAATTAATTTCGCAGTACGAATACTGGCATAAATTGTTTATTCTATTTTATTTCAGGTTAAGGCAAGTAAGGCCAAGGCCTGTTCAATGCTAACATTAACATTACGAATTCGATCTTTATTATAAAATTCTTTTAATTTAATTTTTGAAAACGAATGGCGGACAAAATTGAAACAATCTATTTAATTTTAATTTATTTATTGAAACGGTATCTATTTAATTTAAATTTATTAAAATTGCGGCGATTGGAAAATCCAGTTGATCCAATATGCAGCTTAAAGTTTGATTTTTGTATATTTAAACTAAATTGGATCAAGTGGATTTTGCAATCATTACAATCTTAATAAATTTAAATTAAAAATAACTATATACATAGATACTTTTCCATATAAATTCATATAGTAAACTAATGTTATATGAACATACAGATTTCAAAGGCATATGGTTTTTTCCCAATTTTACCATTCGCAAATTTATTTTGTCTGAATCTACCAAAATTGGTATGGAGAAGATTAAAATTTGAATGAGTGCGTTTTATACATTCCACAGACCTAAATGAATGAGCACGACATAAAGATAAATATACAATTGGTAGACGCCTGGTTAATAGCAAAACGTAATGTTCAATTGAAAAATCCGTGAAAATTGTTTTTTAATAATGTTAAAATTTTAAAGAGCTTACATTTTATTTTTGACTGATTTTGCTAAATTACCATCAATCTTTATAATTTTGTTTAAAGGTGAAAAATCTATAATATTTTTCATAACGGTTAAAACTAAATATGAAACCACCCACATATGTATCTCCTCCTCGGTTAAAACTAAAATGCATTATCTACATTATATGATCATACCTTTGACAATAATACAAAACGGCTATTATCTAAGGAAGAAAAATGTAAAAAAAATTAATTGATTTTGTTTGAATTTTATTTTCGATCTGAACGAAAAAATATATAAATTTATTCGATTTGAAATGTCTCGTTCTATTCTTCATGTTTTCTATAAGCATAAAAATATTTCAATATACATCAAAGATAAATAGAAATTTCATAAACAAATTCTTTATTTCTATTTTGAATTATAAATAGCTACATACACCATGTTTCCATGAATCCAAGTTAAAATGGGATTAGGTTTCGTCGTGTTACATAAAAATATAAAAATTAGAGATTAACCTGGCGGCGCTAAAAAAAATTTTCTTTAAATTTAAGTTGGGCGGATAATTCCAGCATGCACTGCCACCAACGGGAGCCAGGGTGTAATAATATCAGTATACATACTTACATACATATTAAAAGCACCCAACCGTGAATTTTTGGTCACCACCGGGAATCGAACCCGAGATCCTCGAATAATACCAATGCAAGGACACTACTTACTGTGCGAACGAGGGCGGCGCTAACCCGTAGTGTTTCCATGAACAGTCGAGTTAATTTGATAGATATGTTGTAAAGCAAGGTTTTTTATTCAGTTTTGATATATCGACATTAACAGCGATTTTCATCTATGCTTTAAGCTGCTATCATATGAATAAACCTAAAAAATTTTCGAACGGAACTCATGACGAGGACAACAAAACAAAAATGACGGCTTTAATGTACGGATCGCAACTGTGCATTAAAAAAAATAAAAAACGTTAACAAATATAATCTAATCTAACCAGAGCCACGCCAGAGCAGCTTTCGTTGAGTTAACATGGATTTATGGAAACTACCTTAATTTGCGTTTTCACATACATAAACCTGAGTTAACCTAGGTTAGCTCGATCATGACAACATGGTAAAGTAATAATAATGCGTATCTGCAGTTGAAAATAATAAACATTTCCATAGTTGTCAGATCCAGTTATTTCCATAGTTTACTGTATTTGCCAATGTTCCGACACTTCAACAATTATAATTTGTTATTATTCATTAACAATTTTCATAGAATATCTCATAAATATCAATATCATGGTTAGCTGGTAAAATATGTTTGGTTTAAGCCAATGGAATACACGCTTTATGCGTTTAATATTTAACAGGTGTATTTTTTATTGCTGCATTGTGCTACGTGCTAGATAGGCGTACGAACTTTTACATTAACTCATTAAGATTGAATTTTTCGATAAGATAAAATCTGAGGTGTAACATATCTCTTATATTTCCAGTATGTTCACGTTGGCTATGGTTAAAATAAAAAAAAACCATTGTTACGTACAGTGGCTCACAAAAGTATTCGTACAAAGTTCACATTTGTGTAAAAATCGATTTTCCGGTAACTGAATTCATAAATTTTATACATTTATTCTTATAATTATTTTGTTACATTTCCATACTTTCATCCACGATTCAGAAAATCGGAAAAATTTGATAATTTTTAACAAACAATGAAGAAAAATTAAGGAAACACAAAATTAATAAAACTGAATTCGGTTTCAGTACTTTGTATGGTAGCATTGAACTGCTAAATTATTAAGATAATGCGTATGGATATTCTGCCATTCTTCAACTAACTTTGCTTTTAGCATCTGTGTTAATAATCACTTTATGTTGACCGATTTGGTTTGTCAGGTCAGCCCACACATGTTCGATAATATTAAGATAACGTGACTCCAGCAACATTATAAAGTAGCCAGTCCTTAACAATATTACCTAAGAAGTTCATAATATATAAACAGTAAAAATTAATATATATATATATATATATATATATATATATATATATATATATATATATATATATATATATATATATATATATATATATATATATATATATATATATATTATATTATATATTATTATTATTATATATATATATATATATATATATATATATTATATTATATATTATTATTATTATATATATATATATATATATATATATTATATTATATATTATTATTATTATATATATATATATATATATATATATTATATTATATATTATTATAAGGTGCAGTATGCTGCGGATCATTATCCTTTTAGAGGCCAAACTAATCCTGGAGCCCCAAATTTATGGTTGATACCCTTAAATTACATTTCAAAATATCCAAATATACCATATTCGTTTCTATATAAACTCTATGTTTACCACGCTATCGGCCGCTAAACTAGCCCACACTATAACTCTTCCAGCTTCATGTTGGATAGTAAGATGTAAATTCTTTTTTATGAGCTCTGTTAACTCAGATTTCGCCAAACCATTTGTTGTTTATATGAGCCATACAACATGAATTTAGATTCATCCGTAAAAGTTACCGTTTTCTAAAAGTTTAAAGAGCTCAAAAAAGAGAATTTACATTTTACTATTAACCATGACGGTGGAAGCGTTATGGTGTCGGGTAGTGTAGCGGCAGCTGACGTGGATAACATAGTTTATAGAAACAACTATGAACCGCTTTACATATTTTGAAACCTAATTTAAGGGCAATAGCCGAAAATTTAGTGCCGCAGGATCAGTTTTGCCCCCAACAGTATAATGCTCCGAAGCATACGGCACCTTATAATTATAATTATTATACATATATATTAATGTTTACTGTTTATCCTTTATTAACTTCTTAGGTATCGTTAAGGAAAGGCTTCTTTATCATGTTCGCCATCAGTTGAAGTCTCCTTATCTTAATATTATCGAACATATGGATGAACCTTCACGTTATTCTGTAATCTGTATCATAAGGTGTTACAAAAATAAAACATTAAACTTTTGGTTTTAGGTTGACAAAGCAATTTCTGCGTAAGAAAACCCATTTTTGTATTTCCCATCATTCTAATGTAAAAATCAAATAAGAACAGAATCAATAACGTTTATGTACGCTACTATCCAAACGGAAATTTACGGATGCACCTGAAAGAATTAATGGAGCTATAGGATTTCCAGACGCATCAACATATCATATATTTTACAGACTCGACATCGTAATATTCCGTATTCCTAAAATTTTAAGCTGATCTTAAAATTTTAAGTATCATCATATTTTACACTTGAATATTATTAATGTTCATTTCATCTTACAATCCGCAATTCCTGAGCCTGGAAGACGTTTTTACATGAATCATAAAAAGATTTTGTGATAATTTTATAGCAGTAGACTAGTTTCAGAAATACAACAATATATATTTTTAAACAATATTATTTTTATATTTTAACTATTAAAATTTTAAGTTACAATAAAAATATAATACGTAATTAAGTTATAATAACAATAAGAACTGTCCATATTTTAGTGTATGCAATAGTAGTGCGAATGAAATATCTTAGTTTCTAAATATATCATGTAGAAGATAAACAAACAGCCTTGATAAAAATGTCTAGTTAGATAATTTCAATTTTTCGGAGCTACGGATTTATGATTTATTCTACATTTTACAATTAAAAAAATGTCCGCACAATTAATGGCACTGGTTATATTATTTATATCAACTCAACATTTGATTATTATTAATTTGATTATCATCAAACTTCTCATATTTCTTTACAATTAGTGTAATATAAATAAGAGATTTTTGTATGGAAAACGAAAATAAAAAAATACATATATGTATATACAAAGAAAATTGAATATTCAACAAAATAATAAATAATAATAGCAAATGTTTATTATGTTGAATTATTTCAAAAGTAAATTAAAATTGAATGAGTATATGTACAGTCATATTTCACTTGATACATATCGTCTGCGTCTGCATTTTGTTTATTAAGTTAACTAACTGATGCGCTAGAACTTATATATCTAGTTAGTTGAAAATAGATAAATAATTATAATCTGATTTTAAAAATTGGAAACTCTAAAATAGAAATTATGAATTGAGGCTTGATGTAAACTGCAAAATACTGTTTACGCGTTAGCGTAAGCTATATTGATATGGTGGATGAGGTAATTTAAAATATAGTGTCAATTGTTGGCTTTATTATGATCATAATTAAGACTAATTCGATTTGATGCATTTTGAAAATTAAGTCATATTGTATATAAAAAGAATATGTAATATACATATGTACATATGTTCCTATACATACTGTATGTCTTCCACAAAAAGAAATTGTTATAAATAATAATAAAATTATTTATCAAATGTTAATATTATGATTATTTTTATTAAATAAGATAAGAAATGATAACAATTTGTTTTTTTGAACACAACTAAAATAATAACAGAATTAGCGATATAACTGAAGAAAACGACATTTCTTATTGTAAATATACAAAAGGAGACAATTAATGTCTACAGAGTATCTACTTACAAAAAAATTTCATTGTGTTTGAACGTCTTGATAAATATTTGTGTTTTGATTATTGTTGAATTTTTATATTTATTACTTCACTAAATGATCGCTTGGAAAGGCGTAATTCATCGAAATTAAGAAGTTTAGAATTTCCTTTATAATTCACTTCGATTATGAAAACATGTAAGAATCATAATGTATGAATTTTACAAAAGTAAAAATTTAGGCTAGTTAATTTATAGGTATATAGGATAAATAATTATACTACTAAAACCTATCAAAGTATGATCAAAGTTGCTTCAATTAATTATAGTCTCCAGACATACCAATACATTAGGATTTTTAGTTATAAAAGTACATAGAACGAAGGCGTTGGCCCTAGGTTCTGGGATGACCTTTACAATCGGCAATACTTTTAACTTAATATAAGTTAAAGAATTTAATAAAGTATTGTTTGTAGATATAAAAGAAGAGGCCAGTTCCCCAGTTTTCTCTAATGAGAATAAAGTAGATAATGAGACTATATAGAATGTAGATTGTTTTATTCATTCAGTGTTCAATTAACTTGTAAACGTTCCAACCGAATTCAATATTAAGTATAAATATATAGTTTGAAGTCATCTTGTATCACGAGAGTCATATTAGTAATTAGAATGTTGACGCAGTTTAAAATTTAAAAAGTTTAGTTCAAAAACTTGAATTTTAATCTGGAATTCGTCTAATGTTACTATGCTGAAATGATAGTTTATAATAATGATAGATCATCAGCATTTAAAATTTGTAATTCTATAAAATTTATGTATTTTAAAAATATCTTAAAAAAACGATTGCATTAAAGATTAGAACAAAATTATTAACTTTAATGAGAAGTCACACTCAAATTATTTAGCTACATACGTTAATAATGGGTAATCCAAACTCAAGCATTATTTTAAATATCGTGTGATCTTTTATGTTAAAGCAGAATTGTCATTTATTTAAGATCTAAAAACTATACCATTAACAAAAATGATTCGATTACCATTAAGCAGTGCATTCAATTTGTGTAAATGCACTACAAAAATGGTGAACATTTGGTCGATTTCGAGTGCCTTCTCGTTCAGCTATAATTGTCTATTTACTTTGTCGAAGGAAATAATCTAAACACTTGTATGAATAATATCAGTATCAGATATTTTTCTTATTATTTAATAATTAAGATACTTGCGGACCGGAAGCGAGAATGAATCAGATTTAATTTGATTTCTTATAAACTGGGTAATACCAAAATACATAAAATGACTCACAGCACCACATACGTGAAAACCATAATAACAAAATATCACACGACTCAGAGAAATGGAGTGAGATGAGATGATCGGCGATGTGTGAATAATAATTGAGGTATTAATTAAAAATTCTGTACTTTTAATGAAATAAAATATCACAACCTTTAGAAAAATGTTGATAATTTATAATAACGGATCACCTTTTAAATAAACTTCAAAAGAAATTGTAGATCTCGTTTACAATATTAAGTAGTATTGCTCAGTAGTATATTAACAAGATTTTAATTTAAAACTTGTCTAGTTTGAATTACCAGGGCTTATATAACCTATATAATGGAGACAAATTAGTAATTTTAACGAAATTCTCCCAAAATGTACAAGTAATTAGTTACAGTCTTTGAACAATAATTATTTTGAGTAGCATCAATCATCAAATTAACTGTTCTAAATAAAAACATATTTGTTAGCAAAATTTAGTATACTATACAATAAAACTTTGTTAGTTTTATTAGGTTTAGATCGGTATTCTAGAAACGCATTGCAATAATGTTTGTAGCAACAACTACGGATATAATATGTGTGTAAGATGTATTTAAGAGCACTGCAGTTGATCCATTGTCCGGCCGCCAGTCGGGTCTAACCAATTGAGTGTTGTCATAACAACAGGCGATAAAGACACGATAAAGACAATTTTCATTTTGTTTTTGCCTGTTTATGTTTTTATTTTGTGTCATTTTTGGTTGACGATGAGAATTAATTTTTATTTCTATTGCTTCCGCTATGAAATTTAGCACATGACTAAAAAACATATGCCGGCAACGTTGGTTGTGCGGGACGGGCGCGGTTGTATAAAATGTTCATCGGACACATCCGACTTAATTTTATCAGACCGACAATGGGTTGTCAGTTATTAAATATTATGTACACGTGAAAGACTATTAATTTTGGATTAAACGCACGGACTTATAAAATATTTTTATAAGAGTATGTTAAATTATAAACGTTTCAATTATTTTTCTAAAATTTTAATAAATTTAATAAATTTTGTAAAATATAAATGCAGTGTAAATAAATAACTATGTAAATAACTAATAAGTGTAAAAATTACTCTTGCATGTTATTTAAACGAAACTGAATCCTTTTCAACTAATTCATCAAGCAGCTCTAGGGAATCCAATACGGGAGCAAAATTCAATACTGGTAAATAATAATACTCTACCAGTAATATAACCGGGTCCCAAGGAAATTATGTAACTGAACAATTAAGCATTTTTATTACTGGAGCTGGTTATTTATTTTACATAACGAACGATTAATGTTTTATTATACAAATTATATTTTTTATATCTCACGCATTTTTTATAAAGCTTTCAGAATTATTATTTATAAACAAATTATATGCGTTTAATATTATTTGAATTCAATGCCGCTATTGAATCATTTTACCCGGCAAAAGTTACCGGCACCTTAATATTGGATTCCCAAATGTACAACGAACTAATCATTAAATTGTTTGACTCTTTGTAAATGGAAAAATCCATTGCGATTTGGAAGTTTCAGATATTTTAAAAATTGTTCTTAAAACTAATTTGCATGTAGTCATCTATTTCAATTAATCTTTTATATAATTTGATAACTGTAGTTACGCCCTTAAACTTTTAATATATAAATTAATATCTTTCCTAGAAATGTAAATGAATTTTAAAAAGATTTTTGCTTTTTCTTTGTGCATATTATTTAGTTTGTAGTATTTTGTAATCATTAATCACGATAAATAATATAATTGAACTTCAGACCGATTCAAATAAGGCATGTTCTTCAAATTGTATGCATTAATAATGATAATTTAGCGTTAGTGATTCATTTTAATTGTATATGATACGAACATTGTGTACCATGAGTTTCCTAAAAAACGTTCATGTGTATTGTTTATATTCATTAGTCCTTCTGATTTAATTTAGATTGATTAAAAACAAAAATTGAAAATACGCCAATTACAAAATTTTAAATTGTTATTAATATTTAAAAATGCTTAAACCTAATTAAAATCACTTTTAGTAAACAACACATTTTTGTTTTTGTAAATTTTAGGCTTAAAATAATTGTATAATAATTTACATACATCAATATTACATACGTACATATTTGTATCTTTTTTATATGGTGTTGTTGCTTTGATAGAGATTGAGAAGTGAAAAATGCAATATCTATTTTAACCTTCTTAGAGACTATTCATACCAACCACGAATTGCGAGTGAACTATTTTTAGAGAATTATGACATAAATTAGATTTAAATAGCAAAAAATGTCTCTGTTTATAACATTACTATCATTACTATCAAATTAATCTAAATTAGCTATGCCCTAAAATCATTAACATTAAGAAAAAACACAAATTCGTAAATAATATGACATTACTCGCAAATTCGGAGGGCGAAAACATACTTTTCACTCTCGTTCAATCTAATTTATTTAGTTCGAATTTTGCATTTAGTACCTGACGCCGATCAATTTTAACTACATATATAAATCGGCGATATATAGTTTAAAAAAATCGATGTTAGGCTCACAGTAGGCTATTATCGAAACGATTATTTGTGAAACCTATAACATATTCGAATAAGTAACAAATAAGTAAGATGACTTAAAGATTTTTAAAACCGGACCTCTCGCGTTAAAATTGTTAAGATTCACCAAATTAAATCTTTCATACTTTCATACAGCGAGCATCGCTTTACATTTCACTTTCAAATGTCAATAATAAATTCAGGCTTTGACTTGTAAATACATAATTAAAAGAAATAAATTATTGAAAAAAATATTTCTATACGAAAAAATCGCAAATGTAGGATACATCAATATTCAACACCCAAATTAAAATAATACAGGGTGAGATACCTTTAATAATATGAAGTCCTCAAAATAAAATTCTTTATTTTCTTATTCTTCAAGATATTGAGAAAGATATGTATTCGATTTCTGATTCACTATCGCCCATTGTGAAGGAGAATGATTTAGTCATATCAAATATGTTTTTTGTGTATTCGGCTTTCAAGTCCGCTTCACGGGACCAGATTCAAATCCTAGAATTCGAAATTCTTACTGAGTTAAAAATATTTCAACTCAAGAAGAGAAAAAGGGGCGTTTTTAGCCATTCTAGTTGATTTGATTGGGAGAGGCCGGATTTAAATTCCTAGGATTTGAATCCGGTCTCGTGAACACGGCTTCACGCTTCTTTGAAAACTGATTAATTTTCTGTCAATTTCTTGTAAAAATACTTAAATTAATTATTAAAATTGATTAAATATTTTGTCAAACATTTGTTTTGATGTTGCTATTAAAATAAGTATGTGAAATCAATTCGATTTGCTTAGTTTTACTTACTTATTTGTGGCATCATTAAAATAAATAAGTTTGAAATAATATTGTTTCGAATACACATATTTTCATAATCTCAAAATTGATTGAGCTTTGTACGCTGTCACTATCATTCATATAAAATTGCTCGCATTTGCTGCGAACTGAATTCGCGTGTGAAATTAAATCGCGGATGATTCTATCTAAATATTATGAGACATCCATCCCCGTACATAAGGTGTTCCTGGATTTCCGGCAAGCCTATGACTCGTTTGAACGAGAGAGATTGTAGTCTGCCTTGGAATATCTAGGTATGCTAACAAAATTGGTACGACTACGTAGAATGACAGTGACACAGTCTCAATGCTCAGTTAAAGTTGAGAACATGCTATCGAGAATTTTTGCAGTTAACTCGGGTGTTCGGCAGGAAGATGCTCTGTCTCCGATACTCTTTAATCTCATGTTTGCGTAAATCTTTCATAAAATTGAAAAACCTCAACGCAACATCTTATATCGCCAGTTCAATCAGGTGCTTGCATATGCAGATTGGACTGAATGCGTGATTGTACTGAATAGCAACGGAGTGAAGGAAATTCTTGAACCGCTTGTAGAGTTTTCGACTTGTTTCACTCCAGATCAATGAGCCTAAACCAAAATACGTGACCTTGAACAGTAGCACACCAGATGGTAGTAGTGGCCACTACACATTTGAGTGAATGGTTTAAATATTTGGGCTCTCTTATCACTCATGATAACAGTGTGGGTGAGGATATTAAAGCGGGGCTGGCAGTCGAGCTTTATATCCTCTAAGGCCACTGCTAAAATCTAAACACCTATCAATTGCCGTGATGCTGAAGCTTTACAAAGCGTTGATCATGCCCGTTGTTGTGTATGGATGGATGTGAAAGTTGGACGCTGACCGACAAGTACGAAAGATGGCTCCTTACATTTGAGAGAAGAATAATGCGTGTGATACCCTAATCGCGAATTAGATGGTACATACCGAGCTCTGTACAATGCCGAGATCAGAGATCTGATGAAGATCCCCAATATTGTATATGAATTAAGATCAAAGTATGCGAGTATGCTGGCTCGGTCACATTAGGCGTGCTGATCCGGAACGAATTGTGCAGCAATCTCTCAAACGAGAGCCACCATATGGTAGACACAGAGGTCGTTGCATATGACGATGGCTCCACGGTGTAGAGAATTACTTGGCTTCAGATTGTCTAAAACAGTACGAAGAAGCCCAGGATCGAAACCGTTGGAGCCAGATTGTTGACTCAGTTAGGGGCTAGTAATGCACTTTTAAAAACTGTATTATTATTATTGTATTAATTGTATAGTTAAGAAGATACTGTTAAAATATTTTTCCAGTTTGGTGGTTTACACCAAAATAATATTATTTTGCTACTTTCGGTATAAAACCATATTATAAAAGATATTTAGTATTCCTTTGACAGATAGTATAAAATATAGCCTGGTTTAATTTGAATTAAATAGCCGTAAGATTTCATGCCCGAGAGTTCCATACAGTGAGCATAAGTATGTTTACATACGTATTTTTGTCTGCTGTTAGACCCCAACATTTTTTTTCACGAGCAACGAGCAACTTCAAACTTTTTAGGAAGATGATCTTTCTGTAATTTGTTTTAAATATTAATTCGTGATTTCGTTTAAATCCCTTAGACGAAAAAAAGTGCGTGAACCGCTTTGATTTCAACAAGACGATCCAACAAACCATACAATTCGTTATGACCGTTTCAAAACCATGAAGCTAACCTAAAATATAATGAGTATATTTTTACTACATAGCAATAATATGCTGGTTTTCATTGAACAGTGGACAAAACATTGCTGTTTTTCTTGAGCCCGCGATATCGTTTTCTCGATTTTCATAATGTCAATGTTTTGAATTATACGTAAGATAAAACTATTATTAGATTATTACCTACTAGATCAGGGGCCCTATGATTTTCGACTACGATTTTCGACGACGGTCGTTTTCCTAGGTAGGCAAAGGAAGAAAAAGGAAAACAATCCTATAAATTTACTATTGTTTACCTTTTTCTTCCTTTGCCTACTATAGGAAAACGACAGCTGTCGAAGATAGTAGTCGAAAGTCATAGCAGGGCCCCAGATCTACATATTTCAAAACCATGCAATTATTTAAATTTAGACGCAATCCTAGTCTCGAGTATTTCCACAGTACAATAGTAAAAGCAATATGCTGTAAACGTAGCAACTTGGATATACAAATATATTTTAGCTGGTTCTAGCTCGAGAATCGTGATTTGAGGATGCTTATTAAATATTAATACTGTTAAAGGTCTTACATATTCAACAACCTATTCTATAGGCTCGATAATTTATAATAAATATAATTTATTTTTTTTAGAAAGAAAAATATTATTTTCTATTATTACACTGTTTTTAAACAAGACCAAATGCTCTAAGTATGTATACTGGGTTATTGATTTTTGTGTATCACTTCAACATATACCGATTGTAATATTGCATTTATCCGGAAATAGATTACCCAACTGATCTATGTCTGTACTCTGTAGATATATGCGAAGTACAAAGTGTTTAATTGTAAAGAAAGAAATTTGCTAAAACAAATTTTAAAAAAAATTTATATGTTTAGGATGATTTAGGATGTTGGAACCGCATCCATAGTTTTCCTAAATACCGAAACAAAAGAACTCAGGTGTTTATAAATTTAGAAGCATGAAAAGTCCTTCGATAACTTTAGCAAAATAATTGATTGGCCGATTTGTACTCCAGTGCTGGGATGTTCTATAATCACTTCGATTCGCTTCGATAGACATTTGTGTCCCTTTTTTTACGAACAAAATTGTGCTCCATTGCGTATTTTGAATTACGTTTTGTCTATTGCGATCTCAGCCTGTTAGAATAAATTTGCAAACTATCTCTTATTCCTCTTTTCACTTGCTATCGAAAATAAAAATATTGGTGATATTTTATCGAATGAATTTATAGAAATAGAATCGAGTAGGCTATGATCACAATATAAATTGCGAAATAGAATACAATTTTGTTCGTAAAAAAAGAGACAAATGTCTATCTATGAAGTGATGATAGAACATCCCAGCACAGATTGCAACCTAACCGAGCATCTTTAAGGAATTTTAATTAGCATATTTATAATTTATGAGGAATCAGGCAATTTGGAACAGTAAATTAAGTGTGGAGTAATCTCCCTATTACAAATATCATAACAATTTTAACGTGATAAGCAAAATCAAATGATAAGCACCCCATAATTAATAAATAACACTTGTAAGTATTATAGTTCTTACTTTCATTAATATGACAAAATTGGTGTTGTCAAATGCCAACATTTTTTTATTTATTTAACAAAATAACAACCTGATACATCATAATAGCGACATTTCTTTATTCGTATGTTGTGCTAATACATAACACAAAATGATATTTTGAAAATTGAAACAAAGTAGAAAGAATGAAAATTAACGTTTTTAAATAAACTAAATTTTATTGCAAAAAAAGTACATATATACTTTTATTTATTCTTTCTTGGCAAATATAAAAAATTAGCGCACGAGGCTTACCTTTACTGTAATATTTTTATTATTTGTGACAAAATCATAGATATTTTGATTCAGCATTGGGACTGATGTTGCTGCATTTCCAGTTGCTGTTGCATTTTGACCAAAACCACCATCGTCTTTGTCGCTTAAACTTTTTTGGTTATTATCAGTCGCACTACGTTTAACAATATTTTTTATATTATTATTGTTAGTCTTAACATTACTTAAAAAATTAAAATTATCAAATCTATTATCCATATTATTATTAGGTATCACAATTAATTTTGGTTTTCTTGCTACGTTATCATCGTCAGAACTATCCACAAATAAAGCCTTCGGTGATAATCCATTACGGTAAATATTTATTTCTAGCGATGGTTTTATGAAATATATGAGCAGGAGTAGATAAAAGATTTTTAAATTCATTTTTTCATATACCGGACAGTGTAATCACACAACACTTGTATTTTATTATATATACAAAATGAAAACAATTTTCACAATAAATTTCTTTTTGCTTATTTTTATCGGAATGACTTTACTTTATGCGATTTTATTTTATGTCGAACATTCGACTCTTGACAATTACAACTTATCAAATGCGAAATGAAAATAAAGAAAGAATAGGTAAGCATTTTATTTAGTACAGTGGATTATTCGGTGTTATTTTGATTTCTGAGTTCAATAATAGATGCCAGTACAATACAATAAGTGTTGCATTATATACATCCATCAACCAAAACGAGTAATAGATTATCGGCGAAAAGCGGCGTAGATTCGTATTTTCTGTGCATCAAATTTGAATAGTTTACGACTTTACGTGCATATTAATTACTGAAAATATCAGTTATCTTTAAGTATGTAAGTATTATAAAATCTCGTTATCCACAGATAAATTGGGTTTAAGATTTTTTTGATTGATTTATTGCGAATGGGAAAAAGGTTAAAATATTATGTTAGACAAGAAATAGTTAGTTCTTTTTTCTCTAAAATTTGTTGAATGTGCTTATTTCTAAGGAATTGTTTAAAACAGATAACAATTTTGGTTTGAATACGTATGACAAATGCACACATGAAATGCTGACATTCATCGTGTGGTAATTGGTATTTTAAGGGATAAATCAAATTTTGCACTACTTTTTAATGGTTTTCTAATAGCTTTGAAGATAAGAATTGATAATCAACTGATATCTCGATTTTAAAAAAATGTGATAAAGTTGGTTTTGCGTGGCACCTCCTCATACATGTATGTATACATATTATATATATATATATATATATATATATATATATATATATATATATATATATATATATACATATATATATATATATATATATATATATATATATATATATATATATATATATATATATATATATATATATATATATATATATATATATATATATATATGTATATACATATATATATATATATATATATCTTTGATTATAAAATAATCTTACATTATAAAAAACGCACTTGGCAATAATTTCTCATTGATCTGTATATTTTTATTCTAAAAATAAATCTTAAACGTCAAACCACGTGTATAATCGTTTCAACAATTTCCCGCTAGGTACGGTTTGTGATCCTCCAATCGTCAATAAAAAAATGTTCTCTTTGTTCAAACGACGTTCTAAAAAATCAGTTAGAAACAAATACTTATTTGTAACAATTGCATTTTATATATAATTATTATAAATTACATATGGTATAAACATGAATTTTATTTGCGACAAATCGATAAAAATTTATCGTAAACGATACAGCATATACGATTCGTAAGTATATAGTAAAACGATTTGCTTACGGTACGAAAAACATGACACGTGAACGTATCCCAGAACTTATACTTTTTACGAAATTATCATATGACGGTGGATTCAAAAACGAACCGTTTTTAAATCACAAAAGCGGCTCGCATATACGATGCTTTGTATGATATTGATTATTGTTACGTATCGTAGACGAATCACTTTGTTTAGAAGTTTTGAGATGCCCGTACCCAAATATTTTTACTTCCAGCTTTTTGCACGCAATTTCCAGGACTCAATCTAAAGTGGTAACCAGGGATGACATAAAAAAAATTAGGAAAATAACGTAAAAAAAAATAAGAATGCGATAAATGGCATTTCTGTGTATTCGCCCATGGAAAAAATAACGTAACGTAAAAAATCCAACGAAACCTCGTTAAATTTCATCTGTCACATAAAAAAAATTAGGAATGCGAAATTTTTCGCCCAAACATAAGAAAAAATAAGAGAGATGGCAAAACAGATGTTTTGTTTGATATTTTAAGGAAAACAAAAGGGAATAATATTTTCATGCGGTGGTAGCCATTTTAATATTTGTATCTTATGATTATTTTTTTCATACATATGTACACATATATTTAATTATATTTCTATTTAATTGTTAATCAAATATAAATAATTTTTTAAAATTGTATGAATAATTTTTATTAAGTGTGATAATAAATAAAATATTGAAAATTTTATTGTTCTGCTGTTACAATTTGATTAGATTTCATCATTGTTTAAGAAATTATTTATTAAAATTTGATTTTAAGGAAATAATAGGACATAGTTAACAATATATATATAGTTAACACACGTTTAATTTGAAATCTAAACTGATTTAATTGAAAAATTAATGTTTTATTCGAAATACTCATGTGATACACAAAAAATGAATAGTTATGCAATAATCAAAAATGTAAACAAAACAAACGCTGCCACATAAGAATTATTATGTTTCTATGGTTTGAATGTCAAAAAAAAAGAAAAACAATTGGTTTCGATAAAATTCTTATTTTTTTTTATGTTCTTATTTTTTCCCTGGTTGACTCTTAAACAAAGTTTAGAATAACATCCAGCTGAGTTCCGTATTAGTATAAAAATGCCTATGAAATTTGGTACGAAGGTTTGGACCTGGAGCAACTCGAAATATCGGAAATTCGGAATAAATGTAAATATGTACTTATAAGTTTTTTTGGACAAAAGCAAGTGTGAAAATATTGCACTTGCCTGTTGTCGATATTTGGCTGGTTTTTTAATGAAAAACATTTATTTGAGAACTTATAAATTAACATTCTTTAATCTCATTATTAATCCAATTTATTTACACTAAATTTTAAACAAAATTATATTATTATTTTTATTATTCTAAAAAGTAATAAATCGTAAATAATACTAAGGTATCGTAAGCATTAATCGAATTTATGTAAAAATTCTCAAAGACGGAAACTCACGGGACCGAATAAAATTCCGTGTCTCAGGATTTTTCCGGGTCTGAGGAGTTGTCATCAAATGTTCCAAACAATTTAGCGATTTTTTAAATGCGGGAAATTTTTACTATACATAATAAATAAAATATTAAGATGTTACATACAATATGTATGTTGAAGTCGTACATTGAAGTCGCAGGCCATCATTTTGAACACTTATTTTAGATTTACAAAACTGAATAAATTGTTTTGATGACGAATTTCGAGTATTTCCATTGAAAACGTGATGTTTTTTGATGTGATTTGATGTGATGATGAAAACGTGATGATGATTTTTCAAAATTGTATGTACATTATATTATTTGTGTTTTACGATACTTGTATTTTTCGCAAATTTCTTGAACGCTTTTCTTTTTTACAATTTTTGCTATCAATTAAGATTTATGGGCTTCATTTGATGAAAATTAATTGCATTTATAAATTTCATGAAATATCATCCTCTAGCAAAAGTATTGTTAAGACATATCTAATTGACAGATTCGATAGAAGTTAGTAACATTTGATGTTCAAATTTCCGCATCTCAGGAGTTTTTAAAATAATATTCCTATGACATAGTTTCATTCCGTCCGTGTCTCGAGGATTTCCCTGAAAAACGACAAAATTATATTGGTTTAATTATGACATATTAGTACTTTTGAAATATTTCCGTCTTTGATGGGATTCCGTGAAATTGGATTTCCGCCTATGAGCATTTTTACATATTTATTTTATCGATGTTGCTGACAATGACAAGAACAACATTACATTTAGTACGTGGATACTAGGATGGGTCAAGTTATCATGTAGTTAACTTTGGATTTAATCCGAGTTATCTTTTCTTGCGTTTATGCTGCAGAGTCATTTTGTATTCGAGCCGAAAGTGGGTTGAAACAAAGTTATAATAATTAACAGTGTTAAAGGCCATTACTGGCCCCTTACTGAATCAACAATTTGGCTCCAACGGTTTCGATCCTGAGCTTGGTCTTCATACTGTCTAAGACAATCAGAAGAGGCCAAGTCGTTCTCTACATCGTGGAGCCATCGTCGCCTGCAACGACCTCTGCGCCTACCATATGGTGGCTCTCCTTTCAGAGATCGCTGCACAATTCGTTCCGGATCAGCACGCAGAACGTGACCGAGCCAGCGCACTCGCTGGGATCTAACTTCATGTACAATATCGGGGATCTTCATCAGATCTCTGATCTCGAAATTGTACAGAGCTCGGTATGTACCATCTATTTCGCGTTTAGGGCCGTAAATCACACGCATGATTCTTCTCTCAAATGTAAGGAGCCATCTCTCGTACTCATCCGTCAGCGCCCAACTTTCACATCCAAACATAACAACGGGTCTGATCAATGCTTTGTAAAGCTTCAGCTTCACGGCACTTGATAAGTGTTTAGATTTTAGCAGTGGCCTTAGAGGATACAAAGAACGACTGCCAGCTGCCAGAAACAAAGTTATAAACGTAATATATTAAACATTTATGTATAAAAATGTATTTCAGAAAGAAACATTTAAACTGTAAATTAAAATCCCACCAACAAAAAATTTGAAAAGGTGGTAATAACGGCAGCCGGCACAAAAGAAAAAGAAAATAACGTTCATATTTTTGTTGTTGTTGTCTTTCGACTCGACTCTGGTTATTGAGCTTTTCTTGAGTTAACTCGACTCGCGACTCTACAAATTTGTTAGATCGAGTCGAGTTAACTACATAAGATACCTCTACAAATTTGTTAGATCGAGCCGAGTTAACTACATAAGATGACTCGACTCTATTTATAGTGAAAGATAACCTAGGTTGGATTCTTTACATAAATGTACTAATAGTATTGATCAAAATAAAAATCAACTTTATTTTGCTTATAAGCGAGTTCCAGCTTAACTTACAAAAAATTGGATATTGGCAGAGCTTAAAGTCATTGCCAAATGCAGTTGTAATTCCAATCGATTTGGTAGAAAATATGGTAACACACGCCACATGAGCAAAACAAAAATACGACCGTTTTTTCAACAACAGCATTTTGTTGTTGTTTGTTTTTTAACAAAATTAACACCGAAGTGAGGTTATACTCACAACGAAAATAAATATCGCCGATAATTTGGTTCATAATTTTTATTGGGAAGCGTTCGGACCAGACAAAATTATACCATTTAAGTAAAAAATGTTGGAGGACCGACAGAATAGAAAAACTCTTATTATTCAATTAAAATTGTTTTATTATTATAAATTTATTGTTTTAATTACTAATTGCAGTTATTTAATAAATTTTCTCAATAATTTAAGCCAAAAATATACAATTATTTAATCATAAATGGAAAAATCGGTCCCAGGCTATCGTTGATATTTTTGTCATGTGATAACGCCTTAAGATTTGTTATACATACTTTCTTATGAAGACCATTGAATGATTTTATCATTATCACCACTCTCATTCCAATTACTCTCATTATTAGTATCTGATCCGGAATTGTCAATATCTTCTGACTGTTGATTGCCCTAAACCGCGGTATGTATAATAATAATAATTTGTCCACTAACAGATTGAAAACTAGCTGTTGCTAATGTTTATAGAAGTTGAAACGTGTAATTTATTAACAACAATATTATGTTATGCAGCTAAGCGGATTTGTAGACGGAAGAAGCGAGAATGGTGGAAGGCCGAGGTTCTGAAAGTACAACAACTCAGCAATGAGCGTAGTTCACGTAATTTCTTTAAAGGAATTACTGGATTGCACCATACTTTCAGGCCTTCGTCAACCGCCATTCGGGACCGGGATGGAAACCTCTGTGTCAACATCGACGCAGTACTTGACGCATGGAGTGGACACTTTACTGAGCTGCTTGATGTTCATCATGCGTCACAGACTGTTGTTGAGCCACCTCTAAAACAGTCTGCGGAGATTTGCACTGAGGAGCCATCCCATGAGGAATTCACTAAGGCCATGCAGAGAATGAAACGAAACCGCTCACCTGGAGTGGACTGCATTAATTCGGAGCTCTTGATATTCGGAGGGGATACTTTGTGGAACTGTCTTTTCGACCTTATTCGATTAGTATGGCGAATCGAAGTTATGCCTGATGAATGGAAAGTGGCCGCGATATGCCCCATCTTCAAGAAGGGAGACCGCTTGAAGTGTGAGAATTATCGCGGTATAGCTCTCCTTTGCACAGCATACAAGTTACTGTCATACATTTTATTGGATAGAATCACTCCTCTGGCGGAGGGCTTGGTTGGTGACTATCAGGGAGGATTTCGTCCGAATCGATCAGTCACCGATCAGGTCTTTTCGCTGCGGATGATTCTATCTAAATATTATGAGACATCCATCTCCGTACATCAGGTTTTCCTGGATTTCCGGCAGGCCTACGACTCGATCAATCGAGAGAGTTTGTGGTCTGCCCTGGAATACCTAGGAATGCCAACAAAATTGGTACGACTGTGTAGGATGACAGTGACGCAGTCTCAATGCTGTGTTAAAGTTGAGAACAGGCTATCGACAATTTTTGCAGTTAACTCGGGTGTTCGGCAGGGAGATGCTCTGTCCCCGATACTCTTTAATCTCATGTTGGAGTACATCTTTCGTAAAACTGAAACACCTCAGCGCAACATCTTATATCGCCAGTCCAATCAAGTGCTTGCATATGCAGATGACATATGCGTGATTGGACTGAATAGCAACGGAGTGAAAGAAATACTTGATCCGCTTGTAGAGTTTTCAGCTTCTGTTGGACTCCAGATCAATGAGTCCAAAACGAAATACCTGATCTCTGGTTTTAGAGACAATGGCACACCAGATTTTAGTAGTGGCCACCACACGTTTGAGGGAGTGAGGAGGTTCAAATATTTGGGCTCTCTTATCACCCACGATAACAGTGTGGGTGAGGATATTAAAGTGCGGCTGGCAGCTGGCAGTCGTTCTTTATATCCTCTAAGGCCACTGCTAAAATCTAAACACTTATCAAGTGCCGTGAAGCTGAAGCTTTACAAAGCGCTGATCAGGCCCGTTGTTATGTTTGGATGTGAAAGTTGGGCGCTGACGGATGAGTACGAGAGATGGCTCCTTACATTTGAGAGAAGAATCATGCGTGTGATTTACGGCCCTAAACGCAAAATAGATGGTACATACCGAGCTCTGTACAATTTCGAGATCAGAGATCTGATGAAGATCCCCGATATTGTACATGAAGTTAGATCTCAGCGAGTACGCTGGCTCGGTCACGTTCTGCGTGCTGATCCGGAACGAATTGTGCAGCGATCTCTGAAAGGAGAGCCACCATATGGTAGGCGCAGAGGTCGTTGCAGGCGACGATGGCTCCACGATGTAGAGAACGACTTGGCCTCTTCAGATTGTCTAAGACAGTATGAAGACCAAGCTCAGGATCGAAACCGTTGGAGCCAGATTGTTGATTCAGTAAGGGGCCAGTAATGGCCTTTAACACTGTTATTATTATTATTATTATTATGTTATTTAAAAAATATATAAATTGCCGTACTAAACATGGTTTACATATCTGCAAAAAATTAATTTTGAAAAAATCAGGCTTATGTCGAGTTTTTTCGGCTTTCTAAAAAAATATCAAATTTCCGTTGCCCGTAAAGAAACTGATGCTTTTTTGTTCCTGGGTTAGTAAAGAGAAAAAGAGAGGCAAATATTGATAGAACTTGATACTCGTATATGTATATCACTTTTTTTGATACGAATTAATTCAACATTAATTTTAAAAACACGTATTTAAAGAACAAAAAGAGAAACACGAATGACTACAAATGACGTTTCGCTTTGTTTATGTTTATATCTTCGAATTGACGCATAATTTTGTGTTGGTGTTGTACATCATGTACATCAAAACGACGTCAACATTTTTTGCTATTTTTTTGATGTACATCCCTTTTGTTGTCACGAAAGAATTCGACATTAAAGTTTCGAAGCTATTTTTAAACATAAAATCAAAATACTACCCTTAAATTGATATATGAAAATAATAATATTGTTTATTATTACACAAATGTAATCAATTTTACGAACTTATCGTTCTATTGATCACGGTATGGGTGTTTTTGTTCAATATTTTCATTACGATAAGGTAACATTTGTTGTAGTTAAGTTAAAATTGCCTCAATCGAGCCATTAATATTTAATAGTTACAAATAAGTCAATTATATGAATAACAACGTAATAATAAATTTACAAGTAAATTACAAGATCATTTGTCATATTAAAACAATAAAATTAATTTATTTTGTATTGTTTTAATAGGTAATTTGGGGTTTTTGTTTTTTTTAT
Organism: Tipula unca; assembly: GCA_951394425.1. Classification (NCBI taxonomy): domain Eukaryota; kingdom Metazoa; phylum Arthropoda; class Insecta; order Diptera; family Tipulidae; genus Tipula; species Tipula unca. Next base: position 100,263,039 of record OX596380.1, read on the forward strand.
AGAAAATTACCAAAGTTTAAATAATTTTTTAGCAAAATTAATAAAATTAATTTTAAAATACACCACATTTCTTCTAAATATTTAAAACATAAAATTATCTAAATTTTTTTTATTTTTTATTCGGAATTATTTTATAATAAATTTTTTATGTTTATCTAATGGCTCCACAGTTTTAAACAGATTGTTGCAAGAAAATAATATGTAGGTTATCTATTGAAAACAATTACTAATCACGACACAGTTGTCCTATTTACAAAAATTGACACTTCCCCCTCGTTCTATCAATATTTACCTCTCTTTCTCTCTTTACTAAGTCAGAGACAAAAAAACATCAATTTCCCATTAATTTCTACGCGTTCTTAGGTGTCAACGAAAATTTGATATGTTTTCGTTGATAACACGAAAGAATTTGACATAAGTATTGTATTAAGTGTGTGTGCCAATTGAAATAAAAAGCGCATAAAAAATTAAAAAAACAAAATTTATTCACTACAAAAATTTTAACTGGCCAGACCAGTTAAAATTTTTGATTTGGTTACAACCACGCCAACTTATAAATATTTTGTACGCTATAAAATGCAAGTTTTTTTTTGATGCTTTGACAGAATCTCTATTAAATGTTTGTAAAATTTGCACAAATTATGCGCGATTTACACGTTCCAACAATTTTTTTCCAACATTTTTTGTAGACATTCAGAGCTACACGCAATAGAAAAAATGTGTATGCGATAAAAAGAGATACGCATAATACAAAAATGGCGTCGTGCTATAATTTTTTGTCGGTGTCAAATTACAATAAAACTTTTGACTTTAATAAACAGTGAAATCCTTGCCGCTCATGGCTATTTCGGTTTATTTATTGGTTTTGCGCTATAAATATTTGACAATAAAAAAAAATCGCCATTTTAATTGTGTTTGTTGCTATAAAATATACTCGGATCGAGTGTATTTTATAGCAACAAATTTTATTTTTATGGAAACAAATTAAAAAAAAAAAAAAATAAGTCCAACAAAATTTTGTTTGTTTATATGTTTGTTCTTGTCTTTCAAATAAATTTTGCGATATACTAATCTCTTCATTTTTTGTTGGCCAACATTGTTGGAACGTGTAAATCGCGCATTAGGCAAATATTTTATAAAACCTTTGCTCACTTTAATGTTTATAAGATTTCAAATTTATTTTAATTCAAGAATCTTATATTAAAATGATATTATAAAATCATGAAATTGCGCCAACAGCAAAAATTGTTAAACGTCATAAATTTTAACTGATTCCAATTGGCACAGCAAACCAGTTAAAAAATGAGGAAATTTTTTTTATTTTCACCATAGGTAAAATATTTAACTTTTTAACTTCGATTGGCACACACACTTAGTTGCTAATTGAAACGATACGAGCTAGCGTAGCCATGTTTTTAACTGAACGAAACCTAAATCCCTTGCATCGATTAAATGGCAAAAACGTTGTTAGAAACGAATGTCATATGGGAAAGCCTTGTTTTAAATCGGCAGGTTGACAGAAATATAATACATATACATATGTACATACTAAAATTTTCACTACAAGTTAACCTAAAATTAAGTAGAAGATAACCCGACCGTAACTATAAACGTACTTTACGTACTATGTAGTAAGTACCTACACATTTGCTACATCCAAAAATATATTAGAAACATTAGAATCCCATTAATTCTTAAACGACGTAAGTTTTGGTATTTTGAACTACATTTTCAAAATGAAAATAGAGTTTAATGAATTAAAAGTTATATTAATTTAATAGTTAAATACAAGAATAATAATTAAAGTGTATATATCATAAAATAAAATAAGTTTTTATTTGTAAAATATTGGTTTTAATATAAAAAGTTATTTAAGTTTGAAGTTTTGGACAACGCCCACTGGCTCGGGTGATTAGAATTTTTCTTCTCCACTCGGTTCCTGTTCGTCGTTCTGTTTTTGTTTTTAGTGACATCATCACCTTTAATTAAAAATAAATTCAATTATAATTTTGATTTATTTATTGATTACAGTTTATCCTTTTTATTCAGTGATCTTTATTTAATTTATGCTTAGTTATAAATACACAAAATACAATTATTGATAAAATTTATTTAAAAAAAAGTAATTGCGCATGCGTGCTTAATATGTAATAAACATTTCATTTTTTTACTTTTACTTACAATACAGTCACACAATACAGAGCATAGAGCAAATTTCGATATATTTTAAGACGGGCGTAGAAAATTAAATGGACAGAATTAAAATTAAAAATTATAATACAATATAAAGTGAAATAATTTATTAAAAATAGTGAAATTTTATATTCAAAAACAATAAATTGGATTTTATAAAAGCAACTCATTTAAATTGTAAGTAAAAGAAGTTATACATAAAACATAGGTGTAGCTATCAAAAAATTTTGGTTTGATTTTATATTTTTTAAAAATGGCGTCATCATGACCATCATCAATTAAACAAGGAAAACCATATAAAATAAAATATAAATATAGAAAATTTATTTTTAAAATAATGATCTTACTTTTCTTAATTTCTTAAAAAATTCTTATAAGAAAAAATTGTTTATTGTGAGTAGTTTTTTGTTTTTAATTTCGTTGTGTTCTTATAGTTAAGAATTGCCTACATAATTTTGAGTTTTCTCAAAATACAAAACCAAGTAATATGCAGAAAATATGTACACGCCCTGTAATATATGCATGAAATATTTAAATATTTAAATTTAGGTATTAAATTTCAATATTTTAATACTTCTTATTTAATTTTTTAGTGTAATAAGGCGTGTTAAACGTTTTACGAAAAGGCTCATTTTGTTTGAATCTAATAATTACTAGCAATATGTATCTATACGTGTTTAAAATTTGTATTCTAATAATTTGCAACCTGTTTTAAATATTTTATTCTATTCGTCTTTTTTTAGACATAAATATTATTTTAATTACGATTATTTCAAATTATGTTGTAGTATATTATATATAGTTCAAATTAAATTCATTATATATAATTAAATCAAATTTAAAAATCAAATTAAATTCTATATAATATATATTATGTATATATTTCAAAGGGTTAAAATATTAATGAGGTCATTCCAATTTTTTTGATTTCTCAAGCTAGAATGTTAATTCCTATTTAATCCGAATTTAGTTATAATTTCCTAAATCATAACATGCGTATTATAGTTATGTACTTGCACCATGGGCCCAGAGTGGCATTGAGTGCGGAAACTGCTTGGGTTCCAGTCAATTTTAATAATAGTTATGTACAGCAATGAAAAATTAAATAGACATATTTAGGTATGTATGTGTTTTTCCGAATAATTATATAATTCAATGTTAATAATTCTATTTAAATTACCCATCCTTTTCATATATAAATTATGATTTCGCTCCTTATTCTTCCGCACTTATTGAGTTTCATACTGGGCAAATTTTAATACAATATTCCTTAGCTATTGACGATTGTAGTAGTGGACTAGGCGCCTCTCGTGGACAAAAATTAAATTAAAATACACATGTCAAAATGAATGTTGTGGTTTGTCGCATTTTCTAGTATGGACTATGGAGGAAATAGTAAATATGTAGTTATTATTCATAATCAGATTTTGATTTCAATACAAAAAACTCATTTTGCTAAAATTTCACACTTATTTATTCATTTTTGTTCTAAAAATAAATTATAAACAGACTACGTTTAAATTCATTTCGTAGTTTATCCGCTACGTGGAGTTTGTGATCCTCTAATCGTCAATTGACGATTGTAAAAGTAGAGAAAACGCCTCATGGTAAAAATAAAACAAAATATACGAGCATAATGACTTTTTTAATTTGTGTGGTATTGATAAATACATATACCTAAAAAAAATCGAATTTAGTTAAACCAAATTCAACTAATGCCCAATTTTTGGATTGAATTATGTAAATTTAATGAATTTTTTGATTTTTTTTAAAGTACTTTGTTATATAACTTATGTCGTTATACTGGTATAACTTTAAAATTACTAAATTTTTGTTGTGGAAAGCTTTTGGTAAACCTACAAAAGCATTCAATCTACATTATTCAATCCAAAAAATGGACTTCATTGAATTTGGGTGTAGTTTTAATAACAAATCACGACGTATATATCTGATATCCTAGGGATTGACCTAAATGATGGGTTATATTTAGTTCACATCACAAGATTATATATCTCCTTTTTTGGGTGCTTCTATTCAAAAATACTAATACTATTTCTATTGAAAAAATTCTGTAGTAAAATCAGAATCAATGGATGTATGCACACTGAGATTGGGGTCCAATTTAGCACTTTTTCAGTTATGTCGGCTTATATAACTTATTTAATACAGCGGCGTGAAATAAGTCATTTGACATCCAATTGAAACCGACTTTTATTTCAACATTTAACCTTATATTTAATTAATTGACAGCTCACAATTTTCAATTTTCATTATTCAGTTATTGGGAAATTTTCTGTGTCTTATGAGTTTTCAAATATGTAATTATTAAAATCGAAAATCGTAAACGACAATTTTGTTCAAATCACAATATAATAAATTTCAAAGATAATTTCTACAATTAGGTTTCTCAGAGTTACTGTAGATTTTTAAATAAGTCACGTCTATAAAAAGAACCTCATCTAAAAGTACATATAATAATTTTATCTACAATGTTAATACACTCTCTATTAAACTTATTTTATCATTCAGGGAATTTTATCTTCAATGACCCATTGGTTAATCAAAAGAACACACACAGTATTATTAGGCAATCTTTCACATTTCTCCAGAATGTTTTAACACAATTGAATCGTTCAATGATTGTATTGGCCAAGTGTTGCCGTTGAAGGAGTAAGTAGCGACCATTAAATATTCTTAGGTCACGTGATCGTTATCAGTGCATTCTATTCTTTCTCCAGAATGAATTTAAAAACAACACCCAGTGTGTCTATTTGTATTGACAAGTTTCTGTATTTATCCACCGTGGTTCATTTTAGTCCACAAGTGTGACTTTGTAATTGCGGACTTGTCAAATAACTTAAAATTGAAAAAGTGGGGTGGGGTTGATTACGTGCACCAAAGAAATAATCGGATTTAATCGACATTGCTTTCAAATTTATTTTTGCTAGTTTAAGACTTGATTTAGCAATGCATATATCAAAATTTTCTGTACATATATTACCTTATTAGATCTAGGCATACTACAATAAACTTTCATTGATTCATATAACATTTAGTGTATAACTAAAATAGTCTACAAATTTCTTAAGCAGACTGTTGGTATCGCGCGGAAATTTCCAACTTAGTTATAATAATAATGTGCATACTTTTATTATATTAAACGGCGTGATGTAGAAAATACTAGATGTATTGATGAGTCCATGGATTATGTTACATAAAAAGTCATGCATTGTCTAATAAGAGTTTTTATCCTTTTTCAAATTGAATATAGTTTTGATAAATGTCAAATAATCGAGTTGAAGGTGATATTTTTCTTTCATAGGCTGAAACTCAACTAAAAAAATCGATAGTGCCTGTAAAATGGTTTTTGTAACCAATGTGCCAATGTGGTCAGAGCTACTGTATACTTAGTGAGATCTTACCTTTAAGATACATTTATTCGTTCTTACTGTAAGAACTAAGTCACTGCGAAATGCAATAGTAATGAATACTTTTTTATTTTAAATTGATGAAAAGGTTTTGTTTTTCTTAAGAATAAATCAATTTTAATAATATATGAGCCCTGATCATTGCAATCAATTTGCAAAATAAGGGCAAGTAAGCTCGAGCTGACTTATATACATAATTAAAGATATTTAGTGATTTTGATTATTTAATCATAATCAATGCGTACACAAAAGTTTCTTGACAAATTGTATAGAATCTTTAGGAATTTTTATCTAACTGTTGAAATGAATGATAATGTGAATAATCGAGGCCTATATAAAATACGGCCCAATTGAGGAACTAGGTCTTTTCTTAACAGGTTACAAAATATAAAATGTATAATATAAAATGCACCTAATTGATTAAAAATATTTTTCTCCTTCACTTCAACGAACATAATTGAAAGGAAAAAACTACCAAACCATTTTTTCTCTTTTTGTGTATTTTGCTGTTTTGTAGTTTGTACACATATCATATTTGTCGACTTGTGATTTACAATTCAACTGTAACTCAATCATTGTCTAAATATAAATTAGCTTTTCTCTTGTTAACAAAAAAGGCGAATTAATTCAGATGGTTTTTAAATGAATTAAAATTGTTCTCAATTGTTCATACAGAAATGAACCGCCTTTAATTCGTGTAGTTCTTTAAAATATCGAATGGATGTATGAAAATGTTTTTTTTGTTTTTCATTAACTTGCAACACAATAGTAAAATGTTACTATGTACAAAAAACTATGTCAAGAACTATTTACACATTTCTTTTTGAAAGTATTATCATTATGTGATATTTGCGAGAAAATTTAGTTAAATGAAAAATTATGTTATTTTCCGCATTGATTTTTTTCCATACGAGCAAACATTAAAGGTATCCTTAAAATTATAAAACAAAACGAAAACCGGGATAACGTATTATTAGATTTTATATAATCTTTACTTATTTAAAAATTCGCAAAATTTCATTTAACAAAGTTTCATAAATGTGTATGTACATGTTTATCTAGCTAGTTTGAATAAACTATCGAGACGGTACTGGATTTAATGATTTGAACATACAAGTGATATATTTTAGAATGAATTAACAGTGAAGGATGTTTCAATTAAGATAATAATGAAATATTATTTTTTTCTAATAATGTATTTGTAGTGTGAGCGGTATAATAAAAATATTGCTGGTTTCTGGAAATATGATGCATCAACTGTTTAGTAAATTTACTAATACTGTAATGTTATTTTTTGTATATTTATTTTGATTATGGAAATTTTAAAAATGAATATTTTTTGATATTATGAATAATTGTAGATATAATAATAAATAATTTAAAGTTTGCCAATTTTTATATGAAGTTATAGAACAGTAAATTAAAGTAGTGTGTATTTTTTTTTAGAAATTTTGTTGAATAATATAGTTAGTCTTATACTGTGTGACTGATGGTGCGTTTTTTTATTAACAGAACTTCAAGTTCTATAAGAGCTTCGGGAATAATACTGGGAAATTTTATTTAGTTTAACCAATATATTTAATTTAAGTTCTATTTATTTGAATAAATTTCAACTTCCAACTATATTTTTTAACGTCTATTGTGAAATAATACAGGTATCAAGCATAAAACAATGAAAAATATTTGTTTAAAATATTTCCTTTTAAAATTTCCCTTTTTTTCGAGTTCGTGTACTATGAATTTATCGCGAACTTGAAAAAACCAATGTTTTATCCAGAACATTGAAAAATAAAGTTAAATTTTATTTTATTTCGATAATAGTGAATTAAAATGTGTAGTTTAACATTAAATGTATCTTATTTATTGATAAAAAATTAAATTCATTTGGATTTTACTGAAAAAATGAGAAAATTCTTATCCAGAACTTCATTCCAATAAGAAAATTTTTGAATTAAAAAACACGACTTGAATCGACTAAGCTAAATAAAGTAAAACAAAAATGAAGCTTCTGCTAATGTCTCGTAGGCGAAAACTGAAAAGTCGTTTTGCGAGGTTATTTTTCGATGAGTTCATTTATACTGTGTAAAGTGATGAATAAACATCAAAGTAATCAAATTTGACATTTTATTTAGTAAGTTAAGATAGTTACTTTTATACTAGTGCTATCTATTTAAATATTGTTTTAAGTAACACGTCTAACTTGAGTTTAGTTAGTTTAGTCGGTTGAGGCACACAGCATTATTATATACTATATATGTAGTATGTATACGAATGTGCGGTTAATGATTACCTTAATTAATTTCCGTGGAAGTCATCAAATGGTTGTGGTTTTATATACATGTCTATCGAACAATATACTAGAGTTATTTGTTACATGTGTATCATCTCAGCAATTAGTCCTTTATTAGTTTAAATGTCCCATTATTAATTTCCATGATGCAAAAAACCCATAATTAATTGTCAACACCTTTATTTTGTCAATTTTTCAACAACACTTGTAAATAATCTAAATAATTACTAAAAGCGTTTCACTATGTTGTGATTACAATGATAGTGTAACTTATTGTCTAGCTACAGTTTATAATAATGAAATAATGATAAGATCCAATTTTAAAGCTAAGATTCAATTATGTACATATGAGAGGCTTTGTCGAGCATAATAAAACTTTTAACTGTTTGAAGGTAAATATTGTATCATAGTACAACAATAGAAGTGGTAATGTTTAGCGGTTTTAAAGTTTTTAAATACAATAAATAGCCTTTAAATTAAATTTTATAATCTTCCGCTATAATAAGTTCAAAATTAGAACTTCGTTCGAATAATTCCATGTTTACCGAACGTTCAAGCTATTAAGTATTCCCTGTTTTTTTCTTAAGACTATTGCGATTGTTCGACTTAATCAATCAATTTTTCTACTTAATACATATATGAATAATTTATATTTTTAACATGCTTGAAAAACCACAAATATGAATGATAATTAAAATTACTGATAATTAAGAATTTATTTATTTTATTATTTTATCGTTTTGTCACCAGTTTTTGTGAAAAGCAAAACAAGTACATAAATTGTAAAAAAATATTATATAATCTTTTTTAGCGGAGGCATTCTAACTTTTAGCGTTAGAAATTATGTCAATAATTAATAAGTTTTCACTTGTTACCACTATCTAGATAGTGATAATCTGCACTATATTGTTACCACAAATAGCCCAGATGTGTATATCTGCTGAAGAATTTTTTAGGCATATTTTCTCATGAGATTTGGATTTATTATCAAATATTTACAATTTATAAATTTTTTCAATTGATTTATTAATATAAATATGTATGTCATATCAAAAAATCAATCACTTTCTTTAAGATACACACCTTAACTGGCTTCGATCTATTTTTATAGTGTTGGTAAAAGAAACTGCAAAATAAAAGAAAATTACAAAAATAAGGAAAATAAAAATTTTCGAAATTTTTGTTTTATGATTTAAGACTGACTATGCGCATAATAAAAAATTTCTAATAAGCATGACATAACATTTTGTGTTTAGTATTTTCCTTGCAATGAAAATAAATTTTCCTGTTTTCCATTTATAAAAGTTGAACTAAATGAATAGTGTGTTTTAATATTACTGTGAAAAATGTTATCACTACAATTTCACACACACAATGATTATATTTTTCTAATCAATGTATTTTTTTAAATAAATATAAAATTAAAATAAATATATAATTTGAAGATAATAACATTTAATAAAACCACACAAAAGATAAGACAAAATTAAAAAGTATACAAATTATGTTGGTATGTATGAGTACATAATTCAAAAACTTTGATTTTATAGACCAAAGTTGAATGATTTTATTTATTATATAGTTTTATAAATTTTCAAATATGTACATACATATATCATAATATATTTGGCCAATTTCATCGATTTAATTGAATATAAATATTAATATATATATATATATATATATATATATATATATATATATATATATATATATATATATATATATATATATATATATATATATATATATATATATATATATATATATATATATATATATATATATATATATATATATATATATATATATATATATATATATATATATATATATATATATATATATATATATATATATATATATATATATATATATATATATATATATATATATATACCATCTGTGCTATGTAAAGAAGTTATCTCAAATTGGAAGCAGTTCAATCTAGCCTATTATTGTTTAAAGGATTCTTCACGACATAAAGTCGCCTGAACATAAATTTCATTATAACGCCAAGAAACTTTTTACTTTAATTCCAATAAGCTACAGTTTTATTGTATCTAATGAAATGTCAACCATTTGAAATTGATTTATTCTTAATCTTTTAAGAGACGAAGAATCTGTTTCTGGAATACATTTGATCTTTGAAATGATTTAAAAATTTTTTTTTTTAAAGAATAGATCGATTTACTGTAGTAAGCTACTTTGATTAATTTAAGAAAATACTTTTGTGATATATCGTAATTATAAATTTTTACATTTTTAAATTTTTACAAATTTTTTTACATTAAAGTTAGAATAAGTAGGATAATCGATAAATAAATATAAGTACCTAATGCTTAAATCGAAGTAGATAACTTTTTGGTATATTTTATTGGCAACATGGCTTTATTCTTATTAGCCAAGCCTAAATAAAAAAATAATCTTTAAAGATTACTCATATTTATTTGTTATCCGGATTCTGTTGTCTGCTATAATCAATATTATTTTTTTGGGATAATAACGTTCCTAATCTAATCATATTGAAAAAATTGTACTAAATATATTTTTTGGCTGCTCGTTTTCGGCAATTCTTGAATTTATATCAAATAAAAGGTCACATTGAAATGACTTCATTGGTGAGCCGATTATTTATTGGTCGAAGTTACAAATTTGGTTGTTTACAAATAGAAAAATCATTCTAATTAATAATATCAAATACATATGAAGTGTGGTTGAATAGATGATACTAAATAATATGTAATTATGTTTAAAATAATTCTTAATTAGCAATCTTTATTTTTTTAAGTGTGAATTCATCACTTTTTAATTGTCTTTAATTAGAAATCGGGAATTTTATTAATGTTAGGTGCATTTAACCAGAACTATAAAATAACTATATATATGTACATGTTTGTTATATAGTTTAAAAAAAATCTATATGTATCTTATGTATTAGGCTAATTTTACGTGCGACCATTGAATTTTAGAGAGCATAATGTAATATGGTTTTTTTAATAAGTTTTGGTCTCATATTAAAATAAAACTGATGATTATGAAATAAAAAAAAAATATGGTGGTTTGTTAGTTGGTTGGTATAGTTATTAGTGTGAAGTTTTTTGTGTTCTATGTGTTCTATGAGTGAATATATAAAAGGATAGACATTAATTAGTTTTAGTAAATTCATCAATATCGTAATAATGATATGGTGAACAATAAATTAAAAGGTTTGTCAATCGAACATGATTTTCGTTCAATATGAACATTCTCAGAATTATTTTTAAATTATAATCAATTTTGAAGTCAGATAAAAGTCAATTTTAGAACAAAATTAAATTTTTATAAAAATAACAATAACATTTTATTGATTTTTCATATATCGGAAAAAATGTACATTAATGTTTTGTTGAAATAAAATGGATATTCTTTCAATCATGATTCAATACTTTCAATTCGGTATTATAATATTCTCAGTAAAAATAATTCTTGGCAGTTAATAGTTTTGTTCATTATATTTTACCACACCATACATTTATAAACTTCTCTATTATAATAACCACATCCATTTCATTATATGTATATTTTTTTTAGTTATGTGTTGATAAAAATAGGTTAGACACCAACAAATTTGTATAACTTTTTAATACGATCAATATTAATCAGTTAAATTTTCAGGATTTTATCCTGTGAAAAAGATAGGGTAATTTGATGAGTTTAGGAATTTTTGTTATGAAAATGTATTTATTTTAATTATAGTTATTTGATTTTATAATGTATACATATTATTAAATTCAAAGGGAATAATTCTATTTACTAAGTTCCCATGTCGTTTAGTGTATACGATTGATGATCAAGAAAATCAATAGTATTGTAGAATTTACACCGCATTGAAAAATTTTTAAAACTACCATTCTATAACCTTGAGATATTTCCAAATTTTTCATTTTATACATGATTGTGTGTATTCTATGTATATCACTATACTAGTAGTTTCGTTGAAATACATACATAGGTTAGGTACATAATATAGACAAAATCATTCGTTTATAATTTTGTATTCATATTTTATAATTTTGTTTTGCTGAAAATTAACGAGTTTTATTTTTCGAAAGTGTATATGTATTTGTGCGATGTTCCGGAGATTTCTGATTTTGTTGGACATAAGATAGATAGATATAAAGATATTTCGAAAATAAAGCATTAAAGGCTAACAAATTCTTCAAGTGTAGTAAAATCGTTGTTTTATTATTATGCGTGTACATGTAAAATTGTGATGTGAATGCCCCTTTAGATTATAAGCACCGTTTTAAAAATCGATTGTTCGTTTTAGTTTTTTTTATTTCTGGTCGCGTTTTTTTCAATTTCCTGTTAAAGAATAGGTTTCAAAAAGACGAGTATATTATACATTAATATGAGTATGTATAATATTTATTTATTTAAAGTTCATCTTGAAATTGAATAACATATATTTTTGTGGGTCAAGCTAATTATTTCATAAAATGTGCTGGGGCTGGAAGGGTTATTCTAGTTTGTGTATAAACCCTAAGCTATATAGGTACATATCTGCATTTTAATATTAATATAGGGTGCTATTTGTGCAATTATTTCGTTTGTCTGTTTTTTGTTATATTATTATTATTTATATAGTCATGTCGTTCCATTTCCTAATTAATAGTTTCGTTAGTTTTGAAAATAAAACATAGTATAAAAATTAAATAAAACTACTAAAACAAATTATCGATTATATATTGTTGTCGACATGTCTACGTTGATGTTTCAATTTGTTTTATGTGTTACCTCTTTAAATGCATTTGCCCTTTTAATATAGATATTATAAAGAATAAAGAAAGTGAAACCGATTTGAGTATGTAGTTAATATTCGCTGTATTCTCTTAGTAAAATTTAATTCGAATGATTTTGGAATTTCTTTACTCACCAGTCCAGTATTATTTTTTAGATTTAATTTGTATAATCAACTATTAAAATTAAAATGAACATTTTGCGAAGAATAAAAAAAGTAAACCCGATTTGAGTATGTAGTTAATATTTGCTGTATTTTCTTGAGTAAAATTTAATTTGAATTATTTTGGAATTATTTTTCTAAGCAGCCCAGTAATATTATTTAGATTTAATTTGTTTATTCAACTATTAAAATTAACACTTAGCGATAATTTTTTTATTTACAACAAAAATGTATTAAATCTAAAATTGGAATAAAATTAAATAATCTCAATATTTGTTTTGCATTAATTTAATTCTTACGAGTGCTTATACAATGCAATGGTTGCTGTAAAAATTAAGTTGTTGTAAATGCGTTAAGATAATACAGCTATTGATGTAATCTAAGCAATCATTTAATATTAATAATGCAGCTATGGCTAAATTACAAGAACAATTTTTTCAGCATTTTTACTTAACTCTAAATATATATGTATATATACATACATATATGCCACAATAATCGAATTTGTTATCATGTTGTCCTGTCAAATTAACCATCATTTTAGAAATAATATTTTTCAATAGACAAGTTGTTCTTTGATCGTTTTATAATGTGTGCGGTCTCTCAATATGTATTATTAAATATGTGTTTAAAATGTATTCCTGATCTTGTAATTTATGTCGAGTGTAACTTAATATTTAAATATATTAAATGCATTTCAAAACATAAGATGGCAATAATTCCTCTATACATTATAATCAAAACCCACATACAATTTGAAATTTTCGTAGTTTTTCTATTTCGCAGCACATATATAAATTTGTATACTCAAATTCATTTCATAATCTTCCACTTAAAAAACTAAAAAAAAACAAACTAATATGTAGTTCCTAATAATCAAATTTAACAAAAACTAACATTAATTTTAAAATATGATGTAATTCTAAAAAAAGACAATAGCTATAAAAAACTTATAACTATGTATTATATCACAACTCACTACACTGTCGCATATAAAAAAATTGATATAAGTAGAAGAAAATAACATATGTATTAGCGTCAATTAATTTAGTGGTCACGGATTTTTCTATTTTTACTTACTAATATCAACACTCTTGCATAATTTACATAATAAGAAATATACATTGATTAGGGTAAGGCCTTGTGTTTATGTATAAAATAAAAATTCTTTAAATATTCTGATTAAATTTTAAATATGTCATATTCTTTACTGTTAACTTTCTTATTATTTATACTTATTATATGTTCATAAAAATTACTTAACTCGTACATAATCAATTATAACTGAGAAAAATTCCAATAAGTTTTTATTAAATTTTTTGACTTCTATTTGATCTATGCCCCAAAATTCAACTCTACAAATATGTTTTTTATATGTTTCCGCCGATGAAGAAGTCTATAACTTGAAAAATTAAGCTATATAGTTTAATTTATTGTTTTTATTTATTCGATCAGCTGATTTATTGTAGTAATGAAAAAATCAATTGACATTGAAAATGTAATATATGCAGAATATAAATGATTGAAATAATACATATAAGAAATGAATCACAGGTTAGTTATAAAATATAATAAATATAATACAATGAACATAAATAAGTTAAACTGTACGGTGAAATGTTGGTACGTAATGTAGTTAGTGCTAATACAATAATAAATGCATCCAACTTTTAAACATAGTTCTTTTAGTGATCGTCGTTGAGATATATTAATTGTATATATTTAGTAGTGTTTCTTCTTCAGCCTTTGAATATAAACGGTTCTCATCTATTATAAGTGGATTAAACGATTCAGAATCAATTTTGATTTTCTTTTAATTACGGAAAAATTACAATTTTATTTTAATAGTTTAAAAATTACAAAATTGCTGTTGCTTAGTCAGTGTCATATTTTGACTGATTTAAAACAAACCAAAAAATTACAACAACATAACAATACATTTATATATTTCAAAGTTAAATAGCTAATAACATAACAAAAAATTTAAATCAAGTGCTAGAAAAAGAAATTGTATTTCAGAAATAATTTAAAATCTTTAAATTTTTCTTTCCATTAACCTGTAGTGTATTCTTATTAAAATACAGCCTAATAGTTCAGGATCAATCGAACCGATTTAAACATGTTTTTTTACATATTGAAAACTATTTTAAAACGCATTGTTTTCTAATTAGCATACTACTACTAGCAACCAAACAGCATTAGCAAGAAATTTTTTATTTATCTTTAGAATAAATTGTTTGCCTTGCTAATGTTCTCTCCAGATTTAATAAAATGTCTACTAGTATGTTTATTCGAATAAAAGAATCAGTGGTTCGATTAAAACGTTTTAATCAATCTTTTTCAAACTTTTTTATTCTTTATCAGCATAAAAAAATACAATAATTCAAATTTCGATAATTTTATTTTTATTTTATTGAAAATATTTTTGTTTTGTTTATGTTTTGTAAAATTAAAAACAATATGTAAATAATGATATTAATCATTTATTTTTTCTGAGCACAAACATTTAGCACATTGAGCACAAACAGTGCTTATGTTTTTCCCTTTAATGATTAAATGGGAAAACATTTATGATTAAAATTATTGAAAATGTAAAAAAAGAAACTTAAATTAAAAATTAAAACCAAAATTTGACTAAAATTGGGCAATTTTAATTAAAAAATTTATATTGTTTCTAGAAACAATTTATTTAGTCACGAAATGCTTATATTTCAGTTACATTTTTTAGTTTAATTTTTACCTAATTTAAGTTACATGCATATTTTATTATTTATCATTAATTTTAATCATAAATTTATATATGTATATATTTTAATCATAATAGGGTAAAATATTGCAAGAAACGAATGCCATGTGACAACGCCTTTAAAAAATAATTTTAGCTAGTCTTCTTCATGTTTATCAAGAATTATTCTTTCTTAGCGAAAATCCCATATATCGAAATTTTCGTCCTGATGGAAGTTTTATTTTTTTAATTTTTTAGTTTTCCCTTTGTCAATCCATCATCTCCGCTAAATAAAATTGCTAGTATTTTAAATGTTTATGTTTGTGTGCGTGTTAATTTACAATGTGGTAATAATTTTTTGTCGTAGTAAATTTATAAAGTTGTAATTTAAAAATCAGGCCTATAAAACATGTGGATTTGGGCTTTGAACCAACAGTAAAAGTAGCCTCTTTAATTTTTCGATAAATAAGTGCTTCGGTTCGTCTTATTTTGCTTCCAATAACGCTGGCATACATTTATTGTGGTAAACTCGCTCATT
Source organism: Tipula unca (assembly GCA_951394425.1). Classification (NCBI taxonomy): domain Eukaryota; kingdom Metazoa; phylum Arthropoda; class Insecta; order Diptera; family Tipulidae; genus Tipula; species Tipula unca. The sequence goes on from OX596380.1 coordinate 100,279,158, forward strand.
AAGAGTATATATTCTTAGCGGAATGGGAGAGATTACCACAAGATATCTACTTCGAAGCTCTTCCGCTAAATTCTAAATGCAAATGAAGTAATGTTGAATTTCCAAAATTGTATAATTAATAACCAAATACTACACCACTATTGAAATTAAATAGCCTGGTAATTGTTGATTCAGAAAACACGATCAGAAAATTAAGGCAAACGTTGTTTTTAAAGTTTAAAGCAATGCGCAACAATTATAAAATGTTCTTATTTATTCAGAAGAATACATTTTCATTTGTCGGCCTTAATATGTGTTCACCAAAGACCAATAATTTATAAACTAAGGTGTATTATGTACATATGTATTTTATTAATAATAATACATAAACGTTATTTAAGTTTTATGTAATATCTTGGTTTTTTATTTATGTACTAAATAATTGTATTGTGAGAAAAACCGTCAACTCACAAATACGGGGCCGGAATTGTACTTAAACCAGTTTTGCAGGAAAAAACTGATTTTTTGTTGTATGTAAAAATATTGCATTTAAAGATGCAAATTTTTATATATTTTTCAACGAACCGTCTATCAATTAACTTATAACCATTAACTTATAGCCCACTAACAATTAATAATTATCCGATAACTAGTTTTTATTTTACAGTCACAAATACATTACCATGTCCGCGAATTTTCCAAATATTTGATACCCTGTATCTTGCGCAACAATTATAAAAATCGTCTTCCATACAATTTTTCTTTAGTCAAGGCAAGTATGTATGTACTAAGCAATTGAAACTTGCACTATGGGCTCCGTTTCATATTATTCTGCAAAATCAATAAGGATAAATAATAATGCACTATAATATATTCGAATTAATTGTGCAAATTATTTATTCTTGGCTAAATGGAAAATATAAAATTACCACCGACAAATAACACTGAAATATGAGGCTTATCATTTTACAAGAAACACAAACATTCCGTATACCAAATTCAAATAAAATTGAATTTCTTTTATTTTATTTTAAGACATCAAAAATTTGAGCAAAATCTTCAAAACGACTAACTTCACTTTGTCGTGCAAAACTAAAAAAAATTGAAGATTCTTCATGTATCATAGGCAGGAGCATACTGAAAAGTCGATATATGGGGTAAGTTTTCGATAACTTTTCATGTATGCTGTGTAAAGTGATGAATAAACATTAAAGCAAGCAAATTTGACATTATATTTAGTTTAGTTTGGTTAACGTGAGGCACATACAGTGACTTTTATACTAGTGGTGTATATTTAAAAAGGGTATAACTATCACGTTTTACTTAAGTTTAGTAAGCTTAGTCGACAGAGGCACACAGCATAAGGCACCAGTTTTCACACTATGTATTTAATAGATCTTAACGATTGACAAAAGAGTGCAAAAAGAAAAAATCGAGCAGCTGTTGTGATTTTGTTAATCTAACAGTTATATGTTATACCAAATACACCTGAAACGGTAACTTAACTAACAAGAAGACAGCCGACATATTTTTAGTTAATATACCAAGTAGAATTTGTCAGTTCAACATTGCAATGTATTATGTATAACGAATATAGAACAATTTATAGTTATTGTATATTATAAAAACGCTATCTATGACTCTACGACCTATGAATGTCATTGATTTTAGAAATTCGTAAACACATAAAAATCTTCATATTATGTTTCGTTTATATAGGTTAACCGTGTATAATCTCCACTATTTTATAGTTCAATCTCTGCCGAAACGTTTTTCATATATTATATTATACGATAATCGGAATTGAAAATGTTTACACGTTAGATCACACTGTACGTATTACATAACCATGAATATGTTTTCATGTATATTTCTATCTGTATAACATGACAAACCAAGAAATGTATGAACATTTAAAATGCATTTTATTTACTTTATAATTAGTCCAACTCAATATTTTATATATTATATTTTCGATTTATATTAAAATTAATGTTTTAATGACGTTAGAGTTGCAATATTATGCTCACATGTATAGTCATAAATATATTAGAAACATGCAGTGATGTTTGTATTTGTAGGTACATTATATCTAACAGTGATAATATGAACTATGTGTTTTTATTAGTTTATACAGTATGCCTTCCTACATTCTATATTCAATTGATATTATATCAATTAAATATTCCTGTTATCTCATCGCCAACGCCCCTACTCTTAAATTAATGTATGTGTAAAAAATTAACTAGAAACAACACATATGTACATGGCATAAGGTTTTATTGCACCAGTTTTCGTTTTTAATTCGCAAAGTTTCGTATTATAATTTATAATTTGCAAAAATAGTTGATTGTTGTCTTGCATTATACAATAACCGTAGAACATTTCTATGCGGCAATTAATATGTGTACGTAATTATTTGAATGTGTTTTAATAAAATATATACATATATAGTATATGCACATAATTGCTGATGTGTGTTTCCATTTTTTTTTTTAAATAACTTAGTGAGAAACTTACTGTTGGGTAAATAGTATGTTACGATGTTAAGTGTATGCAGAAAAACTTTTTAATTAATGTATGTTTATACAATTTTTTAAAAAATTATATTCTGTTTAATTTTGTAAATAAATAGTTTAAATTCTAACAGTGTTGTAATAACATACATTATGTTGGGTGTTATAAATGTTTTGTGATTACGTCATTTTTATTTGTGTTTTATTCAACCGGTAAAATTATATAATATGTCGGGATACAAAACAAGAGGAATATACATAATATAATGACATTTTGAATTATAAAATACTGATTTTTATTTGTTAATTTTAATAGCTTTAATAATATAATTTAGAGCAGAGCGAATTAAACTTTTTTTATTGATATGACTGGCAAATTTAAGTGGTTTTATGTGATTCCAATTCGCTTTTTGAATTAGACCATACATAGTATAATAGTGCACAATGCACATTTAATACATCTTTTTCAATTACAGATGTAATGTTGAATTTTTTTCATTCAACTTCTTGGTAGAAAGAGAGGTATAGTTTTTTTTCTATATTTTTATGAATTGTTTTTAAATTAAATATTAATTTTATTTAAATAATACCCAAACTTAATAATAAACTGAAAGTATGTAGGTAATTATAATATATCCATTCAAAACCAAACGCGCTTATTGGTTCCAGTATAATATAATAAAAACATTTGGGTGTATTTTTAATTAAAACCAGTGGGTCTTGGTTCTCATCGTTCTCAGAGAAAAATCAGTTATTGTTGTTTTTCATAAACTAAATTTCAATAAATACAGTATAACTAACAAAAAGCAAATCTTATAAATAAAAATACATATGTTGTTTTTCAAATTATGTGAGACTGCTATAATGATTATTAGTTATGTGACGTTGAACAATTTGAACGACAATCATAAACAATGTTTATGATTATTATTTCACACTTGCTCTTGAATAAAATTAAAAAATATAATATGTATATAACTAATAATAAGTAAACTAAAATTAATTTAAATTTCGTATTGGGTGTTGGTCTTTTTCTGATATGAATTATTTGTACTAAGATTACTTATTTTTATTTATTTTTAGATAACAAAATCGTGATTTAAAAAAATCGAGTGGTGTAAGTAGAAAATTAAAGGGGTTTAAAACATAAACAAAATGACAACTGATATATCAGTTGTTCGCTGGGATCCTAGCCAAGGATCTGGCGGTGAATATATTGATGAATACGAATATGATGGTGGAAATTCTAGCTCCCGTCTTTTTGAACGATCGCGTATCAAAGCTTTAGCTGGTATGTATTTTATTATGTCATTTATTTATTTTGGTTCTGTTTGCTTAATGATAATTTGTAATTCTGTCTTGAAAACACTTGTTATACATCGTGCATTTTTTTTAACCGATCCCATATTTTAGCAAATACATATGTCTTTAATATTTTTTTGTTATTTATACATTTTTTATACTTTTGACGATTCACTAGGTTATTATTGAATAAAAAATTGTGAAAATTAATTTTTTTAATTACATAGTACTATGTTTATTTTAAATCGGATAAATTAACTATTTATTATTATTTGCGGTTGAGAGTTTTAATTATCATTGTGGAATCAATCAATCCCTTGTAAAACTGCTTGATTCAATTTAATTTTCGATTTAAAGTTTGTAATAATTTACGCTGTCATTTCTAGGCGAACGAGAAAGTGTTCAGAAAAAAACATTTACGAAATGGGTCAATTCCCATTTAGTTCGTGTAAATTGCCGTATACAAGATTTATACGTTGATATGCGCGATGGTAAAAATTTAATTCGACTACTAGAAGTGTTATCTGGCGAACGTCTGCCAAAACCCACAAAAGGTAAAATGAGAATACATTGCCTGGAAAATGTCGACAAAGCGCTACAATTTTTGCGCGAACAAAGAGTGCATTTAGAAAATATCGGTTCACATGATATTGTGGATGGAAATCCCAGTTTAAATTTGGGTTTAATATGGACAATTATATTAAGATTTCAGGTAAAATATTTAGTACAGTAATTTTCTAAATATGTATACTGACTTTTTTTTTGTTTTTTTAAATTTGCTCGATTAGATACAAGATATTACAATTGTTGTTGAAACAAATAAAGAAACAAAATCAGCAAAAGATGCCCTGTTATTGTGGTGTCAAATGAAAACAGCTGGCTATCAAAATGTAAATATACGCAATTTTACAACATCATGGCGTGATGGTTTAGCGTTTAATGCAATCATACATAAACATCGACCAGATTTAATACAAATTGATAAATTGACTAAAAACAATCCAATTTATAATTTAAATAATGCTTTCAATGTTGCTGAAGATAAATTGGGTCTAACAAAATTACTCGATGCTGAAGATGTATATGTTGAGCACCCCGATGAAAAATCAATAATAACATATGTTGTCACATACTATCATTACTTTAGTAAATTAAAACAAGAAACTGTACAAGGTAAGCGGATAGGTAAAGCGGTGGGTATTGCTATGGAAAATGACAAAATGATTAATGAATACGAGACATTCACAAGTGATCTATTGAAATGGATTGAGACGACGATAATTAGTCTTGGCGATCGCACATTCGCAAATTCATTGGTGGGCGTCCAACAACAGTTGCAAGAATTTAAAACATATCGTACTGTTGAGAAACCACCAAAGTTCGTCGAAAAGGGTAATTTAGAAATTCATTTGTTTACACTTCAATCGAAAATGCGCGCGAATAATCAAAAACCGTATACACCGAAGGAAGGTAAAATGATTTATGATATTAACAAGGCATGGGAACGTTTAGAAAAATCGGAACATGAGCGTGAATTAGCATTACGAGAAGAGTTGATACGACAGGAGAAATTGGAACAATTAGCAGCTAGATTTAATCGTAAAGCATCCATGAGAGAGACATGGTTGTCTGAAAATCAAAGACTTGTTAGTCAAGATAACTTTGGGTTCGATTTGGCAGCTGTAGAAGCTGCTGCTAAAAAACATGAAGCTATTGAAACGGATATATTTGCTTATGAAGAACGTGTACAAGCAGTTGTTGCTGTGTGCGGAGAACTTGAAGCTGAACGCTATCACGATATTGATCGAATCATTGCACGTAAAGATAATGTACTCAGATTATGGGAATATTTGCTTGAATTATTAAAAGCACGTCGCATGAGACTAGAAATGTCAATGCAATTACAACAAAACTTCCAAGAAATGTTATACATTTTAGATTCTATGGATGAAATTAAACAACGTCTATTGACAGACGATTATGGTAAACATCTGATGGGAGTTGAAGATTTGCTTCAAAAACATTCCCTTGTCGAAGCTGATATTAATGTTCTAGGGGAACGAGTTAAAGTTGTTGTTCAGAACTCACAGCGATTTTTAAGTGATGAGACCGATAGTTATCGCCCTTGCGATCCATCCATAATTGTTGATCGCGTACAACAACTAGAAGATGCATACGCCGAGTTAGTTCGGCTTGCTGTAGAACGGCGTTCACGTCTCGAAGAGAGCCGTAAATTATGGCAATTCTATTGGGATATGGCTGATGAAGAAAATTGGATCAAGGAAAAAGAACAAATCGTATCAACTGGTGATATCGGTCACGATCTTACAACAATTAATCTTTTATTGTCAAAACATAAAGCATTAGAGAATGAAATCCATTCGCATGATCCCCAATTGATGTCGGTTGTCGCCATAGGTGATGAATTAGTTCGACAAGAACATTTCGGTGCTGACAGAATTAAAGAACGATTGAAAGAAATTTTGGCAATGTGGAATCATTTGCTCGATTTAGCTGCATATCGTAGAAAACGTTTAGAAGATGCTGTTGATTACTTCCAGTTGTTTGCTGATGCAGATGATGTCGATAACTGGATGATTGATTCTTTAAGATTGGTGTCTTCGGAAGATGTCGGACGGGATGAAGCAAATGTACAAAGTTTATTACGAAAACACAAGGATATTGCAGACGAGTTGAAAAACTACAGTGAGACAATTGATCAACTACACGCGCAAGCACAAAAAATAACACTTAATGAAGAAGAACAAAAGAAAGTCTCAGAAAGACTTACGTCCATTGATGATCGTTATAAAAAATTGATGGAAGTTTCAAAATTACGGAAACAACGGCTTTTGGATGCGCTTAGTCTTTACAAGCTAATGTCAGAAGCCGACGGAGTCGAACAATGGATTACTGAAAAAGATAAAATGTTGCAAACAATGTCACCTGGTGGTGATATTGAAGATGTTGAAATAATGAAACATCGTTATGATGGATTCGATAAAGAAATGAATGCTAATGCATCTCGAGTGGCGGTTGTCAATCAATTGGCACGGCAACTCCTTCACGTTGAACATCCAAATTCAGAAGAAATTTTATCTCGTCAAAATAAGTTAAACGAGGAATGGTCGAAACTTCGCGATAAAGCCGAAGCAAAACGAGAGGAACTCAAATCAGCTCATGGTGTCCAAACATTTTATATTGAGTGCCGTGAAACCGTTTCATGGATCGAAGACAAGAAGCGTATTCTTACAGAAACTGATAGTCTTCAAATGGATTTGACTGGTGTTATGACTTTACAACGTAGATTGAGTGGTATGGAGCGTGATTTAGCGGCGATTCAAGCTAAACTTAAGGCACTTGAAAAAGAAGCTGATGAAATCGAAGGTGACCACCCAGAAGAAGCAGCTGCTATACGTGAACGTATCGCTTCAATTCAAATTATTTGGGAACAATTAACACAAATGTTAAAAGAACGCGACTCTAAATTGGAAGAAGCCGGGGACCTCCATCGCTTTTTACGTGATCTTGATCATTTCCAAACATGGTTGACAAAAACTCAAACCGATGTTGCTAGTGAAGACACCCCAACTTCCCTTCCTGAAGCTGAGAAACTTTTGGGTCAACATCAAAGTATCAGAGAAGAAATTGATAATTATACTGAGGATTATAGCAAGATGATGGAATATGGCGAAGGTCTAACGTCAGATCCGTCCACCCTTGAAGATCCACAATATATGTTCTTGAGAGAACGTCTTCGTGCTTTGAAAGATGGATGGCAAGAACTCCATAAAATGTGGGAAAATCGTCAAGTGCTTCTGTCCCAAAGTCTCGATCAGGAACTTTTCAATCGTGATGCCCGTCAAGCTGAAGTTTTGCTATCACAGCAAGAACATTTCCTCAGTAAGGATGATACTCCAGTTAGCTTAGAGCAAGCTGAGAATCAACTTAAACGTCATGAAGCTTTCCTCACTACAATGGAAGCGAATGATGACAAAATAAACACGATTGTACATGTTGCTGACACACTAGTTGAGAAAGATCATTTCGATGCCGATAAAATTAAAAAACGATCCGATAATATTGATCAACGTCGTGATGCTAATCGCCAGCGTGCTGTGGAACAACACGAAAAATTAATTAATCAGGTAAAACTTCACGAATTCCTACAAGACCTCGAAGAACTTACCGAATGGGTTCAAGAAAAATACGCCACCGCTCAAGATGAAAGCTATCGTAGCGCCAAGACCATTCATTCGAAATGGACAAGACATCAAGCTTTCGAGGCTGAAATCGCTGCAAATAAAGAACGTCTATTCGACGCAGAAAAGCGAGCTAGAGAAATAGTTGATGAAAAACCCGAATTTAAGGAACTTATTGAACCAAAGCTCCATGATTTATCAAAATCTTTCGAGGAATTGGAACAATGCACTAAAGACAAGGGCGCTATGCTTTTTGATGCTAATCGTGAAGTCCTTGTTCAACAAACTTGTGATGATATCGATTCATATCTCACAGATATAGAGAAGCAAATCATAGATACCGATACTGGTAATGATTTAACATCTGTAAACATTCTTATTCAAAAACAAAAAGTTATTGAAACTCAAATGGCTATCAAAGCGAAACAAGTTGATGAACTCGAAAAGCAAACTGAACATCTTCAAAAAACCATCCCAACCGAAAAAGTGGAACCAATTGTTCAGAAAAAAGTTACTGTTGCTGAACGATTTGAGAAAATTAAAAATCCACTTCTGGAACGACAACTTCAACTCCAAAAAAAAAAAGAAGCATTCCAATTCGGCCGTGATGTGGATGATGAAAAATTATGGATTGATGAGAAAATGCCTCTCGCTCAATCAAACGATTATGGCAACTCCTTATTCAATGTACATTCATTAAAGAAGAAAAATCAATCTCTCGCTACGGAGATTGATAATCATGAGGCTAGAATTATGTCAATTTGTCATAATGGGCAGAAATTAATTGATGAAGGACATGAAAATAGCGAAGAATTTGCCAATTTAATCAAGCAACTTATGCACAAATGGCAAGAATTAAAAGATGCCATTGATAACCGCAAAAAACAACTCGACCAATCCGAACGTGTACAGCAATATTTCTTCGATGCCCAAGAAGCAGAATCATGGATGAGCGAACAGGAATTATATATGATGGTTGAAGATCGTGGAAAAGATGAAATTTCTGCACAAAATTTAATGAAGAAACACGAAACACTCGAACAATCTGTTGAAGATTATGCCGATACAATTCGGCAGTTAGGCGAAACTGCGCGACAATTAACATCAGAGGATCATCCATATTTAGATGCTGTCGCACTTAAACAATCCCAGTTGGATAAATTGTATGCCGGACTTAAAGATTTAGCAGGAGAACGGCGAGCCCGATTAGATGAAGCACTCCAGCTTTTCATGTTGAATCGCGAAGTTGATGATTTGGAACAATGGATAGCTGAACGGGAAGTTGTGGCAGGCTCCCATGAGTTGGGACAAGATTATGATCATGTAACATTATTATGGGAACGCTTCAAAGAGTTTGCTCGTGATACTAATGCAGTCGGAGGTGAACGCGTTGCTAAAGCGAACAATATTGCTGACGAATTAATTCATGTTCGTCATTCTGATAGTGCAACAATTGCCGAATGGAAAGATGGATTGAACGAATCATGGCAAGATCTCTTAGAAATGATTGATACCAGAACCCAAATGCTAGCCGCGTCTCGTGAATTACACAAATTTTTCCATGATTGCAAAGATGTATTGGGCCGTATTTTAGAAAAACAACGCGGAGTTTCTGATGAATTAGGGCGTGACGCTGGAAGTGTTTCCGCCCTGCAACGTAAACATCAAAACTTTATTCAAGATCTTATGACTCTTCATTCACAAGTCCAACAAATTCAAGAGGAATCCGCTAAACTTCAAGCTTCATATGCTGGTGATAAAGCGAAAGAAATTACAAATCGAGAACAGGAAGTACTTAATGCCTGGGCTAATTTACAATCTAAATGTGATGAGCGGAAGATGAAACTTGCCGATACTGGTGATCTTTTCAAATTCTTTAATATGGTTCGAATTCTTATGCTTTGGATGGAAGATGTCGTGAGACAAATGAACACATCAGAAAAACCTCGAGATGTCTCTGGTGTTGAACTGCTTATGAATAATCATCAAAGTCTTAAGGCCGAAATTGACACACGAGAGGATAATTTCGCTACCTGCTTTGCGCTTGGCAAGGAACTTTTATCGAGAAACCATTATGCTTCAAATGATATTAAAGATCGATTAGTACAGCTTACAAGTAGCAGAAACGCATTATTAAACCGATGGGAAGAACGATGGGAAAATTTGCAATTAAGTAAGCTTTTGTATATCTAATATATTCAAAAATTATATTTCTGAAAAAATGTTCATCTTAATTTTTAGTTTTGGAAGTATACCAGTTTGCACGTGATGCTGCAGTAGCGGAAGCATGGTTGATTGCCCAAGAACCATACTTAATGTCGGCTGAGTTAGGTCATACGATAGACGAAGTAGAAAATTTAATTAAGAAACATGAAGCATTCGAAAAATCAGCCGCTGCACAAGAGGAGCGCTTTAGTGCATTGGAGCGTCTTACTACAGTAATATAATAATGCAATTCTGATTTGTAGAATTATTAAGTTAAGTCCTCCTATTAAAAATTTTGTTTTGTTTAGTTTGAGCTGAAAGAAATGAAACGAAGACAAGAGGCAGCTGAAGAAGCAGAAAGACAACGTTTACAAACCGAAGCAGAAGCAAGAGCAAAAGAAGCTGCGGAAGCCGAACGAGCACGAGCCGAAGCAGCAGCACGTGATGCAGTTGATACCCCCGGATCACCACAAATATCGGGACGAGAACACGAAACCGGTAAATATTTGTTCATATTTTTTTAGTGGTTTTTAATGGCATTTCAATTTATTTTATTCGATTATGTGGATGCATAACTTTAGATTTAAATATAAATTTTTCATTTGAATTTTTGTGATAAAACTTCAAAACTTATGCATCAACTAATATGTACTTAAAATATTTTCTTATTATGGGACCTTATTTTAAAATTGATTAAATTCCTTTCATTTTCATGCCGCATATTATGTTACATATTTAACTCATTTATCGGCCCTTTAACACACTTAAAACGTTAAACATTTAATCATAACTGTACTAACTGTAAAATAATAGTAACCGTGAGGGCAGCTTCACCAGTTACCACTGAGCGACCTGCATCTCAAATAGGTATATTATAATTAGTAAATATTTATGGTGTTTTGTCTACATTCTATGGTACTTTGAATAAATTATTGTGTACTACTTAATTTATTACTTAGTTTAATTTTTAATTTTTTAATTTTTTTTTTTATCTTTTTTTGCATGATTATTGTATTATAAATTTTTAAAAAAAATGTAGTGCATGCAAATATTGTTGCTGATAGGTCAAGTACTAGAGAATCGGATAGTAATAAGGGTAATATATCTCCAAGCACTCCTAGCTCTTCAGCAGTATCATCTCCTACAAGTAGTACAAAAGCTACACGTAAGTTTTTATATAATTTTATTTTAGACATGAAAGTTTGAGGTAATGGTTAAATATTATACACCTATATTTGTTGCATGTAAAATGGAGCGTTGAGGTTATTGTATTTTTATCATATTTTATTTATTTATAAACATGCTTTTTGTTTTTGTCATAAAAAATTTATTTCAAAAAATCATATTAATTAGCGAGTAAAAGGGAAACGCCTGTGGCCGTGGTATCACCTCGGGATGTTACACTCAAAGCAGGTGGAAGCCTACGTGAACAAGGTACAAAAAGACGATCACGTTCAAAGAGTCCTTTCCGTAGTTTTAGATGGAAACGTGGCTCATCTCGTGCAGCTGATTCTGACGACGAACAAGGTGGTATACATTTTTGTGTTTTTTTTATATTTATTTTTGCATGTATTTTTATTTTGTATTGTAAATTTTGTGAGTCGTAAGCTGATATTTTCAATTGTTCATTATATAAATGTTTTGTTAGTAAATATGAAAATGTAGACAAAATTACCAGTGTTACGTATACTGCGCCCGCTCTTGACATATCTATACTAATTATAGAAAAAATCAAATTTGCTATAATTATGCTAATTTCATATAAAATACATTAATTAGATCGTCCAAGTCCTGGACAAGCTGAAGATGGTGCATTCGAAGGTACACTAACACGTAAACATGAATGGGAAAGTACAACAAAGAAAGCATCTAATAGATCATGGGATAAGGTATTTCGCAATAAATAAATTTTATTTAGAATATGTAGTTTATTATTTTATTTTCCAGGTATATGTTGTCGCACGGGGGGGTCGATTAACTTTCTTTAAAGATCAAAAAACATCAAAAGTCGTACCGGAACAAACCTTCAGAGGTGAACCAATATTAGACCTTTCAGGTGCAGTTATTGAAATTGCCACAGATTACACAAAGAAGAAGCATGTATTTAGAGTCAAGTAAGTATATCATACAAAATATGTGTAAGCATATCGTATACAAATTCTGCTTAATTATTCCAGGCTATCAAACGGTGGTGAATTCTTATTACAAGCACACGACGACAGTGAAATGCAACAATGGGTACAAACGCTAAAGCAGCAATGTGATAATTTGGCAGGTAGTGAAGGACGATCAATGACATTACCTGCATCATCACAGAAAGATGAACCTAAAAGGCGATCGTTTTTTACTCTAAAGAAAAAGTAAATAGTTTTTTTTTCTAAGCTATAAAAAGTTATATTAAATTCTTGAGATAGGTAACAATTTGGTTTTTTTTTCAACTAAATTATTTAAAAAAAATCATAGATAAATCTTTAAAAATTAAGTTTAATCTAAAGTATAAAATTCTATATTAAACGAAAAATTATAAAATGGAAGGAAATCTAGCGAAATTTATTTTTTCTTTAGAAAAATTGTGATTCACTTTTACGATTATGATTATTGGTGTTTTTATTTTATGTCACAAGTTTTGTTTTGTTTCCATTGTTTGTTTTTATGTTAAACAAATACTAAAGCCGCTTTTTATTTTGATATATCAAATTTGTGGTTTTTAATTATATTTATATTAAGTTAAAAACAATGAGATAAATATATGTAAGAGATGTATGTAAAAGAATTATGAAAGACGAAAAATGACGGTGCATAAAAGTTGGGAATTTATGGTATTTTAAAAATTTACTTGAATTGAATTGGTATTTTTTCTTAATGTCATTTTTTCTCAAATTTCAATTTGCGCTTTTCTTATATACATAAATATATTATATGGATATATTTACTTTGAGGGATGCTTTTATGAGCCGCTTTCAGTCGCATATCTAAATTAAATTTGTGATTTAAAAAAAAAACTAAAAAACCATTTGTGAATAAATACATATTTTATTTAACAAATTTAAATCAGATAATTTAGCTTTTAGCTGGTTTGGTTAAGTGTTCTCTTATAAAAACTATGTCATCATAATAAGGGGCTCCTATTCAAAATAAGTCTTATGTCTGTTTTGCTTCTATTCTGCTATTGTTTCTATGAAAAGGTTCGGTACTAGTTTCAAATAATTCAAAAGTTTGTATTAACAGTTATGAAATCAGTATCGAATTTTCATAGCAATAATAGCATCATTTAAAAAAAGGGAGATATAAATTTTAGAATCGGGGCCAATAAAGCATTTTATTTTTTCGCGAAATATATACATATATGTATGTATGTAGGTAATTATTCATATTATATGTATACATATAATTATACAGGGTGTCTCAATATTCGCTGACACACGGATGGTTTGTTGAATTCCTTAATGAGAACGACGGTGAGTTTAGTTTTAGCATTCGCACTGGCAGGCCAATCTTTCAAGTTATAAGCGTTCAAACCAGGATCCGATGTAGCATCCAGTCTTAAAGAAACTGCTATAACAGAAAACCGTAACTAGAATTTTAAAATATTATATTTATAAAATAAATCTTATATTCATAAAGTTTATTTTCAAACAAAATATAACTTGCCGAAACTATAACTATTGAACAAAATGTTAAATTTCAAAATTTCTGTAAAAAAACATTACTTTTAAAAGTTTTCATTATTATTAAAATCCCTCTGTAGCAATAGACATTTTGAAATAGCCTCTATCTGAATTTTATTTTAAAATTCGAGGTACTAGTTATTTGTTATAACGGTTTCTTAAAGACGGCTACTATGTTGAAAGGTTGCTCTTTAAACGTTAACTTGAAAGGCCGGCCTGCCAGTGCGAAATGGTAGAATCTTCCTTTTTAGAACTCACCTTCGGTTTGATTAAGGAATCCAACGGTACCACTCGTGTCAGCGAATATTGGAACACATTATACTATATATATATATATATATATATATATATCAATATATATATATATATATATATATATATATATATATATATATATATATATATATATATATATATATATATATATATATATATATATATATATATATATATATCAATATATATATATATCAATATATATATATATATATATATATATATATATATATATATATATATATATATATATATGTAAATAAAACATAAATATAAAATATAGGAGCAATATAATAATATTAGGAAAAATATATAACACAAAGTAAATGTATTAAATTATATGCTTTAAGAAACAAAATTAATTTTATAATTCTTATATAACAATCTAATACGAGAAATGAATGTAAGAAATATATATTTTAATTTTTGATTCTTATAGATTAAGTTGTTTTAACTTTTTTATTTATTTTTGAATTTTGTTTTGTGTGTGTGTGTTTAGTGACTGTGGTTGCTTGTGGGAGTGTGTGCATTGGTTTGAAGATGTATTTTTTGTGTCCCCATGCAATTTGTCCATTATATTTGATTTTAACTTAAGTTGTTATATTTCCTAATAATTATAACAGTAATTCATATATATTAAAAAAATTCGATAATATATGTATTGCTATTTTTCATTGATGTTAAAGTTTCGTAGGTAATCAAATTTATGATTTCCAAATACATACAATTCTAAAAAATTCAGTAATAAAATTTATGTGTAGTTCATCTTCGATATTTGCTTCTATCGAAACCTTTGCACAGTTACCAATCTTAATAATTATATCTGACGTATTCTAGTTAAATATGTAGTTCTACATTTTTGTAATGTAATATATAAAGGGTGATTTTTTAAGAGCTTGAGAACTTTTTTTTAAAAAAAACCGCATAAAATTTGCAAAATCTCATCGGTTCTTTATTTGAAACGTTAGATTGGTCCATGACATTTACTTTTTGAAGATAATTTCATTTAAATGTTGACCACGGCTGCGTCTTAGGTGGTCCATTCGGAAAGTCCAATTTTGGGCAACTTTTTCGAGCATTTCGGCCGGAATAGCCCGAATTTCTTCGGAAACGTTGTCTTCCAAAAAGTCCAATAAGTCCAGAAGCCGTTCAAGAACTGCCCATGCATCCCGAAAAATGCACTGTTTGGTGTGGTTTGTACGCTGGTGGAATCATTGGACCGTATTTTTTCAAAGATGCTGTTGGACGCAACGTTACGGTGAATGGCGATCGCTATCGTTCGATGCTAACAAACTTTTTGTTGCCAAAAATGGAAGAACTGAACTTAGTTGACATGTGGTTTCAACAAGATGGCGCTACATGCCACACAGCTCGCGATTCTATGGCCATTTTGAGGGAAAACTTCGGAGAACAATTCATCTCAAGAAATGGCCCGGTAAGTTGGCCACCAAGATCATGCGATTTGACGCCTTTAGACTATTTTTTGTGGGGCTACGTCAAGTCTAAAGTCTACAGAAATAAGCCAGCAACTATTCCAGTTTTGGAAGACAACGTTTCCGAAGAAATTCGGGCTATTCCGGCCGAAATGCTCGAAAAAGTTGCCCAAAATTGGACTTTCCGAATGGACCACCTAAGACGCAGCCGTGGTCAACATTTAAATGAAATTATCTTCAAAAAGTAAATGTCATGGACCAATCTAACGTTTCAAATAAAGAACCGATGAGATTTTGCAAATTTTATGCGTTTTTTTTTAAAAAAAAGTTCTCAAGCTCTTAAAAAATCACCCTTTACATTAATTTTGCGTTATTTTTTGTGTTCTATTGTAGGCATATGTATACCTAATATAAAATTATTAGATTTTTAAATAGCATTCGGTTGTCTGTACTTTGCTACAAGTTTACATACCTTAAATTACTTAAAGTTACAAAGATTTTGTTACATAGATTTTGTATTAAACGTGTTAATTAGGTTGGTTTAAAGTTATAGGTATAGTTACCATTTTATTTATCCATTCATTTAATTTTTAATCAACTACGAAAATTTTACTGTGTTTTTGTTGGAGTTTATCCAACAACTTTAAATTATACATAGACAGTAGACATATGAATCATCATACTATTCATTGGAATTATTTATTTAATAAATTGAATATATTTCTATTAACATTTTTCTAATTTTAGTTCGAAGCATTTATATATAGTATAAGTATCCATTCGTATAAATAGGCGTAAACAATTATATTCTCTACGAATTCATGAAAAATGTATATTAATCGAGTTTTTAGTTATTTTTATTTTGAATTTGATTTGGTAAATACGTAGTTCAATCCTCTCACAACACAAGCCAAAAAGAAGCATGAAATTGATATAGTTCTGTACTACATGTACCATAAATAATTAACTAAACTGGTTTAAATCAGTTATAGAACATCAATCTATCTGAGAATTTGGTTTCTGCCCTGGAATACCTAGGGTCGTATCAATGTAAAATGATAGTAAGGAAGTCTTAATACTGTGTTAAAGTTGAAAACAGGCTATCTAGAATTTTTGCAGTTAACTTGGGTGTTCGGCAGGGAGATGCTCTGATACTCTTTAATCTCATGTTGGAGTACATCTTTCGTAAAACTAAAACAGCGCAACATCTTATATCGCCAGTCCAATCAGGTGCTTGCATATGCAGATGACAAATGCGTGATTGGACTGAATAGCAACGGATTGAAGGAAATACTTGATCCGCTTGTAGAGTTTTCAGCTTCTGATGTACTCCAGATCAATGAATCCAAAACAAAATACATGATCTCTGGTTATAGGGACACTGGCATACCAGATTTTAGTAGTGGCAACTACACGTTTGAGAGGAGGGTCAAATATTTGCGCTCTCTTATCACTCTTTATAACAGTGTGGGTGAAGATATTAAAGCGCGGCTGGCAGCTGGCAATCGTGCTTTATATCCACTAACGCCAATAATAAAATCTAAACACATCAAGTGCCGTGAAGCTGAAGCTATACAAAGCGTTGATTAGGCCCGTTATGTATGGATGTGAAAGTTGGACGCTGATGGTTGAGTACGAGAGATGGCTCCTTATATTTGAGAGAAGAATCATGCGAGTGGAGATTCAATTTGCGAGTCTGATGAAGATCCTCGATATTGTACATGAAGAATGATCTCAGCGAGTTCGTTGGCTCACGTTCTGCGTGCTGATACGATCTCTGAAAGGAGAGCCACCTTATAGTAGGCGCCCGGTGTAGAGAGAGAACGGCTTGGCTTCTTCAGATTGTCTAAGATAGTTTGAAGACCATGCTCAGGATCGACCCCGTTGGAGCCAAATTGTTGACACAAGTAAGGGGCCAGCAATGTCCTTTAAAAACTGTTATTATTATTATTATAGAACATCAAACGGGAATATTTTATCTTTAGAAATACAAGGTTACTTAACCCATTTTGTTATGCATTATCAAATTTAATTTGTCATGTCCCTAGTGTATTCGAATTTGTAGTTAATTATGATTTTTTTCTTTTATATTCAATTCAAACATTGTTAAAGCATATTTGGTTTTGAAGCATATTCGGTAAAGCATAGAGTTACGCCACAATAATATGCTGAGCAAACTGGTTTTTTAAAATTTGGAAAAATGTGAAATTAGAAAATAATTTACAATTATTTTTTACAATCGACATCTTCAGCAGTTTTAAGAAAATCGCACACAAAAATAACACGTATAAAATAATTTTTAAATTTTCATTGGCCATAACTGAATTATAGCCAATGAAAATTTCAAATCACTCGCATCGAAAAAATTCAAATTATTGTAAATAAATTTGTAGTTTGTTTTTTAAATTAATAAACCATTACATATTTAATTTTTCTTGAAGTTCTGCCAATTCTTTAAATATTATTCATACTTTTTTAATCTGAAAATGAAAGATGTTGATTTGCAGAACTATAATAAATGTAAGAAGCTATTAATTTATAAAAATGAACTTGTCTGCAAATTGAATAAAGACTCACGTTTAACTTTGTAGAATTCAAAACCTAAATCTTAGTTTATTCCAGATCATTTTTATAATCGATTCCAAAGTTTTTAACGAATTTCGAAATATTGACGAGTTATGTATATACAGGAAATGGATTAATGGGTTTCGTTCATAACAAAATTTTAACTATACTTTAATAAATATCAATTAAAAATAAAATAATATTTTCTGTTGAGTTAAAATTAAAATTTCTTATACAACCAGATAATAAAGCAAAATTCAAATTCTATTCAAATTAGGCATCTAACTTTATGACAGGCTATTAGAATATGTATTAATATACTAATGTTAGTGTTTTACAATATTTGGATAAATGCTGTTCACTCAGTTAATTTTAATTTTACAACGACTTTAAAAAATTTTATAATCAAATTCAGTAACAGCGGAATTTAAATTATACTAAATTTAAGGTTGACTTGAAAAAAAATTAATTTGGTTAATTTTCCATTCATCAGCTAATCCTAATCCTAAAGAACCAATGATACATCGTCAAACGACGATGCTTGCCAAATTAGAATACACAGAAAGTATGTTTATGCTTAAAATATTTCAGCGTAATATATATTACATTGGGACAACATTAATTGATCTTGTGATATTGGAGCTTTCCAGAAATAAATATTTCAATTTCACCTCTTTCCTATTAAATACACATTACCAAAGTTTGATTGAAGATCACTAAGGTCATTAGATTAAGTATATAAATGTAATTTAGCATTGCTTAGCTAATTTTTTTGTTTATTTTTATTTTTCACAGTTTTTATTTATGTAGATACATATGATTATTATATTAAGGATATAATTTTATCATTTTTTTTTCTTTTTCTTTTCAGTTAAGAAAGTAAAAAAAAGTAATTAAATTAATTAGAGAGAAAAATTGCAAAAACTAATAATTAGAAAAGTAATATATATAAAACCCATAAAAACAAAAAAATTCTACTCAACAAAAGTTTTAATTATTTTATTTAGTTTGTTTTATTATTTACAAATTTTTAAATTTTATAAATACGAGAGAAACATTTGGATGGAGTACCCTCGGTGCATGGGAATTTAGGGTACAAGGTTTATTAAGAGAGAAATATATGATAGGCTGCTTTGAAATTTTATAAATATAAACACAGTCAATCTTCAGCATCGATTTCAAGGTGGTCGAGTCAATATAAATGATCCCAACGGAGCTTTCCAAACATACATACACACCAGTGGATTACCTCCATTGCCGAGGGTGCATCTATAAATCTACCTAAATTTAACTATATACATTATTTTTTAATTTATTTATATTATTATATAATTATAATTATTACACAAAAAATAATAAAAAAAATACACAAATTTATTTTTAAGATCTTTAAATTGAAGAATTTGCCTTTCAAAATTAATAATGGATAATATTCTTGTATTGATATTAAAAGTTTTAAATTTAAAATAACGTAAACATCAACAACAAAGTGTTCATAAACGGGCCGTTATTTTTGGTGAAAGATTTCGGGAGTCCAAATGACGGTCACTAATAGTAATTGTTTTAAATAAACAAAACATGTTCAGTATATATTCCACTAAATAAACATATTCTAGTTAAGAAAAAACGAGAGGTTGCTCGCAAATATGATACAAAATTGTCGAATTAGCTTCCTTCCGCAGCTTTTAATTTTTCCTATTTTTTTAAATACATAAAAATATGAGTCTAATTATTATATTAATAATTTTTTTTTTGTTTTAAATTATTAATTGTCCTTTACAAAAAGAACTTTATAAATATTATAAATAAAATCTAAATAAAAATTTAAAAAGAAATCGTTTTTTATTTGTTTCAATAAAATTAATTTTCCAAATCCACCCTTTAAATAGTTTTATTAAGAGAAATTAAATTGAACTATAAACATAATATTATAATTATTAATTAATAAAATTTAGAAATATTTATATTTTTTAATTATTTACAAAAAAACATAAAAATTAATTCTACAGAAATTTGAAAAAAAGAAAAAAAAATTATTATAAAAGTAAATTAAATTTTTATTTTAGAAATAAGCTTTATATGTTATTAAAACAATGAATAAAATTTCAAGCACTTTACTTTTATTAAATCAAATTATTGATTTAATCATAAGTGAAGTGGTTTGATTATGCAATTTAAAAACAAGCAAAAAATATATCCGTTTTGTTTTTATTTTATTTTAATTTTAGATCAAGAATTTTTTGTTTTCAGCTAATTAAAAACAAAACAATCCTGTATTTTGTTTATTGAGGAAAGAGAAAATTAAAGGTATTCAGCTTAACGCTTCTATATCAACAATAATAATATCCCTTTATTGTAGACCTATAATAAACTCGTATAGCATAAAAAAAAATTCAATAAAAGCCTATACGCTATTTCCATTTTCCACGTGGCAGCTCCAAGTGTTTGCGTTTTCTTGATCGTTCGAATAAAAATTTCACAAAATATATACATATAATGTATAGAATTTTACTATAAATAATTTAATGTTTCTAGAAAGAAAAACATAAACTTAGATTATATAATAATAATAACATTAATAACAAACAAAAACTTAAGCTTTTAATTATAAGAGGTACAAAAAAAATTAATGAAAAATTTATAAGCATAAAATAGTTATTTTAATATTATAATTTCTATATTTCATTCAATTAAATACAAAAAGAAAATTTCACTACTCGAGAAACGATTTCATTGTTTTCTTTACAATTATTATTATTTCGATTATATTTAATTAATATAAATACAATTTTATTAAAAATTAATAAAATATATATATTTTTATAAAAAAAACATTAAAAAATTAAATATATACACAAAAATAGCTTTAGAAAAAGGTGAAAAATCTAAAGCTTCTAATGTGAGACAAATCTATATTATTTTTGTTTAACTGCCAGTTTTTTTCAAGTTTAATTAATTTTATTTAAAAAAAATATAAATTTAATTTATTATACAACAAGAAAATAAAATAATGTATTGTTTAAATTTATTATCTATTAATATTTGAGAATAAAGAAAAATATATACAAAAATTTAAAGTTGTGTTTCAGTGGCTCTTTTTTGATGCCATTATTGTTCATATTGGTATGTTTTAGTGTATTTGATTCTATCCTTGTCAATCACAGTCCGATCACTGGATTGTGAATAATACATTCAATTCAGGGGTGTATCTATTATGGAACTTACCGAATAATTCGACTATATATTCCAATTATGAAATTCAATCGTATTAATGAATTGTTAAATTTACATGAACCTACATACCTTTGTTAAAATTATTCGAACGGTTAAATAGCAGTCCAATTTTGTATAATTTATTATCGAAAAATTCTATTCGATTGATTTTTCTATTTTCAGAATATATAGGGGACATTGTACCATATTACCATGATCCTGAATGATATAATCAATCATGCCTATTCTGTAACTCGTTCCAACTGGAACAGAAATCCCATTTATATTCGTTGGAAAAATTCCAACACGAAGAAATTTTCAGTCAGAATTTAATTTTGCTGCAATTTTGCTTTTCTGTAACTCGATTCCATTGGAATTTTTGATTATTTTTGTAGAGGAATCTCAGAAAATAGTGGTGGCATTTTTTTGAAAATGCATTTTTTGTTTAAAGTATATGGTTTGACAATATTTGGCATTCTTTGCTTGAGCGCCTGGTATTATCGTTTGGCGGTAAAATTTCATTGCATAAATATGAAAAAAAAAAAATTCCGACATATGTATGTATCGCGTAAAACTCATATTAACAGTCGTCAATTGCCGGCTAGTAAAGTACCTATTCGTCGAAATATTTTCAGAGATTACAGGGACCATAAAAATCAATCGCTAGCGCTCAAGAGACAGTTAAAAAAGATTTAGCCGAAATTTTTAAATAATTTACGCACAATAAAAAGGTGCGGCCAAACGACATTATCAATCGCCAATAGACGGTTATTTGCTCATAGTGAATTAATCGAGAAAACTTTGTTAGGCGTGATCGCGAATTTCTGAATAACTATCGTCTTTTTATCCCTTTTTTTATGTTTGCAAACATACATACAAATTGGACGAGGTAAACATAGATGACAAACATTTTAAAAGTCGTAAGTTAACAAATTTTTCTCGGTGAATTCGCCATTAAACCATAGAAGGTTTTAGTTCAATTAAAAAATTTGTAAAAACTAAATTTTTTTAAATTTTGGGGCTGTTTGTTAAAAATGAAAGGTGGTCGGTCAATAGTATTTTTGGATAAGTACTATTCACGCCTGACTCAGGTATATGTACATGTTGGTTAATATAAATTCGTTTTTTTAGTTAAAATTTGCTTAATCGTTTTTATTCTTAGTAGTGAAGAAATACAGCTAGGTTAACAAGAGTTTATGTTCAAAACAACCAATAAATTACAACAAAAAAACTTGCTTAGGCCAGGTCATGATTCTCATACACGAAAAGACACCAACCATAAATTGTACATAATATCTTAAACCAAAGTTTGTCGATACGCGTTAAAACATGAAAATTTGGGAAAAAATCTAAAATAAATTGGAAACTACGTAGATAAGATTGTAGGGGAGCCTGTTCAGTGACACTTGGCCATAATAGGGCATGTGTCACTAATTTAATGAATGCTTATTTGAATAAAGGAATTTTTCCAAAGGCTTAAAACAATGGCAAAGTAGTTATCATTAGGAAAGGAGCCGACAGAGACCCTCTTGATCCTAAATCTTACAGATCTATCATGTTATTCCCAGTTCTATAAAAATTACTAGGGAAATTTATTGCTGGCAAGTTGATGAACATATTCCAGAACTGTTAGTAATAAACACTTCGGCTTCAGAGACAATACACCCACACAGGATGCTATAAGGTGAAAATAATCAACATAGTTAAAGAGTCTGAGCAGAAGTACACTTTTGGAGTCTTCCTAGACGTGCTTGGAGCTTTTGATTATCTGTATTCGCCCACTATTATCGAAGAATTACTATTTCTCGAACAGACTTGACACTGTTATTCCTACCCATGGTACAATTCAAAATAACGGTTGTCTATAAGGGAGCTCCATATTGGACCCACTCCTCTGAAATTTTCTCTTCAACAGCAAAATAACGGTAATGTCTAAGAAGGAACCATTCGTGGAAGATAAGGTGATGATCTTCTTTGCTGGTATTCACGACAAAACATTCAGGAAAAGGCGAGGTGCACCATAGTCATAATAATTAGTGATGTGTGCAGTAATTATATGTAGCTAACCTATGCCAACAGTCCAAGATGGTCATGATTTTCTCGGGCTTAATAGAGTGGCAAAGTAGACGTGAGCATGGAAACAAATAACACTCGCTACAATATGAGAAAACCTAGTGGTGGCTTCAATAAGTGAGCCACGGTAACGACCCTATAGACAATCAGATAACGCCAAATCTTTTGAGATCACGCGAGACGAAACACGAAAAGCGTCTATGGCTGGACAACTTTTAGTGTCTTGCGAAACATTGAGGAAAGATGCAATAAGCGCATTGTTAACTCAGATGTTAACGGGCCCCTTCCATATCTTACTTGCATAGAATGAATATAACAGATACACGCAGCTGTGGATGTGGTCATATTAAGAAGATAGTTGATCACGTGCTATATGATTGTGAACCAGCCGCCGAAGATAAGGATCAAGCATGTACCAAATTAAGTAAACTGGTTTTATGATGCCCCAAAAAACGTTCGAGTGAATGTTGGTGATTAATAAATTTCTGGCTGCGCTAAAAATAATCACTGTTGGTTAATTGGATGTGAGGATAGCATATTCAAGAGGAGGCCTCCATATTATATTCAGTTTTGGTGATTTTGTCCTGGCATTAGGAGAAACAGGTAGAGAAGCTGGCCTTACCTAACGTGCTTGTAAGCAACATAGAGCTGGACTGGATTATCCACGGATACTCTGCTTTGACAGGCAGATTGCCATTTGCAATTTTCAACAGAGTTGCGGAAAATGCAGTCCAGTTGTGGTCCCCATATAGCACAGCGATTGACCCATTGAAATAGAAAATTGAGAAATTGAAAATCCCCTACAAAAATGCTTCAAGGTGGTCACAATTTTTTCAGGAAATTTATTCTCAGCGACGAAGGTCATTATCACTTCTCTCGCTACGTAAATAAATAAAACTGTCACATCTGGGGCCCTGAACACTGCGAATTTGATGCGGGTTTTGGCTAGTGGCGTGATTGGACTGTATTTTTTGGAAAATGTAGTTGGTGCCTTCTTTACAGTGAATAGATTGTTTTACCGAGATGCTAATTGATTATTTATTGCCTAAAATCGGCGAATTGAACTTAGATTATGATTACTTAGATCCAGCTGGATGGCCCATCGTGTCAAATAACCAGTGACACAATGGAATTACTGTTCAGAAGTTTCCTGGGCGTATACCCTAGATCATTCACCATTTTTCAATAAATAACCATGATTTTTTTTATAAAATGTTAGTTCTTGTTGGATAACTCTTTATATAGTGCACGAATCGAACTCACCAGATTATATGCTTGCGTAATTGTAATCTATCGATTGTGGTGCAGATTTAGATGAAGTTGCAACCTTCATGGAAGTACCATACATCATCATCACAAATCTATACACTCTGCCGTGATCTACCAGAAAGTGGTGCAGGAAGAACTAAGAAGAATGTTATTTTTCATTTGACACTCGATCAGAATCTACTGCCTGAAAACCGATTGTCTTTTTCTAGCACAAGATGACGTTATTCAAGGTGTTATTATTCACAGTTAGGGTGATTAAAAGTGTAATTGTGATTCTTCTGATACTAGTGTTTTGTGGAATATTTTTGGGATAAATAAATTAATGTTAAATTGAATCTAAATTGGTTCCAAATTCATAATCCTGTGATCGGACCTTTACATTGACAATCCAAAAATGTAACAATTTGTTGAGCAACCCTATTTGAAATGTTACTGTTTAATTCAAATGTACATTTGGGTAAGAGACATTCGAAAATTGCTTGCGATGCAGCTTTATGCGCATTTTGAAAATAACATTTTTGTAATTTAATCAACATTTTCTATTTTAATGCGTATATTAAATTTTTGAATTTATTTGTTAGCTTTTTAATTAATTTTTGTTCATAATATATTTTTAAAATTTGCAACATTTCGAATGGGCCCAAAATACAAAAATGCAGTCAATTAAAATTTTGATCTTTTATTCAGCCAATCAAAAATACAGTAAATATTATGCAATTTAAAAAAAAACAATATTTTTTGTTTGTTATATTAATTTTTATTTAAAAATATTTACTTCAAAAGTACATACATAAGTTAAGAAATATACATGGTACTATAAAAGCATGAATATTTCAATATGTAGAGTGAAAGAAATGCTTAACGATTTTGTTACTTATCATTTCCAGGTTATTTACAATACTAGTTGTAATACATTAGTTAAAATTAAAATAAAAGCATAGCAAGTGAAATATATATATATATAGAAATATAACCGTGTGAAATTTAGAAGAAATTTGTAAGCCCAAATGAGACTAAACTATCGAATTGTAGTTTCTGGGTATATCCCAAATCTACTCATATATATTTATATGTATATATATATATATATATATATATATATATATATATATATATATATATATATATATATATATATATATATATATATATATATATACTCGTATATATTTATATAATGTTTGCAATAATAGTATTCAAAAATAATAATTTTTCTTTCACTTATATCTCAGCTTGTTTACAATTAATTAAATAATAATAAAAAAATAAATTAGTTTTTAATTTCATTCTTAGTAATCGTTAAAATGGTCTAATCTTATTCAGCCATAATAATCAATTATTCTCACGAAGGCATATATTTAAGAATTTTACAATTATAATAATAAATTAAAATGTTAATATTCTATTCTATCATATACTACATAACATACTGTTATCAGTTGAACTCCTGTAGCAACCTTGATATAAATGAATCTTTATGATGATCGACAAAGGTAACATAGTATATCTTTATATTGTGAGTCATACAAACTAATAATTAGAACTGTATCAAATTTTTAATCACAAAACGAATTAATGTTGACTGACTTATCTTTAAAATAAGTAGTGTTTAAATTATAAAATAATAATAACAATAATATGTGACCAAAATCACAGTTGGGTGTTTTTAATGTGTAAGTATATGTGTTTGTCCTTTAATTTACTTTACTTTAATTTTTTTTAAAAATATGTATTAAATAATTAGTATATATATATATATATATATATATATATATATATATATATATATATATATATATATATATATATATATATATATATATATATATATATATATATATATATATATATATATATATACATATATATATATATATATATATATATATATATATATATATATATATATATATATATATATATATATATATATATATATATATATATATATATATATATATATATATATATATATATATATATATATATATATATATATATATATATTTACATATATAGATATATGTATACACCAGGCTATATATTTTAATGTTTTTTTTACATGATTGATATTAGGATCAATAAATTTAAAGTGTAAGCATAACTTTTACATGAATATCAAAATAGAATAAAATAAAATTTGAAGGAAAAATAATTAACAATTGATATGAAAGTATTTAAATAACATTATCTTCTTTTATAATCGTTCAGTGACTTATGTTACTTTTTGACTTTTTTGATGGATTAAATTCTCCCATTGTGCAATTAGACGATGCGATGATGGGACTTCTTCCGGTTCAATATCACATAGTTGAGCAAGAGATATTGCAGGCCGTAAATCAGTTTTTGATTTTGCTAATACTGGGCTGGGTGAATCTCTAAAATAAAATAAAATTTATAATTAAATTAGTTAAAACAACAACACTCATACTAATTATCCTAATAATATTTGAAATTTAAATAGTGTATCTAAAGTTGGATGTACATTTGTACATACTATGTAATTGTAGTATATAGTTCTAACACATTCTAAATTAAACGTTACAAAATTGGAATAGAGAGACTAATTTGAAGGTGAGTGCTAGCTAGTGAGAAATTTAAATAATCCGATTTTGAAATAATTTGAATATATTTAGAATTTAGATACACTATTTTTCGATTCTATGTAATTACAATTTCTATCATTAAGTAAATTTATTTATTTTGTGATGGATAAATCAACGGTTTAGCGGATAAATCAACTGTTTCAAAATAAATTTGTTAAGTTTGGACTTAAATTGATTGTAAATCCAAATCAGCATTTCGTAACTTCTAAACTATAGAAAAAATTCAAATAGTACTTAAATTCTAAACTATAATCTAATATTATTTGCACTAATTTATGAGTCAATTTCCATTCCAACTTCTCGCTAAAGAGAGTAAAATGAATTTTACATTTTACTGGAATTATAATTGAATATTGCTTGCAGGCACCAATCAGTGTAATTAATCTAAGGCCACTCACAATTATTACAGCAACGCTTTTTAATGCCGATGTATAAAATTGGCTGAATTGCAAATTAAAATTTGAGCTTCTTAATTCAGATTCAATTATGAATTAATTTCTGACCAATTATCTATAGCGATAACTTACCTTAATGATGAAACGCTTGAATTATTAACTGCGTTGCATAATTCTCCAATGGATTTAGATGCTCGTAATTTCCCTGGTGGCGGATAATCATAATTATATTGTTCATCATCATCAAAATCATAATCTTCATCGGTCAACGAATTCATTGATGTTTGATTCTGTACAATTTGTCGCCGCAGTTTTTTTAATTCAACTTCACGATTTCTTATGTCACGTAATTCATTTTGAATTTTCTCCTCGACTGGTACATAACCACGGCGTATTGGACGCCCCTCAGAATCTCGTTCAATTTGGGCTGGACTAGATGTAATTGTTGTCGGTTCTAATAATAATGTTTTTACATGGAAATCATTTAAAATTGGTATGTTGTTATTGGTATGATTATGATGCGGAATGGAATTATTATTTTGTGACTGTTTTGTTCCTAATATTTTGCCACGAGACTCAATAAATTTTTGCATAAAACCTTTTTGAACCGATGTTCCATTGAGTTTTTTATTAAAAGCAGGCGTATAAATTTGTGGAGTTGAACGAGTCCGCATTAAAGTTGGCGATGATGTATGGCGGAATGCCGATCTTGATTGAATTGCTTTTTGTTTCTTGTAATGAATTTCTGAAAGGTCATTTAGATTTTCCATTTCGTTCGAGTGATCATTTAAATTTTCGTTAGAGTGATCACTTGAACTATTATTATTCAGCATATCAATCGATTGTGGTGTATATTGATTATCCTCAAAATCAGATTTTATAATGTGTCCATTATGACCAGCCTGATCAATACCAACTGGTGTAATTGATGATGAACGGATTAATAATTGTTTTCGTAGTTCGCGTTCCCGTTGTGTTACTTCGTTTATTTCTTCCTGGATACGTTTAAGTGGGTCCTCGCTCTGGAAATGCACAAAAATCAATGTTATATATAATTCGAATCATTTGATAATATATAAAACGAAACTAAACGATATCATAATATTAAGCTACTTGAGTTGTAAGTCATTGACTTAGTAGAGGGCGTGAAAAAGTTGGCAATGAAAATGCATAAATAGTTTTGACTGAGCAATCGATCGGTCACTTACTATGTCAATTTCAACCCAAGTAAATTACTTGACATTTGAAAAATTTACAAATATAATTTAGAATCGTAAGTGAAAAAATAACATAAGTAATTTTTAATTATCTTTAATTCGATGAGATTGATATTCACAAAATTTAAGTACCTACACCTACCTAAACATATACTAATGTTACACAATCTTAATGCATATAATTGCTTGGCGTTATTTACACACAGATCTATTTTGCTTATTTTTTCGTTCACAACTCAATACATTAGCCTATATACTGACAATATTTGTGAAGTAAATTGTTTGTACTAAATTGTTAGATTAAATTTATTAGAATTAGCTGAAATTTAAAGTCTCTTTTTCAATATTGAAAATCACGATTATTAAAATGCAATTATTTAACTTTTATTATATACGCAAGCTATTTAAAACAAGACTAGATTAAGCTCTTGCTGTCTATCAAACCAACAAAATTGTGAAATATTTATCTGGTGCGTTGTTTTATCAAAATAATAAAATAATTAAATTCAGCTAATTTTATCATCATTTTATCATTTTGCAATTTTAATTGATTTATTATTATTGATTAAATCGTAGATTAGGGGATTATGAACGCCAATGAAAATAAGTATAAAATATTTCAATATCAACTGATGGAATGATATTAAAATTGAACAAATTATTTTTCTATATTTGGTCACAAAATTTGGTTTTAATTGTATCAATCTAATATTATAATAAATTATCCATATTTGTTTAATGTCTAAATAATGATTGCAATAACATACGGGTGGGGCAATTCAACGAAATTGTTGGTGATTTTATGATAGGTTTGATAATAAGTTCACTTTAGAAGAGGCAATGATATTTTAAGTGAAATTTATTAAAAGAGCAAATTTATTTAACATTTAATTTTATTATTTATTTTTATTAATTTATTTACTATTTGAAAAAAAATAAAATTATTCTTAAAATATGATACAAAATTCAGAGAAATGAAGAAATGCCATTTTAACTTGCAAACGCCGATATGCACTAAGCGTATACCATGAATAAACTGAAGCGTCCTAATGTTCTCTTACTTCAGATTACAGTGGATTCAACACATACAAAAGAGAGAATTAATGAAAACTTCATGCTAATTTTTTATGTTTCCATCGTCATTTTAGATTGGAGATGGCACTTTAGGTCATTTTAATCCTCATGCTGCTTTCCAAAGAGAGTAATCGGTGTAACTTTGGCCAGTAAGGCTACTTAGGTAATTGTTAATTTATTTGTTTTTAACTTCATCGATTAAAAATGTTAATTTATTGGATAGATGTTTTTCGTGCTTTCAGTTTTTCGTTGACTAATTCTCTGACTTCCAGTGAATTGTTTCAATTTTTGTTCTTTTCCGCTTGGCTAATGGGAGAACTGTTCCACGCTGCGCATGGAATATTATTGTTAAGCAGGTTTAATTCGACTTCTTCAGTATGATTTTACTCAAATTTCTAAAGTATTTTTATGCCGAATTTATACTTGTTTAAATTTATCTTTTAATTAAATTTAATTAAAAGTCAATAAAAAATTCTAATCAAATCAATTAAATCGGATGGACCAAAACCGGTTTTTAATAGCCATCTGCGTCCTGCACGCCAGCCTACACATGACATGAAAAATATAATCTTCATGGTTGCATAGCCTATTTCACTCTCAATCTATTCATACTTCTGATACAAATTTGATAGGCTGAAATCTTTTAATATAAATTGAGTGAGAATTTGAGTGTAACTCAGATAATTCACTATTTCTTAAATTATTTTTATTAAAATTTAAATACGAATAAATTAAGTTTAAAATTGGAGTCGAAATAAATTGTTGTATATAGTCGTATATAGTCTTTATATTTAACTTACCTAAAAGTGTAAGAAAGTGAGGGCACATAAGTTAGGCTCTAAAAATGTGACACTTAACTCAAACTTCATAACAATATTGCGCACATTTTTTTGAACAGAATATTAAATGTTATTAATATACGAAATTTAAATAATTGACTCCTTGTGCGCAACACCATTAACATTGAATTGCTGGTAAAGGGTGTTTTTTAGAGGTTCACAACTTTGAATTGGGAACACTGCTTTATTTGACAACCCATTTAACAGCTGATATTTGCTTTTTGTTTAGTTTGGTTTGACTGTTGAATTTTTTTATCAAAATAATTGTTCGTCAAACTTATCGTGTACTTCGTCCATTTTATGGCGTACATAATAGTCCTTCAGAGCGGCTAATTCGAATAATAATAGATCGTTTTCGGATCACGTATACTCTTAATAATAATGTGCATCCCGTGAGACGCCGAACAGTGCGCACTGAAGAAGCTGTAGCCGCTGTACAGGAAAGCATTGAAGAAGATCTAAATCAATTAATTCGTCGCCATTCTCAGCAACTGGGGTGGTGTCCTTCCACTTTATGGAAGATTTTACGAAAGGATGTTGGCTTAAAAGCTTTCAAATTCCACTTATGCAGGAATTAAAGCCAAACGATCCTCGTATGCGCCGCCAATTCGGCGAATGGGCTGAAGCACAAATTGATATTGATGTTGAATTTCCATTCAAAATTTTGTTCTCCGATGAAGCCCATTTTTGGTTGAATGGATACGTAAATAAGCAGAATTGTCGCATTTGGAGTGAGGATAATCCACAAGTTTTTGTCGCTACACCATTACTTCAACAAAAAATTACTGTTTGGTTCGCTTTATGGGCTGGCGGAGGCATTGGTCCATATGTCTTCAAAAACGATGATGGTCAGAATGTTACTGTCAATGGTGAGCGGTTAGGGACATGATTATAGAAATTTTTTACAATTTAAATTGTACCTTGATTAGCTGGCATTAATCTTGCTGACAAGCCAAACATTAATGTTATAAAATTTTCTATCCAATAAAGCCCGTTTCATTGTGTAACTCTATAAAAAACACCCTTTACAAGTTTTGGTTTTAGCCAAATGCTGAAATTTAAATTTACCACAACCTGTTGATAAATAACTAAATAAAATCTAAAATATTTTAGTATCCCGGGTGAAAAAATGTTAAAACATAAATTTTTAAAAGGAGCAACAATTTTTTTGTGAATATAAAATAAATTGAATATAAACGGAGCAACAATTTTTTTGTATGTTATGTCAATGGATTTTATTTATTTTAATTTTGAGAGATTAATTTCAGGTAAACTATTTCTGGATAATTTTCATTACACTCTCTTACTGGAACATAGTTTGAAAGGTTTACGCTAAATATGATGGAAGCGATAAATAAAAATAACATGAAACTAGATTGAAATATATACAAATAGGCAAAATACTGCTAAAATCGAACTCAAAACGTCAATCCCAACATCCCACACTCTAACAACCGATATGTAACCGAGCTATATCTTGTTTAAATAATGGATGAAAGCTCTAATAATCTTATGAAATTAGCCAATCAATGCGAAAGAAAGGTGCATAATACTCGATAATGGAGTTCCATTTTAAATTACCTAGTCAAAATATTATTACAGAAATTTCCACTTTCTCGTGTTCCACAATACACTTACAATCATTGTATTTTTAGGAGGTTGCTCCTATTATAAATGTGTCGTCCGGTTTCGGACTTCTCACGTTAAATAATTTTAGACACGATTTAATTTTATATATGATTTATTAATTTATAAACTTTTGTTATTTATACTTTATAATTTTTTTATTAATTTATATAATTCAATTTATATAATTTTTATTTATTTATTTAATTTTTATTTTAATTTAGAATTAATTTCATTTATTTTATTTTGGATTCACCACCACTTTTTCGCACATGAAGTTCTTTCTTCAAAATCCAAAATCGCAATGGACGATAATATATTGTGTTGTGTTGTTGTATGATGACGTCGCCTTCGTGTCCAAATATACATGTCGTATATTGGAGAGGGAACAGATGCGCCGGCGACGGTCGACATTGCACTTTTGTTAAATGCATGTGAATTATTATTGCATCACCGAACATTGTTAGTTCGTGGTGATGTTGGTTGGATGGCGATGGTTTTACTATAAATGTTTTATAGTAATGGTTCGGTTATTGGATATTGTTGGTTGGATAGATGTATATGTGATGGGGTTAGTGAACGCTTAATTCAAATAAGTTGGATTATATTTGAATTTCACTAATTGTTTTGTTTGTGGCAGAATCGAATATCGGTGAGTCGAATATTCGAGCTGCTACAGTACCCCCTCTCCAGATGAGAAACCATGGGTTTTGAGACGTTATACGTTGAACCGGACGGTTTTATATCGTTTGCTGGCTGATATTTGATCAGCTGTGTTGAGAATACCGTACGCCGGTTTCAATCTGTCGATTGAGATTGAGTGGTGTTTGTCTTTGATTGAGACAATGAATTGCTTGCGTAAGCGACGTATAACTTTGTATGGCCCATCGTATGGAGATTGTAATCCAGTTCGAACCTTATCAACCCGGACAAAGACGTAATCGCAATTGTTGAGCGATTTTGGAACGAATATGTTGTTTTCGTTCGTTGGTCTTGTTGCCGTGGGGATAATATTTTGCATGGTGGTGCGGAGTTGGTCGATGACTGTGTCGGTTGTGGATGGAGACGGTAGAGGATGTTCGACGAAGAACTTACCGGGTAGCTTGATGGTTTGACCGTAAACCATTTCAGCTGGTGAGCACTTCAAATCTTCTTTAACCGTTGCTCGAATACCAAGTAGAACGATTGGTACTTCGGAGCTCCAGTGAATTGTGTTGCCTCGGGCCTTGAGAGCAGCTTTGAGCTGGCGGTGGAAGCGTTCGACCATGCCATTGGCTTGTGGGTGGTAAGCCGTTGTACGTATCCGATGCGAGCCGAGGAGTTTCGTTAACTCCGAGAAAAGCTTCGACTCGAATTGGGTTCCTTGATCAGTGGTGATGTCAAGTGGAACGCCAAATCGTGATACGTAGTTGTGTATGAATGTGGTGGCAATGGTTGTTGCAGACATGTCGCTCATGCAGTACGCTTCTGGCCATCGAGTGAAACGATCGACACAGGTGAGTAGGTATGAGTATCCATTGGATGGAGGAAGTGGTCCTACGACATCCAAATGAATGTGCTCGAATCGACCAGGTGGAATTGCGAATTGTCCAATAGGCGATTTTGTGTGTCGCTGGACTTTTGATTTTTGGCAGGATAAACAGGATTGTGCCCAATGGGTCACGTCTTTGTTTATGCTGGGCCAAAAGTATCGAGCAGTAATCAATTTACGAGTTGCGCGGACACCAGGATGTGAGATACCGTGTAGTGTGTCGAAGATGGTTCGACGTAGTTGCTCTGCGATGTACGGGCGATTTGCACCCGTAGATGTTTCGCAGTAGATTTCGAGGCCAGGTAGTTTGAAAAGCTCCAGTTGCAGTGATGAACTGGCGTGACAAGCAGAACCAGAAAGTAAATTCTGAAGTTCCAAGTCTGCTTTTTGCGCTTGTGCGATCTTGTTGCAGTCGAAGTGAGTCTCGACTGTGGCCGTTTCGTTTGATGTTGTGCGCGAAAGTGTATCCGCGACAACGTTTTCGGTACCTTGAACATGCTGGATGTCCGTGGTAAATTGACTAATGTAATCCAAGTGGCGTGCTTGCCTTGGATTGCGTTCAGTTTTAGACTGAATTGCTCGAGTGAGAGGTTTGTGGTCGGTGTAAATTGTAAAGTCCCGACCCTCGACAAAATATCTGAAGTGTTTTATTGCTAGATATATTGCGAGTAATTCCCGATCGAATGCGGAGTATTTCTTTTCGGCATCCGAGAGCTTCTTTGAGAAGAATCCCAGGGGCTCCCAACACTTGTCGTTGTACTGTTGCATGACTGCTCCGACAGCAGTGTTTGATGCATCAGTAGTTATGCTGAGCTTTGAGTCGCTCAGTGGATGAGACAAGAGTGTTGTGCGTGCCAATTCAGCCTTGAGTGACGTGAATGCGTGTTGACATTCGTCAGGCCAAGAGAAGTTCTTGGCTGTTTTGGGCTTACGTAGTAGTACTGCCAGGTGGCTGTGAATTGGGTTGAGTATATCAGCGAGCTTTGGTATAAATCGGTGGTAGTAGTTGACCATGCCGATGAATCGCTGAATACTTTTGATTGAGGTTGGAGCTGGGAATTCTTTAATGGCATTGATTCGTTCTTGTGAAGGAAGGATGCCATTAGCGGTGATCTTGTGGCTGAGGAAATCAAGAGTGGATGCGCCGAAGACGCATTTTGAGCTCTTGATGTGGACATCAAACTCGACAAGTCGTTGGAAAAGTGTTTCCAGATGGAGTTTGTGTTGTTCCTCAGTTTGAGATGCCACAAGAATGTCGTCTATGTAGACGAAAACGAAGTCGAGATCTCGAACGACTTCGTTCATGAAGCGCTGAAACGTTTGTGCGGCATTGCGTAATCCAAATGGCATTCGGGTGTATTCGAAGAGGCCAAATGGTGTGGTGATTGCCGTTTTGAAAACGTCTTCAGGTGCCACGGGAATGTGGTGATAACCTCTGATGAGATCAAGTTTGGAGAAAACTTTGCAGCCATGCAAGTGCATGGTGAAGTTTTGAATGTGGGGTATCGGGTAGCGATCCGGTATCGTAACCGTGTTTAAACGCCGATAGTCCCCACATGGCCTCCAGTCTTGATCTTTCTTCTTGACCATGTGTAATGGACAAGAAACGGAAGATGTCGATGTTCGACAAATTCCTAATTCCACCATGTGTTGAAATTCTGCTTGTGCAGCTTTGTGACGCACCGAATCTAGTCTGCGTGGTCTCGACACGGGCAGATGGCCTTCCGTGACGATGTGATGAACCACGTTGTGTCGGACTGGCATTTTGTAGTTCGGCTCTGCTGTAAGTAGTGGGTACTTTTTGAGCAGAGTGCCGTAGCCGTTGTCGATGTTGAAATGGATCGGTGTTGGTGTGTTAACACGAACCATTGTGGCGTTTATTGACAGCTTTGTAGCTGGGTCAATCAGCCGTTTGCGTTTTACATCGACAAGAAGTCCGAATTTGCTTAGAAAATCGGCGCCAATGATCGGACGATTCACTGCAGCTAGTATGAAAGCGTGCGTGAAGGTTCGTTTGAGTCCGATATCCACGTTAAGCAGTTTTGTGCCGTACGTGTGGATGATTGAACCATTGGCAGCCGATAAGACTAGATTTGAATTTCGATTAGCTAATGTGTAATTCATTCTGAAATTCATTGCTGGAATAACCGAAAGGTCAGCGCCAGTGTCGACTAGGTAGGTGAGTTTGTTGTGTCTATCGTACACAAACAAACGTGACGTATAGGGTGTGTTTGTGGTCAGGGGAGGCATGTTGCTCTCTACCCGTGACTCTAATAGTTTTTTTGTTGGTCAATGTCCAATTTTGCGGCGGCCGCGGACGTCGATGGTTGCGACGTGGTGAAATTGCACGGTGGCGTGCATTTTCTGGCGGCTCTACCAAACTTTGTGTGGAACCAGCATTTACCATGTTGGTAAGTGTTGTTGCTGGGACTGCGGGTTCGATTGCGTGAGGGAGCTCGTCGTCCACGCGAACGGCTTCGACCTCTGAGTAACCCGTCGAGTCTGGACTCGATTCTCGACAGACTTTGTTCGAGTGTGTTTGGTGGTTGTGTTGAACGGGGAGTTCTGTCTCCACTGCGTTCACGTGATTGCCGGTATGGATTATTGATTTGACTGACGCTTTGAGATGTGATGTTTATGACATCATACATCTTGTCGGCAATTCTGGCTAACATTTGTGTCGTGGAGGATTCGGGCTGTGCCACCAGCGCTATCCGAATCAACTCCGGCATGTTACGAATCCACAAAGATTTAATGATATTTTCATTAAAGTTGTTGCTAGCCAGTGTTTGTATGTGTCTTAACGCGTCAGATGGTTTTCGGTCGCCTAATTGCTGTCCTGAAAGCAATTGTTCTAGCTGACGTTCGCCCGATGGTGCTAGTCGTTCTAGCAGCGTTTGCTTTAATGTGTTGTATTGGTTGGTTGTCGGCGGATTGAGGAGGAGATCCGAGATCACATCGCACGTTTCTGGTTGCAAGGCTGATAATGTTTGCAGGTACTTTGTTTTATCAGCTGTTATACCTTGCAGTCCGAATTGTATTTCGGCGAGCTGAAACCATGTGTTTGCTCTTTGTGGCCAGAAAGGTTGTACTGCGATTCGTTGATGTGATGCCGCGATCTCTATTTGTGGACTAGTGCCTTGAGGCGTGGTGTCCATTTTTTGTGGTTGATCTTGTTCATCGTCCGACATTTTTGCACAAACCAATAAAACAAATTAAAATACAACAATACAATATTTTAAAGCGGAATGGTTACCGTGTAAAAAAAAAATAGTTGACCAAAAATTGAAAAATTAAGCGGAATGGTTACCGTGTAATGAATGGTTTGAAGGCCGGGATGCTCCTTCTTTTTAACGCCCGATGCGAGATACCCCCGAATATGGAGTTCCTTGCGTCCTACCTTATATTGGGGGGGCTCGTTGAAATTTAAAAAAAAAATAAATGTAAAAATAGCGAGAAAACGACCAGGGTGTGAGACTATGGATGGGTGTGCACGTGGTGGTGAAAAAATATATATAAAATGTACAGTAATAATGATTCTACGTTAATGTTTTTGAAAAGAGAAAAAAATGATGTTACGTTAAATTTTGGAACAAAAAAAAATGATTCTACGTTAAATTGTTTTATTTGAAAATTTTAATTGTTTTGAGAGAAAAAAAATGTAAAGTTATGATTCCAAAATTGCAAGAGCAAAAAAAATATTATCTAATAAAAAAAACTTGCTTTTTATGCTGTTGTTGTTTCTGCTGCCGTTGTTCCTGCGGTTGTGTTGCGGTGAGGGTGGATCGCTTCACCGTTGTAAATTGTCCCGTCGTTGCGGTGAGGGTGGATCGCTTCACCGTTTAATTGTCCCGTCGTTGCGGTGAGGGTGGATCGCTTCACCGTTTAATTGTCCCGTCGTTGCGGTGAGGGTGGATCGCTTCACCGTGTCCCGCGTTGCGTGGATGGGTCGTCCCCTACACCACGTTTTTTTAATTTTTTTTTTTTTGTTTTCTTCCCACGCGGTTGCGTGGTTGGTTTTTATTTTATGTTATGCGTGTTTTTTATTATTTTGGCGATAAAAAACCGCCGTCGATGGTCACCAATTTAGGAGGTTGCTCCTATTATAAATGTGTCGTCCGGTTTCGGACTTCTCACGTTAAATAATTTTAGACACGATTTAATTTTATATATGATTTATTAATTTATAAACTTTTGTTATTTATACTTTATAATTTTTTTATTAATTTATATAATTCAATTTA
The DNA here is from genome assembly GCA_951394425.1 of Tipula unca. Lineage (NCBI taxonomy): Eukaryota > Metazoa > Arthropoda > Insecta > Diptera > Tipulidae > Tipula > Tipula unca. Next base: position 100,317,391 of record OX596380.1, read on the forward strand.
TATAATTTTTATTTATTTATTTAATTTTTATTTTAATTTAGAATTAATTTCATTTATTTTATTTTGGATTCACCACCACTTTTTCGCACATGAAGTTCTTTCTTCAAAATCCAAAATCGCAATGGACGATAATATATTGTGTTGTGTTGTTGTATGATGACGTCGCCTTCGTGTCCAAATATACATGTCGTATATTGGAGAGGGAACAGATGCGCCGGCGACGGTCGACATTGCACTTTTGTTAAATGCATGTGAATTATTATTGCATCACCGAACATTGTTAGTTCGTGGTGATGTTGGTTGGATGGCGATGGTTTTACTATAAATGTTTTATAGTAATGGTTCGGTTATTGGATATTGTTGGTTGGATAGATGTATATGTGATGGGGTTAGTGAACGCTTAATTCAAATAAGTTGGATTATATTTGAATTTCACTAATTGTTTTGTTTGTGGCAGAATCGAATATCGGTGAGTCGAATATTCGAGCTGCTACATATTATTCCGGTCAATAATCTCTTAAGTAATTAAATAAACATTAACGGATTACTGTATACATACTTAATATACATATAAGCATTTCCAAAATTAGCATCATATTACGTTACATATATTCACTTTCGTTTATATATCGCATATAATGAATTTTGAATTTCGCTCTCAATCATAATTCGATAAGCGTATAATATTACTATATACGTACATATAAACTACCACAATTTGTTCGCGGCAATTAAAATTAGAATTCAATCACAATATGATGAAACTTATTCAATTGAATGATAAATACTATACACTTACACTTAGTCATTGGATAATCGTCATATAACTGTTTTATATTTTTGACCGGTTATAAGATTTTAAATCAATATTTTTGTAAATTGCATTATTTGTAAATAGTTTTGAATTTATTATTTGGTTTATTTAGTTTTAGGTACATTCTGTTGTTAAGTATATATAAGGTTGCATCTAATTAAAATACGGAAATATGAAATTTGATCGGTTTCAACTGTTATACGTATTTTGATGTTAGATATACACTATACATATTATAATAATGTGTAATGTATATATGTATACGTTTTGTAAGGATTCCATATGTAATTAAACGAGAACACTTTTTTTGTAAAATAGCGTAATTTTTGCGGTGAAATGATTCATGCGTGTTCGTCGCTATAAATTGGATGTCATACTGCCCTAAACTTCTTCTAAAAGAGCTTTTATAAGCAAATTGAAATGTATAATACACAAGAAATAGGATATGTAACAGTTAAGAAATATCTAGAAGGTCTTGGAACCATCATGTCAAAAATAAAAGTTAAATTTATTCATTTTAATGTTTAAATTTATTCATGTTAATCATTTCCAAAATTTCGCCATCGCATAATTTTTGATCGATTACGGTTTTAGTCACCTCGACACGATTACTTAATTGGACGATTACGATATACAGTTTATTTTTATATTTTCTTATCAATATTTGCAAGAGCAATCCGCTTTAAAAAGAATATGCGCTAACTTTTACTTTTAAGCGCAAAAAATACTAGACCAGACGAAAACGCCTATGATTTGAGTATAATTAAAAATACAAATGCCATTGAGGTAGCATCGAGAAAACTAAACTGATAATTCCAATCATTTGTTTTTTAGGCAACCGACCAAATACATATTATTATATACATAGTTAAATCGATCATCGCATACAAATTCAAATCATATGGAAAATATTTAGGGCTATAAGTGCTGCTTTAAGAGAAGTGTTGTTTCATTCCATTTTAATTCATCATCTACACATTGCACAACATGGATTTCAGTTTCGATAAGCCTCTTAGGGTCTGAACATTTTTGTGAATTTTTCTGGAAATTAATAAGTTGAGGATACATGCTTACGTGTTAAAATGTTAAAGCAGACATAAAAATTAGTTTTTGTAATTTAAACAGAAATTAAAGTGGGGCGAATAACTCCAGCACTCAATGCCACAAACGGGCCCACGGTGCAAAATTTAAGTATTTAACCATTTTTTCCACTAATTGACCCAGGGCCTAAGAGAAACTGTTCAATAGTATAGTATACCGTCAAAACACATTTTGAAGTAGAAAACAAGGAATAAAACCAATCATAGCAACCTGGGCACCTACTATAACTTTCGACTACGATTTTCGACGACGGTCGTTTTCCTATAGTAGACAGGAAAACAATATTATACATTTACTATTGTTTATCTTTTTCTTCCTTTGCCTACTATAGGTAAACGACAGCTGTTGAAAATAGTAGTCGAAAGTCATATTAGGGTCCCTGGTTTCTATCGTCAATGGACGTGTTGTCGATAGACTTTGATGTACATATTTACATATTTAGTTTGTTTCTTTGTTTTCAATTTCAAAATTTGGTTTGACAGCATTTTTATTGTTTTGTGTGTAAAGTTGCTCGTCCTTTAAAATTTTCCGACCGGCGTTCATGTCGCCACCGCTGCCTTCGCAATAATAAATGTATTCCCCAACTGAAAATTCAAAATTCAATAAAAGGTGTATATGTGGTAAAATTTTTAATATAAATTAATTTCTGATGGATTAAATTTTAAATTTATATTATACATATTTAGGACTTCTTATATGACCATGACGAAAATCAGATAAAAATAAAAGTGATAAACCATACCATCTCCAAAAAGTATTGACGAGGAACCCCTCATTTTGATACTTTTGCATATTATTATCTACGTGAAAAATTTGATGATGAGTTGCGGGATGCTGAAACAAGTCATGACTTTATCTGCCAAATGTGTCAGACAATATATAAAGGTAATAAGGTATAAGGATAAGTTTTAAAATACAAAAACCAAGAATTCCTTACACAAACATTTATATTTCAATTCTAGACTGGCTTCAGTAACTACATACTCGTATATCTTTAATTTAAAACACTTTTAAAATTTATTAAATTTTTCAATTAAAACAAAAGGAAAGTAAATCACCAAACTTAATTACGATGGGAGAAACCAAAAATTAAATTTCCACGACATTAACTGTTAACAAACATGAAATTAATTAATTAATTCATTTTTTATTTAAATAAAGTCATGCTCTGTCAAGATTAGTATCTGTATAGTATAGTGAATAGACAGGAAGCAATTAAGAATTCCTTCGTAGATGTAACAGTACATTGAAGGATTAAATTACATGTTTGTTAATCGTAATATTTTTGACGTAGATAATTAAACTGAAATTCCTTAAATGTTATGCTCAAAACCGAAACTTCATTCTATTTCAAATATAGTCTATCACTTATGTGAAATCTTACGTGAAATTATGTTCTCTCAACTATAATATTATGCTTATAGCGCCTTTACCTTATAGTTTCTCAATCCAAGTTTAGGAAGGACCATGTTTACCGCGTATACGTCAGGAATGTTTTCCATCATTAAAAAAATTGGCGTGAACATTTTTGTACTAGGGGCACTCAAGTACAGGATGTTTTGGAAGCGGGAAGTTTTGAAAGGAATTAATTCTAAAAGTTAATTAAACTTGCCTTTAAAAGAGCAATTCGACATCGACTAATTTCAAAAGCAAATTATTGGAAAATAAAATTGTAAACAATATATTAGGAACGGTTATGAAACGACGTACTTTCTTTTCAGTTGCCCATATTACAGAATAATATTTAAAAACTATTTAAGAATATCATTTACATCCAACATTTCGAATTCCATTATAATCGATTATCACATAGCCTAGTTCCATCCCATTTGCTCATATTTTAGAACTTTATCCAAAAGCCATTGAATCTCATCTTTAGCCAAATTTAAATTTTATCATAATCGATTAAGTAACAGCCTTGTTCTAAACGTCTAATTTCTGATCCTGTTTTGTCGAATTTTGTTTTGAAAAATGTAGTTTTATCCAATATGTTACATATAAGCACATATTAGAATATTTTTATGTACACACAAATCTTCTAAATAAAAACTAACGAAACAGTATGGCGTTAATTGATAGTTTATTACTATCTAGTATTTACATATGATTCAATTTTTAGTTCATCAATTAGTTAAAATTTATTTTTTAATTTCATATTCAGTCATATTCAACACAACCAAAATAAATCAAATTACAAAATCAAATTTTTGTCCGGTCAGTTAAAAACTTTGAAATACCATAACTCACAAACGCATCCATTTTGTAACCTGATCTTTGCGGAAATAAACTTTTCTAGAACGGTAACACATTTGCATAATTTCAAAATATGGACCTAATGGACGATTGGATCAGTGATTTTAGACAAGTTTTTTGTTGGGATAACAATTTTATTGCTCGGACAACCGTTATAAAAACTTCCGCTATACCATTTTTAGTCCCTCCGTGATCGCTGTCGGCAAATTTTGCTATTGTTTATTAGAGACGCAATTTTGCTATTTCCAATTGTCTATAATATTGACATATGAAAATATTATTTTTATAACATCACACAGAAAAATGATCACTGTTTAGGTGAGTTCACATTATTTTAAAAAGTGAAAACAAGATGTTTCCCTCTTAATTTACTAGATCAACTCGTTGAATTTTTATTTGAAATTCATTTAATTTGACGTGTGAATTATTAAATAATCAAAAAGATGTTAAATATTTTTAAAGTGAATTTTCTTTATTTATTATTTTTAATTATAAAATTTTTTTATTTGTGTTTTACATTTCAAATATAACATAACTTAATATAACTGTTATTCTTAGAAGGATGTTTTTACCAATTTTCACAAACTGCATCCCATGGTGAAATATTACTATATAGAGCCATACCTTTATATCTTCTTGGTCATCTACAAATACACTTTTGTAAATTATAAATAAATAATTTTACATTTGGGGCATTACTTACCATTATCTGAAGTAAAGCATGAACTTCTAGTATTTCTTGAATTGGTTGCAGCGTTTTTTATGTTGCCAGTTAAGCAGGAACCACTTATGTTACTCCATTTTGACGATAATTTTCCAGTTGGATTTTTTTTTCAAGTTTACCGCGATAAAAAGTAAGTTGTCTTAGAAAATTGAACATTAAAATAATTTTTAATACCGAAAATACGCAATAATGTACATAATTAGACAATTCAATTCTTACCGATTTTTCATTGTGGATTCCTCCATATCAGAATAAGGCATTGTTTTATTATTTGTAGTATAATAATCTACTAAACAAATAGTCAAAAGCTTTTAATGCTTATGATCCAGCTTTTTTTTCTTCATAGTGGGATATGATATTTTGGCCGTTGATACTACTTTGTAAAATTAATTTTATGTCGTCGATGGTTGGTTCGTTGAATAGCATAGGCAGTATTCCAACTGATGATAACGGACGATCACTATACAAAGCGCTCCTAATGGTTTCAAGCAAATTCAAAAAATTTTGCACTGGTTCACTTGATGGGTCACTTAATGAATTTACTTGGATGTTCTACAATATCAAAACGACAATAACTATATAATGATAAATGTAACCAATGTGTTCTATTTAATAATCTAATATTTTACTTGTTCTTTTTTCCCCTAATTTTTCTTTGATTATGGATCGTTGCCCGAAAAAACTTTTGTTAAATTTATTAAATATTATTATAAATACACGCTATAGAATTAAAACCATATTCTTGCAACAGAGCGTAAGTTTCATTTTTTAAGCCCCATGACTTGAAAATTCACTAATTTCATTAGAATCAAAATGAACTGCTATCACTAAACAAAAACTTCCTTCTAAAATGTCTACCACATTATCCTCAACAATTGTAATTTTATCATCACTATTTACATTTACACTTTCCATTTCTAAATTCATGTCCGAATTTTCCATTTAAACGAAATTTTAAGAACAATAATAAGTGCAATATGAACTATTGCATCAGAATAAAAGGAATGAGGTTATCGTTCGATCGATATAACGAAAATCATGATTCAATTATATTTCACTCTTTTTGTCATTAAAGAGACAAACCAGAGTTCAACTATGTATCACGTTAAATTTACGGGCTTACTTGTAAATGTTGATATTTCTTCTCAGCGGATCCTAAATATTTTCTCTCTTAGGTAAGACAAAATCACACAAATCGGCATATAAATCGGTATTTCAGAGCTCTATCCATTGCATTACCAAGTCATCCGTTTGCATTTGCGTTCATTTTAACTAGTAAAATTATGAAAGTGTCACCTTATTCCACAACTTGAACAAAGGTTAAGAGTATCAATAGAAAGCGAGGTAAATTGAAAACTGTTAAAAAGCGAGGTAAATTTTACAATTTTTACCATAGTTAAAATATTTAACTTTTACAATAGGAACACAAAAAAATGAGAACCATTGATTTCCACAAAATGTTCGTATGGTACACTCAATGGTTCGCATTCTTCATGTCTCGGAAAGGAAAAATATTAAAAGTTAATTAAATTTGAAAATAAAAGTGAAAGGCTAATCAGACTCGACCGGAATACAATTAAAAAACTCGGTGTGGCCTGTGGATGACAAGGCCGAAGGTATTTTAAGTGATAGACTGTCTGGGTTTATTAAAATCAATTTATTTATTATTACAGCATCGGTGATTATTAATATAATATATGAAACAAACATTGTTTAATTGCGATTGAATCGAATTTTTTGGCATTTGGTATACTGTTAAATTAAACGCTTGTGAATTGTATCCTAAATTAGAACTAAACCAACAAAAACAACGTAATATGTATATATGTATTAGTGAGCATCGAACATAAATGATATTTAGGTGAACATTAAATTATTTGTATATACTCGTAGCTATTTATTGTATTTATTAAAGTATGTAAAAATTGGATATCCAAATAGTAAGTTTTTAGCACTTACTAAAGGTTTAAAACTAATAATCCATTCAAGCCGAACCGTTTGAAAAGCTAATGGCTTTCACACGGTCAAATTGAGGTTTCAGTAAATTTACATTTTAGGTTTTTCTTAAGAAATTGCGTATCTTAAGATTTTCACTATTTAGCACAAATCTCAGTTTGATTTTTCGATAGGCCTGCGAACTAACACTAAAATCATGCCGAACCGTTTGCATTTTCCGATTTACATTTTAGGATTTTTTTAAGAAATTGCGTATCTTAAGATTTTCAGTATTTATCACAAATCTCACTATGATTTTTCGATAGGCCCGAACTAACACTATAATTATTCCGAACCCTTTAAAAAGCTAATGGCTTTCACATGGTCAAATTGAGGTTCAGTAAATTTACATTTTAAGATTTTCTTAAGAAATCATAGTGAGATTTGTGATAAATATTGAAAACCTTAAGATACGGATTTTCTTAAGAAAATCCTATAATGTAAATTTACTGAAAGCCATTAGCTTTTCAAACGACTTAATAGCTTTATTTATTTCATAAAGTTTTATGATAAAAGGAAGTTTAATTAATTATTCAATGTTACTTTTTAAATATTTTATTATTTGCCTATATGATGACTGTCTTTCATAATACACTACTATTTGACTAATACTTCACAAAACATATATGGTTAAGTTAAAACTATTTTTCTGTTATTATGTACTCTTTTTATGTAACTTATCATGTGGAAACAACAACGGCTTGCGACTAAGAGGCAATTTTAAAAATCATTCTGCTTACAGAGTGCTCTAAGCCTGAAAAATTGTAGTTGTCAGCTGTTGGGTCGCTGGTCTATATTTAGTATCTATACCTTGTAGTATATAACACATCCTGTTGCCTACTTTTATTTGGTATTAATTAATTAATTATTGAAATGTAAATTTGTAATTTCACTTTCAATGCAAAGGACTTAAATATTGTGACTAACGTGCGTGTTATTGTCCTGTAAATGTCGATCAATTATAATATTAAAATATTTACATATGTACATAGTATAAGTACATTTAACAACTCTTTGATATTTATGACTTTTCTATAAGTAAATATTACAACTTTGTTAATGTACCATCAGTTCACCTTTTACAATGACACAACGACATGTTAAAATACCAAAGCGATTATCATTCTAGATACTGATAAAAAAATGATAACACAAACACACTTGTCCAATAAATTTCAAATGAAATGCATTTTATTTTTTTCACGAAAAATTGAAATGTAAAATATGTACTGAGAATCTTAAACACACAATAACACCATTCATACGCAGGATATGTGTAAAATATCAAAGCTATTTTAAATTTACCTGTTATATATTAATGTGAAGTATCACAAAATGAGATTCATGTTTTATTTGTGGTTTCGATTTGGTTCCAAACAAATAAAAGTGAATTTTTTGCGCTATACATAGATCGGTAATACTAATATTAGCAGTATAAAAAATAATATACTTACTAATTATACGATAAGAAGGATTCTTATCACTTAATTATTATTTTTTTCTATTTAAATATTGATATTAGAAGTTATCAATATGTGTATTAATTTAACCAAATAGAAACACTAAAATGTGGAATGTTTTTTTTAGATAATCGATGAATCATATTTAGAATATATGTATGTACTCGTATGTAAAATTCCGATCGTTCCATTAATAAATGTGTGTTAAATGAAATACAAGATCACATTAGCGCACCGTTATTAGTTTTTCAGATGCAATTTAGTATATTTTCGATTTAGTATAACATACGTATGTATGTATTTTTTTATAAGTACATAAATAGATCACACACTTTTTTAATGACAAATTAAAATAAACTTTATTTAAAAATTTATTTCAGATATTAAAAATTTTGCACAAAATTAAATTATACCATACGTTAGAATTTGCTTTTGAATGAATTCACAATTTTGATAAGATTGATTTATAAAAATTAAGAACAAAAATGACACAATTGAATACGTATTAAAATTTTTTTGCTATTCTTGAAAAAAAGTAGTCAGATGAATAAACTGTTATGTTATACATAATATATATTAAGTTGAATTATATGACAGCCATATATAATAAGTATCTAATATATATACGTACATATATAGCTATCGTTTTAGGTCCTATATATCGAAAAATTATATTTGGACACTAACAGATATACGTTAAACTACAATCACCTTTTAACTTTAAAGATTTTTATAAAATATTTTTAATAAATTACTCATAATTATGTAAGAAAAGTATATCAGCTTCGAAATATTTAATTAATTCAGTAACGTCGGTTGACCAATTAAACTTTTATTACTTGATCTCTATGCTCTATACTATATACTTATTCTATTATAATTATTGTTGAAACGAATGTATGTAGAACATATGTATTTTATAGTATAATGTTTTAACATCATCATTAAGTACACATATAGTTTGCTCTTAATTTTAATCACTATGCGGAAAATTAAAATGTTAATTCTTTAATTCGATCACTTAGTTATACTATGTATATACTCGGTAATGTGATATTTAAATTTCGTCATCATTAGTTATAATGGTTACTTGTTAAAAATTTATAAATCAATTTTTAACAGCCCGTATGTTATTTACAACTATAAGTACAAAATGGTGATTACATGAGCGTTACAAACCAATAATGAACAAAACTTATGTTGACCTAGACCAACATAAATGTGTAATATCTTCTAATCATCAAGTGCCAACAATTTCTTTCCGGAGGCATTTACAACTTCCTCAACTGTGTTTCGTGGGTGTACTTTTATTTAACTTTTCTGGTATACTTACAAATCTAAAACAGCCTTCTAATAGTGCTTTGAATTTAGTGACATTTATAATCATATGAATTGTACTAGCTTTACCCGCTTACAATGCATTCAGGTTATACGATCTATAACCTTATCTCGACTTTTTTCTGTCATGAAACATAGTAGGGGTAAATAAATAATTATGCCGCTTATTGCATCAACATTTATGGATTAATAAAGAAATTCAGTCAACCTTAAAGTTCGATTTTATAAATTTTAAACTAGGTTAAATTCGATATTCCAAAAAGCTGTTTCGGACGAAATTAATTTTCGAAAATTTGAAATTTTCGTTTATGTTTAATAAATATTACATTTAAAAATTCTGAAACCATAGAGGAATGGCATACTATATACTGGAGAGTGGAGATAATCTATCTAAAACCAGCATGGTACAATAGAGCAAACTTACCTTAAAAGAAAATCAATATTTTTCTGTTGTCTTCTTGATTATTGCACAACCACAATTCGTTGAGAAAGTTTGAAACGATAGATTACTAAACAGAACAATTGGACAGAAGACTAATATGGAAAAATATGTTGAAGCAACGCGCAACCAAACTAAGATCAAATTTTACAAACTATATTGGATGACAGGAAGAAAATCAAAATTATTAATAGACTATAAAGGTTCTACTGTACAAAGCTGGTTAGTTAAAATTCACCAGCGCATCAAATACAGAACTCCTACAATAAACACAAGCAAACTTTTGTCGATTTATTAATGAATCTAAATTAAACTTATTCCAACGCCGACATACATATGGAGAGCGGCAAATGGCCTGTTTTTTTATCCATTAAATTGAGCCGTACCGTAACTTCGTTAGAAATTATAATTTCTCAATCTATATAAGATATACTCGTATATAGTAACCCCTCACTTTACGAAGGCGCTTTTTACAAAATTTCGCCGTTATGAACTGGATAACCTATAAAGTAACAGACTTTGTTATTCGGATGGAAACTTCGCTATTACGAACAATTTTGTTAATATTAATGTTCTCAAAGCCTGTTTGGATTGACACAAAAATTATCAACAATTAGTTACAAATGAACAAAAATATTAACTTGCTATGAAATTAGAAATTCCGTTCGACTAGAAATCAAATAAAATTGAAAATTAGGTTTTAAATAGACCTTTACAGCAAAGATCTAAATGTTAACGACCAATTCAACATTTGGATTCCTATACAACATACAAATTTAAAATATGTTTCATTCTGAAGATATCAACGGAATAGACTCTTTCCACTAATTGCAATTCATAGCTAGACCTAATCCGAAAAACGTTTCCCTCAGATGTATACTTAATTATATTTGTATAAATATGCCATTAAGATTAAATGATTTATTTTGAAAGAAAGGAAATATTTAAATTTTTATTGTTCCATAATTTGAATCTTAACAAATTTTTGTGTTGAAGGTACACGTACACTCGCAATGTGCACTGTTTTGTGTTGGCTTAACGTGTTTAATTTGAACTGTTTATAATGTTTGCAGCAAAAGTAAGCGATATCGCTAGCTGACATGACATTATATTTTTAAAATTTATATGGAAATGACATTTGATTGGCAATCCATTTATAAACTGTATAGTCAAAGGTGCGTGCTTAATACAAAAATAATTTTTTTTATATTATATTTTGACCAAAAGAAAGAAGTGCAATACATTCTTATCAATTTCGTACAATGCATGCGTCGCTATATAGTATTTTAAATTTAGCTAAACCGTGGTATGTCAGCACATTTAGATTAGTGTAGCTAAAGAACAGCACATCATCTTATATTAGTATAGGTAGTGTCAATATCATAATTCAAAATGTATCTAAATTTCACTATTTTCAATAAAAAGTACAGTAAATTAAATATCGAAATTTAATTTGCAAAGCGATTTCCAAAATTTAAAATGTGATATTTTCCATGAAAACTCAGACAAGGCGCGCGCCGTGAGCCCCGACTTTAAAGGCTTCGTGAAACTCCAACTTTACACTGTTGTTTAATGGCACCACTTTGACTGCATATGCCCCGCCTATTATTGTGGACATTATTTAGTATTTCAATTTCAACTACCCATCGTATTGAATCCATCAATATCAATAAGCAATAGGTACAATCATTGTCAAATTTGATAGCAGGATTAGACATGCAGGATACAATGACAAATTATATTTACTAAAAGTTAAAATTTAAAAATGCAATAATTGTACTTACTAACTAAACTACATCATTCTCGTATCATCGTTTTCAAAATATATAGTGCCATGAAGATAACTACGACGAAATAGTGAAACCAAGCAAAATAATTAAAAAAAAATATTTATAAGAGATGGTAGAGCCGGCGTTTAAAGTATAATTTTGACAGTGCGACATGATCTATTGCTTTATTGTTTTTGCTATCGTTTTCGGGGTGTATGATTGTGCTATGTATATACCAGAGTGCATATAATTTTATTAAATGTAGAAGCGAATTCCCATAATTAATACCATATGTCTAGATAGTATCATTTTATATATCAGTAAGATCTTACAGTCTAAGCCTAGGTTTGAGTGTTTTCCGATTATTAACGTACAATGACTTTTTTGTTTTATGTTTATAAACGATAAAAGTTGACAATACAGAAATATGATTAACTTGTATTCAACCGACCTTAATCCGCCGCTGTATATATGGATCAATTTGAATTGGATTTATAAAATGCAGTACGAATAGGACAATCTGAAATTTATGGTAATCAATATATGTAGAAAATTTTTATAATCTACATTGAAATCGACAAATCAGAACTCTATATGATTTAAATTAATTTATTCCAGTTTAGTCGTCCTCCAAATAACTTACTTTAATAGTAGTAATGTGTGTAATCTGAGATTGGAAAGAGTAATGAAGTTTACACCTTTACTTAATCTTGCATAATAAGTCTATTAATATTTTGGATGAAGGAATTAATTGCTAAATAAATTAATTTAATTATTATATACTCGTACATATATGTATATATACAATAATAATTGTAAGTTTAAAATTTTAAAATTTTTTGAAACCATATCAGAAATCTTAACGAAAGTTAATTTTTAAAGTTATTTGTGAGACTGCCAAATTTTACCATACTAATGTTAACTATAAAACCGTGAATTTGCATTAAATTTTAATGATTCAATTAAACAGTTACTGTGGTATAGTTACCATACAAAAGTTTTTTAAGTTTCGATGGATCGTCTCATTTCACCTAATTAACATCTAAACTACTTCCCAAAAGCAAAATCCGCAAAATATAAATTATGGACCAATAAATACGAATGGTATATACACAAAAAAAAACATTTTGTTTTATTAATTTTAATTTTTTAAATATTTTGCGCATTTATTTTATGGAAGACAATAGAAGTCTTATTATATTTACAAATTTCAGTTTAAGTGGAATATCATAAGAAAAATAAAAACTTTCGACATCGTATTTTGCATTTCATTATTTTTGTTTGTCTAAAATGTATCTCAACCTGTATTTTATTCTACTTAAGATATTTTTTTTATGTTGAAAACCAAGATCAACAGCACACGTACAAAATTTAATAAATTTATTTTTAAATGAACACTTTCAGTGATGATGATTGATTTTGGTAGAGTTGGTCAATGTGTTAGGTCTTATGTGTATGACCGAATCCATTAAAATGGTTTTATCTTATCTAATAATTCATATTACAACGATTAAATATATATTAACAATACTTTATGTAAATAATCAACTATGTATTGAGATATGTTATCAATTGTTATAAAAATACATACAATGAATTTATTAAAGTAGATTGCATAATATTGTATAGTGTGTTTTCTTACCGGATGGGAGGATATCGATTAATGGTAATCATTTATTCTTCTTCTTCATTTTTCATTGCAAGCAGGATGGTTAATGGATTACGAGAAAATTTACGGTACGATACAAATAATATGATTGAGATATTATAAATTAACTACATATATAGTAAACATAAAATACTGAAAACGTTTGATTGTGATTAATAATCTGCAGTCTTGTAATAATTTATAATTTTGTTACGACAAAACGTGATGATTATAATTTATAACAATTATTTGCTTTCATGTTTTTATACACTTTGTTGACACAGTGTAATCACAAAATAGGAACTAAATGTACATATACATAATGTGTTGTCTATATATTACTATTCTTCACACTATAAACATTTTCAAAATAATAAACTAAAAATACCTTGAGATATTAACTAAGCGTTGAAACTATAATATATATTTGCATCAAGAATTAAACTATATACAAATATTACCGTTTAATACTATCCAATCGCTTCAATATAGTAATTACAAGTGAAAATCGATTAAGGCCAAACTGAAAGTAGGAAGTAACATTATTTTTTTTTCGTTTCGATTTCTTTCGTTTGCAAGATTTTGCTGCCACGCGTTGAGTAAACTTTCGTTCTATAAGGCATTTTTTTAGTATAATGCTTAAAATTTTAAACAAAATTTAATTTTTAAAACCAACAACCAAAATCAAAATAATCAGAATACAATTTTTTTATTGCTTAATAAAGATCTGTAGAAGAAAATTTGTGTATATATAGGTACATACGTATATAAAACTATATATACTTTTACTAATACCGTTTAAAAGCATTTGTAACACTTTTTCCAAAAGAATTTTGCTTTTGTTGTGGTTTTTTATTTTAACAAATTCGTAATAATAAAATCGAACCAATAAAAAGATAAGGAAACAAAAAGTTTTAATAATTTACAACATTAAGTTCAAAGTCATGATTTAATAATGAAAATTTATAATTTACATAATATCGATTTGGAAACAATAAAAGCATGCTAAAGATATAATAAATAAATAATAAAAATTGCAAATTTACGCAACCAATTGAACTAGAAAACCATCGATTCTTTTATTACATATAGATACTAGTGTCAAAAATAACCAGTGGTGCACTTCGTTTTTTAAGAAGTATTTTATATTTTAGTATGTACTCGTATGTATATTACTATTATTGTCTATTCGACTTTAAAGTGCCGCCAGTGGCGCTAATAATATATATGGGCCGAAGATGGCCAACATTTGTTTACATATGAAGTTGCCTATTTTGTTTAAAAATTTTTTATGGTCATGACAACCTTTGCTGTAGTTTTAAAATATTTCACCAGATGTCAGACACTGCGTTAAAAGACGAATATGTGTGCCATAAATAAAGAAATTAATGAAATAATGTCATTATGATTATACTGTATTAATTCATATTTTACATTTATATTTCAATTCTTAAATGTCAGGTGAGTAATGGTGTTTCTTATACAGGCATAGTTAATTTTTCTAAAATATACTCTATATAGTCTAAAGAAGCTACTTGGGTGGATCTAAAACTACCAGGATACAGCGATTAACGGGAAACAATACAAAACTGTTTTCAAGAATTGTAAAATTCCAGAACGGCGACGTATGTTCCAATTATTTTCAAAAATAAATTTGGGCATTATTACCGCAGTTCAAGCATGCGAAGGAAAATCACAAATTGGTTGTAAAAGAGTTTGAAAGATAGTTACATAATATAAGTTTTCGTAAAATATACAAAATTGAAGTTCATACATAGTTATGTGTTTGAATTGTGTATTGTACGGAACATTCAGTTGAGGGTAGAAAATTTTTAAAGAATTTTATGACTTTCCAAGTTTGTGAGCTCTTTTTAAATCACTTCGAAACGCTCGAATTCGAAATGATGATTCAGCGTTTTTTTTACACAGTTTATGACAATACAAGAAGCTTCTTTAAAAAAAATGTATTGGTAATGGTATCAACGATTTAGGAATACAATTGGATCGAGTGAAACATATTAGTGTTCAGTGTTTAATTTAATTATTTTCATTCAATTATGCGTCTTACATTCAAACAAGTATATTCAAATTCATTCGATATGCGTATTTTTATATATTGTACATTTAGAATTTAATATTGATTTACAAACAAATACAATTAATTTATAAATCAACTAATATTTTCAAACTTTACTATTATTGTTGTTTAAATGACATGGCAACTACTAAAAATTATATATACGTACATAATATGCAAGTAGAAGCATGACCTAGAAATTATGAAAACACCTTAAAAATGTAAAAATTAAAATTTTAAAGGTCAATTAAAAATACTTTACAATATTTATATTAAAATTGCGGATTGCACTAAAACTATTATTCTTTTTAGTACATACGCTTTTTCGAAGAGATAAGGCCGGCAAACGGCTAGAATAGTTTAAACTCATTAAATGGTTTTTATTTCTAGTTATGAACAGCTCCACCAAAGCACTAATTAATGCACTTGAAAATGTTTAATGTGAAGTGACACTATATTGTAATTCAAAATAAGTGTATAATTTACTCAGACGTATTTCGCACATCACAAACCACCTATGTAGACTTTAAAAAGTGTAAAATTTCAAAAGTACATTTATATACATATATAGAGCCATAAGGACCCACTATTTTTCTGTTCGAGCTTAAATATCTCCCATAAGCCCTAATGTTAGAATTGGTGAAAAATATACTATTTTTCCCACGTTAAATTTGCAGCGGGTTTTTTGATTAAAGCAAACAATTTTTAAAATAACTACAATAAAAGTTTATTAAAAATGTTATTCAGTTATAGCAATGGCATGAAATAAGTGGCATGAACTCGTATTTCGATGATAATAAAAAAATATTTATAATGTACCATAGATGTCTCTAAACAAAGATGTTCTTTCAAAAGACAAATTTACGTTGACCTTTAGATTTAATTCTTATAATCTTATTTTATCACAAAATGTTCATATACTGTGTGCGAAATACATTTGGTTTATAAAAATCCACTTTTCAATATTAAAAGTAGTTAAACTACACTTTTTGTTTTGTTTCATTTTATTTTGATCAGATTGCTGTAAGAAATATTTAGTTTTTGTTTTAAATTAAGACAATTATTAAAATAAAATTAAAATAATTTTCTTAAGCGATGCTAATTTAATCTATTTATAATGTTTTCATACCTAAAAAGTGAATTTTGCGTACGTTCTGTATGAAAATATTGATTTTTTTTTATCTTTTCTACTTTGTAACTCTTAAATGAGAGCTCAGTTTATGTGGCTATGTATATTATTGATGGCTCTGCATCGCAGCTTGTTGCCGGCTCTGTCCACTTGTTGCTTAAATTACCTAACTCAATTCCATTTGTATTAATAAATCAATATTTAGATAGCGGTATGAAGTAGTTTTATTATTTAAATTCAACAACAATACAGATATTAAACTATATGAAAATGAATAAATATAGTACCTTGTATAATAATTCATTCTAATACTGGAAAGATACTGATAACAAAAAACATATTATGATATCATTATTTAAACATATTGAATTTATCTACAATTGATATGAATGATATCTGAAGATGGTGATAAAATTATGTATTTACGTAAATTACATACACATATATATACATCAATACAGTCGTCTTTATATGGTTACACACATACATTAATATTATTTAATAATAAGAAATAATAATTTACGATTTTTGGGAATTTGTCAGACTTCCAACGGCAACAATACAAGGTATTTTATTCTAAATCAAATAAATATACAATAGAATTGATTTAAGCATTATTGGAATTAGGATTAGTTATTGTTATTTTTAGGCTATATATAATATATATTACATATATATATATATACTTATATATATATATATATATATATATATATATATATATATATATATATATATAAACGTATATATATATATATATATATATATATATATATATATATATATAATATATGCATATAATTTATATATTATATTTTGTGTAAGTTCTTTTGTGTATCATTTACATACGAGTAGGAAATGATGTTAGTGTGGAAATGTTTGGATTTAAAAAAATCTGCTTATTCAACTTTGTCCGATTAACATCAGTTTGGTTTACATACAGATGATATAGGTTATTGTATTAATTAATTAAATAAACACTAAAACCTCTTTTATAGGGTTTCTTATTGCAGTTTAAATTGTACGTGAACAGGAAAGGAGAAAATAATAAATACATATATGAACAGACAAATTCTGGTTGTTTTTTTTTTATTTGTAGCTCGCTACTTAAAAATGAGGATGTGCATTATAAAATAAATCTGATTTGAATAAATGTTATAACGCATCAAACAAATAGAAAGCCAGTGACGTGAACTCATATAATTTTTTACCTTCATTATATACACTAAACTACTAAATTATGGTAAAATATTTCATCTCTTCATTTTAATTTTGCATCCTGCTGAGCATCTCAGAGCGTTTCGTATGTGGTGTGA
Source organism: Tipula unca (assembly GCA_951394425.1). Taxonomy (NCBI): domain Eukaryota; kingdom Metazoa; phylum Arthropoda; class Insecta; order Diptera; family Tipulidae; genus Tipula; species Tipula unca. The sequence goes on from OX596380.1 coordinate 100,335,454, forward strand.
TTCATGGGACATTAAATGTTTTAGATGGTGAGAGTGTGGAATCGTATGTGTTTTTGACATGATAGCCTATATTTTGGGATTTGCTCGAATCTTTATCTTTCATACAATTTTACTGTTCATTATTCTAGCTGAAGTAGGGGTGAAACAAAATATGAGCTGGTGACACTTCGTACTGAATTATAAGACGTTTTACTTCAAGTAAGAGAGCAATTCTTCTTTAAAAGCGATGTTCTGGCCAACTTAAACTAAATGCATTTTAAATATCTGTTACATAATAAAACATAAAATCAGCCAATTCAAGTTATATTTAGTAAAATAATACGTACATTTAATGTATTTTTCAACAGGGGCCACATTCATTGATCACACAACATTAAGTGTATTGCATTGATAAAAAAACGATTAGAATTATCTTTGGGTTTACACTTTAGCAAAGTAACCGCTTAATTTAATTTTGATATATGTAGTTGGTTTTTGTGTTGGAAAGAAATCTACTATTTTCGATTTAGCAATACCTCTAGATACAGTATAACGCATTTGTTGTTGTAATTTTGCTTAAATTTACCAAAAGAATAATTATAAACGTCAAATTTGATTTTGTAATTTCATTTTCGAAATTTGAGAAAATTCTGGATTTTATTTAATTTTTTGGAAATTTGGGTTTTTTTTTAAATTGACGATGTTTTGAAGTTTTTATGATATAAATTGATATGGTTGGTTGAATTCTCAATGCATCTCTGTTATTTTATGCTGTAGTTATGACATATTGAATTAAAACTGCAGTCTTTTAAATTTTGTTGAAAGCATATAACTAAATTTAAAAATAATAGTTATTTCTATTCGAAATTTTGCAATTAATAAAGTATTTTAACAAAGTATTTTTGAACTTTATTCATACTGAAACTGTTCTATGTTGTAAACCCTATGATTAGCTCATTGAAATAAGAAAATATTAAGAGTTAAATAAAATATTTTTTGAAACCATAACTCGCACCTTTTTAATAACCGTGGTATAAAGTTATAGAACCCATCACATATGGACTGTCTGTAGCATCATTATTAATCACAATGAGGAATAAGATATTTAATGACCGCCGTAAGAACTTTCTAACTTAACTAACACAATTGGTAAGGGATTGGGCTTGGCATATAGCAAAATTGTTAAAAATCGCTCCTCTTTCTAAAAAAGTCTTTGAAATCACAAAATCAACTTAGGCTGCGAACCAATTGTCGGGTAAATCAATTACTTAGGTAAAAGTCGATTTTTAGTATTTTAGTTTTATTGAAAAACATGCTTTTGTTTATTTTCAGCTTACTTAATCCGTAGATCACTAAAAAATTAACAATCTAAACGTTAAACATTTACTTTTGACTACTCGATTTACCCTACTTTTTAATAGGGTAAATGAATTTACCGAAAATTAAAGTAAAAGTCGACTTTTACCCGTGAATTGGTCCGCAGCCTTAATATAAAAACGAATTTCAAAATTTTAAAATTCAACTATAATTTATTCAAATTATAAAAGTGTTATAAAAATTGAAGTACCCTTTAAAATTGTATAATTTTGATAAATATTGTAAGATTCAAATGTTCATAGTAGAATACATTTTTTAAAATTGATAATTTGTTAAATAATTTTAATAATTTGAGATAATTTTTATAACATTTAAAATTTTTCTAAAATAAATTTTGATAAATTTTTAAAAATTTTGACACTTGATAGATATTCTCTATTAGTTCGGGAATTTTTTTAAAAATTATTGTAAGTTTTCACCATTCACGAAAATTTGTTATATTTCCAAATGTTGTTTTGATTTTTTTATAATTCGAGTTATATTCCGAAATTCGAAAAATCGCTTAATAGCGAATGAATATTCAAAGTTTGAAAAATTCAATACTCTTAAATTCCAAAAATACCGCCTTAAATTGGAAATATCTATGAGCGTTTAATATTCAAAATTTCAAAATTCAACAATTCGAACTTTAAATTTTATCGTCAGAATCCGATACGTGTAAAGTTTCAAAATTTTTCGATTTTTAAAATTTTCAAAACCGAGTCAAAATTTAGAAATGTTAATGTTACATTTCCATCTCGTACAGTTTTCACTGAAAAGATGTCAAAATTAACAAAAGCACCTTTTTTTATATATAACTTGTGATGATACGAGAGCAACCACGTGAAAAAGGCTCGTTTCGTATAAAAATATTTAAAAGTATTTAAAACTGGATAGATAGTTCGATTTTTGTTCTAAAAGGAATAAGTTTCTTTTAATATCCATTTTGTGTAAATAATTGTTCATCAAGTTTTATATTAAATACGTTTGATATCCGGGCCCTATAGTAAAACGGCCCCTGGGGCCCGGGTCCCGTTGGAGCATACTATGATCTGGTCTTGCCTATACGCACTCATCGATTATACCTTTACATGAACAAAGAACCTAACAAATATTTGTTGAATATTTCTTTAAATTTATTAGTTTAATAAATTTTAAATAATTTTTAAATTTATTAGTTTAATAAATTTTAAATAATGTAAAAATTTCAAACTTTTATTAAGCCTCATTATATAGTGCTGACATCATATCAGGAAATCCAGCAAAACTATGTCTTAGCAGGCACATATACTATAACAACAACAAAATAAAGATTAAAATAAGATTTATATGTCAGGTTAAAAAAAAATGTGCGCGATTGCTTTAGGCACTGTCGAGATTTGTGTCACAATTGCTCCTTGGAATTTTGATAATTTATTCAAATTAGACAGGTACGATTGTTTATGGAAACGTCAAATTTAAAAACAGAACAATGGTTAAAGCTGTGACGTTTGGATCGGGAGGTACTTGGTTTGCATCCCAATAGAAGCAGGATGCAAAAGGAATTCTACATACTTGATTTCGATCAGGATATGAGGTTGAATATATCTCGGATCCTTTGTTGGAGTGCAGAAGACATGGGCCAAACCATTGTTGATGCGACAATACAGGCTGACATAGGCTAAACAATTCGTAGAGGAACAAATAAAAATGGGACGCGTAACCGTTAAAAAGTAATGATATCACAACAGACTGTCACCATTCAACAAGTGTCCAGAAAAGATGGCTTTGGCCGAAGCAACCACTCTAAACTAACTAACTACCCGTATTTAGGAAATCAAATACACAATACCAAATACTCCTATTCACAGTATAGCACACGATAATCTAAATTGCAAATCTTCAAAATTATCAATATGGCAAATTTCATAAAACCATAAAAAATAACATTATTTAATTTAATCCAGATCATAGAAATTATCATTAACGGTAACATATGTATATATGTAAGTATGTTGTACATATTTTAAAATTATATCTTCTATTTCTTCAATTAATTTAAATAATTTGTATATTATTCATTCAACATAAAAATAATTACTATAATATTGTATACTTTTTACGTTTTTTTGGAAAATGAAATATAAATCTGTTGTATACCAAAAAAAAATCCATTCGACCGATCACAATAAATAAGAAAAGAAACAGAAAATCCCGTTAAACTATAAAAAAAACTCTCATTGTGGTTTTCTTATAACAGGAGAGTATAGCGCGAAATAATTTAATAAAATGAATTTTATAAAATTGCAGACAAAAACCACCATACCAAAATAACAATACGAGTTTATATATGTATATAGCATGTTTAAGATTATTAAAAAAATACGTAAAGAAAACAACATAACAACAAAAATAATTTATGTCTGGTATAATGATATACTTATCCGTTTTATGATTGATAATAATTCGCGCAGATGGTTGCGATATACCTACTATTAGAAAGTGATGAAAACCAATTAAAATTGGATAGAGAAAAGTTGGAATCAGTAATTTGTTATCATTTTCAAAATTTATTTTAATATTGTTTTAATTTATAAGAAACACCTATGCAAAAATATTTTTTGGTGAAATCGTTCAAATTCAATAAAATTGTACTAATTTTTGCTGAGTGTATAATGACAGTGCTAAATATCGGCTACGGCTCGTAAATTAGATTTCGATCTTAATGTAAAATATATTTGGTCTGAGTAGATTACCGGATGTTCAAGTAGAAATTTCCAAAATTGAAGATGATCAATTGAATTTTAGAAAAGTGAATGCAAATAATACTACTTTCTTATCTGTGAATTGCTTGAATCGATAGTTTTACTATAATATACTTGTAGATTCTAATAAATTTTACAACTGTAAAATATGGTTTTTGATCAATCATGTTAAATTATGTCAATGTCATTAAAATAGGATAACACAGCTGATACAGTTGAGGTTAGCTGCCTAATCAAACATATTTGGCCTATATGTCGATAATAACAGTGGCTAAGAAAACAGCCATAACATTATAACGAGCCATAACTGTGAATATTTAAATAATACTTTCGATTTTTTACGATATTTCTATAATCAGTATATATATATATATATATATATATATATATATATATATATATATATATATATATATATATATATATTATATATATCTATATATATATATATATATATATATATATATATATATATATATATATATATATATATATATATATATATATATATATATATATATATATATATATATATATATATATATATATATATATATATATATATATATATATATATATATATATATATATATATATATATATATATATATATATATATATATATATATATATAGATATATATAGATATACCTATATAGATATATATATACATAAATATTCATCGCGTTTGTTTTGTTATTTATTATGTACTTACATAATAATGTTAATGTTTAGTACACGCGATGAATAAAGATTTTTTTATTTTATTTTGAACATCACACTATTTAGTTACATTCTATTTACTATTTTTTTTAATATATATATTTTACCGTTCTAATCCGTTTGAATTGTTAATGATGTGATCTTAAGAGAATTTATGAATTTCTTTTGTTAAATTTTAAATTGTTTTTAGAACCATAATAAACAAAAGAAGTCATCATTCCTTCAAGTAACTTATTCGCATGCAAAATATTTTCGGTATATTTGCTGAAATATTTAATGGACTGGTAATAAATAAAATATTTAGTAGGTCAACATATTATTGTATTTATGTACGTTCAACATAAACAATACACGGTTACCAGATATAAAACAATGAAATCCAATAAAATATGATCGTCATAAATATCATTCTAAACTTCAATAAAATTGGACATTTTGAACTGTTCGTAGAAGCTTAACTATTTCAATTAGATATCATACATAAAACTTCATGACATCAACTCAATTATCCGCATAACTCTATGTACGAGTATCTAACACAGTGTACACAGTTGAAAATTACTTAAATTCAAACTATATTCATTCTGTGAAACATTACTTCAATAGCAGATTAAAAGAATTTTAAACCAATATAATTAAAAAATTAGGTATTTGGAGGTCTTTTAGCACAGTATAGGCTCTCAAATTACCCAACTTTAATCAATTCTATATAGAGATGCTTGATTTGGTTGTGCCGCTTCATTGTTTAAGAGCATTACATAATGTAATTTTATTTAAGAATTTAGAGATATGCGATAATATAATAATTCAGAAAATTCAGAGAAAATGTCTAACCATTCAGAAATTTTGAAAATCATTTGCGTTTCATAACAAAGTCCGTTACAGATATATTTTTAAGCATCGTATAATAATAGCTCTATGTTAAAGAATGAACTTGCGGAATCATAATTACTTTGATCGTTCTGGATACACTAGATCACCTTGTAAATAGTTATTTGTTCGTCAACCTAATGAAAAACATTTCCATTTTTGATAAAATAAATTAAAAAATATAGGCTATATGCGCATGGAATTGTTGTTGTGTTTAAATTAGATGACTTGTATAATAAAGTATTTTCTAAGATCTTAGAAGTTTGAAAGAAAAATCCATTTATTTCGAAATAGAATATATTCCCGAATTTAGGTAATTAAAAGATTTTAAATAATTATTTCAGTTCTCACTTGGAGAATTCATTAACTTTAATACCAATATTGGCCAACAAAATCGATCGAAACAGTCTTGCTGAATTTGTGTACCGTATATTCGTGAGCAAAATTGTATTGATTGAATATTGAACATTGCCAAATGGTTTTATCATTGCTTAATAAATAATAAATTAAAACGCATTAAATGATTTATAATTATTTATTGATAAGATTACTATGCTCAATTTTTATTAATCACAATTATTAAAATAATCTTAATTATTTGTATGATTGCAATTTGTTTTTATAAGGTAATAAATTAACATTCAACAACTGTATAATCGTAATCAAAGACTATCTTGGAGCAACGGTCGAAATTGCATTTTTACAGTATTCAAAATTAGCTTGGCTGACAAACATGGCATTATTTTTTCACAAAATACCTTGTACAATATTTAGAAGAACCAACAAAACGATAATGATGTTGCTAGAAAACCCCTGTACCATATTTGTACATACATTATACATAATATAATCGTAATCAAGATCACCTTGTCCTATAATATTTTTGCAAATGAAAGTACTCTGCGTGTGACGATCTGTTTGAATAACTTTCGATCATTCAACTAAAACAAAAACAGAAAATCTAACATTATCAATTCTATTTTCAGATAACCTCAAAATGCAAAACGGACAGACTTAAATTCAACTTTTATTTTTACTATTAAATATTCTTGAAAATTTAAATTTCAATATCAAACGATCGACGACGTAAAAAGATAAACAAAATACGATTATGGTTAGAAGAAAAATTGAAAAGAAAAATTCTTCAAGATCAACTTTAAGATCATAATATATATATTCAGCGCAAAACAAGTCGTTTTTATCATTTTTTTTTTCATCATTCTGGTATTCTACTTTATAAGATGTTGCTTTCTGTGTTATGAATGTCCAAGAAATTTGGGTCATTTATGAATATACATATTAAAGAAACACTTTGAAAATAAAAACATTGTTGAAACCACGCCAAATGTAAGTGTGTATTTACTTTTAGTTTTCTTCCAAAAAAAATATGAATTAATATTTAATTTCTTTTTCGATTAATCACTTAATCCAACAAAAAATTTTGTATACATTTTAAAACTGATATTAAACGAATATGTAAAAAATTATGGTATTGCAGTTATCAATGTCTTGGAAAAATTGGTGTTTCAAGATTATAGAGTAATTTTTTTTCCTTCTCTCTCGTTTCGTCGGTTTAGTTTTATTTATTAATTTACTGCTTTCAAATTTCTAAAGGTAGAAAGTTTAAATTATGATTATCGATGATGATCATATTATTAAAAATATTATATGGTATGTTCTTTTGATGAAATATTATTATAAATTTGTAATAATATGTTCTTCAAAAAATAGAATTAGATTTCGAATCGAATTTGAATTATTTTATATAATATTGCGTTTCCAGCATGATAATCGACTTAAATATCACAACAGCATAATAGGCTGTAATAGTAATACTGTAGTCTGATTTAAAAAAATCTATTTATACATCGAGGTGAATTGATAATTTTTGTATAACTTATTTGGGATTGGCTTAATAATTAAAATGTTTTATTTTTTAGATATAAAGTCGGTTATAGCTAATTTTGTTTTTAACGCTTTACTATATGTCTAGTAAAACTGTCAATAAAATTTTTGATCGCAACACGTTTTCACTATGGTGAATTTTGAGTAGAAGCTAAAACATAAGGTATATCCTAATGTGTATAACAATTTTCGCGCCAACTAAATAGTAAATAGTGCTACAATTTTTAGTTTTTTATTGTAATTTTAAAAATGTCTAATACCGGGTTTCCATCGTCAACAGTATAATAGTATTATAATATTATACTATCATTCATAGTCGGGTTTCCATCATATAGTGTGAAGTAAGCTGTATAATTATGTTTGAATATTGAAATTTGTCTTTTAATGTTTTATACAAATTTCATTACAATAATCAAATCACAATAACTATGTATGTAAATCAAAAACGTATAGTTATATCAAAATACCACAAAAAAAACTTCGAACGAATCGAAATTGTAATAAAAAAGTACACTGTCATGAAATATATTGTTAAAAATATAATTTGATACCAACTTTATTTTTGATAGATAGTATACTGAAATATTATAATAAAGTATTATACTACCAACTTCGCGTTTCCATCGTCGTAGTTTAATAGTAGCCGTGTTTCTTGACGTATGATCTGATCCGGATCAGATCATATCTGCTTTCCTTTCATTTATATAGCCGAGTATAGCCGCGTTTCATGAAATAAACATAAAAATTGTACTATTTTTTGTTTTTGTATCAAAATTTTGAACCAAAATGCTACTAGGATCAATATAATAACCTAAAAACAAAAAATAATTCAATTTTTGTGTTGATTTCATGAAACGCGGCTATACAAATGAAAGGGAAGCAGATATGATATGAACCGGATCAGAGCATACGTCAAGAAACACTATTAAACTATTATACTATCACGATGGAAACCCGGTATAAAGCAAGTGTTTGTACACAGATCATGGGTTTTTAAGCTAACCGTTATTTGTTTGCTGAAAACACGTGTGCGTAAAAAATACCTTTGTTTTGAATTAAAACAAAACAGTAACTATGTGTTTAACCTTTTTAAAATGCAGTATTCTCTTCACATGTATTTCCAGCATAAATAATTAAATACCGGAAATCGCAATAAAAATGTTCTGGAAAACTGGAGTTTAAATTTTCATAAACCTTACTCGCGAGTATTAACAAAGTGTTCATTTTAAATTGATCAATGCTTCTCTATCATCAGTACATACGATATATATATAGCATCATTTCTTAATTCACACCTTGCCAACTTTCTTCTTTGTCATATCCATATTATTTTATGTATGAACACTTATTCTGGTTTGTTTGTGTGCCGTTTCTTATTTTTTTAAATGTATTTTTCTTATACAGTCTTAAGTCAATTGAAGTACACTTTTTTGTCAAAAAAAAAATATACTTTCTTATATGACTGAACCCTCCGATTAATTTTTAAAAAGTAGGTATACGTAGACAACCTATTTTTTATGGTTGATCATTTCATACATACCTGCGCGTATTATGTGTTTTATCATAACAATGACCTATCCAAAATATAAGCGCACAATTATAGATCGGAAGTCATGAAATTTAAACTGTTCGTATATGATTTCTTATACTTCTTTAAACGTATAAATAATAAAAAGTAACTCTGTAAATTAGAAATTTTCATGGCCATTTAAAAATTTCATAACAATGAAAAATTATAAGAATATAAAATTTAAGAAAATGGTCAACGTTTGAAAATTTTTAATGTAATGGGTATTATTAAGAATAATAAATTAATAAGTAAACAATTTAAAATAAAACCATTGTTTTCTCTCGCTATACAATATATACGAGTATGTAGTATGTACATGGATACAAACATAATATATAACGATTTAATGAAACAATAATAAAGACGAAGATAAAAATGCGCCTGAAGTGGGAAAAGGAAAATGGTACATAATCGAATGTTATGTATGCATGATGAAGATAAATACAAAAATATGTTCCGTTTCTACATATTCGCAAATTAGGTATATGTATATATAACATATGTATATATAAATATTCTTTGATCATAAATATTACAAAAATCAGCGTCTTATAGAAACAAACCTTGAATATATAGTTCAGGTTTCATTTTTAATAAAATATAGATCGTGATTTAATTTAAATCAACTGCACATAGGAAACTTTAAATTATTGTTTCTAGTTAAAACATTGATAGGTTTATCAATATAATCAATCACAAACGTTTTGTAAATTTACCATAATATTTGTATAAAATAAGAGCAATATGCCGCAGTGTATATTCAATGCCAAAGTAGAAGAAACACGTACAACACATCATTTAATATTTTATGATCCTTTTCCGTTCACCTACATATATGAACATGTTGGCTGGTGAACATCTGGTGATTAATAATGGAACTTGAACTGAAGAATTATATGACAATTTGGTTGTTTTGAAAATGAACCAATATAACATTTAGCGGTTCTCACAATGTTCTTCAAAGCATTATCGATTACGATAGACCTGTTTGTGTTTCTTTTTGTGTCTCACAATGGATATGAGATGACAAAATATTCTATTATTTATGATGTACATGTAACAGTAGAAAAATGCTGTCACTAATTTTTTTGCCGTTTGAATTTGATAAGACCGACATATCAATATGATGTTATCAATGTCTTTGATTTATTAAAGTCAAACAATTGCTTATTTTGTACACAGCAAAATCAAATAAATGAATTTTGTATAAATTTGAAATAATTTTTTGACTTTTCAACAAAATATTTCTATCACATTTCACAACGAAAATTAGTGGCGAATGACACACACAGCCAAATGCAATTTAAAATATAATGACATTTCAGTCTAGCATGCTGGGAGCCAACAAATGTTCAAATTTAAGTATAGTAAAAGAGAAATTAACTCACTTCTTGGCTGTCCGTACAAAATCCCACCACTGGTGTTGAACACTGTAACTACAACTTGGAATTGAATTTCAATTTCATCAAAAAGAACGGTTTCGTTGAATTCCAAATTGGAATCAGATTGATCGTGCAATTAATTTGGCAAATAAAATACGGCTTAAGTATTCGATTATATTGAGCGTGTTATATTGAGGAGTAATTGGATTATTGAAGCGCTATGTAGATTGAATATAACTGTAAATTCCAATTTTCTAAATAAAATATGGTAAAAATGATGATGAGATTGTGGGTACAATTCAAAATATGTATAATATAATGGTTTATGGTCATTTTAACTTTTTAAGTTATAAAACGTTTCGCAACATTCAAATTTGTACTTTGAAGGAAAACAAAATATTTGTAACAAGCGGCTTATCACTATTATTTTTTATTTAGTGATTAAAAAAAGTTATACAACGAAACACATTTTTATGATTTACTGATCGATGAAATAACGGTTTATTACATTGTTGAAGAAGTTCACAATTTTGTCACACAAATATTGTATTTGCATTGCATTTATGATTTCTAACCAATTTTGTTATTTACTAATCTGAATCACATATATTTACACAAATGAAAATAATATTTATTGCACCTGTTAACTTTCCCGAGCACATTATAAGAGTATGTTAATATTCAAGGGTATAACGACGCTTTATTTTTGTAAAATATCCATACACTTATGTTGACCTACAAATAAATGTACATATATAATATGTAATATTATACATGCGGCTATTAAAATGTTCCATGTCACTGAATTATCACGTTTCCGGATTAACAAAACAAAAACCAAACTATATAACATAAAATAAGATGTATTTACTTTAGTTTAGAATGAAACCATTTATGAGGGCCCATGTGGGCGGTTTATCGTACATATTGCGGTTTGTCTTACCTCAATATTTATTTGCTTCATGTTAGCTATTATTCTGGCAGCAACAATTTATTTAGTCTTGTAATAATCCAACACTTTCTTTTATTTTATTATGTTTTTAAAACTATTATTATTTTTTATAAATTTTTCTATATAAGTAAATATTATAAATAAAATAATGTAGATTAATTTTCTCACAACTTTTATATTTTTACTAAAAATTCACTTGCTTTGAAACAAAACAAAATATGTATTTTAAACTAAAATATGTATAACTTTTATTCTCGTTACGCGTTAATAACTTTTCACCGGATAATTTTTTTTCTATGTCTTGTCTGTAAGACGGTAACTTTTGAAATAAAGAAATTTTGTTACAGAAAAATTAAAATTTTTTTTTATGTTTATTTATTTATTATGTTTGTGTTGTGAAGAGGTCACGGACTTATTACGTTTGTTGTATACTTAACAATCGCATACGACGATGGTTAAGAATGGGGGATTACTATATTTATTTTATATGCACAAGAAAAAGCTAAACGATTTTAAAATTGCAAATTTTATTTCTTTATTTATTTTAAAAATATTCTTCACTTTACAAAACTTTATAAAAATTTTAACAGGTTAAACGTACGTTGTACTGCGCACGCTACTGTAGATAAAATAATAATAAACGTAAAAAAACGGAATAATAAAATGCTTAATGAAATTAAAGGTAAAATAATGTAAAAAGAAAATAACAAATATTGCATATTGATAAAAAATAGTGGTGGGAACCAATGAAATTTTCGATCGTGTAGTGTTATTTCCCCTTAAAATTACTGTTCAGTATTTATTACAGTGCAAGAAGTATATACTGTTTATTTGTCTAAAACCAGTGATTCCGATTTTTTTTGTGTGGCTGCACTATCTTGGTTCTAATAAATTATGCGTACATCTAAAGTTAAAATTATATTCAGAATGATCCCTCTTCTCAGCATGTAATATGCTGCAGATGTTCAGCATGTAATGTGCTGCAGATAATAAATAAAAGACAGAGAGTAAAGCCGGATGAACGAATGCGGATAAAATCCGTGGATTTTGTACCCGTATAAAAGGTTATCGTATTATGTTTTAGTATAGCCTGTTGCCAAGGGTGGGCAAATTACATGGATGCTGTTAATTCAATTACCAATTACAAATTACATTTAATGTCAGTAATTCAATTTCGAATAACAATTACATTTTATTTCGGTAATTAAAATACAAAATTTTAATTACTTTAGCAATCTAAAAAAATGTAATTAGATTACCTCAATAATTACAAATTAAAATACATTTTAAAATTAAATATTTCGTTTATTTCCAGATTTGATTGTTAAAAATTAATTCATAAATCTTCATTAACATATGATTTATTTAAATAAAAAGTTTTCGAACTTCTTGAAAATGAGAAAAAATTCCCTCTGGTCGGATGTGGCCACATATTAGATATTATATTACAAGCATTTGATACATCAAATATCAATATTTGTTAAAGATGATTATTTAAAAAAATTATGTGTCAAATATTTCGTTTCCCTTTAAAAACATTAATCTTTCGAAATTATCATCAGACAGTGCTCGTCTTGTAGGAGAGAGCGTAAAACCAGCCAAAGAGAACAGTCTTTCAACTGGTGCAGATGAACAACAACTTGTATTAAATTTAATAAATGTCTTTTACCCATTTAAAGTTGACAATTCTTTGCTTTTATTAGCCAATAATTGTATTAATTGAAGTTCTGAGTCGGATTTCAGTTGAACTGAGGAAGTAAAAATCTTCACCATCATCGGCATTTGCGACACTACTGCTTTCTTTCGTTCGCTTCTGAGCTTGATATTTCATTGTTTATTGTTCATTGGTTGAACGCATAAATTTCGTGCCACCTCAGTTTAAATAATGGATGTAAAGCGCCTTACCCACAAAAAACGAAAATGTAAACAGATTTTATACTTTTTGCTATAACTCCAATATAGATAATTAAAAAAAATTTAATTTTCTGACCGAAAATATTAAAATTTGATTTTCCGACGAAATTAATTACTTTTAATTGACTTTTTAAATAAAAATAGCTTTGTATTGTGTTTACGAATAATTTTTATAGAATTAAGATCTGTACATACTAATTATATTGGAGTTATAGCAAAAAATATAAAATCAGTTTTCGTTTTCGTTTTCCTGTGGGTAAGGCGCTTAAGCTTGTTGCAATCAACGCATGATTGATTTCCGACGTTAAGTTAAACAATTTTACAAATCTAGTTTGCAAGCATTTAATTAATTCGGGTATAATTGGATAATAATGATTATTTATATGGAAACGACACACAGTAAAACCAATAAGCACAATAGTATGGAATCCATAAAGAAAATAATATGAAATCAGAAAAACAAAATAATTAAGTAATTTAAATATTTTTTGTGTAATGTAATTCAAATACCCTATAAAACACAGATATATAGGGTAATTCAAATAACAAATACTGTAACACTAAAATGAAGTAATGCAAATAGCAATTACAAATTACAACAAGAAATAATAAGTAATTTAAATACGTAATTGAATTATATGTAATTGATTACTGCCCACCCTTGCCTGTTGCTAAATATGATTAGAAGTATGTATGTGCATGACTATTTATTATAAAAAGGGATGTTATAAAATGTCTGGCACAATTTAAGGTAAAAAAACGATTTCGTTAATAAATGGAAACTTCGTAAATTAGAAGATCAAATTAGCACATGGGCTATAATTTTACATATGTAGTATAGAAAAATATGATAATAAGTATAGTGAAAATTCGATTTTAACAACATAATCAATACAATTTGATTTTAACAACACAAGTAAAATACGTCGTTATAATCGATCGTCGCAATAAACCAAATTAGTTTAAACAAGTCAATAATTTTGTTGGATATCACATGAATTAAAATTAAATATTATATATACCTATTGGTTTTATGGCCCCTGTGGTCGGGGGGCACTCACATGTCTCGTAAATCAAAACTGCACGAACATGTTTCCCAAATATACCACCACAGTATCCTTTGCTTGTCGTAGGAGGCGACTAAACGGTTGGATCGCTGGGCTGACGACCCGCATCCGTAAAAAAATAAAATGTTTATAAAGTCAACAAAAAGAAAAATGGATACCGCCAAAAAAACACCGGACCCCCGCTCAAGTACCCGGACACGAGATTTAGGATCGGCACGTGGAACGTGCAATCACTAAGGAAACCAGGAGCGTTAGAGGGCCTAATCACGTGTATGAAGGAGTATCGGCTGGAACTCGTTGCTCTTCAAGAAACTCGCTGGCCTAAAAGTGGAGACCATGTGTCACAGGGCTATACGTTGTTCTACAGTGGAGATGACCTCGGAAATCTTGGAGCTGGATTTCTTCTTGGGCCGCAGGTAAAGAACGCTGTTTTGGATTTCCAAGCAGTCAATAACCGATTGTGTAAGATTCGCTTGCGCATGAAGTTAGCTAACCTGTCGATAATTTGTGTACATGCGCCCACAGAAGTCAGCCAGCCCCAAGATAAAGACTCATTTTACAATGACTTGGACGATCTGATGGGATCTATACCCGAACACGATGTTAGAATGGTAATTGGGGACTTTAATGCTAGAGCTGGCAGAAATCAGACCGACTTGTGTGAAAACATAGGTCCGTACTCCCGACACGAAACTGCGACCGATAATGGTGAGAGAATGATGTACTTTGCGGTTGCTCATGATCTTAGAGTAGCAAGCACATTCTTCCCTCACAAACACATACATCTTGAGACATGGACACATCCTCGCGGAACTTCCCGCAGCCAAATTGACCATGTGTTAGTTTCTAAAGGACGGGCTCAGGTTGTGCAGGATGTGAGAACTTATCGGTCAGCAACCAAATAAGAAGAAATAAAGAAACGATATCAGGATCTTGTCAGCGACAACATTGATGAAGCTAATTACCAGTCTGACTGCGTGAACTTTGTCTGGGAGGTCCTGAAAACTTCGGTTGTCAGTGCTGCTCAACAGACTTTAGGTATAGTGAAAGTCAGACCCAAGAATGATTGGTTTGATGACGAGTGTCGTCTTGCAGTTGAGCAACAAAATATAGCCCATAATGAAGTGCAACAACGTCTCACAATCGCGAGGAAAAACAAGGCTGCTCTTGCAAGAAGGGCAGCTAAACTGATTTGTAGACGGAAGAAGCGAGAATGGTGGAAGGCCGAGGTTCTGAAAGTACAACAACTCAGCAATGAGCGCAGTTCGCGTAATTTCTTTAAAGGAATTAGTGGACTGCACCATACTTTCAGGCCTACGTCAACCGCCATTCGGGACCGGGATGGAAACCTCTATGTCAACATCGACGCAGTACTTGACGCATGGAGTGGACACTTTACTGACCTGCTTGATGTCCATCATGCGTCACAGACTGTTGTTGAGCCACCTCTAATACAGACTGCGGAGATTTGCACTGAGGAGCCATCCTATGAGGAATTCACTAAAGCCATGCAGAGATTGAAACGAAACCGTGCACCTGGAGTGGACTGCATTAATTCGGAGCTCTTGATATTCGGAGGGGATACTTTGTTGAACTGTCTTTTCGACCTTATTCGATTAGTATGGCGAAACGAAGTTATGTCTGACGAATGGAAAGTGGCCGCAATATGCCCCATCTTCAAGAAGGGAGACCGCTTGAAGTGTGAGAATTATCGCGGTATAGCTCTCCTTTGCACAGCGTACAAGTTACTGTCATACATTGTATTGGATAGAATCACTCCTCTAGCGGAGGGCTTGGTTGGTGACTATCAAGGAGGATTTCGTCCGAATCGATCAGTCACCGATCAGGTCTTTTCGCTGCGGATGATTCTATCTAAATATTATGAGACATCCATACCCGTACATCAGGTGTTCCTGGATTTCCGGCAGGCCTATGACTCGATCAATCGAGAAAGTTTATGGTCTGCCCTGGAATACCTAGGAATGCCAACAAAACTGGTACGACTATGTAGGATGACAGTGACGCTGTCCCAATGCTGTGTTAAAGTTGAGAACAGGCTATCGACAAGTTTTGTAGTTAACTCGGGTGTTCGGCAGGGAGATGCTCTGTCCCCGATACTCTTTAATCTCATGTTGGAGTACATCTTTCGTAAAACTGAAACACCGCAGCGTAACATCTTATATCGCCAGTCCATTCGTTTCGGAAACAGGCTAAGCACCAATTGCAAGTTTAGTTGAAAGTTTTATTAAATCTATTTTATTCTTTAACATTAATTTTTTACCTGCTTTCACGATTAATTTTGTATAAATAAAGAACTTGATTAAACAAACAGTTCAACTATATTTATAAAAACTATGGCATAAAATACAAAGCTAAAATTGCATGTAAGTCAAACCGTTGGTTCCTTAAAATTGGCACAACAAATTGTTTTTCCCCGAAATACCAATTAACTTATACTATAAATCAAATAACATAATACTATAATGGAGATTAGACATCATGTTATCGACACAAATTAATTTACCTTTATTTTCCAGATGGCGCGCCAAACGGATTTTTAGCCCGCTTAACGTTTTTCAAAAAGAATTCTTACGTTACCTTTTATTTCCAAGTTATTTCAGCCGGGTATTGTCAATTTGGTTTTGTTTATTTAATTTTTCTTTTTTTTTATTTATTTTCATTATTTTTCAAAATTTCGTTAAAATGGTAACATGGCGTTTATTTGCCAGTGGTGTCATCTAGAAAATGAAGTTAAACTACGATAAACTGCCATATCTTGATACGCAAATCTGCAGCATCTTCCCTTATAGTATTATAAGTTATTTGATTATAAGTTATTTGTTATTTGCAAAATATAAAGGGAATAGGCTTTTGAAAAAAAATTACCCGATGTATGTGCTATAAATGAAAGTACATACACATAAGCTGCGTTTTATTATTCAAAAATCTTCGAGTTCGAATATAGTTCTGGGGAAGAATTTTCTCGTTTTTTCAGTAGAATCCAAATGAATTTAATTTTTTATCCATAAATATGTTACATTTAATGTTAAACTACCTATTTAATTCAATATTATCATCATTAAATTACATTTAACTTTATTTTTCAACGTTCTCGATAAAACAATGTTTTTTTCAAGTTCTCAAAAACAATGTATTTTTCAAGTTCAATATGATACATTTAATGTTAAACTACACATTTTAATTCACTATTATCGAAATAAAATCAAATATAACTTTATTTTTCAATATTCTGGATAAAACAATGTTTTTTTCAAGTTCTCGATAAAATCATAGTACACGAACTGGAAAAAAGGGAAATTTTAAAAGGAAATATTTAAAAAAATTTTTCATTGTAGTTAGCTTTATTATTTGGCAATAAACGTCAACAAAAATTGTTAGAAGTAGAAATTTATTCAATAAAATAGAACTTAACTAAAATATATTGTTTAAATTAAATAAAATTTCCCAGTATTATTCCCGATGTTCTATATAGGACTAGATGTTCAGTTAATAAAAAAACACACCTTATATGTAATAATTTTGACAATTAATAATTTTCTTTAAACGAAACGTGCGTGTACATTGTTGCTAACCAAGCCAAACTATATATTAGCTTGAGTAGGTCATGTCTGGTTTCAGGTTCTTTGCGCTATACGTCAGACTATTTTGAAAAATGTTTTATCAGCGCTCACAGGACAGCTAACAATGGTTAAGCGGAATTTAATAAACAATATAGGTTCAATAATAATTTGCCGCTAAACTACATTACTAATCTAAAATATTAAGTACAAATATTTTTAAAGTTAAACAGAGAAAAATATGTATATTCCACTTTCTGATAATCACGGACTGATTTAAAATTAGTCCACGGCAACGTCATGAATTGCAAAAGGAATTTAAACTTTTAATTGCACAACCACAATAAAATCTATAGAAAAAATGCGATATGAAAAAATTTACAGCGTTTCGCACATATCAGTTTTTTCCGCTAGAGTACACCGTATCATTCGTTACACAATGTGAAACACCGCTTAGCTTTTGAACGCACCCCTTAATAAAGTAAAAATTTTACAGCGTATTTCCGACGAGGAAAAAAATTATGTGTTTGTAGGGCAAACGTCAATATAATTGTTTACAAAATAAATTGACATTTGGTGAATTGTTGCATATTTTTTTTGTGGTTAAATAAAATCCAAAATATTATGCTAATGGACAATCATGAACTAGACAGTTCATTCTCTATTCCGGTATGTGCTGATATTACTAATTTGGAACCATCTCCGGAAGAATTGGAAAATATATATAAAGCTATTGAGAACGGTGATTTTCAATTAGAATGGATCTGTCTGGGACGGCGGCCTCCAACACCGGTGGATCAGCAAACCAATGACACAAAAGAAACTAAAAACGAAAAGTAACACAATAACATAAATTCGGGTTATACGCATAAACTAATTTTTATTATATTTGCAGTGAATCTCGAAATCGTGATGGTTTCGATTTTCTAGATGAAATGACCGCAACGCCGCAACAAATGAGAATCCGGCGCGAACCAAATGCCACGCCAAAAGGGTCAGCAAAGAAAAAGACTACTGTATTTTCCGGTGTTTTGGATTCAATGAAGAAACATGGTCGGTTGCACGTGACTCCTTCCAAAAATCCAGAAAGTAGCAATAATATTTCAAATACAAATAGTAATCAAAATCATTAAATATCGTGTTTTATTGAACATTATTAACTTGCAAAACAACAAATGAAATTAAAGTAGCAGAACACAGTAGTACTGCTTTTGTGAAGCAGATAGTAGATTTTAGTAATTATTGTTGTGGATTTTGGCGACTACAATGCGCAATTAACAAGCAGGCCCAACAAGAAGAAGGGTGAGGCCAAGCCGATACATTTTCCCTGGCTCTGGCTGAACTATGGAACTAGAGAACCCGATTCTTCAAAATATTTAATTTTCATTTATAATAATATTAATAATCCTTAAAAAAACCATAGAAATAATGTGTACACAAATTCTTTATGTTTTAGGGAAGTTCATGGACCTAGGATAAATTGAAAATAGAATAAAAATCAACTTAAAAATTTCCAAAACTTCTATGAAAACTGCTAAATTTATGAGAAATTTGAATCTGTCTCTGAAGGATGTAGGTATGTAGTGTAAACATGTTGCAAATTTTGCAGAGATTGTTTCATCACCCAGTGAACTTCTAAATAAAATATGTTCATAAATTAACATTGGAGAACCTTCAATTAAAAAAGAAGGTTCTTAAATTTAATTGTAATAGCAACACTATTCGTATTAATAAACCGACCTATTATTGTAAGTGTTGAAAATACCGCCGAAATAAAAAGCGACTCAAGAGAAATAACTACGCTAGGTAAATTAGAAAACTTCTGGCGGAAAAAAGAGGAGCAAGAAGAATATGGCAGCAAACCCAATGCCTTCCAATGTAAAACCATGTTAAACAATCTCACTCTCTAAGAAGAGAAATTAAAGATCTGAACATTGAACGATGAATAAATCAGTAACTAATAATAATAAAGTTCGAATTGAACATGCTGAAAACCTCGGAAAAATATTCCAACCTTGCGATGACAAAAGAAACACCAAATGAAATCATGCATGAGATCAATGTCAATATGCATCAGTAAAACCTCCTGGTTACGATCCTATTACTTACAAAATATTAAAGAAAATATTAGTCCAGCTTACCAATCTTATAAATACAGCTTTAGAATTTTTAGAGACCTAGTTTATGGAAAGGGACGTTTAACTATTTTAAAGGTTGGCAGAAAGGATAATTCAGATAACAGAAAGGAGAAGATTAATCCCGAATCATTAGTTCGGTTTTCCGTTTTCGTAACCAACACTCAAAAATAGATCAAGTCTACAGAATAACCAATATTGAGAAAGCAAGAGGAGTAAAAGTATATCATGTTCAATGATATATTTGGACACAATCCTAACAATAAGTTAAAAATTATCCTGCAAATGCAATTCGCTAGAGTAGTGAATTCATATTAGAATGGTAGATTCTTTAAAATAAAGCTAGATAGAACTTACTCTGAATTGAAAGAGATCAATGTAGAGGAGCTACATAACTGTGTACCAGAACCCGGCCATATACCTACTGTACGCCAATGATCTTCCTGCATTAGGCACCAACATTGTGGGGCCTTTTGGAGGCTACGTGATATTAGTTGTTGGAGAAAGCAATGAACAATATTAACGCAGAAGTTATAATACGTTATTACTAAAATACAACGTTGAACAAAACGATGACTTAAATTAATCAACTTACAAACAAATGTAAATCAAGAAGAAATAATACCTTGTGCGAAATGTATCTCGCTCTAGGTTGACGCAAGTTACGACATATCAAAAAGGACTTACAGTGAATAGGAAGAAGCTCGGTTCTATAAACATATAATAAAGTTCTACTCTATAAGCAAATATTGAAGCCGATTTGAACTTATGGTATTCAACTTTAGAGCTGTACAAAACAGAGCAACTTATTAGCTATCATTCAAAGATTTAAGAATAAGGTATTCAGGAACATCGGATCGTCTGGATCTCAGGAACATATAGATCTCCATATGAGAACTTCGTTTCAAATGATATCTGGAAAAATGCAAAGAGACTAGAAAAATATTTTAGCAACATATGTGTTTAGCAACACAGAGGCTATAAAATAATCATATCTTTTGAGCTGGTGTAAGAATTGGTGTAAACAGCAAAATGTAACAGATCTCAATTTCACTAAAAAATGTGGTTTATTTCATTATAGAATGAGGCACTGTGAAACGCCACTGAGAGGAAACAGGAATTGTTTTGTCTTTGTATATGATAATTAAGATAAATTAATGAAGATAAAAGCTTATTAATTGATAACATTGCAAAAGAAAAAAAAGTTGTTATATAACAGTCAAATTCATACGAATTAAATTTTTATTATTTGCAGTCATGCGCAGAACAGCACGAATTTGAATATTACCAAGATAATACCTGATTTGTATTAATACCATGGGTCCAACACTACAATCCATATATAATTAATGGGATGGGGTCATATGAGTGAATAACGAAGGGCGGCAGGAACAAATAATCATTATGGGCACATATATCGAAATGTATCGAATTGTAAAAGAGCTAACTGAATTTACATTTATAAATATTATGTTCTTAATTTTTTAACGACTTTTAATATTTACTTTAGTGTATGATGATAATTACAGTTTTCTGTTAAATTGATGTGATGTGTTGAATCATGGCCTTATAATAATTATGCTAATACCATGGTTGAATATGAATTTATAATAAATGAAAACACACAGACAAAAAAGCGTGCATAGCAAAACATGCCAGGGCTGGGATGTTACAACATCACCATTTTTGATATTATTGTTTTTCCTAGGACAACCACTTTAAAAGTTTCTACTATACCATTATTTAGTCATACCATTGTAACATATGTTGCTATTGATTATTAGAGGCGCTATTTTGCTATTTCTAATCGTCATTTGTGATCATGATCTGTTCGATTCTATTTCTACACATTCATTCGATAAAATATCACCCATTGTTTTATTTTCGATAGCTATCGAAATGAAAAAGATATCGTGAGTAAATTTATTCTAACAGGCCAAGAACGCAATAGAAGCAGCGTAATTGAATAAACGAAATAACGTACAAATTTAGTCTTCGAAGGAGAGACACAATTATATATTTTTTTTGAATTTTATGTATTAAACAATTCATTTCTTGACAATTACAGATTAATAAATAATTATTATTAAAGTTGGCTGGAACGCAAGCCGGTTCCGCACTCAATGCCACTCTGAGCCCATGGTGCAAACCGATGATACTATCACAATTCGCAATTGCACTTGGCTGCTCTGGCAAACTGTTACAGCTTAAACCAGGGTAGGGATGACAATTGACCTACATTTATAGTTCTATGACTAAGAAATCGGGACCTAACTACCTCGAAAGCGAGACAACACAAATAAAGCGAATGCTGTCATCGTCATCTTGAAGACAGTTGAACAAGGGATCTTGAACAAGTCCCATTCTTTGTAAATGGAGTTTAAAACGGCCATGGTCAGTTAGAATAGCGACCAGAACAGTTGGTCTTTCTTCAAAGATAGAGCAAACTTTGTGAGCCTCAGATTAGGTTCACAAATGAAGTACTTAGCCACTCGGCATGTAGTGGAAGCTAGCTTAATAGACAAATAGTATATAAAGTTAAAAACAACGAATATTGGTTCTACAATATTTTCTTTTAAAATTTCTCCTTTTTTCGATTTGTGTACTGATTTTATCGAGGACATACAAAGCATCGTTTTTTGGTGTACATTGAAAAATAAAGTTAAATTTAATGTTATTTTGATAATAGTGAATTAAAATATGTACCTTAACATTAAATGTATTATAGGTTTTAATAAAAAATTTAATTCATTTGGTTTTTACTGAAAATACGAGAAAATTCTTATCCAGTACTAGAACTCGAAATTTTTTGAGTTCTAGTACTGGATAAACTTGACAAACGTCTATCGAATATCGAAAATCCCAGCTTTGTGTTTAATAGTATTTCTCTTTAATATTTCACCGTAAGTATATATTTTAAAATATTGTTTATTAATTGAAATTATTTTTGCACTGCGTCAACCATGCCGACACTGATGAATAAATAAAATTTTCAAAAATGATATCAAAATAAAAACATGCTGACGTTGCGTTAATATGTTGCGTTATGTCATGGCCAAATACGCTAAATCAGACGTGTATATAGTAGACTCCGTTAATACATTCGATTTTTTCTAAAATATCTCGCCTGCGTATGTTTAAAGTTTTCGATTGTTATTCTATTCTATTAAAATAATATTGTGTTTGGAAAATTATTATTATTATAATAGTTTCTTAAAGCCCATTACTGGCTCCTTATTGTGTCAACAATCTGGTTCCACTAATTTCGATCTTGAGCGTGGTTTTCAAACTGAGGAATTCATGTCGTTCTCTACACCTAGAAACCATCGACGCCCGCAACGACCTCTGAGCCTAATATATGATGACTCTTCTTTCAGAGATCCCCACGCCTAAGGTGATAGAGCCAGCGTACTCGCTGAGATCTTAATTCAAGTACAATATCGAGGATCTTTATCAGATCTCTGAGCTTGATATTGTACAGAGCTCGGTATATTTTCGCGTTTTGGGCCGTTAATCACATTCATGATTCTTCTCTCAAATATAAAGAGACTTTTCTAGTACTCGTCCGTCAGCGTCCCACTTTCACATAACAACGAACTTGCTCAACGCTCTAGGTGTTTAGATTTTAGCAGTGGCCTTAGAGGATACAAAGCATGATTGCCTGCTGCTAGCTGCTCTTTAATATCCTCACCTACACTGTTATCGTGAGTAATAAAAGAGTTCAAACATTTGAACTTCCTCACTCCCTCAAAGGTGAAGTGACCACTACTAAAATCTGGTGAGCCATTGTCCCTTTAACCAGAGAGCATCTATTTTGTATCTATCTCATCCAACAGAAGCTGAAAACTCAACACGCGGATCACGTATTTCCTTCACTCCGATGCTATTCCAATCACGCCAATATCATTTGCATATGCAAGCACCTGATTGAGCTGCCGATATAAAATGTTGCGCTGAGTTGTTTAGATTTACGAAAGATGTAAGTTAGCTGTAAAAATTCTTGATACCCCGTTCTCAACTTTAACGCAGCATTGAGACTACGTCATTATCATTCTACACAATAGTACCAATTTTATTGGCATTCTTAGGTATTCCAAGGCAGACCACAAACTCTCGAATGATAGAATCATAGATGTGCCTGAAATCCAGGAACACATGATGTACGGGGACGGATGTAATAATATTTAGATAGAATCGTCCGAATTTCGATAGAATCAGTAACTGATCGATTCGGACAAAATCCTAATTGATCGTCATCAATTAAGCCCGTCGCTAGAGGAGTGTGTAGCAGCCCGAATATTCCACTCACCGATATTCGAAACTGCAACAACAAATAAATTAGTGAAATTCAATTATAAATCAACTTATTTGAATTAAGCGTTCACTAACCCCATCACACATCCAACAGCCCAACCAACAACTATAAACATTATAGTGAAGCATTGCGCCATCCGACTAGCATCATTCGAACCAACACTGCTCAATGATGCAATACTAATGCAATTCCATTGCACTCAAATCACTAATGCAATGTTGGCCGCCACCGGCGCATCTGATCCCACTTCAAAAATGTAGCATGTATTTTTAGACACGAAGGCAAAAACAACTCAACAAACGACATGACAACAAGTCAGCCATTCTAATTAATCAACATAGTGTGTACATGAGTGTTCTCTCATCGTACAACATGATTTCATTTCATCGTATTTAAAATTGATAAAAACGTGCAGTGTGGTAAAAACTAACACCATTAAATTGTATGATAATTTAATAAGATTAAATTAAAAATTAAATAATAAAACATTTTAATTATAAAATATAATTAAACCTATATTAAATATTGAAATACATTTATTAAATAAAAACCAAATATTGTGTTGTGAATTTAAAATTATTGGAACATCCAAAAGTGATACACGCACCTCTCAAACGCGAAAAGTGATTGTTTATAATATAATGTAGGACAGTAACTTGTATGCTGTACAAAATAGGGATAAACCGCGATAATTTTCACACTTCAAT
The DNA here is from genome assembly GCA_951394425.1 of Tipula unca. NCBI lineage: Eukaryota > Metazoa > Arthropoda > Insecta > Diptera > Tipulidae > Tipula > Tipula unca. The sequence continues at coordinate 100,360,651 of OX596380.1, forward strand.
TGGTCTCCCTTTTTGAAGATGGGACATATTACAGCCACTTTTCATACGTCAGGCATAACTTCGCTTCGCCACATTAATCGAATAAGGTCGAAAAGACAGTTCCACAAAGTCTCCCCACCGAATAACAAAACCTCCGAAATAATACAGTCCATCTCAGATGAGCGGTTCAAATGTATCTGTTTGTGTGGGAAGAATGTGTTTGCTACTCTAAGATCGTGAGCAATTGCAAAGTAGATTATTCTCTCACAATTATCGGCCGCAGTTTCGTGTCGGGAATCGGCCTGATTTCGGCCAGCTCTAGTAATAAAGTCTCCAATTACAAGTCAACAATTACCAGTTCGGGTATAGATCACAGCAGATCATCCAATTCATTGTAAAATGTGTCTTTATCTTGGGGTTGGCTGACTTCTGGGAGCGCGAGTACACAAATTATCGACAGGTTGGCTAATTTCATGCGTAAGCGAAGCTTGCACAATCGCTAATTAGGCCTTCAAACGCTTCTGGTTTCCTAAGTGACTGCACGTTCCACGTGCCGATCCGAAATCTTGTGTCCGGGTATTTGAGCGGGGGTTCAGTGTTCTTTTGGCGGTATCCATTTTTACTATTGTTGACATTATAAACAGATTGTTTTTTTACGGATGCGAGTCGTCAGCCCAGCAATCCAACCGTTTAGTCCCTCCTACGACAAACAAAGGATAATTTGGTGTAATTCTTGAATAATGTGTTCGTGCAATTTAAATTTACAAGACAAGTGAGTGAGTCCTCAACCACAAGGGCAAAGGAAAATAAACATGTTAAATTTAAATTATCTCATATTTTAAATTCGAAACTCTTGAAACTTTTAAAACATTAAAAATTGAAGACAAAATAATAATGAATATAATGATTATGGTAAAATAATTCACCTGTGAAAAATGGAATAAAAACCTGTTAGATAAGAGACAATTCACTAGCGTAAAATATATGTATGTATGTGCAATGATACCGTACAATGTACATACATGTAGATAATACATCAACTCCGAATTTTCTAAATAATATGTAATTTTATTTTGTATGCTTAATTCAATCTAATCTTCGTCGTGTCTATCATGATAAAAAATAAAAGAATGCTTTTTATTTTATAAACACAAGTCACGCGCAATATTTATCCACCCTGTCTCGCTCTTTATACACTTGTTGGACTCGCCTCTTACCTGGGACTACAAATATGATATAATATGTAGATCCAAAAATCTCTAGTACCGAAAACAGAAATTCCGACCCAACCCACCATTTATAAACCAAACCATATTTTTCAAATTTGGTTGTTATTGTTGTTGTTTTCTCTAAAGTTTGGAATGGTTAAATTAAATTTAAATTTTGTGTTATTTTCTGTGAATTTACTAGCAGAATATAAAAGAAAGATGAGAAAAATGTTCGAAAGAATTTTCATTGTTCTAAATGTACGTACATAAAAAAGTATTGTTTCATAGATACAATGAACTTTCATTCGGTTATACACACTATACAACATAGTTTTTTTGACTGACTCAAAATCGATTTTCGTTTCTTTTTTGTTTTTTGAAGTAAAATGAAAAATCTATATTCCTTTTACCCTAAAGATAAAATTCTCTGTGGTTGTAATAAAGCTAACAGGTAGTAATAACGTAGAGTTAAAAGGTATATATATTTGAAATATTCTACAGAAACTTGTTGTAGAAGCTTGCTTTATATTTCAATGAAAATACGTTGCGCCCGCATGAGATCTTTCCATCGTAAACTAAATTTCAAAATTTTACATCGTTTTCGGTGTAGCTTAAATCTTTGCCCGTTAGCATGAGTTCGATTCTCGTCGGGAGATTGGGTTTTTTTAAGTAGTACTACATACTAATGGCTACTACCATAGCCTTTGTGTATTTAACTAATATAAGTTTTCAAGTTTTGAGTACAATTTTTATGAATGAAAATTCATTTAGAGGGAATACATTTTTGAGTGATATACATTTTTTATACGTTCATAAAAGAAAATACCTATCCATGAAAATTTGTTTCATGTTGAATGAAAAAGGAAAACCAGTTTCATTATACAAAAACACAACAATCAAACAAAATTGGGGTATAGATAAAAACATTAAAATATATCAGAAAAGCAGGTAGATTGCTAGTTAAGGTATAGATACCGTTAAATGCAACATATTTTTAAAATGCGACAGAAATATTAGTGTATGCATAAAATAAACTAGATTCTAATTTACTTTATGGTGTATGTAACTCGTGTATATGTATGTATACTTCGTGTAACATCTTACACTCTAGTTACGGCTCGAGTCAAATACCAAAGCGTATATCGATTTTATTTAATTCTACTGTAACTATTTAAAAATAATAATTTATACAAAAAATATACATATTTATGTATGTCTTTCGAATAAATTTATGTATTTTCATGTTATTCTTAATTTACATTTGTGAACATATGTATGTATAATTATGATATATTTATATAGCTTACATATGACAACATAAAAAATCAATCAATTGAATTCACTACACACATCTTTAATTGTTTAATTGCAGTGGTTAGTTAGTCACCATCACCAGTTCGTGGATTGAATTTCATTTTTCTTTCTATATATATGTAGTATATGAAAATCTAAAGATATTTTCACCCAATATATGTACATACAAATTTAAATTATATTTAAGATGCAAATTATCGAAGAAAAAAATATTTCATTCAAATGATATTCCACTCTGAAATGTTAAACTCAAATTCACATTAGTTTTTATGGGAGATATAAAAAATACAGATGTTTCATAAAAAGTTCATATCTCGACCTTATGCATTGATATTATTCTGTAAGATCTGTAAAAAACTTAGGTGATATCTCAGTCTGTGGTTGTGATATTTTAATTCTGTAAAGATTAATGGAGTTTGGTTTTAGTTGTTCTAACCTAACTTAACCTAAAGGTAAACCTGTATTTTATTTATTTGTTTCATATCATGTGGCTCTCAAATTAAAGATAATTAAGACCATTTTTAATTTGGTTAGGTAGAGAAATCAGCGCAAAAAATATTAAAATCGATCAAACTATTAAGGAATGATACGGAAAGTTACATTTTTCATCTACACAAATACATTTATTATGCGCCAATATATTTTTTGTTCTCCAATGAAGCAATCGAATTCATACATTTACCATTAAAACTTTGCCGTATTAAGGCTCTACTTTACTCAATTTGCGGAAACATGTGTATCTTGCAAATCGTTTTATGGCCACATAAACTTAGGCATTGACTTAATTTTTTTTTATAGCAAAGTTAAATATATTTGCAAGCGAGTAACACACGCGTTTTTTTAAATTCGCTATAGTTGTCTCGTAATTGCGTCTCAAAGTTAATGAATTTGTGACAAAAACCATTCACTCACAAACCAAATTCATCAATATTTTTCCACTAATCTGTAAAAGTTTTATATATGGGTACGTTCTGATGAAGCAAGTAAGCGATTTCTGAAGAAGAGCCATCATATGGTAGGCGCAGAGGACGTTGCAGGCGACGATGGCTCCACGATGTAGAGAACGACTTGGCATCTTCAGATTGTCTTAGACAGTATGAAGACCATGCCATTGAATAATTACATATAGAAGGTGACACTTCCAAATTAGCAGCGACATATGAGCATGGCGTCAACAATCTTTACTAAATTGTACTATGTAGTGTATACTCAAACCTTTAATTTCAATTTATCTAAGATACCTCTGCTGGCAGCGCTATAACAACGTGTCATTTCTATATGTAATTATTCAATGACCATGCTCAGGAGCCTAATAGTTGACTCAGTAAGGGGCCAGTAATGACCTTTAAAACTGTTCATTATTATGGGTACGTTCAGGAAGATATTATCTAGCGATTAACACACGTTTTTATAAAAATTCGTTCTAATAAGCGAGAAAATTGAAAATTTAATTGAAAACTATTTTATATCGATAAGCTAACAAATCAATTTATTGAAAAAATGTATCTTCGATGTAAAAATGGTTTAGGAATCAACTAAATATCATTTATTTTTTAGTTCATCCCTTTTTAATTAGATGTCATAAATGGCAAAAAAACAATTTTTTCATGGAATATTTTGTAATTTTCGATAGCGGAGATTTACACTATTTTAAATTTGATTTTAGACACATTTTTTGGTATTTAAATATCGACGTCAATTTTGATTTTTATTCAAGGTAAAGTAGAGCCTTAATTCGGTTTACGTTTCTCTTTATTTACTATGTAAAACTAATTTAAACTTATGTCGAGCTTTAGTAATGCGGAAAAACTTAATTTGATATTAATTTCCGCAGAATGTTCTAGAAACTCCCGCGATATCGGTCACATCTATGTTGAACGTTTCCCACATTGTAGTGTTCTCGCAGCGCAAAGTAAAATTCATCCGGTTGACAAAAAATCCTATAGAAGAATTTGGGGGTGTGGTTGATAAATGAAATAATGCTTCACCGAAACGGAGATGAGGACACCGAATTTGATGTTTTTTGCGTATTTTCATGACCCCGAAGTTCCATCAGAACTTGCAACACAAGAACTAAGATACCAAGCTTAGTGCTCGATTTAGGAGAACTAGAAAGTAATCGGCGTATATATCCAACATATGATCTACAACAAAGAATTAGACTACGTATTAAAATCAAACAAACAAGGAATTCTGACTTACTGTATAATTTGAACAAGAGCTTTCCTTCTGGCCGATTTAACTACAAAATTGATTAACTAAGTGATATAATATTTCTTTTTTCGGAACAACTTAGTTTGACTCTAATTTTATTTTATTTTTTAAATTTTTATATTGAATATGAATGGTAGGCAACATTTCTTTAAGTGTTAGAAACAAAAAAACTTACCAACAACGAGTTACGAGTTTTGAGAACTCGTAATTCACAATGTCGCAATTCCGACATAATACGATTATAGTCGTATTTTTTTATTCAAAAGTTTTCGAGTTCGAATGAAGTTCTGGATAAGAATTTTCTCGTTTTTTCAGTAAAATCCAAATGAATTTAATTTTTTATCAATTTTAATTAATTTTAATTAATTCACTGTTATCGAAATAAAATCAAATTTAATAAAACAATGTTTTTTTGAAGTTCTCGATAAAATCATAGTACACGAACTCGAAAAAAAGGGAAATTTTAAAACGAAATAGTTTAAAAAAATATTTTTCATTGTATTTAGCTTAATATCTGTATTATTTGACAATAAACGTCAAAAAATATTGTTAGAAGTTGAAATTTATTCAAATTAATAGAATTTAAATAAAATATATGGTTTAAATTAAATAAAATTTAAGGTACTCGTATGAAAAACAGCAGACTGTTCAAGAAAGCGAGGAATACAAATGCAGCTGCACTGTGGGACTGTTATAAGGAAGTTTTCAAAATCTATAAGTACGAGCTAAGAGCAGCCAAAACGAGGACTACATAGTGAAGAGTCCCTGGAGCTATTACTAGAAACGGATTTCCCGGAGTGCTCTTTACTAGCTCCGGAGAGACCCATGATAAATAGGGGTGTAGACTCCGTAAGTCATATAGTAAATAGGCGGAATATCCTATATGGGCAATAAACAGTTTTAAACCATAGAAGTCGGCAGGATCTGATGGCATTATTCCTGCAATTACTTGTTGCGGATTTCCAGCGAACTATTAACTTAACCCTACCCTGGCTGGAAGTTATATTCAAAGGCAGCTTAGAACTCTGTCACCTTCCTAGAAAATGGACTGGAGTAAAAGTAATATTAATACCTAAGGCGGGAAAAAGCTGTCACTGCTATCCCAAAGACTTTAGGCTTATAAGATAATCCTCTTTTGTGTTAAAATCATTGGAAAGACAAATAGTGGATAACATTAGAGGCTCAATCAAGCCGGGCGAAATGTCGGAATCTCAACACGCATACTGTAAGGGTGATCGGTGGAAACAGCTCTCCAAGCCCTTATAGGCCCGATTGAGAAATCACATTAATAACCTGTTACTAAGCCTGGAAGGACAAGGCTTCAAGGTGGTTGCCTACGCGGATGATGTTGCTATTGTGGTCTTCGGTAAATATCCTTGTACGCTGAGTGAGCGCATGCAGTGCGCACTTGGCTACCTCTCTGAGTTGGGCACATGGTTGCGGACTAAACGCAAACCCACAGAAAACGGAGCTGGTCCTCTTTACCTAACCTAAATAAAATTTCCTAGTAGTATTTCCGATGTTCTATATAGGACTTGAACTTCTGTTAATAAAAAACGCACCTTATGTAAGCAAATACGATCAAAGTATTTTCATTTTCGTACACTCATTTTACTGTTGTTTTAAATTTGTTTACAAATATAGGGTTTTCCAATAAGAGGTTTCATTTTGAATAGCCTGCTATTTGGGCAGCTGTCAATTTTGAAGCTGTCATCTTTTGACATTTGACAAGATAAAACTACGCCATTACTAAAAATGGTACGATACCCGCTTCAACAACGCATTGAAATTGTTAAAATTCACTACAAAAATGATGAACATTTTGTAGTCACAGTTCGCAAAACTAAAGTACTTTTTGGTCGTCGTGAAGCACCTTCTTGGCTGGCAATAGTGAAACCGATGGAAAAATTTGAGCTGTTGGGATAAGTTAGTGATGTAAAGAATCGAAAATGTGTGCGTCGCTCAAGAACAACTGAGAATATTGCTGCTGTAGCCCGTAGTGTTGAAGAAAACCCAGGTTTGTCGATTCACATCGATCTTTGGAATTTGATATTCCACAAACGCGACATTACACTGTGTTTTCCATAAAGACTTAGGTCTTAAGGCTTTCAAAGATCAGTTAACACTAGAGCTCAAGCCGGTCGATCACCATAAACGTCGTATCTTCGCTGATTGGGTCCTTCTAATTCATCAAAATGATCCGAATTTTCATCGAAAAATGATCTTCAGTGATGAGGCCCATTTTCACCTCGGATGCTTCGTTAATAAGCAGAATTGTCGCATTTGGGCTCAGAAAATTCAAGAATGATTGTTTAAAAGCCTCTCCTACGTCAACGTGTCACTGTTTGGTACGGTTTTTGGGTTGGCGGTGTGATTGGACCTTACTTTTTCGAAAATGAGGCTGGTGCAACTGTTACGGTGAATGGATTGCGTGGTGTGATTTTTTATGGCCGGAATTGGAAGATATTGATATGGACAACGCTTATTTTCAGCAAGGCAGCGCTACGTGCCACACAAGAAACGAAACCATTCAAGACCTTAAAGATGGAATTCATGAAGTTATCGGGGACATACAGCCGCAAATGTGTGAGTTGGTCATGGAAAATTTCATGAAAAGGATATGATGCTGCAAAGCCTTTTGGCTGATATCGTTTTCAAATGTTAATGGCATACCTCACCGAGCAAATAGTGCAGTGGTTAAAGCGCGACGTTTGGATCGGGAGGTACCGGGTTCGCGCATCCCAACAGAGGCGGGATGTAAAAGGGATTATTCATCTCCCGATTACGATCGGTGATTAAATTGAAAACATCTATGACCCTCTGTTGAAATGTAGAACTCATGGGCCGACCCATCTTCCATGTCACTGTACAGGGTGACATGGAGCTATGCAATGCGCAGGTGGTATACTGTACTTGTGTGAATGGGATGAATGAATGGATTGAATGAATGTTGTGTGAATGTAAGGTAAGGTATGGACCAAAGAAGTGTCTATGCCAAGTCCTTTAATAAAAAAAAAAAAAAAAAATGGCATACCTTCCTCTTTAAAATGAAATAAACATTCATTGATTTCTCTCAAAAAATACTCGTTTCTTTTTAATATCAAAATGAAACCTCTTATTGGAAAACCCTATTTTGTTGTAATTTATATTGAAATTTCAAAATTATAGCGTTCGACAGATTTGTTTTTGTGTTTTACATCGAAATTGTTTGTGTTTTAAACAAACATAATTAAATTTCAAATAAAATACAAAAAATAAAATTAGAATAATTTTATTTTATTATTTAATTGTAATACAAAAAATATAAACTAATCTCTCGCAATTAATCGTATACGGTATAAAAATTTAATTACACAATAATTTTTATTAAAAGAGACTAAAAATTATAAAATACAATACTAAATTAATATTACCTACCTGTATACATTTTATGTAATAAATCAATTAAATGTTTCATATTTATTAATAAATTCGCAAAATTATCACATTAAGTGTCGCTGTCTTATTAAAATGGAATGAATATACTAACAGATTAAACTATTAAATTTTTAATAATTCATAAATAATCCTATATTATTGATTACTAAAAATACTTAAAATCCATACAAAACTTATCTGGGTTAGTTAATTTTAACAAATTTTTCTTAAAACCATTCATTTCAACTATTACGAGTGGTTTGTCGTACTCAAAAACTTGTACGAATAAAACAAGAACAACATGTCGCAATTACGAGAACTCGAAATTTTTTACATAATCGCCTTTGGTCGTAATTTCGAAAAACTCGTAACTTGTAATGCTTACATAATCGACCCCCATAACTCGTCCGACCAAAGAAAAACTCTACGCAACTAACTTATTATTACAATCTATTCTAAACAAGTATTTGCTTGTTGTCTTTTTTGTTTAAACACCGATTACATGCACAACTTATATATTTTAACACTGCCCTTAATGTCTCTAAGCGAATTTGGTTTACCGTTTTTTGGTTTCCGTTTCTGCCGTGTACTTCGGACTTGTTGAATCACTCACAAGCACAGTATAATACCAACTTATACCGTGCTTGTGATCACCCGGCTAAATAAATTTCATTTATATGGTTGTAAGTTCGTAATACGTATACATACATATATATATAAAAATATCCGCTGTTTGTATTAATAACCATCCTGATATATTGTGAGCTAAAAAGGTGAATGACTAATTAAGTCTCCCAAACTTGCACAAACAATTTTAATTTAGAGATATATTCTCTTATTTTAGACTTAGTTGGCTGGTTTACCGTTTTTTAGAAACGCTTTTTCTCTCAAGCCGCTAATGGTGTTTGTCGGACCAACGGAAATCACAAAATGAATGAACGTAGATCTCGGCAGTATACAATTTACTTTACAAGATTAATATGATCAAGTGGGGAAATCATATGGGCATTGTAAAATATCCGGCAACAATATCGGAACGCTGATCAACCGCTCTCAAACGGATAAACACAATCAAAATTCAAAATGCATACCATTCGTGTACACCTTTTTATTGTGTTCATTCCAAACGGCCATCCAATATTCATCGAAATGTAAATAATTTAATCAGCTTTTAGGGGAATAAAGGGTAAGGCAATGCGAACTACTATAATTTATCAAAACGAATTTTGTTTGAGCATACTTATTTATAGTACGCATATTGAGCATACTTATTTATAGACCGCGTGTTTGAACCAACACTTAAATAGATTCTGGGCGACAGAAAAACAAAATTTTATTTTTGTCACTAACAACCAGTTTCATTTATTATGTGTGGTGTGGAATATTCGGAATTAAAGTAAATGGCCATATTTATACTGAGGCATGTTAAATTGGCTGCCCTAATTGCCAGTTCTTCAAACAGAACAACCATTATTATTGCACGATATTTCAATACGATAAGATCAATGCGATGAAATTTAAATAATAATTATAAATAATTAGAAATTAAAATAATTTTAAAACTTATATCACCTATTACCGTTATATATAAAAATGATATTAAATATAGGGTTGCAACGCAAGGATGTTATACATATACAATTGAAAAGCATCATGACTTTAGGCTTGTTCATATACATTAAACCTGTTAATAGGACCTCTTTCTAATCGGACCAATTCCAATTTGGACCGTCACTTATATTTTATAAAACTATTCCCATATAAATCGTTTTGTGTAATCGGACCACCTCTTAATCAGACCTATGAACCGCTTATTTACGTTGATTTTTATTTTTTATACCTTCGAATTGGACCGTTATATAAAATTTTAGTTTTTAGACTTGTTTATTACATATTGTACCATGTTTTTTCCTTTTCTTGCTAATAACAAAAAATAACAAAAAGTAAAACGCAAGTACAAAGAATTTTAACCAACAAATCCAAAATTCTAGAAACAGTTGATAATTTTGGATTACTAAAAAGAAAACGCATTGCATCCTGCACCAAATATGGTGAACTTGATTCACTGTTATTTAAATGGTTTACAATGTCCCGTAGTAAAAATTTGCCTTTGTCTGGATCTTTGTTGCAAGAGAAGGCTCTAAAGTTAGGCGAATAATTAAATTTGGTTCATTTCACCGCATCAACTGGATGGCTTCAAAGCTTTAAAGAGGGCCATTACCTGCATTTCATTTCCGTTAGTGGAGAAGGTGCCTCTGTGGATGCAAATATAGTCGACAAATACCGCGATACATTATGCAAATTGACTGATGCATACGAGCAAAAAAAAAATTGTTAATTTGAACGAAACCGGTTTATTTTTTCGAGCTAGTCCATCACGTACCTAACAATTAAAAAATTAAAAATGTAAAGGTGGAAAAATGTGTAAGGTGCCACTAACAATAGTTTTACTGTGCAATATGTTAGGAGAAAAGGAAAATCCCTTAATCATAGGTAAAGCGAGAAAACCAAAATCTAATGGAGATTCAACAATAAGGCGTGGTATCGAATGGATCGGTAAATTTAACAAGAGAATGGTGCAACAGAACCGCAAAGTAATTCTCTTTCTGGGCAACGCAGCTTGCCATCCAGACAAAATTTACAGCAATGTGAAACTACAGTTTTCCCCACGAAACACCACATCGGCATTACAGCCTTTAGATCAGGGGATAATTCGAAGCTTAAAAGCAAATTTTCGAAAACTTTTATTGAACCGCCTACTCAACAATAGATGATTCTAATGGCGTAGAGGAATTATCGAAACAAATAACAATATTAGATGCATGCTCATGGTTGTCAACGGCGTCAAAATATAACTCCAGAAACAATTGCAAACTGTTTCAGACGTGCAGGGTTTAAAGAACAGTCTGATGTGGAAATTATTACGGGGCCAATGCAATTTGAATCAGATAACGAGTTCGTTGGTGTTGAAGAAAATATTCAAACATCTGAGGAATTATCGGAAGAATGGGAAGAACGGTTTGTCGCATCAATACACCATCGAGATAAACAGAATAATGAAATTAGTCTGATGAAGAGGAGTTACATCAGAATTCGCCTTTAACCATTACATTCACTAAAGCTCAATCAAATTTAAAAGAATTGAAAAATTATGCCAGTGAGCAAGTGCTTGACGATATGTTCTTTTATCTCGAAAACTTCTAGCAGAAGCTAATCAAAAGAGAAATTTCTTTGAAAACAGAACAAACTTAAATTACCGCGTATTTTTCAAAAGCAACTAACTGAATAATTAAGAAGAAATTATAGCTATACAAATTAAGCTTCAGTTTACTGTTTTTGTTACAATTTATTTATAATGGATTGCAGTTTTTATCTGAAATACATATACAACATAAATTACGTGTACATAATATGTATATGTAATGTACCTAATATGTTTTCTAACTAAAAAGCATTTATTTCTTATTTACTCTTATACATTTACATATGGATGTATATACAAATAAAAAAAGCAAATCCTTTGTAATCGGACCAACTTCTAATCGGACCAATTTTTTTTGGTCCCGAAGGTGGTCCGATTAGACAGGTTTGACTGTATATCATAAGTTCCACTTTTACTCAACCACTAGCCAAATGATACATTTTATATAAATTTAAGTTATGCTCTATTTTTCAGTTATTCAAAATTGTAGAATATATTATTTAATAATCTGTCAGGTGACACCTTTATAAAAGTATAATGACTGCACTACTATACAAAATATTGATTTATAAATATGAGAATTTTTTATTTATTTGCAGATATTAATAAATAACATTAATTCAATATGACGTTGTTTATAAATCTTTTTTAATACAATTAATTATTTTGTATAACAAAAACATATAATACGAGCATATTATAAATATTCATATTGTTTTAAAAGAAACCTCATAACAAAATTAATCGACAACAATTAGTTTTACTTTTATGATTTTACATAAATAATAATCATAAATTTCTAAAACACATCTAAACGCTTTCAGTAGAAGGTAATTTTTCTATATTTTTAGTAAAACTTACGTTTCCAGAGTACAACAATAATTAAATAAACTCATTATCATGTTGTGCCATATATTTACTACCAACACTGTTCATTAAAGGATTAACATACTATGTATGTAATATTTGGTAGTATATAGACTTATCTATAGAGTATATACGGTTACTAAAATAAACTTAAAAGACAATATTAAATGAAAAACTTTTAACTGCTTTTATAGATTGTTTTTAATACTCTTTTTTTATGTAATCTTCTACCGACTGGTTACTGGTAAATATAATTTATAAAAAACCACATGATTTTCATTTCTATCTCCGTATAAGTTATTATCACCAAAATATTTTTTTTCTATAATTAATCCTTTTGTAATCAAATTATGTCAGCTTTGGTTAGTCAATAGTTTCAATAGTGACATCACCACCATGACTTATTGACTTATTGAAAGTTGATGAAAGTGAAAACAATTATAGTTAACACAATATTATTATTAAATTAATTTATGACTTCAGGAGTCCTGCTTCAGGTTTATAATATATTCAGTGCTTGGATCTACATATAATAATTATATACATATGTACTATCTGTGGTTGAGTTCTTAAGTACATATTGCTTACAAACTACAAAACAATATTATCAGATTAGAAATTTAATTGCTAAAGTTATGATTCAAAATCACAGTGAGTTCATGTTGAACTTGTTATATATTTATGTGAAAACATCGTTTAGTGATTTATTTTTATTTACAATTAAATTTGGTGTTGTATGAAGTGCTATACTCATATATTATTACATATGTATATGTAAACATTATAAGGTTTAAGAATTTTCACTATACATTAATGATTTCATATGTAGAAAAAGTATTATATGAGTAACATCGCTGTTAAATGAATTATTATAACTAAATTTCCGAACCAATTATTCAAAATAATAGTAAAAAAGAAATTTTTATTATCTACTTTGACATCACAGTTGGGCAAATTCGTGTAAAAAACAAAACATTTTTTACATTTTACACGTAAAAAATGTAAAATACTGTGTAAATTACATTGGTAAATGTGTATATGCAGCTGACATTTGCGTGAGTGGACTGAATAGCAACGGAGTGAAAGAAATACTAAATCCGCTTGTAGAGTTTTAAGCTTCAGTTGGACTCCAGATCAATGAGGTTAACTCTGGTTATGGTACGCCAGTTTTTAGTAGTGGCCACTACACGTTTGAGGGAGTGAGGAGGTTCAAATATTTGGACTCTCTTATCACTCACGATAACAGTGTGGGTGAGGATATTAAGGTGCGGCTAGCAGTCGTGCCTTGTATCCTCTAAGGCCACTTCTAAAATCTAAACACTTATCAAGTGCCGTAAAGCTGTAGCTTTAAAAAGCGTTGATCAGGCCCGTTGTTATGTTTGTATGTGAAAGTTGGGCGCTGACGGATGAGTACGAAAACCAAACGCGAAATAGATGGTCATACGGGTCCTGTACAATATCGAGATCAGAGATCTGATGAAGATCCTCGATATTGTTCATGAAATAAGATCGCAGCGAGTACGCTGGCACGAATTGTGCAACGATCTCTGAAAGGAGTGCCACCATATGGTACGCGCAGAGGTCGTTGCAGGCGATGATGGCTCCACGATGTAGAGAACGACCCGGCCTCTTCAAACAATCTTCAGATTGTCTTACACATCGAAACCGTTGGAGCCAAATAGTTGGCTCAGTAAAAGGCCAGTAATGGCCTTTAAAAACTGATTAATATTATTAAATTACATGTAAAAAACGAATTGAATTCCCAAAATAACAGAAAACAAAAAAAAAAAATTACAGATTATCTAGATTTTAAAGTTAATAAAAATAAACTATAACAATTAAAACTAAACCTTTAAAATTAAATTATGATTTATTAATATTATTTTTAGTTATTTTAGATTCTATATGCAAAATTTACCATTTACATATGTATATTTTATTTTGATATTGCAGTGTCACCTGTTTGTTAATGTTAGAAAATTCACGATTTCAAAAATTATATTCAATAAAACTTGGATATTTAATATTATTTTAAAGAAATTATTGAAATAACACTTCAAAAAATTTAGAGTGTAAATATTTTATTCTAATTCGAATTTTACATTGTCTGTATTTTGTTGATGTCTCTACAACAACAATTACATTCGATAATTCCACAGAGAATTAAATAATTCCAAAAATATAATTGAAATTATTTATTTCTTATACCTAGTTTTAGTTCTGATACCTAACGCCAACTGCAAGTTATTTTTATTTCAGTTTTTTCCTAATCGCTTTCATGGTGTATAAAAATTTACTGATGGAACAAATGATAATATGTATATACGATCTATCACATTGCCATGAAATTTTCGAGAAATCGGATGCATTCAAAACTTATCATGTTAAATGTCCTCAACATGTTGCCAACTGTTGGCTGACCTGAAAGCGCCCATTGCTATGAAATTTTTAATAAATCAAATGCATTCCAAACTTATTATGTTAAAAAATTTAGATTACTGGATTGGAAGTTCTTAATGATTACAAAAATAAAACTAATTTTTTTCATGTCTTTATGATAAAAATATTAAAAAGGCAGACTTTGGGGTACAGCGTCGATGAAACATCAACAACTCTAGCCTTAAAACTGTTTAACATTCTCTTATCTACGGCCCAACTTGAGCGAACATTTTCAAATTGAGGTTGGATACATTCTTCAATTCGAAATCGTCTAATTTTTGAAAGGTAAAAAAAACTTATACATGTTTATGTATCTTTAAATCTTTGCAGTAAATAAAATATTATTAATAAATTGACATAAACAAATATTTTTTGTAATTTTTATTTCTTTTGGAAATTTTTATGTTTGATTCTCGAAGTTTGCCTTCTCTTGTACGATATAAGTTTGCCTGCCTTTTTGAGTTGCTTGCCGATTTAGGAAAATTGGACTTCACAAATAGGTATCGAAGTTTCTGATGAAAAGTTAAACGAATGACCTATAACTATCCTAATGTATTTTGTTCCAACTACCGACCAGATTTTGAATATTTTGGAATTATGCATAACAAATTAATAGAATTTTCAAAAATTGACGCCACGCGGCCACATATGATCATTAATTCAACAAAGGTGGCAAAATCAAATTGTTTACTGATAAATAAGTTAGATAAAACATATCTTTAATGTTGATATATAGTAACAACTTTCGAGTCGCTCACTTAAACAAAACGTCATTGCCTCTTATCTTTACCGAAATTCGATGTTTTAAAAAAAATTTTGGTTCGTGCGATTGCTATGATTTTGGAAAAATATTCAAATGTTCAATTTCAAACCATTAAAGTATACAAAAACGTCGCGCTTCGTAAAGTAAATAAGATACATATTGGGTGAGCGATTCGAAAATTATGCCAAAAGATTTCAATCTGAAAAATGTAAACGATCTTAAATTAAAATTTTTGAGTTTCTAGTCTCAATAAATATTAAAAAGTATTTCAAACCTAATATCAATAATTCAAACTTAAACATATATTTTGAAAAGTAAAATAATTTAAATCGAAGACCGAAAAAGTAAACAAAAAATTGTACAGAGCAAAAATAGAATATTTCGTGATTAGTATGAACATGATAATAACCAGATTTGATAAGAGATGGCGTAGTTTCAATAATATATATTTATTTTTTACATTTTATACATACATTATGTATAAAATAACCCTATGTAAATTACACATTTTTTACTTGTAAAAACCCGTGTAAATTATACCGTATAATTTACGCGCCCAACTGTGTTTGATATTATCTCTAAACCAATAAAATCACGAAAATAATTGATCCATAACCAAAACAAATGATCCATTTTTCGTCTTTCAAGTTAAAATATAAATAGTTCGAGTAAATATCTGATCTCCTGAGCCAACCTCTATACCTTTATTCTTTATCGACCTACATCGAATCATCGTTTCGATCTATGCCGTTTCTATACTTACATCGTTATATTTAATTTAGTATCTGGCAGCTACAGGTACAGTAGGAAAATTAGAAAATTGTAATCGTGTGGGATGCCAAATAACTAAACTTCCTAAAGTTTGCTAATTTTACAAAATGAAGTGCTATAAGTGAAAGCTTTATCAACTAAAAAGTGGTTTGGTTTTTAACAATATATAGATTTGTGTGTATATGTCATAATACTTAATAAATTTTAATAATTGAAGCCATACATTTCGTCTATGTTAAAAAACTATGAGTTGCTTCATTTCATTAAATTTGAAATTTAAGCCAAATTCAAAACTAAGTTTACGTATGTTTTTCTTCCACTTACGTGGAGTTACATAGGAATAGCAACGTCTGTACACAGTTTTATATTTACCTACGTCCTTCACGCCACCATTCTATTCCGATGGTTTTCACGATAGTAAAAATACAAAAGTTTAATTTAATTTGTTATTTTCTTGAACATAGTGAACCATAACAAAGTATGTACATCCTATTTGTTTCTGTATTAAAAATATTTTAGTATTCCTAACGGGAATAGAAATTATAGTTTCATGGTATTCTATCAGTCATAATAAAATTTGTATTTTCTATCATCAAGTGTTTTAATATTTTTGTAGATCTGGCTCGATTGGGTTGCAAGTAAGTCAGTTGATACTCGAAAATGTGACTGCTCGATTATTGAGGCAAATCTGAATTTAATTTTTTTTTGCAGTAATGTAATACAAAGCATGAAAAAATTGCTATCGACATTTTGGAGTTCCAAATAACATCTAGGAAGTCATGAAGAAATCTAAAATAAAAATTAAATCCCTATTTTGTTTATTTGCGACCAGTGCTGGGATGTTCTATCATTACATTTTCGATTTTCGATAGATGTTTGTGTCCTTTTTCCCAAACAAAATTGTGCTCTATTTCGATTTTCCAATTACGCATTTCCTATTGCGATCTCAGCCTGCTAGAATAAATTTACAAACTACATATCTCGTTTTCCTTATTTCACTAGCTATCGAAAATAGAAAAAATAATGATACTTTATCGAATGAATTTATAGAAATAAAATCGAGCAGTACTGGGATGTTTTACTATCATCACATTTTCGATTTTCGTTAGACGTTTGAGTCTCTTTAACCGCGATTTAGTTAATCTCTAGTTAAATGTTTCGGGCATGAAAAGCATAAAACGTTCGTCTTATACCATGCCCATCGAACTTAGCGGAACCGAAATGGAGTTATAATTAATTGTGTTTGACGACAACATTTACCAGGGGATATATTCTGATCTGATCGAGTGGGAATCAGAAAATCAGCTGTAAAAATGACAAAAATCTTGACTACTTATGGCTGATTTACATTCATTCTTTAATCTTTTTTCTAATTCTATTCCTAAATCAAATATGTAAATAAAAGGGGATAGCTATACGCTTGTAAATGGAAAAAATTAATAGGTGTGGAAAAGACAACTATGTTTTTAAAAATAAATCACAATTTGGCTGCGAACTTTACAAAAAATAACAAAATAATGAAAAAAAGTCGAACCCCTTCATCTTTTTTTTTTGAAAAAGACAATGTTTATTTGACTTTGCCTATACTTTATTTTTTCATACAAATCATATGAATGTATACTTCTCTTACGTCCATTTTATGGAATATAAAATAGATTGAATGTAAATCAGCCTTTAAAATAGATTCTGCTGATCAAGTGGGTTTTTCTAAATGTCACAATAATTAATGTAACAATTAGAGGAATATTGTCATCGGATTTGTTTGTCGTGACATTAAAAATTTAGCTCAGAATATATTTGTAAGTGAAAATATATATTATTATTTATTTAATAATAATAATATTCAGTTTTTAAAGGCCATAACTGGCCCCTTACTGAGTCAACTATTTGGCTCCAACGGTTTCGATCTTGGACATGGTCTTCATACTGTCTAAGACAATCTGAAGAGGCCGAGTCGTTCTATACATCGTGGAGCCATCGTCACCTGCAACGACCGCTGCGCCTACCATATGGTGGCTCTCCTTTCAGAGATCGTTGCATAATTCGTTCCGGATCAGCACGCAGAACGTGACCGACCCAGCGTACTATTTATTTAATATATTGCTTTTATTGTCTATACGATTGATTTACATATTATGTACCTATATTAAAATATTATTTTATCATAGCTGCAATTGTGAGTATGTACATAACTACACATATACTCTCCGATTCATAAGTATTTGTGGTAGGAAAATTTGCGGTTCCATTTCTCTTTGCTATCATAAAAACTTTAACCAATTTTAAGGTTTCATTTTATATAAATTTAATATAAAAATATACAACTGTAATAAAAATATATTGAGTTAAATCTGAGTCATTAGTATTTGTGATACTCGGTTTTGATTTATTAGTTCATTTGAGATCACGCAATTTAACCAAATTAACTAAAAAATTTCAATTTAAATGTTTTAAAAAATACTTTAAATTTTGCTATTAGGTACTTTATTATGTCTTAATTAACATTTAATAAGAAGTCTGACCTATTTGCCTCTGATAACCATCTTGAAATACTTCGTTAGTTGCGGATGAAGTATACCGAGAGTTGGCTCCAAATTTTAACAATTTCATTCCACAATTCATGATTTACAATACCAACTCTGTCAGGAAGTTTTTTCTTTACGTATGGTAAAACATTTTCGATAGTTTCGGTGCTTTCGGGATAGATTGACACCCAATCAAGGCGATTTGCTTTAATGCATTTCATATTATTTCGTGTTGTGATGTACTGTTTTTTAACACAAGCTTCTTTGAGATGGCAGCAGACGGTTATATCATTTTGAATTGACTTAGCAAGAATTTTTTAACTTATAGATTTATCGTTGACCATGGTTCGAATTATTTGCCGTTGTATTGTTATACAAGTGGTCGTGGCCCTGTGCCAACATTTTGAGCTGTATCATGTAATTTTTTTGGCGGACTTAATAAAGTATAGTATTCACAAGATATTTATACTCCTATTATTTTAAGTGGCGTACCATGATTGCCATTAATTATCATAGCCCATCTTTCATCTAGGCTGGCGCGAGTTTTAGGTATTCTGATACTTCTTTGGCGAGATTTCAATGAGTATTACAACAGTATAGAGCTCAAATATTAAAACAAAACAGCAAAACAATCGAAAACCTTGATAGATATACAGGGCAATTTTGAGAATATCACAAATATTAATGAATCTGATTTAATTCAATATATTTTTATTACGGCAGTAAAAACAGAAATGCGCACATTTTTCCTCTCACAAATACTTATGATTCGGATAGTACATCAAATGGATCCGAGAAACTAAATCCAACTATTGGTACGTGTATATCTGTCATGCATGCGTTGTCTTAATTTGTCAACAATTGTCTTGCCTTACGGACAATAAGTTTCTATGCAAATAAACTTAAAACGAATAAATTATTTAAAAAAACAGCTGAAGTGTTCGAAATTAGAATGTCTCATTAATTTTTTTTATACTTTTTAGATAGTAAATTTGCAAAAACACCATTTAGAAAATGACCATAAGGCTCTAGTCTAACAGAAAAAAGCCTAAATAGCTGAAAATATAAACTCTGAAGAATCTCATGCCTTCCCAAACATCTCGAAAATCCATTTGAAAATATGACGCGGCTCATAACTTGATAATTTCTATTAAACTCATTTTACAGAAACAGCCACCATATTGGGGATAACCATAAGGCTCCAGGGATGAGAATTTCCAGGGTCTAAATTTTCAGCCGTTTTGGTATTTTATTTATGGTCATTCTCTATATGACGTCTGTTTTTGTAAAAAGAGTTTAATAGAAATTATCAAGGTGTGAGTCGCGTCATATTTTCATTAATATTCAATTTTTTGGGAAGGTATGAAACCCTTCCGGGTCTATATTTTCGGGTACTTCTTAGTTTTTCTGTTCAAATAGACCCTTATGGTCATTTCCTATATAGTGGCTGTTTATGTAAAATGAGTTTAATAAGTTATCAAGTTATGAGCCGCGTCATATTTTCACATAGATTTTTCGAGATGTATTTTGGCATTTTTCTGTTAGACTAGAGCCTTATGGTCATTTTCTATATGGTGGCTGTTTGTTCAAGTTTACTATCTACAAATTATAAAATTTTTAATTAGACGTTCTAACTAGAACACTTCAGCTATTTTTTAAAATAATTTATTTGTTTTAAGTTTATTTGCATTTTTAATTAGTTCTTTTAGTAGTTTGAGTAATATTTTTTAAGTTTTATAATTTTAAATTTGTATAAATTAATTTGTTTTATTCGAAACTGTTCAATACATTTTCATGAGACAATTCGACATTTGATAGGTTTATTGACATTTGTACTGTTCCATAGAAACTTCATGCCCGTCCTTCCTTACCATGTGTTTATAAATACAGAATTTTAAAATTACATACTTGTTTAATTAAAATATAGAAAATACTGAGTGCTTAACGAAAATGGAATGCTATTTCTTATCTTCATGTTTTTCGTAATTGCAAAATAAACGACAAAATACTTTAGAATGGAGCGTTTAACTGTGCCAGAGAAAATTGAAATGGTTCTGGTTTATGGAGAAGCTGGCAGAAATCTTGGAAATGCTGTTGCTATTTACGCTCAACGTTTTCCGGATAGGATTCGTTCACGTGCTTCATTTGGCCGTACTATCAAACAATTTATTACTGATGGAAATGTTCAACCGAAAAAGAGGACCCGTAGAGCAACAGTCACTGGAGAAAATAATGAAATTGCTGTATTGGCAGCAGTGGCTCATAATCATCATATTAGTACACGAGAAATAGTTCGCGATTCCGGATTGCCCCTCACCAGTGTTTGGAGAATTTTAAAACGGCACAAGTATCATCCATATCATGTATCTTTACACCAAGATCTTCATGGCGTTGATTTCCAAAACCGGGTAACTTTTTGTCAATGGGCACGTGAACAAATACAACAAAACCCCAATTTTTTTCGTTGCGTAATGTTCTCCGACGAATCGTCTTTTACAAACCATGGAACGGTTAATCGACAAAACATGCATTATTGGAGTGTTACAAATCCGCATTGGCTTCGTCAAGTTGAACATCAGCGTCCTTGGACTGTCAACGTGTGGTGTGGAATAATTGGCAACAAACTCATAGGCCCCCACATTATTGAAGGCAACTTAAATGGTCAAATGTACCGAAACATTTTGGAAAATGAACTGCCAATATTACTTCAAAATTTGAGCTTAGAAGTGAGACGGAACATGTGGTATCAACATGATGGTTGTCCTGCACACTATTCGTTGATGGCACGTGAAATACTTGATCGTGATTTCAATGGTCGCTGGATCGGTAGAGCTGGTCCGATAAATTGGCCCGCCAGATCACCAGATCTTACTGCGCCAGATTTTTTATGTGGGGCTACCTCAAAAACAAAGTTTACACACAAAAACCAACAACACGTGAGAACATGATTGAGCGATTCAGAAATTCGTGTGCTGAAATTCAACCAGACACACTTCTCAGTTGTGTACAATCATTTGAAATGCGGATTAATAAGTGCATTGAAGTCGCCGGCCATCATTTTGAACACTTATTTTAGATTTACAAAACTGAATAAATTGTTTTGATGACGAATTTCGAGTATTTCCAATGAAAACGTGATGTTTTTTATTTCAAACGTATTGCAGAATCGAATGCGTGTGTTCTAAGAAGGAAAAATTGACAAAATTGAATTTCGTCGATTACAACGCCATCTAACCGAATAAAATATTTCATTCAAATCATACGTACTTTTAGTCGTAGAATCCGTATCTGCAATAAAAAATATGGCTTCCTATCTTAGTTTAAAAGTTACCGCCGCCCCACCTACAAAGCGGGGGTGGTATATATATATATATATATATATATATATATATATATATATATATATATATATATATATATATATATATATATATATATATATATATATATATATATATATATATATATATATATATATATATATATATATATATATATATATATATATATATATATATATATATATATATATATATATATATATATATATATATATATATATATATGTATGTGCATAACAAATTCGAATGTATGTACACCGAAATGAACAGTCCGGTTTTCATGAAAATGAAAAACTCTAAAGTAGGTACGTTACAAAATATTTAAACAACCAAAAAATATAAGTATTAACGAAAGTAACACAAACAATGAAAAAATAAACCGAGTATATAGCAAAAACAGAAAGCATTTCTGCTCCCAGATGATTATAATATTATTTTATTAAATTCTATTGAAAATTTTTAGAATTACAATAACAAAAAACGACGAAATGTTAGGTACATAAAAATATCCCAAAGGAATAAAAAATGTTAAACAAAAAAGGAAACGGGTTTCCCTTTTCATGACACTGAAAAGGGTGCACTGCTCAAGCTCAATACAGTTGAAAATATTTCCAGTAATAAAATTGGGCTTCTATTTCTATAAAGAACAAAATACTGTATTTTGTTGAGTTTATACTCTCTCAATTATCTCGGACAGTTTGAATAATGCAGATTCGATATGAGTTTGTCTTTTCTTAGGTTTTTGCTGATGATTCAGTTTCAGATTTTGTTTCGTGATTTGAAGGTTAAATTTTACAAAATCATCAAGCTTGTAGAGGGTGAATATTTTATTGTAATATTATTTTATCATTTTTAAATTAACCTGCCGACAAAAAACTTCTGAAGCAGAACTAATTTTGAAAATGTTAATACCCTCAATTTGGTTAAATGAATTATCTATTTAAGAAAAATACTGTCAGTTCCAGGATTGGTTCTCATTTTTTTTTTACCAAATCTATAGGAGGATTCGATCCTGAGCTCTATTGTTGAAACAGTAAGCGGCCAGTAATGGCCTTAAACACTGTTAATAATAATGATACCGCAAATAGACACATTTTTTCCTACAAATACAGAAATAAAGTTTGTATAATTCAGCATATGTAATAGAGGACCTTCACAAAATTTATATAATATATAAATTATATGTACATATATCGTTTCTTTAACCGTCGTTGAGATTGAGATAAACGAGGTTTTGCTCTATAATTTTAAATTTCACTCAGATACGTGTATCACTTAAAAAGTCTAATAATCAGAAATAGATTACATTTCGAGTGAATGGTCAATCTAAATTCAGTGAACACGCTATAATATTTTTGACCGCTAGTAAAATTAAAACATCTGTGCGGTGCAATAAGATATCCAATACTATAAGATTAGCGAGCTCCATCATTTCCATTGATACTAACTCGTATACGCAGTGGAGGTTCAAAATTGTTTTGGCCTTGGTTTTTACAGTATCGATTATTTTTTGTTGCTTTTATAACCAAAAAGTAGTTCAGTTTCTATATCCGCTACTTTTTAAAATATGTATAATTGAAAAATTATGATAATGTAGTCATAATGTTATCGGTTAACTATGTTAACTATAGCAAAAAACATTCTGTTCTCAATGTCTAAATTAAATGTTATATAGTTTCCAGTGTTATATCAAAGTGAAACTTTTATTCATATATTTATATAAGAGTATATATATATATATATATATATATATATATATATATATATATATATATATATACATATATATATATTTACATGATATTCGTACATACATACATATGTATGTATCTTTATGACGCAAATAAATTGTAACCGCAAACCAATTAGGTTAACACATGGCCCCAGAAATAAACTAAAAGTTTCTAACATAATAATTTTATTTTATTTTAGGTTTTTTATCCTTAGGTTTTCATTACAACAAATTTGGTTTGGATTTTCCTTTCTTAAATTTATTTTTAATTTTTATACATTTTATTGTTATGTTGTAATATACTAAATATATTTTTTTTAGATTTAATTTTTTCACTTTGAAAGGACCAATTACTAGAATATCTACTAACAAACAAAATGCCTTCTTAAATTGAGGGCATGGGTTCATGTTAAAATAATGTCTGTACAAAAGACCTTCAGTGCGTATTAATGTAGTTTTTGTAGTAATTATTGCCGTTACAAAAAATAAGAGATGGGATATGTTTTTGGGTTTCCTTTATCATTTTCATTTTTAGAAATTATCTTTTCAAACAATGCGAAAAATGGTTTGTCCAAAAGCAGAGTTTTTCCATTTTCCGTATTTCTTAGATATTTTTTTTATGGACGTATGTATATTGGTTAGTATTATTTATTCAAACAAAGGACACAGAGCATTTAATTAATGAATTTTGTATCTGGCTTTGTAATCGGGATAAGATTAAATGATATATTTTTAATTAGTAAAATTTAAATCGAATATCAAAACCACAATTTTTTTATTGTACATTTGTACAAATATGTATAATGAATTAATAAATAGCTAAATCACTGAAAAATTCCAAAAATTTCATTTTATTTCAAACAATAGAACAGAAAAGCATTCAATCGCAAACACATATTCTGTCCGAATGGCAGCCGGTCTTTGGCGTAAGGCGACCAAAGTAATAAAATTCGTTTTAAGATGAATTATTATGACAAATTCGCTTAGTTACAACTTTATTTAGAGACTGCTAAATTGTTATAAATTTGATTCAATTTACATTTTTCAAGCTTGGTTATATTTAATCATAAACTTTGAACTTTTATTTATGTTGAAAATTTCATGAAAAACAGAAAGTGGCGGTATATAGATAAAAGAAAAACAACACCTTGAACACGAGCTTTGTTTTGTACAATTTTACATAATTTTTCGTGAACGAAAACGTGAGAATATTTAAAAAAACAGTTTCTTCCAAAAATCAGATTTTTATGTACATACTCGTATATATGTATGTATGTAGAGACGAAATCGGAGTAAAGAAAATATTATGGTGTAATTTGCATATCTCATCAAATTATGTTTTATCAGCTATCAACATAATCCATCAATATAACCATATACCGATAACTTATCAAATGGGTGGTAATGTAAAAATTGCAAAGGAAATTAATTTTTTTTGTTTTCTTTTCCTCCTATAAAACGTTTTTTCACAAGAATACGATAAGAAAGTCCCATATGGTTACCACGCAACAGTTGGTTAGTTTGTTTCATACAACACAAAATATATACCTTGTTATTTTTCCCTTAGGTAATTCTTATATGTGCGGGGTTGATGAAAAATGGATAACATATAAAATGATCGATTGATACATATTATGCTTTAGTATAAAATATGGTATATCAATACCTTCCAGAAGGTATATTATTATAGATGTTTATTGATAATGTGCTGGTTTAGTTTGTCACAAATCCACACCGAAGTATTACATTAAAGTCATGTTATAATAAGAAATTGAATTTTAATTTTTAGAATTTCAGTATGTTCATTTTACAGTTGACACAGCTATAATAGGAGTTGAAGACTTTGTTTTTTTCAGTCATTTCTGTATTACAATAACGGACAAATCTACAATTTATTAATGAAATTACCAACTTGAAATTAATTTAATAGTTATAAGAAAACTATGCTAAAGCAGCCCAATTTTTTATTTATTAAAATATAGATATGATTGACAAGAGACCAACATTGTTTACCTATTAATGGCGGCCAATTTGACTTTCAAGTGTATATTGAGTTTTAGAGAATCGACGAGGCTGTATTATAGAGACATGACCGCAGAACGTTGGACTACGTGTTAAATAAAAAGCTATTGTAAATACCATTACAGAATCATACATATTACATTAGCTACATACAATGTTACATACATATTACATTAGCTACATGTATGTCATATACATATTTAAATTATAATTTATTTCTCGTACATAAGTCATACTTCTGTTATGTATGTAATGGAAAAATAAAAATAAATACATCACAACGCAATATGTATTTCAAATGACAGTTTTAATTCATTGTATACATATTTGTAAATTTCGGACTCAGAACTAAGCCATTCCTCATCAAAATTCATTACGAGATATATCTTGAGCATTTTTCAAAACTGTATGTACATATTTGTGTTTTACGACACTTGTATTTCTCCCAAATTTCTTGAACGCTTTTTCCGTCTTTTATACAATTAATGACCTCAAATTTTTGCTTTAAATTAAGATTTATTGGCTTCATTTCAAGAAAATTAATTGCAATTATAAATTTCATGAAATATTATCCTCTAGCAAATCGAGAGAAGTTAGTAACATTTGATGTTCAAATTTCCGCCTCTCAGGAGTTTTTAACATAATATTGCTATGACACAGTTTCATTCCGTCCGTGTCTCGAGGATTTCCGTGAGAAAAGACAAAATCATATTGATTTAATTCTGAAATATTGGTAATTTTGAAATATTTCCGTGTTTGATGGGATTCCGTGAAATTGGATTTCCGCCTTTGAGGATTTTTACTGTATATACATACATTATACATATATTTATATTTGTATATCCTTTTTAAACTTAAACTTTAATTACGCATATGACCGTTAACAGTTTCGGTGGGCGATATGTCAAATTTTACTTAAATAAATAATTCCGTCAAATTCGGTAGGGTTTCTCACTGATTCGCTGCCAAAGGTCTGCTTTATGAATTTTATTGTCTGTATATTACTATAGTAGTAACAAATTTCTGTAGTTTTTTTTAGCAACTAGTTACTGAAATTTTGACGATTGATGATTAATTTTAGCAACTAGTTACTGAATTTTTGACGATTTTGAATTATAAATGAAAATAACCCTAGAATTAGACAAATGTATTTTCAATCAGATTTTCAAAATTTCCTCTCATTTGCAAATAAAATCACGTGGTGAAAGTGAATGACTATACTATAAATAAAAAAATGTTTTTTAAACTAAATTGATAATTGTAGATATTACGTTATATTATTTAAATTTACATAAACTTTTTATTTAAGTGAATAAAAAGTTACATTATATTACTATAAAACAATAAATCTTTTTTTTCGACTTGCTATAAAATAAAATAAAATAAAAACACCTAAATGATTGTAGTGTAATATTTTTGCAATAATAAAATTCCATTATGGTTTTTCGAAATTTTTACCTGTAGTTTATTTTTTGATTTTGAGACAAATATATTAATTAAAATTTTCAATGCAAAAATTTTCGTTTCGTTAAAATTAGTTATCATTAGTTAAAATTTAACTATCTGCAGATATCAACTTTATGTGAATTAATTTCTGATAAGTCAAAACAGGATATCAGGCATATTTTCAAATTACAGCATAATTAAACTATTTTTCTGTAATATGTTTATGTTAGGTAATTTTTGCCATCTTCTTAAATTGAGAATACGAATAATATCAATAAACATTTCTAAATTATTTGAATACAGGCATTTTTGTTTTAAATGCGATTTCCCAAAAATGGTGATTTGCAGTTTCAAGTTTCTCAAAAAAAAACAGGTCTCTCATTACACTAAAATGCTCGTGAAAGTTACAAGTCTCTTATCGGGCACGTCCCCAGGTGGCGGATAGGGGGATGCCCACACTGGAACACCGGCGGGTAAGTGGGAAATAAAATATAACTCGCGGACCAAAACTTGCAAGAAGCGTCTGGTCACCAGGAGGTGCGGCTTCAAATAGCGTCTGTTTCTCATGTAAGAGGCGGCTGATTTTACCTGGCAGGAGGTATAAAATGCTTGAGGAAGGATACCTTTAACAAAAAACCAGCGATGAGCCTGAACACAGGAGAATATACGGTGCAGGGACTTGGAAACCCAGTATCGCCTTTCACATCCAAACATAACAACGGGCCTGATCAACGCTTTGTAAAGCTTCAGCTTCACGGCACTTGATAAGTGTTTAGATTTTTGCAATGGCCTTAGAGGATACAAAGAACGACTGCCAGCTGCCAGCCGCACTTTAATATCCTCCCCGTGGGTACACTGTTATCGTGAGTGATAAGAGAACCCAAATATTTGAACCTCCTCACTCGCTCAAACGTGTGGTGGCCACTACTAAAATCTGGTGTGCCATTGTCCCTAAAACCAGAGATCAGATATTTCGTTTTGGACTCATTGGTCTGAAGTCCAACTGAAGCTGAGAACTCTACTAGCGGATCAAGTATTTCTTTCACTCCGTTGCTATTCAGTCCAATCACGAATATGTCATCTGCATATGCAAGCACCTGATTGGACTGACGATATAAGATGTTACGCTGCGGTGTTTCAGTTTTACGAAAGATGTACTCCAACATGAGATTAAAGGGTAACGCCGGGGACAGAGCATCTTCCTGCCGAACAACCGAGTTAACTACAAAAATTGTCGATAGCCTGTTCTCAACTTTATCACAGCATTGAGACTGCGTCACTCTCATCCTACATAGTCGTACCAGTTTTGTTGGCATTCCTAGGTATTCTAGGGCAGACCACAAACTCTCTCGATTGATCGAGTCATAGGCCTGCCGGAAATCCAGGAACACCTGATGTACGGGGATGGATGTCTCATAATATTTAGATAGAATCATCCGCAGCGAAAAGACCTGATCGGTGACTGATCGATTCGGACGAAATCCTAACTTGTATGCTGTACAAAGGAGAGCTATATCCTTTTCATATGGGTAACAAAATCATAAGATCACCTTCTATTAAAAAACGAGTTCTATAGGAGAAATTAATATGACTTTGCCTTCACCAACAACTAATTCAAATGTTGAAAGCGAAAAAAGCACACTTCATAACCAATTAAAAAGCCTAGAAGAGGTGGTCTCAAAGCTGAGTAATGAAATTACCCTATTAAAGAGAGAAAATGAAGACCTGAAAAGGATCATTGAATCAGGTAAAGAAAAAAAAAACAAGTCTGTAATGAATATTACACAGACGAAGAAGAACTCGGAAGAGAAATAGGAACCAATTCCCAGTGGATACTAGGATCAAGAAGCACAAGAAAAACCGTCACATTCAACATGACAGTTTCCGATGTAGAGGAAGTGGCAAGGGAAACTGAAGCTCAGAAAGAAACGAAAAGAATATGTTGAGCAGGGAAAGCAAACATCAAAATCGAGTAAACCAACTACTCAGTGCAACGATGAAATTCCTAACACAGAGAAAAAAAACAGCGTCCACCAATAAACATAGTTGGTATTAAAGACTATCCGGCTATCAAGGCTCTGATGACCTCAATTACGTACAAGAATTTCAAGCTAGTATAGCACTAAATAATGATATTTGGAAGGTAAATGTTTCAGACTCAGATACTTATAGAAATCTCTCTATGAAGCTTAATGGTGAGAAAGTTCAATGGAATACATATGAGGACAAGCAGGAAAGACCAATTAAGGTTATGGCTAGAGGACTACATTAAACATGCGAGAGTGAAAATATAATTGCCGAGATGCAGAGTAAAGGATTCGACATTAAGGATGCTGCAAATATCATTAAAAAAGAGAGAAAGGTAGATGATAAAGGCAACAGTAGCCGTGTTTCTTGGCGTATGATCTGATCCGGATCAGATCATATCTGCTTTCTTTTCATTTATATAGCCGAGTATAGCCGCGCTTCAAGAAATAAACATAAAAATTGTACTATTTTTTGTTTTTGTATCTAAATTTTAAACCAAAATGCTACTAGGATCAATATAATGACCTAAAAACAAAAAATTATACAATTTTTGAGTTGATTTCATGAGAAGCGGCTATACAAATGAAAGGAAAGCAGATATGATCTGATCCGGATCAAATCATACGCCAAGAAACA
Organism: Tipula unca; assembly: GCA_951394425.1. NCBI lineage: Eukaryota > Metazoa > Arthropoda > Insecta > Diptera > Tipulidae > Tipula > Tipula unca. Next base: position 100,390,555 of record OX596380.1, read on the forward strand.
CGGCTAGTATCGTCACAAAACGCGGGCTACCGCTATTTATGCTAACGTTTCTCAAGGAGGAAAATATTCAAAAAATTCATGATATTCGAGCAATTCAAAATATGAAAATCAGAAGTCAGAGATGCTCTAAATAAAAAACTTGATGAGTTGTCATCATCGTTACCCAACACAACTAGAAAATACAATAAAAATAAAAATAAATTTACAAACGCTCAGAATAGTAATTTGGAATGCGAATGGGCTGATCCAACACATCCCCGAGCTGGAAATATTTCTATTTAAACAAAAAATTGATATTTGTCTAATTTCTGAAACCCATTTCATTAACTCCTCATATGCCAGAATATGTGGGTACAGATTTTACCATAATATATCCATCCATCAGAGAGAGCAAGAGGCGGATCTGACATTCTTACTATAGAGAATTTAAAATACAACAAAGAATTAAAAATTGAAAGTGAATCTATGCAAGTTACAACTATCAAAACACGCACAAAGTACAAAGAAATAAATATATCAGCAATATACTGTCCACCTACATAATTTGAAAAGAGACGATTATGAAGAACTTTTTAACACCATGGGAGGTTGTTTTATCATTTGTGGCGACTTCAATGCTAGAAACACATACTGGGGCTCCAGAGTTACTACACTAAGAGGGAGACAGTTGCTTGAAGCAGGAAAAATAAATATGACTTTCAATCTGGTGGCTCACCAACTTACTGGCCAATAGATTTAAACAAAACACCGGATCTAATAGACTTTTATGTGACAAAAGGTATATCAGATAACTTTAATCGTTTGGAAAATAATGAAGACCTTACGTCGGACCACTCTCCTGTTATTATGACGATCAGTGAAACAATAATTGAAAAAGCAATCACAGCGAGACTGCCCAAAAATTTTCGAGAATTATTAGAACAAAACATCAATCTTCAAGCACCAATAAGGAACATTATACAAGTCGAAGAGGAAGTAGAAATGCTAATAGTAAGATACAACAAGCTGCGTGGCAAAGTACATCTTTCAAATACGCAAATAACAACAATTGAGTGAGTGTATGTAACAAGTTGAAATCACTGATCAGAACAATTAAGACTGAATCAATAAGTACATATTTGTCAACACTTACTAGCCAAAAAGATTCCGAATATTCCTTATGGAAAACAACGAAAGTACTCAAGAGACCAACAAATTCGACGGCACCAATTAGAAGTGAGGATGGAAGCTGGGCTCGAAGCGCTAAACAAAAAGCTGACTTGTTTGCGAGACACCTATAGAAGAAACGTTTCAAGCATATTACCCAGGCAAACTGCGAATAAAAATGTTAACCTACTGAAACGATCTGATGAGCTTGAAATACAAAGTGTATCTCTACAAGAGATTTGTACAAGTTGTTGTTGAATTCAAAATTTAAACATGAAAAAATCTCCTGGGTGCGACCTCATAACTGGACAAATCATTAAAGAATTACCAAATAAAGCGATACGTAAACTTCTCCATATAATCAATGCTGTGTTTAGACTAAGATACGTTCCAACTTCTAAGGCAATGGAAGATGGCAGAGGTAATTATGATCTTAAAACCTAAAAAACAATGTAACGATAAAAAGTCCTTAAGACCGATATCTATACTCCCAACCATAGCCAAGATTTTTGAAAAGTTGCCCCTGAAGAGAATGAAACCCATAATGGTGGACAGAAATCTCATTCCTGACCACCAGTTTGGATTCAGAGAAAACCACTCGACTATAAAACAAGTCCATAGAATCACAGATATAATAGACCATACACTAGAACCTAAAAAAATATGTTCAAGCGTTTTCCTGCGATGTAGCGCAAGCATTTGACCGAGTTTGGCACAGAGGATTGGACTTCAAGCTCAAGCGAAACCTTCCCAAACAATACTATGAAACTCTGAAATCATACATAACCGACTTCGGTGTAAAATATGAAGACGAATACTCTGACTTAAAGAAAATTTCAGCTGGAGTACCACAAGGTAGCGTATTGGGCCCTGTCTTGTACCTCCTGTATACTCGGGATATACCACCAATGGAAGAAGCAACTATAGCAACTTATGCTGATGATACTGCGATTTTGGCAGTTGGGAACAATGTAGAAGAAGCTACTAACAAATTGCAAAAATCGACAAATTCAGTCAACAATTGGATGAAAAAATGGAGGATAAAACTGAATGAAACTAAATCTGTGCATGTGAACTTTATAAATAAAAATATTTTTAATAGAATCCCAATCATAATCAACTCTAAACAAGTTGATTATGCAGATACGGCGAAATATCTAGGTATGACGCTGGATGCCAAGTTAAGGTGGAAAGATCATGTCAAAAAGAAAAAGGAAGAGCTGAACATGAAGTAGATAAACATTAGTTGACATTAGGTAGACATTAGGTAGACATTCTGAACTTATAAATCAAGATGATACAGACGTTCCAAAACAAAGTACTTCGGAATATTGTAAATGCTCCATGTTACATTAGAAATGAAGAGCTCCAGCGAGATTGAAAGATGGAATACATCGATGAAGTTATGACGTATCATGCTCTCAAGCATGATTCACGCCTCCGACAGCATGAAAACATCGAGATATGCAATATGCGGGGGGAGAGACCGTTGGCAGTAAGACGTCTCCAAAGGACCAAACCAATTGATCTAGTGAATGGAACATAAAATTACTTTTAGGGAATATTTGTATAAATAAATAATTTTAATTTCTGGGACTCGTTGGGCTATATCCCAACAACTGTTAATATAATTATGATGGAAAAGTAGTAGATGATTTAGAATAAACTCAGTTGTAATATACATAATATAAATAAAAAAATTAAAAAAAACACCTAAAACCTTGCCTTTTCCATTTTATAATAAAATTTTCTTATCTCTTTTCGTTGTTTCAGTAAAAAAATAGTTTCAGTAAATGTTTCATAAAAAACAGGTTTTATGGTGGCCAAATTTAACTCTAACAAGTGTAAATTGTTCTTTAAGTAAACCAACTCGTCTCTATATTTATTACCAGTTGATATAAGTTATGTTCTTTTTTCATTGGTACCTACCTTTTAATTGAAACCAGATTTTCTCTGTTTTTAGTTACTATGCAATTGTTCCATTAATGGAACATTACCATCACTAACAAATTTAGAGAAGAAGATGTCGGAATGGATAAATATGGTTTTACATAGATTTCAATCAGCCGCGCTTAATATTTTTTGGTTTTTGGCTTAAAAACATACACTAGCATTAGAGATTATCGGTTTTATTAGCAATTATTATATTACAAGGATAATGAAATATTTACAAATTAGAAGTAGTAATTTCAATATTAATTAAAATCCTTGTTTAACAACGATAAGGACATTTTTAATTTTATTTTTAAATTGAACAATTGTTGTACTTTTAATTACTTCAAATAGTATACGTATATATACGACTAACATTATTTATAACAGTTATCAAAATAATAATCACCTACATAAACAAATACATCCCACCGCATAACACAATTCGTTTTCTTTCTACATCATTCGAGACATCATCCCTCAATAACGCTAATCTTCTCACCATATTTTATTAATATTTTTCTTAACAAAGGCGTTGGAAATTCAAGTGTCACGAAAGCTAGAGTGTGGGCTCTAGGAATCATATCACGTTAAGGGCATTCACTTTTTTTTATCAACAAAGGAATTACATTGATTATCGTAGTCTGCGACATATTATATAGTAGTCTGCCATCTTTGTTGAAATGAGTTGCTTCTAATTATCTCGATCGTCTATTTCCTTGGGCCTCTCATCTTTTCTTGGTTATTTTTTAAAAAACCAAACCAATAGAATTGTTTTAATATATGTACGTTTGTTGGCCTGCGATAAACCAAGTGTGAAATAAATACTATATACTATTTTGATTTTTTCGTAAATATAATAGCTTATTCTGGTGGCCAATTCTCTAAGAATAAAATTAAAATGAACTGAGAAATATATAAATAACAACTGACATTTTAGAAATATTTCACTTTATTTATAACACATTATTTCTAAACAAAGGTAATAAAAAATATTTGCAATTATTTAATATTACATATTTTATTCATAAATATGAGTCATAAATACAAAGTTCAAATAGTAAAGTAGTCTTATAGTAAAGAGAAAAATTAAACTATCGTAAACATAATCATAAAAATTGTAAAGTATTCCCAGACAAACCCACCGAAAAGAAAAATACAGAAACAAATAGGTAGATACAATATCAGAAAGCATCATTATATTTTCTTGGAACAGCCACCCACATTTAAATATGTACGCAAGAAAGAAAATCGAAAATATACCCACCCAAAGCTTTTTCATATTAAATGTATTGTTTGTTCTTCTTCGCCATTTCCATCTTGTCATCCCTAAGAAAACATTATTTTCTTGTGCTTTTTGTAAGCAAATAATATACTTTGAATATTTTTATTTTGTATATTTTTGTGTTTGTAATAAAAAAAAGCTTAAAGTAGAATTGATTTTTCCAGTTTCTAAATTTTTTACGTATTTTAGTTCATTTTTTCTACCTTTAATGTTAGGAAAAATGAAAGCTATAAATCGTCATCTGAAAGTACAACAATGTGGGAATTTTTTTAAAAAATTTTCGGTATGTTACTGAAAATTGAAATACGTTGAAACCGTATAAATATTTGTTTGGCTTCTTTAATCTATATGTGCTTTAGGAAAAATTATTGTTAAACTATAATCGAGCAAATAGTCATCAATGCGCCTTACCAGAGCCACTTATATATAATATAGAGCTGTAAGCTCTATTTTTCAAATTTTCGAATGTAAAATACAGAAATTGTAATCAAATTATATACTAATTTTTACCAAACATCTTCAACGAAAACATATATGAATCCTGCCTAATGATAGTAAATATTAATTAGAAATTTCACAAAATTTAGTGTCAAATAAACATTTTATTAAAAAAGTTAATCAGCATAAGGGAATCCAACCAAAAAAAATTCGAAAAATTACTAAAATTCAGAAATTTTTGTGGTATAGTTTGGTGTACAAAATTAAATAAATTTGTCGACATTTAGGATTAAAATTTAATTAACTACAGTAATACTTCATAGTTAATTACTAGGGAAACCAAAATATGCATTTGTCATGTTTTTTTCCTGTGCAGATATTGTGAAAAGAGTCGGATAGTAATTCGTTTCATGAAAAACTAAGCTATTTAAGCCCTATTTGTTAGAGCATATTTTTGCATATTCCACCATAAAATACATATTTTGGCATTTAATTAATAATTACGAATACAAATTTTGGAATACTTCAAAAGTATTCCAAAATTTGTATTCATGTTTTTTTGTATGAAAACAGGGGTGGAACGGTTGTGGTATCCAATCCCAGCGTAGTAGAGAAACAGTATAGCAGATAGTCAACAAAAAGATGAAATGTCGGGTATAAACAAAACTATACTCCAGGTGGGTCAGAACTTAGATTCTAAATCCCACCCCGATTTATCGGGCTGCTCCACGGATTCTGGAGGGAGCAACACGACATTGCAAAGGAAATCGTCGGTAGGCAACCAGGCTGATGCTTTTTGTACTACTGGAAGCAAGGAACAAGCGATACATGAATGGCCCTTTGGTGGAAGAAGTACGGCACTCCAAAGAACACCACCATCAACCCCACCGCCAGGGAACACCACACTGCTGTGTGAACTAAACAATGAGGAGGAAAATACCTCCTCCATCAAGCATAAAAATTCCAAGCCAACTGCCGAAGCCACGTCCAGCGCACAAGCAGTTATAATACATAACGCGGAACTAATAAATAAATTTGAGCAAATGGAGAAATTAATCGCGCAACTGAACAATGAAGTTGCCGTGCTAAAGAAAGAAAACCTTATGCTAAAGGAAACGGTAAATAAAAATAACAACGCAGGAAACTTAGCAATAATGAACAACCAATTTCAAGTACTCGCAGATCAAGCCGAATATCAAACTGATGAAGATGAGCTTGAAAAAGAAACAAATTGGAGACTACAGAAATCCAAGAGAGCAAATAAGAAACCTAGAGAAGAAATCAACCCAAGCAAGAGGAAAGGTGAATCATCACCAGAAGTTGAGCCAATGCAAACCCACATTAAAACTGGCAAAGCATTTTCTGGATCAAAAGTGCATGAGACAGAAAAGAAAAAACAGGTACAACCTCCGATCAATATTCTAGGAATAACCGACCACGGTAGTGGTTCCTTCAGAAACTGATGAAAGAAGTAGTACGAAATGACTACAAAGTAATATCGCTCAGCAATAATATTTGGAAAATAAATGCAACAGAGCCTGACGATTATAAAGTTCTAGCTAACAAACTAAATGCTGATGGTCACCAGTGGTATACCTACGAGGACAAAAATGATCGATCAATTAAAGTAATGGCAAGAGGTCTCCATCCAACTTGCTCAAAAGATGAAATTATTGAGGACCTGCAAAACAAAGGCCTGAAAATAATCGATGCAGTCAACATCATCAGAAAAGAGAGAAGAAGGGACGGAAATGTTGAAATCATGAGAAGAGGTCTCCCACTTTTTATGCTAACCTTCGACAACCAAGAAAAAATCGAAAATATTTATAATATTAAGGCTATCCTCAACCTTAGAGTTAAAATAAAAACACCGAGAAAGGTCACTCGACTAATACCACAATGTAAAAAGTGGCAAGATTATAATCATACACAAAAGTACTGCCACCGTGAAGCAAGATGTGTTAAATGTGCAGGAAAACACGCAGGAAATGACTGCACCGTCCCCCGAGATACAACACCGAAGTGTATCAACTGTAATGGCTAGCATCCAGCCAACTACAGAGGATGTGAAGTTGCAGTAGAACTACAAAAATGAGAGATAAATCACGCAAACCAGGTACATCAATAAATGTACAGACTATAAAAAGAACCACGGAGCCTAAATCGTCAACTGCTAATCATAACATACAAAGCCAGAGAGTAAACGAAAACGTTACTTATGCACAAGTAGTTCAGCAAACAGAGGAGAAACAGTTAAAAGTGGATCTCGTTCTACAGGACATACTGAGAAATCTAGAGAACCTGCAGAAAACACTAGAAGAAATGAAATCATAAACTAGTTTCAATAAAAGAGTAGAAGAAAACCTTGGTCAAGTGTATCAAAATATAAATTATATAAAATCGAATTATAAACAAAAGAAATGAATAAAACATTACGAATTGTAACCTGGAATGCAAATGGGCTATTGCAACACATTCAAGAACTAGATATATTTTTAAACATGCATAATATAGATATACATATGTCTTATATCAGAAACCCATTTCACCAAAACTTCATTCTGTAAAATAAAAGGATATAATTGCTACTATGCACTACATCCTGAGAACAAAGCCAGAGGTGGATCAGCTATCCTAAAGAACCAAAAGTTGAGAACCTTTCCATGCAAGTCACAACAATCAAAATACAATTAAGCAATATTAAAACATGCAGTATCATAGCAATATATTGCCCTCCAAGATACAATCTCAAACAAGTAGATTATACTAATCTTCTGAAAACGCTAGGAAGTGTCTTTTTAGTTGGAGGTGACTATAATGCAAAAAATACATATTGGGGATCTCGGTTAACGACCGCTAAACGAAAAGAACTGTTCGCAGCAGGCAAACAACTAAAATTCGAGTTTCACTCAGGCGGTACACCAACCTATTGGCCTACGGATACCAGTAAGATTCCAGACCTTATAGACTTCTTTACTACAAAAGGGATTTCAGATAATTATATCCATATAGAGAACAGTGAAAGTCTATCATCAGATCATTCACCAGTTATTATGATACTTAGCCAAACAATTATTTTGAAAGAGAGCAACCCGAAATTAACGAGCTTCAAAACCAATTGGGATCTCTTCCAAACACAGTTAACAGAAAGAATTAGTCTGCAGAACCCAATTCAGGGACCAGTCCAAATAGAAGACGAATTAGATAAGCTCATCCATAATATCCAATATGCTGCGTGGGAAAGCACTCCAAATAATAGGCAGGAACTGAAGCGCAATGCTAGCTATCCAGAGGAAGTGAGAGAACTTCTTAAAAATAAAAGAAAAGTACGGAAGAATTGGCAAAAACATCGAAATCCTGAAAATAAAAGAGTATTTAACCATTTGTGTAACAAATTAAAATACCTTATAAAAGACATTAAAAATCAATCAGTTAATAAATACCGCAGCACTCTAACTGGGCAAAAAGATACTGATTATTCATTATGGAAAGCAACTAAGAATATTAAAAGACCTAAACTTCAGATTCCTCCAATTAAAAATAATGAAAATTGGGCCCGAAATGCTAAACAAAAAGCAGATTTGTTTGCAAATCACCTTGAAGAAACATTTCAACCTTATCCAAAACAAACGGAAGAGGGAAATATTACACCAATAAATAAACAGGATGAGTAAATATTACACCTGTAACATTGAAAGAACTAAAATGGGAAATCAAGAATAATCTGAATGCGTATAAGGCTCCAGGATATGATCTTATATCGGGTCAGATAATAAAACTGTTACCGGAGAAAGCGTTGAGGAAACTAGTGCATATAATTAATGCAGCATTTCGACTAAGATATGTACCAAGACAATGGAAAGTTGCAGAAGTAATTATGATACTTAAACCGAACAAACCTACGCATGATAAAGCTTCATATAGGCCAATCTCTCTGTTACCAACATTATCGAAACTATTTGAAAAAGTTCTTCTTAAAAGACTAAAACCAATTATCGAAGAAAGGAATCTTATCCCTTCACATCAGTTTGGATTTAGGGAAAAACATTCTACGATAGAACAAGTACATCGAATTACTGATGTAATCGAGAAATCACTAGAAAGCAAACAAATATGCTCAACTATATTCCTTGATGTAGCGCAAGCATTTGACAAAGTATTGCACCAGGGGCTAGAATTCAAACTTCATCGAGATCTTCCGGAGCAATTTTTTCAAATTTTAAAATCATACATATTAGAGAGGCACTTCCGAGTAAAGTATGAGAATGAGTACTCCCAACTAAAAAGAATAACAGCCGGAGTAACACAAGGAAGTGTTCTTGGGCCAATCCTATATCTCCTATATACTAGAGATATACCAACTACAGAAGAAACAATGGCGACTTTTGCCGATGACACGGCAATACTTGCAACAGCAAAGAACATCAATGACTCCACTAGTAAATTACAGAGGGCTACTAACCTGATATGTAATTGGACAAAGAAATGGCGAATTAAATTAAATGAAGCAAAATTAATCCAAGTGAACTTTACAAATCAAAAAGTTAACCATATACCAATAATGATAAACTCAATAGTAGTACCCCATGCAAACACTGCCAAATATCTTGGTGTGACTTTAGATGCTACGCTTAGATGGAAGGAACACATAAAAAAGAAGAGAGAAGAACTAAACATAAAATTTAGAAAAATGCACTGGCTCCTAGGAAGACAATCTGAACTAGCGATCCATAACAAACTGCTGTTATACAAACAAATTCTGAAGCCTGTATGGACATATGGTAGCCAACTCTGGGGATGTGCCAAGAAGACAAATATCAAAATCATACAAACAGTTCTAAATAAAATCCTACGATGTATTGTTAATGCACCGTGGTACATTCGAAACGACAACCTCCATCGAGATCTCAAGATTGAGCTTGTCGCGGATGAAATTAAGCATCATGCAACAAAACACCTACAACGTCTTCAACACCTTCAACCAGCATCAAAATCTGGACATACGCTCTATGCTGACTACATCTCCAACAAGAAGACTGCAAAGAACCAAACCACTGGACTTATCGCGACCAGGAGGTCAGTAGACTTACTGTGGCGAAAAATCTGAGGGAGGAGTTACACTAAAATGGGGATAATCACTTGATTACGCCGACTATTCAAAATACTGTATTATGCAATGTAAATTACTAAATGGGTACAAGACTCAGTCGTAATATAAATAAACAAAAAAAAAAGAAAAAAAAAAGATGAAAACGGAGTATTTTTAAATTCTTTTTGGTTTTTGGAATCATTGAATAAATTTTGATATAAATTATTCTAAATTAAAAGTATATTCGATAATTCTATTTTCTGACGTCATTTGCGATCCAAGACAAAAATTAACACATCTATGCTATTGCCAAGCCACATTCAAATATATCCTTTCGGATAGTAGTTCCCAAATCTTGCTGATTCTCAACTTGACCATTTGGCCATGAGCAGTCGTATAAAATTACCTTAATTGGGATCATTAACTTACACCAAACTTTTCTCACCATTAATTTCATTAAAATTTTCTTACAACCTATATACATACATACTTTTCTTATTACCTATAATAAATTGAAAATTATATTCCACCAAATCTAATAAATTTAAAAATGGGATTTTTGATTTGTGGGTTTTTTAAGCGGGTTATATTTTATATTTGGTCTAGTTTACGAATTTATTTACAAATTTAAATTTGTATACATATGAATATTAGACTTAATAACCAAAGCCATCTTAATATACTTATTTACAAATTAGCATGCGGTTAACTTGATTTAAGGTGCTATTCCACTAGAAAAAATGACAGATGGTCAAAAAGGAAAAGAGAAAAAAGTCAGAAAACCTATGTAATAGATAAAGACAACTTTTTTGGTTAAATTTTTTTACTACCAACATTTTAAAGCCTCTATTCCATTGTGAAAAATTTGCTGTCAGTAAAACCAAAATGGGATAAAACTATAGATTTGCTGGTGGTGCGAAAGAAACAAAAAACTTCATCAGCAAAATTTTACTGGAGAGAAAAATGTGTTTGTGTTAGTGTGTTGCCATAATTTATTATAGAAAAGTATCAAGTTGAGTATTTTTTATGGCAACATTTACACACATCGACATAAAAATTGTGTGCGGATACGAAATTTTTTTCACACACACATGTTTGGATTTTTTTATGGTCAAATGTTATTTTGTTGTACATTTTTTTTTAATATTTCAGACGTTATAATAATAAATTATTATTGTTATTATTATTAATTATATTACAATAAATTATTTATTATGTAATAGCATATGTATAAATGAATAAAATTATGTTCGCACTCTAGACATAAAAAAAATTATGAAATTTGTTGGTTATGTTACAGAAGCTGTCAAAACGTAACCATAAAAGTTTCGCTATAAAATAAAAAATAAAAAAACTACTATCTCTGTCACACTAATGGAATTTTTTCTTTTCTTTCTCCTTTCATTATGGCAATAAAAAAATGTTGGCAGTAAATTTTTCACAATAAGCCTCTATCTTAAGGAGAAATTTTGCCAGGACACAAAAACATAACCAATAATTATTTAAAAACATTTAATATTACTTTTGTATTTATACTTTTTTATAGCAAAGTTTTAAGGAGAAACTTTGACAACCATAAAATTAGTAGTGTGCGAGGAATATTTCTCATCATATACTAATTTTATGCTTGTGTGTAGTGTGACTGCTATAAAATATTCTCAATTTGATACTTTGTATAGCAGTCACACTAATACAGACACAAATATTTCTTGACTGAGAAGGTTTTTTGTTTCATTCGCCCAACTAGCAAATATATATTTTTATCTTCCTTTAATTTTACTATCAGTCAAGTGGAATACCACCTTAAACCACTGTTAGTGTAAAAAGCGTTACACGGCACCTAACCGCTTGCTAAATTTCCGGTTAAAATTAACCAGACAAAATCGATCGATTAACTATTTAACTTTTGGTTAATTTCATATTTGCGTAAAGAATATGAAAATGAAAAACTCAATGCTAGAACAAGCCAAATTTTTTTTAATTTCATTTGGATTTAATTTAATTAATTATGTCCTAAATTGCACGAGCATGTTTTTCTAGAATAAAACCACAGTATCCTTTGCTTGTCGTAAGTGGCGACTAAACGGTTGGATCCTTGGGCTGACGACCGCATCCGTAAGAAACTCAACTGTTTACAATATAAATAAAAGAAAAACTGAATATCGCCAAACCAATACCGGACCCCCGCTCAAGTACCCGGACATGAGTTGAAAGAAGAGAAAACCAGAAGCGTTGGAGGTTCTAATCACCGGCATGAAGGAATATCGGCTGGAACTCGTTGCTCTTCAAGAAACTAGCTGGCCTAAAAGTGGAGACCATGTGACCCGGGGCTATACATTGCTCAACAGTATAGAGATAACCTCGAGAATCTTGGAGCTGATTATTTTTTGGGCCGCAGGTAAAGAAGGCTGCTCCATCCAAGTTAACCATCCTGTCGATAATTTGTGTACACGTGCCCATAGATGATAGCCAGCCCCAAGATATGGACTCATTTTACAATGACTTGAACGATCTGATGAGATCTATACCTCAACACGGTGTTAGAATGGTAATTGGGGACTTTAATGCTAGAGCTGGCAGAAACCAGGCCGACTGATGTCAAAACATAGGTCCGTACTCCCGACATGAAACTGCGACCAATAATGGTGAGAGAATGATGAACTTTGCAATTGCTCACGACCTTAGAGTAGCAAGCACATTCTTCCCACACAAACGATTGCACGAAATATTTAACTACTGATTCTCCAGTTAAAGTTAACCGGCCGATTTTTTAGAGTTAAATATTTAATGGCTGTTAGTCTTTTGATTTTGACTTTTTATTGTATCGTTAGAAAATGTTAAAATTTCCAAATAAAGTGCAAAAACAAAATAAATTTGATTGAATTTCGGTTGTGAATTGACAAAACATTTTAGCTACCCATGGAAATTGTGTTGTATAACGAAACGAATTTTTAACTGGAGATTAGACTTAGCACGCAGTTTACTAACGGTTAGTGCGGTTTTTATGCAATCGGGCAATAGTGAATTATTTTCCTTTATGGAAGAATTATTGGTGTTAAATTGGAAAAGGAATCTGGCGAATGTCTCTTTCAAAACGTAAGGATACAATAGGGACAATAGGGATAAATCGGTAAGTTTTGTTAAATTATCTGATAAGTTAGGTTAGACATCGAAACAAAACATTCCCATTTAAAAATTGATTCCAATTGGAATTATTTTTAAATCGAAATGGATTTACAGTGGAGCCTGTGAAGTTTCTAACAAAAAATAACACGTATACGTATACAGTTCCAATTAGAAACAAATTACGGAACGAAAATCCCATGGGAATCCAATTGGAATGGAGATGTATTGGTAAATTCCGCCATGTTAAATTGAGAATTTCAAGAAAGCAAGAATTTCAAGAAATAGTGTAAAGCCTGTATTCCATTGGGAAAAATTTACTGACAACATTTTATTGTTGCCATAATGAAAGGAGAAAGAAAAGAAAAAATTCCATTAGTGTGACAGAGATAGTAGTTTTTTTACTTTTTATTTTATAGCGAAACTTTTATGGTTACGTTTTGACAGCTTCTGTAACATAACCAACAAATTTCATAATTTTTTTTATGTCTAGAGTGCGAACATAATTTTATTCATTTATTCAGATGCTATTACATAATAAATAATTTATTGTAATATAATTAATAATAATAATTATAATAATTTGTTATTATAACGTCTGAAATATTAAAAAAAAATGTACAACAAAATAACATTTGACCATAAAAATCCAAACATGTGTGTGTGAAAAAAATTTCGTATCCGCACACAATTTTTATGTCGATGTGTGTAAATGTTGCCATAAAAAATACTCAACTTGTTACTTTTCTATAATAAATTATGGCAACACACTAACACAAACACATTTTTCTCTCCAGTAAAATTTTGCTGATGAAGTTTTTTGTTTCTTTCGCACCACCAGCAAATCTATATTTTTATCCCATTTTGGTTTTGCTGACAGTAAATTTTTCACAATGGAATAGAGGCGTAAAATTCAATCAACGACATTCAAAGAACCATAGTAGTATCTCAAGAATCACTATACATGGTATAGAGGTTATAATTTCGACATTAAAATTATTCAAGTTTGTCACAAGAAATTTAGCAAATAGAAAGTTTTGGTTGGTCAAAAATAAAACTCTTTTTATAACTTACACACAAATTAATTTAATTTAAATTTCTAGCAAAAATTTTATTATAACATTTATTTTAGGCAGAAATATACGAACTTATTTTATAATTCGATCGATTTTGGTTTGTGTTTCTCGCAGTGGATTTATCAATCCTGTGGTACAGTTCCGTGTATATAAAATATTCAATGATGCCGATATCAATTCTTGCACATTAGCACCAACTTGTTCATTTTGACGATTATAATGAATTGTCGCATCATTTGGATCTAATTCAATGACACCTTTATAAAATTCTGAATCAATAAATTGCTGACATGTACTTACAAGCCATTTCTGTTATTATTTGAAACTTAACTATAAAAATTTGACGTCTATTTGCTGATTGGTTGGATAAATATTTTTTCAAAATGTTACCATAAAATATACTCGGGTTGAATATATTTTATGGTAACATTTTCATTATTATAGTAACAATTGCTCCAAAAAAAGACAAAAACGCATGCATAATTTTGCATGTTTATATTGCTGTTCTTGTCATTCACACATAAATTGTAATAAACTAGTGTCTTCTTGTTTTGCATGCCAAACATTTTTCTACATCTAAATCGGACTTAAGCTTTATTTTTTGTTAGAAACTTCACTCCGGTAAAACAAGTTCAATTCGAATAGAAAAATCAAGAAAAATATTGTATAAACTCTATACATATATGTGTATTTATTTGTCTTTGCTTACATATTTATTTAATATGTATACTAGATGACTCTGATACTCTGACTCTTCTCCTACGCTAAATGGAGGTGGTTTGTTTCTATTGTATGGGGTACCAAGATAGTACAAAAATATATGCAGCTTCTAAAAATTGTGCTTTTTCGTCTTTTCATTTTTTTGTTCATCTTAACTAATCTGTATTATGTTGATTTGTGCTTAAACTATATTTTGCCGCATTCACATTTAGTAGAACGAATTAAAATTTATATAAGTTACTCGTATATTAGTTAAATAATATATTATGTTTATTTATGGTTTCCATATGGTTGGTATAAATTACATTAATAATTGGTTGTATTATAGGATGTTGTAATCATTTAGAGTATCTGGATTTTATTTTTACTTGTGAGTTGAAGAAATTTTTAAAATTTTAGTTTATGTAATTTTATTACTTGAAATAATAATACATTTGAAGCGTCTGAGTTTCTTATTTATTTATTTTATTTATGTACTATATTTATATATATTATTTATGTTTATTTTAGTATTTGATTAGATTTAAATTAATTAATTATTTTCAGAAGGTCTAAGTTTGATCCAGCAAATTAATAAATTTCATTTCAGAGCGCAGTTTTTGTTTTAATAAATTATAAAAGTAGATTAGAAATGTATTGTAAAATACATATAAAGATTTTGAATTTTGCAGGGATAGTTAAACGGCGGCAGTATTTACACTAATTATTATTCATTACAATGTCTACCACAGATCAAATATAGATTTCTACCATACTAACTCAACCTATCCAAATCCTCTTTATCTTATAAACGGGTGTTCGGTGAGGCCCGGCCATCTCCGGGAGATCCTTGAACGAACTTCCAATTAAATGAAATCAAATTAAAAGTATAAATAAAGTATATCAAACAGTTAAATTGACATTTAAACCGCATCTACCCAATCATTATTTCAAAAAATACAAAGTCTGGATTTCGAACCTTCACCACCTACGTTCATTATAATCATTTCTACGAATAAGATAATAATTATATTCAAATTAAAACATATATATTATGTGTATATAATATACATACATACACTTATGTGCATATATGTAAATTATGAATCATGATACAATTACTTACGGTTCATGTAACTTTATAATCGTTAAAAATTTTGATTTTTAAAATTTAATTAATGTATCAAAAACAGAAGAATTGCTAATTGAACATGGGTGGAGTAAATACTAGGGGTACAATTGTTTATTGAAATTTGGGGCTGCAATTTTTGAATACCAATTCATGTGTCTATTTGATATGTTACGATTTATGAAATTTCCCATCATGCGTAATACGAATTTGAACCATTTGGTCCACGTATGAACAGTTATAGTCGACGAATTCAATAATATTTTCATAATCTTAATATAATTGAATAAATTTAATTTATAATAATCAGTTTATAAAGGCGGATCGATCCTGAGCATGGTCTTCATATTGTCTAAGACAATCTGAAGTGACTTAGTCGTTCTCTGCATCGTAGAGCCATTGTTGCCTGCAACGACCTCTGCGGCTACCATATGATGGCTCTCCTTTCAGAGATCGTTGCACAATTCTATCTGGGTCAGCACACGGAACGTGACCGAGCCAGCGTACTCACTAAGATCTTAGTTCATGCACAATATTGGGGATCTTCATTAGATCTCGGATCTCGATATTGTACAGAGCTCGGTATGTACCATCTATTTCGCGTTTTGGGACGTAAGTCACACGCATGATTCTTCTCTCAAAAATAAGGAGCCATCTTTCGTACTCATCCGTTAGCGCTCAAATTTCATATCCAAACATAACAACCCTGGGCCTAATCAACGCTTTGTGAAGCTTCTGCATCACGGCTTTTGATAGATGTTTAGATTTTACCAGTGGCCTTAGAGGATAGAAAGCTCGACTGTGTGATAAGAGAGCCCAAATATTTGAACCTCCTCACTCCCTCTAACGTGTAGTGGCCACTACTAAAATTTGTTGTACCTTTTTCCCTATAGCCATAAATGAAGCAGAAAACTCTACAAAGGGATCAACTATTTGCTTTATTCCGTTGCTATTCAGTCCAATCACGCATATGTCATCTGCATATGCAAGCATCTGATTGGGCTGGCGGTATAAGATGTTGTGGTGAGGTGTTCCAGTTTTACGAAAGATGTACTCCAACATGAGATGGAAGACTATATCGGGGACAGAACTGACCACCCGAGTTAGCTGCAAAAATTGTCGATAGCCTGTTCTCAACTTTAACACAGCATTGAGGGTGCGTCACTGTCATCCTACACAGTCGTACCAAGTTTGTTGGCATTCCTTGGTATTCCAGGGTAGACCACAAACTCTCTCGGTTGATCAAGTCTATAGCTATACTGCGATAATTCTCACACTTCAAGCGGTCTTCCTTCTTGAATATGGGGCATATCGCGGCCACT
Organism: Tipula unca; assembly: GCA_951394425.1. Classification (NCBI taxonomy): domain Eukaryota; kingdom Metazoa; phylum Arthropoda; class Insecta; order Diptera; family Tipulidae; genus Tipula; species Tipula unca. Next base: position 100,407,794 of record OX596380.1, read on the forward strand.
TTCGATTCGTCAGGCATAACTTTGGTTCACCATAGTAATCGAATAAGGTCGAAAAGACAGTTCCATAAAGTATCCCCTCCGAATATGAAGAGCTCCGAATTATTGCAGGATGGATCCTCAGTACAAATCTTCTCAGTCCGTATTTGAGGTAGCTCAACAACAGTATATGTAACGTATGATGGTCACCAAGCTGGTCGGTAAAGTGTCCACTCCATGCGTCAAGTACGTCAGGTACGAACTGCGCTCATTGCTGAGTTGTTGTACTTTCAGAACCTCGGCTTCCACCTTCTTCTGTCTACAGATCCGGTTAGCTGCCCTCAAAGCAAGAGCGGCCTTGTTTTTCGTCACTTTGGTCGAAATTCTCGATCACATTTCTACATAATTGGGGTCTAATCTTTCGCATAGCCCCACAAAAAATTATTTAATGGTGTTAGATCACACGTTCTTGGTGGGCAACTAATATTCCCTTCTTGCGAAATTAATCGCCCATCAAATCTGTTTCTCAATAAACTGATCGTTTCATTGGCTGTATGATATGTAGCATCGTCCTGTTGAAACCATAAGTCGTTAATATTCATACCATCAAACATTGGCCAAGTGGTCGTTGTGGACAAGTTTAGTTTTTGAGAACGTCGTGAAATCGATAAACGTAGGTTTTCTGTAATACTTTCTTTCACTGAGCGACCTGAACGAGCACGTTTTCTTGTATGTATGTTTGCTACTGAATGGATACAAATTTTTTCTATAAATTTTTAATAGAGACCTCAGATGGGCAAATTTTTCTAACAAAACTAATACGGATTTTATAAAATGTTGGCTTACAGATGCGCCATTTTCATAATGGATTTTAATTAGTTTAACAGTTTAATACAAAAATATTTGGTTCGATCGAATTCAAATATACCAATACTCGGGTAAAAATCGACTTTTACTCTAATTTTCGGTAAATTCATTTACCTTATCAAATGTAGGGTAAAACGAGTACACAAAAGTAAATGTTTGATGTTTAAGGCTCTACTTTACCTAGAACAAAAATCAATATTGATGTCGATATTTAAATGCCCAAAATGCGTCTAAAATAAAATTTGAAATAGTGTAAATCTCCGCTATCGAAAATTACAAAATATTCCATGAAAAAATTGTTTTTTTGCCACTTATGACATCTAATTAAAAAGAGATGAACCATAAAATACACGATATTTAGTTGATTCCTAAACCATTTTTAAATCGAAGATACATTTTTTTCAATAAATTAATTGTCAGCTTATCGATATAAAATAGTTTTCAATTAAATTTTCAATTTTCTCGCTTATTAGAACGAATTTTTATCAAAACGTGTGTTAATCGCTAGATAATATCTTCCTGAACGCAAGTGGCAAAATATTGATAAATTTGGTTTGTGAGTGAATGGTTTTTGTAGAAAAATCCATCAACTTTGAGACGCAAATACGGGAAAACTATAGCGAACTTAAAAAAAAGCGTGTGTTACTCGCTTGCAAATATATTTAACTTTAAGAAATTAAGGCAATGCCGAAGTTTATGTGGCCATAAAACGATTTGTAAGATACACATGTTTTAGCAAATTGAGTAAAGTAGCGCCTTAAGTTGTTCATTTTGTATTGTTCTACTGATTGAATGAGTTTAAAATAGACAAAAACAATAATTTTAATAAAACGAAAATACTAAAAATTGGCGTTTACCGTAGTTAATGTCTTATGCGAGATATGGTCCGCAACCTCAGAATTGAAAATTAAATTGGATATATTCTTTTTTATACTTATATAATAAATCGGCTTTTATGTACCGTGTAAAACTTATGCTTTCAACATTTAATTTCAATTTAACGGACACCTCGCTTAGACGTTTTTTTTTGTTCGGTTCCGCGTCTGTTTCATCTTTTATTTATATAACAAAATATAAATAGTAAAATAATAACCAAAATAAAATAAATAAATCTATTGATTAAGGCTTTACTTTACCTATAGAACAAAAATCAAAATTGATGTCGATATTTATTAGCCAAATAATACGTCTAAAATTTAATTTCAAATGGTGTAAATCTCCGCTATCGAAAATTACAAAATATTTCAAGAAAAAATTGTTTTTTTGCCACTTATGACATCTAATTAAAAAGGGATGAACTAAAAAATATACGATATTTAGTTGAATCCTAAACCATTATTACATCGCAGAACACATTTTTTTCAATAAATTGATTAGTCAGTCAACTTATCGATATAAAATAGTTTTCAATTACGTTTCCAATTTTCACGCTTATTAGAACAAATTTTTATAAAAACGTGTATTAATCGCTACATAATATCTTCCTGAACAAAAAATATTGATAAATTTGGTCTGTGAGTAAATGGTTTTTGTCAAAAATTCATCAACTTTGAGACGTAATTACGAGAAAATCATAACGAATTTAAAAAAAACGGTTATTACTCGCTTGCAAATATATTTAACTTTGCTATAAAAAAGAAGTTAAGCCAATACCTAAGTTTATGTGGCCATAAAACGATTTGTACGATACACAGGTTTTCGCAAATTGAATAAAGTAGAGCCTTAATTGATTTTATAATCATATTATGTCTATAGATGGTACGAATACTTAATGCACTTGTTACCTGTTACTTGCGTAACATTCTCAATTGATTATGTTACCAAATAGTGTTGACTTAATTTTCAATGCCATCTCTAGGCGGTAAAGGTACAAATTGGATAAATTATGGTTTATTGTAGTAGCGACGATCTAAAGATTTAAAAACGATTAGCTAACTGCGGTATCAATTTCCCCTTCATGAAACTATTAGCATGTATTTTGAATTCATTATACATATTCTTAAAAATCTCTTTATAGAATAGTTCTCTAAAAATATCCATTCCATGTTACCAAGCATAGTTACTATAATAACTAAATATAGAAAGGTAACTGTTGTTATTTAACTCTCGATACCTCAAATTCCAGAAATTGAAACATAAATATTACTTTACAATTATTTCATTTTTTAAATTTAGTCTTGATATTCTAAGAACTACAACAGTGTGTCCATATTGTGGAAATGTCTTGCGGTGTTAAATATATCCACTTTTTTAGATCAAAAGACAAAAACGTTTAACACTATTATTCTTATATCATTGGCAATTTAATATTATAGACTAACTATTGTGAAACATTTCATTCGCACATGCTCGATTCTGTGGCGTTAACAAACTAAGCACTATACTATTATATAACTTATGAAATAATAAAAAAACGGTTTCATTAATAGACTCTATATTATTTGCCAAAAAATAAGGCACTAACTCATATGTCACCGTTAGAAATGATATTATCCTATCAATATGCTTAAACTCAGCTGTAAATATAAATTTATTTTCATCATAAAATAATAATTGTATTCAAATATGTATACGAAAATATATTTATAGTTGTCATAAATTACTGTACAAGTATAAAAGTGATTACATAAAAAATTTAAATCAATTACTTACCAAAACCGCCTACATCATCAACGGTATTCTCCATTAAAATACATCAATCAACTACAACCATAAGAAAACGAAAAATAAATAAACAATGAAGAAGAATTTTTTTTGAACGACAATTCACGGAAACAGAACTTCAATATTCTCAACAAAATAACATGAAATGGTTATACAACGTGTAGCCCATTATGTAGCTAAGCTATATACATATTTATATATAATTATGTACATACTAGTGTATGCGGCATGCGGGAGAACCATTTAGCTTAGTAAAATTTAAAGGAAAATAAAATCGTAAATTGAAATACTACGTACATATTTCAACATTTTCGTTTTTCTTCCGTCTTTATATGAACGTCGTCATCAATAAGTTTACCATATAGATTATAAAAGATAATTGTGGGAAATGTATGTCTATAAGCATAATATACGTATACATATATTTAAAACATGTGCGAGTATATACGAGTATGTATTATCAATTATGTACTCATGAGTTCGAAAAATTAAGAAAAATTTTTTGAATTCCTATTTGTTTTTTCATAAACCATCGGATCTCTAAGGCCATGTTTCTCTTTTCGTAAAATTCGTTATCGAAAAATCAATTTTGCCGCCAATGTTCTTATATATTCTCATTTTCGAAATAGCAGGCGGGATTTTACACTTGCGTACAACAAATCTTTCCGAAAACAGAAATATTCCATAATAGACCTTGTTGATACATCAGGTTAGGTTAGGTTAGGTTGAGTGGCTGCTACAGCACACATAGACCGGCGACAGTCCTTGATACACTACATGGGAGAGTGTTCGTCCACCTCTCATTCGCTGAGGCTACCGCCTCCTTTTTAAGCACAGTCTTGAGTGCCTTAATGGGCCTCCCCAACTATGTCCTTTCCGGTAGCAGTTGGAGGTACCATGCCTCGCTAGTTCATCCGCCCTGCAGTTCCCCATAACGTCCGCGTGGCCGGGGACCCAGACTATCTGAATGTTTAAATGCTCACTCATCTCATTCAGAGTACAGCGACTTGATTGCCGCCTGACTGTCCCCATAAATTTCGATATCAGTCGATAGGATACCAAATTATGTCTCAACCAATTCAGGACCTCCTTAATCGCTATCACTTATCTGCCTGATACAAGCTTCAGTGATCAGGGAGACGAACTGATATATCTACTTCCAATTTATCACAGAAAACTCCAGCTGCTACTTTACCGTGTAGCTTGGAGCCATTCGTAAAGAACTGCAATGCTTCTGTTTCCGCAACCGACCCACTCCTCCAAGATTCGCTTGAGCGGCAGGAAGTTCGGAACTTTTCTCGCAGCATAAAGTTGGTGTAACGTAGTCTAGATTCGCCAGTTCCGTCCTTAGCGATCTAATTATCATCGAGTGTTCTGTCTGAAGATATTTCCACTGAGATATTGCTGAGTGGCCGTAATCGCCGCCATCTGCTTACCGTAAATATCGACGAAGAGAAGGTGAAACATAACATCCAAGGCACGAATTGGTGTTGTCCTCAGCGCCCCGCTTATCAGCATGCATGGCGTTCTTTGCACCTTCTCGATCCCTTTTTTGTAAGTTACTTTATCAAGAGCTGGCCACCACGCGCTCATACCATACATAAGTACAGGTCTTACTACGGCAGTGAATAGCCAGTGTACCAGCTCCGGCTTCACGCCCCATCTCTTTCCGATGGCGTTTCTGCACCAGTACAAGGCTATATTAGCCTTGTTTACTCTTTTCAAAATGTTGGGCTTCCAACTAAGCTTACTGTCCTAGATTACGTCTAGAAATCTTGCCTTGTTAGTAAAAGCTCCTGACATTTAAGAGTGGTGGATCTACTATCGGGATTTTATTTTTCCATACCACGGATTCTATTACCCTTATGAGAACCAGTTTGAGCTAATTATGTAGAGTGATAAGTCTCGCACCTTACAGTTTTCGAGATCAGAAAGGAAGTCCATTAAGAATTTACCCAAATATTTATGTCTTTTGTGTACCAAAGCCGGGCATGAGCATAGGAAATGGACTACCGTCTCTTCCTCCTCCTCGTCCATACAGCTTCTGCAAAAGCCACTAGCTTCTAGACCTAGCCTCCTCGAATGTTCTCCAAGTAGACTGTGAGTGTTCTGTGAGTATCCCCACGATCGTTTTTAGTTCACGTCTATATAGGGAAATCACTGTCTTTGAGCGTTTTAAGTCCAGTTTTGGCCAGACTTGCCTTGCTACACTACATGGGAGAGTGTTCGTCCACCTCTCATTCGCTGAGGCTACCGCCTCCTTTTTAAGCACAGTCTTGAGTGCCTTAATGGGCCTACCCAACTATGTCCTTTCCGGTAGCAGTTGGAGAGTTGTACCATGATTCGCTAGTTCGTCCGCCCTGCAGTTCCCCATAACGTCCGAGTGGCCGGGGACCCAGACAATCTGAATGTTTAAATGCTCACTCATCTCATTCAGAGACAAGTGGCAACCCAACGTCACCCTAGACGTAAGAGAAACAGAGTACAGCGACTTGGTTGCCGCCTGACTGTCCCCATAAATTTCGATATCAGTCGATAGGATACCACATTATGTCTCAACCAATTCAGGACCTCCTCAATCGTTATCACTTCTGCCTGATACAAGCTGCAGTGATCAGGGAGACGAACTGATATATCTACTTCCAATTTATCACAGAAAACTCCAGCTGCTACTTTACCGTGTAGCTTGGAGCCATTCGTAAAGAACTGCAATGCTTCTGTTTCCGCAACCGACCCACTCCTCCAAGATTCGCTTGAGCGGCAGGAAGTTCGGAACTTTTCTCGCAGCATAAAGTTGGTGTAACGTAGTCTAGATTCGCCAGTTCCGTCCTTAGCGATCTAATTATCATCGAGTGTTCTGTCGGAAGATATTTCCACTGAGATATTGCTGATAGCCGAGTGGCCGTAATCGCCGCCATCTGCTTACCGTAAATATCGACGAAGAGAAGGTGAAACATAACCTCCAAGGCACGTATCGGTGTTGTCCTCAGCGCCCCGCTTATAAGCATGCATGGCGTTCTTTGCACTTTCTCGATCCCTTTTTTGTAAGTTACTTTATCAAGAGCTGGCCACCACGCGCTCACCCCATACATAAGTACAGGTCTTACTACGGCAGTGAATAGCCAGTGTACCAGCTCCGGCTTCAGGCCCCATCTCTTTCAGATGGCGTTTCTGCACCAGTACAAGGCTATATTAGCCTTGTTTACTCTCCAAAATGTTGGGCTTCCAACTAAGCTTACTGTCCTAGATTACGTCTAGAAATCTTGCCTTGTCAGTAAAAGCTCCTGACATTTAAGAGTGGTGGATCTACTATCGGGATTTTATATTTCCTAGTAAATAGTACCAGTTCAGTTTTGGACGAGCTGAGTGCCAGTTCACATCTGATGGCCCACCTCATAATGATTAGGAGGGCATTTTGAATTACCTCCTTTAATAATAATAACAGTGTTAAAGGCCATTACTGGCCCCTTACTGAATCAACAATCTGGCTCCAACGGTTTCGATCCTGAGCTTGGTCTTCATACTGTCTTAGACAATCTGAAGAGGCCAAGTCGTTCTCTACATCGTGGAGCCATCGTCGCCTGCAACGACCTCTGCGCCTACCATATGGTGGCTCTCCTTTCAGAGATCGCTGCACAATTCGTTCCGGATCAGCACGCAGAACGTGATCGAGCCAGCGTACTCGCTGAGATCTAACTTCATGTACAACATCGGGGATCTTCATCAGGTCTCTGATCTCGAAATTGTACAGAGCTCGGTATGTACCATCTATTTCGCGTTTAGGGCCGTAAATCACACGCATGATTCTTCTCTCAAATGTAAGGAGCCATCTCTCGTACTCATCCGTCAGCGCTCAACTTTCACATCCAAACATAACAACGGGCCTGATCAACGCTTTGTAAAGCTTCAGCTTCACGGCACTTGATAAGTGTTTAGATTTTAGCAGTGGCCTTAGAGGATACAAAGAACGACTGCCAGCTGCCAGCCGCACTTTAATATCCTCACCCACACTGTTATCATGAGTGATAAGAGAGCCCAAATATTTGAACCTCCTCACTCCCTCAAACGAGTGGTGGCCACTACTAAAATCTGGTGTGCCATTGTCTCTAAAACCAGAGATCAAGTATTTCGTTTTGGACTCATTGATCTGGAGTCCAACAGAAGCTGAAAACTCTACAAGCGGATCAAGTATTTCTTTCACTCCGTTGCTATTCAGTCCAATCACGCATATGTCATCTGCATATGCAAGCACTTGATTGGACTGGCGATATAAGATGTTGCGCTGAGGTGTTTCAGTTTTACGAAAGATGTACTTCAACATGAGATTAAAGAGTATCGGGGACAGAGCATCTCCCTGCCGAACACCCGAGTTAACTGCAAAAATTGTCGATAGCCTGTTCTCAACTTTAACACAGCATTGAGACTGCGTCACTGTCATCCTACACAGTCGTACCAATTTTGTTGGCATTCCTAGGTATTCCATGGCAGACCACAAACTCTCTCGATTGATCGAGTCGTAGGCCTGCCGGAAATCCAGGAAAACCTGATGTACGGCGATGGATGTCTCATAATATTTAGATAGAATCATCCGCAGCGAAAAGACCTGATCAGTGACTGATCGATTCGGACGAAATCCTCCCTGATAGTTACCAACCAAGCCCTCCGCCAGAGGAGTGATTCTATCCAATAAAATGTATGACAGTAACTTGTATGCTGTGCAAAGGAGAGCTATACCGCGATAATTCTCACACTTCAAGCGGTCTCCCTTCTTGAAGATGGGGCATATCGCGGCCACTTTCCATTCATCAGGCATAACTTCGGTTCGCCATACTAATCGAATAAGGTCGAAAAGACAGTTCCACAAAGTATCCCCTCCGAATATCAAGAGCTCCGAATTAATGCAGTCCACCCCAGGTGAGCGGTTTCGTTTCATTCTCTGCATGGCCTTAGTGAATTCCTCATGGGATGGCTCCTCAGTGCAAATCTCCGCAGACTGTTTTAGAGGTGGCTCAACAACAGTCTGTGACGCATGATGAACATCAAGCAGCTCAGTAAAGTGTCCACTCCATGCGTCAAGTACTGCGTCGATGTTGACACAGAGGTTTCCATCCCGGTCCCGAATGGCGGTTGACGAAGGCCTGAAAGTATGGTGCAATCCAGTAATTCCTTTAAAGAAATTACGTGAACTACGCTCATTGCTGAGTTGTTGTACTTTCAGAACCTCGGCCTTCCACCATTCTCGCTTCTTCCGTCTACAAATCCGCGTAGCTGCCCTTCTTGCAAGAGCTGTCTTGTTTTTCCTTGCGATTGTGAGACGTTGTTGCACTTCATTATGGGCTATATTTTGTTGCTCAACTGCAAGACGACACTCGTCATCAAACCAATCATTCTTGGGTCTGACTTTCACTATACCTAAAGTCTGTTGAGCAGCACTGACAACCGAAGTTTTCAGTACCTCCCAGACAGAGTTCACGCAGTCAGACTGGTAATTAGCTCCCTCAATGTTGTCGCTGACAAGATCCTGATATCGTTTCTTTTGATCTTCATTTATCAGACCTTCACAGTCGAAACGTTCCATCCGTTTCGCTGTGTTCCCCGACCTGTACGAAAACTTCCACCGTAGCTTTGCAGCGACCAAATAATGATCGCTGCCTACGTATTTGGTTGCTGACCGATAAGTTCTCACATCCTGCACAACCCGAGCTCGCCCTTTTGAAATTAACACGTGGTCAATTTGGCTCCGGGATGTTTTGCGAGGATGTGTCCATGTCTCTAGGTGTATCTATTTGTGAGGGAAGAATGTGCTTGCTACTCTAAGATCATGAGCAATTGCAAAGTACATCATTCTCTCACCATTATCGGTCGCAGTTTCGTGTCTGGAGTACGGACCTATGTTTTCACACAAGTCGGCCTGATTTCTGCCAGCTCTAGCATTAAAGTCCCCAATTACCATTCTAACATCGTGTTAGGGTATAGATCCCATCAGATCGTCCAAGTCATTGTAAAATGAGTCTTTATCTTGGGGCTGGCTGACTTCTGTGGGCGCATGTACACAAATTATCGACAGGTTGGCTAACTTCATGCGCAGGCGAAGCATACACAATCGGTTATTGACTGCTTGAAAATCCAAAACAGCCTTCTTTACCTGCGGCCCAAGAAGAAATCCAGCTTCAAGATTTCCAAGGTCATCTCCACTGTAGAACAACGTATAGCCCTGGGACACATGGTCTCCACTTTGAGGCCAGCGAGTTTCTTGAAGAGCAACGAGTTCCAGCCGATACTCTTTCATGCACGTGATTAGACCCTCCAACGCTCCTGGTTTTCTAAGTGATTGCACGTTCCACGTGCCGATCCTAAATCTCGTATCCGAATTACCTCCTTTACCGTTCTTAAATATTTACCAGAGACATCTATCGCTACGTCATCTGCATAAGCAGTCACTCCGATCCCCTCTCTCTCCAGCTGTAACAGCAACCCATTGATTGCTATGTTCCATGAGAAGAGGAGACAGGACCCCTACCTGCGGAATTCCCTTAGCCACCCGCCTCCTGATGGTGGATTCCCCCAGCTCCGAGTTAACCATCCTGCACCCCAGCATGTGACTGATTAACCCGCTTACAGGGTAATCCACTCTTGGGAACGACAATTTACATTGTTAAAGGCGCTCTAATATATATTGGAAGAGAATATTGATTTCTCAATTGTACTTACCAGGGCATGCTGAGACTGGGCCCACTCTCTTTCACAGATATCCAGCAGCCTTTCCAAAGTTTTCAGTAGAAAGGATGATAGAGTTATGCGTCTTAAGTCCTTTGGGTAGCCATGTGAGCACTTACTCGCTTTCGGAATAAAGATCACTCTGACCTCTGTCGACCCCCGCGGAATACAGACGAGTTTTAAACACCCTTTGAAGATTACTTCCAGCCAGGGGAGAATATTCAACTAGTTGATCTGAATGTCCGCTGGAATAATTCGGTCAGAACCAGCCGATTTATAGTGTTTAAAACCTTCAAGTGCCCATAGGATCCGTTTTTTGGTTACGATATCTTCTATGAGCAGTGAATGTGCTTCTCGATAAGTACTAGTCTCTGTCGAGTCGTCGAAGCTTCCTGGAAAGTGGGTTTCGATAAGAACTTTCAAAGATTCCTCCCTAGAAGCAGTCCAAGATCCATTCGGTTTAATTAAATAACTGGGACTGGTAGGATTAGTAGACAGTATCTTCCTAAGGCGAGAGGTCTCGTTCCATTTTACCACTGTGCCTTTCTCAATTCTTTTTTGTATACTTTGAGGTTCTCCTTATAGGAGTCCCAATCTTGAGCCTCTCTCGTACTTTTGGCTCTATTAAAGGCTAAAAGACTATCCTACACGCCTTCCGATAGGTTCCTAGTTCCTTGGACCACCATGCTGGTTTTTGCTTGCCCCTGGGCTTAACTATTGGGCAAGAAGCGTTGAAGGACCGATTGCAGACACTAGGGATTGTGTCCAACATGCAATTCAGTTCCTCCTTTGTCCTTCTGGTTTTCTAAAAGCTTTCCGGGTAGCAAGGGAAACGTTAAGGCTAAAAGTTATATAACGATGCTCAGAGGAGGAGTCCTCCTCCGTCACTCCCCATTCCTTGACCATAGGATACATCTTTTCTGAGGCGAAGGTTACGTCTAACGTCTGCCAGTTTTTAGTAATAAATGTGGGTTCTTGCCCAATATTACACACCCAAAGGTTATTATTTAATAAGTAATCAAAAAATAACTCACCCCTTTCGTTGATATCAGTGCTGCCTTAATAGGTAGGAATAGGGGAATTTTTAACAAACGCTGAGTTGAACCAAAAACGTCCGAACATTAATATCGTTTGAAACTTAACTGAACTGCATAGTGCCAGGTGCAACATTTAATGGGACGACATTCCAAGCAGTGTCTTTCGAAGAAGTTAAAATTCTGAAAAGCTATTCCTCGTTATGTTCTTAAAAATTATAAAACTTCCGTTCCAGTAAATGGCGGGCCATGTTGACAATATTGACCACTGACCATACAAATTTTAAGTTTAAGTCAGTACATGAATAACGTCCAAATAAAAAATGTCCCTATACAAACTGAAAGTATAACAAATAGGTATAGCTGAGTTTAAACTCTGTCTCGATTCAAACTAAAAACAAATTTAATTTAATTTCTTACAAATTAATTCAATTCAGATTTTGTTAAATTTTCATTTTTCTCTATTCAAATGGTGAGTATAAAAGATGGATTTATCAGTAATGAAATTGTACGCGGCAATCGGGCTAACGTTTTTTTAATTTAATTTCATCTTAAAAATTAGTTCAACTCGCAGCGTCAATTAAAATTTTCAAATTTTTCCAATTAATTGCCAAGTATAAAAGAGAGATGTAGCAGCATTGAAAATGTACGGCGATGGTCAAATAAGCAGAGTTCAGAAATACTGTTGGTTATAAAAAATCGATCAGGTCAAGTATTTTTTCTGGGTCAGTTGGCCAATATGTTGGTTTTCCAATGTATTCACATCCATTTTCTTTAATGGCAATCGGTATTTTTTTCCGTTAGCTGTATAGTTAATCTAGAATCCCAGCGAGTATTCTTCGCATTGAAGTCATCACCTATTATGAATCTTTTTCCCAGACGCTTGAAGAACTCTGAGTATTGTTTATTTTTAATAGAATATCTTGGTGGACAGTACAATCCTGCCACAATAATAGGAAAGTTATTTGTTTTTATATACATGAACTAGTGTTGGTTATCTGAACGATTTGGCTTTTTAATAACTCGGTAGCACTTATAGCCTTCCTGAACTCGAATTCGTTTTACGATGGAGTGGAGTGTGTTAAATTGTATGGCACGGTCATAGTTAAAGTTCCACGGATTATTGTTAATAAAAGTTATAACCTTCTATAGCGAGCTGTTCTATACCGTTCCACCATTATATAGAGGGCCCCACTCTATATTACGCTATATATAAACATGACGCTGAAGTAGATTCATGGTATTTGAGCACGATTAGTTTTATAGTCCGCTCTTTTCGAAAAGAGATTTATTTCAATGCATTAACGGACATTCTATAAAACTATCGCTAATAACGCATTGTTCCTAAAGAAATTTGATCACCCTTTAGTTTAGAACTAATTAACAAAACCACTCTAGCAATTGTCTACATTATCAACGTTGTCTACGTTGTTGACGTTATCTACGGGGTGACGACATCTCAATGTAGAAAATAATAGATGACGCGTAAACGCCCATCCCTGGTTCTAGTTCTGATGCTTGACATTGATTGCACTTCTACGTTTCATTTGTTCTTAGAAAATTTGCTGATATAAATGCATATTACATTTCTACCAATTTGTCTTTTATAACTTTTAAACATTAGTAGAGAATTAACTTAAATGCAATTTAACACTTGATTTTTATAACAACTGTATTACTATGACACAGAACAGTAAAACAAAATCAAACTTTTTTTGTGGCCCTTAAATTTTGTCTGTGTCGTTTGAAATCCACTGTTTGAACTGTTATTTTAACATTAAAGCAAACTGATTGTACTCGATTGATATTGACAATCATTGCAGGTTATTTAATTTTTAATATTGAGTATCCTGTCGTCTGTTGAGTCGTTATACTGTGATAGATACGGACTCATTTAAATATAATTTTTTCAATATTTATTTATTTTCACAAATGTGAAATTCCGTGGTAGATATTTATGAATTATGTACATATGCATTGCAGCCATCTGTACGATTATTTTTAAGACGTCTAGTTCTCTACTTGTAGTAAATGTTATATGAAATATTTAAATACGAATTTTATTTACAACATGTCTCAGGGTGTCCTAAGAGAGGACGATTAAACGAAAGGAATTGATAAGGGAGGTAATTTCCAGCTAAAATTGCCATACAAGGGGTTATCTAATTATTGATCATTCAAAACCATCTAATTTATTTGACTGCAGAAGATCACAGAGTTTAAAACTCATTTAGAACTTAACAGAATAACTCAGGTTTCGATCCGCATATACGATAATTCTTAGTTTATAGAGCAATCTTACTGCCTGTAAAACCAACAATTTTGGTTTTATTTTTAAAGTATGTTAACAACAATATCTCAATCATTTGGAAATCACGTAATAAATTAAACAACGCCGCTAAATAATTAATAATTCCTGTAAATTAATTGAATTTATGAATTATTCATAATCTAGAATCTGAAGTTAAATAACTAAGAATTTTGTCTACTAATTAAATAATATTCATATTTATTCATTTTATAATACTCGTATTTTTAGAAATTGATGATATTTATATACTTAAGATTTGGTAATGGATCTCATTTAAATTAGTAGAAACAACAATAAAATACAGCGAAATATAATTTATACGATGTAAAAAATAATATTATGCAGTTATATAACTTTGTGGGTATGTATCTCTCCCTATAACATAGGTTTGTAACACGGTGGTGAACAGTGCTGTGTTGCAACCTCAAAAATAAAACGAACGAGCACGTAGCGATGGAAACGCCTTAACAAAGGGCGATAAAAAAGATACATAAAATTACCCTCGAAAGGTATGTGAGTTATTCTTAATGAACGGTCTCTTCGGCGTAACAAACTACTTGATATCTAGAACAATATGAAAAGATACATGGTGCCCAGTACTGGTGCGGATCTGCTAGCACTGGCGCGGCGACGATATTGGAGAGAACGGAGGGAGGAGGGTGATATACGAAAAAGCACAGCACATTTATTAACACATCATAAAATTATAACTCATTTATTATCACATTTCAATTTTTGTTTCAATGTTTTTTTGTCTGTCCTCAATTTGATAATATTATGAAAAACGCTTCGAGATTAACGACCGACCTTTGTCTAATTGGTTATTTCAGCGTATTTCGACTCTACTAAATAAATCCAGAATCTCATAATTAGGAATAAATATTTTTCAACTGGTATTTTGTCAAACGCCAAATTCAAAACTATTATCACCACAATTTTATACAAAAAACTACAAATAATAAAACTGAAATCAGAAATGTGTATTCCTACAAAGTTTCCATAACAAAACACAAATCATCATAGGTCACGTGCGCGATATCGGAAAAAATTGATATCGCAGTCGACCATACCTATTTTTAGTTGTTATATCATGGTTAACCATGACACTACATATATTGCAATGTTTATGCCTGCGCTGCACTGTAATAGTTACCCCTGAAAGTTGATAATTTCCATTTTTTGTCTACACAAATCTAGTACAATTTAAAATAGCGATTACACAAATTTATCAAAACAAATCTATTGACTTTGACAATTGATATCATAGTTGAGTTAATGAGTTGTGTTGTCAGACGTGAGAAATATAAGTTAAAACATATAAAACCACTGTTTAAAAGTTAAATAAAACAGTAATTAGTTAATATTATTTAATTTTTAAATACTAATTAAACTTTTTAAAATGTCGGAAGTAGATGGAAATACAATTTTAGCAGAATCGCTAAAAGCGCAGGTAAAATATTTTAGTGATCTTCTGTTAAGATTTCATTTGTGCAAAGTCCAACTTAAGTAAATTAATAAAAATTTATATATCTCTAACTGATTAAACTTTAATTTTGTTTGTTTAATTAGGGAGTAGAGTACGTTTTTGGTATAATTGGGATACCAGTAATTGAATTGTCAATGGCAATGCAAGCGGCTGGATTGAAATATATTGGGATGAGAAATGAGCAGTCGGCATGCTACGCTGCCCAAGCAATTGGCTATTTAACGGGTAAACCGGGGGTTTGTCTTGTTGTTTCTGGACCGGGTTTATTGCATGTAACTGGTGGCATGGCTAATGCTCAGATTAATTGTTGGCCTCTAGTTGTGGTGGCTGGGGCTACGTCAGAAGATCATGAAGGTATCGGGGGATTTCAGGAGTGTAATCAAGTTGAGTTAAGTCGACCATATTGTAAATATGCGGCGCGACCACCAAGCGCTACATTAATTCCTCAACATGTCGAAAAAGCTGTTCGACTTGCGACGTATGGCCGTCCAGGTGTATCATATCTAGATTTCCCAGGTAATATATTGCAAGCCCGGATTCCCGAAGAAAAATACCGAAAACATTATGCACATCCATTACCGCCACTCGCTTATCCATCATCTGAATCAATACAAACAACATTAAATTTATTAAAATCCGCTAAGGCACCTCTTGTGATTATTGGAAAAGGTGCAGCATATTCACGGGCCGAAAATGAAATTCGACAGCTAATAGAACTTTCAAATTTACCATTTTTACCCACACCGATGGGAAAAGGTGTTGTTTCTGACTTATCTAAACAATGTGTTGCGCCTGCACGAACATCAGCACTTCAAAATGCCGATGTTGTTCTTCTTCTTGGAGCTCGATTAAACTGGATGTTACATTTTGGACGTTCGCCTAGATTTAATGCAAATGTTAAAGTGATTCAGGTTGATATAGTACCGGAAGAGATGCATAATAGCATAATGAGTACAGTCGCTATACAGTCAGATATTAAAATATTTGCAACATTTTTGGTTGAAGCAGTAAATCAGTCAAAGTTTCGATTCGCTGATAAGGAACCATGGTGGACTCAATTAAATGACAAATGTAGCAAAAATCGCACAACTGTAGAAAAAATGGCATTACATACGGCACCACCATTAAATTATTACACCGTATTCCACCACTTACAAAGTGAAATTCCTAAAGATGCAATTATTGTTAGTGAGGGTGCTAATACGATGGATATTGGACGGACAATGTTACATAATATACTTCCACGTCATCGTCTTGATGCTGGCACATTTGGTACAATGGGAGTTGGACCTGGATTTGCTATTGCATCTGCGCTATATTGCCGTGATTATCATCCATCAAAACGAGTTATTTGCGTCGAAGGCGATTCTGCATTTGGATTTTCAGGCATGGAGATTGAAACTATTTTTCGTTATAATTTACCGATTATCATCGTTATCGTTAATAATGGTGGTATTTATAGCGGATTTGATCAAGAAACATTTGACGCTATCCGATCTGGTGGTGATTTAACTCAAACCACACCACCATCTGCACTTACCGTTGAAACTCACTATGAAAATATGATGCAATTATTTTTATCACCTCAAAACGGCCATTTTGTAAAAACTATTCCAGAATTAATCACGGCGACGCGCTCCGCATTGGGTGACACCAAAACAGCTTCGATAATTAATGTAATAATAAATCCATCTGCAGATCGTAAACCTCAAGATTTTGCCTGGCTAACCGAGTCGAAATTGTAAAATTTCTTGTACTGAGTCTTATTTTGTTAATGGGAACAATTTAATTTGGGGATATCTTAGTTCTACTTTTTGTAATTTTTTTTCTTTTAAATAATTCTAGATGTAATAGGTATTGGTAAAAATAACTGTAAAAACAACTTCTATGTATATGTATAGGGTAATTATGTAAAATTTTATTAAATTTATAAGGTGAATAAAAGTACGAGTCAATAATTTTTATGTTTGAATTGGTTCTTATGGGTTTAAGAAAATTCATTTTGTTGGCAAAAGACAAAATTCAACGGTACTTGAGATACGAGAAATCGCTATATAAAATTCACGAACAAAGTTCATGAAACTAAGTTTGGGGACAACGTTCAAAAATACATTTGTTCCGCACTTACTGTTCAGTGTTCACACCAAAATTGAGAAAAATAACTTTGTAAAACGAAAATATTGTGGTTTTCTTTTGACTTTTCATATAAATCGAGATTTTTATCTCAAAAGAAAATGAATAAAATTTAATTTTTTTGGTTGTGTTGGTTAATTTTGTGTTATACAAATGTATACATTTTGATTTTTGTTGTGTATTTTGTGTGCATAGGTATTGAAATGACAAAAATGCAAAATAAATCATGTATGGTGTATTAACATTTTGATTTTCCGTGAATAACATAATTACTTAAATTATTTTATATGCTTCTATATTCCACACTGTTTAATTAATTAAAATTGTGTGTATCACTCGCACCGTGCGAAGATAATTTCATTAATAATCGAGATTTTTACTAATAATAATAATCGGTTTTTAAAGGCCATTACTGGCCCCTTGCTGAGTCAACTATTTGGCTCCAACGGTTTCGATCCTGAGCTTGGTCTTCATACTGCCTTAAGACAATCTGAAGAGGCCAAGTCATTCTCTATATCGTGGAGCCATCGTCGCCTGCAACGACCTCTGCGCCTACCATATGGTGGCTCTTCTTTCAGAGATCGTTGCACAATTCGTTCCGGATCAGCACGCAGAACATGACCGAGCCAGCGTACTCGCTGCGATTTTATTTCATGTACAATAACGGGGATCTTCATCAGATCTCTGATCTCGATATTGTACAGGGCTCGGTATGTACCATGTACTTCCCGTTTTGGGCCGTAAATCACACGCATGATTCTTCTCTGAAAATGTAAGGAACCATCTCTCGTGCTCATCCGTCAGCGCCCAACTTTCACATCCCAACATAACAACGGGCATATCAACGCTATGTAAAGCTTCAGCTTCACGGCACTTCATAGGTGTTTTGATTTTAGCAGTGGCCTTAGATGATACAAAGCATGACGTCTAGCCGCACTTTAATGTCCTCACCCACACTGTTATCGTGAGTGATAAGAGAACCCAAATATTTGAACCTCCTCACTCTCTCAAACGTGTAGTGGCCACTCAAAACTGGTGTGCCATTGTCCCTATAACCAGAGATCAAGTATTTCGTTTTGGACTCATTGATCTGGAGTCTAACAGAAGCTGAATACTCTACAAGCGGATCAAGTATTTCTTTCACTCCGTTGCTATTCAGTCCAATCACGCATATGTCATCTGCATATGCAAGTACCTGATTGGACTGGCGATATAAGATGTTGCGCTGAGGTGTTTTAGTTTTACAAAAGACGTTCTCCAACATGTAATTAAAGAGTAACGGGGACAGAGCATCTCCCTGCCGAACTCCAGATTTAACTGCAAAAAATCTTTATAGCTTGTTCTCAACTTTAACACAGCATTGAGACTGTGTCACTGTCATCCTACACAGTCGTACCAATTTTGTTGGCACTCCTAGGTATTTCAGGGCAGACCACAAACTCTCTCGATTGATCGAGCAATAGGCCTGGCGGAAATCCAGGAACACCTGATGTACGGGGATGGGTGTCTCATAATATTTAGATAGAATCATCCGCAGCGAAAAGTGACATCATGTCACTCATCAGTGACAATGATTCGGACGAAATCGTCCTTGATAGTCACCATCTAGGCCCTCCGCTAGAGGAGTTATCCTATCCAATATAATGTAGGACAGTAACTTGTATGCTGTGCAAAGGAGAGCTATTCCGCGATAATTCTCACACTTCAAGCGGTCTCCATCGAATAAGGTCGAAAAGACAGTTCCACAAAGTATCCTCTCCGAATATCAAGAGCTCCGAATTAATGCAGTCCATTCCAGGTGAGCGGTTTCGTTTTAGTCTCTGCTTGGCCCTAGTGAATTCCTCAGGGGTGGATCATCAATGCAAATCGCCGCAGTCTGTATTTGAGGTGACTCAACTACAGTCTGTGAGGCATGATGAACATCAAGCAGGTCAGTAAAGTGTCCACTCCATGCGTACTGCGTCGATGCCGAATAGCGGTTGACGTAGGTCTGAAAGTATGGTGCAGTTCAGTAATTCCTTTAAAAAAAATTACGCGAACTGCGCTGATTGCTAAGTTGTTGTACTTTCAGAATCTCGGCCTTCCACCATTCTCGCTTCTTCCTCTGTTGCACTTCACTATGGGCTATATTTTGTTGCTCAACTGCAAGACGAAACTCGTCATCAAACCAATCATTCTTGGGTGTGACTTTCACTATACCTAAAGTCTGTTGAGCAGCACTGACAACCGAAGTTTTCAGTACCTCCCAGACAGAGTTCACACAGTCAGACTGGTAATTAGCTTCATCAATGTTGTCGCTGACAAGATCTCGATATAGTTTCTTTTGATCTTATCAGACCTTCACAGTCGAAGCGTACCATGCGTTTCGCTGTGTTCCCAGACTTGTACGAAAACTTCTATCGTAGCTTTGCAGCGACCAAATGATGATCGCTGCCTACGTATTTCGTTGCTAACCGAGAAGTTCTCACATTCTGCACAACCCAAGCCCGCCCTTTAGAAACTAACACATCGTCAATTTGGCTGCGGGAAGTTTCGCGAGGATGTGTCCAAGTTTCTAGATGTATCTTTTTGTGAGGGAAGAGCGTGCTTGCTATACTCTAAGATCATGAGCAATTGCAAAGTACATCATTCTCTCACCATTATCGGTCGCAGTTTCGTGTCGGGAGTAAGGACCTATGTTTTCACACAAGTTGGTCTGTTTTCTGCCAGCTCTAGCATTAAAGTCCCCAATTACCATTCTAACATCGTGTTCGGGTATAGACCCTATCGGATCGTTCAAGTCATTGTAAAATGAGTCTTTATCTTGGGGCTGGCTGACTTCTGTGGGCGCATGTACACAAATTATCGACAGGTTGGCTAACTTCATCCGCAAGGGAAGCTTACACAATTGGTTATTGACTGCTTGGAAATCCAAAATAGCGTGCTTTACCTTCGGCCCAAGAAGAAATCCTGCTCCAAGATTTCCGAGGTCATCTCCACTGTAGAGCAACGTATCGCCCTGGGACACATGGTCTCCACTTTTAGGCCGGCGAGTTTCTTGAAGAGCAACTAGTTCCAGCCGATACTCCTTCATGCACGTGATTAGGCCGACAAACCCTCTTGGTTTTCTAAGTGACTGCACGTTCCACGTTGATTTTTTTCCGGATGCGGCTCGTTAGCCCAGCGATCCAACCGTTTAGTCGCCTCCTACGACAAGCAAAGGATACTGTGGTGGTATTCTTGGGAAAAATGTTGAAAAATGTGCAATTTAGATTTACGAGACTTGTGAGTGCTCCCCGACCACAGGGGCCAAGATTTTCACTAATACCATACGCAACACCAACGTTGAAACATGTGTTGAAAGACATCATTCAACAACAACATCATCATGAGCACAGAATTTTTCCCCAAAAATTATATTGTGCTTCGAAGAACAGATCACCATATACCAACCACGAATATTCAAGATGAGGAGTTCTAATTGCAGTCAAATCATCTACCTCGTAACAAACTGTGGCCGTTAGGATTGGAATTAGAACATCTAAAATTATGGGTGCCTAAAATTAACATATATTAGTGAGTGACAGCTTATGTCCCACCCCAATTAACCTCTGAGAAATACAAAAAAATTTGTAAAGTCTTAAAAGAACTAAATAATTTAAGGGATCCGTCAGATATATCCGTTATCCCATCTGATTTCAATCTTCCTAACATTTCCTGGTGTTTTGATCCTGGCATTAATTGCAATATTCCTTTTAACGTTACATCCGAACCGGAAATATATTTCATCGACTCCATTCTTAATTTTAACCGGAATCAAATTAACAAAATTTCTAAGCATACACGGTAGAAACCTTGACCATATCATTTCTAATGATCCCGGCATTTTTGATGTAACTGATTCATTGATTCCATTCGTTACAATTGATGACCACCACAAAGCAATGGACATTTCTTTGAACATAGCTGAAATCTTGCCATGTTACCAATCACTGAGGTGGAATTCGCTTCAGTTTCAAGAAAGCTAAAGGAACTGAAGCAAAAAGTTTTTCAATAATATCACCTGCCAGGACAAATTGTCTTCAAATGACCATGACAGGAATGTCGAAAATTTCTGTCATATAAATTTCCGATTGTTTGAAAATCATGTTTAGAATATCGAAAGTGAATCATACCTCATGGTATGACGCAAACAAAAAAATTGAAAAACAACGATACAATAGAAGATCATTCCAAAAGATCAACGTCATGTATGACGAGTATATTTTGAACTAAAGTACAAAAATTATATCGTAGCATTACAAGATAACATTAATAGTCATCCTAAATACTTCTGGGACTAAACGCTTTTAATACTATAAACGCTCTACTAAAGCCTATACATTGCCTCCATGAATTACAAAAATAAAGATCCATGTAACCAACTCTGTATCGTAAATATGTTGTCCGAGTTCTTTTAATCAGTGTACCAAACCAACAACTCAATGTCCACCAACGAATTAGGTATCCAATCTAATTTAAATATACAGATACCGTATATTATAATTAAGGACATATTACAAGCTCTTAATTCAATTAGTGTTGGTTGCGGTCCCAATAAGATACCATCAACCATTCTGTAAAGTTTCGTCCATGAACTATAGTTGAACCACTTTGTTAGCTCTGTAATCAGTCTCCTCAGGGTGACAACTTTCCTACTCAACAGATAACCACCAAAATTACAGCGATCTTTAAAGCTGGAAAGATAGCGGACATGTCGTGATAGAGGGGAATTTCATCGTTGTCGTCAATGCCAAAACTATTTGAATTGGTTATTTGTAACTTATTTAAGCTGATTATTCCACATCATTTATCAACAGTTCAACACGGCCTCCTCCCAGAAACATCTACCATGAGTAATCTGACCTTTGAGTTTAATTATACAGATTTCAGCAAAGCATACGACTCGATCGATTATGTCAAAGTAATTCAAAACTTGTCCAGGTTTGGGTTCTCCATTGCATTTGTGAAATGGATTTCATCGGTTCTTATCGGTATTGACAACAATATATCGAAATTGGTGGTGTAAGATCAACACCAATTACTGCACATTCTGGAGTTCCGCAGGGCTCCCATTTGGGACCATGGATTTTCATCGTTGTCATTAATGATTTGACGAATGCTATCCAAAACTCTGATGTGCTGAGTTATATAGACTAAATCAGAACCATTAACGATACACCTGCACTGCAAGATGATTTAGACCGAGTTACTAGCTGGTGCGAATCCACTCGATTGTGATTAAATGTAAACAAGGGCAAAGTTATGTCATTCTTTCGAAAGAAGTAGTATTTGCAACTTGACTATCATATGAACAACGTAATTAAAAATTCGAGATTTCGGGATTTTGGTTTACATTTTCAGATAACTTAACATTCCATAAGCACATCGATATAGTAATCGCAAAACCCAATTCTATGTTGTTATTTCTTTTTGCCCTCATTTTACCCATGTCAGGTATACCAAACTGAATTCGCTGTTCCAGTGTGGTCTCCGTATCATCAAATTCATAAAAGTCGTATCGAAAACATTCAAAAAAGTTTTTGTTATACATCGCTCGAAAAATGGATGTGGTTATGACAACAATCTATACTATATCATGAAAATATACTCACCGTATATCTTGGAAAACTTCTCCTTTTATGTCCCAAGCAAGATTACTCGTCAAAAAATTTAATCCGATTGGACCAAGAATGAACCTGTCAACCGAATGGCTAAACAGCTGAACGAAATAAGCAATATTGTTTGCTTCGGAGTAAATTTTTAATTTTATCCATGTGTGATTGTGTTTCCTTCACTCATTTTGTATTTTTAGAGTTCATATAATTGTTATGTTTGAAATCATATATTGATTTTTGTATATTTTAATAAATAAATAAAAAGTAAAAAGTTGTCAAATTTGCTATAAATTCGCAATATATATTCTTAATTGCCCATAAGGGCGCCTAGGCCCACGACTATCGGCGGCCTTCGAGCAAAATGCTTTTCGTAAGAAATTTCAAAAAATAATAAATAAAATTGATGATTTTCATAATTACATATAGTAAGTACTAACATAACCACGTTTTTTATTCTTGCAATTTTTGTGCTACATACAGCTTTTTATGATTCTAAAACTTTTATGTTAACGACAATAATATTTCTGATTTATCAAAGGTATCAGACGGTAATGGCACACTAAATACGTAAACATAATATATGTACGAGTACATATACTCTAACAATAATATTATAATAACAAAATACATGAACGTACATTAAAATTTATTTACGCGCAGCTTTGGGTAAATTGAATTTACAAGAAAACCAAATTATACAAATAAAATAAAAAATCCCAGTCGATTTTCCCATTTCTTCCTCTTTTTCTATATATAGATCAAGGTTCTTTCAGGTATATTTATCCTACCTTCTATATTACGCTGTACGCTGTTACACTATGTATTTATTATCTTTTTACTTTTTTTGTTATCATCCTATTTTCGTATAACAAATTCATTTTATTTTACCATGTTGATTTACATACATACCTCCAACAACGACAACAACAGCACATCACTATATAAAGTATATCCAACAAGTACATATGTAGGTAGGTATAACAATAACCCAACTGAAAATTAATTTTAAAATGAAAATGTATTTTAATTTTTAACAATAATAATGATAATAATAATAACGGAAAAGTAAAATAAAAATGGGAAGAGAATTGAGAGGGAAACTCGAAGGAAAATTTTGTTTATACCGGGTGTTTTTTTTAAACTGAGACGATCAAATATCTCGAAAAATAGCCACTCTACGGAAAAAATGTCCATAATCAAAATTTAATCATACCGCGGGGGAAATACATTAGTGCAAAAAAAAAAGTCCCCCCACCCCCGCTTTGTAGGTGGGGCGGGGGTAACTTTTAAACTAAGATAGGAAGCCATATTTTTTATTGCAGATACGGATTCTACGACTAAAAGTACGTATGATTTGAATAAAATATTTTGTTCGGTTCATGATAGATGGCGTTGCAATCGACGAAATTCAATTTTTTCAATTTCTCCTTCTTAGAACACACGCATTCGATTCCGCAATACGTTTGAAATAAAAAAGATCACGTTTTCATTGGAAATACTCGAAATTCGTCATCAAAACAATTTATTCAGTTTTGTAAATCTAAATAAGTGTTCAAAATTAATTTCAAGTTTTATTATTAAATTTCAAAAATACAAAATTCAGGCCATCATTTTGAACACTTATTTAGATTTACAAAACTGAATAAATTGTTTTGATGACGAATTTCGAGTATTTCCAATGAAAACGTGATGTTTTTTATTTCAAACGTATTGCAGAATCGAATGCGTGTGTTCTAAGAAGGAGAAATTGAAAAAATTGAATTTCGTCGATTGCAACGCCATCTATCATGAACCGAACAAAATATTTTATTCAAATCATACGTACTTTTAGTCGTAGAATCCGTATCTGTAATAAAAAATATGGCTTCCTATCTTAGTTTAAAAAGTTACCCCCGCCCCACCTACAAAGCGGGGGTGGGGGGACTTTTTTTTTTGCACTAATGTATTTCCCCCGCGGTATGATTAAATTTTGATTATGGACATTTTTTCCGTAGAGTGGCTATTTTTCGAGATATTTGATCGTCTCAGTTTAAAAAAAACACCCGGTATAACAGAGAAGAGAAGTATTGGAAACATTGTGAGATATGAATAAAATTAAGAGGCAGATAAAGAGATATGTATATACATATGTATATCCATAGAAGATATAGAAGACACCAGATGGGGATTTTCCGGTTTTATTTATTTATTTTTATTTCTAATTGTTGTTGGTGTAGGCGGAAATTTAATTACATGGATTTTTTCTGTCGTCTGTATTAATTGTCATATGACAAAGATTTTCCCAGTGTACGAGAGAGATTTTTTTCTAGTGACGATATAAATTTCAAAGTAATTAAATTGTATGTTTTTTATGGTCAGTATATAATTGGTCGTATTTGATTAGAAGAGTTTATTATAGGGATAAATATGGGAGGAAAAAAGTTTACTTTAATGTGGAAATAGAATAGCGCACTGGTTACTAAAACGAATGCTTAATAAAATTGATTATTAACACAATTTAAAGCGTACTCTCTGAGATTTTACTTCATGTACAATATCGGGGATATTTATCAGATCTCTGATCTCGATGTTGTAGAAAGCTCGGTATGTACCATCTATACTTTACAGTCCATCTGCGTTTTGGGCTGTAAATCACACGCATGATTCTTCTCTCAGATATAAGGAGCCATCTCTTGTACTCATTAGTCAGTGCCTAACTTTCACACCCATACATTACAACGGAGCTGATCAACGCTTTGTAAAGCTTTAGGTTAACCGCACATGATAGGTGTTTAGATTTCAGCAGTGGCCTTAGAGGACTACCGGCTGCCGCGAGAACCCAAATATTTGAACCCCCTCACTCCCTCAAGCGTTTAGTGGCCACTACTAAAATCTGTAGTGCCAGTGTTCCTATAACCAGATTTGGTTATTGACTGGTTGAAAAACCAAAACAGCTTTCCTTATCAGCGGCCCAAAAAGAAATCCAGCTCCATGATTTCCGAGATCATCGCCACTGTAGAGCAACGTATATTCCATGGTCTCCACCTTTAGGCCAGCGAGTTTATTGAAGAGCAACGAGTTTCCTGATTAGGCATTATAACGCACCTATGGTTTCTTAAGTGACTGCACATTCCACGTGCCGATCCTAAATCTCGTGTCCGGGTACTTAAACGGGGGTCCGGTGTTTTTTGGCGATATCCATTTTTCTTTTTGTTGTTTTTTTTAACAGATTGGTTTTTACGGATGCGGGTCGTCAGCCCGGCGATCCAACCGTTTGGTAGCCTCCTACGACAAGCAAAGGATACTTAATTATACGTAATTTTGCTATGATATATGCAGCAATAGAAATATTACATTCAAATCATTCTTAATAGCCATTTAAAGATTTTAAAAGAACAAACATACAAAAATCATTAGAGAATAAGAAGAATGTAGAAACAATTAATTATTTTATTTACCTACCTACTCACGAAAGCAAAAATATTTATTAATTGTACAAAACAATATTTTCGGTTTGGTGGAAATTTATAAGATATAATGATTTTTTGGGTTGTTGACGATTTTATAAATGGAAATGGAATGTTGCTATATTTGCTGGATTATAAGAGTTTATGTTTTGTACTTATTTATAAACAGGAATGGGCGTTTACGCGTCATCTATTATTTTCTACATTTTTCCGTAGATAACGTCAACAACGTAGACAACGTCGATAATGTAGACAATTCCTACGGTGGTTTTGTCAATTAGTTCTAAACTAAAGGGTGACCTTACATTTTTTTAGGAACAATGCGTTATTGGTGATAGTTTTATAGAATGTCCGTCAATGCATTTAAATCTCTTTTCAAAAAGAGCGGAATTTAAAACTATTCGTGTTCAAATACCATGAATCTACATACTTCAGCATCATGTTTATCCATTACAAAATTATTAAATTGACCCAAAACAACGATATATAGCGTTATAAAGAGTGGGCCCCTCTTTATAACGGTGAAACGGTATAGAACAGCTCGCAGAAAAATCGGAAAAACGGCTCATAAAAAATCAGACAAAAAGGTTATAACTTTCATTTAAAATAATCCGGGGAACCTTACCTATGACCGTGCAATAAAATTTAACACACTCCTCTCCATGGTGAAACGAATTCGAGTTTAGGAAGGCTATAAGTGCTACCGAGTTATTAAAAAGCCAACTCGTTCAGATAACCAACACTTATTCATGTATATAAAAACCAACAACTTTCCTATTATTGTGGCAGTATTGTACTATCCACCAAGATATTCTATTAAAAACAAACAATACTCAGAGTTCTTCAAGCGTCTGGGAAAAAGGTTCATAATAGGTGGTGACTTCAATGCGAAGAATACTCACTGGGGTTCTAGATTAACTATAACTAAAGGAAAAGAATTACAGATGGCCATTAAAGAAAATGGATGTGAATCTATTTCAACTGGAAAACCAACATATTGGCCAACTCACCCAGGAAAATACCTAACCTGATCGATTTTTTATAACCAAAAATATTTCTGGACTCTGCTTTGACCATCGCCGTACATTTACAATGCTGGTACTCTCTTTTATACTTGGCAATTAATTGGAAAAATTTGAAAATTTTAATAGAAGGTAATTTGATCTAATTTGTAAGATGAAATTAAATTAATAAAACGTTCGCCCGAATGCCGCTTAAACTCACGTCCACTAATCAAACGGCCATTACTCTGCTTACTTGACCACTGACGTACAATTTGATTACTGATAAACCCATCTTTTATACGCACCGTTTGAATAGAGAAAAATGAAAAATTAACAGAATCTTAATTGAATTAGTTTGTAAGAAATTAAATTAAATTTTTTTTAGTCTTAATCGAGGCTTAAACTCAGCTATACCTATTTGTTATACTTTCAGTTTGTATAGGGAAATTTTTTATTTAGACGATATTGATGTACTGACTTAAACTTACAACTTGTATGGTCAGTTTATAATTTTTAAGAACATAAGGAGGAATAGCTTGTCAGATTTTTAACTTCTTCGAAATACACTGCTTGGAATGTCATCGCATTACATGTTGCACCTGGCACTATGCAGTTCAGTTAAGTTTCAAACAATATTAATGTTGGGACATTTTTGGTTCAACTCAGGTGGGGGGCGAGGTAGTATAGGTTGGGGGGCGAGGTGGTATAGTGTTTGACTTTTGATTTGTGGTCCAAGGTTCCAGTCCCATTAGTGACGGTGTTGTTTTAATTTAATATGTTCTGTATTCAAATTGGTTCAACACACAGCTTGTATGAAAAAATTTCATATTTGTCAAGTATAGTGGCATGTATACAAGATGGGTATATAGCGATGAAATTTTTAATATTTTCTATTCAAAAAACAGATATAATAGTTTTGTACAGCATGAAAAATATATGCGACGGTGGTCCAGTAAGCAAAGTCAGTGACTTTGGATTTATGGATCTAAGTTCGATTCTCGATCGAGCCAAACATTTTTTGATTTAATTTCTCCTGTCAAATTGGTGATGGTGAAACAAAATTACTGAAATCCAACTCAGCTTCTGTTCAAAACTTCAAAATTCTCCAAGTATCTAAGATGGGTATGGGTATATAGAGCGGTAATGAAATCGTACGGCGATGGTCACATAAGCAGAGTCCATTGCCGTTGAAAAAATTTTAATTTTTTTTATTCAAATGGCAGCTATAAACGATAGGAATATCTCTATTTTTATGTCGGGTGGCTTGGTGGTAAAAGAAACTGTGTGATTGGATGTTAATCATGACTAGTTGAAGCCTCAATATATATTTGTAATTTAATTGGAAATTGGTCATTTTTAAACAAAAAGAGATTTTTTTTAAATTTAATGAGAATGTGTTGATCCCCGCTAAATTTTTTTTACCCTTAATCGATGTTTGAACACTGCACAACATCCACGATTCCAAATCCTATGACACCGCTTACTTTGCCACCTCACCATTTCCATATAGATTTGACGCTATACTCATCCTTTATATTTACCAATTGAAGGGAGAAATTTAATAAATTAAATTAAAAATTATTTAATGCCCTCGACCGACCCTTGAACTCAAGTTCACAATTCAAAATGCAACGACTCTGCTTACTGGACCACCGGCGTATTTAAATTTGGTGCTATACAAACCTTTTATATTTGCCAATTCAAAAAAGAAAATTGAAAATTTTAGCAACTGGAATGGACTATGCTTATTTGACCATTACCGTATATTTTCATTACTATTTTTGTGTATGACCACAAGAGATACTTGCAGAAATTGAATGTAGATTTCAACAGCAGCTGTGTTGAACCAATTTTACAGCAGAAATTAAATTAAAAAAGTATTGGGGCTGACGAGTCTTGAACTCGAGTTCACGATTTCAAGAGCATTGACTCTGCTTACTCGACCATCGGCGTATTAAAAATTGATGCTGAAGAATGATAGAAGTCTTTACATGGCAAAACTGATAGAATCTTATATAACCTTCATTAAAAATAATCCGGGGAAATTTAACTATGACCGTGCCATAAAATTTGACACACCCCACTCCATGGTAAAACGGATTCGAGTTCAGGAAAGCTATGAGTGCTACCGACTTATAAAGCCAAATCGTTGAGTGAAAAATTAATGGCAATATTTGCCATTATGTTTTCTGACGACGAAAAATGTGTTCCCCCAACCAAAACAAAAAAGGAAATGTTGGGTTCGTCCTTTGCCGATTGGTTTTAATTAATAAATACATAATTCGAATTTATAGACAAAGCGTTGGCAGAATTTTTCGTGCTAGTAATTTTTGCCAAAAATTTTACAACGCAACTTTACCGTAAGAATTTCTAGTTATTTTTAATAAGTTGCGTATATATAATATAATAAAATATTATGTATAACAAATCCAATATTTGCAGATTGCAGCAAAAAACTGAGGGAAATATTTACATCACACTTCGTTGGGAGCGGCGCCGCTGAATGACAATGACAATTTAATAATAAAAAAAATACTAATCTAAAATAGATAATTGAAAATAAATATTCAACTTCTTTTATAATTCTGTTTTTTAATTAATTATTTAATTATTAATCGTTACAATATATGTATATCGAGTTCTTTATATTTACTAATTGTAAGATTTCTTGTTTTAATCTTCTGATTACATTATTTGGTAGTCGCTCATACCGCTGACTATCATGGCATCAAATAATTCATATGATGATTTCGGCTTTTCCATCTGCGACCTTTCAATGGGCTCCACCAGTCTTCTTTTAAAATTGCACTCTTCTACACTTTTTTCTGAAAAATAAAAAAAAGTAATTTTATACAAATTTTATTTACTATTATAGTAATTATCTATATGCAGTATACAACCGATTATTAATGTTCTAAATATTATTACCAGATTCAGTACGTGTCCTCTTATACGGAGTTGAGCTTCTACTCGGCGTTGAACTGCAATCGGAATTGATTGAGATATTACTATCTTCGGTAATATTACAGACCGAGTCCGTACTAATAAAGAAACAAGGATATTAAAAAATTAGATTGATAACCGATACTTACGCTCTGGTTGTTTTACTGGTATCTAAAAAAGCCATTAACATCATGTAGCTAAATAGCTTTTAAGGCACTAAAGGTGTAGCAAAGCACTCGGTTCAATTATTTTGCTTTTCATATATGTGGTTCCGAAAAGCATTCCGAAAATTTTCTTCAAAATGATGTGGCACCCTTAAATTTCAAGAAAAATTATTTTGAATTCCGAAAATTAGCGGTTATTCGGAAAAGAGATGACCAATCCCATCGTTTTGTCGGACTGGACGTCAAATTTCGGAGTGCTGAATAAAAATAATAAAAATTGGACGTCCAATTCAGTATCAGAAACTGTATAATTACGTTTCAATCGGTCTGATTGGCACTTGCAAAGTGCGGCGTAAGTATATCAAGTGAATTGTGAGAAAAAGGTAGAAGAAATAAGGTTTAAGAGCATGGGTACTTCTGGTAGAGTCCCAGAATTAATGACAGAACAAGAGAAAGAACGATTATGAGTGGCGCGGGAACATTAAACTAGACAATTAAACTTTTCTGGTTTTTCTTGTCTTTTCTCAGGGCAAACAAGCATGTTAATAGAGTGTGTCGATGTGATATGGGTCAATTATGGTTTGTATAAATGTAAGAAATTGACCAGCGAGGAGCACAGTGTACAGATCTCATCCCTATTGAACACGATTGGCAGAAAGATACGGCAAAGAAATTTAGCCTCAGAGAAGATTTTAGGGGTTAGTGCGTGTCTGTGGTTTAGGAATGGGAAAATACTTATCAAGAAAACACAAGAAACTTGATTTCCACAATCCCAACACGATTTAAATGTGTAATTTCTGTACGAGAAGGTATACTACACCCTTTTAAAGTACAAATAATCTGAATGTTTCAATAAACCGTAATTTAGATTTGCGTCGGTGTAGTTGAACGTTTTATTAGAGCAGACTTTGGAACATGTATATTAAGTTACATTAATTCTAATTTAATTTTTTGGTTAAGAAGATGCTAAATTATAGTTTCAATTGATACCAATCCCAAATCAATTTGTATAGTTTTTTACAACATTTTAGCTCTAGCTAACGTTCTTATAGATCGTTTACCCTGCATAACACTGTTATACTAGTACGAGTATATTCAACCAACAATTTTTCATATTACCATTGAATTTGGAAAAAGTTCTCCAATTTTAATTTATGTAGTTTTTTTATGAGTCTTTAGGTGGTAAAATAGTTTCACCAAAACTATTTGTAGTTTAATTTGGTGGTATGCAATTTTAAATTAAATATTTTTAATTTCATTATTGACACGGCGATTATAACTCAAGTGCGGAAAGATTAGAGCAAATGCAATCATACAAGGCTCAATACGAATTTCAAAAATCAGTTGGAAATATTGAAAGTGTGAAGATTTAAACGCAGTATTAACAGATGGTGATAGTCTGAATATCCGTAATGTTACTGCCATTTAAATGGAACCATTTACAAGTGCTTAATTATTTAAACATGAACAACACATTAACAGTTTTTCCGAAATTGTGCATTTCATTGAGGATTATGTTAACATTATTACTAGGAGAAACAAAATTAAAAATATAAAAACTGATTTAAGATCGTCGATGGAACAAGAAGAAATAGTTGGTTTAGAAATGATGTGTCTTGAAAGTAATATTTGCGCATCTTTAGATTAAAATTAACGATTAATAAAAGAAACATTTTCATAATTTCGTTAACTTGTTAGAAAAACATTGAATGATTATACAGGTTCAGCACATTTCTACTGTTGGTAGGCACAATACTTATCATTCAACCCATAGATTTAGCTTGTTAGAATATTAGCTCTGTGGGTGTTGTATCAGTATCTAGAGTCTGTTGTTAATTAAAATTTTGTTTCTACCGCAGAAGATATGTATATGCAATTCGTATCGTAGTGATAATTAGACGTTATCAAATTTCTAGCTCTAAAGATTATTTTCAATGTGATAGATTAAATTTATTTTATTATACATATTTATTCATAATACTGTGCAAGTTAATTAATATTTGTGTAATATTAGTAGGCTTATTCATTTATTTCTGCTGTAAATTTGGAGGTTGTCATCTTTTGACATTTGACAAGTAAAAACTACGCCATTACTATAAAAATGGTACGATACACGCTTCAGCAACGCATTGAAATTGTTAGCATACAAATTTATTTGTACAGGAAACATTTTCAAAATATTACAGAAACCTCAAATTTTAGACCAAAACAATATTCGATCACTAATTTTCTAATATCGAGTACTCCTTTCTTTTACTCCGTGCGTGCGGTCAACTTTTATATTGTGAATTCTGATGCGCCGTTACCATGTCTTTTAGATAATTGGTTTTTTAATTTTTGAATGTGAAGAATTGTTCTACCAAAAGTAAAAGTCTCGCTCTGTCATGACTTCTATACAACCAAATAGCCATTATTACAGGTTTTTACAGCGGCTCGGAAATCATTAAAATCGTATGAGTTTTGCTACCGTTTGTCCGTTTTAATCTTAATTCAACCTGCATGGTGAACATTGCCAGCTGATAAGAAAGTATGCTTTGCTCAAAGTAGAGCAATTCGAACTCCTAAGCATTAATATTCGTTGAATTGAACACTGCCACGAAAAATCAGAACACCAATTTTTGTTTTATGACGTGCAAAATTCTAACCATACTTGAATTATTTTGGTATCTCGATAGTATAACAAAAATTGGTAAAATGAAGAAATAATTATGTCTATTCTGTAGCTCGGTTGGAAAATTACCACTGGAATAATTCCATTCCTTTGCAGTTTACTTTGCTATTCTGTATTTCGTTGGACTGGAAATTTCTGTTGGATTTTGATTTTTGTAGTATTGTAGAGAAAAAAAAATGACATTTGGTAATTTTTATTAAACCAACAAATTTTTAAAAATGTAATACAATTGTTATACATATATGATAAATGTATGTATATAAATGTATATGATAAAATGTAAGTTTTCATTTTCCAAATGTAATATGTGCAATTTATTGTTGATTTATTTTCGTATATTTTTGTGCGAGATCATGATTCTCCGATAGCAATTCCAACAATTTTGTTGTTGTAATTTATTTGTCACTTTCGACGTAATTAAATTATAAAATTTTGGGAACGACATAGCTGTATTACTACAATACTAAGATTAAAAACGATTAACCAAATTTTAACTAAAAAACACAATTTATATTTTACAAACATGTACATAGTTATTGTTGAGTAATAAACTCATACCTGAGTCAGAAGTGAATAGAACTTATCCCAAATAATACTGTTGATCGACCACCTTTCATTTTCAACGAACAACCCCAACTTTAAAAAAATTATCCCTTAACAAATTTTTCAGTTTTTTTTTTAAATTTACTAAATAAATGCACCTGTGGATGGGCTATAAATAATTATAATAAAAGAACTAAAATACCGTTTATTATTTAATGGCGTTTAATTTATCGAGAAAAATATATATATTTCTCACAAAAAATGCATTTTCAAAAAAATTCCATCACAATTTTCTGGCAGAGATTTTTCTACAAAAATAATAAAATTCCAATGGAATCGAATTACAAAATAACAAAATTCCAACACAATTAAATTCGGAGTTCAAATTCCTTCGCGTTGGAATTTTCCCTCCGCGATGGAATTTTTCCGACTTCGTTGGTGGCAGCATAACTAGCACACCTCTCATATTTTAGATTCACAAGCACCGCGAAGCTAATGTTCAGTGCCATTAATAATGTTGCGTATCGTATGTACTATTTTTACTCGTCCCTATAAATTGAATAATTAGTTTTTTGATTAATGATCATGGCTAATTTACGATGCTATTCCAGATTAGTTGAATTCGCAACTACATAAACAACTTTCACCTTCAATGACATCTAGGTTTTCTTCTATGATTTGGCAGTCTTCTACTTCTTCATGATACTCTGCGAATATTAAGTCCAACGTATCCATCGATAATAATTTTTCGTATCACAAAAATTTGCTGAGCACTTCTTTGAATTTAGTTTTGATTTTGCCTTAACTTGTAACACATCGATTCTACTTTACATCTCTAGTTGAGCTGAATTTTCTAATAAAAAGGAAAACAAATTATAAAATACAGGTGCATTACATTACATTACCCCTGGGAAATACCAATTTATAGTGTTTTGCTTATATCATTCTACTGGAAGGAGCCTTGATCTCCTGTAAATTGCTTCATCTCCTATTATAAATAATTTTTTTATAAATTGATTACTATGTGAATTATTATTCTTTTGACATTTACATCTTCCCAACATAATATGAGATATTTTTCCTAGAACAACATCAAATTCTAATAATTATGATTAAAATTGAGTAGTTAAGGTATTTTCATAAAGAATATTCGGGTTCGATTCCCGGTGGTGACCAAAAATCACTGCTGGGTGTTTTTAATGTGTAAGCATGTGTGTTTGTCCGAGCATTGTACCATGGCTCTCTTTTGTGGCATCATGGAGTTATCCGCCTAACTTTAATTCTTCAGGGATTTTTCAGAAAGTTGTATAATAATTTTGTAAATTACAGATTTCTGGATGTATTTTTCAATATAATTTTTAAATGTATAGCTACGATTAGGATCAGTAACCCAATTTGGTCGAAAATGTAGTTAAGGCGAATATATACTGTATTGCGGCACTACAATTCCAATTTATGGAATAGGAATTTTTATGGCAAATATAAACATTTCCTGGATTTAAGTTCCACATCTTTCATTATATACATCAATATTTGATTAAAATGTTGAAATTATTGCTTAATTAATCTTGATTTTCATTTGGTAATAAATATCGAATACGAAATAAGCAAAAAAAAATCATTTCACACGTGAAAAAAACAGATTGAAGCAAAATAATGTTTTTTTGAAAAGGGATGTAAAAAAGATATATATTTTGGATTTGCTTTTCTAGAAACCAATGAAAATCCAACCATAATTTAATTTAAATTATTCCACAAACCCTAATAAAATATTTTTTCTTGTTAAATAAACTCGTACATTATACAGATGTGTTTTTAAATCTATGTGTACACTGTACATATTATAAAATATGCAATATTCATATACTCGTATATCATCCAAAAAATATAAAAATAAAAAGAAGCTAATATGCCTGCCTGGATGTGTACATAACTGCCTTACTCATCATCATTCAATCAACCAAAACATTTTTTTTTATTTAATTCTGATGAAGTTACCAAACATGATTCCATGTAATTGATAATCAATTAGCAAACCTACCCAAAACATATTAAAATAATACACAAACAACTGGAAATGGGTAAATTTTTATTTTTTGTTTTTCACATCCTATAATTATTAAAAATTTATATCCATTTTGAAATAATGTTTTAAATTTTAATTAAATTACAATTTGTATCGGTACAAACACATACATATACATATACTCATCTTTCAGTCACATTTGATAAAATAAACTAGATTTATATTTAATATAAGTATGTATGTATATTTAAAATTTAAATATATATATATATATATATATATATATATATATATATATACATATATATATATATATATATATATATATATATATATATATATATATATATATATATATATATATATATATATATATATGTATATATATATATATATATATATATATATATATATATATATATACATATATATATATATATATATATATATATATATATATATATATATATATATATATATATATATATATATATATATATATATATATATATATATATATATATATATATATACAGTGAAACCTGTGTATGTTGGACACTCAAGGGACGAAAAAATGTGTCCAACATACAGAGTTGTCCAAGTTACAGAAACAATCTTAAAAATTGAAAAATGACGTTTACTATATACATATGTAAATATAGATTGGAAACATTATCACTTTGTGCCCATCAATTGTTTTCATATCGAAAATTCGATAAAACGCCAAAACAACGTTTTCTCCTCCTGCTCAGTAGAAATAAAACATAACAACAATACATACATACTAAGTTTTTTGGTGCATATTTTTTTATTCACGATGCAGTGCAGTTCATTATTTTCCTTTCCAGCTTTAATTGTTTTCTATTGAATAAACAAGGGAAACCATGTGTACTACACTGCTCGGGTTTGAATAATAAAATAAACCCGCTAGTATTGACCTATACAGAGTGTGTAAACCAAAACCGTCTATAATACAAGCCGAAATGTGTTGAACACAGTTAAATCTTTTTGCCCCACACGCAATAGTATGTGTCGTATATGTATACGAAAAAACAAATATCGTATATAGGAGAAATAATATAAAAATTGTAACCCATACTAATTGAAATCATTATTTTATATCAGCGAGAATATTCGGTTTTTACGAAAGATGAAAAACGTAATCAAAAAAAACAAAATTACAACAACACAAACTATTTATTTTATAAAATTAAATTCTATTTCGTGAATATTTTTGTGTACATAAAATTTTCAAAATAAATGCTACAAGGTCAAAGCTCAAAATAAATAAATAAAAACGCCGCAATAATTATTATTAAATCAATTTAAATTAATTTTATTGGTTTTATTATTATATTTAAATTATAAGCACAATCATATACATAATTTAAATTTAAATTTAAAAAAAAACAAACAAAAACTGAAATCAAAAAATTTTCTAACCTTAAAATGTACGTACACAAAAAAAAATTGTATTTTGACAACAACCCACATGTAACAGTGTTGGTGTCGTGGATTTACACGAATCAAAATAAATTGTATCAATTTTCATAGTAACTACTACACTCGCATGTGGGGCAATTTGTAGTGGGATCTGTGATCGATTCATTATGTTTTGGCTTGTATTATAGACGGTTTTGGTGTAAACACAAGAAATCTTTTTTTCTCAATACTCTTCTACCAAAACTAAACCTAATGCAATTAGAACGTTTTCGTTCTATGTATGTATTATTAACATAGAAGATTTTTTTTGTTTTACACAATAGAAATTATTTTGTATTATGGAAATGTGAATGTAATGCATTTTGCAAAAACAGACCAACATATAGAGTAAATGTACCAAGCAAAATTCTTATATCGGCAACAAAATCTGTCCAACATACAAGTTACGGAGGTTGTCCAAATTAGAAAGGTAAATTCGATTTTAAAAAATATAAATCCATAGGTTTTTGAAGGGACTTTATAATTTGTCCAAGATATAGAAATGTCCAAGTTAAAGAGGTGTCCAACTTTGGAGGTTTTACTGTATATATATATATATATATATATATATATATTATATATATTTAAAATATATGTATTTATAAATATATATGCGGACCAACTCCAACCCACGAAAAACAACCCCAAACCATTATGTTTCGCCCTCCATGTTTAATGGTTTTTGTTGTGGACTGCGGTCGGAATTCTGTCTTCGGTGGTCTTCGGACATACTGATGGCTACCACCGCTCCCAAAGAGAACCATTTTGGACTCGTCCGTAAATAAAATATTACGCCATTTTTCGAGGGGCAAATTTACATGGATTCTGGCAAAAGCTATACGCGCCTTTAATTGTTTTTATTTAACAAGGACACCTTTCTAGCCCTCAAACCTGTTAAAATTGCTTCTAAAATACGTTTTCTTATTGTTGACGTATCAATATCTAAATTAAGATCTTGTTTGATCTTAGTTGAAGTGTAGAAAGGATTCCTTTTCGCACAAATCACGATGCCCCGATCATCTTGATTCGAAGTTTTTCGTTTTCTTCAACGTGTTTCTGGTTCTTTATATATTTAATAGCATTTGATATAACCGTAGCTGAAGATTCGAAAATTTCCTGTATACATTTGTATATTTTTCCTTCTTTGATTAATTTTTTAATTAATTCTCTTCGCTCTTCAGAGCAATGTCTTGCTCGGCCCAATATTACTTAAATAACTATTTTTTTGTAGCCAATTTTTACAATTAACTACTTATTTTCAAACTGCTATTCTTAATAACCTCTAATAAATTAGCGAATTAATAATATGCTTATCCA
The DNA here is from genome assembly GCA_951394425.1 of Tipula unca. Classification (NCBI taxonomy): domain Eukaryota; kingdom Metazoa; phylum Arthropoda; class Insecta; order Diptera; family Tipulidae; genus Tipula; species Tipula unca. The sequence continues at coordinate 100,446,214 of OX596380.1, forward strand.
TACGAGGGACTACTATTAAATTATCGTACACCAAAAATTTAGACTGACGACAATTGAACAAAACGGGAATCTCGAACTAACATGATTGACGATTGGAGCATCACGGATTCCACGTAGCGGAACTTTTCTAAAATAAAACTATCTATCCATTGACGTTTAAAATAAAAATAAAACTATCTATCCATTGCTGTTTAAAAACACACAGCCACCTAATTTCGAATACAAAAACAACAACACAAACTTCAAATGGATCGTTCTTTTTAATAATCATTTTTTCTGCGAGAGAAGCTTAGCCTATACAATCGTCAATAAACGTTAAAAATTGCGTTTAGTATAGGTTCAGTGGACATTAAAACTGAATGTTGACAATAGATGTCAGTACAATCATGAAGAAGGCATTTTTATACACACAATACATAAAATACAGGAACATACTACTATTATTTTGCACACGACTTGTATATATATATATATATATATATATATATATATATATATATATATATATATATATATATATATATATATATGTATATATATATATATATATATATATATATATATATATATATATATATATATATATATATATATATATATATATATATATATATATATATATATATATATATATATATATATATATATATATATATATATATATATATATATATATACCGGGTGTTTCTTTTAAACTGAGACGATCAAATATCTCGAAAAATAGCCACTCTACGGAAAAAATGTCCATAATCAAAAATTAATCATGCCGCGGGGGAAATACATTAGGTGGGGCGGTGGTAACTTTTAAACTAAGATAGGAAGCCATATTTTTTATTGCAGATACGGATTCTACGACTGAAAGTACGTATGATTAGAATGAAATATTTTTTTCGGTTCATGATAGATGGCGTTGTAATCGACGAAATTCAATTTTTTCAATTTTTCCTTCTTAGAACACACGCATTCAATTCTGCAATACGTTTGAAATAAAAAACATCACGTTTTCATTGGAAATACTCGAAATTCGTCATCAAAACAATTTATTCAATTTTGTAAATCTAAAATAAGTGTTCAAAATGATGGCCTGCGACTTCAATGCACTTATTAATCCGCATTTCAAATGATTGTACACAACTGAGAAGTGTGTCTGGTTGAATTTCAGCACACGCATTTCTGATTCGCTCAATCATGTTCTCACGTGTTGTTGGTTTTTGTGTGTAAACTTTGTTTTTGAGGTAGCCCCACAAAAAAAAATCTGGCGCAGTAAGATCTGGTGATCTTATCGGACCAGCGCTACCGATCCAGCGACCATTGAAATCCCGATCAAGTATTTCACGTGCCATCAACGAATAGTGTGCAGGACAACCGTCATGTTGAAACCACATGTTCCGTCTCACTTCTAAGCTCAAATATTCAAGTAATATTGGCAGTTCATTTTCCAAAATGTTTCGGTACATTTCACCATTCAAGTTGCCTTCAATAATGTGGGGGCCTATGAGTTTGTTGCCAATTATTCCACACCACACGTTGACAGTCCAAGGATGCTAATGTTCAACTTGACGAAGCCAGTGCGGATTTGTAACACTCCAATAATGCATGTTGTGTTGATTAACCGTTCCATGGTTTGTAAAAGACGATTCGTCGGAGAACATTACGCAACGAAAAAAATTGGGGTATATATATAAGCAAGAAAGCTGTGTCTCCTAGACACCGGATGCTATACACAACGATAATACCAATTTCTTTCATGGGTTGCACAATTTCACATCAGTGATAATAACAGACTTCCAAGTTCATAGAGATAAGATGATAGTTAATGGGTTGAATGAATGTTAGTGTGAATGTGGGTATTGCACCGTGGTTAGTGTGAATGTGGGTATTGCCCATTAGTGGCATTGAGTGCTGGAGTAAAATCCGCCCAATTTAAAAAAAATCAATAAAAAAATCACTTATATTAGTTGAAGTGAAAGTGATGAGCGTTTCATATAATTTCTAAAAAAAAAAGATATATTCGTCGATTTTGTAAATTAAAAAACATTATTTAAATAATGTCTGGGTAAGTAACGAAAAAACTGTAACTTTAATTAGCTTTATTTTAAGAAATATTAAATTTTAATATTTTGTTGGGGTTTTACTAAGCTAACCTTAAATTTTTGATTTTTATTTAATTATTTTCACAGACAAAAAAAGTTCACCACTTCGAAACAATTTTTACTAATTGTAGAGTATATGGAGAACCAGACCGACCTAGTTACTGGCATGTTCAGTAGCACGGTACCAAAAAGTTCATTAAGTGGAAATTAGGCCGAATTATCAAGGCTTTGAATGCTGAGGGCCCCCCAATACGACACGTGGATTCATGGAGAAAGGTATGTAGATATGTTCTAAACGTTTTTGGCTTGTGCATTAAATAAGTTCACTTGTCGTATTTATTACCCCATTAAGTCTGGGCCAATTATAAAAATAAAATTTAGAAAAAAAAAATGCGATGTATTCGGGTCGATATTATTCGGACTGGAGGAGGATCTCAAACCGTTTTCCTCAGTGAGTTGGAGGAATGGGTCGCACAACTAGCCGGCTTCTCTATTAACGACCGCTAAAGGAAAAGAACTGTGTGCAGCAGGCAAACAACTAAAATGCGAGTTTCACTCAGGTGGTACACCAACCTATTGGCCTATGGATACCAGTAAGATTCCAGACCTTATAGACTTCTTTATTACAAAAGGGATTTCAGATAATTATATCCATATAGAGAACAGTGAAAGTCTATCATCAGATCATTCACCAGTTATTATGATACTTAGCCAAACAATTATTTTGAAAGAGAGCAACCCGAAATTAACGAGCTTCAAAACCAATTGGGATCTCTTCCAAACACAGTTAACAGAAAGAATTAGTCTGCAGAACCCAATTCAGGGACCAGTCCAAATAGAAGACGAATTAGATAAGCTCATCCATAATATCCAATATGCTGCGTGGGAAAGCACTCCAAATAATAGGCAGGAAATGAAGCGCAATGCTAGCTATCTAGAGGAAGTGAGAGAACTTCTTAAAAATAAAAGAAAAGCACGGAAGAATTGGCAAAAACATCGAAATGCTGAAAATAAAAGAGTATTTAATCATTTGTGTAACAACTTAAAATACCTTATAAAAGACATTAAAAACCAATCAGTTCATAAATACCTCAGCACTCTAACTGGGCAAAAAGATACTGATTATTCATTATGGAAAGCAACTAAGAATATTAAAAGACCTAAACTTCAGATTCCTCCAATTAAAAATAATGAAAATTGGGCTCGAAATGCTAAACAAAAAGCAGATTTGTTTGCAAATCACCTTGAAGAAACATTCCAACCTTATCCAAAACAAACGGAAGAGGAAAATATTACACCAATAAATAAACAGGATGAAGTAAATATTACACCTGTAACATTGAAAGAACTAAAATGGGAAATCAAGAATAATCTGAATGCGTATAAGGCTCCAGGATATGATCTTATAACAGGTCAGATAATAAAACTGTTACCGGAGAAAGCGTTGAGGAAACTAGTGCATATAATTAATGCAGCATTTCGACTAAGATATGTACCAAGGCAATGGAAAGTTGCAGAAGTAATTATGATACTTAAACCGAACAAACCTCCGCATGATAAAGCTTCATATAGGCCAATTTCTCTGCTACCAACATTATCGAAACTATTTGAAAAAGTTCTTCTTAAAAGACTAAAACCAATTATCGAAGAAAGGAATCTTATCCCTTCACATCAGTTTGGATTTAGGGAAAAACATTCTACGATAGAACAAGTACATCGAATTACTGATGTAATCGAGAAATCACTAGAAAGCAAACAAATATGCTCAACTATATTCCTTGATGTAGCGCAAGCAGTTGACAAAGTATGGCACCAGGGGCTAGAATTCAAACTTCATCGAGATCTTCCGGAGCAATTTTTTCAAATTTTAAAATCATACATATCAGAGAGGCACTTCCGAGTAAAGTATGAGAATGAGTACTCCCAACTAAAAAGAATAACAGCCGGAGTACCACAAGGGAGTGTTCTTGCGCCAATCCTATATGACACGGCAATACTTGCAACAGCAAAGAACATCAATGACTCCACTAGTAAATTACAGAGGGCTACTAACCTGATATGTAATTGGACAAAGCAATGGCGAATTAAATTAAATGAAGCAAAATCAATCCAAGTGAACTTTACAAATCAAAAAGTTAACCATATACCAATAATGATAAACTCAATAGTAGTACCCCATGCAAACACTGCCAAATATCTTGGTATGACTTTAGATGCTAAGCTTAGATGGAAGGAACATATAAAAAAGAAGAGAGAAGAACTAAACATAAAATTTAGAAAAATGCATTGGCTCCTAGGGAGACAATCTGAACTAGCGATCCATAACAAACTGCTGTTATACAAACAAATTCTGAAGCCTGTATGGACATATGGTAGCCAACTCTGGGGATGTGCCAAGAAGACAAATATCAAAATCATACAAACAGTTCAAAATAAAATCCTATGATGTATTGTTAATGCACCGTGGTACATTCGAAACGACAACCTCCATCGAGATCTCAAGATTGAGCTTGTCGCGGATGAAATTAAGCATCATGCAACAAAACACTGTTGGAAGAACTAAAAACGCAAGGAAAACGTCGGGAGGCTCAGGAGAGTAAGTAAGATTTCTTTAATAAAGAAGTAGTCAATTTAGACTCCTTGTGGAAGAAAGGAGCCTGGTATTGGAGGAGAGAAGGTAGCGTTGGAGGAGTAAAAAAATAGGATTGGAAGAAGAAAAATAAAAAAAATATATAAATAAAATCAAAAAATTTAATTACATTTATGATTTATTTGAGGGTTAGTTTGAAGTTATTTGAACACATGAATTACAACAAATTCTTTCCGCCACTTAGGCTGTTGTCTTATAGCAGACAGTAATTTAATCAACAATTTAAAAACAACTTAGAAGGTTGTTACGAATTGCCTCTTTATTTGCGATATCTTCTAAATCGTCATATTCGTGAATACGAATATTTTCTTCCGGGGGCCGGGGTAAATCTACCATTTGAAGCTTCTTGATTAAGCAGATATTATATAACGCGGCACAGACATTAACAATTTTTATAACTTTTATTGGTTCATAACGGAGCTCCCTTTCACCTAAGAGACAACGAAAACTGTTCTAAAAGACTCCTATACACCTTTCAATGGAATTTCGGGCCTTTGCATGCAAAGTGTTGTATTGCGTTTGTATTAGGATTGTATACAAACGCAATACAACACTTTGTATTGTATTGTATTAGGATTGCGACATGGGGTCATTAAGTATGGTTCCAAAGGGTACCCTGAATCGCCCAGCAACCAAGTGTTGCGTGTCCCATTTTCGAAAGATGACTGCAGTTTACGCCTATCTTCTATTGAAATCTGCCATATTGCAGAATCGTGGGTTGACCCTGGCAGTCTAGCGCACACCGAAAGAATTAATAGGTCATAGTTACATATCTAAAAATTAAAAAGCACACAATTAAATTAATTCTTAATTAAATAATTCATAATCTTACCATTTGTACATTCATCGAATTATTTCCTCGTCGATCCATAAAAATGTGTTCTGTTTCGCGGGTTGCGATAACTATCGAAAGTCGATTAGAACGAAAGTGATGGTACAACATCCCACCCCAATACTAATAATTATATCGAAAATTCACATTGCCTTCAACCTCTTATATTCAATATTTAATAACACGAACTGAAAAGATGTTACAAATACTCACTCAGGTCTACCTGCGCAGGTAGAGTTTGTACAGGTTTGAAATTTTGTATTTGCTCCGGTTGTCTATACAGGTTAAAACAACTGCACAGTTTTATCATATACACAGTTTTATCATATACACACACTCAGGTAGATCTGTACAGGTACGCCCGTGCTGACATACCTAACAGATGTTCCTGCACGTGTGTAGCCGGTCTTAATAGACATGAAAATATAAAAATCGATTTTGATTTTCCAAGATTTTTTATTTTTAGCTATAGTGCTCTTTATAAGACATTCATCCCGAAAAAAGACTTTTCAGAATGTTTCCTTGTTTAAACTCTCAAAAGTCAGTCTCTCAAAAGCCCTTACCACGAAAAATTAATTTTTTTATAGTTTATTAGAAATGAGTGAAAGAAATACTTGATCCGCTTGTAGAGTTTTCAGCTTCAGTTGGACTTCAGATCAATGAGTCCAAAACGAAATACCTGATCTCTGGTTTTAGGTTGACGCTGAAGCTTTACAAAGCGGCGATCAGGACCATTGTTATGTTCGGATGTGAAAGTTGGGCGCTGACGGATGAGTACGAGAGATGGCTCCTTACATTTGAGAGAATAATCATGCGTGTGATTTACGGCCCAAAACGCGAAATAGATGGTACCAAAGAGCATAGAACCTTATAGAGATTTCATCCCGTACAAAAAATAAAAATAAATGTTGGGCACCGCAAATTCGTTTTTGGGTGCCCCTATTACATTTGTAGTGGAAATATGTTTTTTTGTCTTTCACTTCATTCGATTTTATATGAATGTAGAGAAGAGGGAGAATATAATCATTTATTTTTCGTATTTTTATTTTTTCGTATATTTTGTCTATCTTTATATTTATAATCTTTGATGGTACATACCGAGCTCTGTACAAGGTACAGGTACAGGTACAGGTACTTGCATATGCAGATGACATATGCGTGATTGGACTGAATAGCAACGGAGTGAAAGAAATACTTGATCCGCTTGTAGAGTATTCAGCTTCTGTTAGACTCCAGATCAATGAGTCCAAAACGAAATACTTGATCTCTGGTTATAGGGACAATGGCACACCAGTTTTGAGTGGCCACTACACGTTTGAGAGAGTGAGGAGGTTCAAATATTTGGGTTCTCTTATCACTCACGATAACAGTGTGGGTGAGGACATTAAAGTGCGGCTGGAAGTCATGCTTTGTATCATCTAAGGCCACTGCTAAAATCAAAACACCTATCAAGTGTCGTGAAGCTGAAGCTTTACATAGCGTTGATATGCCCGTTATTATGTTGGGATGTGAAAGTTGGGCGCTGACGGATGAGCACGAGAGATGGTTCCTTACATTTTCAGAGAAGAATCATGCGTGTGATTTACGGCCAAAACGGGAAGTACATGGTACATACCGAGCCCTGTACAATATCGAGATCAGAGATCTGATGAAGATCCCCGATATTGTACGTGAAGTAAGGTCTCAGCGAGTACGCTGGCTCGGTCACGTTCTGCGTGCTGATCCGGAACGAATTGTGCAGCGATCTCTGAAAGGAGAGCCACCATATGGTAGGCGCAGAGGTCGTTGCAGGCGACGATGGCTCCACGATGTAGAGAACGACTTGGCCTCTTCAGATTGTCTTAAACAGTATGAAGATCATGCTCAGGATCGAAACCGTTGTAGCCAGATTGTTGACTCAGTAAGGGGCCAGTAATGGCCTTTAAAACTGTTAAAAAAAAATAAAAAATAAAAAATATGTACATATATACATATGTATACTATAAGCAGACAATGACAACGAAAATGTATAGGCCAACTCCAGTATAACGATTGAGCTATTGTAAAACATTCATTTCTCTCTCATTGAGCTTTAATTTACAGGGATTGATCGGTATAGCGGAATATGGAACATGCATACTTGATAGATCCTTCACCATCGAATAATTACCATCCTTATACCCTATGTAATGGCGAGAAAGATCATTTATAGAACTAATTCCACATAGTGTTTGAGCTATTAAAAAATGCTCATTTCCCAATAATTTTAGTGAAATAAATAAAGGCTAATCTGCTTTTTAGATATCTCAAAATTGTACAAAATTAGTTCTATAATTGAGGAGCGATAATTGATGAACAATTTTTAATAGCAATATATGTAAATGAACGATTTTGCATACTTATAACATACAGGATGAATTTATGTACATATATATATATGAACCTAATTAATGTTAATACTTATTTATTTTTAAATTTCTCAGTTGAGTGTAATCTACTTTTTCGTTCTAACACAAATTTTATTTTTGGTTAAAAAAGCCTTTCAAAAATTGTGTGTTTCTTAATAAATAAACCAATTTTTAAGAAGCCTTTTTTCGGGACGAGCTTTCGTGTTAACGTTTTAACAAGTTTAAGCGGTTTATATCTACTTCATTAATAATTCTTTAACATTTGTAATTTAGTTAAATTTCATATTATCATTTCATTTAAAGCTAAATTAGCCGCTTCAACATTCTACAAACATATGGTCGCTCATTAAATTGTTAATTTTTAATGCAAATGAAAAATAAAATAAATAAACTTATTTGTAATCCGTCCGTTGTGAGAAATTTGTTTAATGAGCATTTTGTGAGTAAGAATTTGGTTGAGAATACACCGCGAACGAATATATTTTTAAATTACTTAAATAATGAAAATCACTAGCTTCAACTAAAATTAACAGAATATAATAAAATTAAAAAATTGAAAGGTCCAAATCACTCACTCAATCTTCAAAATAGGTGACGATTATCTGGCTCAAACTAGCGAGTTGTGTTTGTTCTAAGTATCATCTCTAAGTTATAATAAATGCCAATCAGTTAGGAAATCTTACTTTAAAATCAAACATATTACCAGGTTACACACAACTTATATCAGAGCCACCTATATATACACAAAGAAATTCATGTAATATGTGTGTTTATAGACAACTCAATTTCGACGTGTTGATCATCTCATATTACTATTTGAAAAACTGAAAAAATTTGGTATAACAGATAAAGAATTAAAGTTAAACATATCATATCTTACCAACAGATGATGTTAACAAGTAAAGATAAAATACAAATTATCCGGTTTAAAAATAATAGAAAAAGGAGGGCCCCAAGGATGTATCCTTGGTCCAATCCTAAACAATATTTTTACAGGTAAATTTGAACTATACACCGATGATCTTGCTGGAGTGTTTTGTTCAATTGATCCTAATAAGTTAAAAACATCCTAACATGATCCTAATAAGTTAAAAAAATTAAAAACATTTATTGAAGAAGATTTATCAACAATTTATAATCTTTTGGAAATTAATTTAAGTAAACCTAACTACATTTTCTTTGAAAAAAGTGATACAGAGTGTATAGCTCTGTGGCTGCTTCAGTAATAGGGGTTTGTCTCATGTGACCTTTGTAGATATAAGAATAAGCTAATGTGTAACTGGACAATCTCGAGTACCACCAGTTTTGGAGCTATTTATTGAAAATGAGAGCTTCTTATTTCAACATGAAAATGCAATTTTTTTATTACCGGGGACACCTGACAGTTTTAGAACCATAATTCATGGTTTTGATTTTTTTTATATTTAAATAACCGTGTATAAATAACCGTATTTTTCAAACTGCAATTCAAAATTGCACATTTGGTTTGTGAAGTTTCCACCGGAAAAAAATTTCATTGGATTGGTCAATTTGCTATTCTGTATCTCGCTTCGTTGGATAAATTGTAATGCGTTGGAAAAATTTTCCTATTCTGTAACTATTACATTTGAATTTTTAATTATATTTGTAAAATATTTCCGTCAGATAATGGTATTGGAATTTTCTTGTACATTTTTGGTGGAAAATATATAGCTTGCTTTGACATTATTTATCATGACATTATCTGCCTTGGCGACTGGTTTTGTCGTTTAGATACTACTTTCTGAATTTTTGTCATCTTTTTTACCCCAACATTTTTTTTTGTATGTTTCAAAAAATCGTGATCTACCAAATTTTCTCGATGAATATTGTTTAGTCAACGGTAATTTAATTCTTTTCTTTTAGTTTATTTCTTTTTCAATAAGTACTATTCAAGGCTGACTCAGGTATAATCAACTCAACAAGAACTATGTACATGCGTTTGGAAAATATAAATTCGGTTGTTTTAATTAAACGTTGCTAGTTTTAAGTAAGAATGAATAAAAGCTTCTTCTTAGTTTCTCTTATTCTTATTCCTTTATGTTTTCAGCGATTACTTTGTCATCGTAAAATTTGATAATTAAAAAAAATGGTTCCACGTAAAGCACAAAAAAAGTCATATAAAATTACAAACTATACAAATTATGTTTAAGTTAATAATTCACATAACAGGTAAAATAAAAACTCGAGTACCACTGAATTGCTTATAAAAATACGATTTACTTGATATGTCACATCATCCATATTGTAATTTAAAATTTAATTCATAAAGTACAATACCTACCCTGCTCCAGACGATTTTCTAGAAAATAAAGTAAATAAATATTGAGTTTGATGTTTATATGCTTTCACAAAAATTAATTATCTGCTGTATGTTCTGAGATATTTGCTGAGCAACGAAAAATCAACTAGCATTGTATGTAAAATAAAAATAATGAAACCTTCTCTCCTTCCTTAAAACGAAAATCCTAATTCAATCTTATACTTATGCATATGCATAAATTAGCTTTCAACTCAACTATAAATTAATTAAACAATGTATGTTTATAACATACATATATATGTATATACATATGTATGTATTATTATTATAAAGTTTCACTCTTTCTCCCATACGTTTACCAAAATTTGAATTCTACACTGTGAAGTAAAGAGGAATCAATCATTTATGGTGTTAATGGAAATGCTCATAATATGAAAATTTTAATATTTTATTTTTTTATTGCTACAATGTTTATGTGGTTTTTGAAAATTAAAATAGAATAACACTTTAGTAAAATGTAATTTATAATTAAATTCTTAAGAGTGGTATTTGTATAAGTAGTTAAAGTGTTTTATCATGAGAAATTTGATTCTATTCTAATGGCTTTTCGCGCACTAACTAATATGGCCGAAACTAGGTTGAAATACTTTTTATGTTCATTGTTTTTGTTATTCTTGGTTTCTTTCTAAAATTTATGTTTTTACAATATTTAAACTATTAGTTATACAGAAACTGCACAGAACCAAATAATTTTCATATTTTGAGAAAGCACACATTTACTTGAATTATATATATAATAATTATATACATACTTATACATATATGTATATATAAGTACATACGAGTATGTATATGTACAATGTAAATATTATAAATTTATTTTCATTTTAACCACAATCGTTACAATATTTAAAACTTTTCTTATGGTTTGGTATACAAATTGAAAATCATTATATTATTTAACACAACTTTGTAAATATGCAGCAAATACGTACATAAGTACATAATATGTACTATATAATATATATACACTTCCCAGTGGAATAACAGTTGCGTGAGATTTAAATATGTCTAAGTACTCGTTTGGTTTTATGATTGATTGACAATTTTTTACCTGATATTTCAAAAAACCGGTAAAGTAAAAGCATAAAGGTTGATTTCGAAAATTAAAATTGAATACCTTTTTTTCGATTTTCGCAAACACACGATCGGGAGGTATAAATGAATGGCCAGCAAACGGAAAAATAATTTCTAATGAAGTGATACTGGCCGGGGCCGTCTCTTTCAGGAGCCAATAAGAACACATTACAAGCATTATCGTGTTCTTGTTCTGGCCTCCACATCCGGCAGCGACTAGGCGAATACGTTTCTTGTTATTTAAACTGATATTTTGAAGGCGATGATGCACAGCCGATTCAATATGATACGATCCCTTGGGGTATTCATTCTCAGTCCAGGTATATAAAAACACGTTGTTTGTCGTTAATTGAGTTTTCGACGATCCCACGACGACACCAAAATTGTACCTACATACGAGTATACAGCTGACGACTGTAATATTCCGCGTGGTCGGCCACTTTGGGAAGCACCATATTTTTTTGGCAGTCATAGTGACTATGTCCTTTTGCTCTTGTAATAAATGATAGAAAGCTTGAGCAAGTCCCTTGTGCACTAATCTATCTATCATTAAGGATTGCTTTTTCTTAGGGTCTTTTTCCCATCTCATACGCTCTGCTAACATTATACACACCGAACACTGGTCTGCATATGGAGTCTTGAATCAAATATTAAAGTTCTGATTGAACACATTGCGGAAGAAGCTTTACGTCACATTGTTATCTGGAACCTAGCTCAAAAATAAACGGTAAATAAAATTAAAATGCTCACCTTTTATTACAAAACACGTCTTTGCCTAGCCAAATTTTAAATTGAACTGAAAACTTAGTTTTTCTGTCAAAAATTTGGCACTAAAATATTTAATTTGGATTAAAATTATAGACGGATTTTTTATAAATGTAGTTTTGAATGTATCTTGAAAAAACAAACCAAAGCAAGCCAGTTTAATAAACAAAACCTTCATGATTGACGATATTTTTTACTGAGCTTAAAATAATGGACCTGCTGCCAGCCGCACTTTAATATCCTACCCTACTCACGCTGTTATCGTGAGTGATAAGAGAACCCAACAATTTGAACCTTCTCACTCCCTCAAACGTGTAGTGGCCACTACTAAAATCTGGTGTGCCATTGTGCCTATAACCAGAGATCATGTATTTCGTTTTGGACTCAGTGATCTGAAGTCCTACGTTTCCAGACCACAAACTCTCTCGATTGATCGAGTGAAAGCCCTGCCAGAAATCCAGGAAACCCTGATGTCCTGGGATGGATGTCTCATAATATTTAGATAGAATCATCCGGAGCGATCAGTGACTGATCGATTCGAACGAAATCCTCCTTGATTGTCACCAATAAGGCCCTCCGCTAGAGGAGTGATTCTATCCAATATAATGTAGGACAATAACTTTTATGCTGTGCAAAGGAGTGCTATACCGCGATAATTCTCACACTTCAAGTGGTTTCTCTTTTTGTAGATTGGGCATATCGCGGCCACTTTCCATTCATCAGGCATAACTTCGGTTCTCCATACTAATGGAATAAGGTCGAAAAGACAGTTCCACAAAGTATCTCTTCTGAATATCAAGAGTTCCGAATTAATGGAGTCCACCCCAGGTGAGCGGTTTCGTTTTAATCTCTGCATGGCCTTAGTACTCCCTCCTCATGGGAAGGGTTCTCAATGCAAATCTCCGATGTCTGTATTTGAGTTGACTCAACTATGACACGCAGATATAGCCTTGTTGAACTGCGGCCAATACAGCTGCTTTTTGAATGCGAATTTCCATACCAGTGATTCAAAAACCACGACAGACGTCATTTAAAATTTGAATCAAGAAACACTATGTTTGCTTAAACATGTTTACATATTTTTTATTTATGTATGTAAAATACATAAATTCTTTTATTTTAACCACAATATTTACACTTATTTTCTAAAATAATTGTTCGTATTCTATCTATGCACTTTTCTGTTGCAGGTAGCACTCACAAGTAGAGTTTCATCCACTTCATCGAAACACATAATGCCATTTGCTAAAGAGGATGATGTTTTTTCCATTATGAGATTTTATAAAAACAATTTGCATTCTGCTACAGTTTTTAAATACTCCCTACGTTTTTCCGATGTCATCAAAGGGATAGTTTTGTAGTTTGGAATAACATCAACTGCATATGTTATCAAAGCTCCACAATTATAATTATCTTTTTGTAGTGGTAGAGTATAATTTATCTCACTTTTAATAAAAATTATTCCCTAAACTGCCCAATTCATTAGAAATTATTGCATAAACTGCCCACTTCTTACGAAATTCGTTCTTTTTCGGGCTTTTTTACATATTTGGATATGAAATATCGAAGTTAAAAATCTGTTGTGCCGCCAGAAAATGGAGAACACAATGGCCTTAAATTTTAATAAATTGTATTTCTTTGAGCTTAATTTATAATTTTAATAAATTGTATTTCTTTTGTCTTACATTAATAATAATAATTTTTGATGCAAAACTTCTTTCATATCTCAACGCTTGGATGTATTGGTTTCGGATGCTACAATCTCTACATCATCATCATCGAAAGAATAATTCATTAGAATTTACAATTTCCTATTTCGTCCAAATTTATCTGATGGGTCTGTGCTTAGTTCATGGTCGATATTTACAGAATTATCTGCTTGGAATTGACCGTCAATCGTCATAAATTTCATTTATCAAATGTTGAAGTTCAGTGTATGTGGTGGTTTCTAAAATAGATACATTAGTACTGGATTCTGGGGTGAGAAAACCCTAATTTTTCAAATATTTTTGAATTGTTTTTTTCGTTTTGATTTTGATGGCATTATTCAATGTTCAATTCAAAATTCATTATAAATTTTTATGGTCTTCGTAATTTCTGATACTATTTTGACACTCTCCATTTTAATTTAAATCAATGTTAAAATTAGTTTCCGATAATTCAACTTAATTGTTTGGATGTCATTGTCAAGGGGTTGAAGAGCTGCCGTAGTATTTGGTTGCATATAAATTAGGAGAGTGTTCGATAGTAACAATTTTTAATGCGAAGACGGAGTAATATGAATCTCTTTTGCCGCTCCATTTCCAATTTAGGTCAACCATGGCAATTTTGTTTTGTCTAAACTATTGAAGCATCTATAATTGTGGCTCTTGTCTATTATAAGAGGCTTGTACACTACACCATTTGCAAACACCGTAAGCAGCACTCTGGTTTGATATTTTGAGAACTTCCCCTTCGAAGATTAATAAATTTTAATTAATAATTTTTAATTTTTTAATTAATTAATAAATTTCACAAACAATTATGAAAACAATCAAGCCATCCATTAGAGGCTTTAAAATATAGCAGGCTCAACTGTTTTGCAATACTTAATGCTATTTACTGTAAAATAGGGGCTGAAATTGGAATGATTTTGAACCGCGCAGTGCAGAAAATAGCTTCACAACATGTGATTATTATTGCCCGAACTATACTTCGCCAAAATGGATTCCTTATTTCTTAAGACATTGTAAATCTGCGTCTTTCCACATTTCAAATGTTTAGTGCACAATTTGAAGAACAGATTTCTTTTACTTGTTCATTTGAATGATTTGATACTTTTCCTTTAAGTTATGGTTTGTAATTCTCATCACAGAAATTTTATTAATTATCTACATAAAATTAATTCAATCAACATCACAGTCGCTCGTTACGTTGAAAATTTTGATAAATAACTAATGTTTTTTGTTCGCACTATAAAATCAAGTTGGCTGTAATTCCGTATCTAAGTTTTATAATTGACGATTGTAAAAGTAGGCTAAGCTCCTCTCGCGGAAAAAATGATTATTTAAAATAACGATCCATTTGAAGTTTGTGTTGTTGTTTTTGTGTTCGAAATTAGGTGGCTGTGTGTTTTTAAACATCAATTGATAGATAGTTTTATTTTAAACGTCAATGGATAGATAGTTTTATTTTTATTTTAGACGTTAATGGATAGATAATTTTATTTTAGAAAAATACGTGGAATCCGTGATGCTTCAATCGTCAATAGGAATTTTGTACAAAAAACAAATCGTAAGCTTCTCACAAATTTTCGGGGTAAAGGTAAATTTTCAATGAAGTGGGATTCATTGGAACATTTTTCAATAATATTTTTACGGGTCTGACAAGTTTCCGTTATAGAAGAATTTTGGGTACTAATTTTAAATATTTATTTGTTATGTTGTCATTTGTCTCATAAATTGAATTTTCTATCAACGTTATGATTTTAAAATAGCCTACATTGATATATAAATTTCAAATTTAAGATAATTAATTATAGTACTAAAAACTGTGAAATTATGATCATAGTTGCTCCAATTAATTATAGCGGCAAGACATAGCAATAGTACACAAATGCATAAAACTATTTCAATTTTGGAACGTCGCTTGGTTGTCATTAATATTAGATGATTGACTTTGAACCATATTCGGTTTCTAAATAATTTTTATTCAATTGTTGTTATTTCCAAGGTTTTTTAATGTTTACGTGGTGAATTGTGCTTGAAAATTAACGAGGAAATTATAAGTTTTAAATTATTTTTTATCAGATCAAGTATTTTATTTCACAATTATTTTCTGTATTACGTTCTAGTTTTTACAATTATATTTCTGATGATGAATGGAAATTCCATTCGAAACGAAATGAATAAATATAACATTTGTACCCAAAAATAGGCTTAATTTTATTGAAACAAATAATAAAGTCCGCCTAATAACCTCTTCTTCTTATGTGCATATGTACTAAATACATATATAATTATATAAATAAATATACATATACAAACAAAAGTATATAATATTGAAAGTTATCTGGTACATATTTACCACACCAAACCAAATAATTATATTTGTTAAATTGTTGATCAATATCGTAATTTAAAACAAAAATATTAGCAATTCAAAAATAAATAAATTATGTATTTGATAAAATGAAAATTATTTAAAAGGAAATTCGATGGAAATATATATTTTAAAGTTCGAAATGAAAAGTAGAGCTTTCGTCTGACAGTATGACAAAAAAAAAAGTTTATTGTTTGTTTTAGTTGCGTTTTATATATTCAATTTTAGATACGTATATTGAGTTACCCAAAAAATAAAATTTTTAATTAATTTTTATCAAAAATAAAATATGTATACGTACTCGTATGTACGTATAAAAAATTCACCATCATAATATTTAATGCTTTGATGACATTTTTACTGTATAACATATTTTTTCGGGGCAGCTTTATATTTTTTCGATAGAAAATTGAAAAAAAAAAACCAAATTCATAATCGTTTACAGAGTTTTATAAAAAACCGTTTTTTTTATCGAAACTCAATCATACAGTTTTATCCTGTTTATGGTGGAAATAATTATACAATATTTAATATTCACTTTATGTAGATATCAACATTATCCAAAAAATTGTTTGGTTGTAATAATCTATTGCTTAAGCTTCGTTAAGTTTAAACACGTTCGTAAGATTCGTTGTCAAAAAATAAATCGAAATTTTGGTATGCAACGGCCTAAAGTAAACTTCGATAAATTAATTAAATTGGCGCTTTTAATAGAATTTTAAGCTATATATAAAATATATTTTTAAAGTTATAGATTTTAATATTTTGAAATTATTCATTAACTATAGTACCTATACTATACAGGGAACTAGTAATATGGTTTTAAATCTAATTTTTGATGTTAATATTATATATTCAATAAAAATTAAAGCATATACTCATATACCCATGAGAGTTGCTAGCCTAATTATCGGAAATCAAGAAATCCAAACGCAACGGATTCACATTGGGCGGCTTCTTGATTAGCGTCTGTCCTCCAAGTTAAGAGCGGCTGTTATTAATACCTGGCAGTAGGTTTAAAATGCTAGAGGAAGACCACTCGACAAAAAACCGGCATGAGTGATAAAGAAGGTGAAAACCTTACGGTACATGGATCCGGAACCCCAGTACTGGCGAAATGGTGGTGTGGACACGGGCTTCCAGTCGTCGATATCCAGCGACCGCAATGATTTGTCAAAGTCAAATAATGATAACCCCTTTGGACGTAGCTTCAAAGTACCGAGATCACCAACATCATCAGTTAGTACCTATGAAAAAGAAAACGAAGAACTTCGTAAACAAATAAGTAAAGTAGAAAAGATCACATCTCAACTTAGTATAGAGATTAACATAAGAATAAAAACTTACGATAACTTAAGAATAAAAATGGAAAGCTGAAGCAAGTACTTCTAGCCAAAGAAATACAGGACCAGACTGCACCAGAATTCCTCACTGATGAAGATGAAATCCTTAAAAAAAACAGAAAGCAGCGACCTTCTAAAAAATAAAAGCTGAATCTTCCCCAGAAACTGCAGGTTCGAGCCAATCCCCAAAATCAAATGACATGTTTGAAATTCAACAAGAGGTTGAGATAGCCAAACCCAAGGATAAGGCTCCGCCTCCAATCAATATGATGGGAGCAACTGGCACTAAAATATATGGCACTATTCAGTCACTTATGAAATCAATTAATGGTTTGAAGATAGAAAACGCCACAAACATAATTAAAAAAGAAATACAGGAAACTGATCAAGGAGTCAAAATTAAGAGGAGAGGACTCCCATTATTCATGCTTACTTTTAATAATAAAGAGAAAGTAGAAAACATCTTAACCATTAAAGCTATTCTCAATATGAGGGTTAGAATTGAACTCCAGTTCTTGAAAAAATACTTAGAAGTATAGAAGCTTTAAACATGCGCATAGCGAAAACTGAAAAGAGCATTGAAGCCGTACATAAACGGCTAAATAAGCAAGAAACAATGAATGAATTCACTTCTATGATGTACTAATATGCATAACAGTAAAACATTAAGAACTGCCAACTGGAATGCAAATGGGCTACTGCCCCAAACTCCGAAGCTAGAAATTTTCTTACACATGCAAAGATAGACATATGCCTAATATCAGAATCTCTCTTTACAGAAGTGTCATTCGGCAAGAATTCATGGATACCGCTGCTACCATGCCATCCATCCAGCTAGGAAAGCAAGAGGAAAATATCAAACACTGCGAAGGAGTTACTAATAGAAAAGAAAATTATGCAAGTATCAACCATTAACGTTCGACTAAGGCTGCGGACCAATCCACGGGTCAATCAATTACTAAGGTAAAAGTCGATTTTTAGTATTTTTATTTTATTGAAATACGTGATTTTGTTTATTTTCAGCTTACTCAATCCGAAGATCATTAAAAAATGAACAACCTACACCTTAAATATTTACTTTTGTGTACTCGCTTTATCCTACTTTTTGATAGAGTAAAGGAATTTACCGAAAAGTCGACTTTTATCCGTGAATTGGTCTAAATAATGAAAACGAATATAGCAATTCATCTATATACTGTCCACCACGTCACCAACTGACTAAAGAACATTATGTCGCGTTGCTTAAATCGCTTGGAACCAACTTCATAATTAGGGGAGACTTCAATGCTAAGAATACATACTGGGGATCGAGACTATCAACACGTAAGGGTAAAAACCTGTTTGGAGCAGGGCAAGAGTTAAACTGTGAGTTTTGCAATAATGGAAGGGACTGAGCCTAAAGCAACTAAATCTTCTGTACAACAAAATACATCAACATTAATCACCATAAGTGCTAATAATGATTCTGCGGTTGATTGTACAATGATTGAAACATTAAAAAAATACAAAATCCGTGTCAAAAAGATTTGTTGGACGCTACCTGCTCTTCCTGGTTGGAATTAGATGGGAATCTTATAAATATGAATCATTCAATTCAAACGACAATCATTACTGATGGTCATTGAAAGCAAATTGGAATTTGTGAAAACTAGAGTGCCGAAGGTTGAAGCTCAAAACGAATATCTCATGCAACAATTATTCCTCCTGTTTACCAGAAACGGAAATAATATTTTAGATTAAAAACTTCGGTAATTTTATTGACGAAAGAATCTAAAAAATTATGATATCGACAGCTATTTCACAAAAACAATGCAATCTAATAACAAAAATAATGCACATCTCTTTATTAAATTTAACCACCAATTAACTAAAAATGCCGTAATATCATCTCTAATCATGAAGAGCTAATTGTGTAGCTCTTATATAAGAGTATCAAGATCCAAGTACAGCCTTAAATATTAGTTATCGTTTTAGTCAATTTTACTCTAATCTGTTATATGAGGGCCGCGTGTGTGAATATGTTAAAAATATTTAGAGTATGTGTATAAATATAAGAGTATATGTAAATATATATGTACATAATATGTATATACATACATCCATAATAATAAAAATTTATTGTTCATAGCTTCACAGTTAAATCCATAATTCATAAGATGCTAGAATATTTTGTTCGGCAAAATCTTGCACTTTTGGTAATGCCATAGGCACCATTGCGATGAGTGTTAAATGGCCAGAAAACAAATATGACGAATACATCAATTACAAAGAATTTTATTCCATACAATTGTAAGCTGTAGTTGAAGGTGCGTACATGATACAAAAAATAAAAATTCTGACGCACAAAAATTCACCACGAAGTTAGCTGTATGAGTTGAAATATTCACTACTCGAAATATAATTTGATCAGTATAGCCTTTGTAAATAACGAAAATATTATGACTTTTGAGTGAAAACTTTTGTTTAACTATACATATACTCAAAATGACAATTCTTTGTTTATTTACAAATAAACAAGGAACAAAACAAGTTGCTATTTTGGAATTTCTGATAAAGGAACATTTTTTTAGGCAAAATATGTTCCATTGACCAAACAATAACAAAACAAGTACAATATAATTTTCAGTTTTGTTAATATGGCTGTCCTGGTGAAATTTTATTCGAGTTGAGAATATTTCAACTCAGATAGCTAACTTCGTGGTGAATTTTTGTGCACCAGAATATTTTTTTTTCATCATGAACGCGACTTGACAGCACCTACATTTTCAATGATGTTTTCGTTGGTTTTCTTGGATCGGTACATGGTACCAGAGTTTTCAAAAGCGCCAGCTATAAAAATAATGGTACATATTTGCTTGGAGATAGTGGCTACCCTTGTCAATTACCACCCGTAGCTGTTATTACCCCATATAAAAACGCTGTCAGACCACAACAAAAATCAAACATCGCTCATAGTATAGTAGGGCTCGCAATATTGTTGAATGGGCCTTCGAAATATTAAAAATGAGATGGCGAAATATTTTTGATCGGTCACTAGAACTGAAAATCGAGAATTGCATAAAGACGGTATTTCCGGCATGCATACTACATAATATATGTATGAACAATGGTGATATAGGACCGGCAACGGAAGTGAATGCACTTATGAAGCAATTTGATAAACAGAAGCAATTATTTTCCGAATAGGCTATTAGAAAATTGAGTTTAGTAAAACCTTACACAATTTTTCACTTTTTGTATACATTTTTATTAAAAATACTTCACTTTATTTCATTATGGTAATTCAATAATTTGAACTAAATCATCAAATGCGCATTCCACAAACTAACTGACACAAAATGTACGCACAATTAGTGATTCCCCGTTAAACTAGAAACTATTTATTCACTCCTGTAATGCTGCAATATTAACACACACTAAAAAATTATCATTGAAGTTTCTGTGCTGGGATGTTCTGCCATCACATTTTCGATAATCGATGACATTTGTGTCTCTTTTTTCACGAACAAAATTGCATTCTATTTCGTAATTAATTATGCAATTTCTATTGTAATCATACCCTGCTCGATTCTATTTCTATAAATTGTTTCGATAAAATATCACCAATATTTTTATTTTCGATGGCAAGTGAAAAGAGGAAAAGAGATAGTTTTCAAATTTATTCTAATAGGCTGAGACCGCAATAGAAAAATCCTAATCCTTAATTTAAAAAACACCATGGAACGCATTTTTGTTCGTGAAAAAAGAAACACAAATGTCTATCGATTATCGCAAATGTGATGGTAGAATATACCAGCACAGTTTTCTTGTTACGTAATTTTTCTCATTCTGTGTTTAGAGATGCAATTTAAATATTTTAGCAACCAACGGTTGTGCTATATTAAATAATCAAAGCTTGACGTACTATACACGCCTTTCTGACAATCCAATCATTTGGGACTACATCATATCTTATTCATTAAAATTAAAGTTTAATTAATCCTATTATGATATTTAGATCATCGTGTTTTACTATTAAACGCAGGTTTCAAAATAAATTCTAAACCAATCGATGATTTATTTAATACCTGCATTTACCAAAGTAGTTTTGAGGATGTTATTCATTATTTACGTAGTCTAGCTGTTAAACAAACATACTTATATTATAAAAACGCCCTCAAATTCATTTAATTGGACTAATAAAGACTTCATTCGATTATTTAAAATTCTATATTATTTCTATGTTAAATATAAATAATATCCGCTAAATGAGTATTACGAAGAAATATTTAAAAAATATAGGAACTTTCAAAGATTCAAATTAAAAAAAGAATTTTATAATCGACAATTAACAAAGACGAAGGATAACGCTAGGAAGTGATGGAAGGTGCTAAAATATTTAATATTTGAGACTCGGATAAAGTAATTCTGCAAACAATAAATAATAATATCCACCGACAACCCGCAAGAAGATGCCGAAATATTTAATGATTCTTTTATATATGTTGCTGAGAACTTAGTTCACAAGTACACTCTTTTGATTTCTCATTTTAAACACTATTTAAATTACAAAATCTTACCACACTTCTTATACCTTCGATTCTCTAAACAATATCATGCTCAAATTAAATAAAGGAGCAGCCAATGGAAATGATAATATATCCTTGAAATGTTTATCAAAAATATTATTTTTCCGGAATGTCGTCATGTAGGCTCATTAATATAAAGCGATTGATAAGGACACTTTCCCAAATACACTAAAATTATGTAAAAGTATACCATTATTTAAAAATGGTAATAAATTGAATCCATCTAATTATAGAACTGTTTGCAAGTTTTACTGAGCGATCTCAATTCACAATTGTAAATAAGGAAAGAAGCACGGTCTCGGAAGTTAAAACTGGTGTTCCTCATAAAAAAAAAATTATTAGGCAAGCTTAAAAAAGATTGAAGTACGCTTCAATTTAATTTGGTTAATGAAATCCATTCTTATCTGACTCTTACTCACCAAAGAGTTAATTTTTACATTATTGATGCAGAACGGTAAAAGCGACAAGAAATCCTTTTTATAGAATTAATTATGTCTAATAATTTACCACTTGAAATAAGAAACCTAAACAGCTTGATAAAATTTAAAATTCAAGTAAAGAATCGTTTACTTCATAAATAGAACTCACAGTTACCCCCCGTATAATAATAGATTCCGAATCATTGAGTTATTGTGTCCAATTTGTTTGATTATATTGTATAACATATTGTAATAAATATATAAGAACTCTCATGTTTCAACTTTAGTTTTTTACTTAAGTTATAAGGATACAACGACCAAATACATTTGTCTTTCGGTGATATCGCTTGAGTAAATAGAATAAAGAGCGTCACCGCTAAAGCAGAGAAATAATTTCTATACATTTGAATATAATTTTAATTTGCGTTGTGCCGACCGACATTGGTTGTGTCAGCATCGTATACTTTCTTCGTATTTTAATGACACATACACGGGCGTCGTAGATGTATCTTACCTTTAGTCACGTTGGTTGCATCGAGTTTAGCTTATGGGTAACCCTAACCTACTAATCAGTATGAAATTTAAGTCCCAAGGCGACATCTGTAATTGTAATATGTATGTTAAATGACATTACGGACCATCGAAATCTTTAAGAATTTTCGATCAGTTTCGTTAAATTGACACTTGAGCAAAACTTAACAGGGCGACAAATTTTGCCCAAACTAAAGGAATATAGAACTGAAAATTCCATAAGGTTTCTTACTGATTTGTTACAGACTCGCTGGTTAGAGCATAATTCTATTAGACAAAGTTTTTTTGTTGCACAAAAACTAAAATTAATTTGTCTACTGAAACGACTAAAGATCAGTTACTCTTATCAAAATATTTTAACAATGACGAAATTATATCAGTGAATCAGTGATTTCACGATTTTGATTTCGTTTCAATACGAGCAGACAAACAGTAATTTTTTTATTTAACATATGAGCAACATAAATGAAAATATAAATTATAAACATACTAGCGTTAAACAAAAATTCACTATAATATGCAAATTGTAATGCGATTCAAATTATGGTATAGCATTTTTTTCGATACAAGGTTTATAGCTAAATTGATTACAAGATTAGACTTATAACGCACGTTATAAGCTTATAACGAAAATCGAAGCGAAAATTTTTAACTGTGCGGTTGAGCATATCGGTAATCGATTATTATCCCTATTCTCGAGTGTGTCGAAATATTTAAATTCAGCGAGTAATATCTCGAAAACAAGCTGTGCGATATATTTTTGTAGTTTCAATTTGCTGCACTCCCTCCTCTTGGAACGAAAATCATTTAAAGGTGATATATACCACGGTATTTCAGACAATATGAGTTTTAATTGGACTAACAATAAAGAATTTGCGCAGCTTGCGGGGTACTGGATATGGTCCAGTATCCTATTGATTTGAATGGCTTGGTTCTCTAGGAACTACAGCTTTCATGTATTAATACGAAGTTAGTATATGAAATTTGAAGTATCTATTTGAGTTCGAATTTTGACCGTTGATGAAGAATGTACCCCGAAATTTGATGTATTGACTATACACTACCTCTGTTGGAATACATAGTTGGTCTTCCTCGAATACCCAATAATATACGGTTTTAAGATCAAAACTACAATACATCCCGTATTACATCGTACTGTTAAAGTGGCTTTAAGTTGGCATCGTTCTACAAGACTATTCGCTTTCGTGTTATATACTGATGTCAGAGTACGATGTAAACCTAGGAGCTTCAAGAGCTCGCTAAACATTGTTGCTTTTAATTGTGTTCATTGGTCTGTCGTTATATATAGTAAGACTCCATATCTACAGATATACTTATTACGATCTTATTTACGATTAATATTCATTTCTCGGATTAAATAAGCTTCCGGCCAACGTTAGAATGGACTGATATGTATTCGATTTGGCTAGTGAACTAACTAGATCCAGGTGTAGGAGTTCAAACGTCCTATTTGGTATCTCGAATTTAGCAAGATCAGGTTTTTTGCGTATCGAGAACTTTTGACGTTGGGTAAAAGATGTTGCCCATGCTTGTATCAGTATTTATTCTTGGTCAAGAGTGCTTTGCAGATAGGCCATGTGGACTATCGCAATTGTTTCTCGTATGTCCGTGGGAACGAAGGGTCGGTTTTTACCTGCTGTTGGTTCTCTGGTAATTAGACATATTGCAGATTAACTATTGATATCTAATTCCGAACTGAAATTAATTCTCTGCAATTCACCGCCACAAACTATAATTGCATCACTTTTAATCAAAAATTTTCAATTTATTTATAAAATTGATTGCAATATTTCAATTTGTACTTTTCAATATGCAAGCTATAATTCAGCGTTTAACAGTTCTACCATCTCTTGGTTTTTTCGAATGTTTGAATATTCATGATGCTTCATATACACAATATACTGCCTTAAGAGAATTATCTTCATTTTTAAGCATCTTAATTAACTTCTGCAACCATTCAATTCATTTGCTTTTTTATCATGTTGGATTCATCCAATGCATTATTAGCATTACATTGTTCTCGGTAAAGCATTATTATGTAAAGTACATTTTATATATTTTTTATTCCTGAGTCTATACGGCGGTGTTTTTATATATTTTGTTGTTTCATTATAGTGTATTGTCCAGGTGATCACTTCGAGATATACTAGACACATTTAGTCGTTTTTACATAGTTGCAACGTTTGAATATAGACTATGTTTATTCATGGTTATAGACGGCCAACGCCTATCCTACCAAATTGAAGCACACCCAACACAAAACACGGGAACTACTGCACAATTATTTATCAAAATAAACAAAAAGTATGTAATACGTGATACGTTATACTCGTATGATATCATATAACTTTATAAATTTAAATCGCGAAGACCTCGGTTTCCCGCATGAGAGGCATTTCGTTCCCTAACGGACTTCTCATCACCTCTTGATTCCTACGATCTTAAATGCATCCATCTTATTGTTCTCATATAAAAAACGAAAATTTTGTGATTGTAAAAAGCTAGTAATCGAAATAACATATTCTTATATCTATATACTGTTGTATTTTAAAATCACTTAAAAATTGAAAATATAAAGTTTAAAAACATCAATCTGTATACGCAAATCCAGAATTCGATTAACTTTAACATTTATTTTATTCGTTGTTTCGATGATTTTATTATCATTTGAGTTTTATCGCGAAAGTATGAGTCTATACGCGAGTTGAATAAATTGAAAATTTGATTTTTAAGATTTAAGGTAATTGAAATAAATGGATATTCTTATGTATCGATCTCGCGAAAAAAACATACTGTTTAAATTCACTAGAAGTTACAATATGGAATATTTGTAAGATTTAATTTAAGTGATGTTAAAGCCCACCATATTGAGGAGGAAATGATTTGAAATATGAGTTGCACTATATTGAAACGCCCATATTCATGCATACATAAGTTTATTTAATTAAATATTTTTTACATTCTACACCTTCAATCAATATATGCTATTCATAATTTAAATAATTTCAGTTTTGATTTAATAGGACGTATATTCACATTTCCAATGGCATTAATTATATTGGTAGACGCCATGGGCAGAATATTCGTCATATTTTATGATGTGCGAGTAAAAACCGAAATATAATTTTTATTTTCAAATATAAATCAACAAACTAATGTTAATGCGTTTAAAGCATTAAATACGGAATTGGTCCACAAAATACAAATAGAAATAATTAAATACAAAATATGGTATGCAGTGAGCAGTTGCCTAAATTAATATATATCCTCGGAAATTGTTACCCCCATTTATTAATTTAAAAGTTCCTATTATAAGGAATTTATTTCTTTAAAATTTAATTGCGAAAATATATGTATTTTTGTCGGAAAGTATTATCGGCCCAACCAAAAGATTTTATTTTATATTTTTGAATGTCAATTTTATAATGAAATTGTGAAACTAGAGAATGTTCGTCTGCAAGAAGTAACGGCAAAGTATAAAGAAAAACTAAGAAAACGGAGGAATTTACGCGAAAATGGAAATGTTTTAATATTTATTTTCCTCTGCTGAAACGTTTGTCCGGTTTTATGTTTCTCCATAATCTGCTATTGCGTTTTCTTACAACAACTTTAAGACGGTGCTATGCTTCTCCGCTCTTTTGCGTACGCCGAAAATTCCTTTTTGATGCGTCTTCAACCCACCAAAAAACATACCATGACTAATATGTACCGTGATTTTCTGTTTAACATTCTGTTGGATGCTAAATTCCTCGTTTCTTTCGTATTTCGCTGTTACTTTGTCTTTTTGCACTTGGCGCCAAACAATTTACCGAAAATGAACAAGGCAAGCTTTAAAAGTTCTATAGAAGTAAAAAAAGCGCACACAGCTAATGAAATAGTATTTCAAAAATCGGCTATAATTTTTCCGGTTTCAAACTAATGTTATGTTCATCCGAGTAGCAAGTATTTTGTTTATCATCAAACCAAATACGAGAGAGAATACTTGGTTTTCAATTCGCCCATGAATGCTAAACAGCTGACTCACAATTGACGGAACTACATAAATATTCCAGCCATTGACCATAGCAAATACATTCGCACGAAACCTTAATGGTTTGGTCCCAAGCATATAATAATTTGCTCACTTCCAATATTTTGTTCTACGATTACAAAAAGCTTTTCTGCTAAGCATACGGCAAGTATTGCAGAATATTAATATCTTCAATGCTTTCTAATTCACTGATTTTGCAGAACGAATTTTGTTTACTTTAATTTTTTGGTTCGCATTGTAAAATGTGATGGCTTAATTAAGATGGCTTTGTAAATAACATCTTCATCACATTCTTCATAATTTGTTATCCCCTTCAGCTACATTAACATCATCAGCCCTGAGGATCATGTGAATAATCAGAAGGTTTACCAAGAATAACTTTGTGGATATTGTTTTAAAAAAATGAAACTTTTTTCTTGAAGCAAATCTCCAATTAAAAATAAGGTGCTTTACTGAATCTCGGTGGTAAGTGAATCCTTTATAGAATAATTTTTCTCCACCTTTAGTTATTAGAAACAACTTTCATATTTTAATTTTATACCTATAATATTTAATGCGGTTAATAAACTTGTAATCTTATATAAAATGTACCTGAATACTGTTTTTTTCTCTATCGGTATATATCGAAAATATCGAATATTTTTATTTTCAGCGTGTGTTAGCGAAAAGCGCGATCTGTCCAAGATCAAAAAAACAAAATCAATGTAAACCTAAATTATGCACATACATACATATGTTTATACTCATAAACGCATGTAGGTGTATAGTTGATTAAAATATAATAAAAGAACATAGATAATCGCATACAAAACAAACTTACTAGTAGCCCGTTCCAGAAATCTGGAACAAATTGAGCAAAAAATATTATCGATGCTCTTGAAACTTTTTTCGTATTATTCGGATAAAAAAGTATACTCGCTATAAAAAAAAAAAGTTAACTCTTTTTTAACCAACTGTATCTTTATTATTCCCAATAAATATAGCCATCCATCTTATGTGCCCATTTCTATACGTCAACATTCTCGAGATATTTTGATATGCCAAATTAAAATAAACACCCGGTATATAGAAAATAATAACAGCCTAGCTGAAAAACTTCACATGGATGCTGATCGAACCGGCTCGATATAATAGCATAGTACATAATGTTAATAGTTCTATATTGGGAATTTCGTGGAATTCAAATTTGAATTTGAACATTGCATTTAAGTTGCAGGCATTTCTTGGGTCTTTAGTCGGGGTCATAAAATTTTGTGAAGACGGTTATTTGAATGGGAGCAATTGTAAATTTCTTCAGAATTATTCTGTTCTTAACGACTAGTCTATTTATTTTAAGTTATTTTTAATTTCATGCCAACTTTATAGCCAATTATTATGTATTTTTGGGCCTAATTTAACTATTTCCGTGCATTTTGGATACATACATTTAAATTACATTCTGGAAGTTGTGTTAATAATGTTTGAAACAAGTCTATGAGAATTTCGTACTAGCTTGGTGTGAACTATTATATGCACATCGGATTTTCAACGAAGCTGTTGTATACTGTGTTTATTATGTTTGAATTCTTCCACTGATGAAGTTTGGTGATCAATTCTGACCTGAAACATCTTGTTAAAGGTGTCATATAAATATAAGATTTCTAAAGGAAATGTTCTTAGTATATACGTTCCTACATAATTTATTTCTTCCCTCAACGAAATGGTCGGTGGAACGATTATTGAGCGATTTGTACTTTGCTGCATCGTATATAATATCAAAGGCATCTTATACTAGGCTTATAAAACCGCTATGTGTACTGTAAAAAATAATTATATAAACATATGCACTACATATATCTACAAAAATATTTTATACATTGAACAAGTTATTCATTTTTTAAAAACCATCATCAAATAAACCACTTAACTCATGTTGGAAGTTGATGGTAATATTGTGGTTTAATTGTTTTGTCATATTTTCTAGGAATCCATTCTACTGTTGATTATTTAATACGAGAATTTTATTTTATTTATGTACACATAAACCTACGTAGTTAGAATTATTACATATTGGTGATGCGGTTAAAGGGGGTAATAACACTAAATAACGTTTAGTAGATTTTTCCAAATAAATTAAATAGTTTTGGCATGATTATGGTGATTATTTTAGTTAGTTTAACTTTCATGTTCCATTTCACAATAGATCTCATCCCTTGAATTGATCGATAATGTTGTAGTTTTATTAATAATGGTAATTATTAAAAGACTTTAATTTTATGTGATTTTGAAGAAATTCGTATTTAGATTTAGCAAAAACTGTATTGCTTTGCTGAAAAAAACATTTGATTTAGCTTTGTATTTACAGTTCAACAAAGTAATAATTTTGTATTTATATTTTGATATAGTTATTTGTTGGAAAGGAATCGACGACCTGTGGTAGGTGTTAAAACTGAAAACTATATTACAATTTGTAAATTCCATGTTTTTCGATAAGCATGTACATTATGAAATACAAAAATTCAGTAAAAAATCCTGCAGAAACGAAAAGTAAAGATACAATCTTAAATTGTGTTCGAGTGGCAAAGACAAACTTTCCGTATTTTATTTATTTTATAGCGAAACTTTGTTCATTATTAACCACAAAAGCTCATACAGTTTTCTTAATTCATCGAGTTAAATTATTTTTTACATTTATCCATTTATTATGCCACTTTCATCACTTTGAAAATTATTTTTAAACAAAACTAAATTTTATTTTTGTATTTTAAATTTGAATAATTTTCTTCGTTTTTTGATTCAGTTATAAAGAAGGATAAAATAAATTTCCGAAATCGATCATAAAATATAATCGATCATAAATTAATTATCACAAAATAGAAAGAAAAATTAAAATACAAAAATAAAATTTAGTTTAATTTAAAAATAATTTGAATTTATAAATACAAAGTTATATATAAACTTACTGGGGAACAACGAAATGTCATGTCGATTAGACGTGCATTTTTGGTCTCCTACATTATAAATAAATTTTAAATGGTTTTGGGCAGAGTTTGTTAGTATTATTCGTGTTAATATTTAATTAAAGTGTTGTTCTATCAGTTTGTTAAATTATTTAACAAAAAAGTGTCAAATTAAAAACAGAATTGTGATTGATATTATTGCAAACAACACGTTGCAATTTACCAAAAGTGTTGTACTTCATATTTGTGCGTACATAATTACAAAAAAAAAGAAGAAACAAAATGAAAAAACAAAACTCGAAAAAACGAGACAACTATACAGTGAATAATTTTTCCCGGACGAGTAATGTATGTGTATTGTGTATATGACATTATTTGTAAATGAATATGATTTTTTGAAGTGGTGTCAAATTAGAAAAGGAATCTGGCAAATGTTTCAGATAAAACGTAAGTAGTAACGTTTTTGTGCCAAGAGGGTATAATTCGGTAAGTTTTGTAAAATTGTCTGTTAAGTTAGGTTAAATATCGAAACAAAACATTCCCATTTATGGGTATACGGGAAAAACTGTTCCAATTGGAATTGTTTTTAAATGGGGCATGCTATACGACTTGTTTTTTATGTTAGTTCAATTCTTATTCGTAGGTGGCAATAGCGAAGGAAGGGTATACTTTGACGTTTAAACAGAAACAATTTAAGCAATCATAAGTTTTGTTCAATCGTGTTCAATTGTGTGTGATTTAATTAGATTATGGTTAGATTTTGTTGTGTGCCGAATTGCCAGATAATTCAAAAAGTTTATTAATTAAATTAATCAACTTTTCACCATTTTCCAAGTGAACACAAATTAAACAAAATGGATCATAAGTTTGAGAACTGGAAAGACGCCATCAAACTGATCTCAAGTTTGTAGCGCACATTTTAAAGAAGATTTGACCAAATATACAATTTAGGTCAGTCGGCTGAGTTTAATTTGTCAAGAGTAAAATAACACAGGTGCATTTAAAATTATCAAGGCTGGATCAATACCATCCCAAAATATTCCACTACGTAACTTTGGCATAACGAGAAGTAAAAATGTGAGCAGATGATACGAACGATATAGTAAACGGAATATAGAACAACATGGATCAAGCAACACTCGAAATGTGTAGCAATAATTGAGCCATCCAAAAGTATCCTGGCACAGTATTTACAGGCTCCGAGACCTTTTAATAGAGGTATATTATACCATCGTAATCGGATTTCTATTACGGAATTTGGATTTTTGGTCAAAATTCCTGATGATTAGTGCAAGTGATTTTGAATAAATTTCATTTATATATAAAAAAAAGTTCTGTTAAAATTATTATATTTCTGTATTCAAATTGTAAGTATTAAAGATGAGTGTAGCAAAAATAGCAGCATGCGGAAGTGGTCAAGTGGTTAGAGTGATGGAGTTTGCAATCTTGTGTACCTGAGTTCTCGGTCGGGGCGAAAAGTATTTAATTTAATTTCTTCATTCAAAATAAAATTTCTCCATTCAAATGTCAATGTATACGGCGATGGTGTAGTGGTTAAGAGTAGTGATCAGCTGTGGTTTCGTAGAGACAAGTTCAAGTCAAAAATTTTTAAATTAATTTCTTCTTCCAAATTAGTTCATTTCATATTCTGTTAAAATTTCATATTTCCCTATTCAAAAGTATAAGAAGTATAAAAGTTGGATATTATAGCAAGGCAACATCATGAGGCGGTGGTTCAGTGGATAGAGTTATGGACTTTGTTTTGTGGGCTTAGTGTTAAGTTCAAAACTCTGTCGGGGGGACACGAAGCATTTTTTAATTTAATTTCTTCTGTCAAAATACAATTTTCTAATTTCTCCATTCAAATGTTAAGTTTTAAAAATATTAAAAATAATATTGCATTCACAAATAGAGTAATTACATAAATATACCAAATATTGTGTTTGAAAATTAATTTAATTAGAAAAATAATTTTCAATAATTGAAGCCCTAATAGGAGGTTGGAGCCAATGTAATTTTTCCTACATATACTAATTGAACATTATCAACAGTAGTTAATTATTAAAATTTAAAACAAAAACTGTCTGGTCTTTTTGTCAGTATTTCAGACCAATTTAATGCTGTTTTACTTAAATCTTTTCAAACTTATGTCAAAGAGAAATTATTACCAGAATACACTTTTGAGAAATATAGAATAAGAAAATTGGGAGTTTTCGAACTAAATCGGAATTATCGCAATAGTTTTTCCCCAGTTATACCAAGGAAAACCAGAATAGGGCTATAGGTGCAGGCAGACCTCTTACAACGCTGTATATGCGTTCCAGCAAACTTAGCGCAGTATGAAACAGCGTTGTAGAAGGCTTGAAATCCATACAAATGTGGGGGTTGCGTTCCTGTGGGGATTTGAAATCAATAAAATCACATAAAATTTAAATTTTTTTGTCGTTTTAACTTCATTATTAAAATAAGTATAAATTAAAACAGTTCAATAATACAATAAAATAATAAAACTTATAGGATAAATCACAATTTCAATAAAAATAAATAGGAACAAGTTCAAAAAGTAACAAGACTGACGACGAAATTATATAATCGAAGGTATGTAGAACAAAGAGAAAAAGAGAAAAAATAACAATTATGTACAACACAAGCAAGAAGAACTGGAAAAAATTAGAAAAACAAAAATAAACTATGGACAATTTTAATTACTCGAACTTATAACTATTTTACTTAATTATGTACTCTATTTTTATAAAGAGCGTAATAGCGAAACAGCGGTGTGCAAAGACGCGTTGTATGAGGTTTGCCCTACATTTCGCGAACAAAAAACCTATTTCGGAATATTTTGCACTAGGTTTGTGACTGTCGGCCTTGTCGCAAAAAAACCATGTCGCACAGGCGAAATTATACACCTTTTTGTATGGAAAAACAAAAATCGATGAACCATTGAATCAAAAAGCTTTGGAATGATAGAAAATATGCCAATCCCGCGATAGTTGATTATTTCGCTGCGTTTACCCAAATTGAATATGGGACGTATGAAGGATATTTTCCACGGATCTGGAAAAACTTGCGTTCGAACGCTTTCGTTAAAGATAACAGTAATGTGATCACACAGGCTCTCCGCGTAATTTTTAATCAGGATGGGAGGAAAACCATCATAACCTGCACCCTTATTGATGTCAATGTTGGATATACAAGCAGACTTCTTCTGAGGTAAACGATAGTCGAGTGAATTCCTGTTTAATTCCAAGCTTAAAAGGTTTGACATTTGGCGTCTGGTACGGTTCATAGTCTGAATCGAAGAAATTAGCAAATAAATTGCACATATCAATGGGAAGCCTAATAGAGCAGTTTTGAAAGGTCATAGGAGAAGGGACTCCGACAACCTTCCTTCTAGTGTTGATGAACTGCCAAAAACCTCGTGGGTTGGAAGACAATTCCACCTCAATCTGCAGAACGTAATTATTGTATACGAAACTGTTTAAAACTTTGAATTCCTTACGAGCTTTAGTGGAAGCAGGATAATACTGTTTGCCATGCAACCTGCATAGCGTGTGGAGCTTATTACGACGATTCTCAAAGCGTGTCAACTTAACATTATACCATGGTTTTCGAAATCTCGGTTTAGTTGCCCTCGACGTGACATACCTTTCAGCGTAGTCAGCATTTCTAAAATCAGAAAACAAATTATTACTGGGAGGAATGACGCTTTCTTCGTGAAATATATTTATCATTAATGGAGTTTGGTAGATGCTCGAGCAGCCGGTAAAATCCTCGCATGTCAAAAGTTCTGAGAATCTATGGTCAGTTGTGAATACAAGATCCAACAATTTCCCTCGACTGTTACACGTACGGTTAACTTGTGTTGCAGACATGCTGGCGAAGTAATCCATCGTAACCAAGGCCTTGTCGTCGTCAGAAAATGCCGCAAAAACACCATCGATATCCAACCAAGTAGTACTCGGAAGATTAAAATCGCCAATAATCAGTAATTGTTCATCGTCACGTATTGCTGGCAGCACATCCGATGAACTTGAAGATCTCGAGGTAGAGGTCCAGGTTTGAGCCAAAAGGAATATACAGCGTGACGATGACCGTGCAATTTTTACACGGGCAGCTATCACGTCGAGATTAATGTGCCACGCAATTACCTCGTTCGAAATTGTATTTTTAACTGCGATCAGTACTCCGCCGCCTTTGAAATAGGTGCTTAAACAATGCCTGTCCTTTCTATGATCGATGCGTAATCCGATGGAAAATATTCTTCAGACTTAAAACATTCGGTAAGCCACGTCTCAGAAATAATAATATCGTCGAAGTTGTTGTCAAGTACGCCCAAAAGAAATGATTTGAACTTACCGCGGATCCTTGAGGCGTTGTGGTAATAGAGCAATGTGAAGGCAGTTCGGTCGAGGTTTCTCGGTAGAGCTGGAACAGCATCCAAATTTACTCCATCAGAGCTGAGCGTGAGACTAAAAAATTTGTATTCGTTGATTTGCGACGTGAATTTAAAAATTCTTGGTCAAAAAAATTGGTCAAATTTGCTTACAGCAATACCAATTTTAAATGATACATAATCGCGATCATCATTACGCCGAAAGCAATATAGTACAGTGCTGGGATGTTCTATCATCACTTCGATTCGGTTCGATAGATATTTGTGTCTCTTTTTTTACGAACAAAATTGTATTCTATTTCGGAACTTATATTGTGATCATAGCCTACTCTATTCTGTTTCTATAAATTTGTTCGATAAAATATCACCAATATTTTTATTTATTATATTTTTCGATGGCAAGTGAAAAGAGGAAAATGAGATAGTTTGCAAATTTATTCTAAAAGGCTGAGATCGCAATAGACAAAACGTAATTCAAAAAACGCAATGGAGCACAATTTTGTTCGTAAAAAAAGAGACACAAATGTCTATCGAAGCGAATGTGATGATAGAACATCCCAGCACAGGTTTGTCGACTACAAATTTGTTTTTGATATACATCATGAGATCAGCCTCAGTAACGTCCTTGCATATTCGAGAAATAAAAATCCACCGTAGCGGCTCAACAGTACGCAGAGTAGAGTTCAAATCACCACTACCAATAAAACTTGTTTTCGGCGAGTCCAGATTATTGTCTAGCGATTGAGCAGTTGAGGCCTTTGTTATGTTATTATTCTCATTTCTCTTTGATCGTGTAAGTATATAGGTGTAGCAAGTTCCGTATCAGTTTATGTTGTTTTCTTTTTTTTTAATTTTACCGGCGACGACTGTTGCAATGGTGTTGGTTTTAATAAACTTTCCACGTTAATATTAATAGCGGATGATGTTTTATTTAGCAAGGACAAGGACGCTGAT
Organism: Tipula unca; assembly: GCA_951394425.1. NCBI lineage: Eukaryota > Metazoa > Arthropoda > Insecta > Diptera > Tipulidae > Tipula > Tipula unca. Next base: position 100,481,643 of record OX596380.1, read on the forward strand.
ATAGCGTCAATAGAATTACACATCCGATCATTACCAATAAAACTTGTTTTCGGCGAGTCCAGATTATTGTCTAGCGATTGAGCAGTCGAGGCCTTTGTTATGTTATTATTCTCATTTCTCTTTGATCGTGTAAGTATATAGGTGTAGCAAGTTCCGTATCAGTTTGTGTTTTCTTTTTTTTTAATTTTACCGGCGACGACTGTTGCAATGGTGTTGGTTTTAATAAACTTTCCACGTTAATATTAATAGCGGATGATGTTTTATTTAGCAAGGACAAGGACGCTGATATAGCGTCAATAGAATTACACATCCGATCATTCTTTTCCATGAGAATTTTATAAAGACACCACATTGCCATGAAAAATTCGGAATTACCGAAATTACATCAAACACAAGTTGTACATCCAAAATGAATGACTTTATTACAATTCACCAGCACAAGTAAAAATGTTTTCAGACACTTTGGCATTACATTCACAGCACACAGACATTATTATTTAAAAAGATTATTATAAGTTTCAATAATATTTTTTACAAAAAACAGTTCGAAATTCAGTTGACAGTTAACAGTTCTAAAATATTAAAGCAAAAAAAGGTACACACGAATATTATAATAAATTAGCACAATAAAATATATTAACTACACAATGTTTAATCACACAGACACAGTTTAAAATACAGTTCGACTTAACACTGTGATTCTAAAGAGTACTGTACAGTTTAATAGTATGTTTCTTTTTATTAATCCAATTTACAGAAATATAGTAAATTAAATAATAATTAAAGCCAGATTATCACAGATTTAACGTAATTAAATAGCACAACACAATACTATACTAATAACAAAAATAAGTTCAAACTTTTATTTTATTTTATGTTAACAATAATAAAAATAAAATATGTCACTTTAAAAAGGTTTATACGTCTGTATCGATCGACGATCACACGAAGAATGATTACATTTAAGAAGATAATTATTTACATTTTCTAGTGAAATTATTTTATTTTTGGGACGTCTGTTGATGTGATATATGATTGTCATTTTTTTTACTTTTATCTTCACTTTTGAAACTAGACTGGACCATCTAACTCTATTGCTTTTATTTCAGGTAATGATTGGCAGATTTGTTTTGCTTTTGGAGCGGATATTTTCCACAGTATGTGACCATCCATCTCCACTTACGAGTATGTTTTGATGTCCGTTTGTTTTGTTTTCAGTTTTGATGTCCGTTTGTTTTGTTTGGCTGTGAAACTCCTCGTTTATTATAATATTTGGCCGGAAGCATCTCAGTATTCACTTGTATTTTGTTGATTTCTTTTGTTTCGTGATAGGACAGATGTAGTTCGGATTTTGTGTAACATGTTGAATGTTGCTCTGGCTTTGTTTAAGCTATGATTTTCTCCCTCTGACAATTATACTTATTTGTTATCCATATACATACGCTTTTCCATACCATACCGTAGGCGTCAACTATATTAATATCATCAGTATAATGCGTTACGGTGTCCCCAACCTCACAGTAATATGGGTACTTTGGAAAATCTGGTTGTATAGTTGTTACCGTTTTGGACATTGTTTGAGTTTCTCCGGTACTTTTTGAAGTGGTTGATATCCCTCTATAACAAGTGATGTCTTCTCTTTTACCCGATTTAAATATAAATGTAACTTTAGATATGTCCCATCTATCAGGGAATATTCTGGATGTTAACGAGAGGTTGTATATATTCCGTAATGGTTTTACTAAAATATTAGCATATTAGCATTATCCGGCCCACATCCGTCACCAAACTGATTAAGTGCATATAAAATATCCTCATCACTAATAACCGGTAAACTGATAAGTACATTATTATTTACCGTTGTTTGAGTGGTAAACCAATTACTGTTTTTAGGTTTATATACATATTGAAAAAAATCCGCAAACATGTCAACAATTTTTTTGGGATCTGATGTTTTAATATCGTTCAAATACATATTAGTTGGATAACCATCAATTACTCGCTTGGATCTAAAGTAATTTCAGAATTATTTAGGGTTGGTTGTAATGCTTCGTTGTACATCCGCAATATATGAGAGGTGCTTTTCCTTGAAGTATGTATCAAATTCTTCATGAGATTGGAGAAACGCAGTCCTATCTGATTCTAAACCACTTTTAATCATCAAGCCTATACAAGGCTTTAGATTTACGGTTCTTCAGATTAAATCACGACGGTCATCAAACCAAGGAGGATGAATATTAGATTTTTTCCGGCACAATGGAATGTGGGTTTCAAAACCATGTAATAAAATGTGGTAGAATTTGTTAGCATCTTGGTTAACATGATTAGTGTTTAAAGCAGCGTCCCATTGTATAGCTTCTAAGTACTGCTGAAGTCCAGTGTGGTTTATTTTTTTAAATTATAGGTAGTATGAATATGATCTCCGGATGTTGTTGACTTAATTTTATTTGAATCAAAAACTATTTCCATAGATTTGTGATTAATATATCATTAACAACAAATAGGTTAAAACCAAACGTAGCATCCAGAAAGACATATTCCGATTCTGAGGTGATATTGCATGGTAGAAAGGAATCCACGGTCATAAGTCATAATAAGTCATTTGGTTCTGTGAGATTAATTAATTCGTCCACTGCATCCCTGCATCTGCCATATATTTCGCTACACGAACTCGGTGGTATGTAAGCTGTATAAATAAACAGATTCGTCTGATTTATTTTGATTTTTACGCACACATGTTCGATAGGTGATGGAGTTAAATTTATAGCTACATTGGAAACCACTGAATTCACTGCGATAAGTACACCGCCTCCTGATTTTTTTCCACTTGTTGATGATGAACGATCACATCTAAAAACAGCGTAATCATTTCCAAGATATTCCTTACTGTTAATCATGACAGTGAGGAATACTTTAGGAATACAGCTCAATGAGCTTTCACCAATTACATAATCATAATTAGTTTTTACAACAAAATTGAAAAATTTAGAAGCTTTTGATGCCATCTTGTTCACGTTCTGGAAGTATATCGTAAATTTCTCGGATTTCTTATGTTTTACTGATTTAGCTGGTTGTTGATTGTGATAAATTTCCGACGGAATGGAAATTAAAGGCTGGATGATAGGAATTGCTGACGGGTTATTGTTGGTTAAGAAAATTTTTTGGCTGTGCAAATCGACGTGTTCTCCATACAAATTCTTTGACCAGAAGTCCAGGTGGCCACATGGTGGAATATAGGATATTACTGAATTGTTCCTCCGACACACTAATTCGAAATGAGGTATAATTTCATTCATAACATAATTCATTTCAACAGGCTGCTCCATCCAATTTCATTCTCGATTTGAGAAAATCTTCGAAATGTTGTTTCGATGTGGTTTCTGCGATCCTGTTCACAAACAGCCATCAAACGGATTTGTTTAAGTTTTCCGTAATATCTTCTTTAGATAGCACCGGTGATAAGGCTATCGAAACATGTGGTATTAAATTTGTTGTTACATCCACTTGCGCGTATCTCTTTAGTCTTTGATACCGTATGTGATAGATTCTGAGATAATAAAGCAGCCGCATCAATCATGGTTGATTTATTCGATGATTTAAAAGTAACTTCTGACGGTTGAGAACGTGGACAGTCTGTGGTGTGGATAATGCTACATCAGGTGGTTGAAAATCAGGAACAGTTGTTGATAACCCTGCTTGTGATAATTTTATACGGGTAGTTTCCTCAGTAAGTATAATTGTTGGCGATGCTGTAGCTGTTGAAATTGGCCTTGTTACTAGTGGTGTTTTCGTTTGTAGCGGTTTTATAGAATAGTCAACTTGAACTTTGGATTGTGATTGTGTAATTCTACGATCCTCTGTTACTTTAGGAATTTTGGTCCATGCCTTAATTGCATCATTCAATGACTCGTTAGATTTAGTTATTTTGTTAACTACGGTATCTAATTTAGAGTGCCATTGATTCATATTGATTCTACATAAAGGGCAGAACCAAGTAAGCCCAGGTAATCCATCGAATATGTGTTTCATAGCGCTCTTAACATCCTTAGGAAATTTAGTAATTATTTTTTTAGCTTGTGACGTAGCGCAAGTGTAGCTAATGACTTTATCACACATAAAGCCTTTGCAGGTTAAAAACCACTCATCCACGATGATAACAGCGCACTCCAGACACTTTTTTTCAACCGACATATTAACAGAAAATAGCACACACAAATTTTTGTTTTTTTGTTTTTTAATAAAAATTACATTTGAGCAAGGTCAGTTTTGTTAGTAGCACAATTATCGAACTGCACTTTAATTTTAAAAACTGGCACAACACTATACATATAATTTTAAAAATTAGAACGACAAATATAAATAAAATAAAATAAAGAAAAACAATATGTAAGATATTGTTGATATTAACATTTAAAAAAACACGACCGATTTGAACGACTGTTGAGTTTGTATTGATCTGTTAGAGTATAAAACAAGATCGTTCAATCAGGCTGAAACTCCTTTATTTAACAAACTCTATTTTTTTATGGGGCTTTATAGAAATAAGTTATAGAGACATGTGAGGTATGAGCTACCATAATTATTTTGCTATTCGGAATTTTTTAGTTAGATCACTATATATGTATATGTGGAAACCAAAAAAAAACATTTAGATCAAACTTTTCTAAAATAAAAATTTTGGTATATCCCGCGGAATGGTCATTGAGATTGTTCAGGTATGTACAATAAATCTTTTTTAAAGGGAGATATTGAGATATTGATCAAAACTTTTAGAACAAAAGATGAACTAGAACTACCAAAAATAGTTTGCCGATATTTTCACATTCGCTCATTTACTCATTTAATCATTGATCGTCCTTTGGAACAAATAACTGACAGAAGCATTTAAACTATTTTCTATAAGTAAATATGTCTTCTTAAGCCTGATGCACGAATGCGGGAAATAACCAATGGATTTTTTACCCGCACTTCTCATCCAATTAAATCACATAAATGGTAAAACAAATTGCCTATATTCTGATCGTTTTTTTGTATTTATATTGTTTTCATTTGTTAGACAAATCTTGTTTTCACAATCCCATATTTAATTAATAACTTCAAATTTACAAAAAAACTTTGATATTTTATAGAAGTAATATAAATGTTTACAAAACTACGTATTTGAAAAACTTTTTGAATTTGATAAAAATATATTATTTGTATAAATTTCGAATTTAGTAAAATATTATAGATTTTGGTAAAAACTTCAAATAAAAGTTTCGGAAGATTGGCTGCCATGGCATTTATTTTGGTTCATGGCCCGACTCGTAAGAAAAGTCTATATATTAGGGAGAATAAGAATTGTAATGCCAAAAAGTCATTGACATTTAGCATATGGGCGCATAATTTCTTTGTTTACCACCTGAAATATCTGCCAATGTTTAATACCCCATCGGCTTTTGAATTTAACATAACAGGGTGTGTTGGGGCCCGTATTGATAGATTTAGTACTATACGTAAACGCATAACTACATAACCAACGTAGTGTCTTATCAAATTAATATAGCTTTTAATCATCAAACAAATGCAATATTGTATCATTTACGCGGGTAAGTTGAGAATTATAAAAACTTGATAGTGACAGACAAAAAACATAAATGTGGATCATCTTCATATTTCAATGTACATATTTTCTGTTTGAGAAAGATAAAATGAAAATAATAAAATAATAACTTAATTTAATTTTATTTAATGCAATATTATTATTTTTTAACTTTAATTTAATTTTTCAGTTATTATTATTTTACCGAAACGAATGAATTTACCAAAAAATGTGTAAATTCAATTCAATGAAAATGTTGTTTCAATTTTCTTTTCTTTTGTTAAAAATTTGTGAGTGGAGATGATTTTTGTATATTTCATCTTGTGCTTGGGTAGCTATTATATTATATACATAATATATATATTGTTATAAAGGGGATGTATGTATATGTAAGATGCGGAAAGATGGTCGGGATGATAGAGCGAAAAATAAAATAAAATCAATAATAAATAAATTTAATTATTTTTTCATAAAAATAAGTGTATTAGAAGCGATTTTCAATTTTAGTGAATTTTTTTTCGTTGCTACATACAGTTTTCCTTAATAATCGTATTAACTTTAGATTGACCAATAAAATAAAAACCAATTTTTTTTTTGTCAATTTTCGTAAGGAAACAATTACCGGTTTTTGTTTGTGTATCACTTAGGCTTAATAATTAAACGATTTTCTTATATTATGTATTTGATTCCTGATTGTTTAAAAGGTGTTTTGCGTGGGAAAATTGTACATGGATTTAACTTTTAAATACATATTATATAGCGTTTATGAATATTGATTCTTTCTTGAAACCTATTTGACAGGGTAATTTAAAATTTATTTCTTCAGTTGATGTATTTGTTAATTGAGTGGAATGGGTCAATATTTACATAATGGCCTGCAGTATTTTCACTGCAGTTTATGAGGATACCAAGGAGCTAAACATAATTTTATAGAGAATAAGCTGCATTTTAGAATAATTTTGATGGTAGAATTTCATACTTATACTTTATAATTAATCATAGCCAGGTTTTCCAACAATTGTTTCAAAATTATTTTCCTTCTCGAGGCTTATTGTTCAATATTCATAAAACTGTGCAATTTCGAATAGTTTTTATTATAAAAGTATTTGCAAATAATTGATGAAATTGTTTGTTTCATCAATTATTTGCAACTATTTTTATAATTTTTATAATCAAAACTATTCAAAAGTGCACAGTTTTATGAATTTTGAACAAAATTTGAGAAGGATTTGAAACAATTGTTTGTCTATACATAGCAGAGAGTGATTAACCTAACGTTATTCGATAAATTATTCCAAAATTGGTGTGAAACATTATAACCTTATATAAATGTATATTTGTTTAATTCAAGATTTATAATTTATATTTGTTAATTACATACTGTAAACATTTTTTAATTGAATTGAGAAAATTGTTGAAACTAGAATCAATCCATATTTAAGAGGTTTCGTGAATTTATAAATTATACGAATAATGTATATTTTAAATTTACTTTTCGATTATATTTTTTAGTTTAAAATTTGTGTTTCAATCAAGAGTTTCAAGCACAAGGCTCTCTCTAAGAGAACTTAAGATAAATTTAAGAGCACTGAAACATCTTTCGACTGATACTTGTTTGGCTGGAACTCCAAATACGACTTTTGACAGAACGTACAACTCATGATGATCTATTTTTGTTGAATTCCAATATTCTACAATTGATGTTTTGGCAGAAATAACAGGCACATTGTCGAAAGCTTCGAGTAACGATAATATGTTTAGTTTAGTTTTGCCAGTAGTGGAAGATGTTGTATGTCCAGAAATTTCTGTTAAGTGGTTATCAAATTCTTGATCGGAACATGTTTAAACGTCTAAAGTTAGGTGATGTTTTCAAAAGTAATGTAATCTAATGGTGGAATTAATAATTGTTGGTGGCTAGATTGACATATAGAGTGCTAATTAATTTCAATTACAAAATTTATGCTCTGGTTCACAAAATGTAAAATTCTATATCTCTAATTTCACTGAAATTGCTTTCACAGAATTTTCCAAATTGAATGGAACTTAGTTAAATAAAATTTAAAAAACACTTGAAAATGTCTATTAATATTTTAATACATTGAATTATTTATAAATAAAATTAAATAAATAAATAACATGTTAAAATGTGAACTTTCTTATTATTAGTTCTTATTGTGACCGGTTTCGGAATCGTACATTCCATTGACAATTCTATACAACATTAAACATATTTAGGTTTACAAATTACTATTTTATACTATAGGACAACATTTATGTTAGCTAAAATTAAATCATTTATGCGGTTTGTTCTTGTGTTCACTTTGTCATTTAGTAACATCGGGCAATTCTTATGATTGTAAATTTCCTCAAACTCTTCTAATCTGTCCATAGTCGATCCTTTACTTAATTTGTATAACACTTTTAGATTGTTATACAAGTCTGTGTATGTGTGATTTTCATCTGTCAGATGTTGAGCGAAATTTGATGTGAATTTCTTTGGTGTGCTCTGTGAAACGTTGTGCGACTGATCTTCCTGTTCGACCGATGCAGAATTTACAGCTTTCGTTGCATGTTAATTTGTATATATTTACCAGTGTCCAAAAATTGAATGTTTTTCTGTGTTTTGCGTTTGGTTTTCAATTTGTGATTTGTCTTATATGCTGTGGTGTATCCAGTGTTCCCAATTATTATTTTTGGTGGCTGCTAGATTGTTGTAGATTGACAGTATAGAGTGCTAAATAATTTCAATTCTCAAACATAGGCCCTGGTTCATTCACAAAATGTATAAATTCTATATCCCTAATTTCACTGAAATTGTTTATGGATAAAATGTTACTATGTACTTATCTTCCCATGTTTAATGCACATTTTTCAAAAATAAGTGAAGCTACATATTTCTAAATTGCTCGAAGCCTTTCACAAATTGAATGAAGTATTTTTCGAATTCGAATTATTTTTGATAATTTTATTAGATTGCCATTGCCATGTTTTAAAATTAGAATAATACTTTTTTCAGAATAAATATAACTTTTTTCACCAAAAATTATTAATTTTTGTAAATAAAGTGCTCATTTTGCACACAATGCGAATGTAGAAAGAGTTTCTTCGCTTATACCTAGCCACTAGCGGCTATAATATATACATATATACCTCCTTCATACCATAAAACAATATTTGAGCTGATTTACAAACTTATCGTTATTACTATTTTGGACCCCAAACAGTTGAAAACCCATTTTAAAAATTGTTTGAAATGCCCATATAGCACCAGCTTTCACCGGTATTTTGGTTCGTAATATATAATTAATATATATATAGTAATATATTTTTGATTTTAAATTTTTAATCACACGCCAAGGTAAAACTTATTAGTTTTGCATCCTAAAAATAACTTTTCAAAATATAAAAATAAACATTTGTTCTTTAATTAAAGAAGCCAATGATTACAAATATCAAAATGTTAATTTCCTATTGGAAGGATAAATAAATATTTTCACAAAGCTCCGTTTGTCATAAATGGAGTTTTATATCAGATTGGAAGCAAATATTTGTTTTTTAATTATAAACATATTATAGAAAATTACAAAAATCAAAAATTTAATGATCAAATCGAATGACAATATTGTGAAGATTATTTTGAAAAAGCTCAACTTTTCATAAAATAGGTTTTAAAGGAAATCAGAGGTAAATAAAATATTTTCACTTCTGTTTTAATTAAAGAACCAGATAAGTGATTACAAATATCAAAACGTGTGTACTGGTAATGGAACAATATTGTAAAACCTTTTTTCAAAACACTTAACTTGTCGGGTTGGAATCTACATATTTAACAAACTATTTTTATTTACTCTTTAATAAAAGAAGCTTGTAATTAAAAAAGTTCATATTTTCACAATAGAACGTGCATGTTGGATCGGAATCAGTCAAAATGTTTACCGTTGTGCTTTAATTGAAATTTCCAATTGGACAGACTGTGAAACCTATATTCTTTAAAAGCTTATATTTTCATAAACATTTTTTTATGTCGAATTGGAATCAACTAAAATAAAATAAATACACTTATCATTTAATTTAGAGAAACATAATTAGTTAAATACAAAATAGAAACACTGCAAAATATTTCTTGATAAAGTGCTTTTTTTCATAAAGGAGCTTTTAAGTTGGATCGTAATTGAATAAAAAATGTACACGTGTTATTTAATAACAAAAGGAGATGATCAACAAATATTAAATTATGAATTTCCAAATAGGACAATTGTGAAACTTTTTAACAAAAAGCTCATCTTTTATAAATGAAGTTTTTGTTGGATTGTAGTCAGTTGGAATACTAACACTTTGTGCTTTAACTAAATAATTCAATGGTCGCAAATTTAAAATATAAGTTTTCGAAGTGAAGGGCCACTTTTTTTCAAAAAGCTCCGTTTATATACGTAATAAATATTTTTTATGTTGCAACGGAATCAATTAGAATAATTAAGTTTGTTCTTTAATTTCGAAGCAAATCATTATGATTATTAATTTAAAAAAAATTTAATTTTCAATTTGAAGGGCAGACATGAAACTTTTTGAAAAAGCTCATTGTTTCATAAAATAACTTTTATGTTGGATCGGAAACAGATATTTGTTAGCTTTAAATAAACAGATAATTGAAAAATTTAAAAGGCGATGTCCATGTGAAACTTATTTTCAAAAGCTTACTTTTTCCAGAAAAAGCTTTAATATTTACACTCGTTTTTTAATTATAGAAGCACATGATTACAAATACCTAAACTTTTAGGACAATTGTAAAACCTTTCTTAAAAAGTTCAGCTTATCATTAGTAACCGTTCAACGACAATTGAAAGTTTAAAAAAAAAAAGCTCAACTTTTCATAAAATGAGAATTTTGTTATCAAATAAAATATTTACAATAAATATTCTCTGATTAAAGTCGCAGTTATAAATATCAAAAATTTAATTTTCAATAGCCATCTGTACAGTGGTCAAATTTTTTATCAACTTTGATGTTAGATCAGAATCAATTAAAATATTTACACTTGTCGTTTAAAAGGACTAAATAATTTACAAATATCAAAAATGTAATTTTGTGCGACTGTGATAGTTATTTGTCAAAAGCTCAATTTTTCATAATAGAACTTTGATGTTGGATTCGGATCAGAATCTATTAAAATGCTTTATTCAACTCTATTCAAATATTTTGGTCTACATATATCGGAAAGTTATAACCGATATTGATCCGAAGTTTGAACCATTTACTCGGCGAAAAACAAGGTAGAAGAAAACGAAAATTGAATTGGCGTTCATTATATGTATTGATATTTAAGATCACCTCCCACTGTACTCGAACATTTGTTGAAAACGTAGAAAAATGTAGTAAATTTTTGATGGGCTTATAAATTTTATAAAAATTTTTGAAAGTGCTAGAATTAGTGCTAAAATATACTATTTATAGTGCCAAATTGCACTTGGGTGCAAAACTGATTTTTATGGGGCTAAAATAAATTGGATAGTGCTAAACCTGGCACTGAAAGTGCTAAATTAGCACGCCTGAGCAACACCCCCACTGGAGTACAATTTTTTGACTAATGTGGGAATATATGAAATTGATTTTTATCGCCTTTTAAGATATCAATAGCTGCTAGCTGCAGCGTATGCGAAGCTCACCGAGCACTAATAATATCATTAAGTGAGTCTTCTAATAATCGTTAATTTCTTAAGCTAGTTATGGTATCGTTTAAAAGTTCATCTTCCTTGACTTCTTCTTCAACGGGTTCTTCGGAATCAGAAGATGAACATAATTTAGATTAGCATCACATTTATTATGTAATTTATCAGTATTAGAAGAATTTCATTATATATGATCTGTAATTTTAAACTCAAACTTTAAATTGGCTTAAGCATGTTAGCTCCGTTGTCACTTGTGACCGTTTTAACGTTTTTTAATTCGACCTCATTTAACACATTTTGTACTTCATTTGCGATGTGGTCGCTTGTATGTTTCTTCGGAATCAATTTTAACTGATAAAAGTCGTTCAGATTTTATTTTTATTTTTAAAGCTGCGGTAACATCTATCATATGGATCTTGATATTATAAGCAATTTTCTGCTTAGAATTGGTGTTTAAACTGGCGAGAATAAGCTGTAGGATTTTTCGAAATCCTGAATCTTTAAGAATTGAAAACGGCTTTCAATTTTTGGTCACCCTTTCTAAACATGCACTTTTAATTTCAATAAATGTCAATTTTACGTTTAGTATGTAACGACGCTCTGTGACAACAAAATGCGGAAACAAAAATTTATTTAACGTTATTTTATTTGGTTATTTGATTTGTTTAAGATTATCGATTATTGTTAAGTTAAATCGAAACGTAATTAATTTTGTTATGTTATTGAGGAAAACATTGTAATTTTAGCTAGCATTATTCATTTATTCATTGTCATTTCGTTAACGTAATGTTACGTTATCACTAACTGATACATATATATATATTTATTTCTAAAGTAAAATACAAATAAATTTTTGGTAGTTTGAAGAATCTGCTTCTTATCAGGCCCAAAGTTTTCTTGACATACTGTTTAACAGTTGCTATTGTTGTCCCGCTTGTGTTTGGTAAGCCGCTTGTGTAAAGTAAATACAAGATTGGCCCAGCACGCTACCTTGGGGAACCCCTGCAGATACCCTTTTTAGCTCGGAAAATTCTTTCTCACATCTAACTTCAAAAGTATTCTTTTACCAAATCTCAATGCAGTTTATATTCCAATCCAGGATGCCATACTTTATCGAAGGCCTGCCTGTGCTACATCCAGAAATATTGTTGAGCATATTTTCTTATTCTCAAGTGCATCTTCAATAACACTTGTAATCCTGTGAATTTGATCTATGGTTGAGTGGTTTTCTCTGAATCCGAACTGATGTGGTGGTATTAGCTTTGGTGTTTAAGCTATTGGCTACCGGCGTTTTATAATATGATGAACCTTGCCGTGATTTGTGTCTAATTTTTTGTAGTTCTTTAGGTACTATGCAGCCTCTGCAGTTTGCAGGATGTTGCTCTTTACAGGTCACACAAATTGGAGGGGAATTTCTATTTATTGGACACGCCTGAGTAGGGTGCCTTCCAACGCACTTTACACATCTTGGCTCTTTATTGCAGTATTTTTGCGTATGGTTAAAACCTATAAGCCCAGTTGGAGATCTTCCATAATTTCTGTTATTGCACAAGTTAGATGGAGGCCCCTTGCCATAATCTTTATTGGGAGGTTGCTTTTATTTTCATATGTATACCATTCGATTTTCTCTAAATTAAGCTTTGTTGATAAGACTCTATAAGTATCAGAGTCCGGTGTGTAGATTTTCCATACATTGTTGTTTAGGGATATTACTCTGTATTCCTTATCTGTAATGGATTTCAAAATATTTAGCACAGCTCCATACTCGGTTATACCAATAATATTAATTGGTGGTGGTTTGTAATAATAACTCTTAGATATTGTAAAAATAGAACAATATGACTTCTTCGACTCATCTGATTCATTCAATGATAGTTTTTGATCTCCGCACACAATACTTTTTGAATTATTATGATGTTTTATCGACTTAAATATGATCACACTGTTTCTTTTGCTATTCTCAATGTCACGGCAATTAATTTCATCATGTATTTTTAACAACATAATAAATTTCACAATTTAATTTTTCTTTAATTTCAATACACACGATATGCAAATCATCATTTAAAATATCTCATGCGCTTACTATAACAAATATTAGAATAATTCAAAAAAAATTAAATGAAAAACTTTTGCTACATTTCTCAAACTCAAAGAATTTGCGGAAAAGAATTAAAGAAAGAAATTTACGAAAAATTCAAGATCAAAAGAAAAAAAATTACAAAAAAATAACTTTTTTTTTTGTTGAGGTTTTATGTTTGTTTTTAGATTTTTAATTATGTTTGTGCGATGGTTTTGATTGGATTTAAAAAAGAATTACAGGATTAAATAACTATTGTACAATTTGTAAAAGTAACGTAGATTTGTGGTTTTCTGGACGGATTATAAATCTACTTATGTTTTTTTTTGCTCTAAGTAAAATTTAAAGTTTTACATTGTACCTTTATTGAAGGCTTGTGAGATTTTCTTGTGGTTTTGTTAAATCTAAAAACTTTATAACATTCATTGTTAAACTGTTCTTTGATATAAACTTCTAACTGAAGAACCGAACTGAAGCACTCCGTCAACATTCTAATGTTTCTTTAATTATGTTTGTATCACTATATATTAGTATATATTATGTATGTATACTATAAAGTATAAGATACAATTTTTAACTCAGTTTTCTATTTTTTTATTTTTATTTAATTTTACTAATTTTCAATTTTATCAACTTCCTGTTTAAATTTTATTTCCTACTGAGCATTTTCCTTTTTACAACAAATGTGTTTTTTTTTGTTTCCTTTTAATGGAAATTTTCTATTTTTATATATTTTTATATAGAAAGCATTTAACAAAAAATATAAAATATAGTAGAATACGGAGATAACTATTGATATCATTTTACGTGCTTTGTTACGAACCACATATAAAATTTTACTCATATTCTGTATAAAAAATACTAAATTTTGACTGTGACAATTAAACCAAATTTCATAATAGAAAATTCCTAAAAATTATATTTACGTATGACTGAGCAAAAAGCGGTATATACAACTTACAAAATTTACAAATAATAGAAATTCATGCAAATATTTGCTTTCATAAAGTGAGTTTTATCAATGTCAAGTGAGGTTTGTTAATGTATGTCCATGTAAACAGAAATGTGAATTCTCAGTAAAGTCAGGCTGTTATTTTGAAGACATCCAATCAACTTTATCTACTAACTAAATCATATTAAGAATTTATGTTCAGACATTTAAAGAAATTATTATACGAATGAAACTTTTAGCGATTACGACGTATTATCGCATTACCGGCGTTTCAACAATACTATGTATCACAACACCCACGTGGTAAATTTCCATGAAAAATAATTTAATTTAAAAAAAACGAACGCAAGATTATTGAATTGTTGTTATTCTACTCGTAAATAAATATAAAGCAAATTCTTTGTATTCGAATATTTAAATCCACGAATCAATAAAATATAAATTGTTACGGCAATCGATAGATGAATTTTAAATTTAACTGTTATAGTGGCCGTTTTCTTTTATTAGTTCTGCTTTTACCTGCTTTATTAGAAGATTGAATTCATTGTGACAGAAACATTCTTATTGAGAAAGTAAATAAAAATTTCAAACGAATTGCAACATCAAATAATTCTGGAATGGTTTGGCCTATTTTTGTCGTTGCATTTTAAATGTATGCGTTAGAACCACTTTTCGGAGCACTTTCGACACTCCGATTCAAGTACCCCAAAAACATATATTTTGAACCTACTCGCTTCTTCAGGTATCGAGAAATGTTGAAAATAACCCATTAATTGTTACATGCACTGATTGTTACGCATCTTCTTTGTTGCTCTACATAGTTTGTGTATTGATAAAGTTATGATTAAAGTTCTTGTAGATATGAACTAATTTTTTATCTGTAATCAGTAATTGTTTTAACTATTTGGTTGCTTTGGTTAGCTTACGTTTGTATTTCGTTAGAGGGTAGCATTGCCATTTCCGTCTTAATCTTCTTTTTTCTTTGATCATTTTTTGATAGACTTTGAATTACATTTCGCAATATCTTAATTATGTTGTTGAATAATATCCGCGCCCTGTGTTTGTTTACTATCTTTGAACACAATGTAATTAAGAACGGTGAGTGATCCAACATGTCACAGCATTTATATAGTCATACTAGATATCCCTTTAAAAACGCTAAAATTTATGACATCTGGATTCTTTCTCCTACATCAAGTGGCCAATACTTAGGTACGCTGGTTGATATATGATGAAGGTTATTTTTAACTCTTAATAAATCTGTTGTGGTTCGTGTTGTCGACGATAACGATGTATATACATATGTGGTTCTCTAATCTTGAGTAAATATCTAGGCCTTACAATCTATTTATGGTTTAAAAGAACTGGGGCCAATGGCTATCGATTTCCTATAGTAGGCAAAGGAAGAAAAAGGTGAACAATAGTAAATTTATAATTTGTTCCTTACTTTCCTTTTCCTACTATAGGAAAACGATAGCTGTCGAAAATAGCAATTAATTTAATTTTCCGTTGGACCCTTTAAACCTTTTAAAATTATAAGTTGTTGATTATATAGATTTTCGATATTATGTGCTAAATTTATATACATAATTATGTTTCTTAGCATAAAAGCATAAAATGGTCAGTAATAATCAGTACCACTTCAAACCCATAAATATTTCTTTTACATTTTTAAATGAAATCATCTCGAGCAATTTCTAATACAATAATGTATAACGCATATATGTACATATTCCAACTAGCATACATTACTTAGTGACATATTGCAAAGTAACTTTCCAGTTGTTGATGGTTATAAATCCATACGATAGACAGATTAATACCATTTTATGTTTCTACGTATGTAAATACAAGGCTAAAGCAAAAAGTATTACATTACAATCACCCTATAAAATTATTTTTTTTCAAAACTTTAACTACTTTATGCCACTCCACTCCACATGAGCTTTTTTTATTTCGTATAAACATTATTTATAACATACGACAATTTAGCAAGGCAAATTATGAACTAAGTTGTTTGTAAAATATGAAAATGGTATGTACACTGAACAACAAAAAAGTGCATTTCACTATATTAGAGACAACACCACATAAATTTTAAAGCAATGAAGACTGAACATGTGTTTTCATAAATGTTAGTAAAGAATTGTTGTTTTTAAGATGGGACAGTATATACCAGCATAATCTTTGTGGTGTAGTATTTCGACAATCGAAATAATATAAGTATATAAGGCAGTATATCGTGCGTGAACATCACAACGCTTGTAACGTACTGAATAATTATGAATGTTGATATGGTACGCATCCCATAGTTGTTATATACAATATTTAAAAATCAACTATACACTAGTTCTTCGTGTTCTTTTGAACAAAAATATTCAAAATTATTAAATAAAATCATCGAAATAAAATTCATTACTGCAAATATAAATTTAACTTTGAATAATAAAATAAAACATAATTATAAATTTATAGAACAAAATATTCCATTAATGTCTTTAAAGCTTCCTGAGCTTAAGCTACCGACATTTAGTGGATCTGAACGTGATTGGTTAGCCTTTAGGGATGTGTTTCGAGATCTCTTTGACAATAAAACCAATATCGACAATACAGTTAAATTTGCGGAGATCGAACATTTTCCTGTTACTCCAGACAACTATGAAGTTACCTGGCAAACTTTGTGCAATCGCTATGATAATGCGATTTTAATTCAAAAAGTTCACATAAAGGAACTATATGACATAAAATCTCCCCAACTCTTCAAATTCACTTGATCATGCAGTTAGAAATTATAACTGTTTGAAATCATTGCATATTCCAGTTGAGGCATGGTACAATTTCTTCAAAACAATCAGTTGATACTCGTAGAAGATTTAAATACTCTAAAGGTAAATCAACTTCATTAATTTCGAATAGCTCCAAATGCCCTTATTGTGGTGGATCACATTTGATTCCTAATTGTCCAGAATTTTCTGACTCTAATATAACTCTGACTCTAATATAAATACGCTAATCTGAAATAATCAACTGTGTACGAATTTTTTAATGTGTAAGTATAAGGTTGGTATTTGTAAAAAATTTTCTTGTATAGTTTATGCTCATTGTAGCAAAACAACCTGCCTCATTTTGGTACATACGTGAAATTTCGGAGCAATAAAAATATTCCAACAAGTACGTCGGTTAGTCTGAATAATCCAGATGTTCAGTTGCAAATTCAAAATAAGCATGCTAAACCAAGTGAAATTCAAACAACTGGTATATCGTGGTGCCAAGTACAACACATTCCACCAAGTCAACCGTTTTGTTCAAAAAGAGTAGAACAGATTTTGGTCGGTATCACTTTAATTAATGTAACATTTAAATCGAATGATAATTTGTTGTATAGAGCATTATTAAATAGCGGATCACATTTAAATTTCGTTATGGAAAGCTTCGTAAACCTATTGAATCTTCCGAAACAGGCTACCAAGAAAATTATAGCTGGGCTCGGTGGAAAGGAAACAGTAATAAAAACAAAAGTTTCATTAACTATATCGTCCAGAGTGTCTCTTTTCTCAGTAAACTTGAACTTTTTCATCATTCCAAAGATCACAAATAATTTACCAGCAAGTCCAGTTAGTTTCAATTTAAATTCAATTCCAGCTGAAATTGAACTGGCAGATCCTTTTTTCCACATACCATATAAGATTGATATTTTGCTTGGTGCGCAGAAATGTACAATCAATTATTCAACGGTCAACCAATTAAAGTTTTGAAACATCTTCCACCATTTTATTCCAGTGTATTTAGTTATGTAGTTAGTGGTCGAGTATTGTCTTCTCATGTGGTTGAAGAATATTCATCTTCAGCAATATGCACTAGTGAAACCTTACATAATGATATACAACAATTTTGGGAATTAGAAACAATCTTCGTTAATAATAATTATTCGTTAGACGAAAAATATTGTGAAGAACATTATGTTAAAAATCATAAACGTCTTCCATCTGGTCGGTATAAAGGCATACTACTTACCGCATCATTTTGTTATTAAGGATAGCAGTACTACCACACAGTTAAGAGTTGTATGGATCGACCAAATCTTCGTCTAAGATATCGTTAAATGGTTGCTTAATAAAAGGCCCAACTATACAACAAGATCTGCTGTCCATAATATTATGATTTCAAAAACATATGGTGGCTTTTACCGACGACATTGTCAAAATGGCAAGTAATGAATGCTCAACAGGATTTACAACGAATCTAGTGGAGAGATAATCACTTTGACAAAATAAAATGTTTTTAATTGTGCACAATCACTTATGGAACTAGAAGTGCTCCTTATTAGCGAAACGCACATTACACCAATTAGCGTTAGATGAAATTACCTCGTTCCCTATAGCTCCGAAAATTTTAATGAACGACTTTTATGTTGATAACGTTCTGACTAGCTCTAATACAACAGAAGATGCAATTAACCTAAAGTCTGAGCTACAAAAAATATTAGAAAGGGGTGGTTTCAATTTAAGAAAATTTTCTTCGAATATCCCTGCTATTTCTTCACATAATGATTTCTGGTGAGCTTAGTTAGTTCTAGTGAACTCGACTTCTCATTAATCAATTTGGTTAAAATAGTTCAGCAGCTGAATATACAGACGATATTCAATACTTTAAAAATATAATATATTCTTCAAAATTCCAGCAATTTAAAATTACTGAGCCCCTTTCTCGATCAAATGTGAATTCTCTGTGTTGGTGGACGCCTTAGCTACTCAAAATTACAATACACTAATAAATATCCGATTGTATTGCCAGGTACATACATTGTCAAAATTAATATATCAATGTGGACATAAATGCCTGTTACATTGCGGCCCCCAATCATTACGCAAACAAGTTGTGAATCAATGTATTCCCTGTTTCAGAAATAAACCAAAATTGTCACAAGAAATGATGGGTGAATTACCTGCCGATCGTGTCATTCAATCAAGACCATTCTAAATAGTTGGTATAGATTTTTGGCAGGTCTTTCTTCACTTAACCAAAAACAAGAGCAACATCTAAAAGTAAAATTCATATTTGTCTATTTATCTGCTTCGCAGTTAAAGCTATCCACTTAGAAATTGTGACGGATTTGTTCTCCGAGTCATTTCTGACTTGCTTACGCAGATTTATTGCCAGACGCGGTTATTGCGCTATAATATAATCCGATAAAGCAACAAATTTTATTGGAAGTCGTGCTGAATTAAAAGAATTAAGGAATTTATTTGTATCCGAAAACTTTCAAAATGAAGCCAAAATATTTTGCGCAACTTATCATATATCGAATGGCTTACAATTTCACCAAGATGCCAAGTGGCACATTTAAAAAAGAATAATTGGTTTACGTTCAATGACACTAGAAAAGTGTTAACTCAAGGCCATTAACAGCAATTTCTAATGATCCAACTGATTTTACAGCTTTTTCACCTGGTCACTTTTTAATTGGTGCTCTTTTGCTAGTACTTCCTGAACCATCAATGCTCGATCTGAATGCCAATAGACTATCTAGATATCAAATGATACAAGTGATGTTCCAAGGTTTTTTGGAAGCGTTGGCATGTTGAATATTTAAATGAGCTTCAGAAACGTTGTAAATGGCAAAAACCTTCAAACGGTATCGATCTTTTGCATGAAGATAATATACCACCGATTCATTGGATTATGGGCATAATAATTGATACTTATCCAGGTATATTATACATCATATTATCATCCATAACTTTTGCATATAATATGATGTAATTTAGTCCCTTTTTGTAATACTTATTCCCATGAATAATAAAAAAAATATTTTTTTTAATTAATTTGGCTTTTTTTTTTCATAAATGTAAACAACAATAGTATATTATGTATAAAAACAGAATCTGCTTTATTTTGTTTTTATTACGTAAGTCAAAAGCACCAACAGGCTTCAGCTCAAAATCAAAGTAAACAAGCTATAAGCAAAATAAAAAAAAAAACAAAGGTACGAGTATATACGAAATTGAAATAATTATTTGTGAAATAATTAGAAAATGTATAAAAACAAGAAAATAATAATAATAATTATAATAAAAAAATTGAAGTATATGTATATAATACATACATATTTTGGAAAAGGTTGGTTGTTTTGTTTTATTAATTTTCTAGTTATCAAAATAACGAGATAGAATAATATCGTATTTCAATTTTTGGTATATTGAATTTGTAATTTAATTAATAGTACGTCATGCTCTAAATAATTATGTACATAATATATACATACAAAAACATATACTATAGAGCAAATTACAATTATAAAAATTACCTATTTAAGGTGTCTATCAAAACTATTTAAAATAATCTGTGCAACTTAATATTTTAATATAAAACTACCATGCATATTATAAATATTCTCAAAAATATCGTTAGTAGAAACCCATAACATATTATATTTTTAGATTAATAAAACAAGACTAATTAAAAGTAGAACAAAATTTTGTCTGTGTTACGCAAACAATACAAACCGAGTTATATAATATTGGCATTAGGTAACGGCTTACAAAATTTCTTCTTCAATTCATTTTTGTTATGCAAGCGTCATAATTAGTGCCTTGAAGCTGCATCAGCCAAATCAGCCCACCACAACGAAACCTAGCCCATAATTTATTACAATTTATTATTACACCAGGTTCCAATTTTATTACAATTGCCGTTCACGAGAAAAGCGTGGGTGGAGTCATCAAATTCAACCTACACCGCCACTTTGTAACTTTTGATGTAATTGTGATATCGAGATAACACGGCCAACATTTATTACAAATTAATTATAGTTCATTTATTATTTATTTAATTATTTTGTGTAAAAATCAACTTATTTTAATAGAAACCTGCTGAAATTCAAATACAAATACCAAAATGTCGATTATATCACCTGTAATAATTTATTACGCCAGACCGCCACCATATTAGGGATAAAACTGATTACTGTTAACACTATACGGTACACATATCCCTTGTAAAGCGGTGTAAAATAATTATTTTGGCTAAAATCTATTTCAAGTCAACGAAAACAATTTTGCTACCGCCGAGTAAACATTAAAAATACTTTACTTATTACTTGTGTGAAAAATTGAATCAGCAGTTATTAATTTCTTATAATAAAAATTAAATTTGATGTGAAAAATATGTGAAACCGTGATATTCTACACCTCAAACAAGAAAGGCTGGGCCAAATCTGCAGAAAGCGATGTCCGCAAGCGATTTGTCGCGAAACGCCACGACCTCAAAATGACTAACAAAAAAGTGCAACATAGTCCAAAACGACAACAAATCGCCAATGCATCAAAAATTACTATACCGGGTAATTTAATATCAAATGAACTAGAAATTAACTTAGTGTATTGAACAATAAAAGTGCCTCGTCGACAAATTTTAACGATAAAAAAAACAATGAAAGTGCATCGACAACAAATGACAATAAAATAAACTGTGATTTAGGTCAGTGTTTAGTGCAAACCGGGCTGGACAGGTATATTACTGTCAGCTCAAACCGAATGAGAAGCCATAGATCAGCGACTAGTGCAAACGTAAATAAATTCACCAAGCTAGCTAGCGTTGAATTAACTCAAAGCAACCGGTATTCTTGTTTGGTGGCTGAAGACCCGCCGGCCAATGTTCCAAAAACAGAGAAACCACCATCAATCTATTTGAGGGAAGAATCAAATAGAGAACTCGCAAAAACAATCGAGTGCATTACTAATAGTGAATTTTATATCTCCGTGATAAAAAGAGGAGATATATTTAAAAGAAACAAAAATTCAACCGCTCAATATTGACGCTTAGTTAAACATTTCGACGAAGTTGGTAAACACTTGAACACCAACTAAAAAGTCAAAAAGGATTGGTCGTCACGTTAAAAGGTATAGAGAAGTACGTGGATGCAAACGAGATACGATTTCAATGCAAATCAATTACGAATATTATTAATCGTGAGAAGGTGTCTCAGCTATTGTTCCGTCTGGAATTTTAGAACCAGATAATAAAAAAATCAAAGAGAAACATGCAATATTTAACTTAAAATATCTACTGCATAGAACAACTATCGTTGAGGAACCCAGAAAAAGGACCGGTACAGTGTGTTCAGTGCCAAGAGTATGGACACACTAAAGCATATTGCACTTTAAGAGATGTTTATGTTACCGACAAGGTATATGTATACCGTATAGTTAAAACAATACCCGGTTTTATCCAAAATGTGGTGGCGGTCTGGTGTAATAAACTATTACAGATGATAAAATCGACTTTATTGCTATTTTTCGTTGACTTGAAATAGATTTTAGCCAAAATAATTAAATTACACCGCTTTACGAGGTATATGTATACCATATAGTGTAAACAGTAATCAGTTATATCCCAAATATGGTGGCGGTCTGGTGTAATAAATTACTACAGGTGATAAAATCGATATTTTGATATTTTCTTTGAATTTTAGTAGGTTTTTATTAAACTAAGTTGATTTTTACCAAAAATAGTTAAATTACACCACTTGACACAGTGTATGTATACCATATATTGTAAAAAATATCCAGTTTTATCCAAAATATGGTGGCGGTCTGGTGTAATAAATTATTACAGGGGATAAAATCGACTTTTTGGTATTGTTCTTTGAATTTCAGTAGGTTTCTATTAAAATAAGTTGATTTTTTCACAAAATAATTACATTTTATTTTCTGGCGTTTTACCAGTGAACTGTAATTAATTTGTAATAAATTCTGGCCCAAGTTTTATCTCGATATCCCAATTACATCAAAAGTTACAAAGTGGCGGAGTAGGTTCAATTTGATGTTACTCCACCCACGCTTTTCTCGCGAACGACAAGTGTAATATAATTGAAACCTGGTGTAATAAATTGTAATAAATTATGGGCGGGCTGATTTGGCTGGTGCCGTTTCAAAGCACTGTCCATGGAAAAATGTTGCTGCTCAGTAAAATTAGAGTAAAGAGTAAATAAACATACATCTTAATAAAAAATACTGAGTATTTAAAACAGAAGTTACTGCCATAGAAAAATTGTATGTGTAAATCTATTTCAGTAAACACAAATGTTTGTGTTTACTGCAATTGATTTACAAATAATTGTTTGCCGCACACCAATATAACTTTCGGTTGTTATGTTTTTTATAGAAAAAGGTCATTCATTTCATTTGTAGACGAGTAAGGAGGTAGACACGATTTTGAAAATTAAATACTTTGTTACAATTTTTTTTCCAGCGAATTCCAAGAAAACCCCACCATTTGTTCGAGTCAAATTCAAAATTTTTGTCTATATGCATATATGTATATACATACATATAGCACCAAACAATGCCTCTATATTACAAGCCATGACACACGATTTTGATGTAGTATGGGTGTAGGGCTATTCGTTTCTTTTTTTTATATGAAATGATGAAATTTACTATGGGATTTTTCAATAGGCAAATTTTGGAAGGCTTTTATCTTCTAGTTATAGTGCAATTTTTATTTTCAATTTTCTATGAGATAAGTAAAATTTAACTGAGAAGAGCTTGAGATAGTTATAAATTCATATTGTTACATTTTTAATTGATAATTTTTAGTTTTTGTAAAACTACTTTTTTTCTAAACAGTTTGTTTTCGTTTTTTGTTTTGTTTATAAAAAATCGTGTGCCGATCTGGTACGAATCATTTAAACGAGCATTTGTTTTTTTTATGTAATGATTTGTTTTCTTTTTGTTTTGACGCAGGGTGATGATTTTTTTTTATAATAATACAAATAATAATACAAGAA
Source organism: Tipula unca (assembly GCA_951394425.1). NCBI lineage: Eukaryota > Metazoa > Arthropoda > Insecta > Diptera > Tipulidae > Tipula > Tipula unca. Next base: position 100,505,712 of record OX596380.1, read on the forward strand.
AATACATAATAACATATATGTATATATGTATATATATTTGTGTATATATATATATATATATATATATATATATATATATATATATATATATATATATATATATATATATATATATATATATATATATATATATATATATATATATATATATATATATATATATATATATATATATATATATATATATATATATATATATATATATATATATATATATATATATGTATATATATATATTATAAATATATACTGTAAATACATAATTCGTGTCACTGTTATACATATGTACTGTGCAAAATAGAAAGTAAATTTCAATTAAGATAATACATAAATTATGCACTTAAAATTTGTATGTTATGACTTATCTTAAATTATTCATTCAATTATTCAATTAGGTTGATTTTTTAATTTATGTTTACAACAAAATCCGCCATATACCTGCTTTCATGCAATTCTCAAAACAATGAGAAAAAAAACTGAAAATTGCATTAACAAGAAATAATAAACAAATTATCACCCTGTGTCACAACATTGAGGGAGCTAATTACCAGTCTGACTGCGTGAACTCTGTCTGGGAGGTACTGAAAACTTCGGTTGTCAGTGCTACTCAACAGACTTTAGGTATAGTGAAAGTCAGACCCAAGAATGATTGGTTTGATGACGAGTGTCGTCTTGCAGTTGAGCAACAAAATATAGCCCATAATGAAGTGCAACAACGTCTCACAATCGCAAGGAAAAACAAGGCAGCTCTTGCAAGAAGGGCAGCTAAGCGGATTTGTAGACGGAAGAAGCGAGAATGGTGGAAGGCCGAGGTTCTGAAAGTACAACAACTCAGCAATGAGCGTAGTTCACGTAATTTCTTTAAAGGAATTACTGGATTGCACCATACTTTCAGGCCTTCGTCAACCGCCATTCGGGACCGGGATGGAAACCTCTGTGTCAACATCGACGCAGTACTTGACGCATGGAGTGGACACTTTACTGAGCTGCTTGATGTTCATCATGCGTCACAGACTGTTGTTGAGCCACCTCTAAAACAGTCTGCGGAGATTTGCACTGAGGAGCCATCCCATGAGGAATTCACTAAGGCCATGCAGAGAATGAAACGAAACCGCTCACCTGGAGTGGACTGCATTAATTCGGAGCTCTTGATATTCGGAGGGGATACTTTGTGGAACTGTCTTTTCGACCTTATTCGATTAGTATGGCGAACCGAAGTTATGCCTGATGAATGGAAAGTGTCCGCGATATGCCCCATCATCAAGAAGGGAGACCGCTTGAAGTGTGAGAATTATCGCGGTATAGCTCTCCTTTGCACAGCATACAAGTTGCTGTCATACATTTTATTGGATAGAATCACTCCTCTGGCGGAGGGCTTGGTTGGTGACTATCAGGGAGGATTTCGTCCGAATCGATCAGTCACTGATCAGGTCTTTTCGCTGCGGATGATTCTATCTAAATATTATGAGACATCCATCTCCGTACATCAGGTTTTCCTGGATTTCCGGCAGGCCTACGACTCGATCAATCGAGAGACTTTGTGGTCTGGCCTGGAATACCTAGGAATGCCAACAAAATTGGTACGACTGTGTAGGATGACAGTGACGCAGTCTCAATGCTGTGTTAAAGTTGAGAACAGGCTATCGACAATTTTTGCAGTTAACTCGGGTGTTCGGCAGTGAGATGCTCTGTCCCCGATACTCTTTAATCTCATGTTGGAGTACATCTTTCGTAAAACTGAAACACCTCAGCGCAACATCTTATATCGCCAGTCCAATCAAGTGCTTGCATATGCAGATGACATATGCGTGATTGGACTGAGTAGCAACGGAGTGAAAGAAATACTTGATCCGCTTGTAGAGTTTTCAGCTTCTGTTGGACTCCAGATCAATGAGTCCAAAACGAAATACCTGATCTCTGGTTTTAGAGACAATGGCACACCAGATTTTAGTAGTGGCCACCACACGTTTGAGGGAGTGAGGAGGTTCAAATATTTGGGTTCTCTTATCACTCACGATAATAGTGTGGGTGAGGATATTAAAATGCGGCTGGCAGCTGGCAGTCGTTCTCTGTATCCTCTAAGGCCACTGCTAAAATCTAAACACTTATCAAGTGCCGTGAAGCTGAAGCTTTACAAAGCGTTGATCAGGCCCGTTGTTATGTTTGGATGTGAAAGTTGGGCGCTGACGGATGAGTACGAGAGATGGCTCCTTACATTTGAGAGAAGAATCATGCGTGTGATTTACGGCCCTAAACGCGAAATAGATGGTACATACCGAGCTCTGTACAATTTCGAGATCAGAGATCTGATGAAGATCCCCGATATTGTACATGAAGTTAGATCTCAGCGAGTACGCTGGCTCGGTCACGTTCTGCGTGCTGATCCGGAACGAATTGTGCAGCGATCTCTGAAAGGAGAGCCACCATATGGTAGGCGCAGAGGTCGTTGCAGGCGACGATGGCTCCACGATGTAGAGAACGACTTGGCCTCTTCAGATTGTCTTAGACAGTATGAAGACCAAGCTCAGGATCGAAACCGTTGGAGCCAGATTGTTGATTCAGTAAGGGGCCAGTAATGGCCTTTAACACTGTTATTATTATTATCACCCTGTGTCACAACAAAAAAAAACAAATCATTCCATAAAAAAAATCAAATGCTTGTTTAAATGGTTCGTACAAAATCGGCACACGATTTGTTATAAACAAAACAAAAAACGAAAACAAACTGTTCAGAAAAAAAGTAGTTTTACAGAAACTAAAAATTATCAATTAAAAAAGTATCAATATGAATTTATAACTATCAGAGTATATATTTTTATATATTTTAGAGTAATGCGCGCCATATTGTTTCATTAGTTATTATTAGCAGACTTCTGTGTACTACTAATTAGATATTTAAAAACCACATTTTTCATAACAAAATGTGACAAATAGGAAACAGTACGAAAAACAACAAGTTCATTTATAAAATTATCCAATAATTTACTAACCCCCTGTAAGCGAGCTTTCACACTACAACAGGTGATTGTATCATTCTCAATGCATTTTTTCTCCCTTTGACAAAACTTTATTTTATTTATTATTCTTATGTTTATTGTGTTTATTAAACAATATTTACCTAGATTTACAATATTTTTTGTGCATAAGTCTAAAAAATACGTTGTCTGACTTTGTGATTTTTTTTCTAAATTTACAACAGGCGGATGCATCGACTGGGATAAATTATGATAAATCTTATAAGTATACATTACCATGGTGTTTGATCTGCAGTAATAATAATAAGAAAGAACATATTTTGTTCATGTCAAGGTTCTATTTAATTTAGTTAAAATTTAAACTCACATTAAAATAACTGAACCAGCTGATAATTGGATCAACTGGTTGGGCCAATGACATCAGAAACGATAAAATAAGAATAAAAAATAAATCATTTATAGAATACTGTAATTATATATTTAATTTACATAACCTTAAAATTTTCCATTTAAATTTTGTTCAATTTTATTTCCACGTATTAATTAACTACAATTAAATGCAAGTCAATAAAGTTATGAAACATAGAACTTTGATTTGGAAATATTCAATTTGGCAATATGCACTAATTATTTTTTTATAGCTGATCTTCAATACTACACTAACTAAAATTTACAACTGTAATAATCTGTAGATGTTTTCGATTGGTTAAGACATAAATAACATTTTGCTAAGCACAATGTAAATCTCAAATCTTTCTTTAAAATTTTCAAAATGACAATACGTATTGAACTGGACAGATGAAAATGCATTGTTCGTAACAGACCAAAGATGCGTTTTTTTATTAACAGGACTTCAAGATCTATAAGAATATTGGGAATAATAATACTGGGAAATTTTATTTAGTTTAACCAATATATTTAATTTAAGTTCTATTTATTTGAATAAATTTCAACTTCTAACTACATATATTTGTTGACGTCTATTGTGAAATAATACAGGTATCAAGCATAAAACAATGAAAAATATTTCCTTTTAAAATTTCCCTTTTTTTTGCGAGTTTGAGTACTATGAATTTATCGAGAACTTGAAAAAACCAATGTTTTATCCAGAACATTGAAAAATAAAATAAAATTTGATTTTATTTCGATAATAGTGAATTAAAATGTGTAGTTTAACATTAAATGTATCGTATTTATTGATAAAAAATTAAATTCATTTGGATTTTACTGAAAAAATGAGAAAATTCTTCCAATTCCAATAAGAAAATTTTTGAATTAAAAAACACGACTAAAGTTAAAACACTAACAGATCGAACACGACTTTTACTATCTAATCTACCTGAAAACTCACTAAACAATTTGCACTTCTAAGAAAATCTTCTGTCAACTATTTTTGATCATTAGACAAATCCGCAAAAACACATTGCTTAATAAGCCAACACAGCAATGCAACATAAAAATTATATATGTAGTTGTTTGTGTGCGATTACTGGAGATGGTAAGTATTTATTTATATCTAAGATGTTTATTTATCATTCTATTGCGAATGGGTGAAGCGATTTGAGGTATTTCGATAAATTTAATTTATAACTTACCTTAATAACACAGTATTTTTGGTTTAGTCATGATATTTTCCTATTTCCTTTGAACGAACTCATTTAAATTGCTAAATACTTAATTACTCAAAAAAGTCGTGAAATGTTAGTAAATTTTATGTGTGAGATTCTATAGCCGTTTCTGTGTTTTATTTCCAAATTATTAAAACATATTAATAAAAAATTAGTTAAAAAAAAATTTAAAAAAAATTATTGCTTTAGACTGTGTCCGAAACATGTGATAAAAAATCGTGAATTAATTTTTTGACATTTACTTGAAAATACCGAACACACCCAAATTATTCGAGTCTATTACTATATTAATAAATTATCATATATGATAATTTTTGACAGTTATCGAATAACTTGTGTACCATGCGTATGAAACGTGGGACTTATACATACATAATAATATATTCTAAAATTATTAATACATATAATAATAATAACGTGACATTAAAAGGATTATCGGATCCATTATTTTAATATTCATTTTTTATAAATTTTCTGTGCAATTTATTAGTCGTCACAAAAAATTTGAGGGTATGAAAACTAAAATTGACATATATGACGTGGGGAAAAAACTTATGAGGTGGGGAGATTTATTACACATTTCGGACAGCATAATAAAAAATCGTGAATGTATAGGGGAATAATTATCAAGCAAATGTCAAAAAATTAAGTCACGATTTTTTATCACAGGTTTCGGACACAGTCTTAAAATAGCGTGTCATTCGCTTAAAATCATGACTTTTTATAAAATGACAGAACATATACCTATAATTACTAGTGGGGTCTGGTCCCCACAAGACTGTCTACTTCCGAACTGCTTGCCTAAAATAAAAGATATAGGAATCTTTAATATGTTGAGTATTGTGTAATCCTTGTTGTCGAAGAGTGAGTTTTTCTAAATTCATAATTTAAGAATTTTATATTTAAATCATTGATAATATTGTGGTTTTAATTTAATAAATTTTTGTGGCCTGGGGTTTTTATTAAATTAATAAAATTTATTTGCAATTTTTTATTTTTCTTAATTAACTCTTTTTTTAGCTCTTTCCGGTTACAACGAATAGACGATATATCGTATAGTGTATTCTCAACAAAGCAAAATTACAATTCCTTATGCTTTGGCAAGCACTTCCACCATGTCTCTGTTTTTCATTCATTAATTAATTTTTTTAACATTCTTTTACTTTTAACTTTTTTACCATATGCAGGTATGTATTTATATTTAATCTGTATGTAAATCTATTGTATTAATCATAATTTCGAGTTTCTTAATTTTAAAGAAATATATAAAAGTGATTAAGCGAATGGAGAAATATCGTAATATCTATAATATTTAAATTTTTAATGTTTGAATTTTACTTCGTTATTAAAATACTACGGCCAACCAACATTGATAAAAATCTTAGCTATACTGGAAATTGTATTAAATTAGTATTCGCTATAAAGAGATTTCACGCTCTAAAGTTTTACGAAAAAATATGGAAAAATGGCATTTCTAATGAGCTTTTGGTTTACTATAAAATTTGACATTTTTAGATACGCGGAAAAAAGAAAACCATCATTTATCACAATGAAATAAAAAATTTCTGTTTACAAAATTAAATTTAAAAACAATACAGGATTGCTATGTCAAAATACTTTACCACTTATTGTTGCAGTTGCTAAAAATAAAATCCTAAAACTAGATTGCTATGATAAAAAAAAAACTGATAAAATGCGTAAGAGGGAAAAAGCAGTACACATTTTTATTTGTTGTTTTTTTTTTGCTTCAACACTAGCATTTTATAATATTAGATGTCCCAGTCCACGGGTTTTTATCGGAACTAATGCTGTGAGCGCCTGATACTAAAATATGCTACTAAATTATATATAGTCTTTTCATTTAAAAACTTCATTATACTACTCGCCACATTAGTGAAAATTCTCCTCGCTAGGTTGCTTTTCAATTTAGTTGTCATATCATATTTCAACAAATTCAAAGTTTATGAGTTACTTGATTGAGTAGTCGTTGCGATAATTGTCATAAACAACGTGTTTATTTGTAATATGTCGATAAACCGATATGGAGTTTTGTCTTTGATAATTTGAAGTTCGAAAAGTCAACAATTTGATCATGCAATGGTCAGGCACAGCTTCAATTATTGATACAGTCGCCATCTATTAAAGACTGCTGTCAATTAGTCATCGATTTAGTTTAGTCAAAAATTAAGTCAAAAAAATCGGTGTTATAGGCACACAGCACTAAAAGGTAAACACGCTATGAAGAGAAGAGTAGCATTTGGTAATATTCACATTCAAAAAAATTCTAATTAGGCTCAAATATCCTACAGATATAATGAATTTAGTTTTTAATTAAATATTATATAATTTTCTCTTCTGAGAAAAACGGTTCGTCTAGAAATCTGCAAGTCAAACCTCCTTGATTGCCATAGTAGCGACAGTGGCTTGAAGATAAATCATATAATCTATTTTATATTGTACATATAGATATCTTTAATACACAAGTCGTTTTATGGCATCTTGCATATTTATTAGTAATTGGAATTTTATATTGTTTTTTTTTTAATAATAAGAATAGTATACAGTTTATAAAGGCCATTACCGGCCCCATATCTGTATTAACACGCATGATTCTTCTCTCAAATGTAACGAGCCGTCTTCAAACGAAGCATACATAATGGAGCATACATGTCAATGAGCCTGTACAACGCCTTGTAAAGCTTCAGCTTCACCGCACTTGATAGGTGTTTAGATTTTAGCAGTGGCCTTAGAGGATACAAAGCATGACTGCGAGTTGCCAGCCGCACTTTAATATTATCACCCACACTGTTATTGTGAGTCATGTGCCGTTGTCAATATAACCAGGGATCATGTATTCCGTTTTAAACCTATTCTACAGTCATTCTACACAATGTTACTAATTATGTTGGCATACCTAGGTATTCCACGGCGGACCACAAACTCTCTCGATCGAGTTATAGGCCTGCCGGAAATCTAGGAACACCAGGTGTACGGCGATGGATGTCTCATTATATTTAAATAAAACCATCCGCAGCGAACAACCCTGATCAGTAACTGATCGATTTGGACGAAATCCTCATTGGTAGTCACCAATAAGGCCCTCCGCTAGAGGGGTGATTCATCCAATATAATATATAGGACAGTAAGTTGTATGCTGTGCAAAGAAGAGCTAAACCGCGATAACTCTCACACTTCAAGCGGTCTTCCTTTTTGAAGATGGAGCATATTGCGGCCACTTTCCATTCATTAGGCATAACTTCGGTTCGTCATACTAAAAGAATAAGGACGAAGAGACAGTTCCACTAAGTATTATCAATAGCTCCGAATTAAGGCAGTCCACCTTAGGTGAACGGTTTCGTTTTAATCTCTGCATGGCCTTAGTAAATCTCTCATGAGAAGGGGTCTCAAGGAAAATCTCCCCAGTCTGTATTTGAGGTGATTCAACCACAGGCTGTGACGCATGATGAATTCCCAGCAGGTCGGTAAAGCGTCCACTACATGCATCGAGTACTGCATTAGGCCTGAAAGTACGGTGCAATCCAGTTTTTCCTTTATAGAAATTACTTTCAGAACCTCGCCTTTCCACAATTCTCACCATCTATACAAATCCGCTTAGCTGCCCTCCCAGCTTGTTTTTCCTAGCGATTGTGAGACGTTGTTGCACTTCACTATGTGCTATATTGTTGCTTGACTGCAAGACAACACTCGTCATCAAACCAATTATTCTTGGGTCTGACTTTGGCTATACCTTACATTTGTTGAGCAGCACTGACAACCGAAGAAGAGCCTGCATTTTTTAAGTACATGTATGCAATTATTACTTTTTTGTTTAATTATAAACAAAGTAATGGAAATATTTGTTGATAAAGCTAACTAAAATATGATGAGTTCCGGTTTGATAAGTAAAAAATATTTATATCATGTATAACGTTTACCAACCTGTCATTTCATTCGTTTTGTTCTCACTTCTATGGTATACCGTACGCGTAGAATACACGACATTTTTTTAAAACTTTTCACACTTAAAATAGCAGTAAACATGATAAAATTTGTTTGCCAGAATAGGGGATGATATATTACAAATTAATTTACTGAAAATATTACGGTAAATCAGCCGAGCTCCACGTGCGTGTAATCTTCAGAGATGTAGTATACTTATCAGGCAACTTTATATAACAAAAATATTAAATATATACGCATATACAGTACAAAAAGCCATGACACCATCAAGCTGGAAGTAATTTATTCAAAGCGATTTTGTAATTTTGTTGATTAGTTAAATTTGGTTTTGGTATTTCACTGGAAAATGTAATTATATACCTAATACATGAAATATTATAGTATATTATATATATATATATATATATATATATATATATATATATATATATATATATATATATATATATATATATATATATATATATATGTATATATATATATATATATATATATATATATATATATATATATATATATATATATATATATATATATATATATATATATATATATATATCTGTATTACATTATATTATATATGATAATGTATATATATATATATATATATATATATATATATATATATATATATATATATATATATATATACATATATATATATATATATATATATATATATATATATATATATATATATATATATATCTGTATTACATTATATTATATATGATAATGTATATACATATATATAAAAGTTAATTTTCCATCTGAAAGCACAGTGAATAAAATAAAAATGTGGTTGTAATATGCAAAAACAATAAAGTATTATTATGACGTATATTTCCTCATTTTTAAAGATATTTCTTCGTTTTTCTTGCGAATAGCAACTCTCAGTTGCCATAAGATACAATATAATTTTTTATATTTCTATTAATATCGAATAAACCAATTATATAAAATTTCAATAACAATCAACTTTGTCTGGATTTGAAGAACGGAAAATTTGTATCTTCAATTTTTGATTTGGTTTCGATTCGAATATGCAGGTTTTTTGATCGGTGACGGTAATAAGTAATAACAATTTTCCTTCGTAACCTGTGTTTATCGCAACGTTATTTAGATACGCAATGCTAACATTATACCAATTTTTCAGCTTAGTTGATTTATTCTCTGAATTTTGCTGAAATGGTATGAAGTGCAATTCTAAAATCCATTTTCCAAAATTTCAATACTTGCACATCATTTTTTTCATTTTTGAATTGTTTCGTGGATACATATATAAGCAGAGCAAATTCTGGATGAACTTAAGAAATATTGGAATACAATTTTACTGGGCGTTCAAAATTTGCCTATATGCATAGTACCCTTGATTTGTGGGACCATATAATAACTAACTATTATCGGCATAGTCTAGAGAATTCAATTGAATATCGATTTATCTAATATTATCAAATGTCTAATTGAATTACCTTTTGCTGCAAAGAATTTTAAAAATAATAATTGCATGGATCAAAATACAAACTGTTATCAAATTTTTGGTAACGATAGAAAAATTAAGAGAAATATTGAATTAGAATTACATTAGTCGACTGAATAATATACAATATTCTAGAATACGGCCGTCAGTTCTTTCGGAATTTCAATAATTTAATATCAGTAATTAACGATTTCAATATGTTATTGGTACTGATTAACTTTTGATGAGTTTTTACATAATATGTATAGGTTACCTAATATGTATTGCGTTTTTGGGATTTGGTTTCCTAACAAATTTACGAGATAATAATAATAATTCCCAATAAATAACGTGTAAATCTAATAACCTCTTTATTTAACAAGTATACAATATATTTGGGAATAATAGCCTGAAATCAAATGATTTATGTTGTTCCAAATTATCATTAAAAAGGGTAATCCCACAAATAGCGTGTCATCTATGGCGATTTAACGTTTTAACACAATCTCGTTTATATACCACCGTAGATTCCTTTACAGGCGAAGATCCGAAAGCCGAAATTTTTGATGTCTTTTCGCAATTAAAGTGGGTCAATATATAAAAACATATATACCATGTATAATCATCTAATTGCATCTATACAGCAAATCGAATGTTTTCTTTTAGATGCTGAAGGGTCTGTCTATTATTGATATGTATGTATATACACTTTATTTGTTAAATAATTCCATAGAAAGAAATTCATGTTACAGCTTGTTATTGTCTAATTTAGTCAAATATTATTTTATATCACAAATAATTCAATCTCATTCTAATTAAGTTATATTTGCGCATTCGTTAACAATTCTAAATAAATTTTGGTTGACCTACAATACAAATAATATTTGCATGCATGTAAGTAAATATAAATTCATAATTATCTGTAGCTTAAGACTGGTTCGAGATGCATTTATACATAATTAGTTATACTGTATATATATATATATATATATATATATATATATATATATATATATATATATATATATATATATATATATATATATATATATATAACATAGATAAATTTATGTTTGTACAATTGTAATGCCATCATTATATTATGTAAATGACAAATTTGTAGGTTATTATAGTTGTTAAGCTGTCTTGTATCAAAATAAATAGAAACATTGTGTCTTTAGAAGTGAAGTGGTGCATTACCTAAATTAAATAAATATTATGTATATATATCGTTTAAGTTCTTGTATTGTGCAATCATCTGATATGCGTTGGTGTTTAATCTACTCAATCTATGATAAGTGATAATATTAATTTAAGTCAAGCTGTAATAAATTTGTGAACAAAACCTGTGATATAACCGTGTAACATATAATAAATATTCAAATAAATTAATACAGTCCATTCGAGAACAATTCAAATGAGTTTTATCGCATGATCTTGCTGGCCAATTGGTCTCTCTTTTTTTGCTATAAATATAAACAATCAACGATTATTTCTAATTAGCTCTAGTCTCAACAAAATGGCGCTACATTCGTATGGAAAGTGGCACCATTTTGTTGAAACCAGAGCTGATTAGTATTTATCTCATTTAATTTATTCCGTATAAATGTCCTTAATATGTTATAGAATCGCTCAGAATTAGTGGTATAACAGTGGCCCCATCGGACCAGCTTCATTCAATCTTCGCAATATTCCACTTATTCATTAGTCACTAGGGCGATTATATAGCCCGAAGCAATCGCAAACTTTACGGATTTCATGGTAATTTTATACTAAATCGTATGGGATATATTGCCAGTACCTGACATATGATTAGTTTGCCAGATAATAGCAATCAACATCCACACTATCTGTTGGATTACCCTTTATATGAACTTGAAGTTAAACGACATTTTCACGCGTCTTCAAATCAACAAAATAAGTTAGTTAACCGCCGATCCTAGAGATGTTTATACTCGTCTACATTTCCATATATTTTATAGAACATTGAAAGTCTTTGTATTGGGTGTTTCGTAAACCACCGATCCTAGAAAGGTCCATCAGTATTTAATACCCTGGAAAACAAAGATTCTAAATAATCTTAATTATCTGAGATTATACTCGCCTATATCACAAACTATAGCGCTTGACCACAAAAATCCTAGTTGGTCTAAAATTTTGACTATCCGAAAATGTGCATGACGACTCGTGGACATCTCTAGCCAAGAACACAAAGGTGGTAATTGGTTTAAGCTATTCGATTATGTATTTGAGAGCATGTGATCAATTGATCATCCATCTGTAGAATCGGCGACGCAAAACTTATAAGTTATAACTATGCAAATTCCAATTTTCGTATAAATAAAATTCCGATGGGTTGTTTCACCTCATTTCGAACTATGCATTTAATAACTATATTTCACATCAAATTCCAAAAGATGGCACGATATAGTATTTTCTAGCACGAGTATGTTATAGTTATAATTGATCAAATTATGTTAACACAATTTAATCAGTATTATTGATATGATAATAACAATGACGTAGACTCGACAAAATTTATTTTAATGCAAAATCAATTATCTTATCATAAAAAACCTGTTATCAATAAATATATTTAAATAAAAATATAACAACATTAAATATAGTTTTTAGTTAGCTATTATAGGTTGTGTTTTTAAAGTGAATTTACATGGAGAAATTAGAATAAAAAAATGACTATTTTTAATTTATTACCAGAAGCCTTAGGTAATTTTAATGAGGAATGTGATCAGATACTGTTCTAACTCTTTATTTTTGTATTTTAGCGAGTATAATATTTTTACCATTAGGAATCTATTTTGGATATGTGACTCATTATTATAATGTGAATATAAATACGATTGTGATATTAGAACGTGTTCATATATGGCCTTATATTATAGGGTGTTCCGCAGCTTTGCTCACTGGCATTGCCCAGGTTGGGATAAAGTTTCGTGCCAAGCGTGTTATATACGAACACTTTTATGCCATGATGTTTGGCTTATTTTTCATGTTTACCAGTGGTTTATTGATAATTCTACAAGGTATGAGTTGTAAATACAAATTATAATAATTTTAAATAGAACCCGAATTTATTATTTGCAACATTGAGAAAATAATATTATTTTATCTTAGAAATCTGTATCTATATTATAAAATAATTAACTCATTGTTCAACTATAAATACATACTAAATTGTAAAGTTATTCGGTTGGGTTATTTTTGCCAACAATCGATTTCAATTCGATCAATTCGATCAATTTGTCATCAAAACCAACAATAAATCCACAGGCACGGCACAAACCAAAAACATATCTTGTCAAACGTAGATAAGAATTTTTAATCTCATTAAGTCAGTGAGTTTATCTATAGATATATTTTAAATACACATATAATTTTTACTGAGACATTTTGGTGTACATTTATACCTGTTACAAATACAATAAACGGCTAGCTATACTTTGAAAATAGTGTCGTTGGCCGGCGGCCTCATTGTGTTTACTTTTTATGTTATTTCTCATATGAATTTTATAATTTCTTTTAAATTTCAGAACCAATACCAGGACACATTATGGGAGCGATCGGTCATGGAATTTGCTATATACCCGCATTATCTTACCTAAATTTAAGATTGAATAAATCCAATTATCGTAACATAAAACAATCAATACCACATATGATTTATTTATTCGGGGTGGCAATTGGAGCGACGGTAACATTTAAAACAATTGACACCGCAGTTCTAGTAGGTGATACAGCAGATGTTGCTTTTGTTATTGGTGTGTTGCTTCTCATCACAGTTTCATTTATTATCGGTTTTTGCATTATACTAGAAGTGCTTCAGTATTTTAAAGTTATCAACTATAAACGAAGTTTAGACGAGGATATAAATCGTGAAAATCTAAACAAAGGATTATTTAAACATAAATTCTTCTATATAACGCCTGAGGGTCGACGTCATTTTGGTATGACAAATCATCAAGTTCAGCTACGACCGAAACGAAATGAAATCAAAGAAAATATTTTTATGATTCATTCGATTTTATCGAAGGTTAAAACTGTCTTATATTTTTATCATCCGTTCATAATGATCTCTTATCTAGTATCGGTAAAAGCCATGGATTTTAATCTTTTTATCATAAATTGGTTTGGTGTTGGTGGCATGGCATTATCAGTTGTATCGCTCACATTCATTGGCTATAAAACAAATTATTTGGTATCCTGTGCAGTCAAAATAATTTACTTAGCACTACTACTGATACTATTCTCTGCAGATTTAAGTGCCAGCGCCCTTAAAATTGTAAAATGGATGATGTATCTGGTGCTTGGATTTGGTTATTCAAAACCAGATATAAATATTCTTCACTATACAAGTATCAAACATAGTGAGATACACTTATCAACCGCGTATCTCATTGAATATATGTTAATTGGATCTCTTCAATATGTCACAATATTTTATTCATCAAGTATGCTTGATTCTCAATCAAATTTCTATTTAGTATTTGCACACTCATTGGCATTTGGTATTGCTATAATATTAATTGGACTTGTGGCCGTATTTATATTGCCAAATGAAGATCACAGATCGTTACTTGAAATTAAAAATGCATTGAACAACTGTAGCCATCAAGATATTATCAATGAATCGAATAGACCTGTAGAACTGCAAGAGTTACGCGACAGTCAAACCCCATATTAATTGTAATTTATTTTGTAACTATATAATATGTATTATTATAATAAATAAAAATTAATTTTCTAAAAAAATAGCTAACAACCATTTAATTTTATTATCATTATTTTTTTCCATATAACTTAGTTATAAATACACCATTTTGCTATAGAATATTTTAGAATCCATGCATGATGCCAACAAATTTCCCCCTCTAGAATATTGTTATTAATATCTTTTTATGGATTATAAAAGTTTAATTTTCAATCAAAATATTATTAAATTTTATCAATAATCTAAAAAAAAACAATTTTCCCAAAACAAAATACGAAGAAATATGAAGAAAAAAAAATTAATCTTTTTATTAAAATTAAAAGAAAAACTTATTAAAATTTAACTCATTATATATTCAAAAGTTTCGGAAAGGCATAAACATGAGAACTAAATCAATAAATATTTAATTACACAAATTAGAACCCCGTAAGATAAAAATGTTTAAAAAATTAATGCGTTTCGTATATGTACAAAGTTGTTACATATAGAAAGAATTATATCTACATCAAAAATAAATGAAACAGAAAGGCGGCTTACAGAAACCACTATATTAAAATAACTAATAATCTGCAATGTTCGTTCAACCAGTTAAATTGGTAAAAAACCAATACCATAATATTGGTCTACTTTAAAAAGTTAAGAAACTTTATTTGAAGGGTTGGTTGAACTTAATTAACTTGTGTGTTATTAAATAATATTTTCAACCATTTGAAAATTTCGGTCAAAATTGTGTGGAATAAAATAGTTTTCGCAATGAGAAGTTTTGCAATTATATCTCGAACAACGATTTAATGCCATGATTAATTGGAATGAATAAAGTCACAGGAATCATTAATATAACAAACTGATTGAAAACCTTTTTAAAAGAAAAATAAGAGGCCAATTATTAAGGCATTGTCACATACAGTTGTAATTTCGACTGATTCGGTCGAAAATATGGTAACACACCCCACATGAGCAAAACAAAAATACGACCGATTTTTACAACAACATTTTTTTGTTTTGTTTTTAACAAAATTATCACCGAAGTGAGGTTATACTCACAACGAAAATAAATATCGCCGATAATTTGTTTCATTGGAAGCGTTCGGAACCTACAAAATCATACCATTTAAGTAAAAAATCGGTTGTCGGACCAACAAAATAAAAAAACTCTTATTATTCAATTAAAATTGTTATATTATAATAAATTTATTATTTTAATTACTAATTGCAGTTAATTTATATATTTTTTCAATAATTTAAGCCAGAAATATGCAATCATATTTTAATCATAAATGGAAAAATCGCTCCCAGGCAATATTTTTGTCATGTGGCAACGCCTTTATATGCGGTGCAGAGTATAACAATTAGATTTACGAGCACATTATGAAATACTAACCTCCTCCCTGTATCTTCGAGTTAAGGATCGTCTACACGACTGAAACGTATGACTCTATTTGTGAAAGGTATACTTTTCAGTTTCTCCGCCCGCTTAAGCAGTATGGTATGAATATTTTTGAATTGTTTCAAGTAAATAAATTCAAGTTTTATTGAATTTCCCACTACGAAATTTAATACAGTGAAACGTTGTTATAAAATCCCTAGGGCTATAATGAAAATTTATAACGAACCTTTTTGTAACAATATAACGAATAATATTTTTAGAACAATAGAAAGAACACACGTAGTTTAAACTGGATGTAACGAACGATCTTTCTCTGTCGTAGGATTACGACTTTATTTTAGTCGTGGAATAAGGTGACACTTTCAGCTGTTGTAGTTCTGAAATACCAAATTATGTGCCGATTTGTATAGTTTCGTAAACTGTAAAAATCAAATTAAATTTGTGAGTAAAAAAAAAATTTCCCAGAAACTGCCAAAACAAGGTCATCCTCGTAGCTTTGCACGATGAACCCAGATCGCCGCAATTTAACAAGTAATTCATCGATAACCATGAGCCACAGCAAGGATGAGAGTACTCCGCCTTGCGGACAGCCTTTGGCTACTTTGACAAACACTGACTCAGTCTCGGGACTTATTATACGGGACTTGAGCATTGAGTCGATGAATCTAACAATGGTTTGATCAATATTAAAATTGGTACACGCACTCGTGATCGAAGAAAACGAAGTACTATCAAAAGCGTCTGCAATGTCCAGGAAGGTACCTACAAGAAACTCTTTGTAATTAAGTGATCTTTCGATTCTAGTAACGAGTTCATGTAGAGCAGTTTCGCAGGACTTGCCAGCTCTGCGTAAGCATGTTGAATATTACTGAGTGGGGAAGTTGGTAAATAGGTATCCCTAATAAATCTGTCGATGATCCTCTCTAAAATTTCAAGAAAAGTAGAGATCAGACTAATGGTCCTAAAAGCATTAGGGTCGGTATAATCCGACTTGCCAGCTTTCGGTATGAAAACTGTGATGGGTAGAAAACCATGCTGCAATTCAGCATGGAAAACGCCGTCAGGACCACTCGATTTGAACGGTGCAAACGAGAAAACACTCCAGTGTAGAACATCAGTAGTGATCAGTCTACGAACTAGGTTCCAATCTGGAATACCGACAAAAATACCAGGAGGCGCGAAGGCAACCACACTCGAATCAACAGTGTCACATCCAGGAAAATGGACAGACAACAGTTACTCACCAACTTCTCGCCTGCAGGAGGTGGGTTTCCCGGAAGGTAGGCGAAGGCTATCAAGTTTGCAGGTATCATTCTTAGCCAGAATTGTATTAAGTTTAAAGCGATAGGCTTTTTGAGCTAACAAAAATCGATTCCAATCAGAAATGAGATTCGTATTTTTGCCTTTATTTTTAAATTTACGTACACTCTTCCTTAACTTTTTAAGTTCAGAACACCAGAAGGGTTTGTTAAGCTTCTTCTGGTTGTAAATAAGAGGGCACGACTTTTCAAAAGCAGTCGAGATTGCTTTCGTTAGTACAGTTGCCTGCAAATCGAGATCTGTTTAAGATCTAATCTGATTAGGCAAATCTAGTAGTGAAACGAGCTCAGAGGAGAATGAATCCCAATTTGTTAGTTTCCTATTACGATATGGTTTAACCTGTGGTCTTTTAAATTTAATATTAAAAGGGATGCACCTATGATCAGAGGTGAGCATATCATTCATCACCCTCCAATTTAGAATCAGGTCAACGATGGTCATAGAGCACAAACTAATATCAATCACTTCTTTACGAACCGAGTTGATAAAAGTTGGCCCACAACCAACATTGAGAATCTCTAGCTCAGAGGAGTAAATATAATTGAACAGTGAAGAACCTCTATTGTTGGTATTCGAACTACCACAAATAGTATGATGAGCATTAGCGTCACAACCAATCACGAGAGATAGATTATTGACCCTAGACCACACTACAAGATTCACCAGTTCCTCTGAAGGAGGGGGCGAGATGGAATCACAGGGTAAATAGGCTGATGCAATTTAAAACGTATGAGTCAGCATACACGAGAGTGATTAGCACCGCCGCAAGATCAGCCGTGCTGCACTCATTAATAAGAGCGGCATCAATATCATTATAGAAATATAAATGCACGCTCTGGTTTTAAGGACGGTGGACTTTAGAAAAATTCTGCCGAACTTCAAATCTAAACCAGAAACCGCGCCATTAATGAGGTACGGTTCTTGGATTAGACAAAAATTTGTATGCGATACAGTAAGCAGCCCCTTCAACTCATAGGAGGCTGACTTGCTGTGTTGCAGGTTGATCTGTTTGCAGTCGAGCATGGACGTCATCATGAAGACCAGCCGTGAAATAATATAATAAAAAAAGTACGGCCCTGAGATAACCCGGAAACGGATCCTGGCAAGGACGTATTGTAGCGACAATCCGGACCCAGTAATGTGTTCGATGGACTTCTGGTCTTTATGCAAATCACATGCAAAAAACTATACGTAAATCAGCACATGCAAAGGAAGAAACGTACAGCGGAGGGAACAGGAACGGTATCCGCAAGAAACCAGAAAAATATTTAAAAAATGAAATTTATATTTTTATTTATAGATTTATATTTTGTCTTAAGTTATAAAATTGATTTTAATAAAATTAACAAAATATATTTTCATATGTAGAATCTTGCGCCCATTTTCATTTTTTTATATTTTTTTTATATTTTGATTTATTTTGGTTGTGTAAAATGACGCTGAATTGAATTCTTGATGGAAATTAAACGGGTTACTTAATAAATGTAAATTAATAAATATTGGTAAAGTATAAAGTATAAAATATTAATATGTTTGTTTTTTCTAAATTTTGAATTTTATGGTAACATGATCAATTAACTGCGCGCCATATTGTTCCGTTGGTTATTATTTAGAATATATCTGTGTACCACAAAAATATAGGCGCCTTCGATTGAAATGAATTATCTGAATTACAATTGAGTTTCTATTGATATAATTGAGTTAATATTCAAACAATTGAGCTACTGAAGTGAATTGACTGTTTTATTGGTACTCATCAGATGAATGTCTAATTGTAATATTTATTCGTGGTTATGTCGAATTTAACAGGGATACCTAAAGCTTTAATGGTAAATTTCATAAATTATTATTAACTTTTAAAGTTTTGATAATATTTCAGATACAGGTTTTAAAAGAAACCAATTCACGGAGTTGTATGGAAAGTTCATTGCCTAGTTCTAATGATAGTAGAAGGGAACGGGGAACTTCACCGAGTACCGAATTATTATGAGAAAACGGTACAAGCATACTCGTATGTGATTGATTTGCGATATGTACGAGTACATTCTCCAAAATTTATTAAATGCCCATCGAGTGAACAAGCATCTATAAATGAGCAGCTATTATTCGATAAACAAAACTTAAGAAAACGTTCTACGATGTATTGATGGGTGCCATATTACCAAACGTGCTACGATGTATTGATGGGTGCCATTATTATGGAGAATGACATCGACTATGTACTATTGCTACGAGGCGTTCTGAATTAGAATAGGGAATTTATTGATATTTATTGCGGCAAGACTGAATCAGTGCATGATTGAAAACTTCTGCTTAAATTCGGTCTGTACCATAAAATACAACAGGACCCATCCTGTATGTATGGCTATTTTCTGCTTGGTGACTTAGGTTGGTACTACCATTTAAGTATAGCGGCAATTTAACAAGACAAGAATGGCGCTTTAATTACGTTCATTCTTCACTACGAGCTCGAGTTTAACACGCATTTGGCATGCTGAAAGGAGGGTTTCGAAGACTTCAAGAACTCCAAAACTTAAACAGATCGTTTATATTATAAAGGCAACTGTAACTGGTGTGATGCATGCAACACCTCCAAATGCACCTCTGTATATTAAGTACTAACACAAATATACTATTATATGTAATGATTATGTATTATATAATGAGCTGTAATAAAGAATAAAGAGACCGGTAGATGGTCAGTCGTAGTCCAGCAGCCAAATCATAAACTTACAAAAAAACCTAAATAAAAATTATATAAAATCAATAAATATATAACATAAATACTAACTACAACTTATAAATAAAGACATATTATCATTAAAATAAAGTGTACAAATAAATTATTTAAAATCATTCAGTGAACTTTATGTATCTATGCGCCATAACAATCTGAATCCATAACACTGGCATACTCCACAATATTTCTTTATCAACAAATGATGAAGAATAGATAATCAACGAAAATATTGATCAGCCTCAATTTTTTGAACATGAAGATATTTCTACTGTTAATCGTTCAAGCAGAAGACAGCAAGCATTATTTCAACTATTTGATAACAGTAGCTAAAACAATCCGTTAATAAATAACAAAAACAAATTTTATGATACGTATTTTAATAAATTTCAATTCAGTCTAAAATAGTAAATTATCCATAACCTTATATATACACCATTTTTATTTTTTAAAAACAAAAATAATTTGGAAAAAAATATAAATGTCAAAAATACAACAAAAGCAACTCGTCTGAATCAACTACACGATCGAATTACCTATTCACATAATTATGTTGCTCAATATTATGCCCCTATTTTGAATCTCACCTACGCATCCCCGAGCGACGCGACGTCATCGTATTTCTATTTTGGTATTATGATTCTCGCCGTTAGGGAGTCTAATGTCACATATCCTTACCTACAATTTGGTGGCGAGACTGAGCGAGAAAAGAATTTTTGACATTGATATAAATACATACATAATATTTTTTACGTTAGACAAAATGGAAGGCTAAAGCACGTAAGTTTTTATATTTTTTTTATGTATTAAAATAATTAATAATGTAATAAATTGTGTTAATTGTTGCATTATAATAAATAATATTACTGTTATCTATTTTATTTTATTTTTCATAACTAGTAAATAAATAAACCAAAACTCGTTGAGGAGATGAAGAAAAACACGTGGAGCAATACTGGATGAGTAATAAGATGGTTTGAATTTTCCTTCCAGTTTGTCCAATAGCTACGAAAACCCATCTTCATTTAACGGAAAATGCTTGTAAATCTAGAAATTTATAACACCATACTTTGAATATGTTAAAAAATACATTAAAATATCAATTTATAAGTACTTGTCATCCGGTAGTCTGAAAGGATCAGATTTGAATTTGACCAAATGTCAAAAATTCTCAAAACAATAACAACTACTAACTTAAAGAAACTAAAATATCATAACTGCATAGCGTTGCGTACGTCACTCACCCAAATAAAAGCAAGAATCATAATACGAAAATTTGACTCACGCGACTGTTGATGCCACGGGGAGAGATGAGGTGAGATGAGAATCAAATACGGATATTATCGAAATGAAGAGGTGCGAATAAAACATTCAATTCACTTCAGTAAATTCAGGTTAGTTAGCAAATTTAGCTCAATCGTACCCCACTATTGTATATATAATATATTGGGCAACCGTTCATAATATAATTAAATATTTGGAGTGGAACGAGTGGAACATAACTAAGCTTAATCGTTTATGATGAAAATCGCTAGTTTAATGAAAACGCAATTCAAAAATGACTTTTGGATAAAGATCTAAAATATGGGCAACTCGAATTGAACTAGGCAATGTTATAACCGTTTATGATGAAATGACAAGTTCGATGTAAATGAGTTTTAAAAACTGTTTTTGACAAAGTTCTGGAATATGGCCAACTGGAATGGAACTATAATCAATTTTATTTTTTAACAGTTTATGATAAAATTCGAAATATTGAATGTAAATGGCACTGTTATATGGTTTTTGGGTAAAGTTTTGGAATATCAGCAACTCGAAGGGAACTAGTCCGTTTCTGATGAAATTAGATTTGTTTGTTGGATGTAGGTAAATGGTATTCTAAAATAGTGTTTTTAAAAATTTTCAATACTTAATTATTATCCTCTAAATTTGTATATTCACATAACAGTGTGAGAAGCTATTTTGATTTATTAGTTTGCAATTTACTTATTTCAAAGTTAATCTTTATGATCGTGAATATATATATATATATATAAATATATATATATATATATATATATATATATATATATATATACATATATATATATATATGTATATATATATATATATATATATATATATATATATATATATATATATATATATATATATATATATATATATATATGTATATATATATATATATATATATATATATATACATATATATATATATATATATATATATATATATATATATATATATATATATATATATATATATATATATATATATATCAACTTTGTAGTCCAAGATTAAATGTCATTCGAACATCACCGAAAGTGGAATTTTAGAATTTGTTTCTGTACTGCCTCCTCTATCTTACTTTCGGTTTCAAGTGTGCAACCGATTTACGATCCTATGAATGAAGTCGCAAAAGGACTTGTTCCCAAATACTGTTTATTTACAAGGCGTATTTTTTAAAATATTAACTAAATAGGCTTATTTTCAAACTTCATTTTTTGAAACTAGGAGAACAGTAATTAAAATAAAAAGACGAAAATTGTAATTTGCAAATTATTTTATTAAATTAAAACATTTTTTTTACATCAAACATATAACAAATTAGCTTCAAGTGCTGTTTGTTTCAAAAATTAGTTTTTTCCATCGGTAATTCTTCCTATCCTTCTTACCATAATTTATTGTGGTACATACTAAGACTAACGCCACAAACCCGACGTTTTCTTAGAATACAAGCTTCTGAGACTGTGTCCGAAACTTGTGATAAAAAATCGTGAATGAATTATTTGACATTTACTTGAAAATAACGAACACACCCAAATTATTCGAGTCTATTACTATTACTAGATAATTTTTGACAGTTATCGAATAATTTATATACGCATATGCAACGTGTGATTTATACATACATAATAATATAGTACAAAATTATTAATACATATAATAATAAAAACGTGAAATAAAAGGATTTTCGGATCCATTATTTTAATATTAAATTTTTTAAATTTTCTGTGCAATTTAATAGTTGTCACAGAAAATTTGAGATTATGAAAACTAAAATTGACATATATGACGTGGGGAAAAAACTTATGAGGTGGGGAGATTTATTACACATTTACACATAATAAAAAATCGTGAATGTAGTGGAATAATTATTAAACAAATGTCAACAAAATAATTCACGATTTTTTATCACAGGTTTCGGACATAGTCTTAATAGCTACTACAGAAAAAAAATTAAATTACTATTTATATAATAATTGAGATACCGATAAAAGTTCATAAAATTACCGAGGAATATTAAAAAAATAAAATTAATTTCACTTATTTTTACTTTCGTATTCACTCTACAAAATTTTTACTTGAATTGAATAATATTTGTGCAATGTGCAAAAATAAAAACGAAATAAAAGGATTACATTACGAGTATTTATTCTTTTAGTTTTAACTTATGTAACAAAAAATATTATTTGAGAAAATTTTGTTTCATTTTTTTATTAACAAAACAAAATGTTTTAAAACTGGAAAAATTTTTGAATTATTTCTCTTTTGTTTGGAGCAAATATTTTTATTTTTAAGTTGTTTTTTGTGTAACCGATGCTCGGTATTTTTGAGCGCGAAGTAATTTTATCGGTGTTGAAATGTTTGTCGAATAAGCTTCAGTTATCGATAATATATAAAGTTATCGATAATATAAGTTTATAGTCCGTAAAACAATATAATAATTTTTAAATAACTCTGTGAGATTACCCTCAAGCTATGTTTTTAAAAAAATTAGGTCAATAACTTAATATTTGTAGTCACAAATTGATTAGTACCATACCCAAATTTTGGTAAAAACACTACCAATACAGCCTTAGAGCAAATTACTGATAATTATGAACTGTTTTCGAAATTTTTGTTAGAATTGATCTTTTATTAAATTATGAATTTTTTATTTAGGTTTAAATTTAAAATCAATATTTTTTTATAATTTTACAGTACCTGCTATATAAAAATGTTATATTTTAGGTAGAAATGAAGAATTATTGAATAATACAGCTTAAAAACCTTTCTTTTCATATTCCGTCCTTATAACGAACAAATACATTTCTACCTCACGAACACTCTTCATAAAAAATACTTGTAGTTATAACGAAAAAATCAGTCTCGAGCGTTTCTTTATAAATGGATTTTACCTTTTCAATTTACCGGTAAATTAGCAATAAATCGGAATTTTGGTAAATAATTTAAAGATTACCGGTTTTCAAAAAGTCGGTAAATTTACGAACCCGACTTGAACAGGTAATTCATTATTAGTATGAATTAAGGTTGTTGTTAGTTTTAGTCAAAACAGAAATCAACACCAAAATCCCCAAATTTTCAGGTATGCGACGACGATTTGAAAATTACAAACTGTAATTGCGAGCTTTTGGGGGTTTTATAATGAAATACAATAAAATATTTAATACCCATTGCAGATACACTCACGATAGGTTTATTTGGGCTTGCCATCAATGTTTTTCGTTTTTACCTTTGAGGTACGAGCCAGGTAAGCAACCAGAGTGGTTATTAGATAATGTAGTATTTCGTTTGTCTTGATTTTTTTAAAATAACAATATGTGTATTAATAATACGCGATGGTGGCTATCCAGGACTCGAGAAGAGGAACATTATAAGCAGTTCCATTGAAAAATTCGATCCAAAATAAAGCGCTGCATTGGTTTACTGATTTCGGATTTCGGTATGTAAAAGTACAGATGGTACATACAGAGCTCTGTAAAATTCCGAAATCAGAGATCTGATGAAGATCCCTGATATTGTGCATGAAATAAGATCTCAGCGAGTACGCTGGCACGGTCACGTTCTGCGTGCTGATCCGGCACGAATTGTGCAGCGATCTCTGAAAGGAGAGCCACCATATGGTAGGCGCAGAGGTCGATTTAGGCGACGATGGCTCCACGGTGTAGAGAATGCTTCTTCAGTTTGTCTAGGACAGTATGAAGACCAAGCCCAGGATTGAAACCGTAGGAGCCAGATTGTTGACGCAGTAGGGGGCCAGTAATGGCCTTTAAATACTGAATTATTATTATTTTTTATTATTATTCGCACCAGAAAAACTGTCGTCTCCTTTCGTAGTTTCAGTGATAAAAACTTGAGCGACTCATGGTACACTTCAAGGTGTAAAGACGAACAAAGAGAACGTGAGAGGATTGTACTAAAAGCTACTTAGATTATCTTGGAATACATGGAATCCATGGCTTACGACAACAGTGCTTATCCCCCTTAATCTAACTTCTGCAGTGAGGCTGAACAATTAATACCGAGAGGCACCGCCATATGTTCGTCATTGGAGGACTTTGCTGAAGTGGTCTTTGCAACTGCAGAGCAGCACGTTGATATCCGGGTATCACGGCAAACGAGAGATTCACGAGATCGAGGTAAAATACACGAATGACTCAAAGACCATCCCCTTTTTCCAAAGTTGGATTCACTGATGTCACTGTCAGCAGGTATCGTGGGAAATTCAAAAAAAAACTGCCACCAAGCCCTGGATATTGGAACTGAAACTATGTAATGTTTTAGCGGCAATAAATTTTTTGATATGAGGCAACCTAGAAAGAATGTGGTCTTGTCACTAGCCAGTATGAGCAGCACCATTAAAATCAATGGTGATAAAGTTACAATTAACCCTCTGACAATTTTCCAAAGAATTGTCAAATCAAAAAAGGACGATAAAGATGTAGATGAGCTTTTGACATATGAATTAACTCCATACCTCCTTACCCTGTTCAGCGAGGGTGGAACGCGAAAAGGGAAAAAATCATCACTCTATGATGTTTTATCTGTAGAGGACAACGCAACTGTGGATCTCCCCCACAGCTTCAATGTGGTAGATGGTCGTTTGTTCGGTGGTTTTTGATGGATATGGTGATGACAACAGCACCAAACGAAGAGCGCTCACAAAAACTTCTGTTGAGATCAACTTGCATGATAGCACGACTATCACAGTTCAACAAGAGCATTTTCTTTCTAATTAAAGAAACAAAACAAAGTTGATTCACTTGCTCAGTGATAAAATGGCAGTAGCCGGGTTACAGGGGATGCTGACAGCACTATTGTGAGGTGTGGGTTGGATAAAGCTGCTGTACATCCAACTGTAGCAACCCCCTACCACCCATCCAATGGGGTTGGATGAAGGGAGAAGATGGGATCCTTTACGCATTTAAAACGAACGACCCTTTGGCACCTGACTTCATTTTGAACATGATATTTTGCCGAAGCACGACTAGTGAATGCGGCTGCATCGAAACATGTACTAACGGAGCCCCCGTCGAGGTAAGGGGCGGCGAGGATACATTCTTTATAATACATTTTGAAAAAATTCGCTTTCAAAATCTCTGTGGGTCGCAAGTAAATTATTTACTGACTACTCGATTAATCCTATGATGCAAATTTGAATTTAAATTTAATTAATATCTAGCAAGTCAAGACAATTAATACTAAACATAAAAAATGGATCGCAAGTTGTTTTATTTTTTCATATAGAAACGAAATAGCCAAGTTCCGTTTTTCATTTTATGTCCACTTCATCCTAAAATTGGTCTCAAGGAAGCTGAAAGTAATTGATTTCCACTAAATCAGTTTTTGTGTTTCACACTTCATAAATTTGTAAAATAACATAATATATCTAATACGTGGTATAGTCAGGTTTGCAAAAACAAATTCTGTGCTTGTTTCATTTTTTATAATTATAAACTTGTGACAAGAGGGATACACAAATTTGGGCCCATTATACTTACAATCCTTATTGAATTTGATTTAATCTCTAGTTATCTTTTATAATGTGTGTTCTCATCGGGCCAATAAAATCTATCCTATCTATGAATTTATTCAAACATTTTTTTTTTCATTAAAGTACCTGTATTTAGATTATCACATCATTTGCGCAAGTCTACGTAGAAAGGAAAATTGAATTGATTCATACATTTTTGATCTTTCAACTTATAATTCATTCATCAATAATATGAAAATTTCATTTATCCGTAGAACATTTTTATTCAAAATGCCCCAGCTCCACACAAAACGAAAATAAATAAATAAATTCTGTCGGGAAAATATATGGACATTGTATGTACATTACCAAATACAACATTACGTAAATTCAGAAACCATAAATTTGTATTTTTTTTGCGGGCCTCGTTTTTCATTTTAATTTTTCTATATATAAGTACATATTTACAAGACGAAAAATAATTTCTGTTTTTGTGTTATCCTATTGACTTTGGTAAATGAATAAATTAAGAGGATTTTAGACTTCCGTTTGATTGTAAGCGATATGATTTTTAATAACTACATACAGTGTTGCGCAAAACCTAAGCAACTTTTGCTCTATTATCATTTAAAATACTTTATTTTGTGTTTTACTGTTTTTTATAAAACATTAGTTAATTGTTTTTTATTCCTTTATATATAAACCTTACAAATATATACTAAAAAACAAGTAACAGTTAATTTTCATTTAAAAAAAAAAAAAAAATCGAAATATTCATCATAATAGGCTGTGCAAAACAAAAGCAATATTTA
Source organism: Tipula unca (assembly GCA_951394425.1). Lineage (NCBI taxonomy): Eukaryota > Metazoa > Arthropoda > Insecta > Diptera > Tipulidae > Tipula > Tipula unca. The sequence continues at coordinate 100,533,477 of OX596380.1, forward strand.
CTTCAATTTACTTTCAACTTTTTTTCTTTTTTCTAACGGGACGTTTTCAATATTATTTTTTCTAACAAAACAAAAGAATGCATTTTAGTTAGTTTTGTGAATCAATCAGGCCTAGTTTAGTATAATTACACGATACAATATGGGTCGTAACGAATATGATAATATTTTAAAAACAAAAATAATAAATGATTATAATAGCGGTGAATTGCAAACTAATATCGCAAAAAAATATAAAATTAATAAATCGATAATCTCACGATTAATTAACATATTCAAAACATGTGGAACGCTTGAAAATTTGAATGCCGGCGGCCGCCCTCGAAAAACATCAGTCCGTACTGGGGTGGGATTTTGCACACAGCGAGTAGCGTTTTTTGAGCAACTTTTAGCTAAACGCGAGAAAAAGCGATTTTGCACTAGTCTAGTTGATACTCGCTGTCGCTTTTATTTCCGACCATGTATATTACATGGTGAGAGAAAATAGCGAGACATTTTTAAGGTTTAAATAAACGTCAAAAGTGTTTGTACCGGTAAGATGGATTATAATTATTTTATTATTGATATTTTATATAAATTTAGATTTAAATTATTAAAAATGCAAAGGATATCAACTGCACAAAAAAAACTATTAGTACGGTTGGTGGATGAAAATTTACATATAGTAAATGGAAGATTCCAGTCAGCCCAAGGATCCCAGTTTACCCAAAATATCTGGGAAAAAATGAAAGAGGCGCTAAATGCCATCGGGCCAATGAAAACCACAGAGCAATGGAAAAAAGTAAGTACTATTTGACTTGATAACTCAGTATATATACAAAACAATTTTATTCAAATTATTTAAGTGCTGGAAGGATCTTCGTCTTGGACTTAAGGCCAAGACTACTAAACTTAGGCAGTGTCGAACAGCCACTGGTGGGGGTGGACCGTCAAACATTACGTTTTCGGAAGAGGAAGAGAGGATGATGGCTATGATCGGCATTGAAATGTTTGATGGTGCGCCTGATGTTCCAGAAGGAGGCATTGATTTGGTTGTAAGTAAACCACTACAAATTTTGTAAATGTATTTCAAACTAATATTAATAATTGCATTAACAATTTTAGACGGCCCCGTTGCAGACATCGGTTAATTCAACTATCTCGTTTGGGCCAGAAGATTTTGAGGTAAGAATTCAATATTTTTTATTTGTTAAACACATTTTTTACATTGTTATAACTTCTGTATTGCAGATTTGTGATATAACTTTAGATGTACCAACGTCCACAACAATGACAAACAATTTGCCATCGACACCACTCCATCGATACACATCTCACCATCGACCCACGCCGCTCCATCAATCCACACCAATCAATCGAAGCATTGCAACGCCATCAGTTATACCACCACAAACAGCCACTACCTTTCAAGTACCGTCATCCGTCCCTCGCACAGTTACACCAAGTCCTAGACGGGCAGCTTATCTTGGACCTGCCGTTGATCGCTCAATAGAAAATCAAAATATTACTATTGATTTATTAAGGCAAATAGTAAAGGCTTTAGAAAAAAATAATACTTTACTGGAAAATATTGAGAAAAAATTAAATTGTCAGTAATTTTTATGTTATTTTTATATACCAAATGAATACTTTTTATGTTATTATTATTTATAAAGCAATTGAATTATTTATTAAATTTTTTTATATGAATTTAATTTGGTTTAAATCGGACAAATTCTTTCCATTAACCAGTTTCGGCTACGGACACCCTTTTGGCGAATTGTTTCACCCTCCACATCTTCATTGTCATTATCAATTTGATTTTGTCGCTCTTGTAAGATTATTTGGGAAATTAGTTCTTCTTCTGCCTCGGTTGGTTGTGTCGTCACCATTTTATTATGCAAAATGCAACATGCATTAATAATATGCCCTACAGTTGTTGGGTCGTACCGTAAGCCCCTTTCTTCTAATAAACATCTGAAGTTGAGAAACAATATAGGTAAATTTATTAATTTGGTTCATTGAGAATATTTAAAAAATTTAAAATACCTAAATCGGACTTTTAATACCCCAATACAGCGTTCCACAGCATTCCTCACACCGGCATGTTTTTTATTAAAATTAGTTTGCCTCAAATCATTTGTTCGAGGGAATGGAGTAATAAGCCACGGTTGCAACGCGTACCCCGAATCACCTAAAATGAAGAAGTTAAATATATGTATTATCCCCATAAAATTGACATCATAGTTAAATAATTGTATATATATTATGTATTACCAAGTAACCATGTAAACTTGTCATCGTTAAGAGAATAATTTTCTTTTAAATGGTGCAACAGATGGCTGTTATTAAATATGAAGCTGTCGTGAGATGATCCCGGGTATCTGGCATTCACATTTGTCACTCTTAATTTGTCATCACATACCTAAATTATAAATTAAGTACTTAGACCTCGCAAACTTTAATTTTTTAATGTTTGTATTTACTCGTACAATATACAAAATAATCACCCTTATTGTGATTGTCGACTCGGTGTAGCCTTCTCTGTTGCATTATGCGAAATAAAAAGTGCAAACAGAAGGCTACACCGAGTCGTGTCGATTGTCGTGCGAACCGCGACAATCACAATAAGGGTGGTACTCGTTGATATCGTCGATTCACTTACAATTTGGACATTTACCGAATGAAATCCTTTTCGGTTCATATACATATTCTCAACGGATTTTTTGAGAGCACATATCTTTATCTGGGTCCCATCAATTAAACCAAGAACACCTGGCATACCGGTTTTTTCAAGGAATCTAAAAAATACGTAAATTAATAAAATAAATTCTACCCAAGCTGTTAAAAACTGTTAACCAAACTTACCTCTGTTTGATATGAGAAACCTGTTCCTCGCTTAGCGGGAACTTAACATTGTCATTAAGAAAATGTACAGATAGAATGCGCGATACTTTACGAATAAACTCACTCACTTTAGTTTGTGAAATATTCGAAATAAAATTCATTCCTACCTGCCGCTGGTATCCGCCGGTGGCATAAAAATTTAGAGTTGTAAGCACTTGGATGTGCACAGGTATGGCCGTGTGGTTGGTTGTAGATTGAACAAATACTTCCAAACTATTTATCAGATCGATCGCCAAGTGTTTTGGAAGTCGATAGAGTTCCCGAAACCTATTTTTAATTAAAAATTGAATAATCATAAATTACGAACTTTATTTTTCGATTAAGTTTATAAGAAATCTACATACCTCGCTTCATCTATTTCGAAGGGATTTAATTGATCCCTTAATTGAGCTCGTATAATTCTCATATGATTTTTACGATCATAGAGTAACGCTATTGGCAAATTGTCCATTGAGTATAACAATTCAAAATTTTTTTTTGTATGATGAAACCAATGAAACACAAAAATTTATCGTTTTGACAGCTAAACATAAGTTGCTCAATTTTCTCGCTTTTTACTTTTGTCGATTTGTGCAAAATCAGAAAAAACCTGTCGGACAAAACTAAAAGGCGAGATTAAGAGAAAAAACTCGCTTCTCGCTATTTGTGCAAAATCCCACTCCTGATAGGAAAATTATAAATTTAATCAGGAAAGAACCATTTATTTCTTCAAAAGAAATTGTAGGGGCGCTTAATTTAAATGTAGATCCTAGCACTGTCCGGAGACGTGCTATAGAAAACAATTTGAAGAGTTATTCTCCTTGTAAGAAACCAGTTCTTACCAAGAGGCACGTCCAAAACCGGTTTGTAGATATTTGTCTCGATTGTAACACATTTAACTTATTTTTAATTTATCCTCAGTTTAAACTTTGCTAGAACCCACCTTAATTGGACCGTTAGTAAATGGAAAACGGTGTCGTTTAGCGACGAGTCTAAGTTCAACTTAGTCAATTCAGATGGCAAGTGTCACGTTAGACGATTAAAAGGACAACGCCTGAATCCTCGGTATTGTAAGGGTACAATTAAGCACGGAGGCGGCAATGCTATGGTATGGACTTGTTTTTCGGCGCAAGGTCTCGGCCCATTTTACCAGATAAACGAAAAAATGGATCGATTTGTCTACAAACAAATCTTAGAAACACAAATGCTACCATACGCTGAATGGGAAATGCCGCTTCGATGGGTGTTTCAGCACGATAACGACCCGAAACACACATCGAAGCTGGTTAAAGATTGGATTGCAGCTAATGGGATTCAAGTCCTGGATTGGCCGGCGCAATCTCCAGACTTGAATCCCATTGAAAACCTCTTCGGGATTTTGAAACGAAGTGTAAGCAGTACACGCCATCGCAACAAGACAGAGCTGATGTCAGCGTTAAGAAAAGAGTGGGAAAATATTCCGATGACCATAGTTTCAAAACTTATTGAATCAATGCCCCGCAGATGTGAGGCAGTCATACGTAGCAAAGGTTATTACACGAAATATTAAAAAGTTGCTTTTGTTTTGCACACGCAATTGTAATGAATTGAATTGAATTATTCAATTTTTTTTTTTTTAATTAAATATAATTGTTATTTAGTTTTTTAGTGTATATTTGTAAGCATTATATATAAAATAATACATAAATATGAATTAATGTTTTATAAAAACAGTAAAACACAAAATAATGTATTTTAAATGATAATGGAGTAAAAGTTGCTTAGGTTTTGCGCAACACTGTATATAGAGATGACGAATTTATTGTTACTTAGAATTTCTTGTTCTCTTGATCATCCGGTTTTATGCGGTTAATCAATCATTTAAATAAAATAGCGTTTATGCCGGCAATGCAATTTTGAAGGGAACCAAGCCTAAATTTAGCGATAGAAAAATTCAATATACCAAAATAATTGTTGTACAGTAAACTCCATATGCAACAAAAACTGCTAGAATAATTGTTCTGTCATAACAAAACTATCGAAAATATCAATATAGAAAAGTAAGTTTAAGCGGTATATCCTGCGGTTCCAATAAAATGAATTAAATACTTTTTATAGTAAAACCCTACGAAAACCATTATTTTCTCGAGCAAATGAGAAAAAGTAATATTGATATTTTTTATCACTATAATATCGAATTATTTCGTGCCACCAAAAGTGATGTATATCAAAAAAATAAGCAAACAATTTTGACGGCTTTTTGATGTACATCACTTTTCATGTTCTTTCGTGTCAATTCGAAAATATAGTCATTCGTGTTTCACTTGTTGGTTTTTAAATACGTGTCTTTAAAATTAATGTTGAATTAAATCGTGTCAAATGAATTGATTTTTATCAAAAGTTTTTTTGAAAATATCAATTTTTTCTGAAATTTTAACTAACACTAACACGTGTTCATATATCGTTTTATAAATATAAACATAAGTCGGCGGAAGATGTCATAGTAATACATTTCCCTCGTTCTATCAGTGTTTGCCTCTCTTTCTCTCTTTACTAACGCGGAGACAAAAAAACATCAATTTCTTACGCGTTCTTTGGTGTTAGCGAAAATTTGTTTTTTTTTAAACCCCAAAGAACTCGACATAAAATCGACGTAGCTAAATAATCTTTAAACACGAAACTGTCTGCAACCATTATTTGCTCAATGTGTTTTGTTAAAAAACGAAATTCAAAGCACCCGTTAGCCTACTATATAAGAAATAAATATTTTATCGTTCGGCATTGTATTGCTAGTAAAATTATATTGATTACTGATGAATTAAATTTACGCTTGGTTCATATGATCCTCATTACACATCACAGAAGTAAAACGCCTTATAATTCAGTACCTCAAAGTGTGATATATGTACTATAAAGTAAAAGTAAATAATATGAAAGTTTTAATTGTGAAACTAAGAGCCGTACTCATAGTCGATACTACAACTATGTACAATAGTAGTGACTGTTCTCAAAAAACAATTGATTTTAAATGTTTTTTGTTTGGTATTTATAGTCAATATCACTAAATCCACTACTTTAGCATGAATTTTATTTTCCTGTTTTTGAACTATTGCTACCAACAAAAGAAAAAATTAAAATATGAAATTTTATTTCATATATAACTGTTTAAAAATGAGTCGATTGAACGACAATCAAAGGAAAATTCATAGAGAAATTATAAGCGCAAGCAAACATATTCTTGGAAATAAAAAAACAGACGCAGTTACAAAGTTTGAAAAAAATAAAGCGTTTATACTATTTAACATGAATAATGTGATAATTACTTGTATATACAGAAAACATGTAGCATTTCTATAGTATCGGGGTTATGATTTGAGTAAATTGTTTTTGGTGTTGGAAAGTTACAACTCTACGTTGACCTTCGGATCGAATGATAACCCACACATATGATACTGAATACTTTGAGGCTCCAACAGCCAATGATTTTGTATAGTTGGTATGAGAGCCGAAGCTTTTCGCATTAAAATAGAATAGCTTTATCTCATATATAAAATATTTATAACACTAAATTAATAAACAAATTGTATAGGAAATAAGCAATTGCCTTGTCGGCAATACGAGTAATATCCAAATAAATCTTTATTACTCATTATCGACTAAAGTAATAAACACCTTTTTTTTGACAAATTTAACTTTCATGATACAGAAAAAAATACAAACTTTTCCTTCTTGAACATTGAAGGAAAAACGAAATTAATTCAATTTCCATCACGAAAATTGAAAAGTTTCGTTAATTACTTAAACTTTAATTGCATAAGTTAGTTATGCCAACAAATAAAAAAAATAAAAAGTTTCTTGTTTAGGCTTTGATTACAATTTTGCTGTTATAGACTTTTGTAAAGTAATAAGTTATATTTTATATGTTGGTGTAATTGTAAAAATGTTGATTTATTTTCGTAAAAAATGTTGTATTTTTCGCATTCCCATCATTTATGATAAGCGTTTTTGTTAATCAGATAATGATTCAAATTGATTGATAATCAATTTTGTTTTAACAATACCATCTAATTTTCAATTTAAAAAAAAATCTTCAGTGCAAATGGAATAATTACGATGATGACTTTCCATTATTTTGTTTTGTATTATTTATTTATGCTTGCTAAAGTAAAATATTATTGTTAACAACTTAAGGCAAACATATAACGGGCGATGAATGGAAATAAAAAAAAAATTAAAAAAAAATTCAAGAGAATTTAGATCACGGAACAATACATTTTTCAAGTGAAATTTAATTTAACATGAGGACATTTTGTGCTATATAGTATAGCCGTTGTTGCAGCTTGTATGTGGTATATAAAAAAGGATTTTTAATTAAAACATAAATTAATTCATAAATGAAAATAAAAATTGTATGTACGTCTGACAGAATGATAATAAAAAATTGGTTTCTTCATAAATTTCATAGTTTATGATTGCAAAAACCAACAACAAGCCAACAGAGCAAATTCTTTTGGAAGATAAATTATTATTTATATGGATTATACTCGAACATTACTGAGAAAACAGGTATATAGTTCAGCGCTGTCCAAATGAAAGCCCACGTTTGTATTCTGTGTCGGCCATGCTATAAAACCAATTATGTAGTTATAGTATTTATCAGTATACGAGGAATTAAAATATGAAACAGAAGAAATACGAATTCTACAAAATATTGGGTTCTAGACTTACAACAATTAAACAACTATTCAATTCAATCAGAAAATACGGTTGTGAAGCTTTAACAAAATATGATCTTTTTGACTTCTTCATATAATAAATAACAAGTGTAATTAGATGAAAGCTCCTGATCACTCTTCGATATTATTGACATTACGTGAAAATCAAAATATCATACAAAAAGAAAGCATCTAAGCAATCCTACTTTAATAAATAAACTTTCTAATTGGGTCAGTATTTAGAAGATAAAATTAACTTAACAGGTCATTACCTGAATGAAAACGAATTACGGAAATTAAAAAAAAGTTCAAGACTGAAAAATAAGAGAGACTAGAAACAAAAGCCTCACAATGTAAAACTAAGGTGAACAATCCCACTCAGCATTTCAGCAACTAAGAAGAAACATTAAAGAACTGAAAGTTGAATGAATTAGCAACTATCTAAGAAAATTAACCAATGAGAGCAGTAATGATTATTCGACATAGGATACAACGGAGCTCGAAAATTTGATTGGTCCGAAGAAGCCCAGAATGCATTTAATGCTCTGAAAATTGCTCTTATTACTGCCCCTGTGCTGACTAATGCTGATTTCAAGAAACGCTTCTACATACAATGCGATGCCAGCTCAACCGGAATAGGAGCAGTTAATAATTATAACTCTGACTTTATGGGACCGTACCCCCGAACTCATGGCGGTAATACCAGCATTTTAATTGCTGTAGACCATTTTTCTAAGTTCGTGCTGACGCGTGCTATTCGGCAAGCTACAGCGCAAGAAGTAGTAAGGTTTCTCGAGAAAAGCATATTTCTGCTGTTTGGAGTTCCTCAAACCATTGTTACCGATAACGGTAAGCAGTTTGAATCAAAGATTTTGGACCAATTGTTAGGAAAATATGGTGTTCAACACATCTTTACGGCAAAATACTCACCCCAAGCCAACGCCTCTGAGCGCGTCAACCGTATGCTGTTGGCGTCCCTCCGAGCTTACATCAAGGAAGATCAACGAACCTGGGATATACATTTAGATGCGATTACACACGCTCTGCGGAATTCAATCCACGATTCGACGCAATATCCTTCCTACTTCGTAGTTTTTGGCCATCACCCCGTAATGCATGGTTCAGCCTATCGTTTACTGAAAGACGTGTATAATTTCAGCGGCAATTACACCTCTATAGACAATAAACCGGAAGATTTATATCAGTTGTCAACGAAAATTCAAGAGCATCTTCATAATGCACAACTAAAAGCCCACAGCCCTTACAACCTACGTAGCAGGATTCCGAAATATAAAGTAGGTCAAATAGTATATGTGAAAAATTTCACACAAAGCAATGCCATTTCATATTATTCTGCTAAACTTGCACCGAAATATCAAAAGGGTAAAATTATACGACTAATAGGAAATGTTTCCTGCGAGATATCGGATACTGAAGGGAAATCACTTGGGATTTACCATTTTAAAGATATTAAACTTTAGATGCTAATCAACCCATGGTTGGCTGCCCTACGATCACTTGGTACAATTTTCATTCTTCTTTTTTGTTTTTTTTTTGTTTTATTATAAAACGGAATGCCCGGCTTTTGAGACATCTTATGCTCCTGGGTGTGAGTCTTCCCCACGATTTGTAACGCTGAATACCCACCGTTCCAATAAAGGGTCGTAATACATAATTATTTTGTTACTTTCCTCTACCGAGAGATGGATTCTGAAACAAACTCGTAATTCCCGTTACCTCGGTGGCTATAAATTCGGAGTTTTGGCTTGGCATGCAGTCAGTCAGAATTTTAATTTTTTTTTCTTCTTGAGAGTTTTTTTTATACGACATGTGAGCAAGTTGCAGTGCGGATAATAAATTAGAAAAGAAAAGATTTTTTTTTAAAATAATCTTTGGTTCGAAAATTTAAAATAAAAATACAAAAAAAAAAATATAAAAAGAAATTAAATATAAGTTAATTTAAAATTATAAAAAAATAATATATTTAATTAAGTATGTGTAATGTGGTTTCTAAAAACGCAGAAAAGTGAAATAAATAAACTATAAAGTGCATATTTAGAAAAATAGAACCGAAGTTAAAGTTCTTCTAAATTACGGTTAACAAAACAAAAATAAAATTTACTACAGTTAAAAAAAAAAAAAAACAAATGTAAAGCCTGTGAAAAAGTGGAGCACGTTTTTTTTTCTCGAAAAATTCGACAAACAAAACCAAACTGTGATACTAGTGTGCTCATGAACATGAATAATTACAATAGTGCTATAAATTAAATCACTAATCATCATAAGTGTACTCATTATAATAATTAAAATCTATAATAATAGTGGGATTTAAAATTTAAAGAACCCGAATTTTAAACCTGTACACGTTGTATTCATAGTTGAATGAAGTACTGTAAAGCCAATCGGAATATAAAAAAAAAAAAAAAGTGTTTGTGAATGAAAAGAAAAAGTAAAAACGAGAAACGTTGTCATACGATAGTACGGGAAATATAAATTTAAAATAAAAAAAAAAATAAATAAAATATGTTATAGTGATGGAAATATCTTTCCGATATTTGTGGACTCTCCTTATTAAATACATATATGCCTATTTAAATCAATTTTTTTTTTTGATACAAAATAATACAAACAAAAACAATAAAAAAAAAATTAATAAAACGACGTCATCATTCAACATACGTCAACAATTTAAGTTAATTTTATTTATTATTTTTATATATCTATTTTTTTTTACTATTTATTTAATATTAGGTTCTTTTTTTTTTTGGTCTCATGTATATAATATGCATATATATGGATATATAAATATATATATATATATATATATATATATATATATATATATATATATATATATATATATATATATATATATATATATATATATATATATATATATATATGTGTATATATATATGTATGTATATGTATACTTATATATAATTTATATACATTATTTTAATGAATGCATATATATTTCTATTATTACATATTAAGTTATTAGGTCGATTAAGTTTTTTTTTGGTGTTGGTTCCATTTACTTATCTAGTTAAGACATTTATTTTTAAATGATTTTTTTTTGATTTTTTATATTTTATTTTTATATTGATCATACGTATTTTTTTTTTCTGAATTTATATGAAATACAATTTGTTAATTGGCTCTGATTCGCTGATCAAATTAGAAAATTTTTTCTTCTTTTCTTATTTTTTTTTTCTCAAGAAGGATTATTTTTTTTTTGTTGTTTCGCATTTTAGTGTAATTTTCAGGATGAGATAATAAGCAACAGTGGTGGGATGAGTTCGAGGGATAATTAGATACAGAGGTGAGTTGGTCCTTGGTCCTCACCTGTTTCAACTACATCTCCGATTAATAGTATCCCATATTCCTGCGGTCTAGCAAGATTCCTCCATGCTTTGGAAAACCCCACCCCTATACCCTGAGCACTAGCCAGCCAGATAAGACCGCTCCAAAGCCTCTGAGGGAATAATATAAAAAAATTCGGTAACAGCTGATAGCTTGCTATCGCATCTGTTACATGCTGAACATCACTTAAAAATATTCCAACCACATGTTGGATAATAGATAAAAGTTATTATGAATATAAAATAGCCTCGACCTTATTACTGTAGACATTTTATAGGAATTCTCAAAAGAAGCTTCAGTCAAATATGCCTTTAGAATTAAATGTGCATCCAGCTTATAAAAATTTGCATAAGTAATGATGATTCCATAGCCAAGCGGAAACTGTCCCATAAAACATTGTTTTACAGGCCAATTTCAACCTGCTTGGGGAAGTTATTGGTAAATCCGATATTCACAGAATAATCAATATTATTGTAAAGGCACTAGAGGAAAAAAAAATCTGCTCAACAATATTTCTGAACGTTGCATAGGCTATTCACAAAATTTGACATACGAGGCTTAACCATTTAAGAACACACCTACCAATACAAATTTAAATTTACTAGAAATAATGAAATCATACTTCAAAGGTAGATTCTTCGGAATAAAACTAGACGATATTTACTCTGAATTGAAAGAGATCAAGGCAGGAGTACTAGAGGGCAGTGTTTTGGGTTCACTCCTATACCTATATTGTACACCAATAATCTGCAGTAGATAACAAAACTGTGGCACCTTTTATTGATGACACGGTGATTTTAGGTGTTGTAGAAAACAATAAAGAACCAACACATTCAGCTGTTACTCAAATACATAATTGGATAAAAATATGGCGAATTAAACTAAATGAAACTAAATCAGTGCACAATACTTTTATAAACAACCGACTCGAACATATTCCTGTTACTATAAATCAAGAATAAATACCTTATATGAATACAAGTAGATATCTCGGCAGAACCCTGGAGTCTAGAGTGTATTGAATATCGCACAATAATTTATTTATTTTAGTTCGATTTTATTTGTTATGATTTATAATTTATCATTTATTTTATTGTAAATTGATCGCTTGTTTGTCTGGGGTGTAACGTGTTGTTTTTGGAGAGGGAACACAGGAGTCGGTGACACTGCATATTTGAATATCGAATGTGGACTAAATAAGCTTTAGTTGAAATGGGTCCGAGGTGTGTATTCAAATGGTATCGGTATGATGACGCGGTGTTCGTTATAATGAAATTTGCTCAAGATGTGTTTTTATCCGCATAAATTTTGTATGAAAATAAGCAAAACCAGCAAAATGAGCGTAGTTTTTTAGAATTTATATATTTTAATTAACTGAGAGTTAAAAAAATAAAAAAATTTTATCCGCTTTCATATAACATAGGCTTTCGATTTTTATATTTGGAAAATGCATTTCCCAGGCTCCTCACAGGAAACATTAACAATTTTTTAATGATAGTTATTGGTAAAACGCTTCAAAACAACCCGTCTCCAGGCAAAACGCTCTAGATGTTGATTTATACAAATTTTGAATTGTTTACCTGTTAATTTGAAAATTTCCCGAGGCTCCTAACTACCTGTTTTATTAATAAACTATACGTAACAACCATGCAATCTATCTCAAATCTTCTATCCCAGAATAAAAAATCATCTTCATAAACTTGCCCCATTTTCGGCTGGAGAGTATGGTTTTATGACACATCCTATACTACTGAAATCATATCTAATTGAAAAATTAATTTAAAACATAGCAGGATGCACATTAAATGCAAATGTATAAAAGGCTTATACCAATTAAATCTGGCATACTAATCCAGCTGTGTACCCGCTTTATACTTGAGCTTGCTTTTATCACATACTGTCCTGAAATTTTCATTTTCCATAACTCTTAAGCTTATTAATATGCGAAGACACATAATTCCGAAATTTATTTCGCGCCTATTTAAAATAATTTTTTATAGTTTAACAATTCCAGTTTTCTTATAAAACCATTTTGTTTTATTGAAATCATAATAAAAATCCCTATAATTTTTATAAACCAACTAACATAAATAAAAACTAACATCTATAAACAGTATTTCACTAATTGGGTTATCGATTTAATAGAGAGTAAATTTGAAAAATCACAAAAACTTAATAAAATATGTAAATTTCCAAATAAATGTTGTGCCTTTTTACGAATTTGTTGGTTGTAAATAAGAGATTACTAGATTCCAGATAACATGGTGAATTATTTATAATGTTTTCGTTACCGACAAAAAAAAAAAAGTATCCCAAATTTTCAGCAGGCAAGGATTTGCATTTTTATTTAGATTATTATATCGTATATCAGGGTAATTGCGTCGACGAATCATCCGTCTCTGTGATATCCCTATAACTATTTCCATATTTTGTTTACCTTTATCTAAAATTCAATCTATTGTTAAATGGAGATAGGAAAATTTAAATAAATTTTAATTTTTTTTTATATAAAAGCTAACAAAAAGGATAAGCCGATCAATAGAGACTTATATCAAATTTTGCACAATACACAACAATAAAAGAGAACCGTTTCATTCTACTTTTTTTAAACAATTAAAGTTGATGCTTAAACACTTATAAAATGAATATTATAGATAAACGTTTTAACCATATTGACAATAATATTATTCATGAATACAATATTCATAAAATTGTAATATTCACTATACTATATGGCTGCGTAATAGAAGTACGCGCACGAATTATTTAGATTGTACAATCAAAGCCATCTTAGTATATAAAACCTCCATTTTGAGCGATATTTTGAAACGAGCTTTTTTTATTTAACCAAAAAATGTGTAAAATCAGAGTCACCTATATATACAGAGTCCTAAGGGTAAAAATTAAGCTTTTTCTAGAGGAACTAAAATTGACGAATAAAACATTTTTCCATACAAAACATATGAAAAATTAAATTTTTTTCGGTGCGATATTTTTCAATGAAAATGTCGATGGATTAAGTGTTTTAACAGTTAAATAGAATCTACAATTATCATTTTATAATTGATTAAAAACCTGATCAAAGAAGATGTTTAATTTTTGTTATATTTATTAATAAAATATATCGAAAAAAAAGCATTTCTTCATTAAATTGATAAACGACACACAAATACCAACGCAATAAAATTAAACTGCAAGACGAAAAGAGAAAACAGGAAAAATGTGGTTGTGTTTCCTTTTGAATTATATTTTTGTGAATAAAATAAAATACTTAAAGGGTATTTCAATAAAAGCTACCTGATTTTGTTTGAATAAATCTCAAACTAATTTCACTTCAATTACAACGTAAATTTTGAATTTTAGATTATAAATGGAACACCATGATTATCACAGTTCTTTTGGCACGGTTCTATTTTACGTTGGTAAAGTTTTGTTACGCAATTGTACATAATTATAGTTCTAAACAAATTGTGCAGCTGTTATTGGTACTCCCTATGACATGTTGTAAGTTGTCAACATCACAATTTTGTTTCTATCGATCGATGTTTATGTTCTCTTTTTAAATTTTACGCTATTTCGTGAACCCAATTTTGATTTTTTTTCTATTGCGATCTCAGCGTATTAAAATAATGTTGTACTCTATCCCTTTTCCCGATTTCGCTACAAGGACTGTGTCCGAATCGTGTGATAAAAAATCGTGAATTAATTTTTTGATATTTACTTGAAAATACCGAACACACCCAAATTATTCAAGTCAATTACTATGATAATTATTGACAACCATTCGAATAATTTTTCTGCGCATGTCCAACTTTTGATTTGTTTGACACACAAATATTCAAATGTTTCAAAATTCGGTTACAAATATAGACGAAATTTTTTTGAAATATTAATTATTAAAATTAAATATTAATAATATATTAAATTAAATTAATTATATTATATATAATGAGTCCAAAACGAAATACCTGATCTCTGGTTTTAGAGACAATGGCACACCAGATTTTAGTAGTGGCCACCACACGTTTGAGGGAGTGAGGAGGTTCAAATATTTGGGCTCTCTTATCACTCACGATAACAGTGTGGGTGAGGATATTAAAGTGCAGCTGGCAGCTGGCAGTCGTTCTTTATATCCTCTAAGGCCACTGCTAAAATCTAAACACCTATCAAGTGCCGTGAGGCTGAAGCTTTACAAAGCGTTGATCAGGCCCGTTGTTATGTTTGGATGTGAAAGTTGGCCGCTGACGGAGGAGTACGAGAGATGGCTCCTTACATTTGAGAGAAGAATCATGCGTGTGATTTATGGCCCTAAACGCGAAATAGATGGTACATACCGAGCTCTGTACAATTTCGAGATCAGAGATCTGATGAAGATCCCCGATATTGTACATGAAGTTAGATCTCAGCGAGTACGCTGGCTCGGTCACGTTCTGCGTGCTGATCCGGAACGAATTCTCTGCAGCGATCTCTGAAAGGAGAGCCACCATATGGTAGGCGCAGAGGTCGTTGCAGGCGACGATGGCTCCACGATGTAGAGAACGACTTGGCCTCTACAGATTGTCTAAGACAGTATGAAGACCAAGCTCAGGATCGAAACCGTTGGAGCCAGATTGTTGATTCAGTAAGGGGCCAGTAATGGCCTTTAACACTGTTATTATTATATTATATATATATATATATATATATATATATATATATATATATATATATATATATATATATATATATATATATATATATATATGTATATATATATATATATATATATATATATATATATATATATATATATATATATATATATATATATATATACATATATATAAATATATAATATATTATATACGTGATAATAATGGCAGACAAATATAAAAGAAGTAAGTATAATTGAAATGTGAAAAATTATAATCATAAAATTATCCCTTTTAATGATTTCTGTTTTTTTTCTTAATATTTTTAGTGTCGGATGAGGATACCGAGAGGCTGATTAATGCGAGAATTCAACATGCCGGTTTATTTGAGGCCAAATACTATAAAAGAGGCGACGTATGGCAGTAATTATTTTTCAATTTATTTTATTGTTCGTTGAATCAAAATTTTATTTTTCAGGGCAGTACAGAAGACGGCAGGCCTCGGGACTTTTTCAACGGAATAATTACGTTTAAAGTGGAATTATTTATTCAAAAAATATAAAGTAAGTTAAAATAATGTAGCTAATATTAATGTTAAAAATACATATTATTTTACTTTTAGGAATTGTTATGCCCACCGACGGGTACGGGTACAGAGGATGACGCGGATTCAGCGGAGAACTGGAAATGGTTCTCCTTAATACATGAGTATGACCAAACCCTACACAATATAAATCCACCGATGGTGGCTAGCAGCATCCCGGGATTTACAATTGAAAATCCCAATCACACTTTTACCATTCAACAGGAAACCATTTCCAGTGTCTCCGCTGATCCGGCACATTCCACAGCGGCAAATTCAAGTAGACGGGCCATTCAAGGAGTAGAAGATTGTCCGTCAACTTATAGGAAACGATCTCTCCTTGTTATAGCAAGGAGAGATTCAAAGCGGTTAAAAAAGGAGGGTAAATGCATACTAAATTTTTTAAGCGAATACGCAAAAAAAATAGATATGCCTTTTGCATTACCATCGTCATCAGATGATTCTGATTAAAAAATTAAATTTTCGGTTGATACATTTACTCTACTTTTTTAACCGTTTGGTATTATTAAAAGTTCGATATATATATTTATGTACATATAGGTAATATTTATTTACATTCATGTATGTATATACATAAATATTACCTATATGTACATAAATATATATATCAAACGTTTAATACTATACGGCTGTGAA
This sequence comes from Tipula unca, assembly GCA_951394425.1. Taxonomy (NCBI): domain Eukaryota; kingdom Metazoa; phylum Arthropoda; class Insecta; order Diptera; family Tipulidae; genus Tipula; species Tipula unca. The sequence continues at coordinate 100,550,270 of OX596380.1, forward strand.
AAATTTCTTAACTTATTCCTAAGTAAAAAAAACTGTGTATGTATTTGTGTATATTTAAATTAATGCAGACTATATAAACATTTAGGCGAATATATTCTTTGATTTAATTAAATTGATCATTCTACTTATAAATTACCAAAGATAAAACAATGAACTCATAAAAAATTAAAAATTCTAGTTTTAAAGTTTCATGTCGATATTTCATTATGTTAAAATTATGAATTACATATTATTAAAATTTATGAGTTTTGATTAATTATAAACACATGGTTATTGTTTTATTTGATTTTCTCACTTCAGCTGAATACTAATCCAGAATTTGCGAGGTAGACATCGGTGCCACTATGTTTCACTGTTAGTTCTATCAATTGTCGATACCCAGGAATTTTTTTAGATTTTTGTCATTGTTCTGGATTGGTCAAACTTGGCCGCGAAACACATGGTTATTGTTTTATTTGATTTTCTCACTTCAGCTGAATACTAATCCAGAATTTGCGAGGTAGACATCGGTGCCACTATGTTTTACTGTTAGTTCTATCAATTGTCGATACCCAGGAATTTTTTTAGATTTTTGTCATTGTTCTGGATTGGTCAAACTTGGCCGCGAAACACATGGGTATTGTTTTATTTGATTTTCTCACTTCAACTGAATACTAATCCAGAATTTGCAAACTTGGCCAACGTGTGTTAGACCAATCCAGAACAATGACAAAAATCTAAAAAAATTCCTGGGTATCGACAATTGATAGAACTAACAGAGAAACATAGTGGCACCGATGTCTACCTCGCAAATTCTGGATTAGTATTCAGTTGAAGTGAGAAAATCAAATAAAACAATAACCATATGTTTCGCGGCCAAGTTTGACCAATCCAGAACAATGACAAAAATCTAAAAAAAATTCCTGGGTATCGACAATTGATAGAACTAACAGAGAAACATAGTGGCACCGATGTCTACCTCGCAAATTCTGGATTAGTATTCAGTTGAAGTGAGAAAATCAAATAAAACAATAACCATGTGTTTCGCGGCCAAGTTTGACCAATCCAGAACAATGACAAAAATCTAAAAAAAATTCCTGGGTATCGACAATTGATAGAACTAACAGTGAAACATAGTGGCACCGATGTCTACCTCGCAAATTCTGGATTAGTATTCAGTTGAAGTGAGAAAATCAAATTAAAACAATAACCATGTGTTTATAATTAATCAAAACTCATAAATTTTAATAATATGTAATTCATAATTTTAACATAATGAAATATCGACATGAAACTTTAAAACTAGAATTTTTAATTTTTTATGAGTTCATTGTTTTATCTTTGGTAATTTATAAGTAGAATGATCAATTTAATTATATCAAAGAATATATTCGCCTAAATGTTTATATAGTCTGCATTAATTTAAATATACACAAATACATTCACAGTTTTTTTTTCGTAGGAATAATTTAGGAAATTATTCACAGCCCTGCCCAGGCGTGTGAAATTTTTCCTAAACCAATCCTTAACGTTGTTTTTGTACCTAGGATTGATTTAGGAAATATTTCACGCGCATTAATACTATACCAAATTTATGCATATATACATATATTTGATATATATATATATATATTTGATATATATATATAGTATTCATATATATATATATACATATATTTTTATATATATATATATATATATATATATATATATATATATATATATAAATATATGTATATATATATATATATATATATATATATATATATATATATATATATATACATATATATATTTATGTAGATATCTATACATAAATTTACATATATACATATTCATATATAATTATGTACATATTTTATATACATAATAATTATTACATATATAAATATGTACATATTATACTTACTAAATTATGTATATATACATATAGGTATATAATTATGTAATTTAATTGCCTTACAATATAAATTTCATATAAAAAATAAAAAGCATTATATATACATAAATGAATGGTTTTATTTATTTTAAATTTATAAATTTTCAGCTAGTCTCTGTCTAAAGAAAGAAGCATTTTCCTCAACAACTTCGTTCAGATGTTCATGCATTTCTGGTTCCGGTTCTTCCAGTGTTAACCAATCTATCGTGATATTATCATTTACGGCTATATACAAATATTGTGGAACACACAGCATGCAACCACGGTTTTCACACAATTTTCTATTTTTAATTCCAGCTGTTTATTGAAGATACTTCGCCAGCGCGTTTTCAAATGCCCAAAAGCACATTCAATAGCCGATCTTACTTTGCTGTGCTTTATATTGAATTGCTTTTGGGTATCTGTTAATGGCCTATTTTCTTTAAATGGAGTAAGTATTCCAATAGATGTTAACCGACAAGGATAACCACTATCACCTAATAAAACCCATGATGGTGGAGGATATAGCTTGTTTTTAAAAATAGGGCTATTATACAGCACCCGAGTATCGTGGACCGACCCTGGATAACCAACGAATATATCAAGAAACCGGAAATTAGCATCACATATCGCTTGACATTGTATGGAATAGTCTAATTTCCGGTTTATATATTGGTTGTGAAGATGTGTGGGACAAGCTATTTTTATATGTGTCCCATCGATTGCTCGAGCAACGCAATTATTAAAAATCGATGTCCTAGCACGTCTTCCAAATTTTCGCCCGATGTCCACTGGTAGACGGTAATCTAATCACCCTCGGCATTATACGGTCGAACGTAAAATCCAGCATTTTATGGACTATGTCATTTATTGTTGACCTCGGTATATCCATAATTCCACTGACCATTCTGTAACTGGTGCCACTTCCCAGCCATAACAAAAATGCCATCAGTTCAATTTCTGGAGACCACCCACTAAACTTTTTATTTAAAAACAATCCAATTTGCTGATAGGTTTTGGCTGATACGCGTAATTGTTTACGGGTCTCACTGTCATCGTATGCCAAAATTCGTATTATTATTGGGTTTTGGCTTTGTGGTGTATATGGCATCTTGTTTCGACTCAACAACATCCTGGTATTTAACCGTTGTTGTATGTGCACATAATAATAATACAGCACCATTACAAGTATTATTGGATCCATTATTTTAATATTAATTTTTGTAAATTTGAAATTTATTATTTGTCACTTGTCACAAAAAATTTGAGGTTATGAAAACTAAAATTGACATATATTACGTGGGGAAATTTATTACACATCTCGGACAGCATAATAAAAAATCGTGAATGTAGGGGAATAAATATCAAGCAAATGTCAAAAAATTAATTCACGATTTTTTATCACACGATTCGGACACAGTCAAGGTAACGAAATAGAAATATGTGATGATACATTTTCAAATGTCTAAAAGGAAATAGAATAATGCTTTATTCGAGCATGCTGCGATCGCAATTGAAAAAGCGAAATTCAAAAAAGAAAAAGTGTGAGATTTAATTCTTATAAAAGAGATAAAATCATCGATCGAAAGGATGACAATATATTTTTTATTTATTTATTTTACCTACACATTCAAATAAATTCATGTTTATATAAATATGATAAATTCCTATTTAATTTTCACATAATGTTTATTAAATTAATAAAAGATTTAAGGTTCTGATTTTCAGATATGTCCTGCTTCAATATAGAATAAATTCCACAGTGTTTGTCGAATTGAAAGATTTAACTTTTCATTGATAAAAAGTAATACGAAAATGGTCATTTTGACATTGATTCTTATGGGATAATGCAAAAAGTAGTTCCTCTAGAAAAAGCTCGATAAAAAAACATGGCTGATCCTTACGGCTCTGTATATATATAGGTGGCTCTGGTAAAATACAAAGAAGTCTATGCAATCCCATGGCAAAACCTACAAACTTATTTTGAATTGTTCAACTATTAATAGTGAGAGCTTTTAATATTTTATTACATAAAGTAATAGATAAAGAATTGAATTAGGTTATGGCCGGCGTTATTTTTCGAAATTATATTAATTAAACATAATTTTTATGATTATACAATTGTCATTAATTTAATTAATTTACGGTTTTAAAGTTGTATATACAAATATATATCTGGTATATTTTAATACTCTCCTTCAATATACTGCATTCACTCCAACACAGAAATAAAATAGTTCGATTCTAAATCAAAACATCGAAAAATATGTATAAAAATTATGATAACTACGATAAATTAAAATTTTGACAATTTTATCACGCTGTTAATATTTTTTTTATGCGATAACTTTTTGTTGTTGCTATGAAATAAAAAATTGTGTTCATATATTTTTTCTCGTTTTTTATGTTGTTTTATGATCATTAAATTTGTTCCATATTTAAAAAATTCATTGTTGATTTCTTTTTTTGGTTTATTTGTTTGATGGGAATAAATTATTTTGTTGGTTATGTCCCTTTCTTACAAATTTTTATTCTATTTCTATTTGAGCTTTATTAGCGAATAAAGTATCTTATTTTCTTTTAATTAATACAATAAAATGGAAAACCCCCAGGAAAAATCCCTCTAGTCAGGTGAAGATCAGTGTTTATAGTTTCAATTGATTTCAAAAAATAATAATTTTGAGCTACTTTTCATTCATAAATTTATATAAACGAAAATCATGTCTTTCCATACAAAATGTATGAAGAGAGCGATTATTTTTGGCATTTTCGGTTCTATAATAAAAGTTCGTTTTGAACATGGAGGCTTGATTTATTAAGATGGCTTTGGTACAATGCAGTCACAATATACAGTTGGCACAATTGAACTACAAGCTTGTAGGTTGTATTGATTACAAGCTATTTTGAAATACAGATGTAAATTCAGACTGTGAAAACCGGTCTTTCAAGCGTAAAGTGATCAGATAAGTTCAAGACAATTTCAAGACAGGTAAAAAATATCGACGAACAATAAAATAATTCACAACTCAGAAGTACGAAAAGTATTCATCAGTATTCAGAAAAGTATTAATCATATTATTATGCCCAGAGTTGTGCAGATAAATTACATTACATTAATTACACTATTATTTACAAGTAAATAATTGTATTAATTACAAGAAATTTTTTACATTAGAAAATGTAATAAATGAAAAAAAATTTAAATAATTAGCGACATCTACATGAAAATAATAAAATTAGACAATCAAATTATATTTTAGGCGGTACAATAACCGCTTCCATCTATTAATGAATTCATGATTTAATATGTGTTATTATTAATTACGTATGTCAACTTTTAAAGATTATTAATAAAGTTTTTTGTATTTCCTAAGTTAAAACCGCAATTCATATGATATTTGAATAAAGGTAACTAAAATAGAAGATCCATCTATGATTCAAAGGATGAAATATATCATTGTTAAGGAGCACTACAGTTCATTAATATATGCCCTAAATGTGTGGCGCTAGTAGTACGAATGTTATGACGTAAATGATCCCCTACAATTGCCCGGTAATATCTATTAAAATTATTTGATAATCTAATCCAAAAATTCAATATATGTGGTAAAGAATATTTCGTTGGTACTTGCCATGGCTTAACAATAAAAAATGTAATATAACCTTGTTATATTATGAAATTTTCTTGGTTCTTATTTCAACTTTGAAAATTATTGTTTTGTATCGCAATAAACCATTTTTTAACATTATTTACGTAAAAAATAAACACTTTTTTAAGCGTAAATGCACAACCCTGATGCCGTTTCCCTGTGTGAAGAAGTTTGTAATATTTTAGTATTTTTATTCTGATGGTTATGGTGTCAGGGGCTATTTCGTGGCATTCCTTTGTTATACTGTCGTCACAAAAAAAACCTAGATTTCTTGCACGTAAACACTTTTTTAAATAAATGTTATTATAGCATTTAGCTACATTTATAATCAATCAACATGTGAGAAATACACTATAACATAAAGTAATTAAAACTATAAGGGAGTCCAGCTGAATATGAAAAGATTTTAACTAGTGGTGATACCGCATGTTCTACTTTTTGAAACCTACATTAACATCGGAAAGAGTGTAGTAAATATACACATAAAACATAACGTAAAAAATATGTCTGCGTTGTATTGGTTTTGATAAATGAGATAAATTAAAATCTTCTATATATGCACAAGTAGCTCGAAAAAAAACTATATAGCTACATACAACAATGACGTGCAGGTTAGTATTTATTAAATGGGTGAGTAAATTAAATATTTATTGGTTAATAAATTGTTAGAAATTAAAAATATTTGATTTTTATTAAATTAATTAAACCAATTATGATTTTATATAATAAATGTACTTATTTATCATATGATTATAAAGAAATACATTTTTTAGCGGGATTTTTACATGTGACAGTTATTTAATTAATGGAAAATTGCAATTGGATTTTATTTTTAACAGGTCAGTGAATAATAGCTGTGTTTCTTGGCATATGATCTGATCCGGATCAGACCATATCTGCTTTCCTTTCATTTGTATAGCCGCTTCTCATGAAATCAACACTAAAATTGTATTATTTTTTGTTTTTAGGTCATTATATTGATCCTAGTAGCATTTTGGTTCAAAATTTTGATACAAAAACAAAAAATAGTACAATTTTTATGTTTATTTCATGAAACGCGAAATTTTTATAAATATTGTTTAATATTAAATTATTTTGTGTTGTGATTTTATTTGTCGGCCTTATTGATATACGTATCGATAGTACATATTATATACCTAAGTGCATATTGTGATATTTTAATTGTTTACATATTTGCTCTGTGTTGTTGTTTACATAGTTGCTCTGTGTTAGGCTGCAATTCGAACAATTCAAAGCAGCATAACAACGTTCGTATTTCCACGTTCAAACGAAATACAATCGAAATGGCTAATAGCCATTTGAAGATCTAATTGGATGTCCACTAAATATTCGGAGATATGCATAGATTAAAACAAGAAAATTGTATTTATCGTCCGGAATGGTCCCATAAATATAAATTAAATAAAAATGCGGTATCATCAATTCTAATACCACGTCCATTTGATAATTTTGTATTAAATGAATCCAATGAACTGCGGCCGGATTATTTTGTGTCAACTGAACTAATTAATAGTTAGAAACATGATTTAATGGGTAATTTTGAAGTGTTAGTTGATAATTATGCGGAAAAATTGAACATTTCAAAATATTTGGTATTTTAAGAATGAACAAAAAATAATTGTTTACAATCAAAAAGTTCTGATGTATCTCCAACAAACTTCGGGTGAAAATTATAATAGAAGATACAGAAATTTCAAACACAAATTTAGAAATGCTACTTATAAATATGAGTATATCGAAATGGTCTCAAATATCTAGCTTACTCTCTAAATTCCGCGAAGAGTCCAGTCAAATTATTGAAAATCGGGACCATTCACTAACACTCGCTTTGCACTATTTAGGCAACGCTAGAGATATAGATGAGGATTTTTTGCATCGCGGCAAGTTAGATATAATAATTAATCAAGTGGAAAATGTTAACAGATCAAAACCCAAATATGATTCTGATACAATTGTAGTTGCGTTTTTAATTCTCATTCTGCGGCGACTTACAACATTTAAAATTTTATTTTGATATTATGTAACGTATCGTATTTAAGATACATTTCGTCTCATTTTCATATTACGCCTGACCATATTACATTGGGAAACGACGAGAATTATTTAAAGCATATACATATCAAAACCAGTAACGGAGAAGGAAAAATATATCGCCGTCCTAATAGATGAAATTTATATAGAAAAAAGCTTACAATATAAAAGCAATAAGATTGTCGGGAAAGCTTTAAATAATCCCAATGAACGAAAAATTTTGAACTTCCGGAAATTTTAAAGAAATAGTGCATTTTGTACAAAAACTTGGATTTACAGTTATTCTAATTATTACCGATAACAACAAAATAAATAAAAATATGTTTCAAAGATTTGCGCCATCACATATCTTTTTTATTAATATAGATTTATCAAATTTAAAAATATTTTTGCAATATGATTCCGTTCATCTTATTAAAAATATTAGAATTGGATCAATTTGACAAACATCAACCAAACATTTTATTTTTCTGATTTTAACGACTATTCTATTAAACAAGCATCTTATGCGGATATAGATTTATTACACGATAAGGTTGCAAAATCAGAAGCGCATATCATAAAGCCATATAGATTGAATTACAAAACTATTTATCCAAATAGTTTAGAAAGACAAATGTGCGTTTATTAGATAATATATTCCACGATAGTACAATTGCCGCGTTGTACCACTACGAATGCAAGAAACAGGTGACTTTTGTAAAATTATAAGAAAGTGGTGGAATATTGTTAACACTAAAGGAACATTAAAGGGAATAATAAGAAGAATTGACACAGCCCAGCCCATCAAATCGATTAACGATGATAATGTTTTATTTTTTTATTATTATTACGCTCGTGTGTCTGTTTGTATCGTCAAATTTTGTAATCAATTTTTCAACCACTTGTGATAGTCCAATTGAGCTGAAATTTTACATGCAGGCTTAACTCCGATGACAATACAAGATTCTAACATTTTTTCGGCCTTTTAGGCTTTTCAAAGAATCGTAGTATCTTAGAATCTTGTATTGTCATCGGAGTTAAGCATACATGCAAAATTTCAGTTAAATTGGACTATCGCAAGTGGGTGAAAAATTGATTACAAAATTTGACAAAGACTTATAAAAGTTGGGTATAATAAAAATCAATCATATGACATAGTGCTCTCGGATCGCACTCTAAAAGGTAAGGTTCAAAGATAGATATACCATCTATCATTTTGAAACTTCTTGACAAAGTAATGTTAACATGGTCGAAAAATTGATTGCAATTTTTGATGACTAAAAAGTAGAAAATAAAATAAATATTTAAAAAAAACATTTTAAAAAACCACGCTTATATTTGCTTTGAATAGTAGAAAATACAATTTTTGTTCCTTACTCCTATCAAGGTATATTTATAACAAGTAGAAATTTAAAATTAATATGACTAAAAATATAAGCGTGGGGCGCTCCTTTACGGCATTAGTAATTTAAGACTACTAGACACACGAAGTAAAGTCTTAGTTCCTTTCTACTTTCCAAAGCAAATATAAGCGTGGTTTTTTAAAAAGTTATTTTTACTTTTGCAGTATCACCTTGTTTGAGCGTATAGATCGCTGTTGTTGGTTTGCTCTTGAGGCGATAAATATTGAATATACTGTATACCATGGAGGACAAGTTAAAGTTGCTTTTAGACCATGCCTTTCTAAGTTCGTTGAATGTGGTTCTTGGTAAATTCGAGTTGTTCCATCTGGATATATGTTTATCTGGATATATGTATATCTCTTTTTAACCCCACGTTTAACCGTCGCAGATTAAATTTTAACTGATGCGATTAAATTAAATTCATGCGTCAATGCTGGTACAGGTGGTTTATGTTTTCTAGATGAAGTTCTATATATTCCCATCCTGTAATTTTTCGTAGACGCTCGAGCCTTTGATAGATTTGCAAAGATCAGCGCTCTTCAAAAACTCTAACCCAGTATCCCACTAGCTGCATTGACATTTTAAATTTAACTTAGGCTTTAGATTTACATAAAACCATATTTTAGGCATCCCCAACTCATTTTATGAATGTTTCAGGATAATCTGCAGTCTTAGGCATTTAAGGTAAACATTATAGTAATTAATAAAATTCATAAAATAATTACATTTCATGTAAGAAACAAAATTAATAAGTAAGGGTAAAAAAACTTTTGAACTCATCTCTATATGAAAATACAATAAAATTGGAGATTAATTATAATTTGGATATTTTTTCTTCTCGCACGAAACGCACTATAGTGTTAATGTTAGGTACAAAAGCAACAAAATAATAATAAGCAGTATTTAAAGGCCATTACTGGCCTTACAACGGTTTCGACCCTTACCCTTGGTCTTCATACTGTCCTAGACAACCTGAAGAAGCCAAGTCATTCTCTAGAGAGACCATATGGTGGCTCTCCTTTCAGAGGTCGGTGCACAATTCGTTCCGGATCTGCACGGAGAACGTGACCGAGCCAGCGTACTCGCTGAGATCTTACTTCATGTACAATATCGGGGATCTTCATCAGATCACTGATCTCGATATTGTACAGAGCTCGGTATGTACCATCCATTTCGCGTTTTGGCCCGTAAATCACACGCATGACTCTTCTCTCAAATGTAAGGAGCCATCTCTCGTACTCATCCGTCAGCCCAACTTTCACATCCAAACATAACAACGGGCCTGATCAACGCTTTGTAAAGCTTCAGCTTTACGGCACTTGATTAGTGTTTAGGTTTTAGCAGGGACCTTAGAGGATACAAAGCATGGCTGCCAGCCGCACTTTAATATCCTCACCGACACTGTTACCGTGAGTCATAAGAGAACCCAAATATTTGAACCTCCCTACTCCCTGAAACGTGTGGTGGCCACTACTAAAACCTGGTGTGCCATTGTCCCTAAAACCAGAGATCAGGTATTTCGTTTTGGACTCATTTATTAAAAGTTCAACTGAAGCTGAAAACTCTACAAGCGGATCAAATGTTTCTTTCACTCCGTTGCTGTTCAGTCCAATCACGCATATGTCTTCTGCATATGCAAGCACCTGATTGGACTGGCAATATAAGATGTTCTGCTAAGGTGTTTCAGTTTTACGAAAGATGTACTCCAACATGAGATTAAAGAGTATCGGGGGCAAATCATCTTCCTGCCGAACACCCGAGTTAACTGCAAAAATTATCGATAGCCTGTTCTCAACTTTAACACAGCATTGAGACTGCGTCACTGTCATCCTACACAGTCGTACCAATTTTGTTGGCATTCTTAGGTATTCCAGGGCAGACCACAAACTCTCTCGATTGATCGAGTCATAGGCCTGCCGGAAATCCAGGAACACCTGATGTACGGGGATGGATGTCCATGCGTCAAGTACTGCGTCGATGTTGACACAGAGGTTTCCATCCCGGTCCCGGATGGCGGTTGACGTAGGACTGAAAGTATGGTGCAGTCCAGTAATTCCTTTAAAGAAATTACGCGAACTGCGCTCATTGCTGAGTTGTTGTACTTTCAGAAACTCGGCCTTCCACCATTCTCGCTTCTTCCATCTACAAATCCGCTTAGCTGCCCTTCTTGAACGAGCAGCCTTGTTTTTCCTCGCGATTATGAGACGTTGTTGCACTTCACTATGGGCTATATTTTGTTGCTCAACTGCAAGACGATACTTGTCATCAAACCAATCATTCTTGGGTCTGACTTTCACTATACCTAAAGTCTGTTGAGCAGCACTGATAACCGAAGTTTTCAGTACCTCCCAGACAGAGTTCACGCAGTCAGACTGGAAATTAGCTTCATCAATGTTGTCGCTGACAAGATCCTGATATCGTTTCTTATGATCTTTCTTTCTTATGATATATATATATATATTTCTTTTTGTTGACTTTATAAACACTTAATTTTTTTACGGATGCGGGTCGTCAAACGACAAGCAAAGGATACTGTGGTGAAATTCTTGGGAAATATGTTCATGCAATTTAGATTTACGAGACATGTGAGTGCCCACCGACCACAGGGGCCAACAAAAATAACATACACGAGCTGAATCTAAATCATTTTGATTACACAAAATTATTCGGTAATAAATTAGGAATGGACATTTTAAAAACGTTTGTTTTAATTTCATAATCAGAATCGAAAATAAAATTCTGAAATTCGTCAATCTTTGATCCGAAAATCGAAATATATTGTCACACTATATAACTCTAAAAATATCGAATGACATTCACTTTCGGAATCAAATTGCGAAAATTGGAAATTTAAATTTAAAATTCATATTAGAAAATAAATTCATAGTAAGCTTCCTGGATTGATTAGTTTTCCAAAAATACCGGGATTGTCATTGTATTTTAGTAGTCCCAGACAAATTCATTGATTATATACAGGTAGTTCGGCCCATCGATTTTTCACTCCAGCGGGACATTTTACCATAGGGTTCATTACCATATCCTGCAATCTATCAAAGACAAAAATCCCTGTTGCATCCTAATACTAGCTGGCTTTAAAACCACAACAGCTATACTCATTATGCCATTTGGTTAAGTTTTTAAGTTTTGAAATTTTTTATGTTATTTAATTATTTATTTTTTCGTTTAGGAGGGAAATACACGAGCCTTATAATTCCTCTGCAATGTTCTTCCTATAATTAGAATTATTTTAAATATTTATACATTAACCACCTTACGATATTTATAACAAAAATATCATATGCAATGTGCCTTGTAACTGTGTCACTGTATTATAACGATGGCAATATGTCCCTTACATATATAAATTCTTTCCATAAAACCCAAAGCTCATTATATGATACATCCTACATACTCGTAATACGTTTATACACACATCATTTACATAATTTTTTTTTGTTTTAATCATAATGAAAATAATACAAAAAAAAACAACTTTATAATCTCATAATTACAATATTACGAAATACATAATTAATAAAATTTAAAACAAAATTCCCTTTTGGAAAATGTTTTTTAAATTCAATTTTCCATCTTATTTTATTACCGTATTATTATTATTTTTAATGGAGTAAAATAAGAAGAAAATATCCTGAACATTAATTATGAAATAAAAAAATCCTCATTAATCATAAATTTAAAAAAAAAAAAGCACAACATTTTCTCTGGCACCAAAAAAAAATGTATAATTAATTTAAATAAAAGTAAGTTCACTTGAAATACAATTTTTGTTTATTCCAAAAAGGTGCTATTCTCACTTGTGTTATCAATTTATTCATTGGTGACAATTTTAGTATACATTAATAATATTCTTTTGTTCCAGAAAATATCTGGACCACCAATTTTCACCACCTCCTTGAAATTACATATATACCTGATTCACAAGTTAGAGAAAATACTAATCAATCATTTTTAGTTCTCTACCAAAAAGTTAAAAATCAATAAATAATTAGAATTTTATATTTTTTTGAAAATTTCAATTAATTTATTTAATTCCTTTCTATTTCTAACAAAAATGTATACTTTATTTAGGAATATCCTTTCTTTTCCGAATAAAATGAAAATGATAAAAAAAAATTGTGAAAATTGTTTCTTTTTTTTGTTTGATTTAGTAAATTCTTAAAGAATATAAATAATAAAAATATTTCTAAAGAACGTTACCTAATACAAATTATTAAATTATATTATTATATAATATGATTGATTTAGAAATAAAAACGAAATTGGAGGATGAGGAACGCTGGTAACGATGTTAGTCATGATTGATTTGTTAATGTTATGTAATGTAGGCGCGTCTAGTGTGTCAACGATTTGACGTGATTTTCACAACAATACACATTAGAACCAGATGTGTAACAAAAATATTAGTGACAATTTTTTTTAATTAGTGGTTGTTGCTTGCCAATACTGTTATTTAGATATTGTTGAAATATGTTTACACCTGGGCGTATTATAGAAAAAGTTATATTGCTCTAGAGAAGATAGGAGAAAAAAATAGATAAATCTACCTTATCTACATCTTGACATTCATCATTACAGAATCGTGAGATTTTGATATAAATGAAATGAGACGGGCGCAGCAAAACTATGTCCATGGAATTAAAATAAAAAGATTCCTGGAACACAATCAAATTCGGTAACTGCATATCAAAATAATGTGACACAATTAATTATATTTAAATTTAAAAATTGGTGGTCTGGTGCGAAGCTGTCTTGGTGAAATTGCAGCTTCCACAAGTGTGCGTGTTACCTCTCCGTGGTGACCACCGTGCAACTAGTATACCATGTTTTATGTGGTATACTAGGCGAAAACATGGAGCTAAGCAACTCGGCCGGGTTAAGGTGTTAACCGTATCGTGTTGAACATCGGCCAGGCTGGTAACCCAGTCTGAGAACTAGCCCAGTCTCTAACGGTGTATCCGGCCCTCCGGATCATGCAGCCTTACCTGTATACTGCGTATCTCTGCACAGGTGGACCTCCTTTCTCCGTTACTCGTGGGATCTATTATGTATAGTGAAGATAAAAAACAAAAAGAGACCGGTACTCTTAAAAAACCGGAATCTAGTGCTGTGGAGATATCGGCCTTTAGGCCCGATCTCCAAAGTACAAAAAGGTGGAGAAGGCTTTAGCCACCATCTTCCTAAACATCATGAGGGAGAATCCAGGACCTGCTACGTCCTGCCGAGACGGAGGGTGGCACCGGGGTCACGTTAAACTGACGGCGTGTGCCGATGAAAGGTATGTGGCCTTCTACAAAAAGGCGATCGGCAGCCTGGGCGAAGTTTGGCCGGTGGTCTGCAGACCAAGGGCAACTACTTGTAGTGTCCCGTCAGGTGATGGTGACCCAGAAGTCTGCAGCATCCCGGAACACGCTTAGGAGACACTATCCTTGGATTCGGAGTAAGTAGTCGAGACCGTTGGGGTTACACTGTGCCCTCCAAATGGACGAATCGCCGTCAGAGGAGGAGTCTGACTCAACAGTGGTGAAGGTTGGCACTATTTAATACTTAAGGTCTTTCAGATCAACCTCCATCACTGTAAAGCCGCCTCGTCGGCCCTTCTGCTCAAAATGGAATCTGAGTCCATTGATGTGGTTCTGGTCCAAGAACCTTGGGTCAGTGCTGGGCCTCAGAACTTCCAAATATAAAATACTACATGCGAAAAATGAAGGTAAGATACGTTCCTGTATTCTCGCTAGAAATAATCGGGATATTTTTATACTATTAAATTACAGCAATGTAGTGGTGGTTAGCATCGAGATGGATGGGCAAAATCTCTGGTTTATATCGACCTACCTACCATACGATGAGGAAAATATACCACCAGGTAGGTTGGGCAGTGCAATAACGGAGGCTCAAAAACGAAAAGTAGGAGACATGTGATTTTAATGCGCATCACTCAATCTGGGGAAGTACAAATATCAACAGGCGAGGTGAGTTACTCCTTGATTTTGTTTTAAGTACTAACCTAAATATAACCGAGCAAATAGCGCAGTGGTTAAAGCTGCGACGTTTGGATCGGGAGGTACCGGGTTCGAATCCCAACAAAGGCGAGATTTGTGAAAAGGGATTTTTCATCCCATGCCGATTAAGGGGAGATGATTAATTTAACTGAACATCTATCACGCAGTTGGAATTTAGAACTCATGGGCCGACCCACCTTCCATGTCACTATACAGGGTGACATGGAGCTATGCATTGCGCAGGTGGTACACTGTAATTGTTTGAATGAGGGGGAATGAGTTGAATGAATGTATGTGTGTGTGTGTGTGATTACGTGGGACGTCTGCCGGCAGATACGTAAGGAGAGGGACACCTCAAGGTGGGGTTTTATCCTCCTTCTTTGAAACTTGGTCATTAATGACCTGTTACTAAACCTGGAAGGGCAAGTCGTCATGGTGGTTGGCTACGCCGATGATATTGCTATTGCGGTGTTGGTAAATATCATTGTACGCTGAGTGAGCACATGCAGTGAGCGCATGCAGTGCGCACTTGGCTACCTCTCTGAGTAGGCACGTGGTTGCAGACTGAACGCAAAACCACAAAAAACGGAGCTGGTCCTCTTTACCAGGAACAAACGTACTCAGTATGACCAGCCAATATTAAATGGTACTCACTTGATCTTTACAGATAGAGCGAAATACCTCGGACTACTTTTGAACAGCAAACTAAGCTGGAAACCAAACTTAAAGAAAGCTTCTATAGCGCTCTACTCCTGCAAAAATGACATTGGAAAGATATGGGGTATGGAGCCCCACATAGTACACTGGCTCTACGTCTCAGTGGTCAAACCTATACGTTTGGTGGCCAGCGCTCAAAATTATAACCAACCTTAAACTATTGATGAAAGTCCAAAGAACGGCCTGCTTGTGTATAAGTGAGGCTCGCAGGAGCACACCTACTCAAACTCTGGAGATTCTCTCTCATCTCACTCCCTTGGATATTACTGTAGAGCAGCTTGCATCTTGCACAGCCATTCCGCTCAAAACCATATCTATGTGGACCTGGAACAATATAGGGCACTCATATATCCTATGCAACAGGAGTATTCCGGAAGCTACCGACTACGCTATCCCTTTGCCATCTGTTGAGGTGAGATTCCAAACTGAGTTTCCCACAAGAGTGAACTGGATGAACGAAACGGTTATGGACAATGAGGCGCTAAGCTTATTCACGGATGGCTCAAAAAGGGATAGAGGGGTTGGCTGCGGGGTATTCTGTGAGGCACTAGGGGTCAACCTCTCTTTTCGTCTTCCCGATTTTTGCAGCGTTTTTCAAGCTGAACTTATCACGATAATGGAAGTCATGGACTGGTTGAAGTATAATGTAATATCTACGAGGCATATTCGCATTTTTACGGACAGCCTGGCAGCTATTAAAACGCTATAATCATACTCCCTGACGTCGAACGTAGCCCAGAACTGTCTGGCATCTTTAAATGAGATGGCTGATGAGTTCAACATCCGCTTGACGTGGGTGCCAGGGCACTTCAATATCGGAGGGAATATAAAGGCAGATGAGCTGGCCTGCAAGGGCACAGCACGCCTAATAACCCAAGGCAGGTGGGATTTAAAGATACCGCTTGCTTCATGTAAACTGCTGTTTCAGGAAGAAGCCACAATAGAAACGAACGTCAGATGGTCTAACGCCAGTTCGTGTGTAATAACCAGGCAGATCTGGCCTGAACTTGACCGGCCCAGATCAGGCCAACTGATATCGCTTCGACGGCACCATATTGGTATGGTCCTTGGAGCTATGACGGGACATTGTCTCGCTAGTTTATCTTACGCTTGTGAATTGACAGTTCATTTTTCTTTTTGTATGGTTCAATCTTCTGAGGTAAAATAATTTAATCCAAACGAATTCGCATTAAAATGTATATTTATATATTACATAAAAACGTATATTCATTACAGCTAAAAAATAACGATTTAAACCCTTTTTGACGCAAACAACATACATATATATAAAATAAATTTATTATGTATATGTGTAAGTAAAAAAAAAATCGTCTTAAGTCTTTAGTTGTTAATTTCATTATGTTCCTTACGGTTGAAATAAATATTTACACAATTTAAATATCAAAATATTGTTATGAATATAAATTAGAGAATTTAAGAATTTTAAAATTCCTCTTATATTATGTTATTATGACATAAACTCGTATCTCTGACTAAAAAAGAAGATACAAGTATAATACCACTTATATACGAGGGTGGTGAATTTATTTATGTTAAACGGATACACCATAAAAACTGATCTTTCATAATCAATAGAAAATTGATATTCCGTAATCTTTTAAGCGCAACGTAATTATCTTTAATAAAATATGATATCCGAACCAATCTTAACATTTTTACTTCGATCACTAGAGAATTTTATTAATTTTATTAACAATTTATTAGAAAAATGTACAATATTGAATCTAACTAATCATGAAAGACTGCATATGTATATACCTTCCTCCGCATGAAGGGAACCATATATGTCAAAATCAAATCTATTTTATTAATATTGGATAAATATGAAATAAATTTTTCACATGTGTTTAGTGATTACAATATATTATATGATTATATATATTGGATAATAAATAATCACATAATATGATTATAATAATAATCAGTGTTATGCTGGAAACAGATGTGCGGAAAAACGCGCGTTTAATCACGGGTTTAAATTAGAATACACTACTTTATATGAAATGAAATACTTGCATTCCGTAATTCTAAAAAAACGCGAGGCAACAGTGTTGACAGCACAAAAATAAAAAATAAATAAATGAATTTAAGCCTACTACACGGTATAATTTTGAATATTATCTGCCAAGAAAACGAAAATTAGAAAGATGGAAGAAAAATTGGTAGAGTTCGTAAAAGAAAATGAATTTATTTATATGTTATAAAAAACACCATAATTATAAAAATATATACTTACGAGACAAAAAATTTAAACAATTGTCCGAAAAATTAAACATACCTAAAATTTAATATGTATATGGATGTGTATTAAATACAGAATCATATTATATGTAAAATTTATTGCCAATAAAATTATTTTATTTTGTAGTGGAACAACTCAAAAACAAATGGAAAAATTTGCGAGACAAATTTCAAAAAGAATTTAAAAAAATTAAATTAAGTGCCTCGGGTGATAAAGCATCCAGCCCTTCAAAAAAATCGAAGTGGTTTGATGTCATGTTGTTTTTGAAAGATGTGGATACGTCAAATGAAAGGTAAACGACTGCATTTCTTAAACACAATAACCAGTATTTCATTTATTTTTATTTATAGATCTGGAAATTACCACCACTTAGAATATTTAGACGACGAATGCTTTGAAACAAATTTATCAGAACCCAATTCGAGTGATGCAAACACTTCGTTCGAATCTTTTTTGAAAAGATTTCTTTTCACATAATTTTACTATTTTTATATAAACGAAATAACACATTTAAGCAAAATAATTTTTTTTTAAATGGTCATACTTTATTAAATTCATTGTAATTCCAAATTTAATTTTAAAAACCAAAATATTTAATTAAATAATCACTTCGATAAAAACGCTTGTTCATATATGTCAAAAAATGTTTCGCTTGTACTAACTTAAAATTCAGTAGAATTATGAAAATGACAGTACATAAAAAAAATTTAGTACCAACCAAACGAAACGAAATTAAAACAGACATGTCAAATAAAACGCGCATCTGTTTGACTCGCGTATCCCCCTGCGTATCTGCAAGCATTTTTCCGCAAGTCTGTTTCCACTATTATAATTTTTACGCATTAAGTGGTTCACCGAATTCTGCATTAAAACAGAAGAAAACAGTTACATATATTGACACATTCAGTAAAGTATTGTCTAATGGATTTGTAAGAAAATCTTCTCATTTCGTTTTCGAATTTATAATAGAATTTGATATTTTTGAGGCTGGTTGCGTTCATTTCAATACCGAGCCGAATCAGCGTGAAATCAAAATTCTGATTCTTTTGTTTACCAATGAGATGAAAGCGGTCCTTGGATTCATTCCGAATAAAGCCGGAAAATTAAATTGGGATCAATATAATACTATAAAGGAAATTACTGCAGATTTACTGCATAGTAAACTCGCTTGACATCATGTTATCGACACAAACTAATAAACCTTAATTTTCCAGATGGCGGGCCAAACGTTTCTTAACAAGAATTGATACGTTACCTTTTATTTCCAAGTTATTTCAACCGGGTATTGTCAATTTGGTTTTGTTTATTTAATTTTTTTATTTACATTATTTTTCAAAATTTTGTTTAAAAAATGATAACATTGCGTTTATTTGCCAGTGGTGCCATTTATATAATAAAGATAAACTGCGATAAACTGCCATATCTTGATACGCAAATCTGCAGCAATTTCCCTTATAGTATATTCTCACAAAAACCAGCGAAGACGGTCTTGAATTTATTTTTAATGGATATGGAATATGGTAATGGAATGGCTTACAAAACGATGTAAATATAGTTGAATTGGGATGAGGAATCTTTCAAGCAGATTTTCTTTTTTTTTCGCAAAGAATATGTGTTGGTTTTTGAAAAATTTCGATGTGTATTGAACCATGAAAATAACGGAATAAAAAAGTAACGCAAACTCTTACTATGCCGGATATTGTGCTTTTAAAAAAATTAACTACTGCGAGTGCGAAGCAAAATGATTAAAAAGTAATGATGAAATACCAACTCTAAAAATTGCCTTCGGAAATATTCATTTCTGAAAAGAACTTTAATAAATCTTCAAATTTCGAATCCAACCAACAGTGAAAAGGTTGCGTACGTTTTATTAACAATTTTAGTGCAGATGTTTAAAATTAAGAAAGCCTTATACTTACAAAATGGTAGATAAATGTTTGATTACTGAACAGTTTGATTTACAGGATTTATGCACGAAGAAAGTGAACCGTATGATCACATAAAAACATTTTTTGTTGTTGCTTTAACTCGTAAAAGTTCGAATGCTCTGCTTTAAAAGGAGATTTTAAAATATATAAAAACTGAATCCAAGGGAAGTCGTAAACCCGCAATATTGGTTGATCGACTGAAATTATTATTATTATATTAGTTGCGTTTCTAATTTTAGAATGGCCACCAGATGCACAGTACACATATATTAGTAATGATACTCCGATGTTTCATTTTCGTTCTTTCTTGCGCATCTGTCCAATATGGCGGAAATTGTGCCCAAACTACATACAAAGAAACAAATTACAACAACAACTTTGTTTACTATATATTTTTCATATCGAAAATGACTTTCTCCGCCACATTGATGCGAAGTATAGTACCTCTAATATGTGTACTGTGTACCAGATGTATCCATAGTTTGGAGATATATTTAATTTACACCGGTTTTTGACTATAATGTGGTTTTATTTTATTATGATTGGATCTAATTGACGCTTTGAATTACTAGGCAAGATAATTGGTATATTGGAATTGAATCTGTAATATGTGTTATTGAGTTGAGATATAATTAAAGGTTTTTTTTTTTTTTTTTTTTTTAAAAGGACTTGGCATAGACACTCTTTTGGTCCATAGCCTTACCTTACATTCACACAACATTCATTCAATCCATTCATTCATCCCATTGACACAAGTACAGTATACCACCTGCGAATTGCATAGCTCCATGTCACCCTGTACAGTGACTTGAAAGATGGGTCGGCCCATGAGTTCTACATTCCAACAGAGGGTCATAGATGTTTTCAATTTAATCACCGATCGTAATCGGGAGATGAAAAATCCCTTTTGCATCACGCCTCTGTTGGGATTCGAACCCGGTACCTCCCGATCCAAATGTCGCAGCTTTAACCACTGCGCTATTTGCTCGGTAATTAAAGGTTTAATGTACCAAGGTTTTTTTGTTGGAATGTTACTTCGCGGATAAATGCCCAGTGCCCATTTCTTCATATAACATTTGTTTAGATTGCAGTTGAATAGATATCAATGATTTTATAATAATAAAGTTCCATCCACTGCTTGGCTAGCTCTTTGGATATCACTTACTAAACTTGTTTCATTTCGCTTATCAGTATAATGATTCACTAAATTTTTTTGTTTTTTCCCACTGTAATGGAGTAGCGTAAAGATTTAAATCATACAATGTTCGCCTATTACCGTTATCTAATTTTTCTTTTACATTTTTATTTGAACAATTATCTGAGTATTCTAATTTAATATTAACTACATCTCGAAAACCGTATGCTTCGGTTGATTGAGATACGATGCGGAATATGTTTCACTTAATTAACTATTTTTACAATTAGTTTATGGTGTTTATAATTCTGTTGTATTTTATTTCTCTCTGTTGTATATGTCCACTCACAATTATTATTGTTGTATTAAATATAAAGTTTAATTTATTTATTAGATACATTTTTTTAAACTGATTTTACTTTAATGGATTCTAGTGAAATAGAATATCCTACCAACTACGCTACTTTTAAGTTTCCTTTATAATTAAAACACAAGGTTTTTTGTTGAACACTACCAACGGTCTTATATCCCACAAATTTATTGATTTTTCTACACCACTTTAATAAATGTCACTTTTATATTTCTGGAATCTTAACGATGCTCCCTCATCAACTAACAAGTAAAAATTCAATCTAATGATTTTTTATTAAAATACTGAGTAATGAAAAGTAATTAAGTTGAAAATGTGCATTTATGCAATTTATATCTAAGTGAAATGGAATTATATAAATGTGGTGTTCTAGTTATTGGGCTACATCCATGGTAACGTAATTCGGTCTTGGGTTATATTATTCCGAGTTCAAACAATGATATACCTCACTTGAACTGGCTTTCGAATTGTTGCTAAATTAAAATTTTGTATTATCATTATTAAGCTTAAATAAACAACAACTCATCAACTACTGACTAAAAGAAAAAAGCAATAAAAATATAATTGAATAGTTTAAGATTAAATCTAGCACAAATCAATTAAAGTTAATTTTACACTTATATTTGCTCTCCTGAATAATAATAAATTATAAAACAGTGTTTAAAGCCAATCTACACAACCGTGGAGTCATCGTCGCCTGCAACGACCTCTGCGCCTACCATATGGTGGGCCTCCTTTCAGAGATCGCTGCACAATTCGTTTCGGATCAGCACGCAGAACGTGATCGAGCCAGCGTACTTGCTGAGATCTTATTTCATGCACAATATCGGGGATCTTCATCAGATTTTGGATCTCGATATTGTACAGAGTTCGGTATGTGCCATCTATTTCGCGTTTTGGGCCGTAAATCACACGCATGACATTTCTCTCAAATGTAAGGAGCCATCTCTCGTACTCATCCGTCAGCGCCCAACTTTCACGACCAAATATCACAACGGACCTGATCAACGATTTGTAAAGCTTCAGCTTCACAGCACTTGATAGGTGTTTAGATTTTAGCAGTGGCCTTAGAGGATACAAAGTACAGCTGCCAGCCGCACTTTAATATCCTCACCCACACTGCGTTATCGTGAGTAATAACAACATGAAATTAAAGAGTATCGGAGACAGAGAATCTCCCTGCCGAACACCCGACCTAACTGCAAATATTCTTGATAGCCTGTTCTCAACGTTAACACAGCATTGAGACTGCGTCACTGTCATTTGTACACAATTGTACTATTTTTGTTGGCATACCTAGATATTCCAGCGCAGACCACAAACTCTCTCGATTGATCCAGTCATAGGCCTGCCGGCAATCCAGGAACACCTGATGCACGGGGATGGAAGTTTCATAATATTTAGATAGAATCCTCCTTGATAATCACCAACCAGGCCCTCCGCTAGAGGGGTGATTCTATCCAATATAATGTAGGACTAAGTAACTTGTATGCTGTGCAAAGGAGAGCTATACCGCGATAATTCTCACACTTCAAGCGATATGCCCCTTCTTGATGCCCCTTCACTTTCCGCTCTCTTGAATATGCGATGGTAAATACTTAACTTAAAATTCAAATAGTCGACACATCATTTCAATTGTTTTTCTCTAAAAATTGCAATTGCATATTTCAGTTACAACAAATCATCAAAAAAACAGCATAAAGTTAAATTGTGGTTGCAAAATCATAAAATACTGAATACATATAAATGTAAACTTTCAATTGCTGTAAATACTGTTTTAACGAACGCTATTAGTTATGTAATAAATATATTGATAAAAATGAGCTTAGTTTTGAAGTTCGATAAAGTGCTGTAAACCTAAACCAATTTTAGCAAGAAAGAGAAAGTAACAGGAGACAACACTATTATAATTTACGCCAAAACGTAAACATGAACAAAATAAAAATTATGATGTGCCAAACTATCTAAAGATTATTGATTATAAATTTAATTTTAGATTTTATTTTAAAAATGACGCTATTTAAAATGTCGAAATGTCAAATAAAAAGTGCGTATGTCAAAAAAAAATGTATATAATTCCTTTTTTGCTAGAATTGCCCACTTTTTTTGCTAGAAAATTTGAGCTACGCTGTTTTTTTTTACATAATAACGATTTTTTTACGTACTATGTCGTATGCACTCACACATGTGTATATTTTTATGTATATAAAAATGGCAACACCATAACTATAGCGACACTTTTGTATCAACTATCAGCCCAGGATTAACTAACATCCTATAATTTTGTCCTATCCCAGGAAAAATATGTCCTAATGTCACCACAGTTTCATAAAACTATCACCCAGGAAATCTTGAATTTCGTACCAATCCATCTCAATATCACGAAAAATAAGATACACAAAAATGTATTATAAAAAAATGTAAATTTAACCATTCAATGATTTGATTTATTAAGTCGGATTCAAAAAGATTGTGATAAAGTAACGGACGAAGTCAAGTGATTTATAAATTTGGTCAACAAAAAAAAAACTTCTTGAGTCAATTTCGGACTAGCTCGGGGTTTTTTAAATTTGGCTTACTAACACCAATTTATCCTGTTCGTTTCAAAAAACTTCAACGTTCGTGAGCGAGCCAACTTAGCTTTAAGCTAACCATTTCATATATTTTTCATTATTTCACCCGTTCCATCGTCTCCAGAGTCAATTAGGTAAAAGTGTCGGATTAGCTCGAGTGTTTTTTAAGTTTGGCATACTAACACCTTGTTCGTTTCAAAAAATTTCAACGGTCGTAAGCGAGCCAACTTATAGCTTTAAGCTAACCATATTTTTCATTATTTTTAATGTGATTTAAAATTAGAAATAAATACTGATAAGACAGTAGAATTAAACATTGATACAGACAAATCAGAATGTTGCACTATTATGATAGTTCAATTTCCTATTCATCAACTAGTACTGTTGAAAAGTATTTGGTTGGGGATAATTCCATTAATTCAGATTTGGAACAGATTGAAATATTTGAACCATTAAAGAAAAACTGGCCAGTCAAAAATTAATTTAAAAAAAATAATTATATTAACCGTCCTGAATATAATGTCTATATTGGTGAAGTAAAATTTGATTCAAATATTTTGGCTGAATAATACTGCAGTAAAACTAGGAAATTACAAGCTTTTAAATATCCCAATGCTATATCCAAATTATCCAGTATGAAAAGAGGATGCTTGATAAATATCAAATCTGCCGATTATTTAAAATCATCACTCAGCATTCGAGCATATTGCGGGCATATAGTAATTGTAAAACTTATAAATTTATTAATAAAAATTTAGAATTTGAAAATTTTAAAATATATAGTACAAATGAAAAAATATGTCATAAAATAATGAAAACTCGTCAGTTAAGAGGATCTGAAAGAGAAATAATTAAAAAACAAATTTCAAAAGAACAGCTGAAGAAGTGTATGAAAATATGGTTCAGAACGAAGATTCAGTGTTTTTAACTAAATTTAATACATGTAAAGTTAAATCATTGAATGTCTTGAGGCAAGTTCGTTCGGATGCATTGAAACAGCAAGACAATAACACAAATAATTTCCTAGATTTACAAAAAGAACTTATTTTAAATCCGATACTCTTCCAAACAATTTTTGTTAAACCATTTTGCATCATTTGTTATAATGATAATCAAATAGCAATGCTTAAACTGCTATTAAAACGAAATCCTAACGATAAAATAATAGCGTATTTAGATGGGACAGGTGGATTAGTAAAACCACCCGAAAACAATGTATCTAGTTTACTATATTATGCATTAGTGGTGCCAATAAAGGTTAATGACTATGAACCATTAGATCCATTTCCTTTGACGGATATGATTAGCTCAAGTCATAATATAGATACAATAGGAACCTGATTAAGATCTTATCGGCATGGTCAATATTTGAATCAGTTGCTACTGATTGCAACTTTGCCGAAATAAATGCTGTGATGGATACATTCAACAAAATGTACATAATTCAATATTTAAAACTAAGTTATTCATATATGAATAATAATAGTGAAAATATCGGCATAGTCAAATTACATTTATGTGTCTCACATCTAATGCATAACATTACACTGGATGTAATGAAAGCCTATGCAAAGACAACAAAGAAGATCAACCTACTAAAGGAAATAGTAGTTTTATTATTTTTATTAAATAATTTTGAATTAATAAAATTAGTTTGGAAATATTTTTTCTAAATATTGAATTCAAAATATTTAACACCAATTGTATTGGATTCACTAAATGTAATTACAAAACATATTCAAAGAGATGTTATGTTAACTAATATTTAGAAGTTCCTAAAACGAATGAAAAAGCAAAATGGTTGGATGACGACAGTTCCAAGGAAACCAGAAATTTTAATAAAACTTTGTATTCACAAAGTCCCTTTTACGATGTATTTAAGTCAATTACCGAAAGTAATAAATCAGACCTCTGTTCATTTTCTGCAAATGAGTATGCTCTTAATGTGTACTATAACCTATCACTACTAGAGACTATCATTAAGAAATATCTCCCTTTTCATTTAATATTCAATTAAAAAATAAATTAAAAATATATAAAACGGTTAGCTTAAAGCTATAAGTTGGCTCGCTCACGACCGTTGAAGTTTTTTTGAAACGAACAGAGTAAATTGGTGTTAGTATGCCAAACTTAAAAAACACCCGAGCTAATCCGACACTTTTACCTAATTGACTCTGGAGACGATGAGACTGGTGAAATAATTAAAAATATATGTTAATTTGAAAAGCTCATAAATTTTGTAAATAAATTAATATTTTATGTTGAATGTATTTTCCAGTTTATTATGTCAATTTTATTTAAAATTTTAATTGTAAACGTATTTCGTAATGACTTCACAACTTGTATTTACTGATTTAGTTTTTATATGCATTATACATGGTTCTATCATGAGAGCTAATGGATACTATCACTTGTATTACCTGTTGTACATTTATCATTTTTCTGGGATAAAATTCTGGAATAACTGTTTATACGTTATATTTTATATACATGTTTTTATTCTCGCTCAGTTTGCCTTTTCTAGCCGCTAGAAAAGTCGGAAAAATACCAGTTGTTATATATTAAGACATATAATGTTGTATTTAAAGACATATGTTTAGTTATTATGTGCGTATGTAGCGTATAAACTGTTCTATGTATATATGAGTTAGATAGTAGAGGTATTATTAAGTTGGAGTATTTGGTCTAATCCAAATACTCTGGAGAAATGTAAATTAGAATGTTAGTGGAAAGTCAGTTCTTTAACGACACCTGCCACTAGGGAAGTTTGAGCGCTAAAACACTATTCCTTTTTCCCTCCTCGTTTTGCCGTACGAGGTTCGTTCACCAATGTCGTAAAGAACGGTGCCCTTGTGTTAGTATATGTTATGTTAATGTACCAATACCCGCTTACCTCTGGAGGGGTCTATGACGGCATTGTTTTATGTTTGATTAACATATACTTACTTGTCTCGATGATTACTCTTGATGAATTTTGATGAAAAGACTGAATTTGTAGTTTGATATTGACTTGTTTGAATTATTTTATTTTGTTTTAATTTACACGTTGGGGTGCTAGTTGACAGCCTCCACGTGGCGCACCCTGGGTAATGTACTGTAGATCGAACGGTTGTGGTATCCAATCCCTCGTAGTAGAGAAACAGTATAGCAGATAGTCAACAAAAAGATGAAATGTCGGGTATAAACAAAAATATACTCCAGGTGGGTCAGAACATAGATTCTAAATCCCACCCCGATTTATCGGGCTGCTCCACGGATTCTGGAGGGAGAAACACGACATTGCAAATTTAGGCAACCAGGCTGATTCTTTTTGTACTACTGGAAGCAAGGAACAAGCGATACATGAATGGCCCTTTGGTGGAAGAAGTACGGCACTCCAAAGAACACCACCATCAATCCCACCGCTAGGGAACACCACACTGCTGTGTGAACTAAACAATGAGGAGGAAAATACCTCTTCCATCAAGCATAAAAATTCCAAGCCAACTGCCGAAGCCACGTCCAGCGCACAAGCGCAGTTATAATACATAACGCGGAATTAATAAATAAATTTGAGCAAATGGAGAAATTAATCGCGCAACTGAACAATGAAGTTGCCGTGCTAAAGAAAGAAAACCTTATGCTAAAGGAAACCGTAAATAAAAATAACAAGAACGCAGGAAACTTAGCAATGATGAACGCAGGAAACTTAGCAACAATGAACAACCAATTTCAAGTACTCGCAGATCAAGCCGAATATCAAACTGATGAAGATAAGCTGGAAAAAGAAACAAATTGAAGACTACAGAAATCCAAGAGGGCAAATAAGAAACCTAGAGAAGAAAGCAACCCAAGCAAGAGGAAAGCTGAATCATCACCAGAAGTTGAGCCAATGCAAACCCACATTAAAACTGGCAAAGCATTTTCTGGATCAAAAGTGCATGAGACAGAGAAGAGAAAACAGGGACGGAAATGTTGAAATCATGAGAAGAGGTGTCCCACTTTTTATGCTAACCATCGACAACCAAGAAAAAATCGAAAATATTTATAATATTAAGGCTATCCTCAACCTTAGAGTTAAAATAGAAACACCGAGAAAGATAACTCGACTAATACCACAATGTAAAAAGTGCCAAGATTATAATCATACACAAAAGTACTGCCACCGTGAAGCAAGATTTGTTAAATGTGCAGGAAAACACGCAGGAAATGACTGCACAGTCCCCCGAGATACAACACCGAAGTGTATCAACTGTAATGGCTAGCATCCAGCCAACTACAGAGGATGTGAAGTTGCAGTAGAACTTCAAAAAATGAGAGTTAAATCACGCAAACCAGGTACATCAATAAATGTACAAACTATAAAAAGAACCACGGAGCCTAAATCGTCAACTGCTAATCATAACATACAAAGCCAGAGAGTAAACGAAAACGTTACTTATGCACAAGTAGTTCAGCAAACAGAGGAGAAACAGTTAAAAGTGGATCTCGTTCTACAGGACATACTGAGAAATCTAGAGAACCTGCAGAAAACACTAGAAGAAATGAAATCATAAACTAGTTTCAATAAAAGAGTAGAAGAAAACCTTGGTCAAGTGTATCAAAATATAAATTATATAAAATCGAATTATAAACAAAAGAAATGAATAAAACATTACGAATTGTAACCTGGAATGCAAATGGGCTATTGCCTTACCCATTTACTATTACCCATTTCTAAAAAAATTCATTCTGTAAAATAAAAGGATATAATTGCTACTATGCACTACATCCTGAGAACAAAGCCAGAGGTGGATCAGCTATCCTCATAAAAGAGTATATAAAACATAACGAAAAACCAAAAGAACCTTTCCATGCAAGTCACAAGAATCAAAATTCAATTAAGCATTATTAAAACATGCAGTATCTCAGCAATATATTGCCCTCCAAGATACAATCTCAAACAAGTAGATTATACTAATCTTCTGAAAACGCTAGGAAGTGTCTTTTTAGTTGGAGGTGACTATAATGCAAAAAATACAAATTGGGGAACTCGGTTGACGACCGCTAAAGGAAAAGAACTGTTCGCAGCAGGCAAACAACTAAAATGCGAGTTTCACTCAGGCGGTACACCAACCTATTGGCCTACGGATACCAGTAAGATTCCAGACCTTATAGACTTCTTTATTACAAAAGCGATTTCAGATAATTATATCCATATAGAGAACAGTGAAAGTCTATCATCAGATCATTCATCAGTTATTATGATACTTAGCCAAACAATTATTTTGAAAGAGAGCAACCCGAAATTAACGAGCTTCAAAACCAATTGGGATCTCTTCCAAACACAGTTAACAGAAAGAATTAGTCTGCAGAACCCAATTCAGGGACCAGTCCAAATAGAAGACGAATTAGATAAGCCCATCCATAATATCCAATATGCTGACTCGGGAAAGCACTCCAAATAATAGGCAGGAAATGAAGCGCAATGCTAGCTATCCGGAGGAAGTAAGAGAACTTCTTAAAAATAAAAGAAAAGCACGGAAGAATTCGCAAAAACATCGAAATCCTGAAAATAAAAGAGTATTTAACCATTTGTGTAACAAATTAAAATACTTTATAAAAGACATTAAAAATCAATCAGTTAATAAATACCTCAGCACTCTAACTGGGCAAAAAGATACTGATTATTCATTATGGAAAGCAACTAAGAATATTAAAAGACCTAAACTTCAGATTCCTCCAATTAAAAATAATGAAAATTGGGCTCGAAATGCTAAACAAAAAGCATATTTGTTTGCAAATCACCTTGAAGAAACATTCCAACCTTATCCAAAACAAACGGAAGAGGAAAATATTACACCAATAAATAAACAGGATGAAGTAAATATTACACCTGTAATATTGAAAGAACTAAAATGGGAAATCAAGAATAATCTGAATGCGTATAAGGCTCCAGGATATGATCTTATAACAGGTCAGATAATAAAACTGTTACCGGAGAAAGCGTTGAGGAAACTAGACATAAACATATAATTAATGCAGCATTTCGACTAAGATATGTACCAAGGCAATGGAAAGTTGCAGAAGTAATTATAATACTTAAACCGAACAAACCTCCGCATGATAAATAGCTTCATATAGGCCAATTTCTCTGCTACCAACATTATCGAAACTATTTGAAAAAGTTCTTCTTAAAAGACTAAAACCAATTATCGAAGAAAGGAATCTTATCCCTTCACATCAGTTTGGATTTAGAAAACATTAGAAAAACATTCTACGATAGAACAAGTACATCGAATTACTGATGTAATCGAGAAATCACTAGAAAGCAAACAAATATGCTCAACTATATTCCTTGATGTAGCGCAAGCATACAAAGTATGGCACCAGGGGCTAGAATTCAAACTTCATCGAGATCTTCCGGAGCAATTTTTTCAAATTTTAAAATCATACATATCAGAGAGGCACTTCCGAGTAAAGTATGAGAATGAGTACTCCCAACTAAAAAGAATAACAGCCGGAGTACCACAAGGGAGTGTTCTTGGGCCAATCCTATATGACACGGCAATACTTGCAACAGCAAAGAACATCAATGATTCCACTAGTAAATTACAGAGGGCTACTAACCTGATATGTAATTGGACAAAGCAATGGCGAATTAAATTAAATGAAGCAAAATCAATCCAAGTGAACTTTACAAATCAAAAAGTTAACCATATACCAATAATGATAAACTCAATAGTAGTACCCCATGCAAACACTGCCAAATATCTTGGTATGACTTTAGATGCTAAGCTTAGATGGAAGGAACACATAAAAAAGAAGAGAGAAGAACTAAACATAAAATTTAGAAAAATGCATTGGCTTCTAGGGAGACAATCTGAACTAGCGATCCATAACAAACTGCTGTTATACAAACAAATTCTGAAGCCTGTATGGACATATGGTAGCCAACTCTGGGGATGTGCCAAGAAGACAAATATCAAAATCATACAAACAGTTCAAAATAAAATCCTACCGATGTAACAATCCAAGCACCGTGGTACATTCGAAACGACAACCTCCATCGAGATCTCAAGATTGAGCTTGTCGCGGATGAAATTAAGCATTATGCAACAAAACTTCTACAACGTCTGCACCAGCATCAAAATCTGGACATACGCTGTATGCTGACTACGTCTCCAGCAAGAAGACTGCAAAGAACCAAACCACTGGACTTATCCCGACCAGGAGGTCAGTAGACTTACTGTGGCGAAAAATCTGAGGGAGGAGTTATACTAACCTGGGATAATCACTTGATTACGCCGACTATTCAAAATACTGTATTATGCAATGTAAATTACTAAATGGGTACAAGACTCAGTCGTAATATAAATAAACAAAAAAAAAAAAAAAAAAAAAATTACAGGTTTTCACTCTTATAAATGTGAATTTGAATTGTTGTAAACTCGAACTGATTTGATGAACTAGGTCTTACAATTATTTTAACTAAATGTGCATTTTGATTTTTGTAACCTGGTGTACAGAATGGTACGCTTTACCATTTGTTATGCATCCCTGCATTTATATACTAATTATTATTTATATCTATACATATGTAAATACTATTATATACTTGTACATAAAAATATCAGATGAAAATTGAAGATCACACAGATTGATTACTGTTGTGACCATCGATTGAGTTAAACCTAATAAAATAAATAATAATAAACATTTCTAAATCTAATACATTAAATTTATACTTAAATTAAATAAAGTTAATAAATTTAACTTAAATCGTTTTATTTCAAACCGATATTAACGCTCGGCTCACAACAGTTGGTGACAGCGGTGAAATCGTTCTTAGTTTTTCGTCATAAAAACTCATATACATAAAAAAGAACATTCTTATCAAAAACGGTATGTTCGTTTATTAAAGTTCAGTTTAGTTTAAATTTTATTTTAAAAAAAACCAATTTTATCAAAATGAGTATCTAACTAATAAGCAATGTTAATCGAAATAGTGGAAATCGTGGAAACAGAAATTATTTTCGATCGATTTCCAATAAATTATCAAAAAGTTTCAAAATTTTAGTGAAAAAACTGTGAAGCCTCGTGTATGTGAATTTGTTAAATTTACGGCTTAACATTGAAATTAACCGGAGCAATCACTCTTTTTGCAATCCGTTAAAATAAAAATTATAAAAAATTCTAAGTTGCGAAAAATGTGCTTTCAAAGAAATCGTGTGATGTGAAACCGTTAATAACCATGTATAAACTAAAAATAAAACATGTTTATTTGGAACTAAATTAAATTAAAGTTCTTAACCATAGTGCTTAATTACATAAATTAATGTTGAACCATATACCGGGTGTTTCTTTTAAACTGAGACGATCAAATATCTCGAAAAATAGCCACTCTACGAAAAAACTGTCCATAATCAAAATTTAATCATACCGCGGGGGAAATACATTAGTGCAAAAAAAATTGTCCCCCACCCCGCTTTGTAGGTGGGGCGGGGGTAACTTTTAAACTAAGATAGGAAGCCATATTTTTTATTGCAGATACGGATTCTACGACTAAAAGTACGTATGATTTGAATGAAATATTTTGTTCGGTTCATGATAGATGGCGTTGTAATCGACGAAATTCAATTTTTTCAATTTTCCCTTCTTAGAACACACGCATTCGATTCTGCAATACGTTTGAAATAAAAAACATCACGTTTTCAATGGAAATACTCGAAATTCGTCATCAAAACAATTTATTCAGTTTTGTAAATCACATTTAACGTTTGTGTTATTTTTTATCTTCATGTTTTTCGTAATTGCAAAATAAACGACAAAATACTTTAGAATGGATCGTTTAACTGTGCCAGAGAAAATTGAAATGGTTCTGGTTTATGGAGAAGCTGGCAGAAATCTTGAAAATGCTGTTGCTATTTACGCTCACCGTTTTCCGGATAGGATTCGTTCACATGCTTCATTTGGCCGTACTATCAAACAATTTATTACTGATGGAAATGTTCAACCGAAAAAGAGGACGAAAAAGAATTAAAAGATTTAATAAAAATCAACATATAATATTCAAATATAATGGAATAATGTTATCCATCATCACTATAATATGAAAATAAAAATAAATTATTAAAATCTTAAGAAAATTAACACATACATGTGAGTGCCCCCCGGCCCCTGTGGTCGGGGGGCACTCACATGTCTCGTAAATCAAAATTGCACGAACATGTTTCCCAAGAATACCACCACAGTATCCTTTGCTTGTCGTAGGAGGCGACTAAACGGTTGGATCGCTGGGCTGACGACCCGCATCCGTAAAAAAACATAGTGTTTATAAAGTCAACAAAAAGAAAAATGGATACCGCCAAAACAACACCGGACCCC
Organism: Tipula unca; assembly: GCA_951394425.1. NCBI lineage: Eukaryota > Metazoa > Arthropoda > Insecta > Diptera > Tipulidae > Tipula > Tipula unca. The sequence continues at coordinate 100,583,605 of OX596380.1, forward strand.
CGCTCAAGTACCCGGACACGAGATTTAGGATCGGCACGTGGAACGTGCAATCACTAAGGAAACCAGGAGCGTTAGAGGGCCTAATCACGTGCATGAAGGAGTATCGGCTGGAACTCGTTGCTCTTCAAGAAACTCGCTGGCTTAAAAGTGGAGACCATGTGTCCCAGGGCTATACGTTGTTCTACAGTGGAGATGACCTCGGAAATCTTGGAGCTGGATTTCTTCTTGGGCCGCAGGTAAAGAACGCTGTTTTGGATTTCCAAGCAGTTAATAACCGATTGTGTAAGCTTCGCTTGCGCATGAAGTTAGCTAACCTGTCGATAATTTGTGTACATGCGCCCACAGAGGTCAGCCAGCCCCAAGATAAAGACTCATTTTACAATGACTTGGACGATCTGATGGGATCTATACCCGAACACGATGTTAGAATGGTAATTGGGGACTTTAATGCTAGAGCTGGCAGAAATCAGACCGACTTGTGTGAAAACATAGGTCCGTACTCCCGACACGAAACTGCGACCGATAATGGTGAGAGAATGATGTACTTTGCGGTTGCTCATGATCTTAGAGTAGCAAGCACATTCTTCCCTCAGAAACACATACATCTTGAGACATGGACACATCCTCGCGGAACTTCCCGCAGCCAAATTGACCATGTGTTAGTTTCTAAAGGACGGGCTCAGGTTGTTCAGGATGTGAGAACTTATCGGTCAGCAACCAAATACGTAGGCAGCGATCATCATTTGGTCGCTGCAAAGCTACGATGGAAGTTTTCGTACAAGTCTGGGAACACAGCGAAACGCATGGTACGTTTCGACTGTGAAGGTCTGATAAATGAAGATCAAAAGAAACGATATCAGGATCTTGTCAGCGACAACATTAATGAAGCTAATTACCAGTCTGACTGCGTGAACTCTGTCTGGGGGGTACTGAAAACTTCGGTTGTCTTGCAGTTGAGCAACAAAATATAGCCCATAATGAAGTGCAACAACGTCTCACAATCGCGAGGAAAAACAAGGCTGCTCTTGCAAGAAGGGCAGCTAAGCGGATTTGTAGACGGAAGAAGCGAGAATGGTGGAAGGCCGAGGTTCTGAAAGTACAACAACTCAGTAATGAGCGCAGTTCGCGTAATCTCTTTAAAGGAATTACTGGACTGAACCATACTTTCAGGCCTACGTCAACCGCCATTCGGGACCGGGATGGAAACCTCTGTGTCAACATCGACGCAGTACTTGACGCATGGAGTGGACACTTTACTGACCTGCTTGATGTCCATCATGCGTCACAGACTGTTGTTGAGCCACCTCTAATACAGACTGCGGAGATTTGCACTGAGGAGCCATCCCATGAGGAATTCACTAAAGCCATTATCGCGAGAATTATCGCGGTATAGCTCTCCTTTGCACAGCTTACAAGTTACTGTCATACATTGTATTGGACAGAATCACTCCTCTGGCGGAGGGCTTGGTTGGTGACTATCAAGGAGGATTTCGTCCGAATCGATCAGTCACCGATCAGGTCTTTTCGCTGCGGATGATTCTATCTAAATATTATGAGACATCCATCCCCGTACATCAGGTGTTCCTGGATTTCCGGCAGGCCTAGGACTCGATCAATCGAGAGAGTCTATGGTCTGCCCTGGAATACCTAGGAATGCCAACAAAACTGGTACGACTATGTAGGATGACAGTGACGCAGTCTCAATGCTGTGTTAAAGTTGAGAACAGGCTATCGACAAGTTTTGTAGTTAACTCGGGTGTTCGGCAGGGAGATGCTCTGTTCCCGATACTCTTTAATCTCATGTTGGAGTACATCTTTCGTAAAACTAAAACACCGCAGCGTAACATCTTATATCGCCAGTCCAATCAGGTGCTTGCATATGCAGATGACATATGCGTGATTGGACTGAATAGCAACGGAGTGAAAGAAATACTTGATCCGCTTGTAGAGTTTTCAGCTTCTGTTGGACTTCAGATCAATGAGTCCAAAACGAAATACCTGATCTCTGGTTTTAGGGACAGTGGCACACCAGATTTTAGTAGTGGTCACCACATCGCTGCAACAAAAAATAGTACAATTTTTATGTTTATTTCATGAAACGTGGCTATACAAATGAAAGGAAAGCAGATATGATCTGATCCGAATCAGATCCGGCTATTATAAGTATTGCTTTATAAAATGAATACCTATTTTTCTATACATAAATACTATTATATACTTGTACTTACATAAAGATATCAGAGATGAAAATTGAAGATCACACAAATTGATTACTGTTGTGACCATCGATTGAGTTAAACATTATAAAATAAATAATAATAAACATTTCTAAATCTAATACATTAAATTTATACTTAAATTAAATTAAATTAATAAATTTAACTTAAATCGTTTTATTTCGAACGCTTATTTCTGTATTAACGCTCGGCTCACAACACTGGATAGCTATTACAAAATTCTTATTTGGGTTTTGCATCGTAAGTGTTTTACTTCGATTTATTTATTTTTTTGCGTATGTTTATTTGGGTTAATATTTTTTGGGTTTTTGTAATTTTGGCTATTCATGTTACTTTTCAAAGTGACATTTAATTGTGCTTTAGTTGTTTTCGCCTAAATGTGGATTTTTATAGGTGGTCACTTTATTTAATTTATGTTTTTAATGGGTGTTAATATATTACTTCATAATCAGGGGTGCACAATATACAGCAGTCAGTAGTTGTTTCACATAACACAGTGTCATAATACCATTATGAAATGAGACAGAGAAAATTGTATTATGTTTATTTAAAACCAGATGATTAAAGAAAGAGAGCCTCATATTCGTTGCACCCTATTTTTTCCAATAATCACATAACAAATTAATTAAAAACTAAAAAACAATTCACAACTATCACTATTATTTATTTCATGAGATGCTAATACACATTATTTAATAATATATATTATAATTAGCTACGCCTCTAGACAGCTCCGCACTACGATGCTTAAGCATCCTCTTTGAAGCACTTCGCACTGTTCAGTTAATATTCACCCTTTTTGAAAATAAATAAGAAAGCAAAAGATGGCGCTATGATGTATGTTTGTACAATATACAGGGGGTCGATTCTTGTTCCGTGAACAAGTACGGTGAAAAATAATCTTTTCATTTACAGCTAGTCATCCATTGTCAATTTTTCAAATCATAAAACAAAATTGTTCAGTTTTTTTTGTACTGTACGATCGATTCCCGTTCCGTGAAAAGTAAAATGAAAATAGTTTTCACTGATAAATAGACATATCCAAAGTGTTTTTTTATGAAAACATGATAAATGACGTCAACATATTTTCATATGAAAAAATCTTTTTCATTTGGTATTTTGGTCGTGAAATACATTCCTAATAAATTTAAATAATTAGTTTTCTCGCGCGCCAATAATAATTAGAAAAATTATTGTAATTGAATTGTATTGAATTTAATTACATATTCTATATTCTTAGAATTCAAATGCAAAAAAAATAATATTGCGAGTTGTGAACGTCTACCTGAAATTGTTGTGAAAATGACCACTTATGTTGATATAATTTAAGAGATTCATTTTTCATGATTTTCTAATGTTTTTCCGTCTGAAATATACATATTTTGGTTTTTGAAAATTTTAAGTAATATACGCTTTTAGATTATGCCGTCTGTAAAATATTTAACCTTCTGTAAACAGCCATTTAGAGAATTCACGAGAAAATCTGTTAACTTTACGATAAACATTTGACACAAATATCAGTAAATAAGAATGTCAAGTGCAAACCAAGCATAGCACGATTAATCAGCTCATACTTCTATGCTCAATAGTGAAATTCGAAAATTTTAAAGTAGGCACACAAATAATAGAAACAAATTAAATTCATCATTATGCTTGGTTTACATGTAATATTTTTTTCATTTGATTTTTTCACTGAACGAGAATTAACCCCCAGGTCTGCCATGTTTCACTTAACAAATAGATAAATTAATAGTTAAATAAAAAGTCTAGTTTGAGAAGATTCTGTTATACCACCGAATTGCAATAGCAACTCAAGTAAAAATGATGAAATAAATTTTAAGTCAATTAACCCAAAAACTGGCCAAAAAATTAGTATATATAGTTCAAAATTTATAATGTAAAATTATTCAGTCATTAGTAAGTCAGTTATTCAGTTTTTAGTAAATCAATTATTTGCTTTAACGTCTAAACAATTAACCATAAGTCATCAAGAACTAAACAAATAATTATAAAAGTTACATAAATTAAATTAATTATAAACAAATAAACTAGTGTTCAATACTATCTATCATTCCAAGAAGAAACCCACCAACAAAAGAACACTAATTAGTAGAAATTATAAATATGTAATTAGTTCAATTGAAAAACTAAATAAATTAAAATTTAGTTAATAAAATCTCTCAAAAATTATCATTCATATAAGTGATATTCTTCTTTTGTTACGGTATAATAACTTTAAATGTTAAGTTAACTGATAGGCAGTGATACATAAAATAAATGAATAAACAATAAAGTAAAAACTTTGGTAATTTATTTTTCCTATTAGAAAAAAAACATTTACAGCTATCATACCTTCACAAAAGAAGAATAATCATTTAAATAGAATAATCATTTTTATGAGATTTTATTAATTAAATTTTGTTTTATTAATTTTTCAATTGAACTAATTATTTATATTTTCGAGCTTATATTTTTTTTACATTTGATGATGAAATTTAAGATAAAAGTGAATTTGGAATCAAAAATTGTGATTTTATTATTTCTTTTTTTGCATCTTCCAACTACACTACAGCTTCCCAAAACATAAAAAGCTCAATCCGTGGGTGAATCCTTATCTTCTGCGCAAAATTAATAATTAGAAATTTTTTTAAAAAAGAAATAAAACCACCCAAATAATGAGATTATAAAAATAATACACTTGAAGTAAGATCTCAGCGCGTACGCGCTGTGTCGGATGTTTGTGTCGGAGTTTACGGAAGTCAAAGTGACGGCGGTAAATATTTGAACATTAATTTATTCTACATATTTGAATCATAACCATTTTCAATCTATAGGTATATTACAACAATCAATGTTCGGCAAACAAATTTTAAACGAGGAAGTGCCAATCCCTGCAGCTAAGGCAATTTCAAATAGCGCTGCAATATTTCTTTTTTACTTTGTGGGAGATGTCGCATTCCCACTAAGAAAAAATGTTATGCGACCATATCCCGGAAGATTATTAGATACTCCCAAATAAATTTTTAATTATCGTTTGTCCCGAGCACGACGCGTTATTGAAAATACATTCGGAATATTAGTCGCACGATGGAGAGTATTAAATACCACAATCAACATGGAACCAGAAAATGACGAAAAAATTGTGTTAGCTACTATAGCTTTACACAATTTTATTAAATTAAACGACAAATCAGGTCCTTTAATAAATCAGTAAATTTAAATTTTAAATCAGGCAACTCTACTAGCCTATTATAATGTGTGTGAGGTTAGCCCAGCACTGGTATTTAATACAATTGCTTTAAATAAAATAATAAATTATCACAAATGAAAAATGTAATGTAAAATATTCTCCTTTATACGTTCATATACGAGAAACCAATTCAATGATAAACATCTGAAAAAAAGTATGTACCTTGTGCCTAAATAAAGCCCGGGGCCGGGACTGAGAATATCTTAACATAACTTTTGTACTTTACTTGCTAGAGTTGCCTGAATCAAAATAATGGGTGTGAAGATTTCCACAAATCCACAGATTTTATATAAGTGTTAGTTTCACACTGTTAAATTGATTTCCAATTGGAAAACATAATTATTTCTATTTAAATATTTGGTACTAAAAATATAATATTTATACGAGCTCTGACAAAACCAATTTAAGTTCAACGGGCAGAGAATAAAACCAGATACTTATTAACTATAATAATTAGAATACAAATATCTGGCAAAAGAATGTTTATGGCCCCTTAATAATGTCATACGCCAATATAAAAAAAAAAATCGGGTGATGAAAATTCGCGGTGAAATAGAGACTATATAAGAGAACATTTGAACAATCTGTGGTTCTTTTTATGTTTAGAATTTTTTTGTTTATTCTACGGTTCGGAAGTGATGTACAAATTGAAAATGGTTAATCATGTGTTTTATCTTAATATTAAATAGATTAATTTAAATATATATAAATAATAGATAAATAAATAGATAGATTAATAATAGATAAATTAAAAGAAAAAGAAACTTCATGTAATGTGATAATAATAAAATTAAATTATAAGAAAAGCGAATAAATGAATGTGCTTGTGAATAATTGTTGTTGGGCAAATTATGTGATATATTGTAAAAAGGACATAACTATAATATATAAAATTAATAAAAAGTATGTCTATTAAATAAAAAACTTCATAATTAAAATAAATATAAATAAATAAATATCATCAAAAAAAATAAATATACATATAATGTATACACCTAATTTGAACAAAATAAAAATCGAATGTTGAAAAGATCTGCAAATGTAACACAGCATGTGACGATAAAAACAATTTTATGGTGTGATGTTGAGAGTGAATTGATAAGTGGGTACGGCGAGAGAAACTAAAAACTGAACGTGATTATAATAACCAGTACCAAAAATAAAATAATTCTAAGAATGTTACATCTACACTCTACTAAGTCCGAAATTGAAATGTTTGTCTTTGATTTACTCTGGTCCGCTAATTTGTTCGATTCGCTCGCAAAGTGTTAATTTTCAGAAAGCAGTAGGACGGCTATGAAGGATGTGAGCATGGTAAGTAGTGCCGGTTTGTAAAATTTGATTGCCTGTGTTAATATTAATTTCGAGATAACTAAAGAAATAATGGAAGGGAAAAGATTTATTTAGTTTTAAGACGACAATGCAAGATCTGCGCATGCTTCAAATTAAACCCACTCCATCCACTGAGCTATAGCCGAGCGTAAAAACAGTCCGTCATTGAAGCCTCTGCGAAGATAATTAATTTTTTGTCAACGATTCTGGGTAAAACTTGCAGTCAGAAATGATTGGTGTCCACCTCGCCCGTCTAAAGAATCGTTGCACTATCGAAACATGAGTCCAAATCTCTGGCTAGGAGTGTACATAGATAGCTCCTTAACAATTTATTCGAAATAGCAATATTAGCTTCCCGAGTAATTTATTCCTTGGAGTAGGGGGTAGTTTGGGCCTTGGCGGATTAGGAACATAGTCATCTACCTAGTGTACTATCGAAACCTGAGTCCAAATCTCTGTCTAGGGGTGCAAATAGCTCCTTAACAATTTTATTCGAAATGGCAATATCAGCTTCCCGATTAATTTATTCCTGGGGGTAGGGGGTAGTTTTGGGCCTTGGTGGATTTGGAATATAGTCACCTACCTAGTGCACTAACGGAACCTGAGTTTAAATTAATGTCGAAGAGTGCCAACACTTTTAGTCTGATTTTCAAAATTATAAATTTAATTTGGATTTGAACTTGTTTCTGTGCATTTATAGCGTACACATTTATTGTGGGAAATGGAGTCAATATCTAATGATTTTCTTATATTCTTAATTAGTTTATTATTATTTAGAAATTATAATTTAATTTAATTTATAATTTTCATAGTGAACATTGTTTTTATCTTATTAGAATGTAAACTTATTTCAGACATAAACCGAACAAAGTATTTTAGTACCACAAAATTTGTATTAACTATGTAAACAGCGGTATCTAATTATTATATTAATAAACTACAAAATTCTTATAAATAACCTTATTCTCAATATTATATTAAAATAAAATTTATATTTGTAATTTAAATCGATTTTTTAAATAGAAATGAAATATTATATTTCTTGAAATTCATAACAGTGTACATTATGCACCAACACATAAAAACTGAGCTAGAATCCAATATGATATGGTTGATTCCAATAAGATTTGAATACGTATTATTATTATTTTTAAAATTGGCTGGAACCCACGAGAATCCCAACGATTCTTAACTGGCTCCTTTTTAAAGATAAAGCATACTTCGTGGACCTCTAATTGGGATCCTTAATGAAGTACAGTTGAAAGATATAGGAGTCGCTGGTTCAGGACCAATTAAATTTAATTGGGAGCCAGCTTTGGCTAAACAATCCGCGATCTCATTGCCTACGATGTCACAATGAGCCGGTACCCACATGACCGTAACTTTAATGTTAGAACAAAGAAGGTTCATTGAATTGTTTGCATTCCTTGACGAGTTTAGAAACAGTCAAGGGATTTCTTAAAGAGTTAAGTACAGCTTTACTATCTGTACACAGTAGAATACTTTTGTTTTTAACAGCAAAATTCAAACCCTCAATAACACTACGTGTCAGCGCTATTAGTTCCGCCTGAAAAACAGTACAATGCGAACCAAGACTACCGAAAAGCTTCAGATCCGTCCCAGGACAGTAGATTCCAAAGCCTGCACTGAGGTTAGAACGAGAGCCATCAGAATAAAAGACAATGGACTCATCTAATTTATTAAGAAAAACCTGCGAACTCCACAAATCTCTCGAAGGAGAATCCACCGAGAAAAGATTTGAGAAATGGAATTCGGGTAGTAGTCTGTCATTAACAATATCGATTTCTGGTAAACATGAAGAATAATTTTTAAAAATTTGTCGATGTCCCACGATAGAACCGAAAAGATTTCATGCTCCAATGCACCTCAGACGATAAGCTGCACAGCAGGCTGTTCCTAAAATAAATGTGCGGAACTGAGTCAAGGAAAGAATGGATTCCATAGCAAGAAGTGGACTATAGGACCTATAGACCATTATGCTTGGGTACAGAAGCTTTCAGGTCAACCACTGGCCACCACACAATACAGGCGTACGATAGTAGCGGTAGGACCAGTGATTTATAAATGAAAGAAAGCATCATAGGGCTTAAGCCCCAGGATTTCCCAAAAGCTCTTCTACATTGCCAAAAAATGGCAGTAGATTTTTGAAGCTTGTAGTCCAGGTGATTCTTCCAGGAAAGTTTATTATCCAGGACAACACCAAGGTGCTTGACGTGGTTACATTTAGTGATCATTCTCCCAAAAATAGAGGGAACAGATAGTTCAAGAGTATTCTTCTTCCTTGTAAAGACAATTAAATCAGTTTTAGAAGGGTTGACGTGAAGACCTTTCTCAACACACAAGGTTGGATAAGACACTAAGATATTTGCCTGAAACTGTCAAAACAAGATCATCAGCGTAGCTCTGTGCAATGTAGCCAGATTGCTACAGCTTTACAAGTAACTCGTCAATGGCCAAAAGCCACAGCAGAGGAGAGAGCACACCTCCCTGAGGACAGCCTTTGGTAACCTTAACAGAAACTAACACCCCATCTAGCTCCGCCTCCACAGTGCGAGACTTGAGCATGGATTCAATCCATAAGATAATGGTGCGATCAATACCAAAATTGGTACAGGCAGTAGTGATCGTAGCAAACGAAGTGCTATGGAAAGCTCCCGCAATATCCAGGAAAGTACCCACAAGAAACTCCTTATTATTACGGGATTTTTCAATCCTGGTTACAAGTTTCATGTATGGCAGTTTAGGACTTACCTCTATGAGCATGTTGCATGCTACTGAGTGGAGAGGTAATTAGAAAATGATCTCTAATGTATCTATCGACAATTCTTTCCAGAGCTTTAAGTTGAGGATAGATTAATAGGCCGAAAGGACTTAGGATCTGTATAATCGGACTTACCAGCTTTCGGAATAAAAACAACTCTAAACAATACACGCTTGAAAAAGATGGAGCAAATGATCCTGAATTAGAGGAAAAACCTGCTGAAGTTCAGCAGAAAAGATAAAATCAGGGCCGCCAGCCTTATAGGATGGAAAGGAAAATAGGCTCCAATCGGGACTTGCAACAGACGTCCTAGTGAGCTCGCCAGCAACATCATCCGAGTTGACGATATCACAAACAGGAAAATGAGCCGAAAGGAGCAGCTCACCAATTTCCTTGTTGGAGGTGGTAAGCTGTCGGTCCGGTAGACAAAGAGAATCAAGTTTACTCGTACTGTTCTTAGTTAAAACTTTATTGAGTCCAGCGACAGCAGATAGGCTGTTGATTTCCTCGGAGAAGTTCAACCACGAGGCTTTTTGAGCGGATCTTAAACTTCTTTTATTTTCCTGTTAACAAGAGTGTTAACAAGAAGTTATTCCAATCAATCTGTTGCTTAGACTTTTCTGCTTTGTTCTTCAGTTTCCTAGTAGATTTCCTTAATTTTTTAAGGTCAGAGTTCCAGAAAGGTTTGTTCCGAATCTGTTGATTAGTGATAAGAGGACATGACTTTTCAAAGGCTATCGTAATTGCCAATGCAAGTGACGATGCTTGATCTTCAATATCCTTCCTCGGCCGAATAACCTTCGGTGGCGCAAGTAAAGAACCTAGCTCGAGAGAGAAAAACCCCAATCGGTTAATTTCCGATTGCGGTAAAGTTTAAGCGGTGGTCGTTTAAGGTTGATATTAAACAAGATACACCTGTGATCAGAGGTGATTATGTCATCCGTCACTCTTCAGTCTAAAATTAAATCAATAATGGACATGGAACATAGACTATGTCAATCACCTCCTACCGGACAGAGTTGACAAAAGTAGGCTCGCTTTCAGTGAGTGTAGATAAATCCGAAAACAAAACTGAAGTTAATCACTTCATTGGAAACGAGGGCTTCAACTAGGTAAATACCAACAAAGATGCGGGTGTACATGGTGGTTGTGGTGACATTGACGTTCAGTCGCCTGCAAGTAGATTTGGTGAAGATTTTATTGAAAAATGGCCACTTCGTCGTCGATGAAGTGCGGCTATTTATTCGCATAATGCACTCGTGGTAATGAATGAAAATGGGCTACTCATCGTCGCGCCACTATGTTTCGCTTAGTGACAGGTAGTAGCACTGAATATTAAACTATGCACATTTATGTTTTGTATTGTACCACTATTACAAATTAATAGTCTGTATTATTTTTGTATTCAGTTTATATCTAAATTCGCCTAAATGTATGTAATTATGTATGTATGTATGTAATTATACGATCATTAGAAAACACCTGCAACTAATTATTTATGTATAGTAATCGCCCGAATTCTGATTATACATATTATGAATGACGCTACGCAACCACGTATTTTAGATTAAATGTAATGCTTATACTTATCAAGTACTTATACATGCTGAGTTATAAAACGTTATCACGATAAAATAAAATAAAGATAGCCTTTGTCGTTCTAATGGAATTTTCAGTTATTTTATTCCTTTCGTTTTTCAGTAAAAAAAAATACTGCCAGTAAATTTTTCTTATGGAAATCAGGCTTTAAGCCCACGTGTTGTAAACTATAAATAAATGTACATTAAAACCTTGAACAAATACTGAAATAAAACTTATAATCCGTATTCACTTACATATATATTATTTTCCAATCATTTGGCAAGAATCAGATTCGTACACATGAGTTTTTACACATTAGAACATGTTTTTAATTTAAATCGGATACAACACCTACAGAGCGCCCTCATAAGAATATTTTCCCGTTATATACTTTATTCAAAATACAAAATGTATACATGCAAAATGAGCATATTGGAAAAATATATATAAAAAGTGATCCATGGAAAATCGACCACCTGCTGAGTACGTTTTTATCACACTGGCATACCAATGGGAATATGAAAATCCAATATGTTTAGAAAAAAAAACCTTAATATACTCACATACGTATGTACATACAATCACATGTTTGTGATATGTAAAAAAAACACCATTATAAGTAAATTTGAAAAAAATTCAGAGAAGTTGTTCTTTAAATTAATTTTATTTGAGATATCAAATATCAAAAGTTAATTATGATTTTATAAATATGTATGTACTATATGTAATGCAATATAAACAATCAGATCTGGGGCATCACTTGACTTTAAAATTACTATAATAATAGCAGTTATATACAATATTTGTATCTTTTGATGCTTTTCCTATTTATTTATTGTAAGAGGGGCGTACTGCAATGCTCATTTGTGGATTGTGGTGAATCGATGGAAACAAGTAGAAGAAGAACAAGGGGCAATCTTAAAATTAAGTTTACAACAAGGTTCAATAACAGATAACACTAAAGTTATGCCATTTAAGCAAGTGCATTCTTAATGAGATGAGCAGTGGACAACCATGCAGTAGGAAGTGGCACTCAAACTCATTCTTCAATAGTCAGTTAGATCACTAGATCTACGAGTACACACTTCAAATGTTTTCAACCTGTATAAAGCAACGGCATTAATAACAATACTTTCCCTACTATATATCAGGTAGTAAAAAAATAGATAGGTAACTGTGAATACCCCAATATAAATTCTTTCCAATCTTATCAATAAAATACAATAAAACAATAATTGATAAATGACAAAAATCAAATAAATCAATAGCGCCATAAATTAGTTAAGAAGTATTAATAAAATAATTGCATAAAACACTAATGCAACCCGGCAACACAATCCATCTTACAAAACAGTTAAACAGAACGGAATCATTAAGAATATTGCTTAAGAGTGTATATCAATTTATTTGTTCGGCGTGATTTAGCAAACTGCAATTTGGCGTATAAGTAACTAGTTTCACGAAAATGAATGAGTTCGATATGAAAATAGGTTAGTTAACGACGTACCGAAAACATTATGGAAGTGTTGCGATTTGCGACCCATGCTCATATTTACGAAGGTTATATACATACCTTACGCAAATATTCAAGCTGATCTGTGATAAACGAAAAGAGTTGTCATCACAATTCGAATAGATGACGTCGTACTATAATACGAGTTAAAATCGGTTTGAATTTGATCAAGCGGACCAACTAGGTAAATCAATATCAGGATAAAAAAGCTTCAAATTGAAAATATTATCAATAAAAATTTGGCCAAATTCTAAATCCAGGCAACTGTCTAGTTCACATTTCGCATCCAAACATAACAACGGGCCTGACCAACGCTTTGTAAAGCTTCAGCTTCACGGCACTTGATAAGTGTTTAGATTTCAGCAATGGCCTTAGACAATACAAAGAACGACTGCCAACTGCCAGCCGCTCTTTAATATCCTCACCCACACTGTTATCGTGAGTGATAAGAGAACCCAAATATTTAAACCGCCTCACTCCCTCAAACTTGTGGTGGCCACTACTAAAATCTGGTGTCCCATTGTCTCTAAAACCAGAGATCAGGTATTTCGTTGTGGTCTTATTGATCTGAAGTCCAACTGAAGCTGAAAACTCTACAAGCGGATCAAGTATTTCTTTCACTCCGTTGCTATTCAGTCCAATCACGCATATGTCATCTGCATATGCAAGCACCTGATTGGACTGGGGGTATAAGATGTTGCGCTGTGTTGTTTCAGTTTTACGAAAGATGTACTCCAACATGAGATTAAAGAGTATCGGGAACAGAGCATCTCCCTGCCGAACACCCGCGTTGACTGCAAAAATTGTCGATAGCCTGTTCTCAACAACGCGTCACTGTCATCCTACACAGTCGTACCAATTTTGTTGCCATTCCTAGGTATTCCAGGGCAGACCACAAACTCTCTCGATTGATCGAGTCATAGGCCTGCCGAAAATCCAGGAACACCTGATGTACGGGGATGGATGTCTCATAATATTTAGATAGAATCATCCGCATCGAGAAGACCTGATCGGTGACTGATCGATTCGAACGAAATCCTCCTTGATAGTCACCAACCAAGCCCTCCGCCAGAGGAGTGATTCTATCCAATACAATGTTTGACAGTAACTTGTATGCTGTGCAAAGGAGAGCTATACCGCGATAATTCTCACACTTCAAGCGGTCTCCCTTCTTGAAGATGGGGCATATCGCGGCCACTTTCCATTCGTCAGGCATAACTTTGGTTCGCCATACTAATCGAATAAGGTCGAAAAGACAGTTCCATAAAGTATCCCCTCCGAATATCAAGAGCTCCGAATCAATGCAGTCCACTCCAGGTGAGCGGTTTCGTTTCAATCTCTGCATAGCATTAGTCAATTCCTCATGGGATGGCTCCTCAGTGCAAATCTCCGCAGTCTGTATTAGAGGTGGCTCAACAACAGTATGTGCCGCATAATGTACATTAAGCAGGTCAGTAAAGTGTCAACTCCATGCGTCAAGAATGAAGTACTGCGTCGATGTTGACACAGAGGTTTCCATACCGGTCCCGAATGGCGGTTGGCGTAGGCCTGAAAGTATGGTGCAGTCCAGTAATTCCTCCTCGCGCTCATTGCTAAGTTGTTGTACTTTCAAAACCTCGGTCTTCCAAAATGCTCGCTTCTTCTGTCTACAAATCCGCTTAGCTGCCCTTCTTGCTAGAGCAGCCTTGTATTTTCTCGCGATTGTGAGACGCTGTTGCACTTCATTATAGGCTATATTTTGTTGCTCAACTGCAAGACCGCACTCATTATCAAACCAATCATTCTTGGGTCCCGACTTTCACTATACCTAAAGTCCGTTGAGCAGCACTGACAACCGAAGTTTTCAGTACCTCCCAGACAGAGTTCAAGTAGTCAGACTGGTAATTAGCTTCATCAATGTTATTGCTGACAAGATCGTGATATAGTTTCTTTTGATCTTCATTTATCAGACCATCACAGTCGAAACGTACCATACGTTTCGCTGTGTTCCCAGACTTGTACGAAAACTTCCATCGTAGCTTTGCAGCAACCAAATGATGATTGCTGTCTACGTATTTGGTTGCTGACCGATAAGTTCTCACATCCTGCACAACCTGAGCCCGTTCTTTAGAAACTAACACATGGTTCATTTGGCTGCGGGAAGTTCCGCGAGGATCTGTCCATGTCTCTAGATGTATTTTTTTGTGAGGGAAAAATGTGCTTGCTACTCTTAGATCATGAGCAATTGCAAAGTACATCATTCTCTCACCATTATCGATCGCAGTTTCGTGTCGGGAGTACGGATCTATGTTTTCACACAATTCGGTCTATTACCATTCTAACATCGTGTTCGGGTATAGATCCCATCAGATCGTCCAAGTCATTGTAAAATGAGTCTATATCTTGGGGCTGGCTGACTTCTGTGGGCGCATATACACAAATTATCGACAGGTTGGCTAACTTCATGCGCAAGCGAAGCTTACACAATCGGTTGTTGACTGCTTGGAAATCCAAAACAGCGTTCTTTACCTGCGGCCCAAGAAGAAATCCAGAAATTTCCAAGATTTCCGAGGTTATCTCCACTCTAGAGCAACGTATAGCCCTGGGACACATGGTCTCCACTTTTAGGCCAGCGAGTTCTATGAAGAGCAACGAGTTCCAGCCGATACTCCTTCATGTAACGTGATTAGGCCCTCCAACACTCCTGGTTTTCTAAGTGACTGCACGTTCCACGTGCCGATCCTAAATCTCGTGTCCGGGTACTTGAGCAGGGGTCCGGTGTTGTTTTGGCGGTATCCATTTTTATGTTTGGTGACTTTATAATCACTTGGTTTTGTTACGGATGCGGGTCGTCAGCCCAGTGATCCAACCGTTTAGTCGCCTCCTACAACAAGCAAAGGATACTGTGGTGGTATTCTTGGGAAACATGTTCATGCAATTTAGGTTTTGAGAGACATGTGAGTGCCCTCGACCATAGGGGCCAAATTGTGAGTGCCCCCGACCACAGGGGTTTAATT
This sequence comes from Tipula unca, assembly GCA_951394425.1. NCBI lineage: Eukaryota > Metazoa > Arthropoda > Insecta > Diptera > Tipulidae > Tipula > Tipula unca. Next base: position 100,599,296 of record OX596380.1, read on the forward strand.
TTGCTATACATATAAACCGAAAAAATGTATTTAATAAATCAGAATTAAAATTATTACTCAAATTAATTGTTTCAATTCTCGCGATCATTAAGACCTCACCTGTAGTAATCTTAATAATCGCTTCAACCAGGTTTTAGTAGAGGATACAACTTTACACAACAAATGATTATTTAACAATTTCTAAAAAAAATCCTACCACAGATAGTTAAACCCAAATTAAAAATTCATATTTTTATCACTACGCATATTTATATTATACAAACACACACACATACACGATACACACTTCTTTTTAATTTGTTGGTTAATTTTTATTTAATTTTTTCCCCTCACACCTATCGTATATTTAATAATACTCGTACAAAAAAGAGTCTTCATATCATCTACATTCTACATTAAAATGGGTTACCCTAACCTATTTTTCATATACTTACTGCCAATATTATTATCCTACCAATCCTTAATAGGAATTTAATTTTATTTAATTAAATTTGATTTAAATTTTATCATCATTATTTGATTTTAATTGAAAATTTAAAAAAAAAAAAAAAGACGTAAAGAGAAATGAAAATCACAACAGCGTGTATGATAGGAAAATCGTAAAGCATCGAAAAATGTTGTATAAAGACTAAAAGTAAATTGGGAGGGTGTACAACACAAAATTGTGACAACACAATGGCATACAACAACAACAAAAACTATCATCGCACTATACATACATGTTATGAAAGAGTAAAAATCTAGAATGTGATGATGTACATGATTTAAACTATTTTAAATTGAAAAACGATCTGAAGGAATCTACTTATTTGTTTATAAACCGAAGACAATGCTTGATTGATGGAAAATGAAAAGAAATTAGTTAGTTTTATCTGTTGTGAAATACTTTAATATTTTGGCACCGCAATGTAGATTTAATATCATAAAATGTTAAATGCTTGACAATATACATATATTAAATAATTTGATGTTAAATATAAGTGACGAAGGTAAAATTATGGATACAATTTAATATAAATAAGATATTACGGTAAATTGTATTTATTTATTATAATTTAATTTTAATATTTTTTCAATTTTATGATTGTTATGAGCTACAAAAAAATATGATCCTCCTTTAATGCGATGCCCCGTGCACCACCGTGAAACCGGTATCGAAAACCGACAAATACAAGTTTTGACAATAAAACAAGATTTATAACATTACAACTATTTAAAAATAGTTTAAATTAATAATAACTATTGATATTATTACAATTTCCATCCATCACGGTAAAATCCGGCCGTCAAAATACTGAATGGTATAATTTTTGAAGTAACAAAATAAACACCGATTGTTTTCCGGTAAAGGCGATGCCCTATTACATTTATTTATGACGTTTTGATTAAAGACATAACCTATGGTCGAAAAAAAGTGTGTGCGAAATCGCATTTTCTCGCTTTTAGCTAAAAGTCGCTCAAAAAGAGCGACTTGTTGTGTGCAAAATACGGGCCCTGTACTCTAGCCATAATGTCATTTATTTTGGCTAATTTCATGAATTTGGAAATTCTCTACTCAGCTTTTAGACGTAGCCATATTTGAGAATATTTATTTATTTATTTAAATCATTCAAATACACATTTAAGTTTTACAACTTTTTTGTATGTATTACAGATAGTACAAAATTAAACAAAAATTAAAAATTAAAATATTTAAGCTTAACCTAAAAATAAAACAAAAATACTAAAACACTAACACTTTGTATTTATTTAATCTAATTCATAAAGTTTATTAGCAATTTTTTCCTGAGGGCACTGGACGAAGAACTGGCCTTGACATGAGCGGGGAGGGAATTCCATAGGCGAACACCACGAACAAAAAATGACTTATTAAAACGGTTAATTCTGTTGCGAGGCAATGTAATACTATTCAACCGGTTAGAAGACAAAGGTAATAATTTTTCTGATAAGTACTTCGGTTGTGATGTCTTTAAAATAAAATGAATATTCTTGAGAATTTGAATTTCAAAAAATTCCTCAAAAGAACAGCCTAAAAGTAAATTCTTATAGCTGGATAAATGGTCTAACTTCCTCAGATCAAACACATAACGAATACAAGCATGAAACATGTGACGAAGTTTCTTGAAAACAAAGTCATCCATACTATACAATGTACTAGCAAATAAGCATTAAACATGTTCTTTCTAAATTTGGTTTTTGACCGATCTGTGAGGTAAGAATGAAATTAGTTTCCTAGCTGTACTATGAAATTGATATTGTTGTTGTAGTTTTATTGCCAGACGGTTGTGGTCAATGGTATCGAAAGCTTTACTGAAGTCTAAAAGGCATAATAGTACACATTTTTTCGCGTTAAGTTCTCTAAGAATATCGTCTGAGATTTTCAGAACAGCACTGCTGGTACTGTGAATTTTCCTATAAGCTGATTGATATTTATCGATGAGATTATGTTCGTCAATAAACGTAGTTATTTGAACTTGGAAAATTTTTGAAGACTTTCAATAGAGCGGGAAGGATACTTATCGGCCGATAATCTGACATGGTTTTATGATGATTAACTTTGTTTAGTGGAATGATTTTATCATGTTTCCAAGAAAAGGGAAATTTGGATGTCGTAATGATGTTATTGTAAATAAACAAAATTCGAGTTGCATTTGATGTGACAGAACCCAGGGAGGAAAGAAATTCTAAATGGCCAACATAATTGAAAGAAAATTCAATTGGTGCTACATTAGTCGGTACTGGATAAGCACTTTGTTTGTTTGACTTGGGAACCGAGAGAACATTATCGTGAGAAAAGTAACTATTCAGTTTATTTGCTGTAAAACATATCGTACTATCTGATTTACGTTTACTAAACTCCAAGTTTTTGATTTTCTTCCAAAATTTCTTGCTAGGTTGATCAGGATTAAGATGATGGTGCAAAAAGCAACTTTTTGCTTTTCTGATCAAACCAGTTACATGATTTTTTTGCCTTTGATATGAAGTCCAATTAATCGCGCTACGGGTTCTTTTCCACGATTCATAAGCAAAGTTTCTCAGTTCGATCTGCGATACAATATTATTGGTTAACCAGCGTGGCCGATTCTTATAGAGTTTACATGTTTTGATGGGCACAAAATTCTGATAAACGTCCCTGACTAATTCGTTGAACATCAATAACTGATCTTGTGTGTCACTTCTATTATAAATACATTGCCAAGACAAGGAACAAGCATAATTATACATGTTAACATAATTTATATTATTAAAGTCTCTAAAATTAAATGTATCAGTCTCAAAATCTTAGGATTGGGAACATCGTAGGAAAAATAAATAAAATCGTGATCGGTAAATCCCACGGATAATTGATTTAAAAATTTAATTTTATTATTATTATATGATCGAGCAGAGATGGAGAGAAAAGAGCTGGGAAATGTGTTGGCTCACATGTATTAACAATGTCAAGGGAAACACTGTTAAGCATGTCCCGGTATTTAGCCACTTTTGTATTAGTTTTAAGCAAATTAAAGTTGAAATCATCACACAAAATAATGTCACAATACGAACTCATAAAATTCAAAAGTAGCTTATGCAAGTCGGAAATACCTTTCGCTCTAGGTGGCCTGTAAACAACACACAGCAACATTTTTAGATTATGAATATTTAACTCCAGTAACAGAACCTCGAAATTAACTGTATTTATACAGCTGATTACATTCACCAAGATTCGCAATAGACACAAACACCGCCCCCTATATTTTGCGACCGGTCATTACGATAACATCGAAAATCATTAATTGCTAATAAGCTGTTTGATACATTTTCCCTAATCCTACTTTCAGTCAGACAGAGCACGTCCATAGACACCCCATCCAACAATAAATTAAGCTCATCAACTTTATTCCTGATGCCATTGATGTTGAGCAAGCAAAAATGCAGTCCGCTTTTATTGTTCAACGATGCCTTTAACTCAATATTATTATAATTCAATGATGAATCAGCGTAGTGTGAGTTCTTGTTTGTAGATTTATGCCCAAGAAAACCACCGAAGTCAGTCGGTAAATACGGACAAGAATGCAAACAAGATTGTTGTTGATGTTTAAAATCAACTCTTCGATTTCTTTCGTGCAGTTACTCTAGATGCTACCGAGCTGAACGAAGCAGATATAACCGGTTGCACATCGAAACTTGACATCATCAACCGTCACGGCTTCATTTGAATTTAGTTTTACAACAAAAATTTGACCTCGCCTTGTGTATACTTTAGACATTTTGTTCGAGTACAAAAGTTGTCTCGCTTTGTAAAATATATATCCATTTTTAGATGTTAATCCATCGTTACAGTACATGCGAGTTTCTAGGTTCATTTTTATATTCTGATAGTTTTAAATTACCAAATAATTTGTATTTATTGAAAAATTTTAATTTATGGTCCAATGATGCGAATATCACTATTACAGATGATGATTTATTGTTCGTTTTACGTTTCACTCTATATATATGTTTAAACGCAGAATCAATTGAGTCGTACTTTATGACTTCACATATACTCATCACAATATCTTCCACTGATCGATCGCCTTGTTCAGGTACACCTCTTATAATCATATGTTTTCGTTTACCGTAGCGTTCAATGGAGTCCATTCTATTATTTAAACTTTTTAGCCGATCGCAAATCGCATCAAATGTTGCAATGAACTTGTTTAGATCGCATTTTATATCAGTTTTAAGATCTACTATGCTGTTATTGAAATCTTTCTGATTGCACAACAATAACGCGTCGAATGGTCCATTCTATTTTTAATGACGTCAACACAATTTTTTAGCACATCCATTTTAATTATAAAAATCACAATAATTGTATTCAATATTTTTATTTTTATATATTTTATGTTCTTGTTTTTGATTTAAATTAATTACAGAAATTAAATTAATCAGTTTTTTAAATTAATCACAGTAATTGCACATTTAGAACTACGAGCACACAAAAATACGTCTATGCTATTCAACAGCCATTTTTATATCATATTATAATATGACCATATATTTATGCTCCAGAATATCCAGGCTGTTGTCGTCGAATATTTAAGTGTACTTTGGAATTTAATGTTTACAATTTTGTTTAAGTTGTTTTTAATTTAAAATCAATAAAATTAATTCACTCTCTTTCAAATCGTTGCGTGGTTTGGCCGTGAAATCGATGAAGTAAGCGATAAAATAAAAATAAAATAGTCAAAAAGTGCAGAGATAGTAGTTTCTTTTTAACTATTTTATATCTCCCGACTAAAATTATTAGTGATTTAAATATCACCAATATCAACATTGGTAAATCCACGCTCTATGGAGGCTGGCCTCTACGGATTCTGAGGAGGGCCATCTGGTGCATAACTAGGGCACATCAAATCCGTTCCAAAGGATACCAAATATAAGAAGATCACCTACAAAAGAAAAAAGTAACAACTCGTAAGTTGATCAAGCCGATACTTCTGATGCCAGGAGTAGTGCCAGCGGAAATTTTACCTTAGATTTGCTATCAAAACAAAGGCTTTCAAGCTTGATGCCATCATCAACTGGTTACTCTCAGTTAGAAAGAGAAAATGAGAATCTTCGCGCAAATTAATGAAATTGAAAAGATGACGTCAGCTTAGTAGCAAAATAATGGTGCTGACGAAGGAAAATGAAGAATTGAGAAAAGGTTTTTAACCAAAGTCAATGATGAACCTCAAATTAGTAACGAGACTACAGAGTTCTATACTGATGAGGAGGAGTTAACAAAAGAGACCGAATGGATTGTCAAACGGCAAAAACGTCCAAGCAAGAAAAGGAAAGCGGAATACTCTCCGGAAGTAGATAAAAGTGAAAGCAAACCACCGGAAGAAGAAAAACCACCACCAATTAATATTATTGGTATAACCGAATATGTGCAAAATATGTTGAAATCAGATATTACAGATAAGGAATACAGAGTAGTATCTTTAAACAACAATGTATGGAAAATCTAAACACCGAACTCTGATACTTATAGAGATTTATCAACAAAGCTTAATTTAGAGAACATCGAATGGTACATACGAAAATAAAAGCAACCACCCAATAAAGGTTATGGCAAGGGACCTCCATCCAACCTGTGCAATAAAGGATATTATTTAAGATCTCCAATCACAAGGACTGCAAATAGAAAATGCAGCAAATATAATAAAAAGAATGACCTAGGAAATTTTTGCCACATCTACATATATCGAGTAAAGTAACTGATCGCAAATCGTTTTCGCAAGTGTTGGCATCCGGGCTACAAAGTACGACCCCACACAAATCAGTAAGTTTGAAAGACTCCAAAGATTCATCTATGCTTGAAAAAATATTTAAAAGCATCGTAGCGCTAAATACACGGTTTATAAAACAAGAGAGATCAATAGATGCTTTAAACAGGCGACTAGATAGCCGAGAAACAGTAGATGAAATAACATCCATATTATACTAAACTAATATGATAAATAAAACATTAAGAATTGTAATCTGGAATGCACATGGAATAATCCATCATATTCCAGAGTTAAAAAACTTTTTAAATACCAAAAAAATTGATATATGTGTGTTTAATACCAGAAAGCAATCTTACTAAAACCTCATATACCAAAATACGTGGTTACGTTTCTTATCACGCTTTACATCCAGCAGAAAGAGCAAGAGGAGGATCAACAATATTTGTGAAAGAAAATCTTCAACATCATGAGGGAATAAAAATTGTAGAAGAAAGTATGCAGGTAGCTACTATCAGCATTCAACTTAACAACAACAAAATATTCAATATCTGCGCAATCCTCCAAGACATAATTTAAATAAAGAGGATTATAAAAAGTTATTGACCAGCTAGGATTTAATTTTATCATTGGAGGTGATTTTAATACCAAAAATACTTTCAGGGGGTCAAGATTAACAACTCCAAAGAGTAGAGAACTATACGCCGCAGGTCGAGCTTACAGTTGTGAATTTCTTTCAGGAAGAAAACCAACGTACTGGCCTACTGACACAAGGAAAACTCCGGATCTAATTGATTTTTACATTACAAGAGGTATAACCGAAAACCACATTTGTCTAGAAGATAGTGAAAATTTCTCATCGGACCACTCGCCCGTCATTATGACTGTTAGTTCCACGATTGTTAACAAGGAAAATCCACCTAGACTATCAAATAACAAAACCAATTGGGAATTATTTAGGAAATTGGTTGAAGACAACAGCGATCTTCTTGTACCAATCAAGCATCCGGTTCAATTAGAAAATGAAGTGGAACTATTAATCAATAATATACAACAAGCAGCATGGAATAGCACCCCTGTAATCCAAAACAAGGAGGGTAATAATTTCACTTATCCAGTCGAGATCAGGGAGTTGGTTAATGAAAAACGGACAGCAAGGAAAACATGGTAGAGAAACCGAGCACCACAAAGCAAAAGAATTTTAATTACCTCTGTAATAAGCTTAAGCAAAGAATTAGAGAACTAAAAAATGAATCGGTCATCCGTTGTCTTACAGACAATAAAGAAACTCAGTATTCTCTATGGAAAGATACAAAAGCATTAAAAAGATCAAATTATCAAATACCGAAAATAAAAAATGATGAGAGAAATTGGGTAACAAGTGTCAAACAGAAAGCAGCACTGTTCGCATCTCAACTTGAAGAAACTTTCCAACCATATGCTAGACAATCAGCGGATGAAAATATAATACCAGTGCACATGGAGAATTGTAGGGAAATACCAGGTGAAATAGTGATGGGACTTCCTGAGAAAGGGGTGCGTAAAACTTCTTCATATAATCAACGCTTCATTTCGTCTGAAATATGTACCTCTGCAATAGAAAGTAGCAGAAATAATTATGATACCAAAGCCGAACAAACCATTTAATCATAAAAAGTCATATAGGCCAATTTCGCTGCTTCCAGTACTTTCAAAATTTTTTGAGAAACTGTTATACAAAAGGATGAAACCCATAATACTTGAGAGAAAGCTAATACCACCACATCAGTTCGGATTTAGAGAAACTCACTCCACCATAGAGCAAATTCACAGGATTCCAAGTATTATTGAAGATTGCCTTGAAAATAAGAAAATATACTCAACAATATTTGTGGATGTAGCACAGGCGTTCGATAAAGTATGGCATCCTGGATTGGAATATAAACTGCATCGAGAATTGCCAAAAGAATACTTTCAGATATTGAAATGTTATATTGATAACAGATATTTTCCCGTTAAATGTGAAGTAGAATTTTCCAAGCTAAAGAGGGTATCTGCAGGAGTTTTCCAAGGTAGCGTGCTGGGGCCAGTCTAGTATTTACTTTACACAAGCGAAACACAAGCAATTGTAGCTACTGGCTATAAAGTAGATGGACCAAAAAATGGCGCATTAAGCTAAATGAAGAAAAATTAACGCACGTTAACTTTACCAATCAAATAGTTAACTGGATACCAATAGAACTAAATTTCAAACAAGTTAATTATGCGAACATAGCCAAGTATCTTGGCATGACTCTCGATGCTAAGTTAAAATGGAAAGAGCACATTAAAAAGAAAAAGGAGGAACTACACATTAAATATAGAAATATGTGTTGGCTAATTGGAAGATATTCAGAGCTGTCAATACCTAATAAGTTGCTACTATACCAACAAGATTTAAAACCTATATGGACTTATGGTTTCAGCTTTGGGGCTGTACTAAGAAAACCAATATTAAAATAATACAAGCTTTTCAAAATAAAGTGTTACGTGGAATAGTCAAGGGTCCTTGGTACGCAAGAAACGATAACCTACATAGGTACCTCCAGATGGAAAACGTCAGCGAAGAGATAAGAATTCATGCAAAGAAACACATATAACGGATTGGTCAACATCAAAATGTTAAGTTACGTGGTATGCTGAGTAACACAAATGGAGTACGAAGGCTTCAAAGAAAGAAACCGCTGGAATTGGGAAGACCACAATAGGGCGGCCAAATTTTTTGAGACTAACTAATGGGTTATATCTTTGCAAAATGAACATAAGAAAAATATACAAATTACTACGAGTAGATGATACTTGTAATCAGTTGTAATATTTAGAATAATAAAATAAAATAAAAATTAAATTAATTAGATTTTCTTTGAATGTTTTCAAAAAATATTGCAAATATTAATCGTCAATATGACCTTATATTTTGTTAAATATTTATTTAAATCAAATAAATAGTGAATGTTGGGTTGTATCTAATATATTTGTAAACAATATTTTGTCAGAACTTCTATGTTGTTCTAATTAATAATATTTGCATTTGTGATTGTAGTAAAAAAAATATTTTAAAATCAATCATACCAGTAGTATGTGAAAAGTGTTCCAATAATTCAAACGAACAACTGATCAAAAAACAAAATATTTTGTTGGTATTGAAATCCAGAACAGACTCAGAGGGGTCGTACGAATCAGACGAGCTTTTAGTTTACTTTTGAAGATTTCGTTACACATCCTTACAAATTCATACGAAGAAATATTCTTAAAAATTCTCATCCAATGTAACCGCAGTCTAATTCTAAATGGTATGTACTAGGGGAAGGGTATTTGGACACACTTGAGTAAACCGAGATGACGAGTTAGAGTTTCGTTTCAATAGATGACGAGTTAAGAGTTTTTTTATTTTATTCAAGAAATGCGCAGTTTATTAGATTTGGGCCTTATCCGTTCCAAAAAATTCAAACTCTACTTGCAATTGAAGTAAATTTTGAGAATTCATTGAAGAACCCGTTACAAAATTAATGAACTAAGTTCTATTTTGTAATGGATGATGCACAAATCCACAAAACTGCGCAGATCAAGGATATAATAGAAACCTCAAGAAAGGATTAAAGGTTTCTATCACTACTCTATTCGATGTTGAACGTTGAACACAATTGAACAAGCCTTTTCAAAAATAAAAGCAATGGCTGTATTGGGTTCAACGAACAGAATTTGGTGGAAGTTATAAGGGATTGCGTGAATTCAGTGCCATCTACGGATTTATGGACGTTTATGGTTGCAATGATGGAAGTTGAATTATAGGGTGATTTATGACTTTAGTTTGCCTTGTCTGTGGGAATTGATCAGACCAATTTAATATTGAATCAAAAAGACAATTAAAGTTAAAGTTTAAAATGGCAAATCCAGAAATAAAAAGAAGCTACGATGTGCATCCATTGAACGGTGAAAATTACTTCGATTGGAAGTATGAAATGGAGCATTGCTTGAAAGGCATCAAATGTTGGTCGATTTTGATGAATGCAAAACCCGTCGCTACTGCAACCAGTGCAAAAGAGGCTGAAATCAAGGAATGGGAGGAAAACGATCAAAAGGCTCATGCAAAAATCGTTTTGAACACATCGCGGCCACTTCACAGCATCACTCGATCGGCGAAAACGGCAGCTGAAGCTTGGAAAGCATTGGGAGATCATTTCCAAGGTAGGACACTCGAAAATCGATTTACAATTATACGGCGCATTTGCAAGAAAAGGATGGCTGACGGCGGCAATGTTGAAACGCACATAAATGATATGAATGATTTGTTTCAACAATTGGTCGAGCATGGTGAGACGGTGATGGAAGCATGGCGAGTAGCGATGCTTTTGAGCAGTTTGCCAACCAGCTATGATGCATTACGCACAGTGGAAAAAGAACAATCCAGAAAAGGGTTCAAAACATAAAGCGAATATAGTAAAGCAAAATGGCGACGAATTCTTGTTTACAACATCGAACAGTGACATCAACACTTGGGTGGTCGACAGCGCTGCAACAACTCACGTGAGTGGTAATAAAGGTTTCTTTGTTGAGTCGGGCGCGGCCGGCAGCAGCTTGACTGTTGCAAATGGAGAAAAGGTTCACGTCGAAGGAAAAGGTGCATGCAAAATCGAATTTGTCAACACCGATGGGCAAATCAATGCAGCTACACTTAGTGACGTTTTGTATGTGCCAGAAATTAAGGGAAATCTAATTTCGGTCAAGAAATTAGCAACCAAAGGTTTTAAGATTATCTTCTACGATGAAATGTGCGAAACCATCAAGGGAAACGTGCAAATCGCAATCGCAGACGAAATCAACGATTTGTATGTGTTACGTCAACCGAATAAAGTCAAATCAGTTGTTCAAAGGCTTGATCACAAAGCGAATTGTATTCACAATTTGCATCGAATTTTTGGTCATCGTGATCCAGAAGCAATCAAAGAAATGTGTTCGAAGCAAATGGTTGATGGTATCGAAATCGTTGATTGCGGCATCAAGGAAAAATGCGAAGTTTGTTTATAGGCAAAACAGACTCGGTCGCCAATTCCAAAACAGTCGATAAGCAAATCAAAGAATGTTTTGGATTTGGTACACACAGACGTGTGTGGGCCGATGCAAACGGAATCGCCGAGTGGACGACGCTACTTGTTGACAATGATCGATGATTTTTCGAAATATATAGTCGTATATCTGTTAAAGGAAAAGTCGGAAGTCTTCAAAAAGCTGCAACAGTACGTGGCAATGGTTCACAACAAATTCGGTCGAAAGCCAGTTATTCTCCGATCGGATCGAGGAGGAGAATACACCGGCACTGCAGTAAAGAAGTTTTTACAGGACAACGGTATTCAGATGCAATACACAGCACCGTACTCAAGTTTTCAAAATGGTGTTGCTGAACGTAAGAATCGCACGTTGATTGAAATGGCATGTAGATGCATGTTGGTATGCTAATTTGCCAAACATGTTTTGGGCTGAGGCGGTGAATACGGCTAATTATTTGCAAAATCGTTTACCATCAAGAACGATCGAAACTACACCATTCGAGCTATGGAACAACAAAAAACCAGGTATGAAGCATTGCGTTACATTTGGTTCTAAATGTTTCGTTCATATTCCATCAGAAAAGCGACGAAAATTGGACAATACGGCAGCGCAAATGGTTTTTGTTGGTTATGATGAAATCTCGAAAGCATACAGATGTTTTGATCCAGTAAAGCGAAAGGTTGTCATAAGCCGTGTCGTTCCATTCGTCGATGGCAAAGGGGAAATCATTCCAGCGACGGTATCAGTCGAAATCCGAGAAGGTGAGTCGACACCAGCAGACAGAAAACGAAGAAGGGTCCGATGACAATTTGGCTGTTGGGGGACAACAACAACAACGGCGCGTTTCACAGCGGTCAAATAAAGGTGTTCCACCAAAGCGATTAATTGAAGAGATTCGCATGGTAGAACAAGACATCATCGAACCGAAGACGGTATCACAGGCGCTAAAAAGTAAAGAATGCGAACAATGGAAGCTCGCAATGGAAGAAGAAATGAAGTCATTGCATAAAAATGGCACGTGGCAATTGCGAATTGCCAGATGGTTCGATAAACAATCGTCCAGACATTTCAGCAAGTGTTTCAATACTCGCGCAGAAGATGAGCGCACCATCACAAAACGATTAGAACGAATTGAAACGCGTTGTCAAGTACTTGAAATATACAGCAAGTTTGAAATTGATACTTGGTAACAGCAAACATGACGGTGAACTGTTGTATGGCTATGCGGATGCAAAGCGTGTCAGGAGGCTTTTTGGCTCAGGCATTTGCTAAAGGATATGCAACAACCGATAACGTCAGCAGTAGTGATACATGAAGACAATCAAAGTTGCCTAAGTTTAATTGAAGAGGAAAAGTTGTCAAACAGAACAAAGCACATCGATACGCGACGAAATTTTGTTAAAGACTACATCGAAAAGGGAATTATAAGGTGTACGTACACCAACGGACGAAATGCTGGCGGATATCATGACAAAGCCGTTGCCAACATCAAAACACGTGAAGTTTTTCGAGCAATTAATTAAAACAGTTTTAAAGGCCATTACTGGCCTCTTACTGAGTCAACAATTCGGCTCCAGCGGTTTCGATCCCGAGCATGGTCTTCATACTGTCTAAGACAATCTGAAGAGGCCAAGTCGTTCGGCCAGTCGTACAATATCGGGGATCTTCATCAGATCTCTGATCTCGATATTGTACAGAGCTCGGTAGGTACCATCTATTTCGCGTTTTGGACCGTAAATCACACGCATGATTCTTCTCTCAAATGTTAGGAGCCATCTCTTGTACTCTTTCGTCAGCGCCCAACTTTCACATCCAAACATAACAACGGGCCTGATCAACGCTTTGTAAAGCTTCAGCGTCACGGCACATGATAAAATCATAATTTAGAAAAAAAAAGTCTTTTAGTTGCACATTTTGTTCAAAGATAGAATTGTTTTACCTCGAGTATTACACAAGTATTTTGATAATCAGCTAAAACGCTTGATTATCAAAATAATTGGTTATATGTGAATCCAAATAAAGGAACTCATTATTTCGTAATTTTCTACTTTAAATACCAATATTTTAATTGATTCTTATATATAGTTCTTAGATTTAATCAATGAAGATGTTACCAACAAATGAGAAGTAAAATCTCACCTATGGTTCGGGAGTTTCATAAAGTTATAGATTTTCAATCCGGTAAGGTACGGTGGTTATTGCTTCAAGATATTCAGGTTAATGTGATACAGTATATGGTGAGGTCGTAATCCAATTCATCATTTAAAGTTTTGTTGCGTATAAACTTGTTTGAACCAGATGTTAACGGCATACTCAAGAATCTTACATAGCCATAATACAACGTCTTAATTGTTTCGAGGTTAAAAATATTCATTGGCCACCGCTTTAAAAACACAAATCATGAAAATTGTTTTTCGATAGGTTGATATACAGTCCACAATTTCACAGGAGGAAGTTCATCTCCAAGCGAGATAGCATGAATTAAGTTATTCTAGGCAAGCGAGACAAAATAAATTTCTCCTTTATCGTATGTGTATAGCAGATTGTATGAAAAAATATGTGAACATATTTTAGGTTAGGTATACTTCATAATTTTAAAACAGACATAAATATACTCGAGTTATACAAGATAAGCCATAAAAAATTGAGTACCTATTTAAAAATTTTAAAAGCTAAACTCAAATCACAACAAAAAAATTCAAAAGTGCTACAACCTACAGATAATAAATCGTTTGGAACGTTTTTCCATCTTTTCGAACAGAAAGATAAAAATCGTCTTCTTGTGCTAGACAATTTTTTTTTTTGGGGGTGTGGTTTTTTTCTGTTTGGATTAAATGATTTTTTCAACTAGTGAGCATCTTCTTATACAAGATGAAGTTTTCATTGAATACAAGTCAGCCATAAGTATTTCAATTCGAGTACTTCTAGCTGATCCTGGCATTTGTATCACCAATGGTGTCCACCATTCAGTAGATTTTAAGATTATCTGCAATTCGTTAAAATCCTGTATTACTTCAGCAACCCCAATAATGAAAATTCTAAAGATCTCAGGTTCAACATGGGACTTTGTGCTACCCTGGAGGTAGCTGTATTAATTTCTATCTTTTATTTCCTAGTTCAATAAACATCGTGATTACCCAAATAAGATTAAAGTCAGGCTACGAACTGTTTATAAAAACCCAAATTTCTACAGATGTTCCAATGTTTTGCAATGACAGATGGAATCAGGGCGTTTGGCAATATTTCTTTACAGCACCTCAGTTTGCTTGTGATTTTCAATATCCTTAATGAAGTTGCTGGTAAAATCAACAATTCAATTTCAATCATCACTCCGGTTATTTTCTATTTCTAAGAAAAATCTACTAATAATGTTAAGTTGTAATGCAATCAGGACCGCATATACAGCTGAATATATTTTCATCATACCATAGACAAATATCCCTTGTTAGGTTTGGTCGTAGCGGTGGAAACAAATAATTATATGCCCTTAAATAAGAATTTATATAGTTTACCCTGTCAGTTAATTTGCTCAAAATAATAATCATCTATAGATAATTATATCTATGGATTTGTGGTTAATTTCATTAATGACGAATAGCGATGGTGATTTATTAATTTTAAATATAGCCGGTCCATTTGTAAAAACTAGAGGCTGTACTATACAATTCGCCGTTTCGATGGCTATCGTTTTGAAATAGTAAGCGAAGGAAGAAAGGAAGAAAAAGGATGATCATATTACAAATATGGATGCTTTTGTATTCTGAGGAGAAGAAAAATTCGCAACAAAATACGATTGTGTTACTTCAACGGGCTTAAGGTAACAAATCATTAGAAGACCCATCTATATATGTATATTAAATTGGAAAGTAAATTGGAAAACTACTAAATAGTTGTATGAATTTAAGTCGAACAATAACAGAACAAAGTAGTACCTACTATGACAATTAATGTGACAACTGATTTGCTGCTAATTAACTAACCAACTTATGTTTAGCAAACGATACTAAATCTAAAATAATCCTACCATTCCCAATAAACAATGAAAAGGGAAATTCATATTTGATGGATTACCCTCTGGGTTGACCATCATCAGTATTTTTGTGTCCGAAATTATTAATATAAATTTCAGTATCCCTTCTTCAATCAAACATGTTTACCTTCTGAAAATTATAATGTATTCATCATTTTAATGTAATTAAATTTCAATTATCAAAATAAAAAATATAAAAAATTACTGCAAATTCAAAAAAATGTATTTTATTTTTTTAAATTAGCCTTAACTTAATCTAAATCTAATTTTAATCAGTATATATGTATGTTTGTACATATATATAGAAAAGCATATTTCTAATCCATCATGTTGATTGAAGCAGCAGAGAAAAACGAAATTAAATTAATTAAAATCACACAATTTTAAAATGTGGTTTAGCCAAATAAATGTAATTATTCTAAAATATTTATTGGGATAACATTTTACGGTGTGTGCAATATTAATTTGTACTTAAAAAATTAGTACCCCGCACTTGCTTCGCGAATATGTGTGTGTAGGTGGGACATTCCAATTAAATTAGAAATTAATAAACCATACAATATATTTATAATATAAGTTTTAAAAATTATTTTGATAAAATAGAAATTAATAAAAAATCGTTTTGCTATATACAATTGTTAAATCGGCACAAACCTTTCTGGAACAATTCACATAAAAACAATTGAAACACTAATAGATTCCTACACCAATCCGTAAATAAATAATTAAATTACAACATATATCTGAACTAGATAAGGAATTTATTTTAATAATTAATTTAAAATTACAGTTTTCATTTACCGACACATCCACAATTGTATGTGAAACGAAAACAAATGAACATAATTACATGACACTTAACCTTTCAATGACCAATTTATGTTTATCGGCTTTGAAACATTTTTTTAGAAGCCATCTATTGAGACTATTTAAATCTAAATATTTTGATTTTAATTTTTCGTTTATAGATGACAGCACCGTTCCTCCTCCTAAAGCTAATAAAATGCGTCATCGCGCATATTTAATAAAAAATTTATCTTTTCAATAATAATAAGTAGTTTTAAAGGCCCCTTACTGAGTCAACCATGAACGAACGTGACCGAGCCAGCGTACCCGCTCAGATCTTACTTCATATACAATATCGGGGATCTTCAGCAGATATCTGATCTCGATATTGTACAGAGCTCGGTATGTACCATCTATTTCGCGTTTCGGGCCGTAAATCACACGCATGATTCTTCTCTCGAATGTAAGAAGTCATCTCTTGTACTCTACCGTCAGCGCCCAACTTTCACATCCAAACATAACAACGGGCCTGATCAACGCTTTGTAAAGCTTCAGCTTCACGGCACATGATAAGTGTTTAGATTTTAGCAGTGGCCTGAGACGATACAAAGAACGACTACCAGCTGCCAGCCGCACTTTAATATCCACTGGTGGCCACTACTAAAATCTGGTGTGCCATTGTCCCTAAAACCAGAGATCAGGTATTTCGTTTTGGACTCATTGATCTAAATCAAGTATTTCTTTCACTCCGTTGCTATTCAGTCCAATCACGCATATGTCATGTGCATATGCAAGCACCTGATTGGACTGGCGATATAAGATGTTGTGCTGAGGTGTTTCAGTTTTACGAAAGATGTACTCCAACATGAGATTAAAGAGTATCGGGGACAGAGCATCTCCCTGCTTATTCAAAATCATAGCTAAATAAATTCACAGACAACAGCACTGGTTAGCTTATATTGAAAACAAAGCGCGAATTACTCAAATACCTCTAGAAAAAGCCTAAAGATTCCTAAAGTGTTGATCAACACGATGTCTTCAAATTTATACGTGAAATAGAAGACAATGTAAGTGTTATTAAACAATCGCGTGAGTATGTTCTATATTTTGATGAATATAGGTTTAATGCCATCGAAAATAATTTTTACTTTTTAGTATATTCCATAAATTTCAAATCGTAATGAATGATTTTCCAATTCCTTGTAATTAAATTCTTGATAAGGATTTGTTGACTGCTTGGCAATGTACTTGATCTCTCATCAACCAAATATTTGTGCTGCCAAGAAATCAACAAAATGAGAATGTTGATTACATCACCAAATTCCTGTGTCTATCTAAAGCAATAGTACCTGGCGTTATTTTTGGAAACACGGTTGTTGATAAATTACGCATTATCAATCAATTACAATTAAATTATTAAAAACGAGTGAGAGGCATGTTCAAATTGTATGCAACGACCTAATTTTTGATAAAATTCCATACTCCCATATACTTTTTCTCAAATCATGATCAAATACAGGCACGATTTTTTACCAATCATCAGCTCTTCGGCTACTTTGTCATGCTTAAGTTAAGAACAACGGAAATCCATCAAACGGGATGTTACAAAATAGGTTAGGTACTAAACAGTACAAAACAAGATGTTGAATGGCAATTGGATTCTAAATTGATGGCAGAAGTTCTGTAAAATGGTAACAGAAACGTAGTTATAGGCTCCTCTAATTAACCGATTATGATGAACTGTTATTAAATGATTTTGGTAAAGTTCTAAGACATGGCTAATTGGCGCGGAACTAGGCCAATTTTTCACGAATTCAAACTAATTATAAATACATATCTTTATTTTAAGCATACCTCTTTCAACGTTGACCTATATGAAATCGAAAGGACTACATACTTTAATTAGTCCATCTGCTTCAAAGTTGGATTAAATTTTACAATTTATTTTTATGTTTCCACACTCCAATGCAATGAAGGAAATAATTATTAGCCTAATATTTCAGGCTTGACGTAAAGACCGAAATCGTTTAACGGTAGAAAATTTGATAGCCGAAATACTAATTAAAGAAAACGTTTAATACGACTTTTATTTTATAATCCCATTTTCTTACAACAGTCCGAGCTTCATCATAATCGGTCAAATGAAGGCCTAGTTCCGTAGTCAAAAATTATTATGAAATCCCATTTCTATCCAACATGTGGAATTTCATCTTAATCGTGGTTTCATTCCATTGAGATACTTGTTCTGAAATATGCCATTGCAAACGGTTCCTCTACCGTATATATCGGTGACTCGTTGGTTCAGTTTGATTGCAATTATACATACAATCATGTACGTTCCTCTTTCCTATTAAGACAACACAATAGTCATCTGCTAATTTAAAAAAATTTCTATTTTGCTGAACGATCGACGATCGCCTAAGGTTATGCAGTGACGTCAATAATTTAATTCGAACTGCATACCAAGTTATCCTATCGTCGAAACCAGAAAACCTATACTTACTTAAGTGGTCTGCATGCAGAGTGGCGGTCTTAAGAACATCAGATATGCGGACACTGTAGTGAGTCTGGTCAAGACCAGAAGGTCTGCCCAAAATTGACGGAGAGAGCAAAGTGTTTCTACTGTAAAAAGGCAAACAACGCTTATGACCACTCACTGCGTAGTAAAGTGTGCACAGCATATAAACTGGCCTTGAACCTAACAATGAGAAAAACCGCATATGAGAAGTAATAAGGCCGATACTTACAATCTTAGGATTGTCCAAATAAACATGCAGAATGCAAAAGTTGTCGGACACGAAATCAGGCAATGCATTCAGCATGAAAATATAGACATACTCTGTATGCAGGAACCACATGCAGCAAAGGGTGAAATGAAAAGGGTATGGCGGCCACCGCGAGGATCATTACCGGTGCTGATAATAATATTTAATCAGCTACATCTTTAATAATGATCTAGAAGTTCTCAAAATCTCACAGTTTTGTAACACACATTGTGTCTGTGTTGAAGTAAGATCGAAGATAGGTAAATTTTATCTAGTTAGCATCTACTTCCAATATTCCGACGAACCATTCATATACGTACAAATGCTAGAAAGAATTCTGGATGGTCTAAAGAACCATCCAGTAATAATAACTGGTGACTTCAATGCCAGGTCCAAAGTTTGGCATGACAGGGAAACCAATGATAGAGGTTCTATCGTTGAAGAGTTTCTGACAAGGAGCGGCCTCTACTTGCTAAATGTAGTAGGACAGCCAAGTACATATATGCACAATGGGGAATCGAATATTGACTTAACCTTAATCACCGGGCGACTGTTGAGAAGAGTTTCTAACTGGTCAGTTAAAGAAAACTGGACTTCTAGTGATCACAGAGCCATTTCATTTAAATTGAACGAATCAGCCTTACTGAATGAGGTAAGAGCTGCTGACAAAATTCCACGATACGCTCTTAAACACGCAAATTGGGATAAATTCCATAGCACATTGGAGACAATATGGCAAGATCAGAAAGCAAAACTTGTCATTTCATCTCAAGAAGATGTAAATAGAGTTGAGAGTAATATCACGGCCTCACTCATAAGGGCCTGCAATAAGAGCATACCACGTAAATGTGCTGCCAAAATGAAACTGTTCTGGTGGACGCCTGAACTCTCCAAGAAGACAGTTCCGGTTCACAAACTAAGGAAGTTTTACCAAAGAAAAACGAATCCGCAAATTCGTTAGAGCAAAAAGCTTAATTATGCCGTACACCGTAATGAATACATACGAGACATAAATGAAACAAGCCGTAAAAGCTTGGAAAAATTCATAACGGAACATGGTAACGCATAACCTTGGGGTTTCGTTTACAAATATAGTGCTGGAAAGCTTAAAACTCCAGAGGTACTCAGTACTCTTATTGGCAGTGGTGGCCAAACAACTACGTGTTGGGAGGACACTACTAAATATCTGCTAAATGTTTTGCTACCCGATGATAGTGTTGAAAGTGACACAAATGCTCAAAGGGTGATTCGAGCTGCAAGTCTTATCACGCCAACCAATAGCGAGGAGCACCCGGCCTTGACAATGTTGAGGTCGAGGTGGTCCAAAGAGCTTGGCCTATTATAGGACCTAGCATTATCGATCTCATGAATGCTTGTCTGAATAAAGGAGTTTTTCCTAAAGCTTGGAAAAATGGTAAAGTCATAATTATAAGGAAGGGCGGCGATCGAGATCCGACCGACCCTAAAGCTTATCACCGATCATGTTGCTGCCAGTCTTAGGTAAATTACTTGAGAAATTGGTTACTGGCAGGCTGATGGACATTTTTCAGAGTAGCGGTAGATATAGTGAGAAGCAGTTCGGTTTCAGAGGAGGACGATCCACAGCGGACGCTATGGTTGAGATGGTCAACATAGTTAAAGGATCGAGCAACAAGTACGCCCTTGGTGTATTCCTAGACGTATCTGGTGCTTTTGATAATCTGTGGTGGCCAAGTATAATGAGGGAGTTGAAGCTGATGAGTTGCCCAGCGACTCTTTACTCCTTGTTGTACAGTTACTTCTCTGATAGAACCGCAACTGTAATATCTAACCATGGCACACTCTCTAAGAGTGTAAACCAAGGTTGCCCACATGGCTCCATTTTGGGTCCGCATCTCTGGAATTTGGTGTTCAACAGTAGCATGCATGACGAGATCCAAGAAGTAGTATTCGCGAATGATAAAGTTATGATCTTTACTGGAAATTCTAGACAGGCAATTCAGGAGGCTGCTCAGCGCGGCATTGACAGTATGGTTAAATGGTGTGATATTAATAAGATGGAGTTATCTTCCACCAAAACAGTGATGATCCAATTGAAAGGGTCACTCGATATAAGGAGACCACCCTTGGTGTATGTCGGAACCGAAAGGATGGCTTGGGAGTAGACTTCGACGAAAGACATGGTGTCACTACTCACGTGAAAAGGGTGGCAGAAAATAGCAAAAAAGTTTTCTACGCACTAAGAAGAGTTGCTAAAGAGACCTGGGGCCTGAAACAAGGCACACTCGCAACGATATACATACGAAGGCCTGGTGGTTGCGACCATGACATACGCTTGTGCGGGATGGGCCGACAGGATGAACTGTCACAGAACTCTATTAAGCGCTCAAAGACCATCGCAGAACTCTATTAAGCGCTCAAAGGCCAATTTTTCTTGGGATAACGAAGGCATACGGTGTGATTCCCATGGACATAGTACTTAACGAAAGGTTAATTAAGTACAAACTGAGGAAGAATCAAGAGTTCATTTATGGCAGTATGCAGTGGTAAGGCACACCAAGTGACCTATCGAACAAGACATCCCTCAAAAAAGAAATTCGTACAGAATCCATTAAAATCTGGCAAGACAGATGGAGGCAATCTGACAAAGGCAGAACTACCTTTAGTTACTTACCGAGTATCGAAGGTAGATTAGAGATGCGCCTATCCATAAGCGCCTCTTTTGCGCAAATGCTAGCTGGCCATGGAAAATTTGCTGATTACATGTTTAGACTTAATTTGACGGACACAAGCATGTGTGAATGTAGACAAGCTGCTGAGACAGCTGAGCACATTCTTTACGACTGCGCTCTGGCCACTGAAGGCAGAGAAGACATGATTAATGCAATTATCGCAGAATGGCCGGCAAGTAAGCTAGTGCTGATGGTGCCTGGAAATATCGCACATCTTAAAAGATTCTGTGACACTGTACTTTGTGGTAGGTAGGCTAAAGATCGAAGATTCATTTTAAGGTATTAAACAAATGACAACGGCATAGCCCGAAAATTTTATTTTAGTTATAAGGAGTTTTAGAAAGTAATGACACTAGGTTACAAACCTAAAGATTTTTAAATAATTGAATTTAGTTCTTGGCCTACGGACCACAAAGCTGAATAAAGCTTATGAGTATTTTAACAACTGACGCTGGATATACATTTATATCCAAGTAAATTTTTAACCAAGCATAAGCAATAGTAGAAAAGTATGCGCCTCCACGCGGCAGGGATGGTAACAGGTCTCGGACCTGGCTAAGCATACTAAACAGTACTGACATACAGAAATAGCACGACGGTTAGAATTGGATATAGGCACAGCCTGGATGCCATCCTTAAGCGAAAAACGTCCAACTTCAACAATGACAATGACTTACTTAAGTCCTCTCTGGGGGATATCCGACCAATTTTACACCGCCATTCAACCGCAGTAATATCATAATAATTTTTTCATATTTAAATAAATATACAAAACCTATAATTTGGAACACAGACATACACGCACAGAACATTTTTCAATTTTCAGCAGAATTTTTATATAAAACGAATTTTCCAATAATAAATCAATATATGTAC
Source organism: Tipula unca (assembly GCA_951394425.1). Lineage (NCBI taxonomy): Eukaryota > Metazoa > Arthropoda > Insecta > Diptera > Tipulidae > Tipula > Tipula unca. The sequence goes on from OX596380.1 coordinate 100,621,770, forward strand.
ATACATAATTTAAATTTGTATTGAAACGCAACACAATTGAAAACTAATGAATGCATTTATATGCTATCAAAATACTAGTAATTTATGAAAAGGTTCATTACCTATTTAAATTTGTATACAATATGTTCTTTTAATCGAATGAAATAAAGCATCGGACGGATACCTGCTTTTGGCTCTTAGTCTGTTGAAGTATCCAATTTTACTTCTACTACTATAAAACAGCTCCGTTGTCTCCGTATTAGAAGAAATCTAATGAATTAATTAGTTAACAGTATTTTTGTGGAAATTGTCTTTTAAATCAGCACTATAATTTATTTAAAGAACTACGAAATTTCAATCGACTGAACCAAAATAAATTATTGGAGTTATACAAATTAAACTAATTAAGCATCTCACTGATGTTTGTTACTGCTTTTCTGTTTCAATAATATATTTTAAACATTAACAATTTTAAAACCGATTTTTGTAAAAGAGTTTTTTAGATAGTTAAAATTAAAACTATGCAGAATAATAATAGTGGCCTAATTTTAAACCAAGCCAACATAATTCGTTTCCCCTACAAAATAATATACTTACTTACTTACACATACATAATTGTGATTTAAAGATATATAATAATAATAATAATGTATATGTAATAAAATTAGGTCACATCCTAGTTATTTCCATGGATTTTTCTTTCATCATGAAAAAGGGAAATAAACTAAAGCAACAAGTGTGTATAACTAAAAATAGAACAAGAATGGCTAAAAATAAAATTTCCGTGAAATCAAGGTTATCATTTTACGAAAAATACACGATTCGTACTCATTGAAGTTTTATTTTCGGAAAATGGTTCAACATTAATTTTGTTTGGTAGATTGATCAACTAGAAAACTAATTTAATGTTTAGACCTGTTTGACCATCATTTAATAATAAAACAAAATATTTTACATTTTTAAATCGAACAGGTTTTGTACGATTTTAGAAAGGTAAAATATTTCCTTTTAACTCAATCAACCAAAAAATGTAGAGATGTTCTGTTTTTGCCATCATCCGACATTTCTATAGAAAAGTATATATGTTCATAGATGCAAACAATAAAACTTTACTGAATTATGATTATTATTTGCTATGTACATCATTAGTATGGCAAAACCTAGCTAGACGATGGATTTTCTTGGAACGACAAGGAATGGTTCAACAGAAATTTTTTAAAAGTTTGCTGGCAAAATATATTACTATTCATAAAATCAAAGAAATTAAGTTTAAAAAATACGTCACAAAAACTTTGCTGTTAAAATTATCAAACACTTTGAAAATCAAAAACTGAACGACTCTGATTGTATATAGTATACCGTCTTTTTAGAAGGAATACAGTAGCCAAAACGATATACAATTTCTCAATACCACACAAGATAATTTTTCGTGTGCGGTTTACTCGTGCGTCGACTAAAATTTGGTATCGACACGTTTCGGCATCGTTTTTTTATAAAATTATATTTACTATAATTTTTGATAAATAATAGTATAAAAAATTTCTCAATACTAAATTTTAGTCGACATTGCGAAGTACTCACATAGTAATACACACGAAAAACTGTTCTACATCACCACTAGACAGTTTTCCGTGTGTTTTACTATGTCACTGCTGGGCAAGGTCAACTAAAATTAGGTATCGAAATTTCTATTTCGAAAAAAATTCCATTTACTATAATTATAATAAACAAAAATATTAATCACAGCGCAAAAATATAAACTCGTAAGCCTAAACTAATTACGATTGATATTTACCATGTAAATGGAGTTCAAATCCGAATTATGGAGCCTTTAGATTGAATAGCTGTGAATGTTCACCTAATATGATTTATTAATAATAATGTTAGTTTAAAAGCTATTTGTAACTTATGTATCATTATTTTTAGGCCTTAAAACTTAAATCAAAATGATTTAATAACTTCGTTATGGTTAATACAATGAAGCTTATAAAATTAGTAAGCTAGTTGTCGATGGAAGTAGTTCGTGTGGAAAATGGTAGCCGATTTCTCAAGTCATGTAAATAGTGCGGCAACTTTTAGTTCGATTTAAAAATATATATTAAATAAAAATGCAACAAATATTTTTAAACTATTAGTACTATATTTTCGAGAGTACACCTTCTGATTAATAATGGAATACATTCAAATGACTGCCTTGTCTGGATCGGCATACCTTATTCTGTCAACCCAATTTTTCAGTACATTTTCAATCGTTTGATTCTCTATAATTCACCAATAGTCACTTAATCGTCTCTAGATGATTTGTATAACATTTTTCCTTGACGGGCCCACCATTGAATAATAGTCCAACGGAGTCAAATCGCAGCTCCTTGGCGGCCAGTTGACATCACCATTATGTAACGAGCCCCTAGAAATAAACTCCGTTAACAGAAAATGCCGATAAATGTAATTAACCCTTTGCAGCCATTAACCCGCTAGCTGAAATCGGTAATGGGGTGAGTCGATGAGTTAAACATTTAACGGCGTGAGCTAGCTGCATTCAATTGTTTGACACTACATCACCAACAGTAATCAAATTCAGACCCCCCCTTTTCCCTTATGAAAAGAATTAATTCATAATTACATATTTATTTCATCACAAATAGCATATATAATGATTTAACTTTGCACTCATACTGTTATAATTTCAATTCAAAAATGTGCATAATTACTTAATCAAAATTAGAATATATATAAAATAAAAACTCACCCAGTACATGAACCAGCAAAGCGCTTTACGGGAGCTGCAAACTAGGCTAAAATACTTAGAAGAACCAAAAAAATATAATACATGCAAAAATTCACTATAGAATTGAAACTAACAGCACATGCAATTAATAAACACTAAAAAAAAAATTTGGGAATTTAGAATTATGTCTATCTTATATTATATATACATTGTTAAATTAAAAAAATTAATAAAGATGGTAAATATTAAATGTAATATTATCACTAATATGATGACATGACCACGATTTTTATTTTGTACACCAGTTGGTTTGGTATTCATCCATTGAACCAAATTGTTGGTTATAACAGTGGTTGACTGTTGTTGTGGCGGTAGTGTATTCAAAGAAAAAAAAAAAAAACCGCTCAAATACGTCACCCACCGTCTTATGAAAATTACTATTTACAGCTAGATAGTAGCTACACAATGCACCGTTAGTCGTAAATGGCCTTTTATAGAGAAGGTGATGTTACTGCAGATGTATTCGAATATACTGTTCGATTGTTTCTTTACAGCAATAGATTCATGCACTCTTCCTGATGCAACTGGGATTTCACAACGTTTTTATAACCTTTAATAAAATTATATTTCCAATGAGGTTACCTCTTGGTGGAAAGATGAAAGATTCACAACACTTACCCGTTTAAGGGATGCTAAAAAACGTGATCTATTAATTAATTCACTTATTTTAGTATGAAATTTTTTTAAACTATAGCTAGTAGCTACACAATAGATTTTATCAAATAGATTTGACCTATTTTGATAAGAACAAATTTTGTTTGGTTTGCCGCACAGTTTCACTCGTGTACAAAATATTTATGACTGAATAATAAAAATCAGTTGACGGTTGATCACCATAAAATTGAATGATTTTCGATTTATTGATGATTGTTTCGTTAAGTATAGAAACCAGGGATGTGGACCGTTTCATTCGTGGGGAAACCTACCCCTGAGATGTCTTAATTCCGGGAATAAAAAAATTAAGTTATTCACTTTGGATATCTTTAACATGGTAAACACCAAGGTTTTTACCTTGTTCATCACTGACCTGGAATGCGACTTTGCCAACGTTTTTGATTATTCGAGCTTTAGTAGTTCTTGGTGCCAACTTTGCAGAGTATTGTTTACTAGCATCACTTTGCGTAAAGTTTTTCACGTACACGGTATCTCCGGGTTTGAACGTGCGTGGGCGAGTGCGTAAATTATAGTATCTGGCACTATTTTCATGCGATTTACTAAGATTGTTTATAGCATTTCTTCGAACTATACTTAATTTATTGGCATTGTTGTTAATGGAAAAATAACCATCTTCGGTAAATCCAAGTAGTTGATAAAGTTCATATTCTTTCCCATGTAATATTTGATTATTTCCAAAAATGACAAAATGCGGTGAATAGCCAGTACTACTATGCTTAGAATTGTTTAGGGCAGACTCAAATTCAGCCAGATGAACATCCCAAAGACGTTGGTCATCCTTAATATAGGAGCGGATAGCTGACAAAAGCGTGCGGTTAACCCTCTCAGAGGCGTTACTCTGAGGGGAGTACTTTGGAGTTAAGACATGATTTATGCCAAATTTATCTAGAAATTTTTTAAAGAGTATTGAGCAAAATTGTTGTCCGTTATCAGTAAACAATGTTTGTGGTACCGAAAATCGGAAAAACAGTTTTTCTAAGAAATTAATGGTTGATTGAGCAGTAGCCTGGCGAAGAGGTTGCAAACAAACAAAACGGGATAGTTTATCTAGAACGATTAAAATGTAACAATTGCCTAATCTAGACCTCGGATATGGTCCTAGGAAATCTAGATATAGAAATTGAAATGGTCGGAAAGCATCTTGAAAGGAACCCATCAATGGTCGCGTAATATAATTCACGGGTTTGCAAGTTTTACATATAATGCAACTTTTAATGTAACCTTTGACGTCCTTAGTCATTCCAGACCAATAAAATTGGCGCTGTAAACGATCTAATGTTTTAGCAATTCCAAGATGTGCGGATGTAAGACTATCATGCGCCCGCATTATTAATTCCTTGCGCATTGAAATTGGTACAATTAACTTCCATTCGGTTGGGATCGTTTCGTCATAAACAGAACCCGAGTTAAAGTTTATGAGCAATTTGCCGTCTTCAAGCTTTACATTTGTTGAGTCTGTGTTATTATCTAAAAGCTTCTGAATAAGCGTTTGATATTCAGTGTTATTAAACTCATCGGAAGACAAATCAACATAAAGAGGATCTGCAAATTTATAAATTTCTTTTTTTAATTCCGAGACACCTTGTGCAATTAGTTCGTCGGAATTTATCCTAGATAGGGCATCGGGAACAATATTTTGTGAACCACTTCGATGTAGAATTTTAAATGAAAAAGGCTGGAGTTTCAGTGCCTACCTTGCTAAACGACCGGCGAGATCACGCTGTGACATAAGCCATTTCAGTGCCGCATGATCAGTGACCACCGTAAAATTGTATCCTTCGACATATGCGCGGAAAACCTTTATTCCATGCACTACAGCGTAGCATTCTAATTCCGTAATGCTATATTTTTGTTGTGTGGCATTAAGTTTTTTTGAGGCGAGAGCAATTGGGTGTTCTTGTCCATCTACGTCATACTGGGTTAACACACTACCTATTCCTGTACTACTTGCGTCGCATTGGATGAAGAATTCTCTTGAAAAATCAGCATGTCGCAAAACTGGGGCTGTTGTCATGGCGTCTTTCAATGCCTCAAAGGCCATCTGAGCTTCTGTGGACCATTTAAAATTCTTTTGTTTCTTCAATAGGTTAGTTAAAGGGGTAGCAATGGTTGAATAATTTTGAATGAACCTACGATAATACCCAGTCATGCCAAGAAATTGCCTGATTTTTCTAACGGTTTTGGGGGCAGGATAATTCGCAATTGATTCGATTTTGCCAGGATCGATTTGTAGACCACCTTCTCCAACAATATAACCAAGAAACTTAGTGGATTTGAGAAGGAACTTGCTTTTGGTGACGTTAATGGTAAGTCCTGCCTCTCGTAACAATCGCCTGACTTCTTTGAGAAGAGATAGGTGCTCTTGAAAAGTGGCAGATGTAATAAGCAAGTCATCGAGGTAGACGAAAATCCGATCATGGAGATGATATGGAATTACCCGATCCATTAGTCGGCACATTCGTTGTGGGGCATTGCACAACCCGAAAGGCATTACCGTGAATTGGTATAATGGACGACCGGGCACCGTGAAGGCAGTCTTATCCCTTGAACCTTCATCTAGAGGAATCTGCCAAAACGCGTCTTTTAGATCGATACTAGATATAAATCTTGTTTGATCTAGACGGCTTAACAGACCCTCTATATTAGGCAAAGGATAAGAATCCTTACGAGTAGCCTCGTTTACCTTTCGAGCATCCAAACACAATCGAATCTTTCCATTGGCCCTACGGACCAATGTAATCGGGGAATTCCATTCACTCTCACAGCTCCTCGATTACCCCGAGAGCAAGCATCCTATCGATCTCGCCGTACAGATCGGATTGGACGATAGGAGAAACAGGGTAATACCTTTGTTTAACCGGTACCGCGTTGTCCACCAAATTAATCTCATGGAAGGTTTTCGTCGTGCTTCCCAAACCGAGAACTTCTGAAGATGGAAAGGTTTTAATAATTTCCTCTACCTGCAACTTTTGGGTAGCATCCAGATCATGAACATTGCTTTTTCCCTCAATTTGTTTGCCATTAGTAAGATTCGACGTAAGTTGTGACACAATGGTAGGAGCAATGCCGAATACCTTCCAAAAATCAATACCTAAGTATAGTTTTTCGGACAGATCTGGTGCCAAAGTGAATTTAAACATTTTTGTAATTCCATTGAAAGTTGTTGGTAGAGTAACATAACCAAGTACTTGTTTTTTCTGGCCACTGGCAGTGTGCAAAAAGGACGGGCGTTCACAGATTTTGATGCTATGTCTTGAAATAAATGCCTCACATCCATTTCCGAGTACGCTGACGTTAGCGCCACTATCCAAAAGTCCATCAAAATTTTCGTCCAATAGCTTAATGTTTGATCGAGGTCTACCATCATTTGAATCATATAGTATAGAAGATGTTACTAATTTTTTAAAAAGTTTTCGTCGTTGCCAATAATCAATAGTCCGTTTTCGGTGTTGTGATGGTATTATAATACCTTAATTTACGATAACGATAATTAATTACGATAATTTACGTTCTCCGGAATGTTACTTTCTGATTTTGATCCACCCAAGTGTTCATGGCGGTTGTCTCCTTCTGCGGACCGGGATTCGTTATTGTGGACTTCGGTGGATGACCCATCCCAGTAACAGGATCCACCTTTTGCCGGTTTCCCGAATAAAGCTTACATCGAGGACACACAATTTCATCAACATTTGGAAATCCACACTTTTTACAAAACTGATGGAGTAAAATTTCAAATGGGCATTTAGAAAAAAGGTGTCCAGGTGCGGCACAATTCCAACAGTAAATTGACGAATGAGTGGTATTAGAATATGTATTGGGTGTATATGAGTTATTCTGGAAGGTCGGTTTCTGGTATGTTTTATGAAAGACGGCGGCAACATCTTTATGTAGTGTATTTAAAGGATTTTCTGAAACGTTTACGGGTACATCAGTTACATTAAAGTGATACATGGCCGGGTTTGGTGGTAAATTTTCGGTTGATTGCCTTTGGTACATACTAGGAAATGTCTGAGAAGCTGTATTTTCAGTACGCAATATTTCGTGAACTTCAGGTTTTCGTTGATGACTACGTGGGGCTGGTTTTTGTAAATTAAGTTCGGGTACAAAACATTCTTCATTCCACAGTTCTTCGAGCGATCGGCATCGTGTAAGAATTTGCTCTACCGTAATAAATGACTCGTTATTTGTAAAAATTTTAAGACCCGGGCGCATATTCTTACGAATAATGCGGATAAATTCTGCATCTGAGTATGGAACAAGTAAAGATCCGGACAACATATACATGTCACTGAAGTAAGACATAAATGATTCATTAGTTTCCCATTGTTGAATGCGACGATCAATTTGGGATTTAATATTATCATCTGTTCTTGAATCTTGGAAGTATCATTGCATTTCGTTCCGTAATTGATGCCAAGTAATAACTACATTAAAATTTTTACGAATAAATGCCCAATACCATTCTGAAGCTTCTTTTTCCAAAATAAAACCAAGTTCTTTAACCAGGCGAAATTGTGGAATATTAAAACTGTTAGCTAGGTATTCTACTTGGAATAGAAATTTATCCACGCCCCTATCTTTTCTTTCGCCATTGTACTTCAGATTCCAGTGTTTCAGTGATATAAGCTTGGAATTATTTGTGTAATCCACATTAGAGGATGAAACTGAATTTGACACTGGTGGAGTATTTGAAAATGTATTTTGCGGATACGGAAAGTGCGATGTGGTCATAACAGGTGGAACATTCGTTGGAGTGATTCCATTTGGACACCAGGGGGTTGAAATTATGGGTTGATTTGACGCGATTGGTGAATTATTTCGGAAACTATTAACAGAATCGGATGTAGAATTAGATCGGTTTAAGTTTGTTGTTTTCCGAAAAAGATGGTTTGCATTTACCGATTGAAGTGATAATTGTTCGGGATTTATTTGATTTGCGTTATTGGTATCATTGTGTTGAGGAATGGTGTACTGAAATTTATTTGTTTTGAAATCTTCAAATTTAGCGGTTAAATCTCGAATCAACTCATTAACTCTCTGATATTCAGATGTTGTATTACTCTCTGATTGAGTTGAAGAACATGGTGTGGTACAACGAGTCGAAGAAGCTCAACTATCGACTTTTATAGGATCTTGAAACTGAACCTTTTTAGGTGGTTTAAGACCCAACACCTTTAATTTTTGTAACATTTCCTCCATACCAGACAACTGCTGACTTAGGTTTTGGGTTGCCAATTTATCGGCTTGAAGCAATATATCAGTTTGCTGAATAATTTCTGAAGTAGACGGTAAAGTTGCTGAAGGTTGAACATCAATAACACTCTCAGGCTCTTTAGAACTAGATTGTATATTGGAAATATTTTCAACTATAGACGGTTTAATTTGAGTTTGTGATGTATGTTGATCAGTTTCATAATCACTGGAATCATCCTCAGGTAAGTCTTCGAGCGAAAAATTATGTGCGAATTCCCTTATTGAATCTTCGGTTAAACTAACATTATTCGAATTAGCTTCCATAACCAAAGATAAAAGTTTTTCACATTTGTCTATTGCAGATACAGCAAGATCTTTTGCAACTCGAGACGAATAAATACGATTTAATCGACCTTTAATATGTAATAATCGTGATTCGACTTTTGAAATAATTATTTGTTCATTATAATGTTCGGTTAATAAAAGTTGAACTTGCAATAATTTCCGATGACAAACGTTTACTTCCCGAAGTGGATTTTTACGAGCATTATATGAGCGCGATGTGAAATTAATACCGGTGTCTGTAATTCTTTAGTAATTAGTAATTTCAAAGTATCATATTGTTCTAGAGCCGATTCTTTTAAATTCCGAACTTCACATTCGACCAAAAATTCATCATGTTCAAGATGATCGATAGTCATGGTTGGAAATATAAGGATAACACCAACAACAACAAAAAATAATAATATATAAGAATAATAATTTCTAATCCAAAAAAAACAATTTGTATACGATATACTATAATAATAGTTAAATAAACAATTAATGATTAAAGAAAAATCAAATGAAAATAATTATAAAAATGAATAAATATTAAAACTCAAAATAATATACAATCGTTAGGATAGCATATAAATTAGGGTGGAAAGGTCTGAATACGAACCGGGGAATGCAGCATCAAGAAAAAAAAGAGAAATTAAATAACTGATTAAGTATACTACAAAATTCAAGAGTAAAGCTGGAAACTTTTATTCAACCGTATTAGACGAGTAAAAATTTGCCATAGAATAAACTATTGAATTTTTTTTTTTAAATAATTAAATGAATTGAACTTTAAGGCAAAAGAGTTCCCATTGAATGATAAAATATTAACTAATTATCAACATCAACTATATAACTGTCAAACTTAAACGAAAGTGAAAATTATTTAAAGAGGTTAATCAGCTCTTCGAGTACATAAGATCAACTAAACGTTCACTTTTAATTAAAGGACACGTCTAATTATAAAATATTATGAACTGTTAAAATTTTTCTGCTAAGCCCAAATTTCTTATCAACAATTGACATTGGATTAAGAAAATAACGGTTTAGTCGAAACTGTTCTATATTCTATGAGAAAAAAACGAGAAAAAAAAATTAAATAAATCTTGTATATTTTCTACAAATCACTTTTGGAAACTGGAAACGTTGTTATAAATGGAAATTGAAAATTGAATTGAATTGTTTTGAATTGAAAATACAAAAAAATTACTTTCCCGGCCTGTTACCAAATTCAACATTTACAAAAATGAATATTTAGTTGTAAAGCAAGGTAGTAAAGAATAAATTGAAAAGTTTCCAAATGTGATGATAATAAAAATTGTGTCACTGTAACGAACTTACATTAACACATCTATAAGTGAAATTCGTGCCAAAGCACGAACCCTTAATTTGGGCGCCACTGTAGCGAGCCCCTAGAAATAAAGGCCGTTAACAGAAAATGCCGATAAATGTAATTAACCCTTTGCAGCCATTAACCCGCTAGCTGAAATCGGTAATGGGGTGAGTCGATGAGTTAAACATTTAACGGCGTGAGCTAGCTGCATTCAATTGTTTGACACTACATCACCAACAGTAATCAAATTCAGACCCCCCCTTTTCCCTTATGAAAAGAATTAATTCATAATTACATATTTATTTCATCACAAATAGCATATATAATGATTTAACTTTGCACTCATACTGTTATAATTTCAATTCAAAAATGTGCATAATTACTTAATCAAAATTAGAATATATATAAAATAAAAACTCACCCAGTACATGAACCAGCAAAGCGCTTTACGGGAGCTGCAAACTAGGCTAAAATACTTAGAAGAACCAAAAAAAATATAATACATGCAAAAATTCACTATAGAATTGAAACTAACAGCACATGCAATTAATAAACACTAAAAAAAAATTTTAGGAATTTAGAATTATGTCTATCTTATATTATATATACATTGTTAAATTAAAAAAATTAATAAAGATGGTAAATATTAAATGTAATATTATCACTAATATGATGACATGACCACGATTTTTATTTTGTACACCAGTTGGTTTGGTATTCATCCATTGAACCAAATTGTTGGTTATAACAGTGGTTGACTGTTGTTGTGGCGGTAGTGTATTCAAAGAAAAAAAAAAAAACCGCTCAAATACGTCACCCACCGTCTTATGAAAATTACTATTTACAGCTAGATAGTAGCTACACAATGCACCGTTAGTCGTAAATGGCCTTTTATAGAGAAGGTGATGTTACTGCAGATGTATTCGAATATACTGTTCGATTGTTTCTTTACAGCAATAGATTCATGCACTCTTCCTGATGCAACTGGGACTTCACAACGTTTTTATAACCTTTAATAAAATTATATTTCCAATGAGGTTACCTCTTGATGGAAAGATGAAAGATTCACAACACTTACCCGTTTAAGGGATGCTAAAAAACGTGATCTATTAATTAATTCACTTATTTTAGTATGAAATTTTTTTAAACTATAGCTAGTAGCTACACAATAGATTTTATCAAATAGATTTGACCTATTTTGATAAGAACAAATTTTGTTTGGTTTGCCGCACAGTTTCACTCGTGTACAAAATATTTATGACTGAATAATAAAAATCAGTTGACGGTTGATCACCATAAAATTGAATGATTTTCGATTTATTGATGATTGTTTCGTTAAGTATAGAAACCAGGGATGTGGACCGTTTCAATTACGGCTGATAATCCGATTTTTTAAAATACAGCGCAAAACGTCAATTTAAGGTTGGCTGTGTGGGCAGTGAAGTTGAAACCAAATATCGGCCAAGTTTTCCTCTTCAATCGTAAAGAATAAAAAAATAGTTAATAAGGAAGGCCATTGATTGCTACTGCAATAAAACAATTGCACACTAAAATTAGAATTTCTCTAGGTTTTTACCTAGATGATAGAATCCAGTAGGCTTCTCTATTTTGAATAATAAAAAACAAACAAAAAATTTAGGTATAAAATAAACATGTGATATGTGATGTTTCAATTATGTAGCTCAGTTTGTTAAGAGTAATACAATTTTAAAAGTTTAAATATTAAAGTGTGTGATTAGTAATATAATATTTAATTAACAAATGGAGGCAATTCGAAAATGAAGCAAACTTTTTCCTAATTCAAAGTGTTCTATAAAGCTACAGCAAGTTTCAGATTATGTTAAGGATCGTTTGCCACAATCGATTAAGGAAAAAGATAATTTATATATTTGTTCAACCTGCGAATCAAATATTAACGAAAAATTCAAACAGAGTCATCACCATTTCCGGAACCATCAACATCACCTGTTACACCGGAAACAATCGCTTCTTACGCTATTTCTGGTAGTAGTGGCAGTGAAGAGCTTTATTTAGATGATACGACTGAAACAAATTAATAAGATATTGCCAGTTTTTGACAAGTCGCCAATATACCCGAATAAATTAGAAACCAGAGAAAAACATTTAACATCGTTAAATCGTATCATCATCCTCAACATCTTTGGTTACTGGAATCGAGCCTTTGATCAACCAATGACAGACCAAAGGAATTCTGCTCTATATACGATCAATTCATGCGACAAATGAAAAACAAATTTGCAATTTAACAAAGACAGTTATAACACTGTCAACGACAATAGCGACAGTAACTTTTCTATTGAGCTTATCTATAAAGGGATTTTTGTATCATGGCTAATAGCAGAGCCACCTATATACAGAGCCGTAAGGTTAAAAATTGAGCTTTTTCTAGAGGAACTAAAATTGACGAAAAAAACATTTTTTCCATACAAAACATATGAAAAATTAAATTTTTTGTGGTGCGATATATTTCAATGAAAATGTCGATGGGTTAAGTATTTTAACATTGAAATAGAATCTACAATTATCATTTTATGATTGATTAAAAACCTGATCAAAGAAGTTGTTTAATTTTTATTATATTTATTAATAAAATTTCTAGAAAAAAAAGCATTTCTCCATTAAATTGATATAAATACACACAAATACCAACGCAATAAAATTAAACTGCAAGACTAAAAGTGAAAACAGTAAAAGTGTAGTTGTGTTTCCTTTTGAATTATATTTTTGTGAACAAAATAAAATACTTAAAGGGTATTTCAATAAAAGCTGCATGATTTTGTTTGAATAAATCTCAAACTAATTTCGCTTCAAGTTCAACGTAAATTTTTGATTTTAGAATATAAATATAACACCATGACTATCACAGTTCTTCAAGCACGGTTCTATTTTATTTTGGTAATGTTTAGTTAAGCATTTGTGCATAATGATGGTTCTAAAAAAATTGTGCAGCTGTTATTGGAACTCCCTGTTGTAAGTTGTCAACATCACAATTTTTTTTTCTATCGATCGATGCATATGTTCTCTTTTTAAATTTTACGCTATTTCGTGAATCCAATTTTGATTTTTTTCTATTGCGATCTCAGCCAATTAGAATAATTTGGTACTCTATCCCTTTTCCCGATTTCGCTACAAGGTAACGAAATAGAAATATGTGGTGATACATTTTCAAATGTATGAAAGGAAATAGAACGATGCTTTATTCGAGCATGCTGCGATCGCAATAGAAAAAGCGAAATTAAACAAAGAAAAAGTGTGAGATTTAATTCTTAAAAAAGAGACAAAATCATCGATCGAAAGGATGACAATATATGTTTTATTTAATTATTTTACCTACACATTCAAATAAATTCATGTTTACATAAATTTGATAAATTCATATTTAATTTTGATTTAATGTTTATTAAATTAATAAAAGATTTAAGGTTCTGACTTTCAGATATGTCCTGCTTCAATATAGAATATAACTCCATAAAGTATTTATCGAAATGAAAGATTTAACTTTTCATTGATGAAAAGTAATTCGAAAATGCTCATTTTTACATTGATTCTTATGGGATAATGCAAAAAGTAGTTCCTCTAGAAAAAGCTCGACAAAAAACATGGCTGATCCTTACGGCTCTGTATATATAGGTGGCTCTGCTAATAGTGCATCTAAACAATAATTATCATTTCAAAATAAAATTGAAAAGATAAAGGTGTAATGTTTTAAATATTTCTTCTTCTTTTAAAATGGCTAAAAATAATATCGCTTTGTGAAGACTCCATAAATGAAATAATTAATTATTTTTTTACTCAATAGATGATAGCGTTAAGTTTCTTTGATAATTTCTGAATTGAAGGAAATTGAGTTTTGTTTGACGTTATTTATACAATGTGAGAATCCTGAACGAAAAAATTTAAGGACATTTGTGGAAGAGCTCTTGATCTCGTTATCCAAACGTAATCAAACCATAGGTGGTGCGTATTTTAACATACTACCTACATACTTTCTTTATGATTTGTATAAGAATGTAAAAAGCGATGTATTTTTACAATAATTCAAGCAGTTGTACATTATACCTAAATTTATACTTGGCTAATTATTTGTGTAACAGGTAACACATTCACTCCATTAAATTAAATTTCTTAATCAAATATGAGACATTTTACAATTTATTTAATTGAAGTATGATTGTCCCAATCAACCTTATATGTATGAAGTTTATTAGTTCAAATGCCTTTTTTGCTGTTGTCAGATTTTGTAGTTGGTCGCTATTCAATTTTACTGTTGGAATATTTTATTGATTATTATATAGGTAATAATTTAAATTTATGAATATATAATTTTTAATTTGATTACACATTTCAAAAATCTGATTTCCAAATAACAATTTGTTCTATTCAATAAATCTATGTTTTCTGATATAATAGGAAATTGAATTTTTAGAATAATTGGTCATTAGTATTCTCGTATAACAGATAATACTCTCATAGCAAAGTTGCTAAGAGTATCATTTTGACGATTTTTTGTTTTGAGATTCTTGATGTGAAATAAAACAATTTCTTATAAATTGGGTACAAGGTTTATATCCCAGTTAGTTTGTAATCTAATAAATTAATTGCTTATTAAATGTTTTTGATATGAATCCTCATTTTTTTGTATTTTGTACGTGCAGTTTGAATCCGTTTGATTTGATAGTTTGGCGGATCAAAATCAATTATATATGTACGATTTATCGTTGGAAGCCAGTATATCAGTACGTTGGTTGGGCTATGCTTCAATTCGTGTAAATGGACTCGGACGGGAGGTCAACAGAGACCAATTAATACGCGAAACACAAACGTAAAAAAATAATGCCACAACTTGTGAGCAATTTTTGTATATGGTAAGGAACAAAGAAGGGCATCGAATTATAATGAAGGAAACTGGCGCGTATGACTTTGTGATCACCGTTTGCTGGTCATTGCTTATTATTCCATATACGCTTTCACACATAATTGCTCAGTTTTTGGCAAATAAAAATTATTTACCGATAAGTGACCGAAAATTAGATTTGTTTTAACTGGAGATTTTAATAGAGTATATGAAACTTTAGGAATTTTTAAAATTAGAGCCAAAATCAATTTGGACATTTCAAAATATGAAACAAATCTAGGAATTCGAAAAAAATTTGAGTAAAATTCTACAAGAGCTTTACTCAAAAAATACAGAGCGACAAAATTTGAAAATTATAAAAGCTTTAAAGTTTGATTATCAGCCAGATTTTAATTGTTCTCATTTATTGCTTTAACGGTATGTGATCGGAGAGTCGAACTCACTTAAAATTAAATTAAGAAATAAGTTTGGAAAATACTAAAGATATGATCTATGAACTATAGAGTCGTAATGAAAGTTGACAAATTGAAGATTGGAGCAAATTGAGCTTTTCCAAATTGTAAGTAAATTTAAATCCTTCCGTATTCTTGAATAAGTCGTAGAGGAATAAATTAAATTTGACTTGGAAAAGCATGTAATAAATTTGCAAAAGGATGAAACTGGTATATACAAAAGTCACAATTTGTTCAATACTAAAAAAATGTATTAAATTAAATAGAATTTTAGAATTGCTAAATTTAAATATTAGAATATTCGGCAAAATCAAGCGCGAGTCATTCTATTATTTGTTGTTATATTCTTCCAAATCAATTCTTCGTTGCATCCTAATTATTTATTTTTACATCTCGTTGGTTCTAATCGCTGTTTCCTTAATTTTTTTTAAATTTAACTTAAGTTAGCCTTTCACATCGCCAAATTGCAGTGGCGGAACTTCAAATGTTGTCCTGCCGCATAATATATAAGGTATAAGTCCCCTCTATAGAAGAAAACATAAAACCATGAGGGGATGTGATTCGTGAAACCAGAAACATACTATATTGAAAATTAAAGGCATACGTCCTAGTTGGGTTGTTGGGTAATGTCTCCTTGGTAAATTTTGTATGTTCATTTTTGGTTTTACGTTTGGCGAATCCACTTAACTCATCTCATAGGTATATTAATGAACTTTAGACACTGATGTAAGTGTCAAATTATAGATAATAATTCACTGTCCGTTATCTCTAAACTATCCAAATTGAAAATTTATAAAATTAACTCATCCCCAACGGTCAATAAAATAGATTTTCCAATTCTAAGTAATATAACTTGACTCAAATACATGGCTAACGAACTTCTCAAAATATGTACCCTGTATAAATGATTGTAATCGAGACTAAGTGATCAACATTTTTTGTGTGGTTCAATGTAAATCCTCGTCGTTGATGGATGTCTATAGGTAGAATTAATTGATAGATAGTTTACGCAGGTAGATTAATATCTAGGCCGACTTTAATTTTTAATAATTAAAACATTTATTTACTCAACAAAGACTTACATAAATATTTATCTTTTTACATTTAACTTTTTGGAAGCTAAAATGTAAAAAACACACTTTAAACTACGATTTTAATAATTAAAAATTAATTAATTAAGCGGAAATAGTTTAAAGAGTGATACGGTCACCCCATTGAACGATTCTACACACAATAGTAATGTTATTAAATTTGCAAAAACAGTGAAGATGGCAAGCGATTTACAGTTGTCGATTCATGGTCTTTGCCAGGTCTTTGTGACATTCTCAACAGTAGCGTCGGATGTGTTCATAAAAGAATAGCTACAGAAACGTATTTTGATTATATAATTCGTTAACACGATTCACAAGTAAAGTTTGGTAACCGGTTGAATTATCGCAAGCAATTTTTTGTATGAAATTCATTATAGGAAATTTGTCGCAATCAATTCAACGCGATAACAATTCATCGCGACAGGAATTCATCGCGCGATGGCAATTCAGTCCGAAAATTAATTATTAAATTATTATAAAATTTGACATGTTGGATGTAAAATCGGCCACGGAAAAATTTATTTCTTGACTATAGTCATATATGACAGATATAAACATATCGGATATAAATGATGTTTTAAAGGTATGGAAAATGACCAACGGAACTAGCCTAATCCTTGACCGATTGACCCAAAACTCGACATGTTGGATGGAAATAGTGTTTTTAAGTGATTTTTGATTTGAAAAAAGTGGAATTAAATATTTCCGGGACAGATTTGCATTCAGTTGAAAACAAAAACAAAAAAGGTTTAAATTAAAAGGTTTAATTAAAGGTTTAAACAAAGGTTTAAATTAAATTAAATTTACCTTTACAGAAATAGCCTATAGTTTTATTCCAGTTGACCATATTCCACAATATGACACAAAAATAATTTTTTAGTCCCCACAATTAGTAAGATTCTAGAACTTTATCCAAAATTTTAATCCAACATGCCGGCGGATGTCAACAGGATTGGTTAAGAAATAGCTCAGTTAAGTTTCAGTATATATAGGTAAGCCAGAACTTCATTTTAAAATCATTTTATAATCCCATTGCCCTTCAATATGATGAGTTTTATCAAAATTAGTGATCCAGAAAAATCAATTTAAAATCGAATTTCCATCCAATATATTGAGATTTATCCTAATCGATCAAGAAATACCCTAATCCTAATAATACCCTAATGAACAGTTTTAAAGGCAATTACTGGCCCCTTACTAAGTCAACTATTAGGCTCCAACGGTTTCGATCCTGAACATGGTCTTCATACTGTCTAAGACAATCTGAAGAGGCCAAGTCGTTCTCTACATCGTGGAGCCATCGTCGCCTGCAACGACCTCTGAGCCTACCATATGGTGGCTCTCCTTTCAGAGATCGCTACTTCATGCACAATATCGGGGATCTTCATCAGATCTCTGATCTCGAAATTGTACAGAGCTCGGTATGTATCATCTATTTCGCGGTTTGAGCCGTAAATCACACGCATGATTCTTCTCTCAAATTTAAGGAGCCATCTGTCGTACTCATCCGTAAGCGCCCAACTTTCACATCCAAACATAACAACGGGCCTGATCAACGCTTTGTAAAGCTTCAGCTTCACGGCACTTGATAAGTGTTTAGATTTTAGCAGTGGCCTTAGAGGATACAAAGAACGACTGCCAGCTGCCAGCCGCACTTTAATATCCTCACCCACACTGTTATCGTAAGTGATAACAGAATCCAAATATTTGAACCTCCTCACTCCCTCAAACGTGTGATGGCCACTACTAAAATCTAGTGTGCCATTGTCCCTAAAACCAGAGATCAGGTATTTCGTTTTGGACGCATTGATCTGAAGTCCAACTGAAGCTGAAAACTCTACAAGCGGATCAAGTATTTCATTCACTCCGTTGCTATTCAGTCCAATCATGCATATGTCATCTGCATATGCAAGCACCTGATTGGACTGGCGATATAAGAGGTTGCGCTGAGGTGTTTCAGTTTTACGAAAGATGTACTCCAACATGAGATTAAAGAGTATCGGGGACAGAGCATCTCCTTGCCGAACACCCGAGTTAACTGCAAAAATTGTCGATAGCCTGTTCTCAACTTTAACACAGCATTGAGACTGCGTCGCTGTCATCCTACATAGTCGTATTCCTAGGTATCCCTAGGTATACTCCAGGGCAGACCACAAACTCTCTCGATTGAGCGCGTCATAGGCCTGCCGGAAATCCAGGAACACCTGATGTACAAAGATGGATGTCTCATAATATTTAGATAGAATCATTCGCAGCGAAAAGACCTGATCAGTGACTGATCGATTCGGACGAAATCCTCCTTGATAGTCACCAGCCAAGCCCTCCGCTAGAGGAGTGATTCTATCCAATATAATGTTTGACAGTAACTTGTATGCTTTGCAAAGGAGAGCTATACCGCGATAATTCTCGCCCATCCCTGCAGGGACCATGGTCAACGGTAAAATCGAACTCGATACTGCTATAAGTAAGTAATAAGCAACACTCTTAACCACCGATAAACTTTTAGAATAATTCAAATATTTATTTGTTAAGTTTTATTGTGATTATATTGGATGTCTCATAGACGCATAATATAATTATGTATGCATATGAGATGTATTGAGATGTAGATTTGTTATATTGTCGGATAAAATCGTGATAATTTTGACTGAAGGTTCAATTGGCAGTTTTTCCGAAAAATATGGAACATCCACAGCAAAAATGAAACAATATCTAGAAAATTCTAATAACTAATTACAAAAATCCATCCATGTGTGGTAACAGAAAATTTAGCACATATTCTGGAAGTAGCGGCAGAGAAGGCTGTTGTTTGTTATTATGACAATTCAGAAAAAGTATATAAGCCTCCTTATTGTAATATGCAGCATTTTATTTAAGAATAGCGGACAATCTGAAGACACTGCAATGAACAATGAGCTATTAATAACCAGAGATGAGAGGCTTCCATAAATATAAGTCTTTTGCAATGTTAGTACCATTCTTAAAAACTTAACATAAATAAAAATTATTTGATAAAATTCTCAATAATTTTTTTGGCAATCGTTTTGTCTTAATTTATCTGCAGTCTTAATTTTTATTATAATATTCGCGTGGTTTACCACTAATACACTAGCTACTGGAAGTGGCTTCCAGCGTAGCATACCAGCAGGGAACCATTTAAAAATAACAAAAAACCAAAATCTCTTGAAAACTTTTATTATTTATAAATTCAAACCAAAACAAAAAGAAAAATTTGCTCAAAAATCATAATACAAAAACAAAATAAAACCGGCAAATCAATAAAATTACTTTCATTATTTTTTTGAACTCCACAAACACACACACACACGTACACAAAACAGCAAACAAAAAAGCTTTATGTGGGATACATGAAAAATCCAGGTACAAAAAAAATATAAAAATAAACATTTTAATATTATTAACTTTTTATGAATAAAATAAAATGCATTGCAAATTGAGCTTGAATTTTTCTTTATTTTCCTTTTTCTGATATGAAACGAGAGTTCTCATTTTGGTTAAAATTCTTGCTGTTGTTCGTTTTATGGATACAACAAAATACAAAAATATGCACTATATGCTGCTGCTGATTACTGATTTATGTTTTTATATATAAAGAAAACATGGTTCGCATCTATAAAGCATACCGAATTTTGAGAAATATAATCTTAATTTTATTTATGTATATATGTACATGAAAATCCTAATTTCATGCGATTTCTCTCGAATAAAATAAAATGAAAACATTCTCCAGGATATTTTTGCAATATTCTTATTTTTAACGTTACCATATCCCATATATTTTGTTATTTTTTCATTTCTGTATGTATGACGTATGTTTAGTCGTATGTGTGAGACTTGAGAGTTTGGAAAGCCTAATAATAATAATTCCACTTGTTTGATTTAAAGAGAAAATAGAATGTCGAATTTTTCGAAGAAAGGGAAAATACACATCGTATACATTTTTAATAGTTAGTATTCACGTCAAACTAGTTTAAGAAAATCTGGGAACTTCATGGTAAAAAAAATAAAAATAATAATTATGTTGAAATGAATTTTGGTTGTGAGCAGTACACCGTTTGTTCGCTATTCTCTAGTTAAATGTTACGATGTTTGCTCCTGTGAACACTATTTATCCTTAATTGTATTAATTATTTTCGTAAATATAGATTTTGATATTTTACTATTAGATATATCGATTCAGTATCGAAACTACCTTTTATTCAAAATATCAATATTATAGGCTCAAAACGTACATACTGTAACATGAACCCTAATTATTTAATTTATTTTTGATATTCATGAAAATCCTTATTTCATTATTCTCCGAACGTTTTTTTGTCGGGAAAACAAAAAAAAATTAAAGAATCTCCAGGATATTTTTGTTAAATTATTATTTTTTCGTTTTGTTTTTCTTTTTGAGGGTTTTAGTATGTGTGAGAGTTGAAAAATCTAATAAAAATTCCACTTGTTTGAATTTGAAGAGAAATTTAAAAAAAAAACATCCACTGAATTAATGTGTATATGTGTGTGTGTGTGTGTATAAAATCTAAAATAACCTTCATTCAACGGGCCATTTGTACAGGTTTTTTTTCCTGTATCTTTTCGATTTTTCCTAAAAACAACAAACAAATAAAAATATTCTCTCGCTCACGGATGATAATGATAAAAATAATTTGCTTCAAATTGAAAAAAATATATATACCTTGGAAAAAGCTATAAATACGGAAATTTTGCGCGCGCAATGTTCAGTTTTCTTTTAGAATTCGTGTTAAACACTTCTTATTTTGGTTTTCCCGAAAACATTATACAAAAAAAAATACTACAACAAAAATTAGTTTAACATTTATTTTATTCTAAATTAAATTATTGTTAAATTTTTTTTTAATTAATTTTAAATTTACATGTGTGAGTTGAATCCGTATAAAAAAAATAATAGAAAAGGCAAATACATATTCCAAAATGATTCTATTTTATGTGGATACATTTTAAATTAAGTGAAATAAATAAAAAATTAGGATGAAATATGTATATATATATATATATATATGTATATAAATAATTAGTGGAATAATTTAGTGCAATTAAATAAATAATTTTAGTTGGTGTTTAATTAATAAAAACAACAAAAAAATAAAAATTCAGGTAAAGCTTTTCTTCTCATAAAGCTTTTTTATTCAAATATAATTTGAAATAATTAAAAAATTAATAATAATAATTCTACAAAAATATGTACGTAATTTTTTTAATTATTATTAATTTTAAATTATAAATAATATATGAATATACATAGATTAAGATTAATAATACCTTTGTAAATTAAGCTGCGTTTCCCTAAAATAAATTATTTTAATTATAATTAATAAAAAAATTATAAATTGTATTACAAAAAAAAAATCACTTGTTGCATTTAGTTCACTTGTTGAACTGTTTGCAAAGCAACAATTGTTCAAATCGGTACCATCAACAAGTTGTGGTACGGTTATTAATTTAACTTAAAGAATGAATTTAGGATTATTTTTTTATTCACAATGTGTTCGGTGATGATGTGAAAAATGAAAATTTCACTTTGCGACTTTTTTTTTTCAAACTTATATTTTTTTATACCAGAATATAGGAATAGGTAAGTAATGATAGTAATTTGGTACGGATCATTAATTCTATTGAATTAAAACATTTTTTATTGTCGTTTTGGGAATTTCTGTTTTTAGAAAGAAACAAAAACACTTGAAATGAGTACGTATACGTATGCCTTGTTATACGCAATTTTACTGAAAATTAATGACTTATGATCACGGAGTATTGAAGATTAGTGAAGTGTATTAGAAAAATATTCTAAATATAATTATTATTATTGATGAAATTTATACTGTTTAATATAATTATTAAAACAATGTTTAAACTCTAGAATTTTCGTTAGCTGCGGTTAAACTTTTATTTTAAAATTATCTTTGTTATTATAATTTAACGAGAAATGCAAATTGAAAATTCTATTATTGCTAAGACAATTGAAATTTACACAAACCTGTAAAACTGTAAAGAGGTTTGACTATATACATACATACATATATACAAAAATATGATATTGCTTTTACTAGGCATTAAATGAGTTGCGCAACATAAACACGAAAACCATGTTAAGGCTTATTCACAATTTTACCTTGCGGCTATACCTTTATCAGTAAAAATATCAAACTTACGTTCGTAAAATAAATTTATATAATTTTCTATTATACTTAGTTTTTAACAAAAAAAACTCTGTCTAACATGCGCTTAAATTCTAGAATAAAAACCAAGAAAAACCACCCAGTGACCTTTAACGCTGATTCAAAGTCAAATAGAAATTCAACAAGTTTGCAAAAGTAATTTCTTCCTAATGATCTAAAAATATCACAACAAAAAACTGTACTTATTTCTAACTAAATCTCAACCGCAAAATGATATATAAAATAAAATCATCTCTCCATATTTGACGACCATATTTATATAATACAATCAAATGTTTTAAAATTAACAATTAGAAAATCAATTATTTCTTGTTGGGTGGGTGGAAATTATTTTTCCTCAGGGTATTGTACTTTCGCTGGCGATAATGATTTTTTCCATTAGTAATTTCAACTTGTTGCGTGCGTATTTTACACACTTAATGTTATGGTATAGCAGAAGATACGTACATATATAGAATATAGTGACCTAAAGAATTTATTTTTGTTAAGTCATTATATTATATTATATTAAATGTTAAAATTTTAATTATTTCCTGTTTGAAATATGATTCGTCAACGCGGTTAAAATGATGGAATACATTCCACTATAAACACTACATATAGATAGACAATTAGAAAATCAATAATAAAATATTTCGTCACACGTTGTATAAGTTTGGTTACAATTTTCAAATCATTCTTTATACAATTTTCTCCCATGATATCTTTCTATAGTAAACGTGTACAAAATGTTCCAATTCGAGCGAAATAGAAAAAAAAATCAAATACGCGTATACATACATGGTATTTGATTTATGTACATAGGTGCTCAGCACTTTCAAACGAATTCGATGGAAATAATAAGTTAAAAATAAAATTGATATAAATGATTTCTTGGTAAAAATTCATAAATTTTGTAAACATACATATGTATATGTATGTACATATATAACAGCTCAAATCGAGAATGATAAATAAAAAACTGTATACACTAACATAATTCATTAGTGTTTAATATAATAACTTATAAACTATTATTTCTGTAAAAACTAAAATATGAAATTGCGCAGAATTCTATTAAAAACAATTAATGTCTCGCTCGTCAATTTGTGTTGAATTATTGGCCGTATATAGTTAGAAAAATTTAGTTTGAAAAAACTATTACAAGTCAGAAAAAAGTGAAAAGTGATCTCTGCAAGTCACAGTCCGATTAAAAATTACACATCTGAAATATATCAAAGCTACTTTTTCTATATACATAATTACTGCGGAGGTTTTTTAATGTATTGTTATGCCTTTGTCTTCAGTTTTGTGAAGAATAGCTTAATTATATGTGAAGTGAAAAGATTTCAGATGATATTTCAAAGTAAATTTATTTTAAAAGTTAAATTCGATGTTATTTCAATGTCACCTTGATATTGGTCATGATGGTCGTTTACGTATTGTACACAAATTTTCATAACAAACCTATACAAAACGTCCATATATGACTAACAGCTTAAGCCTAATAGCGCAAAATACTTTTTTAATTTTATTGATTTCATAGAAAATCAATAATTAAATATTTAAATATTTATAATCAATAATAAATTATTTATTAAAACTAAAACCTATAGTTAATCGATCATTGCAAAATCACAATATTAAAGAAATGTTTCTTAATCATGCTTAAATGTTTATTGCATGTATATAGCGACAAGTTAAGATTACTTAAGTTATTAGTGCAAATTCCGTTGCAAGCAAAAGTGAGTATTAAACTTATTTAAGCGATTATTAGGAAAAAACCCTTTCCCTAAGTTCATTTAAATAATTTTAGTTAAGCTGTTACGTTCTAGAGAAAAAAATGAGTTGTGAAAGGTATAAGGAAGATATATATCCTCAACAACGCAATCAGCACTATTCAGGAACAGCCAGCTCTGCACTTACAATCTAACAATCCCCGATTGCACTACAAATGCTCTATTGTGCTATATACATGCGACAGAAAGGGCCTATGACGGAAATAATATTACTATATAATATTAATTAAAATATTAATAAACATTAAGTTTCTCTCGAAAGTAATAATTAAATCGCTAACGTTTTACAGTGATTCATGCCCTGGCCAGAACAAGAATAAGTTCGTTGCAATACATTTGGTTCCATGCATATGGAGTGTGAAATCGACCACTCACTCATCGAGTAAAAAAAGAAACAAACCGCTGTAATTTAAAAAAATTATTATTATTTGTCATAAACATACTTCAACAGTGAGGTATCTTTTCAAATTCAATAGCTAAATATACAAAGACGAGGAATCGATAAGTCTTGCTAACATAAGAATTGAATACTATACGCTATCTATTAGCCTTGGAAAGAAAAATGATCTTATGGATTTTTGCCCTTTATAGATCCACACATCCATAATTATTGAGTTGTGTTTGCTTGATTAAACCAAATAAGTTTTATTGTTTATTTATAATCGAAATTTTATTTTATGAATTAGTTTGAAATAAAAAACTTGATTAAAACTTAAGGAAAACAAATTTAATATCTAAATTTAATAATGAAATGTGCAATAAAAGCTTAATTCGATTTACTAGTTGATTTAAGTAGTCAAGACAGAAATTACGTCACTGGTAATAATCGCTTAAGTTTACCTAAAATTTGGATGATGAAAGCGGGTCACATTCACATGTAATAACCGCTTAAATTAATTTCTGTCAATTTTCTTTTAATGAGAGATCCTACATCCTGCTAGATCCTACAAATACCTTTCACACGATTTTTGAAAGCAGTTCTCAGTTTTCCAGAATTCGTTTTTAAAACCAAATTGACTTTATTTGAAAAATGATAGAAATTAACGTATATGGTTATGCCATATACCTAGATTTGTTTCTGTTTCATTATTCTGTGAATAATCCTCTGTTTTAATTTCTGATAAATTTAGTAATTCTGCCATTTTCAGTGTATTTGGATTTAGAAAGATTTTATAATAAATGAACGTAACCATACAGAATAAATAAAATTAACAAAAGATATAATAAACCAGCGCGGCTATACTCGTACATTAAGCAAAATTTCAAAGCGTTGTCACGTGTCATTCGTTTCGAGCAATAATTTCAATAATTTAGCTAATTTAATTCAGAAATATATAAGCATTTCGTGTCTAAGAACTAATAAATCGTTTCTAAAAATAATTGTTTGAACATTTGTTCACTTTTCAATTAAAATTGTTAAATTTTTTCAAATTTAAGTTATTTTGTATGATTCGTCATATCCCCAATAATAAAAATCATAAATATGCTCTCAAGTAAGAAAGTAATCTTAAATGGGGAAAAACGTTGCGAGAAACGAAAACCATGTGGTAACGCCCATTGAAACACTATAGCAAACACTATTGAAATTCAAAGGTACCTAGATTGACATTTTTAATACAAAAACAATTGTGAAATGGTTTACGAGTATTGCGATGATTTTAAGAAGTAGTGTTTTGCTTGAAATTAAATTCTTTGGGGAGATCGGATTTATTTTATCTAATGGTTCCAATTAGTGTATTTTTTTAGTGACAGTTGCTTGTCTAAAGTGTAACTGGTAAAAAAGTTGTTAATAGTAATTGTTCTTTCTTTGTTGACGTATACGGTGCAGATATTCGATGAGCTAAATTCAAGGTGTAAACAACTAAACCGAATACACCATCAACCAGTTGTTCATCAATTCTCGGATATTTGCCAATACCATGTTAGAAACATCTCGGAATGCTACTAATCTATCATTTTTTAGTCGTTTCTGTTTCGTTTGATAATTTTATCAATCTGAAAAAATCGTAAAGGGCGTTAAAATAAAATATTCGATTGTCAATTTATTAGCATCGCCTTGAATTTATTCAATCGCTCATCCCACTTCGTGCGTCACTTTAAATTAAAATGTCGATAGTATAAAACTGCCGCACTTTATTACTGAATATTGGCAAAATAATTTTTAGGAAAGCTATAGTCCTTGATCGGTCAGGTATTTTAATGTTAGAACGTCGTGTGTTCTGCTGATATTCGAACAATTTGAGCTCCATGTTCGGGTATATTTTTATTTTCGGTATAGTACCACAAAGCAATATTTACATGTTCATCTTTAACATACGAGTAGCTTCAATGTTTTCCATTTCATTTTCTTGTGTGTTATAGCAAAAAGCTCAACATTTGTATCGTCTTGCTCATTCTCATTTATTTACTTGTTCACTTCTAAATGAAGCATATTTTTCATCGATATTGTCGGTTGCCATAAAAATAATTTCGCCTAGCGCCTCAGGGTAGATTCACATTCAAAACGTTCACGGAGCTCTTAGCTGTTTTGTCTTTTGCGTGTCATGATAATTATCAGTATTTTAAAGTTAAACTTTATTAGAACAACAATTACAATGCTGAAGGCAACGGAAAAGTGGGACATGTTATTTTCGCTACATAGTGGAACATGATTTTTACTATATAAACCTTGAATTACAAATAAAAACTATAATGTAACGATAAAATATGATAAAACAGGAATGACAAATTTCAGGTATATACACGGTGGACCATAATTTTGTTCATATGTTTAAAATTCATTAACGTCTTTGTTTATTATTTTTTGTGTTTTTAGAGATTAAAACATATGTATATCCTCCAACAATAATGTCTAATATCTTTAGGGAAACGCATTAAAACTGTTGTATTTTATCTTGAACACAAATTTGAATGGAAATATCGTTCATTTTTTAGACACTCCTCCTATTGTGTGTCCATACTGGGGATACTAGTAATCCAGGCTTCACCAAAGACCATCTAGTGTGGTGTGCAATTTCTTGTCACAAAATTATTGGGCCTTATTTTTTTGAGGAGGAAGGTCGTCAGGTTATAGTTAATAGCGCTCAGTATATGAAAATGACTCAAAATTATTTCTTGCCAGAATTAGGAAAAGACATTGAGCAATCATGGTTTCAACTAGATGGTGCATCTGCCATACAACAAGTGATACAATTAACCTGCTTAGACAGCTTTTTCCAAATCGCTTAGAATCAAAACATGGTAATATCAGATGAACGTCAAGATCTCACGCTCCGAACTTCTTTCTCGGTTATCTGAAAAAAAAATTTTACTTAAATGCACCACAAACTTTCGAACACCGTAATTTTTGGGAATAAGCAGTTAAACTTTAAGAGAGTGGTGTGGAATGCACTGAAAAAGATCAGCTTTGTGAGCGAACTCAAGGTGTTAACTTATGGGCCATCCAGACATATATGCATATACATACTAATTTATTATAATTTACTAATTAGAAGGGAAATTGCAGTTCATTATTATATTGCTTGTATAAGATATTAGTTGAGGCTATCCTATAGGGCTTCATCATCATTTTAACCCTTTAACGACCGAGCATTGTGATTTTTTAGCCATTAAAATCGCTTGTGTTTGCCCTCCCATGCGCAGAAACACCGTCCGCTTCTTATTGGATTAAAAACAAATTTATTAAACTTTCTTTAAATTCTTGTCAAATTAAGGCAAATATTAAAATTTACAACTTTAAAACAAAGGAACTGAAATGAGGTCTCGAGAGGAATTCAAATTGTGGTAATTTCGTGTGATATATCAAAAATTCAAAATTTGGTAATCCTATAATTTTCAGATGTATTCCAAAATTAACATGTTTAATTAGTTTACTCTCTCAAATTTCGTTCTTTATTATTTATTTTATATTATTATATTAAGAATCCATTTAATTTTTGTTATTTTTATTTTTATACCCGTGACAATACAGTAATGATAAATCAATAATTTCTGGAATCGACCCACATCATAAAACAAACGTTTTTACGGTTCTATATACGTCTTAGTCTAATGAGTTTGACTATATTTTGCAAGGATAAGTTCTATAAATGTATATAGTCTATTTGTGAATCATGTTTTAATTTTACATTAATTAAAATAGTATTTCTTACTATATATACGTATATTTGATTTTCGGTTAATCATAAATGTATAATCTCATGAACAATTCTTCCCCGTAAGGCATGGAACATGCCACAAAAATATAATAATTGAAAAATAGGAAAATCTCGATTTTAATTTTCATTTTTTAGCATTATAGTTAGCCCATACCCCACAGTTAAATTAGCATATTTTTTATATAAAATATTTGCTAAACGTATTCATTGCTAAACTGTTAAAAATCAAAATAAATGTTAAATTGAAGTACCATGTTTGATCACATAACACATAAAGTAAAAAAAATTATAAATTATAATATTCTCCCACGCATATACATAACTCTCTGTATATATCGATTTTTTCATCTACTTGAAAAAATAAACCAACCTACTAAAACATATTTTGTCTTAACAAAAAAATATTAAACTACAAGGCAGCAAAAAAGGATAAAAATCCTTTCATCCCATTTAAATCCGTTCAACAACATTAAAAAAAAATCCTACAATATTTACAGTAAACCATGAGTATGTTGTTTATACACACACAAAATGCCATACATATATATGTATATGAAAAAAAAAACAAAATGGATGAATGACACAGACACATACACATAATTATAAAAGTTGATTAATGAAAGCTTTGAGCTAGTTAAAACCATGTGTACATTACATATGTAAACCGTACGCATGTATAACTATAAACATGGCAATGATATCAACAATTTTTCCTGTTTCATATTGTATTCTGCCGTACCAATTTTAGGGTTTTGATGGTTGTGTTTACATTCAATTAAAATCAAAATTTTATACATCTTTTATGCTTATTAAAAGAATTTGTAAAAATTCTTTATAAAATTCAGCATTTTTCTGGTTAGCAGTAGATTTTTTTTTTTTAAAGTAGCTATCTTCTTGCGTTGTTAGCAATATTTTTATGATGCAAACAAAAATGAAATTATGTTATGAATGATTAAAAAGAAGAAAATTCACCAAAGAATGTTTTACAGTACCCAAGCCGAAAGGTTTGATTACGGTCCTTAAGTTATATATATATTTTTATCATAGTTACAAAGTTAACCGAAAATATTGAACTGATAATGTTGAAAGTTTCACATTCCACATAATAATGATTAATGCCAATGGCTTTATTCTTGAATCTTTCTACAAAAGAAACTAACAAGAAGTATTCAAATCTTAAGCTTAACATATTTTAAGTCTTAACCAATGTTAATACTTGTTATTAGTGTTCATTAGTTAATTAATTTAGATTACATTTATATGTAAAACTTAAACATTTACTATATTTACAGGTTCTGGCCAATTCATTGGCATGTGCCTCAAGCTTTGAGTAATATTTCGAACTGAATTTTCTAATGGTTTCTTTAATAGTTTTAATTCCAAGATCATCGTGTATATTACTATTTCGAATGTACCACGGAGCATTGGTAATACTACGAAGTATCTTCGCTTGGGTTCCTTGCAGGAGTTCTCTGTTTGACGCGCTGGTGGATCCCCATAACTGAATACCATATGTCCATATGGGTTTGATTATCACTTTGTACAATAAAACTTTATTGGCTAATGACAGCTGAGATTTTCTTCCCATCAACCAATACATTTTGGAGAATTTTTTTTTTTGTTTGCACTTAGCTTCGATATGATTTTTCCACGTTTGCCTTCTGTACAGGTGCATGCCAAAGTATTTGACCTTGGTTTGTTGAGGAATATTTATATCGTTTAATTCCACTGGTGGGCAATTGTGTTTGTTTAGCGTGAATATGTCGTGAGTTTATTTGTTTTCGTTCACTATTATGCGTCATGTCTTCAGCCAGTTCTCAATTTTGTTTAGATAATTATGTAATTCCTTTGAGGTAGTTTCGGGATTATTGTGTGACACCAGGATGGCTGTATCATCGGCAAAGGTTGATATGACTACCATGTTGGTTACAGGTAAGTTAGCTGTATACAGCAGGTACAATATTGGACCTAGAACGCTGCCTTGTGGAACACCTGTACTATGCCTTTGAAGGAGATAGTTTCCCAGAACTGAGTGAAATTTCTTCAGTATAGAAGTCCTTTAATTTTGTATATTAGCCCATCATGTCAAACTTTATCAAAGGCTTGTGCAATGTCCAAGAAAGCAGCAGAATAATATTTCTTTTCCTCGTAGGTGTCGTTCTTCTAATACTGGTTTCAATTTCGTTAGTAGCAGTTTTTCAAATAACTTTGAGATTGTAGGCAGAAGAGCTGGTGGAATATTTAAATATTTCCATTTCAACAACGGTGATTTTGTTTCTTGCCTCCGGCGTCGAATTTTCCACTTTTCCTGGATTAGTTCCTGTATATTATGTGACAGTTTATTAACTTTTTCTGTACTATTTAAGACAGGTGTAGCATTTTCAGCTGAAAATGCGAGGACATCTTTTAGATTTACTGCTGCCGCATCAATATCTGCTGGTGTGATAAGATTAATATTCAGTACACAATTTTGTGCGACTAGCTTCTTATATTGATCCCAATTAGTTTGTTGGTTTGTAAGCCATTTTGGCGTTTCTATTCTTAAGACGCCGCTGCTCACTCTTACAATTACAGGTGAGTGATCCGAAGACAGATCATAGCAATCGGAGGCCTTAGCATATGTGCGTGGAATGCCTTTAGTTACACAAAAGTCAATTAAATCAGGAACTTTCTTTTTATCTGTGAGCCAGTACGCTGGATGACCGGCACATAAGTAACCCAGGGACTGTTCTTCTATAGCTTCATAAAGTTGTTTGCCTTTCGGCGATGTTAATCTAGAACCCCAATGAGTATTATTGAGTATTGGATATGTTCCTTCTCTATTTCATAAATTCATAGTGTTTTAATCTTGTTTTTATCAGTACAGCTGTGCCTCCATGTGCTTTCCAAAATAAACAGAGTACCCTTTAATTTGGAAATAGTAATTGGTGGTGTGTTTCAGATATTAACATTACGTCAATATTATGCTCAGTGAGGAATGCTTGAACCTCTGCTTAATGTTGTGCTAGGCTATTTACATTCCATATGGCTATTTTGAGGATAGTCATTTTTGATTGTTAATGACTATCTGCTTCAACGTGTTCATATTCTGCATCATTAGATTCATGTTTCTCTCCATCATCTCCATGAAGCTTTGCATCGTGTTAGTTAACTTGCTTAAAGCTGCTGCGATGTTTCCTTCTTCGCTTGCTTGCACTTTAGAAGTGGTACTCTTAAGGATACTTGCATATGAAACCTCTTGATTCACACTACTGTTAACAGTTGTTTTTGGTTGGTTATTTTGTGCGTTATGATATGAAACTTCTGGTCGCACCTTTGGTTTAGTGGAAGAATGAAGATTAAGCATCCGTTGCTCTGCTCGCTGCCTTGGATTAATTCTTCTTTTCAATTCTTGGTAAATTGGACACCCTCTATAATTTGCAGTGTGATTTCCGCCACATTTACTGCATTTTCTCACTGATGCTTCCGTTTTTTCTTTTTTGCATGCATTTGAGTTATAACACATACCACAGATAACACAAACATCGCTTAAAGTGCAATATGCTTTACTGTATCCATACTCTTGGCACTTAACACACTGTACCGGTCCCGCTTTTTTTCTGGTTTCCTCAACGATAATTCTTCTATGCAGTAGATATTTTAAATCAAATATTGCATGTTTCTCTTTGATTTTATTAATATCTCACGGTTAATAATATTGGTAATTGATTTGCATTGAAATCCTTTTTAAGCGAGAGCGGCTCGTATCTCGTTTGCATCCATGTAGGCCTATATACCTTTTAACATGACGACCAATCCTTGTAGGCTTTTAGTTGGCAAGTGTAGTAATGTCTACCAACTTCGTCGAAATGTTTAACTAACACTCTGTAACCGTCAATATTGAGCGGTTGAATTTTTGTTTCTTTTATAGCTCCTCTTTTTATCACTATTAGTAATGGAATCGATTTTTTTTTTGCGAGCTCTCTATTTGATTCTTCCCTCAAATAGCTTGGTGGCGGTTTCTATGTTTTTTGAGCTTTTTCGGCCGGCGAGTCTTCAACAACCAAATAAGAATACCGGTTGCTTTGAGTTAATTCAAGGCTAGCTAGCTTGGTGAATTTATTCACGTTTACAATTTTTGATGCATTTGCGATTGTTGTCGTTTATACCGACAAATTGCTTGCAGGCATTGCTTTTTGCAGATTTTGCTCTGCCTTTCTTATTTGAGGAGGAGAATATTGGAACATCCCGGTTTCCAATATTTTCGCATCAAAATGTTTTTTTTTATAAAAAATTGATAACTGCTGATTCAACTTTTCACACAAGTAATAAGTAAATTATTTTTAATGTTTACTCGGCGGTAGCAAAAAAATGATTAATGAAATATGAGTAAATACTAATTCAATTAAACGAATCGCCTAATTGTAGATGCTTTTAAATAGTTAAATCACGTATCGTGATTTAGTCTGTACTTAAACAGTACTTGCCACATTTATAAATTTATTTTGTTCGATGTATCATTATTTGATTAGGAAGCAGAGTTAACACAAAGTGAAATTTAACTCATAACAGTTAATTTCAAATTATAGCTACTAATAAAATAAAATTTTAAGAACTTGGTTTGGAATTTAACCTTGGATTAAACTTTTGTCAGATACACTCAGGATTCCTCTGTAATCAAATTTAGTGCAATGTTAATAAAACTGAAAAGAAAAAAATTGAATTTAAATTTGATGTGAGCCACTCACAAGTTTGATAGCGCCATCCACTTTTTGTTATTTGTATCTAAATTTCAAAGGAATAATCAAGTGCTTTCGTTATTATTTTCAAGAGTTTATATAGAATCGACGCAAAATTATTAAACGACATTTATACAAAAGATGTTTGAAATAAGTAATCTCTTTAAAATATGGAATTTGGATACAATGAAATGTACACATTCAATCAATTGTTATTGAAAACTTCAACATAAAAGATTGTCTATATTATATATTGTAAAGATTATTTTATAATGACCACACACCATCTTAGTCATTATTAAAACTACATTTGTATTATATTTGGTACCCTATATACATACGAGTATATATAAGTTATGATGTAATGATTGTTGTACTGAATAGTATCTTGACTTTGAAGAAAAGAATTAAAATCTATATGTATACAAAAAATCGATAAAAAAAATATTTGACAGAATGGTTATAATAAAATAAATTTTAATATCGGCAAATTCGTATTTTCATCATAATATCAAAACAACCCTCATTAAAAAAAACTGAACTTTTGCTCAAATTAAATTTGTAGGATGATGATGCAGAGAATATTAAATTTAAAAATAAAATTAAAAAAAATGTTATCCGTTCCAGTGGCTTTGTGAATATTTTCCCTTTTTATCGTCTCGTGTATTTTATAATTACATATTACTGTGTACAACAAAATAAAATTATGTTATTAATTTTAGTTTTGGTCTACTTATATTACAAAGTTGTTTATGTTTATATACGAAACAATTTGACGTAGATGTTAGACAAGCGACATAAAAAACTGGTTTAAGAAGCTTAAATTGAGTTTTAAGTAAACAGAAAACCTAAATGGTTTTAAAATTTGAAGGATGGCGCGAAAAAATTGAACTTGTCTGGCTAAATTTAATTTAAAAGGCCAACTATTTCTGATATTTCACCCACAAATTGGTACTTTTATTTCAAGGTAAATGGTGTTATTTTGCGAATTTGAAAGTGAAGCCATCAAACAGGAGCTCAAGTCAACTTTATGATAATGTTTAACCTATAATTTGGACATATTAGACATGCAAATAAATTGTTTTACACAATATACATAAAATACCTTAATCTGGTCCCTTGAATTTTGAATATGAAATGTCGACACATCGGTTATAAACACTATAACAAACAGTTTTAATTTTTCTTTCTGGTTCAATTTAGTGTAATTATATTCGGATATACATAACAACTATTTTCTATTTTCCGATTATAGGAAACTTGTAACTCAGATTTTACACTACTTGAGTTGTTTGATTGACTGGAAAGAAATCTTATTTGTTCGGATACACGTTTGTGATGATTGAAAAGATGGATGATTTACGCACTCAAATTACTCAAAGCAATGAGAGTAAAAAAGTTTTAAATATGTTTTTAATTTTGATTTTATTTATTAAAACGAAAATCTGTTTATTTGTTTAAATTTGAAAAATGCACCGTAAACAGTAAAAGTTATAAAGTATGCTTAATGTCCAAAATCCGGGTATAACATCTGAGATTGTTATAACCGCAGAATTGCGTATAGCATACATTCGTTTAAAGCAAACTTTAGCGACGGTCTTTTGACTCTGGTATAGTGAGATTTCACAATGCTTCGAATATAATGAATAAATTTGATAAGACGTTTAGAATTTCATAAAAATTCTTGAAACTAGACCAAGATTCCTAAGAGTTTTATTAACTCGAACAATTTACTTTGTGAAGTTCGTCTTAAAGTTGTCCTAATTTCTAAGAATGTATTATTAAATATGGAAAATATTCCACATCTAGAAGTTACATGACTTCGGACAGGATGTTTTATTGCTTTTTATATGTTAGTACAAAATTAATATTTTTGAAAAAATTCTCATGCTGAACTAAGGACTGTATGCAAATAGCGACATGCATGTTTTAGTTACATTGTCTTTCAGACTAAGGAAAATTTTTATATTTTTTAGTTAGATGTAGCCCTCAGATACCAAAAAACAAGTGTCGCTATTTGGATAGAATTCTTGGTCCAGCAAGAGAAATTTTACAAAATTTCAAATTCATATATTAATACAAATTTTGTACTATACAAGGTAGTCAAATATCCCTGTCCTGACAGCTACTCTGAAACACATAAATATTGCTGTTTTATTCAATTTTTGCTAACGTGGTAGTGAACTTCTGATCTTTGTCACTTAACTAATAAATTTAGAAATGTTTTTTACTAATCATCATTAATGTTACTCTCATTTACTTAAAATACATGTGCATATTTGGGTTCAACCCTTTGGTTCTTATACGTTTTTTTAAATTTAATTTTGCACTAGCATACAAAGTACACAGTTTAAGGTTTTGGTATTTACTTATCTTGAAGATTTGGTAATTTTTCTATATTTGGTAATGTGAAAAAAATAATTTTAATCATTCAATCGGTTTATCCGAATTTTATATATCAAATGTATTTAGGGTTGGAACAAACTTCATATTTTTGGGCAGGCGCCTAAAGTTTACCCTAAATGTTGTTTTCGTAATTTTATGAATTCATCTAAGTTTTAAATATATGTCCTTGTGAAATTATATTTTGAAATTTTATTTAATAATAAACATTATTTTCGGACGGATGTTCTTGGACATTTTTTGGACAAGACAGAACGAGCATCGTGATTTGTATTAATTCATTAGAATTAAGTTTTACTTCAATTAAAAATTTTAGTGGTATTTGATCACCACTTTATATAGACCACTGTTAACACAAAACCCCGTGCTTTATCAAATGACTATGCGCTACATAGAAAGACTTTTCTGAACTTATCTTTTACTTTTCTAATGTATTCTCTGTCACATCAGTATTTCTATGTAAGTATACTTGATCTATGGTTGAATGCTTCTCTCTAAATCTGAATTGATGTTGTGGGATAAGTTTTCTTTGCTCTTTACTTAGGTTTAGCTTCTTAAGTAATAGTTTTTCAAACAATTTCGATATTAGTGGAAGAATTGAAATTAGCCGGTAAGATTTTCTATCATTCGGAGGCTTGTAAGGTTTCTGAATCATTATTACTTATGCAACTTTTCAATGCTTGGGTTCATATTTTTTCCTGAAAGCTGCATTGCTTTATCGAGTAGCTCCTTAATCATATCTGATTGTTATATTGGAAATATGTTCATAAAATGTTTGTCTGCATAATGGTTGGAAACTTTCATCAAGGTATTCATTTCTTTTGCACTTGTAGCCCATCTCCCACCGTCTGTTTTGATTGGGGAAACCTGTATTTTTGGTTAATTCCTTTACTGTTTTCTAGAGCGAGTATAGTATGTATCCTACTTAGTTGCAGTTAGAGGTAAGGAAATTCCCTTTTGTTTCATTTTTCACCTATTTTATGCGGCCTACACAATCTGTTTTCGGTAGATTTATCTTGCGGAGCACGACTACTTTGACTTTTTAGTCGTGCTTTTCGTTTTTCTTGCACTCGTTCCCTTACTTCTTTCTATTGAATAGATTACTCTCATGAAGAGTGTAGTTCGGCTGATCTCGCAGCTGCATGAATCACTTGATTGTTTTAATTCCCAGACTGAACTGGTGATTGCATCAGTGTATTTGCCTTACGATTCCATAACACCTCCTCCTTCTGAAGAATTTACATACCTTGTATCATTCATCTTTTGTTAACTCAACTCGTAGGGACGTGATTGACATCAGTTTGAGCTCCATGCCCATTACTGAGTTAATTTTAAACTGGAGAGTGACGAATGATATTTTCACCTCTGATCATAGGTGTATTTCTTTTAATATCAATCTTGAAAGACCGTTCCGTAAACCTTATCGTAATAGGAAGTTAACCGATTGCGATTCATTCTCTCTTGAGCTTGGTTCCATACTTGAATCGCGTAAGGAGTTTTGTTCAATTGTAGATA
The DNA here is from genome assembly GCA_951394425.1 of Tipula unca. Taxonomy (NCBI): domain Eukaryota; kingdom Metazoa; phylum Arthropoda; class Insecta; order Diptera; family Tipulidae; genus Tipula; species Tipula unca. The sequence goes on from OX596380.1 coordinate 100,659,273, forward strand.
TCGAGTTGCAGGCTTCTGCACTGTCGAAAGGAATTTCAACTGCATTCGATATTTCGTGTCCACTTATCATTTATCATAAAACTCGGAACAAACCTTTTTGGTGTTCTGATCTTAAAAGATTGAGAAAAACCTCTAGGAGGCTGAAGAATAAGGCCAGGAGATTTAATCTTCAGGCTGACTGGGACAGCTTCCTAGACGCACAAAAAGTGTTTAAAAAAGAGATAAGATCTGCACAGAGGTCATCTTGGATTAATTTCTGTGAGGAAATTGATAGCTTACCTACTGTAGCTAGACTAAACTAAGCCTTGAATAGAAATAATACGTGTAGACTCGATTCACTTCGTCTACCAAAATGGTGAGCTTACTTCTTCTAAAAAGGAAGTAGGTCAACTACTTATTTCTACTCATTTCCCGGGTTGTACCACTCTAAATTCCGACAATATTGTGGAAACCACTAACGTTATTGTTGAAATTCCCGATTGGAATTTCATGAGGTTTTACGTTGGAGTATATTCTCCTTCGCCTCTTACAAATCTGCCGGTCCTGATGGTATTTGTCCTGCTGAATTACAGCATTACCCTTATAAGGGAACATCTACGGCATCTGTTTCAGGCTTGCATTGCTGCGTCATCTCTTTTTGGGTGTAAGATTAATAGCTCAGCCTACGTCAAACATCTTGGTATTATTTTAGATAATAAAGTCTCTTGGAAGTATCATCTGGCTTAAAAACTACAAAAATCCACAGCGATTTTTTGGCAATGCAGACGAGCTTTTGTTAACTCTTGGGGCTTGTCACCCAAAATGGTTTCTTTTATATACAAATCACTGGTTCTACCAAAGCTAACAGATGCATCTGTGGTTTGGAAGCCAGTAGTCAACTATAAATCATCATTTGCCAAACTCAACAGTTTGCAAAATATCGTATTTAGGGAGCTATGTGTTCGACTCCACTTTTAGCTATGAGGTCTATTCTATCTCTGCCTCAGCTACAGTCAATCATTTTTATAGCATAGCTTGCTCAGCGGCGTTTCGCTTGAAATGTTTTGGGACATGGAACGCATTCGGTATACTATATCGGGACATAGGTTAATTCTTAGTGTGTTTAAACCAGCTGTGTTGAAATTTTTTGACTGAACTTAACTTTTACAAATCATTCGAGGTGGTTTACCAATTGAGAGACATGTGGTTGTTACCAAACTTTCTCAAGCGAATATCTGAATAGGGTGCTCGCTTTAGTATTTGCCACCCATAGCTGGGCCTGAAAATTTCTTGCAGTTTGAGTACTTACTGTACTATTTCTCAAGTGGAATTAATCGCGGTTACTCGTTGTGCTATTACAGCTATAAATTTCACGGTCAATGGTGAAGATATTATTTTCTGTACTGACAGTAAATTTGTCCTCAACTCCTTAAATAATCCTTTGACCAACCCAAAACTAGTGAAGGATTGTAAAATTTTTTTAATGTTCTCTCGTAATAACAAAGTTACGGTCTTTTGGATAACTTAAGAATTCTAGTTAAGGATCATCTCCATCGCATAGGACTAGTCAGCATTGCCTTATGCGACGAATGCCTTGAAGATGATGATGATAGCATAAACTTCATCGGCAGGTGCCGTGCTTTCGATTGTATTAGGTCTCATGTGTTTAATTCCAGGACAATTCCTGTGCATCTACTATTCTCTCTGCCCTGGTTCAAACTTCTCCAATTTTCTAATGATGCAGAACGCGTGTGCGTTAATGAGTTTAAAAAAAAAAATCCGATTTCGTTTTAACTGATACACATATCAAATATATGTTAACGAAAACATATGCCATTTATGTGCAAAAATCATAAATAAATTTCAATCATAAATTTTCTACTTAAAAGCTTAATATGTTATCATTTAAACCATTCCTCAAGGTTTCATTATTTTCTAAACGTGATATGAATAACAATTGAGTATTTAAAATCGAGATTTAAAAAGGCAACAAAAAGCATCATTTAATATTATCATTTAAATAAAATAAAATTAAAATAACAAACAAATGTTTGTATCGCAGTACTACTAAAATTATTTTTATGAGTAATAGACATTTATTGATTTTTATTTTTATTTTTAATTTCCAATTAAGAATCAATAGACAAAAATATTTAATGTCTTATTTCAAAATAAAATAAAAACAAAACATTTTATATTCGTATTGGAAGAATCGAAACTGAAATTTATGCTTTAGTTACACAAAAGCAAGTGTAATAAAAAATCAATATATAAATACATAAAACAGCAAAAATGATAATCAAATTGTTTGTATGTATACTTATACCTACATAGGTATATACATAATGTTGAAACCAACAAGTGTTTTTCGTAGGCTAAATTCTAGAACATTAATAAAATAAAAGGTAACGTAGTAATAAGAATAATGATGACAAAACCAAATTACTAGGTACTTAAAATTTTACTTGAAATGTTAATCGACAATTTAGTGGTGATAGTAATAATAAATGTTCACGGACACAGTTATTATAGATGGTATCCGGAACTTTTCTAAAATCAAGGCCATTATTTTGGAAACTAATACTTACAAACAGTAAATAAAATCATTTAAAAACCTCATTTAAGCTCAATTTTTTCATTACAATAGACACATAAAGTAGAATATATAACTTTCTATATAGAGTAATTTAACCTGTCAGAATCAGGTAAGTATCCAGGTAGGTTTTTCCTCAGAAAATTGATATTGATAACTTTACACTACATACACAATTATATATTTTCTAAAGAGAAATACGTCGTATGATGTTTTTGTTTAGATTTATGTACATACGAGTATGTATATACATATATGTATGTACATAAATAAAGAACGCTGTTCATATAGAAATATATTATATGCCCACCTCATAAAGTTATCAATCAGTTTGTCCGCTTTAGGAATTAGTTCAAAGTTTCGGATTCGCATTTTAACTTGGTTTTAGAAAACTTTGTTATGGGTTATTTAATATTCTTTCTCATTACCGCATACTATAAAACTAATGATATTGTAAAAAACTCATTCAAAACATTATGACTCGAAGGCCTAAAAAGTATTGTGCGTTTGGTGCTCAGGCTCAAATTATACGTATGAAACATACTATAAATAAATTAGAATGATGATTGAATTAAAATTAAAAATTAGTTAGAAACTTTCATTACATCGGTTGAGAAATATGGCTACTCTAAACTTTTGTATGCTGCGGTTCCCGAAACTTGTGTACAAAATAATGTATCGAAGATTTCAAGAATGAAAATATTTTATCATTGGTAACTTCCATCAAATAACTTATAATACCAAAAGGAAAATCTTACATCAGAATAATTTCTTAGATGGCCACCAGTAACTTAACGCAATCAATATTTACATTTTTGGAACGAAATTATTTTTATTCAACGGAACGTTAACGAAAAACAAAAAAATTATCTAATAAAGTAAACAAAAAGAAAATCAAAACAAACAAAAAATTACAATTCGTTGGAAATGAAAATTGAACTAAAAATTGGTTTATTATATATTTATTCCGATATTATTAACACAATTGAATTTAATAAATCTAAAAAATTCACACAATCTACAATAAATGTTGTATACCTAAATTTAGATTTTTGATTTTGATTGGAATGTTCGACCAAGCATTAAGTATAGGACCTTCCGGATGGCCGGGCCTCACCGAACACCCGTTTACACATAACATAAAGAGGATTTGGATAGGTTCAGTTAGTATGATAGAACTTGACTCGGTTACAGATGCCTGGGTATAGCCAATAGTTAGTAACACAGGACGATACAGTTCTATAATCAACTTTTATAATTTTTTGCAGTATCACTGGGCTCTGGAATAAAATTTATTATTTTGGATCAGACTTATGAGATAATCCTGAAAATTCAACTCAAATTAGTTCCGATTTATTTTATTCTGCATTCTAACATTTAATTAATTTATTTAAATTTAAGTTTAACTGGCAGAGATCCATTTAGTTCAATTTATTATTATTGAGCTGTGATAGACACTGTAATAAATAATAAATAGCTTATACTTTATACTGTTAAATGGTTCAATATTTGTACAGAAAAAGACAAGAAAAGCAAAGGAGTGAAACAGGGATGCCCTATATTACCCCGTTTCCATCCTGAATGAGGTCAGGTCACCAATTCCCTGAGTTGAAACTAGATCAGCGTATTGAGTTGCAACTGTCTCTCATACTCGCATATGCAGGTGACATTATACTCATCACACGAGACATCAGAGCATTAGAACCAATTCTGGATGAATTACTATATAGGTTCCTTAAAATTAGCGGGCTTAGAATTAAACCCCCATAAATGCACCGCTCTGATCCAAGATCCCTCAGCATCATTTGTACCACCCCCAGCATAGTATTATCTGGTGTCACTTCCAACCGTGTTGATACAATGTGATATTTGGGTATTTACTCATATATAGAAAGGAGACATTGCTTCCGCTACGTACTGAATTAAGGCAAGCGGCCAATGAAATCTATGCACTTGATGAATCGGACTCTAGTGAGTCACTTGGTGAAGAAACCGAGGAAGGGCTTAACATAGTCAAATGGTCCACCCTTCCAAATACTTGACAAATACCGCTAATCCCAAACCCTCCGTGAGTAACCACCCCAGTACCAATTCAACCTAATTCATGAGCCGTTCTCATGAGTCGGAATTCATGAGTCGGATTTATGCCCATTCAGACGGCTACACCAACCATTACAACTTCCACCACATCTATACAAAATACCACTTCAAACATAAAACGATTGCGATAAAATTAGCCGTTCGTCCGACACCAACAGGGTTGGTGCAATACGTTACAATGGGTGGGTGTCACATGAGACACGATAAATGTCTCACGATTAGCCATAGCTTTGTTTTACGAAAGGCGGGGATAATTGATTTAATTGGGGATACCCCTATAACAAAAACGCATTGGAGCCTACCTCTTGGGTAATGGTGGAAACCGTTTGATCTATCCTACTTTCCATCACCCCCTAAATAATGTTTTACATCATAAATTAAGCATATATTTGTACAAATAGCAAATAACTTATAATACCATAAGGGAAAATGCTACAGATTTGCGTGTCTATTTGCGTTTATCGCATTTAGATTATTTTAACTAGATAGCACCACTGGCAAATAAACACTATGTTACCATTTTTCTTAACGAAATTTTGAAAAATAATGTACATAAATCTTTTAAAAAAATGAAAAATACAAAACCAAATTGACAACACCCGGCTGAAATAACTCCGAAATAACAGGTAACATAAAAATTCTGATTAAAAAACGTTTGGTGCGCCATCTGGAGGATATACCTTTATTAATTTTTGTCGATAACATGAAGTCACGCGAGTTTACTATGAAAATCTGCAGTAATCTCCCCTATAGTATTATAAGACAAACGAAACAGGTATAAATATCCTGAAAAATTAGTAATGTAAATTATCCACAAACTTGACATAACTCCATTACGCTTGACGTATTCAGATTCGTCTTCTTTATCATTTCTTTCCATTGGGTTGGTATTGCAGCCCATATATTGTTCAATAAAATATTGTGGTGAATATTATGGTTTGCGTCTCTGCTAATATTCGCAATTGTGTATGCATTCTGCACTATTAAAGCACTATTAAAATAAATTATTTTATATTGGAGATCAAAAACGCACATCTGATCGATATGATAGTTTTGATCATCCCCCACCGTACCTAAATGTAAATTAATTGATGTTAATCTTTTTTAATTTTATTAAGTTGACATACCGTCAAATTGGAGGATCTATTTGCTTTTGGCTCCGGTTCATTTTCATTAATTTCCCATTAAGGTTTTCGACACACGAATTAGTTGTGATCGATCGCTCAATAAATTTCATAAAATTGAGATCTATAAATGTATAATTGAAAATTAGCAGTACACAATTTATAATATGGATACAAGTCTGCTTGATATGGAATATTGGCAAAAGATAAGGCAGTAAAGTTATTAATCGACAGAGTCGAAATTCTACTGTATCACAAACAAATAATAAAATAGCTACTATAAAATTCACGTTCGCTTAGAAGACGCTTGAACAAAAAATTTTATTTAATGCCTTAATAACTGATTGACAGCAATAAGGCTTATGACATTTGAGAAAATAATCGTGGTGTCATCGAAATCATGTTGTCACACTATGTTACTATGGAAATATACATTCATTTCCCTTATAATATTAGTATATAGTATTAAAGTTATTTGTCCACCTTGCACCATTACCTCCTGCTCTTGTGGAATACATACAAAGTAACTTGTTGCGTTTAAATTTGAGCATTCAATGCCCGATAAGTGTATTTCACTTCAACAGCTTAGTTCTGATGGGGCTAAAAAGTCAGTCATTCAAGTCAAACTACATACTAAAATATTTAGATGTATCCGAAAACATTACAAAAATGCGAAATTAAATGTATACAATTTATATATTAAATGTTAGTTGGAAGGAATAACGATCAAGGTTCATTAAATGGATCATGGCATCCCTAATAAATCATTGAGTTCACATTGGCTGCGTATAGGATAAAATTAGTGCACGTTTTAGAAACAACGTATTTCAATCATCATATATTTATCCTCAAGAGATATTTATATCTTACCAAAACTTTGTTTGTAGCCCACAATCAAATTACATCCATCAATTTACACGTGATTATTAGGTTATATATCAATAAAAATAAATAAATTAGAAACAATTTTAATCCCAATCTATAACATAGAAATTGAAAATAACATTTTCTATCAATCACATTACATTACAGACATATATATATGTACACATATATACGAGCTGTATATGTATGGATGTATACCGTCCGCCAATCTCCCACCCCCATATACACAAACATGACAAAAAGACGGATAGTAAATAGGAAATCGTTAGTATTTCGTAGTATATATACTTTCGTACGCGTACCCCACTTTTGTCGTTTGTTTTATTATTGTTGCTCATTTTACCGTTACTATATATATGAATTTTTCCTCCCAATAGAATATTTTATTTAATGATAAAAGTAAAAAATGTTAAATTAAATTAGAAATAATAATAAAAATGGATACATTGTACAAAAAAACTAGAAACTAAAAACGAAATGTCCTTAATAAATGAATACGAATTTGAACGATCACGCGGGATGCTTTATATTGTTATGGAGTAAAATCTTTGTCTGTATGACTTTATCTCATGTTATTTTTAATTAGAAAGTTTTATTTTACTTTTTGTCTTTTTATATTTTGTGTAGAGGTATCAAGAAGATCTTTTTAGTCGTAGACATAAAATATTTATGAAAATGAAACAAGAAAGCACACAAAAGCCCAACACAACAGGTGGTTTAATATTTATTTTCATTTGAGTTTTTCATGGATGTGTGTCGGTGTGTGTGTGTGTGTTGGTGTATGTAATAAGAAAATAAAAGGGAAACAAAGGCGAGCATTAAACTGTGAATTTTAAATAGCTAGCTATGAAACGGGTAGAATCAATACAGAATGGATACGAAACTTTGTTCTATAAATATCTATTCAACATCAGAGGGATCAATATGATACAGAATTACATTATCTAATTTGTTTTTCTATTTTCGTGAAAATTCCCATAAAAACGATCAAAATTTATAGAGTTTTCATGTTATGGAACAATTATTCATTCGACAATACTATCGCTTTGTTAATCTGCCTGAATTTGTAATAGGATTATATGTCTTAACAACAACGAATGGTCTTATATATATTTTCATTTTGTATTCTTTGAATTGTGTCGCGTGTTTTTGTTGCTTTTTAATCCTGTCGTTGCTTTTCTTGAGTATCACTCAATTTAGAATGTAATACACATTTAATGTTTTATTATTTGAATGTGTACGTTTGTCGCAAATTTTTATTTTAATTACATATACATCGAAGTTTTTCACATGCAATTAAAATAAAAATCTTTTTTTTAACTAGAGGAAACCGATTAAAAAACAAAAAATTAATTTCGTTTGTGACAATCTGATTGATTAAGAGACAATAGTATTCGATAAATTCTTGGTTCCATAAAGTCTACGCCATTATCTGGTTAGAAATTAGAATCGTAACTTTATACTCTTGGTCATATAAATTGTTGGCTCAATAATTTTACTTTTGTACGATAATTTGCCAAATCATGTATTCAATTTGTAAACATGATAACACATTCTATTAAAATGTCAAAGTATGACCAGTCCTTGGGGTTTTGAGTTATCCAAACAATTTTTATAAAAGATGACAGATATAGAATTCTGAAAATTTTAACTCTTTCCTATATCCGATGGTAAAAATTATACCCGCATTATTGCATGTACATTATAGTATGTAGTACATGAAATCTTAGTACACAAAATGAATACTACCAAAAAAATTGTAGTATACCAAAACGTGTAGTACAAAAATAGAGTAATTCGCAAAATGTGAAGTGAAATACATACATATTTCTATTTTTTTAAAAATTAAATCGCTAACTAATGGGCTCACATCAACTTTAATTATGTATTTATAAACAAACCAACAGTTGAGCTTTCCAAAATTGTTGTGAAAATTTCCAAAATGTAATTGATTACACTGAAAAAATTTGTTCAACAATTAACATGAGGATGGTCGCTTCAACGTGAACCAAATAGAAATTTGTTTGTTTGTTTCATTAATACCAATTATAAGTAGCCAAACCAGCAAATCAGAGACAACTTAACATCGATATGTGGACGGTGAATGTTATACTGAACAACGATAATTTAAGAATTATTCTTTTGGTTTTATTTAAATCATCTGGCACTTAATTAAGCGAAAAATATCGCGCAAACTATTTATTTATTTTCAAATTCATATTTCCATAACAGTTGCGTTACTGGCTAGCCCATACATCAAAATTAAATTATGGAAATACACTCGTCAAATTCTGTAAAGTTTGTTACTGATTCGCTGGTTAGCCCTTTAGTTTGGCCATAAATTTGTGAAAAGCCTACTAATCATAAATAAAAATTAGAAAATAAAATGGGCCTTCGATATTCGAGAACAAAATTGTACGCTATTTCGGTTATGCATAATTATGCTATTGCGATAATTGCTATTCCGATCTCAGCATGCTAGAATTAATTTTCATTCTATCCCTTTTCCTTATTTCGAAAATTGAATGATTATGAAACAGCACACAATTTTATTCCTGAAGAAAGAGAGACTAACGTGTATCAAATATTAAAAGTGCTAATGTTACAAGATCACAGCAAGCCGTCAAAAATAGTTCGCGAATTGCATTTCATTTTTAAATGGAAATTATTAATTATAGCAACCTATGAAATATAATCATTAACCTTTGATATTTAACATACCTGAGCATCGTTTAAGAAAATTATTATTTTTTCTTTTAATAATTATTGTGTTAAATTAAAATTAAAATTTTATGTTTTCCAACAAAAACAACAACAAATAAAATAAAATAGGATGACAGTAAAAAGATGACAGTAAAAATGCAATAAAATAAAACGAAAATCGGTTTGTGTAAAACATTTACTTATAAATAATTAATTTAATAATTAAAATTTACATAGTTAATTTAAACTACTTACATTTTTAATTTATTTTTACATTTTTAAAAATTAAAATACTTCTTTTTTAGATAATCATGTTTGGCAATAATATCTTATCTTTTTTAACCATAAATAATAAACAGTCTTAAATTAAATTTTAACATATTATCAATATACTTACATATTTGATTAGGACTAACAATAATTAACAGTATTAATATGTATTTAAAAAGGAGAAAATAAATTATTTTTGATATTACAACGAGATTATCACGTTAAGCTTTGTCGAATAGCGAATGTCTTGGTATTGAACGTAGGAACTAATTAGTGATGTTTAAATTATTCAAAGTTAAGAGTTATATTTCACAGAACCTAAACTATTAGAACGTTTTCCTCAAAAGTAATCAAAACCCAGTTATCACCTTTTAAATATTTGCCACAGATTTCACCCTGCGAACGTAAGGATGGATTGGTATTTTTAAGAGGTGCTCGTTTTAGGGAGAACATGAAAAAAATGGATGATATGCTTCCTTAAATTACAGAAAATACAATACATACATACATATAGGTAATAGATGCTATGTGAACAAAATATTTATTTCAGGAAAATTCATATCGGGAAAACGCAATTAACAAGAAAAATTAAAAATAACAAAAATTCATCAATTTCTATACATCAATCAAGTTCAATTATGCTTAGAATTAAAATCGCCCGTTTTGGAGAGGATATTTAATTTACGATATTATGATATACATATATATATATATATATATATATATATATATATATATATATATATATATATATATATATATATATATATATATATATATATATATATATATATATATATATATATACGTATATAATATGTACATTTGTACTATTAAATATACCCACTGGTTTTTTGTCATTTTGCATATTTAATTTATGTTCAATATCTTTTTGTTATTTATATACTTTTCTTCCGCTTCATTTAGTTCATCGATTTTTCATTTTGCTAGCGTATTCAGATTTTCAATTAAATAAATAAATAAAATATTCAATACAAAAAATATACAAACAAAATCCATGAAAGTTATATTTTTCTAAAATTAATTGTTATAATTGATTAATTAAATGATATATTTGACCTGACATATGAGTAAGACAATATTTTATTTTAAGTTCGAACTAATTAAATCACTGGATGGTCTCATCACAGTCACTATCTCAATCTAAAAAAATTATTTATTTATGTACCTTTAATATTCAATTCAATTTCCATTTTGAATGGGAGACTTGGGGGAGGCGAAGATTTCGTCTATATACAATTTTATTGTAATTATCATAAATATTGTAAATTTATTTCATTTTTGCGCTAATTAAAATTAGTTTAGGGATGTTGTGCAACTGTTCCATCTTGAAATCATTATCATCAATTTTCCAATTATCTGCAAATATTTAATTAATTTTAAGTGTAATATATATTATTTTCAATTGTCTATCTACAGATTCTAGCTAGATATATTTTTATATTTTTGTTGTACGTATAAGTCAGGCATGTTAAACTCAAATTTGATTGGAACTAAAATAACGAGAACCGGTCGTGAGTCAAGATTTAAGAGCGGAACGTATCTTTTAAATAGTAGAATATTTTTAAGTATTATTTATTTTATATTATATATTTTTTAAGTTTGAGCAGGAGCAGAGTTCTAGTGAAATGTCCAATTGTTATCGGTGTTCATGGATTTAGGATTATGGATTTTGAATTGAAAGTCTTAAACAGAAGTTTATATGAAGCGTCATAATTAATTGTGGCTCATAGTCCTATGTTTCTACAAAAATGGGACCTGTTGCGGCATTTTATGATATTCCAATATCCTAAGCATAAAAATGAAATACTTTATAAACTTTATAGTGGAAGGTCAAGGGGAAGTGAATGTGATATAAAAATTACATCAATTACTTTTACTGCTTACCTAAAAATTTCAATTGGAATTTAAAAATTTTTAAAAATTTTTGCAAGGCAGCTTATCAATTTTACAATTCAAATTTCACTTATCAAAATTTTGAAAATTCAACAGTATGATAAAAAAATATTTGAAAGTTTTGAAATTTCAAATTGTTTAGACAAACTGAAATAAAACTGCTGTGTCTTGACGCTATAAATTAATTGGAGCGATTATGATCAGAATATCACAGTTCTTACTACTATAATTAATTATCCTGTATACTATATCCATAATTAATTAGTCTACATTTTTACTTTAGTAAAAATCATACCAAAATGTAGGTTATTTTATAATCATAACGTCAATAGATAATTCAATTAATCATCGAATGGTATTTTTATGGCATTTTTTAGTATTACAATTTGTTATAACGCGTCAAGACATAGGGCGGTTTCAATTTCGCTAACTGATAGCAACATGTTCGGTAAAATATAAAAAACTAAATGTATATTTGCTAAAATGTCATTTTTCCCTTTATTTATTTCTATGCTACATTTTATCATCACTATTCTGAGATGTTAGTTCGTCTCCGTTTACAATTTATAGTGATTTTAATACTAAGTATTGTTGTAGCGTGCCAAAATTAAATAAAAACAATAACTCTCGTATTATAACCCAAATATGGTATAAACCCAAATATAAAATTTATTTAAATAAGAAAAAAAAAATGTATAAATATATAAAATAAAATAAGAAAAAAATCATTTACTTTAAATTTGTAAATTAAATAATTAAGTAACTAAATATGACTTATAACTATTAATATAAAAAAATTCGTTTATATTTTTTTTTTATAAATTTAGAATATCATTAAAAAATTTTAAACCAGCGTGGTTTCCTGGTCATCCACTTTGAACCTTCGTTACAACAAAAAAAAAACATGAAAAGAAATAAAAAAAAATAACAATTAGTAATCATAACCGTATGTGTATTCGAAGTACGAAACACAACAAAATCTTCATCTCGGAAAGAAAAAGAAATCTCTTTAAATTTTAAGGAAATACAGATATCGATATTTGTATATTATTATTATTACTTTTTTTTTTAAATATTGGGAGCCAGATATCTAGCACGCTTACCGGACAAAGCTCAGCCTACAGTCCACTCCCGCGTGAGTTCGTAAGAAAATAAATTAAATTAATCTTTCCGAGGTCATCAAATGTGCATAAAGGATTTTAATTTTTACCAATTATAATAAACAAAAATTAATAATTAGGACAAGATTTACTTTAGATTTCAAAATAGAATTTCACGAAAAGGAAAACTAAAATTTATTTTTGGAAAGCAAAAAAAAATGGTTAACACAAAAAAAAACCTCAACTCACCTGATCCTTCAGTAGTCGCACAACAAATCACGTACCAATAATTTCACCTTGACATGATACAAATAACCGCAATAATCGACGGTTCCGCGATGTACACACCAACCACCAACGAAAAAAAATGGCTTTGACTCGGTCCGCAAAACAGCAGTAATCGATACTATTATAGTTAGTAGTCGGCCCCAATTTAAAATCGTCACTCAACAGATTTCGACAATTTAGTTTATTAAAATTCTATGGGTTCAAACAATAGCAATAATCGATGAGTCACACAACAAAGTTCTTTATAATTTCTTTATTTACACAGAGACACAAGAATTAAACTTCAATCCTTTTGGATACCCAGATGATTTTTATAAAATTGTATGCTTATAATAAATTATAGCCCGTAATGGCATCTTCTTAGCTTGGCGTCTCTTTCATTGTTCACTTTTTAATCAATTGTATAAACAACACTGCTCAAAATCAAAACCACAACTCCATATTCGTGTACCACTTTGATTTTTTTTTCCAAAAAAAAATAAAATCTCATATACATATATATTTACATATATCCACATATATATAACGAATATATAAAAATAATTATAATCTCGCCACTCGTATTTTAATAACAAAAAAAAATAATATCCTCCAATGGTATCTCGAACACAAAAAAAATAGAATCACCTGTCTCGCACATGGTTTGGGTTTATATACCCATTCTTATTGAAAATGCCGGATGTCTCTCTATCTGCCATGTTATTTTCATCCATTTACAGCCAAGTTGAAGTTTTCTGTAATTAACCATTTAGCTTTCCAAAAAGTATTACCGAAAATTTAAGTTCAAATGTTTTTATTCTGGTTGGAAACCTGGATTTAGCTTTGACCGATCATGGCTAATGACATCTATACAAAAGTATTTTCAATAAAATATCTACATCTCCAACCACCAAATCAATGAATCATCAAACTTTTTGATGCATATTTATTCCGAATAATAAACCCAAAATCGGAAGTCCATAATACAAACAGTATACAGTGCGTCTATTAAAATATGATTACCGTTTTTTTTCTTCCATCAAAAAAAATCTGATCCTTACATTGTGATTTGATTTATTACTCACACCATAATTTTACTTACTGGAGCAAATATTTAGATTTTAGTAGTTTTTAAAATTTTTTTGGTTTTAATTCGTATTTTTAGCGACACAACAATACACCTAGATTAATTAATCCCATTTTAGATATCAAATAAATTAATTTGGCTTATATTTATCACAAATTTTCCATTAGTTGCAGCTGTAATTAAGATAGGTTTTATTAAATTTAGCGTACTAATCGTATAGATTATCTCATGACATATCCTAAAGGTCGTATATCCATGTGATACCTTTTGATTTGTGGATTCTACGTGAATTATTAAAAATATGTAATGTTTTAAAGCTTCGCATGAATATTTTAGTAATCATCAATTTACTCCAAAAAATGTATTACTTACTCGAGACATTTTTAAAACTACAAAGAAGTTGCTGCTTTCAGTATACGGAAAAAATTTCGTCTTAGCAATCACCAGGTAATTCCATAAAATTTTTGTAATATTTCAAAAATTGCAAAATACTCAAGAGAAATCGAATTAAAGGTACCAGTGTTAGAAGTAATTTGGATTTTTATAACAGCCAAAAATAAAACTAAAAACATAACATTATTGGATGTTTACTTATTGATCTCCTCTCAACTTTATGCCGTCGTTAAAACAATTACCGAGCTAACAAAAAGACAAACACAAAAAGGTAATAACTACATTCCTTATTTATAAAAATATATTTTATTACAAATTGTCTTCAATCTCGTTAGATGTAAAAAGATATTTCCCTAGTTTGTTGTTTTTGATTCTATTATGTTTCTTTGCCATTTACGATTTTTTTATGCTATTGTTGTCGAATTTAAAGAATTCTCTCATTTGAAACTTAATTTGACCCTTTTGTTAAATAGAAAAAAGGTGCTACAGTATTCATCCAACGAAACATAAATTTTATTCTCGGTAAGGTTATTTCAAACAACATGGATTTTATTAAAACAGCTTGTAATTTAGGTAATAACATGACAAAATGTCTAAATACGGGTATTTAACGTTATAATAAATATTTGCGTAAGTACCATGTCGTCGATCAAATATTATTCCAATCCATAATGCGTACATATGTATGTACTATTAAATAAAAATGACTGAATTACTTACATATCAATTTAAACAATAACACATAAATTGAAAATTACAAAATTTTGTTTTCTATATTTTTTTAAAATCGTTAAACGAGATAACGCACAATCATTTCATCATGAATTTATTTTCTTCGTGTTACCATATAGTCTTACTCGTTGTATTTTAGTGATCACATCAAGCCACGATAAATCCACATAAGAGATTTTCAAAAAAAGAATTTTTAACATACATAAAATAATCTTTAGAGCTAAATTCACGAGCAGTATAGAAATCAAAATATTTTTTAACCGTACAAATTTTATATCATAAATAATCAAACGGTTTAAGGGTTAGTTATGCATGCGGTGGGGTGTGGATATAAAAGAAATCGTGCGAGCACTTAATATGTTTACGATAATTATGAACCTATAAAAAACAAATCAAATCAAGGTGACGTAGTTATTAGTTAGATTTTTTAAAAACAAATCTAATTTATTTTCGGGTTGTCATAATCAGTTAAAGCGATGAAATATTAGTACTAAACGGTATTCCGATCCGGGACGAAATAATATTGACATATTTTTCGCACGCATCGACATGTTCCGCATACATAAATTATGTAATGGAATTATGTATAGCTCATTTTATTTACTATTCACTCTGGCAAAAATACAGCCACATAGGCAAACAATCTAATAAAGTTATCATGAAAGCTGGTTAGTCTCACTTGTAATGTGCTGTCTGTATTTTAAATTATATACTTATACCGTAAAAGGAGAAGAAATAAAATACCATATAAAGATGTTCATTCAACCACAAATAATTTGACTATTTGTATGTTTCTGTTTTCATCTTATTACATTTCTGCTTCTAGAAGCAAATTATTATGTCTGTGGTTTTTTGTACGAAAAGCTAAATACTTACAATTCAACACAAAACAGAATTAAATTGTATAAATGAAATTAAGATTTGAGGTTAGACATTCGAGACAGAATGGTATGAAACAAATACTATTTTCTTTGACATTTTGATTCTGTTGGTGTGATTTTCGTAATTTTGGTTTGCTTTTTATTTTATGAGTACATACGCTTTCACATCATTACTGCCGCCTAATTTCACAAAAAAATTCAGTTATACTAAAGTGACATTTCATTTGCCAATTTACAACAACAATGCTGGGATGTTCTACAACAACAGTGCTGGGATGTTCTATCATCACTTCGATTCGCTTCGATAGACATTTGTGTCTCTTTTTTTACGAACAAAATTGTATTCTATTTCGTAATTTATATTGTGATCTATGCCTACTCGATTCTATTTTCCAATTTGTAATCATTCTGCTTATATTTTTCCAATTTGTAATCATTCTGCTTATGAATTTATACATTCGATAAAATATCACCAATATTTTTATTTTCGATGGCAAGTGAAAAGAGGAAAAAGAGATAGTTTGCAAATTTATTCTAACAGGCTGATATCGCGATAAACAAAACGTAATTCAAAAAACGCAATGGAGAACAATTTTGTTCGTAAAAAAAGAGACAAAATTGTCTATCGAAGCGAATCGAAGTGGTGATAGAACATCCCAGCACTGTATAATGAATTCAAATTTGGAATTCGTCGAATTCCAATTCAATTTTGTAGTTACTGTGTTTTGTCACCAGAGTTTATTTATTTATGTATATTTGATAATGCTTACTAAAATTGAATTCCAATTCCAATTCCTTGGTCAAATGAAATGACACTTAAATATAGCATAGATCTCAACTGGGGCTTTGTATTGAAACATATGATAGTTAGAAATATCTGTTTTTGTCAAATTTTTAGTAGGCTGATAATACGCTATGTGATTTAGTAGGCTATTTACTAATAGCAAAAAATGATTTTTAAAAGAGATATATCGGAGATAATGAAAGATATGTATTCATGTAGGTATGTTGTAATCAGGGTCCATCATATTCGGCTCGACCAACCGGATTTCTATTATTTCTTTATCGCGTACCATATACGTAACTGAATAGTAATTGAATTTTTCGACGCCTATGTATAGTAGTATTCAAATCTCGCTGGAATTCTGACAGTTATCGCGCAGAAATAATATGGCGGATACACAGTGATGTATTAAGTACAATAATTCATGTTGTTTACATTTTTATGTTGTATTTGTATTAAAATGGAATGTTTTTAATCACAAAATGTTTTTATAATTTAACTTATAATCACTGACACTTTTAAAATTAATATTTAATTCGATAAACTAAGAATTAAATTGAATACTGATTTTGCTTTTTATGTTGTTGTGGTTTTGTTCGATATGAATGTCATTTGGTCATTTATTTTCCCTAGTCCGTACCAAAATTAAATGTTGACATTGTTTCCAAAAGGCGTGCAATTATTTTTTAACCTATTAATTTTCACTTGAAATATGATTGTAATAACATAAATACATAATCATTTTGAATGTTTTGTGTATTAAAACTGAAATATAATTCTTTTTATTGGTTATTTATTATTTTATTTAGGTTTCTACCTACGATAAATGCGACCCATCAAAATTTTTATAATTTTTTTTTTCTACATCACTGAAAACTGCGCAGAACAATTAAAAAAAATTTTTTTTAAATTGCTGAATACTACTATACACATTTCTATATAATGAAATTCAAATTACAACTGACGATTGTAAAAGAAGAATAAAAACAGAGCCTCTCGTTATGAAAATATGGAATGCCCAAGCTGTAAAACTGACATGAATCACCAATAGTATGCGTATTTTGTTGTAAAAAATTAAATTTTTCTTTTCGAATAATTTTTATTATGGAAGCAGCAAAATTTAATTTAATTTTCTTTTATATGTTGACACGTGGACATCTGTTACATAATTTATATCCGTCATTTGGTTTAGAAAGTGTTAAAGAGGCATAATTATGTAAATAAGTAAAATAGTTATTTGTAATTTGCAATGGAAAATTTAAGAAAACTTAAGTCTGCTGCACTCATGAACAACTTTCATAACATTTGTAATTTGATAAATAAAATCATCTAAGTTAGATGAATCTGATGATGAACCCTTTAAATATCCGCGATGGTCTAAAAGTAAACCAATGCAATTTTAATTGATAATCCTTTGTAATGGGAACTTATGATAATGCCATTGTTTTGACACTAAACTATAGGACGAAGAATAGAGCATTTTACTTTCCACTCTAATAAAAATTACTTATGTATATTCGCACATTTTTCCATACAGTGAAATTCTTTTCCATACACAAACTTTATAGTAAAATTCACTTCCATGCGCCAATTTTAGGTATGTTGTTTAACTGCCATAAAAAGTATTCGATTTGATACTTTTTATGGCAGTCCACACTGCTAACACTCAAACATTTTTTGACTGAGAAAATTTTTTTGTTTCATTTGTACAACTACAAAATATAATTTCTTTTCTTGCTTTAAATTGACTGAGTCAGTCAATCAGTCCATGGAATAGTACCTTTAAGCATCGATCGTTCCAATTAAAATTCTGCGACAAAAAAATTTTAAAATTAGCAAAAATAGAACTTCACGACATAATTTAAAATTCAAGAATTATATATGTATGTACCTACGAATTTCAATTTTTTGAGTTATAACTAATGCAAACAAAATGTTTCACTCATAAAAGCAAAATTTAAATGATTTTTTTGTAAAGTCATCATTGACATCTAGTAGCCGGTGTTATATTGAAAAATGTTTAATGTTTAAATCGATTAATTTTTATTTGTTTTATTTATTTAAATTATGCGGTGATTTATGCAATGCAATTGACGACTGCCAAAGTTGGAATTGAGTTATCTATTGGAAAAATATTAACTAACTAAACGCTATAAAATTCGATCACCAGCGCTCACGGAAAAGTTAAAAATGGCCTAGCGAAATTTTTTTAAGTAATATAAATCCACAAGAATCATTATCAGTTGCTAATTGTTTATGTAACTGTGTCAAGAAAATACACCTAGTATTGCCGCGTATATCTGAAAAAAATAGTTATATTATGTCAAATAAAAAAATCAGGGCTTATCATTATAGCGTTATATAGAGTTAAAACTCGTATGAATTGCAACAACTTTCATACTCGTGTTATGAGTAGCGCTTCGCGATCGTTGTACAATATACTATTTTACTACTAATTCAGAAATTAAAAATAAGTGAATTTATAATTTTAATCGAAGTACTGGATGTACATAATTAATTGTTTTAACTTGGGAAATTGGCAGATCTAAAAATTACGAATTTACAGTAATTTTAATTTACGTGAGACGACACTAAGGGCTGCCATTACACAAATCTTAGATGTTTTCTTAAACAGCAAATTTAGTTACCGCTTAATAGTGTTAGAAATGTGAGATGTGTTGTATATAGGTATACATCAGTATCGTCAATTAGAGCAGCAGAAAAAAAAGGAAAAAATCACGAAATCCTGAGATTTATAAATATTCTGAATACCGGATCTCGGGATTGAAACGAGGGTCGGGAAAATGACTCTCTACGTGACACAATCATGAAACAACAAAATAAAACTTATATAATAGCATGGAGTCAGCTTCTTCATTATTTATATTTTATATTCTCAAATTTCAGTCCTATTTTTATAAAAAAATCATCATCTTACTTTTTAATAGATGTTACTGGTTTGGCGAGAAAGGTAAAAAAAAAAACAGGAATGAATAATGTTATAATACTATACAATATATACATTTATTATAATAACAACATGAATTTATTGAAAGAATAATTATGTACATTAAACGTAAAGTACGCAAAATATTTTGTATGAAATTCATAATAATGAATGTAATCTAATATCACAAGCATTTTCTAAAACATAAAATATCTTTCAATATGAAGTTTAATTTTAATTTTTTTATAAAACACATTAGTTATAGCCGAGGCGAGGCGTTGATTTCATTATTACGAAAAAAATGGAAGCATGACAAAATAATATAATATCTTCCAAATAACCGTCAGCCTTTCTTGGAGATTCACCATCACACAGATTTGGCTCAATTCCAGCGGTAACAAGTTGAATGTTGTTCTACGACTGTCGTCCTTTATGGACATATTATCTTAGAACACACGCCACAACAACAAAATTTTTCTGTTTGTTTTTAACATAACTTTAACCGAAGTGAGGTTATACTCACAACGAAAATAAATATCGCCGATCATTTGTTGCATTGGGAAGCGTTCGGAACCGACAAAATGTAGAGCATTTAAGTAAAAAATCGGTTGTTGGACCGACAGAATAGAAAAACTCTTATTATTCAATTAAACTTGTTATATTATTATAAATATATTACTTTAATTACTAATTGCAGGTATTTTATATATTTTCTCAATAATTTAAGCCAAAAATAAGCAATCATTTAATTATAAATGGAAAAATCGGTCCCGGCTATCATCGATATTTTTGTCATGTGGCAACGCGTTAAAACCATTGTTCAATGTTCAAATTGCCTTGTTTAATTAATAATTTTCAACTGTATCGATTGTATGGCAAATTTCTGACTAACTCATTAGTATTCTATATGAACATCTGAAGCTGAACGTTTGACACAACGAATATGCCACTAAACCCTCAAAATTAAAGTGGCATGCTATGTGTTTTATTTGGCTTATTGCATCGTAATTTTTGCAAAATAAAATTGATTTGATTTTAACAAATATGCGAAACCATTTACTATTATAAGAGCTCAATAACACTTTAGATATACGCAACACATAGATCATACATGCTCAAGGATAAATAAATAAAATTCACCAGACATTTTATTCATTAATCATTTTACGTTTGATTTATTTTGATTTATTTCTGTTGTCGAATTTTTTTTATGTTTTTATGTTCTCAGCTCGACAAAAAATTCCAGATAAAATGTTGACTTGGTTGTATATGGAAAAAATGAAAATGAAACGAATAAAAACACATTCAAGCTAAATGGACGATTTAATGTACGATGTATTCCTTTTTTTTGTGTATTATGGATATCCGTTTTATACACAAACAAGCATACTAACCAGATAAAGGATCAAACAATAGAGAAACAGAAATATGTTTAAATAATAAATAAAAACCTCCGTATATGTAATGTTTTATAAGTTCTCAAAAATCTGATGATTTCAAAGAATGAAGAGATTTATCTTTTTCTTTAACATAAAGAGAAGTGAAAATGTGAGTACAAGTAGCACACGAGTATGTTTGTTTTTGGATATATTTTCAGTTTTCCAATTTATCTGATATTATATATTTATATAAAATGTCAAAACACAAACAAAATGCATTCTGAATATGCAATGTGAATGAATGAAAATCCAATGATGTATTTTGTAGATAACATTTATTATATGTATAGCTGGTTCGTTTTCATATTCATCAAATTGAATATGAAGTAGCTGTCATTATAATCGTAATGAATGAAATATTCATTATTCAATAAATTTTATTGGGTATAACACGAGATTTAATTGGTTTTCTGTTAATTTTCAATTAAAACTCCATCCAAACACCGCGGAAAAAACCTGGTGTTTCATGCGGTTTATAGGCCAACCGCTTGAAATTGAAACAGTGAATGGTCATGATTTTATTGTGTTCCACATCCTAACTGTGGATAAATAAAAATTCCTAATAAAGAGTTCGCCTAAAAATATTTTATTTAGCATCCTTAGCAAATTGGAGAAGTTTGAACCGTGGCAGAGGGGATAGGAGATGCACACAATGCTTGAGATTCTTACAATCCTTCACCAGTTTTGAGTTTGTCAAAGGATTATTTTAGGAATTGAGGACAGATTTACTGTCAGTACAGAAAATAATATGTTAATAGCTGTATTGGCATAGTGAGTAACCGCGATTAATTCCGCTTGAGAAAAAGTACAGTAAGTACCCTAACTGCCAGATCTTCTCAGACCCAGCGATGGGTAGTAGATACCGAACCCAGTACCCTATTCAGAAAACGAGCCATCTGAAAAAATGCCAGCGATTCAGATAACCGCTTGAGAAGGTTTGGTGACAACCACATATCTCTCGATGGGTAAACCACTTCGAATAGGTTGTAAAAGTTAAATTCATGTAACAGTATGTCATTAATCATGTCAATTTCCGGCACAGCTGGTTTAAATACACTAAGGATTAACGTCCCGTTATATTATCGAATGCGTTCCACGCCCCAACTCATTTCAAGTGAAACACCGCTGAGCAAGCTGTTCTAAGAACGAATGACTGTAGCTGGGGCAGAGATTGAATAGACTCCATAGCTATAGAAGCGGAGTCGAAGATTTGGTCTCAGTAACAGCCCTACATACGATATTTCGCAAACCATTGAGTTTAGCAAGTGATGATTTTAAATTGACTACTAGCCACCAAACCACATGCATATGTTAGCATTGGTAGAACTAGTGATTTATATATAAAAGAAAGCATTTTGGGTGACAAGCCTCAAAAGTTACCAAAAGCTCGTATGCATTACTTGATAGTTTGTAATCCAGATGATACTTCCAAGAGAGTTTATTATCTAAAATAATACCAATGTGTTTGACGTAGGCTGAGCTATTAATTTTACACCCAAAAAGAGATGGCACAGAAAATGCATCAGTATTTCTACGTCTAGCGAATTCAACTAACTCAGTTTTAGAGGGTTTCACATGCAAACCCTTGTCAAGGCACCAGTGTGCTACAATGAGAAGAGCGTGTTGTGTTAAATCAGATAAGATATTCAGATGCTTATCAGAAACTGTCTGAACCAGGTTATCAGCGTAATTTTGAGCAATGAGACCGGATTCCTGAAGTTTTAAGGGAAGCTCGTCAATGACAAACAGCCACAACAGATATGAAAGCATCCTTCTTTGTGGACAACCCCTATGGCATTTTTGACTGAAACCGAATTATTATCTAGCACGGAGATACGTCTAAGCATAAATTCAATCTATTCGGCAATGGTAGATTCGACACCAAATTTGGTACAGGCATTATAGCAATTGTATTGAACGATGTACTATCAAAAGCTCCAGCAATATCCAGGAAAGTACCCACAAGAAACTCACTATTATACAGTGATCATTCAATCACAGTTACACGTTCATGTAGTGCAGTTTCACAGGATTTGCCAACCTTGTAAAATGGGGATCTCTGATGAATCTATCAACAATCCTTTCTAAAGATTTGAGAAAGGTTGATGATAGGCAAATATGTCGAAAAAACTTGGGGTCGGTATAGTCCGACTGGCCAATTTTCGGAATAAAAATAACTCTACTCTTGCTCCAAGATTATGGAACAAAGCTAACAGAAATGCAAGCCTGTAACAGATACAGTAGATGTTTCCCTATAAGGGAAACATGCTGTAATTCAGCAGGACAAATACCATCAGGACCGGCAGATTTGTAAGGTGCGAAAGAGAATATACTCCAACGCAAGACCTCATGATTTATTAATCTGCAAGCTAAATTCCAATCGGGAGTTTCAACAATAATATAATTGGTTTCGATAATATTGTCGGAATTTACAGTGCTATAACAAGGGAAATGAGTAGAAAGAAGTAATTGACCTATACTTCCTTTATAGAGGAAATAAGCTCTATTCAAGGTTTTGTTTAGTCTAGCTACAGTAGGTAAGCTATCAATTTCCTCACAGAAATTTAATAATAAATCCAAGGTGATCTCTGTGCAGATCTTAACGCTTTTTTAAACACCTTTTGTGCATCTAGGAAGCTGTCCCAGTCAGCGTGAAGATTAAATCTCCGGGCTTTATTCTCCAGCCTCCTATTAGTTTTCCTTAACCTTTTAAGATCAGAACACCAAAAAGGTTTGTTCCGAGTTTTATGATTAATGTTAAGTGGTTCGTATCCACGAATGTAGGTGAAACTGCTTTCAACAGTGCAGAAGCCTGCAACTCGATATCCACAGTTGAAGTATGGAATCAAGCACAAGAGAGAATGAATTCCAATCGGTTAACTTTCTATTACGGTAAAGTTAATTAAGGAACGGTCTTTTAAGATTGATATTAAAAGAAATACACCTATGATCGGACGTGAGAATGTCATTCGTCACTCTCCATTTTAAAATTAACTCAGTAAAAGACATGGAGCTCAAACTGATGTCAATCGCTTCACGACGAGCTGAGTTGACAAAAGTTGGCTGACACCCAAGATTGAGAATAACGGAGCAGAACCCCTGTTGTTAACATTCGTACTTCCCCATAGAGTGTGATGGGCATTAGCATCACAACTCATTAGTAGAGGAATATTTTTATTCTTATACCATGTTACAAGGTATGTAAATTCCTCAGAAGGAGGAAGTGTTATCGTAAGGCAAATACACTTATGCAATCACCAGTTCAGTGTGGGAATTAAAACAATCAATAGTGATTAGTGCAGCTGCGAAATCAGCCGAGCTACACTCTTCAATGAGAGAAGCGGTAACATTATTTTAGATATAAATGCACACTATGGTTTTCGCGGCAAAATTTTTAGAAATAATTCTACCACTAGAGGTGTTGAGTCTAGAAATGGAACCATCATAAAGATAGGGTTCCTGAATGAAGCATATATCTGTTTGTGATGTAGCAAGCAACTTCCTTAATTCAAATGAAGCTGATTTGCTATGTTACAAGTTAATCTGTTTAATTACGTGCATAGTGCCATATCTAACACCAGAAAATGAAAGGAATAATAAGAGCATTACGACCCTGAGATAATCTTAAAGAAGATTCTCTCAAGTACGTACTGCAAAGAGGATCCGGAACCAGCAATGTAGTCAAAGGAATTCAGATCGACCCAAACACAATCGATTGGCGGTTAGCCTCCCGTCTGTGTCGGATAATTTTCAATACTTTGACTGAAACATTTGGATTCATCAAACTGATGTTAATCACTGCTACACTTGGTTCCTCTGGAGGACCAGGGACCCACGTATGCATGATGAGCGGTTTTGGAAAGTCTTCAACTGAAAGCTGACAAACACTCCAAATATCACCTAATTTGAGCACCTCTTCAACAAACCATTTGTAGGTTTCTTCGTTGGCGCATTTACTGATGAAAACGCCATCAGGTAGATAGCAGCCTAACATCCGTGCCACAAAACGGTTGGTTTGGAAGCGTCAAGAATAAACGGCTTGGGTGTGGCCGAAGGTCAAATTTTCAGTAATAAAACCAAGCACAAGCCCTGAGAGCTTCCTCTGTAGACGCTGGCGATTACGTTTCCGTGAATTTTTTTGGTCGATCGCTGG
This sequence comes from Tipula unca, assembly GCA_951394425.1. Lineage (NCBI taxonomy): Eukaryota > Metazoa > Arthropoda > Insecta > Diptera > Tipulidae > Tipula > Tipula unca. The sequence goes on from OX596380.1 coordinate 100,684,627, forward strand.
GTTCGGCATTGGATCCCTCACCATCCGTAAAAAGTTTTCGTTCAATTTCGGATTGGATGCCCGAGCTGAGAACACCGATACATCAGCTCGAAATCGGACTCAGAAACTGTAGCCATAATTAAAAACTGTCAAGCAGAATTCAAAAATAGTGAATATGTTACTAATTTTTAATTCTTTGACACCTAAAAAAAAGAGAACAATCAAAGAGAACAATTATCACAAACAAGGAAGAGAAATAATAATAATAATACAAAAATAAAATAAAATAAAATCTAGTAATAGTTTTATTTATATAAATAAACAAGAGATATAAAAGAAATGGATATCCATAACTTAAATGTGAAGTTGCTATAAGAGGTATGAGAGTACTTCGTGCCGTCTCAAGAAATGTATGATTTCTTGAAATTATTTATTGAAATAACAAAAATGAAAAAATAATTTATTTCAACTTCCTTTTACGTGTTCCTTTGATTGGGGGAATAGAATTGTCTCTGGGTGTTGATTCGTTACCGTGTAAATGTGCTCATAATAGAAATGGAAGCAACTGAAAGTATGTATACATTTTGATGTAATCAGTATATTTTGATATGGCAACCACAATTTAATTTGTTTTTGATGATTTATTGTAACTGGAATATACGAGTACGAGTGCCATTTTAAAAGAAAACCAATTAAAATAGTGTTTCGGCTATAAGAGAATGATTTAGCATAGCATATCGCTTATGCAAGGGAGCAAATGAAAGTTTAAATTGATTTGTGCAAGATTTTACTATTCAACAAGATTTTCCTATATCTTTTGTTTTAAAATATGAGCCTGATTAGACAGTCTGAAATTTAGAATGAAAAAATCTAAATTTATAGTTGCAATTGCTCCCTAGTGTACATATAGTACATATTTATTTTTACTTCGTGTATGGTCGCACATAAAAACGGTTTTTATTTTTTCTATTTTTTTAAATTGTCAAAGTTGTACATAATCAAGTAGTGTCTACAATAAAGTACATTTGCGCTAGTGCTGAACCAAAGTATTTGGAGAACAGGTAATATACAAACAGGTTTCATTTTCGTTCTTTTTCGCGCATCAGTCAACATGGCGGCGTTAGTCATTAAGAAAATTTCGTGATGTTATTTGCGTTTCAATGTTTACATTTTTGTTTTATTAATTTTTGATATAAATTATAATAAAATTATTGAATAAACGCGCTGTGAATGTTTTCGTGTGTTTACAAAAAAATATTGTGTTCAAACTTTTATATTTCGGTGATTTTTTAAGTGAAAAATTGACGCTTTAAAATTGGCTTGTAGTGTGTGTTTGAAGTGAAGAAAAACCATTTTTTACAAAATTGTATATTTTGGTGATTTTAAATTGACCAGTAGTTTTTTAATGTGTTCGATTAGATTGTGTTTGTAGTGAAACAATTATTTTCCGCAAAAAAATATTGTTTAGTGATTTTTTTTAATGGTTTAAGTGAAAAAAATTTTGTCAGTGTAAACTTCCTTATACATAAAACAACAACAATGTAGTGTGTTTTTTTTACACCAAGCAAACACAACTTGAAAATCAATATTATTACTTAAAAATGCATCGAAACATAAAAGTTTAAAAAATATATTGTTTACAATACATGTGACACAATTTAACATTCACTGTTGAATAAATTTTATTTTAATTGAATAAATAATTACCGAAAAATAAAAGTTTTATGAAAATATTTTTTTGCTACAAACAGACTCAATTTAAACATTAATATTATCAATTAAAAACCCCACGAAACACAAAGGCATTAATACGATATGTTTTTGGCTAAAGTCAAATATTATCTAAAAGCCTAAATTAAAATTTTTTTTTAAATTTAGTTCAAAAATAATTTATTACCAAACGTAAATATTAAAATTTAACCGCAAATAGCAATATATGCGACTATTGCCGCCATGTTGAACAATTGTTGTTGCTTTTTAGGTATTTAAATGTTTGACGTATGCGCAATATAATACCATGTAGTCGATATATTTTGGTGCTGAACATACTTCGTTTCTACGACTATCAAAAATAACATATACAATTGTATTCTTATATTTTTAAAAATTTGAGTTAAATAGAATACAGAATTATTTTTATAAGTAAGGAGTATAGATGGTACATACGTCTAGCAAGCAAGCCATTTTTATATGAAAAAATAAATGATATATGTGATTGAATTTTTCTCTTTATGCGTGATTTACACGTTCCAACATTTATTGTAGACATTCAGAGCTACACGCAATAGACAAAATGTGTATGTTTTTATCGCATAATACAAAAATGGCGTCGTGCTATAATTTGTTTGCGGTGTCAAATTACAATATAATTTTTGACGGATAGTTCTGGTGCACAACGCTCTTTCTTGTAGCTATATTTCTTTTTCTAAAACGAAAACAATGAATAAACAGTGAAATCCTTGCCGCTCATGGCTATTTCGGTTTGTTTATTGGTTTTGCGCTATAAATATTTGACAATAAAAAAAATCGCCATTTTAATTGTGTTTGTTGCTATAAAATATACTTGGGTCGAGTATATTTTATAGCAACAAATTTTATTTTTATGGAAACAAATTTAAAAAAAAAAAAAATAAGTCCAACAAAATTTTGTTTGTTTATACGTTTGTTCTTGTCTTTCAAATAAATTTCGCGATATACTAATCTCTTCATCTTTTGTTGGCCAACATTGTTGGAACGTGTAAAACACGCATTAGTATTCAATGTAAACTTCACGTACTAGTTATTATTTGACTGCTCAAAAAATGCATAGCACTCTTTTGATGATTTTTATTGTATAATACAATAAATAATTTTTTTTGTATAATACAAAACAACAATAATGTTTTTAATTTTAACGAGTGATGGAGTAGTTAAAAAATTAAAGGTTTGCGGATAAATCCAGCATTCAATGCCACAAATGAGACCATTGTGCAATACCCAGACACATACTTACACATTAAAAACAACAAATCGTGGTGTTTGGTCACCACCGGAAATCGAACCCGAGACCCCCCTTCCCTGAATATCACAGAAAGCACGTTACTTACTGTACCAACAGGGCGGCGTAGAGTAATTTCTCGGTAAACTAATATCAGAAAAACGCAGTTTCCGATTTAAAATTCAATCGTGGAAGCTTACTTTCTACGTTGATCGTAAAAAAATATAATTGTTTGCTCAAAGCCTCAATTTCTGGTACGGAAAATAATTGTTTTTGCAATACCATACTGAAAACTGAATATGTGTATTAGTTTTTAATTAAAATATAATTCTTTGAATTTACTTGATTAGTTTTATAATAAAACTATTTCCGTTTTGTGCAGATTAAGATCTGCATATATGAATGAGTTTGTACCTGGAAATACGGTATTAAAATAATCGATAAATTTGAAAACGTTGGTTTAATTTATATTATGTCCTTCTAGGAAAATAAAACTCGTTAATGATTTTTTAATTCTAAATGTTTGAATTGTAATCATACAAATCAAATATATTCGTATGTTTTAAGACTATTTAAGTATATCAAATTAAAGAAAAATGAATAAGGTTGAATTTATTAATTTTTTTAAGCGTCTCCGGTTGTTTATTAAAATAGAGCAACGATTTCAAAGTTCCCTAAGATGCGTGACATTTCTTATTACTCTAAAAGTTTAGAGTAACTCTAGACTTCTAAAAATTAATTTTTAAGTTACTTTATTGAGTTTTTGTCTAAATTTTGCCTAATTTATAAATTTATTTAAGTGTAATTTATAAATTTATTTAAGTTACCTTTAATTTTATACCTAATTTTTAGATTAAAAACAACAACAATAATTCGAAGTAAAAAAATGTTTGATGGCGAACTAATTTGTATAGTACTAAATAAACCAGATACATACATCGCTTCATATTTTCTCCAAGATATAGTATGACATGTATATACTAAATTTTTGTATAATCAAGTGTAATGAAATAAATTTTTAAAAGTAATTGTTTCAAAAGTTTACGAGCTTGATGACACAAAATGTATAATATACATATGACACAGTCGTCAATAAAACAATATACGATTTAAATTTTTAAAATACAGCAAGAGCTAAAACGAAAAGCAAGCTCACGAGAAGGCTAATATAATTAGCCATAATTGATATAGGTGGTTAATAGAATAATCTGTGAACAAAATAGCATTGGGCATTGGCACTCAGCATTAGCCTTTTGAATTACTATCAGGCGTAACATACTGTGCTAAATGGAATATAAATATTTACCACTTCAACAAATAATTTAATTAAATTTTAAATTAAGCTTTGTTTAAATTGTATCCTAAATTGTGAATCCTAAATAAATAACAAAAAAACTTAACTTGCTCTTTTATTGTATTATAACTAACGATAAGATACGAGTAAATCTATCTTGTACATATACACAATAAAATTGCACCCTTAAATCTATAACCGTTTCATCCTTTTCTTTCAGATTAGACCACAATCTTTCTCGATTGATGCGCGGATAACTCCAGCACTCAATGCCACAAATGGGCCCACAGCGCAATACCCGGACAAACACACATACTTACACATTACAAATACCCAGCCGTGATTTTTGGTCACCATCGGGAACCGAACCCGAGACAATCGATTACCAAAGCAAGGACGCTACTTACTGTGCCAATGAGGGTGACAATGTAGTCAGGCATTACTTTGGTTCTTCATACTAATCGCATACGGTTGAAACGGTAGTTCCACAAAGTATCCCCTCCGATCATCAACTGCTCCGAATTAATTCAGTCCACTCCAGGTGAGCGGTTTCGTTTTAGTCTCTGCATGGTTGTACTTTCAGAACCTCGGCATTCCACCATTATCGCTTTTTCCCCTCTACAAATCCGCTTAGCCGCCCTCCTAGTAGCGTTGATAGAGAGTAGCCTTGTTTTTACTCGCAATTGTGAGACGTTGGTTTGTTGCTCAACTGCAACACGACAGTCGTCATCAAACCAATCATGCTTGGGTCTGACTTTTACTATATGTAAACTATGCTGAGCAGCACTGACAACCGAAGTTTTCAGTGCCTCCCAGACAGAGTCCACACGGTCAGACTGGTAACCAGCATCATCAATGTTGTCGTTGACAAGATCCTGATAAGGTGTCTTTTGATCTTCATTTATCAGACCTTCACAGTCGAAACGTTCCATGCGTTTCTGCGGGAAATTTTGCGAGGATGTGTCCATGTTTCCAAATGTATCTGTATGAGAGGGGAACATTTGCTTGGTACTTTAAGATTCTGAGCAATTGCAAAGAATATCATTATCTCACCATTATCGGTCGCACTTCCGTGTCGGGAGTACGGCCCTATGTTTTCACCCAAGTCGGTCTGATTTCTGCCAGCTCTAGCACTAAAGTTCCCAATTACCATTCTAACATCGTGTTCGGGTATAGATTCCATCAGATCATCCAAGTGATTGTAAAATGAGTCTTTATCTTGGAGCTGGCTGACTTCTGTGGGCGCATGTTCACAAATTATAGACAGGTTAGCTAGCTTCATGCGCAAACTAACTTCATACACAGTCGGTTATTGACTGCTTGGAAATCCAAAACAGCGTGCTTTACCTGTGGCCCAAGAAGAAATCCAGCTTGCTATATGTTGTTATACCAGCAAGATTACCGAGGTCATCTCCACTGTATAACAACATATAGCCTTGGGACTCCACTTTTAGGCTAGCGAGTTTCTTGAAGATGAACGAGTTCCATCCGATACTCCTTCATGCATGTGACTAGTCCGTCTAATGCTCCTGGTTTCTTAAGTAACTGCACGTTCCACGTGCCGATTCTAAATCTCGTGTCCGGGTACTTGAGCGTAGGTCCGGTGTTGTTTTGGCGGTATCCATTTTTCGTTTTATAAACTTTATAAACAGCTTATGTTTTACGGATGCGGGTTGTCAGCCCAGTGATCCAATCTGATACTGTGGTGATATTCTTGGAAAATATGCTCGTGCAATTTAGATTTACGAGACATGTGTGCCTCCCGACCACACGGGCCATTTTTGTAATGGAATTGAAGAATTTTATTCAACAGTTTACTCAATTTTGTATATATTTCATCGGTAATTTTATAGCGTTGTTTACCACCACAATTCTTGGGTATAATGTCCTACTTGTTCTTCAAATATGCGGCTGATTCACTAATCGTCTTACCATCATTATAGAATTTAATTAAAATCTTTTTTATCTTTCGGCTCGTACGTTTATAAGAATTAGGTCTGAGGACTTGCCGTTTTTACAGTTCTTCTATTTGTGAATCGGGCAACTTGTTGCATCTTCTGATCTACGGCTCATTTTAAAATACTATTTTTTTTTATTGATGTCTGTATCTACAAACATAGAAACGATTTATTCAAATGATATTTATGTTAAAACATTTTTATATGTATATATGTATAAATATAGGAATACTTACAATAACAATAATAATCACAAATGATAATATAAAATCTTTGCAGTCCAGCATTTTCTCTTTTTGTGCACTTAATGAAATTCAAGTAAAGTTTATTCAAATTACTTATACGCTTCAGTGTACAGTTTCAAAATATTACAAACCAAATACTAATGTTTATATTTGAAGATGAGATATTTTTGCAATTCAAATTCAATTTTGTACAAAGTAAGTTAAAATGTACTACCGGATATTACCTATATGCAGTTGATTTACCTCATTTTTGAAGGTCAAATAGTTAAAATGTAAGTTAAAATGTACTACCGGATATTACCTATATGCAGTTGATTTACCTCATTTTTGAAGGTCAAATTAAATTCTGATTCAAAATTCATTTTTATCTTTTAAAATATTAACTGAATAATTAATCTTTTTTTAACTTAAGAAGATTGGTGAATTTTGGAAATATCCTCTAATTGTAAAAATGTTGAATCGTCAATTTGGTCAGACACCTCATTGTAATTTAATTTCATTTATATATTAAATTCGGAAGATTTTGCCTTACGCAAACTCGAATTTACGTTCAAATCTATAGGCGTTGAACGTAATACAGGAAAAAAAACGTCTGGCCACCTAATATAATATAATTTAACTAATATCTGAACTATTTCGAAGGCCGAAAAGCCAAACCACAATGCATTAATCATACCCGTTCTCGTGATTGAAGTTATCTGACCGCTATAATACTGAAAAGGCTATTTATTTACTGTGGAAATATCAAAATAATTCTATTCGCACTGACATTAAAAATTTAAAACTAATTTTATTTGCCCTAAATTGTATACGCCCTTGCTAGTACATATTATATACAAACTCACAAAATTGTTGATGCTTCAAATTTCATCAACCTATAATAATATATGGTACCACCAACATCACAGACAAAAATTACTTTGTATATAAACTAATTTCACTCCTTTTGATATCAGAAACCAAAAAAAATATAAAATAAAATTCTCGAGTTTTCTTAGAAAATTAAAATAACAGAAATTTTTCATTTTCACGTTTCCTTCAATTATAATCATCAATATTTTTTTTTGGTTATGTATTCTGCCAGTCAAAATTAGGAAATACCAAACAAAATGTTTAAGGAAAATTCAAATTGAAAGTATGAACAATTTTACCATCTATATTTTATTTTACGGTAAATAAAAATACAAATATACATACACACATAAACACGAAATTATTCGAAAAATAGAAAATTGTATTTTATTTCAAGAGATGAAATGTAAAATGCGAAATTCTATTTGTTAAACACTTTCATTTAACTCACATAGTGACATGCTAACAACCAGTCGCAATATAGAGGTTTAAATTTTATACTAAGTCGGACCTCAGAAGCAAACGGCTCACACAATTTTGTTGCACATTGACTTAGAGGACTATAAAGCTAGAACGATTACGAAGCATGTGTATAGTATTTCTAAAAATTTTAATATTTTCTTAAATTCAATATATAGGTATCCTAACAATCCAAACAAAAAAGTTAGTTCTTAGGTTCCATGGAACCTAGTTAGACATTATTATAAAAGTTTAAAAAAACATATACATATACTTATACATACTCGTATATACGAGTATAGTAGTATTCAAATCTCGCTGGAATTCTGACAGTTATCGCGCAGAAATAATATGGCGGATACACAGTGATGTATTAAGTACAATAAAAAAGTGCAATTCATGTTTATTGTTTACATTTTTATGTTGTATTTGTATTTAAATGGAAAAGGAACGTGTTTAATCACAAAATGTTTTTATAATTTAACTTATAACCACAGACACTTTTGAAATTAATATTTAATTCGATAAACTAAGAATCAAATTGAAAACTGATTTTGCTTTTTATGTTGTTGTGGTTTTATTCGATATGATTGTCATTTGGTCATTTATTTTCTTTAGTCTGTACCAAAATTAAATGTTGACATTGTTTCCAAAAGGCGTGCAATTTTTTTTTGACCTATTAATTTTCACTTGAAATATGATTGTAATAACATAAATACATAATCATTTTGAATGTTTTGTGTATTAAAACTGAAACATAATTCTTTTTATTGGTCATTTATTATTTTATTTAGGTTTACTACCTATTACTTAGATAAATGCGACCCATCAAAATTTTTATAATTTTTTTTTCTACATCACTGAAAGCTGCGCAGAACAATTTAAAAAAAATTTTTTTTAAGATCTGAATAGGACTATATGTATATTAAACCATCAAATTTTTAAAAATATGGAATTCAGGGAAACATGACTGGTTGAGTTGAATGAAAGGGAAGTTTACAAAAATATATGTGTGCTTGTTATTACATACAATATTACTTTTTTACATTTATTTCGTTGGATGTCGTTTTAATAGTAGATACGTTTTACAACAAAGAAGGATTATTGTAAATACATACTCAAACGACGTGCATTATACAGGTATTACTCTTTGTGCAAAAGATAAATAAATATTCGAAGCTCAACAGAAAAATGTACATAATTCGAATACATAATATAGTAGTCATCTATATTTATTCTATTCTATTTATTTTATTATAAGTTATAACTGGATCGATTAATTGTTGGGTAAAAATTAATTTCATTTAATATGAAACCGGGGTAAGAAGTAAAACCAGAGAGCAAAGTTTAGTAGATAATAAAAAAAACAATATAATTTTTTCTAATTTGCTAGAAAACTAATATTTTTTTGTATATGTAGTAGAATATTTTAATAAAATTGGTATTTCGTTTTATTTTAACGGTACGTCAGAATGTACCACTAAAAATTATGTTTATTTATTGATATATTCAATTGCTTTTGTTTTGGCGAAACAATAGCAGTATTAGTTTGTTGAGGAAAATTTAGTTCATTTAGCTGATTTAGAACTGTCCAAAACACCAGCAAAACATGATTTATGTATTTCATATGTTGAGAAATAGAAAATTACTTGTCATGGTACAGGATCGTAAGTATAAGGTGTCATCATAACTGAAGATTTGATTTTACAGTGCTTTACATTGTTGTTGTAAATTTACCAATGCAATACACTTAAATAATCTAAGCGGCAGTTTTGGTTACAAATTAAGTTTACTGTACATAACAATTTATTTGATCTAGATGACTTTCTAGTTGCCTTAGTTTTCCTTCAAAATTCAGAAGAAATTCGAATAAAAAAAATTGAAAATCAACGATGTTGTATATTAGAGACGCGACGACAGAACGTAGGACTATGTGTTACAGTAAAATAAATCAAAATAGTTTCGCTCGGTAATTTGTAGGAACATAAAAAACTATTGAAAAATGGTTAACACTATTTTAGAACACAAGCGATTAATAATCAGCCCAGTTCCCTTCCAGTTGCTCATATTCCAAAAATTTATCCATAAAAACCATTGTAACTTGTGTTTTGCCTGCTCGTGAAAATAATAAAAATAAAATAATAAAGTTCTCGCATTGCAAAGACCAACTAAACTTTTTAGGATTACGTGTAAATTTAGAAAAACTTGTTTTCCATTTCCCATTTACTTAAAACGATGGAAGGTCTAATTATACGTGCCCAACTTCTATTATCATTTTTTTTGTTTGATTAGTAGTTGTAAACGATTTTTTATATGGTATATAATTGTGTCAGTACAGCTAGCACATCATTACCTGAATATGTTGATACTTTTATTGTTATCAAATCTATAGAATTCGTAAACGTAATATTCTTCACAGTTAACATAAGTTAAAATGAATTTTATTATTTAGAAATCATTAGGAGTATTATAATGTAGATATAGATAGTTGTCCTATGAACTAGCTGTTTGCCATTTGATGGGATTGTGTATAAAATGTAGAGGATCAGAAATTCAGAATAGTCTTTTTATATGAAAAAATTTAATTTAGTTTCATTTAATGTTTATCCTCAACATAAGTTCGACCACAAGATCAATACTCAGTAATTTTAAATCCTCTGAACTGAATCTAGAATATCGTATTTTTTAAAATATCAATTTGTTTTTCTATACAAATTATATTGATATAATGTCTAGCAAGATTTTACGCACATATGCCCTAAAAAAATCTTTACAATATTACCATAACAGGCAGTTCTACCTGTGACTTTGCACTTACATTAATACAAATTCTATTCCGAACACCTCTGTGACATTTTTCCGCTGTATTTATCAGTTTTCGTCAGTGACTCGGCAACTCAGCGACCCTCGAAACAATGTCGCTGTTAATCGACTTTCTTCATATTTGAATCAATTCTATTGTCATATGGGTACGAAATATTTTATTGGCCAATGCAGGTTGATCTTCTAATGATGTGATGAGTGTGTTTAATGTACATTAAACTATTTAAGAGCAAAACCATAGGTTTCATCAAAAATGTGTGAATTTCCAAACAATTTCTTCTGATATTTCATTACCAAAACTTACCGATTAACTCAGATAATTAACCAAATATTTTTATATAAAAAAAAAGCTGAGAGGTCCGTCCGGTATAACGTCTCGTTGTCTTAACAACGGCCATATCGGTCGATACACAATTCTTGCACCCAAACTGTTATATTATTATTTTATATTATTTATTTATTACTTTTCTAAAATTAAAAAGGATATAAATTTAAAAAATGACGCATTATTTGACATATGAAAATATTTTGTTTTTTCATTTTATTAAATTTTTTTTTTTTGCAACTTTAAGACAAAATGGCGTGCAAGTGGTGAATCAAGTTCATTACTGTTTATATGCGATCCAAATAAGTTTGTATAATTTAACATTAATTTTTGTTTATTTTATTTTAATTTACAAATTTAGTTTGATTTTTACAGTTTACAAAACGGCATATAAATTGGTCTTATAGAACTCTACATCCGTTATATTACGACGTCATTTCCGTTTGAATTTTTGTTGCATTTTTATGTGTAAAATTTTGAAAATGTCACCTATAACTAAAACAAAAACATAGTGATAAACAACTGAGAGAATGAAACAATCCGGTTGAATATTGAAAAAACAAAAACAAAAAAGTGCAATTATGAACAAAATAAATAATCATTTGCAATTATTCCATTGTTAGATGCATTGTAATCTTATATTAAATTATAAGAAAATATTAAGTCAATAGACCAAATAATAGTGGGTGAACTCTGTAAGAGTATGTATACGAGTATATAAAAAATATTTTTTATAAATAATTCTAGCATTTAAAGGTAAATTAAAATATCCAATTTTCAATGTATATTTTTGTATGAATTATTTTTTAGATGCATCATTTTCTTAATTTCTAAAAGCGATTGTGGACGACGATCTGGAAGCTATGAGAGAAATGTTTATTATAAATAACATTAATGCAAACAATTCGATTCCTTTAAACAACTTTCTTAATTCACCGTGAGTACTTCAATATGTAAGCAAATACGCAGTTTAAGTTAACATTTCAAAAGCGCTACGATTAATATAACAAATTCAGAATACAACACGATATCGTACAAATTTAATTTTGAATTGAGACTCAAACTGAGTTTTATAAAAATTTCTTTATATTTTCTTAAAAATTGTCTAATAACCTTCCAATTCTATCTAAAATATTCTTTCAAGTAATTTAAAAAGTATTAATTTTTATAAATACATTGCGTTTCTTTCTGATTTTTCTGGGAAATTTACAAATTTACCTTTGCACATTTGGTTTAGCAGCGTAATTAGAAAATCAGTTGATCTTACGTTGCTTTATTAATCCAGCAAATATTACTAAAATAATGTATTTTATACTAAGTGTAGTTTAATTGTTCGTAATTATGTTAATTTTTGATTGATTCTTATATAAATTGTAAAATATGTACTTTAAAAAAATTACATGTTAATTAAATAGCGCCTAGGTTTACAGAAAATATTAGAATTAAAGGCGCCAGAGTAGCACCATTATTCTGACTCGGTTGGAGCGGTTTAAAATTAAGGTCAAGAAGTTGGATCCCAAGTTGTGCACCACACAGAGAATTATAAACGTAACTTAAAGGTCTTAGCACGGCACTTAAAAATATATGTGTTAACTCATATCTTGTGCGTAGTTTAGACTTATTTATCTGATTATTTTTAACTTTCCTTAATCCATTTCGCAGACATCTAACTCATAAAAAACTCAATCAAATGTAATTATACTCAGAAACAAATTAATAATAAATAACAACTTAATTCAGTCCTATATACGAGTATTTACACTAATTTAAGCATTATTCCCCCCTTACTCCAGAAAAAAAAACAGAGTAGACAAAAGTAAACGGGAAAGATTTCTCTTTTCTGTAAATCTAGATGTTATTTATACATATACGTACACACCTATACATATAAACGTATATGCTCATGCTGGTCGATTCTATTTTATGGAATTTTCACATGACTAATCACAGTAAATTTGTCTGTTAAATGAATAATTTTACTCCCTAATTTATCTCATATTATCATTTTCATCTGTTCTGTTTATATACGTATTTATATATGTATATATAACTAAGTTGATGACTATCATCTATCTATGTACTTGCCAAACCAAAAAAAAAAACTTTTCACCTGTAAAATTATTTTTCGTTTTATATTCCTTCATTATTATTTTTTGCGTAGGCTGTTTACTATGTAAATGGTGGATCGAATTTTTGTGATTCTGGGTTTTGTATGTTTTTTCTGGTTTGTATAGTTAATTGGGTTTTAATTATGTATATATGGGAATTTTTAATGCAGTGATAATTAAGAATGTAACCAATTACAATAATTTCACGAGTTTTTTACACCGCGGGCAAATCACTTAAAAAAAAATTCGAACGCCCTATTAGCTGGGTATTCACCAAACTAACTAAATACTAATTATATTATTTACTGAAAAAAATGTTGTCCAGTCCTGATTTATTTTTGGGGCTAGAAAATTTATTTTGAAATTTAAATAAAGGATTAAATAATGCACCTATATTCAAGTGGTTAGGTTTTCGTATAACTCATCCTTAAAAATAATTACCATTAAAAAATTTGTTGTTATATTTGAGAGGGTTGAATTTATGTCACAACGCAATGAGATTATACTTTATTAATAAAACGAACATAACTTTAAGAAGGATGTTTAAATTAATTTAAAATAACTTAAATGTTTTTCTGATCATCGACCGCGGAAACCAGTTTTTTTTCAATTGCCATTGTTTTTATCTTTTGGGAGAATATTTAATTAAATTACTTTAAAAGGAATACATAAACCAATTTGTAATAGCATAATAGCATAAAATTGAAAATAAATCAATATTGATTAGGTAAATGATTGAAACATGGCCAATATTATATGTAGTGCAGATTTAAAATTGACAGCGGAGAACCGATCTAGAATTCAACTGAAACTTAATCATTATTTAAAGAAGATGTTTACTTAAAAACATCATTCTTACCCTAAATTTAGCTGAAAGTTTCAGTTGGTAGAACCAACTTACTAAATTCTGTAATTTTTATTTAGTAACCATTTAAAAAACTTTTTTCGTCTAAATAAGCGTGTAATGTTTATACTATAATGATACAAACTTTTTAAAAAGTATGTATGTATTAGTGTGTAAAATCATTTTATTGGTAAGCATTTAAGCGTTTTAATTTTAATATAAAATAAGCAAACAAAATAAATATAATATGAAATATCATATAAATGTACAATGTACATACATAATTCTAATATAAAATTTATTAAAAATTTATAAGTCAAAAGATTTGATATTCCATGTAAGAGCGATTAATTCAATGACCTTATTATCTCTTTTACCACTTTCTTAAGCCGTGTCCACGACATCGAGTTAAATTCCACGGATCAAATCCTAGGAATTTAAGTTCGATATAAGCAATCAAATCAACGAAAATGACAAAAAATACGCCCCTTTTTCTCTTCTGGAGTTGAAATATTTTCAACTTCATAGTACGAATTTGGAATCCTATGATTTGAATCCGGTCGCGTGCACCGGAATTCATCGATCTGGTCATGGCTCAAAACAAATTTTGATAATTTTTCTGTGGTCTGTGATTGGAATAATTTTTACTGATTTTCATTTATTTATAAAAAGATTAGGTAAGCTAAAGGTTTGATTCCAAGAAAAATTTCAATTTTTCAGAAAATGGTGTTCTTCTTTAAAAAAAACTTTCGTGATTTGTGCATTTGGAATATAAACAATTAATTTGGCGGGTAACTTAGAGAAATCAATTCTAATAAAATTGTGGCAATTTCTATAACTCGTTATTTTTTCGTGCAATTGAGTGAAGTTAAATTTTCTACACAAAAATGCCACAGCTAAATTTTAATTTGTTAGTAGTTAGTACGCATTTTACTTATATAAATGGATGTTTTTCGTACTTTAAACCACATATGTCAATATTTTATCTCTACACATTTTTCATAGCGATTTTATATCTACGTGTACGATAAACATGAACGAAATTTTAATCAAATGATGAAAGCAGTGTTGTGTGGAAAAAATCAAAATTTCTGAATTTAATTATTCAGAAGTTGAATATTTGGACGATGAAAATTTACGATTCTACCGAATAATTTCTCATGTCATATTTTACTTATGCCCGGTTTCACAAAAATATTGGTTAGCCGTCTATTAAGCTAACCAACGGTTAACTTTTCCATATAAAATGGCATTTTTGACACCATTTCTGACAAGCAATCAGTTTACAGTTCTTTTTTTATATGGAAATATTTAACCGACATATAAATATTTATTTCATCAAAATTGGGCTATAATAAATAAATTTATACTAAATGTTTATTTATATACCAATTTGGTTATTGACTTACGTAATTTTAGTATTGGCCTTTAAATTTGATAACAATTTCTAAATGAATAAGCTCCAAAACAAATTTGTCTAGAGGCATTAACATGATCATGTGACCCAGTATATTATATCCGACTGGTGTATAATATACTATATAAATCCAAGTACAAAAAAAGCATTTCATAATGTTGAGTAGAAAATGTTATGGTTTTGTAATTTCCTCAGGCAGATTTGTTTTTGGATTATTATAATTATTTCAAAAAATATAAAAATTCTCAAAGGTAACAACATTAAACGATGAGGTAATTAAGATACATATTTTTATTGTATTGTTTTTTTTTGTTATAATCAAAGAAAAGCATTTTTTTAATTATGTGTTATATAATTACCTGGATAAATTTGAAAACGTATATTGTTGAAAAACAACTTGAATGATGATAATAGCTAATTGAAAGACAAAGGTTGCAAAATAAATGTTAATTCTAGAGTGATGGTACTTTTAATTATTATTGTTATACGTTACATTTTCCATGTAAAACTTAATTGGATATATTATATTTTTTTTTAAATTCACTTACAGACAAATAAATAATTCAATTCCGGAGATTTTAATTAACAATTCTATCTTCTGGGTCAAATTATCTAAATGCATCTTCACTCTGATGAAACCATCAACGTGCCCAATAATACAGAACGGGATGTTTACTAATTATTACCACCAAATAAAATTGCTTATATGTTGTTCTTTAAGAACTTTAATTACATACCTTACAGTCCAGTAAACCGGTAACAAGGCAATAATGACGCTTTATCAAAATTTGTCCAGTCTTTCTGTAATTGTAATAGTCAAATGTTTCAATTGGCATTCTTGTATATTCAAAAAAATGTAGTTGATTCCAGATAATTTCGTCTCTATATCTTAGTTGATTTTTTATCGTCGTGCAGTTTGGACGTAAAATAAATGTACACGGGATATAATTAAAATAAAATTAAAATAAAAAACCGCAATGTCAGTTCTTTTTAATTATTTTTAAGTTTTTGTTTTATTACTGTGCATATACTTTACAAATAATAGATAGTGCTAAAATAATAAGGAGCCTATTGTCCTCAAAAAAACTATCTATTCAATGAACACAGCCAGTACCAGCATTGAATCAGAATAATGCAGTGAATACATCAACAATGGGTAAAGTTGAACATAGCCCCAAAAAAATATAAATTCGCAAATAGAAAAAAGTGCTTCGACATCAGATTAAGCAAATTTAATGATACCACCGTTTTAAATTGAAGTTGGGCGGATTATTCCAGCACAATGCCACATGGGCCCACGGTGCAATACCCGGACAAACACATATACTCACACATTAAAAACACCCAACCGTGAATTTTGGTCACCACCGGGAATCGAACCCGAGACCCTTGAATAACAAAGCAAGGACGCTACTTACTGTGCTAACGAGGGCGGTACCACCGTTTAATATAAATAATAATACAAGTGAAAAAATAAATGCTTCAACAACAAATGAACCCAATGCAATGAACGTGAGTAACAATATTAATTTAATTAGTGAGATTGGTCACTTAAATAAAGAAAATTTCGTGCAAACTGGAATGGACTGATATATAACTGTCAAACTGAAAAAGAAGCCCGAAATCAGCGCAGTAAAACTAAAGCGTCCAGATTAGAATATTCTAGCAGTAGATATCAGTAGATATTCTAGCTTGGAGCTGGATGGTGTTGATGGCACAACAGCTGAAAAGACCGAAAAGCTGCCACCAATTTATTTAAGAGAGGCGTCAAATAATGCACTTGTCAATATAATCAACAAGTTAACCGACTCAAAATTTTGTATTGCCCCGCTTAAAAGGGGCAATATCAAAGAAACGAAAATCCAGCCTTTGGAAATTGATAGTTTCAGAGCGCTTGTAAACCACTCCAAAAGGGGTTGACTGTTGTTTTAAAAGGAATGGAGAGCAGCGTTGAGGTGACCGAAATTCATGCGGCTCTCACCGCCCAAGGCTTCCATGCCAAATCTATTGCAAACAATTTAGATCAGAAGGTTTCTCAACCGATGTTTCGCATAGAATTAGAGCTAGATGAGAAAAACAAAGGAAACCACTGTATATATAACTTGAGATATTTACTGCATCGCAAAATCATTGTAGAGGAAAGCGAACCGGACCAGTACAATGCACCAAGTGTCAATAATACGGGCACACCAAAGTTTATTGCACGTTGAGTGAAGTTTGTGTTATTTGTGGCGAACTTCATGATTCAAAAAAATGCGATAAGACGAGAAATGATCCATCAGTAAAACACTGTAGTAACTGTGGTGAAAATCACACAGCAAACTACAGAGGTTGCCCATTATATCTGGATTTGACGCGTAAGACCAATCCAAAGTTGCAATCTGCGCAACGAATGCTTATGTCACGTTACAATCAAAGAAATATGACTTCAAGAAATACAATTGCCCAACAAGCGAATGCACACTCAACTACACAAAATTACCTGGAGAATGTTACAAACAGTTTTGCACAACCAGGAGTTTCCTATGCCAATATCCTAAAAGGTACCGCCCCAAAAACGAAAATTCATTTCAACGAAGAAGAATTAAATATTCACACAACCGTAAACAAACTGACGACGATGGAAAGACAAAAGAGCATGATGATGCAAAATATGAACATACTAATGCAAATTATTGTCAAAAGCCAAAAATGACGCTCCTAAAGATAGCTGTATGGAATGCGGACGGTCTTTCACAGCACAAAGCTGAGGTTCCAACCTTTCATATCGATCAAAATATAAACATCATGCTAATATCAGAAACCCACTTTACAAAAAATATATTTTTTAGAATCAACGGATATTCAGTTTATGACACACGGCATGAGCACACGGCAGCACTTTGGTTTTGATCAAACGAAGGATAAAGCATTATGAACTCAACCAATATGCTAAAGATCACATCCAAGCAACTAATATCTGCCTAGGGAATGATTTGGAAATTGTGTAATATCGGCTGTTTACTGTCCACCGAAACACGCAATCAAAAAGCAGCAATTTATCGATTATTTTAATCAGCTGGTAATTAAATTTTTCGCAGGGACAACTACAATGATACACATCTGCAATGGAGTTCGAGATTAACAACACATAAAGGAAAGTAACTATATGAAACAAAGAACGGAAAAAACTAGATTATTTATCTTCTGGACACCCAAATTACTGGCCATCAGATAGAAATAAAATACCTGATTTAATAGATTTCTATATATAAGCAAAGGAATTGCACGGACCAATGCTCAGATAAGAGATTGAACAAAATTGCCAATTGGATATCCAACTTTACACCCCGGAAGATATTGATGCGGCGGCGAATGATTTAACACATATATTAGAAATTGCCGCAACAGAGGCCACACGTGATATTAACAACTGTGAAAATGTTAATAAGCCTTCACCTAATATACTGCAGTTAATCCAAGAAAAACGAGCAATACGCCGGCTATGGCAGCAGCAAAAATCTAAATTACTACAATGGAGATTGAATAGGGCCCTTAAACAAGCAATGAGAAAATAAGAAGACTCAGGAATCCGGAGTTACCTTACTCAACTCTCGGCGAACGAGAAGACAGATTATTCACTATGGAAAGCAACAAAAAAACTAAAGAGGCCAACATTATCGAATCCACCCAATTAGGCAACCAGCATACCAGCACACCATACGAAAAATCTATCAACAGTGAACTACCAATGTTTACCAAGGTCACTCCGAAACCAATTTTTTTAAATTTAAGTGGAAAAAAGTTAAAAATACCATCAAAAATTGTATAAACCTAAAGAATGCTCCAGGACACGATTTTATTACAGTAAAAATGATCAGAGAACTACTTGAAATGTGGAAATTTCCCTAAAAAAAAGAATATATCGCTAATTACAATGATTCCGAAACAAGACGATACACAAGTCAGATCGTATAAGTATACTTAAGATGATTTCTAAACTTTTTGAAAAAATGGTATTACAAAAATTAAAACCAATATTATCTGAAGCACAGATTATACCAGACCACCAGATATTTGGGTTTCGCGACCAACATGGTACTGTAGAGCAGGTGCACAGAGTTCTTAACACAGTTAAATTAGCATTAGAAGAAAAGAAATATTCGGCAGTTTTATAAATAAAATTAAACCTGAGGGCCTTTTACTTATATAAAAATATACCTCGTCTGCTAAAAAAAATTCATGCAGTCCTTGAAACCTACTTGTTTCAATTTAAATACCAGGTTAAACACAATTCAGCCACTACTGCACTAAATGACATAAACACAGGAGTTTTACAAGGCAGCGTACTGAGGCCAGTATTGTATTTGCTAAATACTACCGATCTACCCACAACTGATAAGGTTGTCACATCAAAATTTGCAGATGACACAGAACAAGGTACTGAGTTGAAAGGGAATTACCGTGCACATCACAAAATTTTCTGATCAGTTGTTTGAAGAGAATTCACGATACCTACCCTTTTCCCCCAAATTAAGAAATTAACTCAGCAATTCATGATTCGCTTTTTCTGACCCAAGTAAAGTACATTTAACACGAATAAATGGTTGAATAAGATGATAAATTGTTATATTTAGACCATCTAATGGTTTAGTACATACTAAGTAGTTTATTAATGCGATTGAAATTTAAACAATAATCGTATACAAATATATTAGGAATATTAAGAAATATAGCAAAACTCCAGATAAAATAAATTTGTAATTTGTATCTATATCACGATAAAGAAAAAAAAATTTAAATATAAAAACAAAACAAAAATATGTTAAATAATTAAATCTAAGCTAATTCCAAATTTGTTGTAATTTCAAATGCTACGTGAATATTTGGAAACAGCTTAATTTTTCCATCACCATCATGAACAAGCACAAACACAAATTGTAAAACTCACCACATGATAGGGCTGGTTAAAGAATACAAAAAAAAACACAAACCCAGTTATACTTCCACCTATCACTTAATTAATAGCGTACGTTCTTCGCTACGATTATAATTGGCGTTTGTTATAATTGGCGTTTGTTGAAGCCCGGTTATCTACGCAAAACACAATATACGCGTTGTAGGGATTGGAGTAGCGGGTTCCTCTCGAATGTTAAGAGGTTGCGTGATGGTCACGAAATACGGGATTTATATATGGACATTTTTATATACACATATTGACGTATGTATTAATTTTTCGAATTCCTCGATAATTTGTTGCAACAGCAGATCATCTTGTTAAAATTTACGAATTCAAGCGTATCACTTGTTTGGACTTTTATTTAATTTTTATTTTAATTTTCTTTTCCACTATTACAGATTTTATCTAAGTACATGTAATATAGCATAATTTATTGATTTGACCGATACGATTGTCAATTACCAAATGAAATGCAAAAAGAATATATTTCGGTCGAGCCCACGAGTAGATCAAGAAGAACAATAATATGCATATTGATTTCTGTTGGTGTGGTGTTTAAATTATTGGTTTACAACATAGTCATACTGTGTTCAATTATATATTTGTAATGCAACCGGTAAGATGCACTAATTCCAGGGGGTTTCAAAAGATCAATAGACTAGGCGCGATGACAATAATTTTAGAAGAAACAAAATTAGGGAATTAGATACAGTTGAAATCATTTATTTTGTAGATCATATATTTGCAAATAGATTTTGTAAAGCAAATAAAAAGTGTCAGTATGTATTTACATATTATTACAACTCGTCTTTGGGATCAATATAAAGTTGCAATTTGCAACCATTCAAAGAGATTTCCTTTAAAATCAATTTATGTTAACATTATTTATTGTAAACAGTTTGATTTTTTAAACAGACATAATGTTTATAACTCTATATTGTACTAGATGAGACATGCTAGCAATCTTCTTTGCTTATAATTGTGTTAGAATACTAGACCTATGTATATGTATTCCATATGTTTGTTTTGAAGACACATTTGATTTTTAACGGGCCCATTATCGTGTTTATATTTACCATCACTAGACCCACGTTCTCGTTGTTCCGTTTATCGATATCTTATTTTGATAGACATTTCTATTTAGGCATATTTTTCAAGTCCTGAATTCAAAAAATATATAAAATTTAATTTCCCTTGTCAATCAGTTTTTTTTAATTTCCTTCCGACTAAAATAGACACGTGTTTTCTAGTTTTCAATTTTTAACTTTTCTGTTACACAAGATAAATATGTATTAACTTGAGTCACACGTATATGTATATATATATAAATATATATATGTATATATATATATATATATATATATATATATATATATATATATATGTATATATATATATATATATATATATATATATATATATATATATATATATATATATATATATATATATATATATATATATATATATATGTATATATATATATATATATATATATACACAAACTTACATACACCCATACATTCCATTGTATGTGTAAAAATACATAAATAATAATCTTATATCATTACAAAAATTGGTGTCTCCTTCAACGTATAAAGCACAATCTTCTTATGGCACTGAAGACAAAAAAAGAAGAAGATTATTAGATATACGATTTCATTATGTTTTATACATACATACATTATACATATACATGTGTAGGTAGGTTCTTTATATTATCATGAAAAAGATGAAAAAGATTTGTGTTTACGGTATGTAGTATATGAGGGGAGGCTGACAGTAAATTCATTTTTTCTTTCATCACTTCCTACGCATATTACAGGAACAAACAAAATATTTATGGAACAAAAAATTACCTCATTTCCTAAATTTTTTATGGTTGAATTATCAAATCCTGTTATTCATGACTTAAGAAAGCACAAGAAGATAATACGACTAAAGCAAAACAAACCAAAAATAATTTTTTCGCTTTTACATATTATATAAGTATATGTAATATGGTATATTGCGGTGCTGATTATTTTACATAAATGACAACACAATGATAATAGATTTAAAAACTACAACAAGTTTGAGTGTCTACAGTGTGATCGGTAGGTTAGTAAGCAGACCCATATACGAGTAGCTCCGGTTGTGTGTGAAATATTTAAATGCTCTGCAATAAATAGTCAATTTGTTGTCATTTATTTTTCCTAAACATCAAAAATGGAATTTGCTTCAAGAACACGATAACAGAATATATTACTAAAGGACAGGAGTACCTTTTTAAATTGCTTCACATATTTACACAATGTGACCCATCAAGTTAAAGGTATTTAAAATAAAAACAAAACAGAGAAATAATTTTGGAAATTATCGTACCGGAATTATTAGTAAACATATATTACGAAAGTTCTTCTTCTAACTGTTGATTGATTTGAACAGAAAAACAAAAAAAGGATAATTGAAGTGAAATGTAAGTTTTATTAAAATTTGTTTGATTATATTTTAAATATTTTGAATAACAAAATATATATTAATAATAATGAAATTGTTTATCCTGTATGTCCATGGAGCAGATTTCGTTTTTCATATATGTCGGACACAGAGCTATTGCCATCTTACTTACTTATCTCATCAATCACATTGTACATATGTAAATGGATATTCTTATTACAATTGTGAAATGATGTGACTAAATTAAGGTTCTATATCTACATTATACATATTTCAAATTAATTCCATCCTACGTGTGACTCGAGTTAACATGATTGTATATACATATAGCTGGTATAAAGATTTGTTTTACTGAATTTGAGACAATGCAAGCTCATTATAAGTTTAAACATAATAAGTGGGATATTCTAGAAACATAAAATAAAATTTCCTGTTTATGGTATGATGATGACTCGCATCATCAGCATATTATTATTGGACATAACCAAAAAAAAATATCTTTTGCTCGGGTATTTGATCAAATTTACAAGATAAGTGAATTCATAGTTATCTGTTTCTCCCTGGCATGGTAGAAATCCATTTACTAATATCACAAATAATTACTTAACGTTAAGTAATTATATGTATCGAAACCTTGAAATGACCACATAATTTGTTCTTTCTTTGGAACCACCGCACAATCAAACTATTTAGGGTTAAAGTTACCCTTAAAAATATACTTTGATATCAAACGCTGTTTAATTTATGGTTAATCAATAATAATGAATTATCATTAAATTCGTAAAAGCGTCTAAATAATCGATAACTAAGTTTAGCGTCAAACCAAACTTATTTTGTCAAGTATTCATATGATGGACAAATACATTCTTATGATAACATACTTGTCCTTTCCACACCTATAATTTTTTTCGATTTATAAGCGTATAGCTATATATGCTTTTATTTACATATTAGATTTAGGAATAGAATTGGAAAAACGATTAAAGATTGAATATAAACCAGCCATAACTAACATAATTTTCGAATTCCGTCTTATAGATTAGCAAACGTTCTGAAATATTGTATTAAATTCTGACTCCTCTCCTCAAAATATGGCGATTTCAAATACCGCAGCATTTTACTTAACATTCTGAAATATTTCACCCAAATTATATATCTAATCATTTATCTTATATTATCTAGTAATAAATTAACCTAATTATTATTAATAATAGTACCAATAATAATTAACCCAATTATTATTAATAGTAGAACTAGGTCAGCAACGAAATATCTAGACAGCGATCATCATTTGGTCGCTGCAAACTACGATAGAAGTTTTCGTACGGCTGATTCTATCTAAATATTATGAGTTGTTCATCCCGTACATCACGTGTTCCTGAATTTGGGCAGCCTATAATTCGATAAATCGAGAGAGTTTGTGGTCTACCCTGAAATACCCAGGAATTCCAACAAAATTGCTACGATTGTGTAGAATGACAATGACACAGTCTCAATGTTGTGTTAAAGTTGAGAACATGCAATTGATAATTTTCTCAGTTAACTCGGGGGTTCGGGAGAGAGATGCTCGGTCCCCGATACTCTTTAATCTCATAATGGAATACTTCTTTCGTAAAACTAAAATACCTCAGCGCACATCTTATATCGCCAGTCTAATCAGGTGCTTGGATATGCAGATGAAATATGCGTGATTGGATTGAATAGCAACGGAGTGAAAGAAATACTTGATCCGTTAGTAGAGTTTTTAGCTTTTATTGAACTCCAGATGTCCAAAAATTAGTCCAGAAAAAAATATATGATCTCTGATTATAGGGACAATGGCACACCAGATTTTAGTAATGGTCAGAGGACTTCACAACACGGTTGTGGGAGTGAGGAATTTCAAATATTTCAGTTTTCTTATCACTTATACGATAGCAGTGTGGGTGAGAATATTAAAGAGCGGCTGGCAGCAGGCAGTCGTTTTTGTATTCTCGTAGGCCACTGCTAAAACGTAAATACTTATCAAGTGCCGTGAAGCTGAATGTAAAGAATTGATTCTATTTTATAGAGGTGTTCCTGTACAATCCAGAAATTTGTCTTTTACCTTTAAGCGCCACTATCAATACATTTTGAGTGACCGATACTAAGGGGATTCCGACATAAATAAATAATTTCTCTAAATCGACTATCAATATAGAAAATAGTAAAACAAAAAACTGGCTAGGCGCCATGCAAAGCACAAGACGCTAACTAAGAAACAGCAGGTCGATATTTTTAATCTTTTAACATAAAATGGCGCCGAAAAAGTATCCCTACTAAAATATTTAAAAAAAAAATTAGAACCACCATCATAAAATAAAATAGAATTCAGATTAATTAATTATTGGCAAAACGTACGCATTGCGTCGATTTACTAAAATGTAATAAATAATAGCTAAAATGATGCGAAACGTGTTCCCACATATGCTCTCAAAATTAGGGACAGCAAATTTACTGAAATTGTCATAAATCGGTGAACGGTAAAAAATTGGGATTAAATTACCGGTGAATCGAACAAACACCAAGTAACTTGTGGAACTTGTTTTATCATTTTATGCAGTTAACAAGAGTTAATAACAAATTTGTTTTAAAAAAAAAATTAAAATTTAAAATTTCGCGAGTACCGTATTGTAGTAGTTGTCGTTTGAACTACCTGTTCACGGTCGTGTACAAGATCAGAAATTCAGAATAGCCCGAATGTCATAGTTTTCCTGCCAATTTCCTTTTCTATACAAATTATCTTGATAAGTTGTCTAATATCACATTACTCACATATTCGCTTAACATATTCTTTACAATATTTCCCTAAGAGAACCTTCCACCTACGGTATTGCAATCTAAGATTACTAAGAGTTCTATCCCGAACTCATCTGTGACATTTTTCTGATGTTATGATTTTTGATCGGCGATCGTCGAAAAAATGTCACTGTTTGTTGACTTTTTTAGTATTTGAACCAATGTTGTCACGTGTTTAATTTAAATTATTTATCTGCAATACTATATTTTTCGACAGAAATTTGGGAAGTTCCAAGCAATTTCTCTACGAAAAATTACGGAAATTACGGAAACACAATTATCTACATTTTATTTCTGCTTACGTATGTGTGGACACCAGTATCTCTCAACCTTTCACTCTGCGTTTAATTTGTATTGGGCTATTTAAAATTGTTACCATTACAGTTATGTAAATCACAAATCAAATATTAGAATATTGGTCAGCTGAAATGATAGTGGATAAAAAATCGTATAATTTGGCTGCGTCACAATCTCATCTACTCAGATAATAAAACCAAATATTTCAAAAGCAGAGTTGTGTACGCTGCTAATTAATGTTCATACTGTGCTTTAATCTGAACAAAACTAAAAAACCGTATGCTTACGAACAAAAGTTCTGTGATGCCCCATAAAGTTCAAAACAATATTTCAGCCGTGCGACTTAACAATTTTTGTAGCACGCTAACTCGTGTTGTTATCCCTATTAGTATATACATGTATACATACAATATATCAATAACACCACTATCGACGCAGTGCTCTTAACCTAAAAACTGTGGGTGTAACATCAACAGTTATTTGAATTTCCGTTATTTCACACAATTTTTCGAAAAAGTCAATATAAAAATAATCAACAAACGTTCACACTCAATAAAGTTAATATAAAAAGCTTTACGCTAAAAATGTTTTTGTTGTTGTTATTTTGGTAACAGGGGTGAATATTAAATATTTGAATTGTTGTTATGACGGAAATACATGATTAAAGTGTTTATATAAAGCCAAAGTTAAATTGAAAATTATTTGTTTTACCAAGTAGTTCGTTTTTTTCAGTTATATTGGTTTAAAGTTAATGAATATTTTTATAAAATATTTGTACAATCAAGCTGTTAATTAGCAGTTGGCTTTTCTTTTTGTAATATTGCCAATGGTATTTTTTAAGCATTACACTTGCAAATTTATTTAAAAATATACCGAATTTAATTAAAGTAAAACCTCCTATATTATTGAAAATAACACACTATTTTTTCTATCAAAACTTTCGTAAGCATTGTTTTTTTTAAAATATATTGAACACCCCCATACAAAGGTTTTACTGAATTGCAATTTCAAATTACATTATCAATATCAAAATAATGTAATATCTCATTTCTTGTTATTTATTGATTATAAAAGTCCCACAGAAGCTTGAGTGGAAATTGTCTTAATAGGTATACATATTATAATGAAATTTAACATTATACATTCGTGAACAAATATCTACTTTCAATTATATTTATTGAAGTACACAATTGTATTCCAGTTCGACCGAATTTAATTTGATTTTGGAAATTGACTGAGATCTGGGACCCTATACTATATGTATTAAATTCCAAAATAATATAAATTGATACTGCGTAACATTGTTGAATCGGATCGTAGTGGCCTAACTGCAATCTGGCTTTCAATCACTGTGTTCACACGAGGATATTATGAAATCGATTTCTGTGATATGACGAAATCAACTATTGTTTACATTAATTTTTATGCATTAACGTATCAGAGTATAATTTTTCTCTGTGTGTGAAGAAATCTTACATTCCGTGTAATGTCAACGTATTTAATTTAATTTTGTTTGTGGTGGTGCATGAAAACACTAGATTCACATACATTTTTGTCAAAAAAAAGAAATCAACCCACGACCTTGACAAAATCGGTTAAAGTAGGTAAAGGAGAAAGAAACGAGGAATGAAATCGATTTCATGATATCAAGATTCATATTCGGATTACACTAAGGCAATTCAGTCGTTTTTAAAAATGATGGTTCTATCGATGAATTTGTTATAATGTTTTATTTGTTTTTCGATTCCTCTGGACACATAGTGTGCATGTATCAAAATGTTCCATGACTTTCTGGCATAATTCGAGGTGAATATCATTTATAACGTGTATACGCGTATACAATCATATATGATTTGGTCCGTCAGATCTGCAATCGGGTTTATTAGCATAGACGTTACCTTAGCATTCACCTTATAGAAAAAAATCCAATTGGTTAAATTGCAAGATATCAGCGGCCAATTGACTTCGTGGGATAATACATCTTAGGAATTTCGTTTGCAATAAAGCAATTGTTTCTCGCGTTGTGTGATAAGTAGGCCATAAAAACATTGTTATGATGGATTGAGGTTGTCGGGGGCTGGGCCACACTTTCTTTCACTATAGTAATATTTTTGGTCGAACGACCTGTACAAAGACAAAGTATGTAGTTTTTAGTGATAATACGTTTTTCACCGAGCGAAATTTTTGGCGGTTATAGATTCACCGGTAAAATCATGCAGTGAAAATGTATTTCACCATTTTTATAAAACGTTTGGATCAGTTTTATACGTTGTTCAATCGTTATGTGGCTCCATGGCTAAATTCCAAAGCATTTGATGATGAAAGTTCATAAAAAATATCAATAAATATAGCTATCTTAGAAATAATCGGGGTCAAAGATCTGCATTTCAGATGGGCGATTAGTTCCTCGTTTAAAGGTTGTTATAAGGAGATGAACCCATACTACATCTTGTTCATCAGGCCTATTACTATCAACACCAGCTTTGCTTCTACATCTTTTGAAGCAAAATCATCACACTTTAACTCATACTAATCGAATATTATTCCCGCTCAAAATACTGCTTGCCAAGTTTATTTTCATCAATTGGTATCTTTTAACGTTTTTGAACGAACTGCATAATTAATTGTAAAGAAATGTTAGAGGTGGGGCTAAGTGTAATATCAGAATTAAATTTTGTATAATTATACATCTGTGGTATAAGAATTCATTTTTAATTAATAGCTAGTGTTAACTGTTGATGTTAGGTACATAAATACTGAGCTGAATATAAATCATTTTGATTACATAAAATAATTCGATAATAAATTAGGTATTGACATTTTACAAAAAATATTGTCAATAAGAGACAGGAAAAATAATCCAAATAAATATTTTTATCATCATCTTGTTATTAATTAATTATCAATTAATTATACACAAATTTTACTATTGTTTGTATTATTCTTAATTTTTTGGTTAATTTTCACTTTCAGAACCAATTCCGCTAAGTAAATAACTTTCAAATAAAATTTTCTGAATTCATCAATTTTTGATCCGAAATATATAGTGTGACAAACTCTAAGAATATCGAATGATATTCACTTTTGGAATTAATTTGAGAAAATTGGAAATTTAAATTTGAAAATATGAAAATTTGTATCAAATCGCCGAATTCTAATAAAATAACTTTCATTTCGGAATACATAGTTAGCCTCCTGATTAATAAAAAACTATAGATGTTTAATCTTTGGTTAAAGAAACCAATGTGGTATTTTAATTGGCAATGTTAATAAATTTAATCTGTTTGGAAAATTTTGCCTGGAAAATTTAATTTCGTATGCAGATTTATCGCTGCCCAAACTCTATATCCAAAAGGTAACCAAAACATCATTTTTATATCATGAGTATACATAGAAGTATCACACAATATGAATAGTGCTAATTTATTTTTATGAAAACATACCAAATCATAAAAATGCACTTTCTCGTACACCGTCTCTCCCAGTCACAATTTTATTAGGTACACTCACCAAACAATAAATAGAATACTAAACATTGTTGTTATCAAAAACAAATAGATAACAAAAAAGTAAAAATCACGAAAGAATTTTAATAACAAATAAAACAAAAATGGAAAAATAACAAAAACTTTTCTGTTAAACAACGAAGAAAAAATTTTGTAAATTAAATTTTCGTTTTTCTTACATACATACATCCATATAAAAAAAGTAAATTTTTTTATGTACTCGTTTATAAAACAAGGAGACAAAGCTCAATCATGAAAATTGGATAAATGGATATTTTCATTTTGCTGTTTTTCATCGTTTGGGTTCTTTCCTTCATATTTTCCCTTTCTAAGTATTATTTTCATAAAGCTGAACAGCAAATTAAAACGAAAACGAAAATATTGTTTCCAAAAATTGTTTTGCTTTTTTTATTACAAAAATGAAATGCTTTCCTTTATGTTTGTTTTTTTAAAAACTTTGAAATATTTCTTCGAAAAAGTATGCATTAAACTCCTGAAGACTTTTCTTAAATATTTTCTGTTTCTCTTAAACAGCTTCAAAATGTTTTGAAACTTGTTTAACTGGGTATTATAGAAAATTGTTTTTAAGAATTTAATTGAAAAGTACAAAAAATTGTGATGGATCATTTAGTTTACAGGTTTTTTCCATGCTTTATAAAATACCGTAGGTACGCAAATATGAAAAACATAGATCGAAATAAATTGAACAGAAATCTTACTTAAACGTAGAGAGAATTGAAATTGTTATTTTATTATTAATGCTGATATAATTGAGTTGTGTGTAATGTAAAGAGAGGTTCTGGTACGAGTATGTAGATAATAGAACCGAAACAACCGCGAAATGAAAAATGTTGTCAAATTAGTATAATTGCATTTATAAGCTATATGTATGATACGTACATTGTACATACATTGTGGGGCAAAAGTTTCTGAGTGTATTATGAGTTGGCCCAAAAATTGACCTTTATAAAGTGTTTGTGTATTTTATATTCTATTTAACAATGTGTAACGACCGGATCGTTGCCTAGGGCAGTGTTGTCACGCAGTTGATCACGTACAGCACTACTATTCTGACCGAAACATAATGTATCTTATGCGGTTTTTCCCTATAGTATTGAATTATTCGACAAAACTCATCTCACTCATCTGTCACGACATGCTTCGTGTTGCATTAATGTTTTGGTTTTGGTATTAGCATATCGAAATAATCACGAAACAAATCACGCCAATTTTGTTATTTTGGTCAAAATTTTAATTGAATATGAATGCCTTAAGTATTTGTAATTTAAGTAATTGATTAACATTTTAGAAATTGATATCTATTTCGATAATATAAAAAATTATTCATTGTATAGTGAATTAATATCTGAATTAAAATCATAATAGGTTTTTAAGAAAATGTACCACATTTAAGCGAATTAATCATATTTTTGGAATACTTGTAATAGAACAGGATCAGAAAACAGTTCATGTATCAGACTTTGTAGAGCTTTTTGAACAGGATCATTATTGTGTGACATTTCCGGGCTAAGAGAAATTTAGCGCTTAATACTCTGAATAGCTCTGAATGTCCACAAAAAATTTGTTGGAACGTGTAAATCACGCATTAAGCGCTTATTAATGGAATGAATATTCTTGTGAAAAAAATAAAATGTCTACTATACTTAGGTAATTAAAAAAATGTATACATATTTATGATTCAAACGTGCAGAGGTGCACACCACGCAGGGTTGATCTCGTGGCAAAAATTCTACGAGATAGAAATTTGACGTTTGCAATTCTGAATTTATACTCGAAATAATATTAGTCCCAGTTATGAAAAACTAATTTTCTTAATTATTTAAGTTAATTTTAAAACTTGAAAAATTTCGAAACTAATTTTCACGCATACGATTCTGAAGATAAAATTTAAAATTCGCTCTATTGGATTTTAAAAATTTGAATAGTAATCGCTCATGAAAATCTCCAATTTATGGCGGAAAATGAATTTAAGAGCATTCCTCCAATTTTTTCAATATTCAAAACCCATAAATTTATAGAAAATTAACTAGATTTTCGGGATATTTTCCAAACTTTGAAAACTCATTCGAAATTACGATGATTTTTCGTCAATATTAAAAGCTTCTCAAATTCCTCAAAATAACAGTTTTTTAAATTGTATGAAGTTTTGCTTACGAGTTATACTTAAAAAAAGTATTTTCATATCTTTTTCTAATTCGCTAATCCAACAAACAACAGTTTGAAAAATAAAATTAATTGTAAGTTCGTTAGAACTTGCTGGTCTGCAATTTTTTATAACTATGAGAAAAAACATAAAAATTTAATTTGATTTTTTTTCCATATTTTGAAAAATTTTTATAAAATTTAGAGGTCGTTTTGAATATCATTATATTATAATTTCATTGATTCAATCAATCCAAGATGAACGTATACTTATGATTGACGCTTTTGAAAATCACCAAATTTTAATTTTTACATTTTAGAGCATTCCTACAGTTTATCCAATATATATCCGAATTTCACAAATTAATTTTCAAACTTTCAATTTTCAATCGAAATTAAGATGATTTATTTAGAAGTTCGGCATATCACTCGAACTATACCGAACAAATAACATATTGTTTAAAGTTGTGACGTTTGGATCAGGAGGTACTAATCCAAATAGAAGCGGGATGCAATAAGGATGTTTCCATCGTTCATGCCAGTACAGACTGACATTGAGCTATACAATGTGCCAATTAAATCGAAACTGTCGTAAAAGCAGGAAGCCGATAAGCGAAAGATTTGGGAGAGCTTTGAGTCACAAAACAAGTAGAACAATAAAAATATGACATGTTTTCCGTCATTAGTTATTATTTTTTATTATTTTAAATCAATCACTATTTAGTTATATTTGTTTTCCAATAGATATGATTTTTCAAATTCATCAAATATAGGGTTTATTGGGTTTCTGAGTTACTGTTTTATCAGAAAATAATAATATAAATCAAAAATACCTAAAACATTTTTACTTTGTATTTTATTATTTTCGGATAAAACAATGAGTGAGTTAGTGTAAATTTTTAACTTAACTAACTTAAGATTTATGCAAAATAAATTAAATATTCATTTCATTTCTCTACATTAAAAGTTAAGTAACTTCTTTCATTATCACTAGAGCTAAAAATAATATAACCATGATTAATACCCTTTTATACAATTTTTTACTGTCAGATTAATAAAAACAGTCTAATTTAATTGAGAGCTTTTTATTTTAAATTTGTGCTTTTTTGTACAAAGATATTATTATTATTTTATTAGTATGTACTCGTATATATATATATATATATATATATATATGTATATGAATAACAACCACAGACCAATTAATTTTAAATATGGAATTTAAAATTATTTGGGGTTTTATTAAGGACTAAGTAGGAATAATTCTTGGAATATTTGTATTTGTTTTTCATTTTAACCTTTCCATAGGCTAATTAAACTTGACTGTAAAATTTAAAATTGTTTATCTTTGTACTAAAATATGATATTTACTTGTTCAGTAAAGCAAGAATTCTTATACCTGAATAGTATGCGGATTCAATTATATGTCAACCACCTAAATAAACGACTAAATTCGTTCGAGTTTTGTAAATATGTATTTTACCACTAGAATGTATGTTTTATTTGCTGATAATTGTGTTTATTACAAACCGCATATCATACTACACTTACACCAAAATACTAGTAACAATTAATTAATATACAATACATTTTAGTTGGTAAACAAATCAAATTTTGGATTTTAGTATTATTTTATAAAAAAATTATGACTTCTAAACAATCTAAAGGTTAAAAAATATGTTTTAGTCGGCATTTTACAAATAAATGTACATTTCTTTTTCCAATGGTTTTTTAACAAACTATAGATTACCAGTAAATCGAGTTAAATAATTAATGTTTTTTATTATGATACTGGCTCCAAGCCGCTGTAAATTTTCTAGTACCTCTGATATGAGAGCCGAACAAAAAAGTTTTTTGGATTTATGGAAAAAAAATAACAATACATAATTGAATGTCTTGATCTTGAAGCTTATGTTTTTCAACAGGCCTGTGTTAAAAATATTATCAAAATATGGTAATATTATTGGTATAACTCTGGAATTACAAATTTTGTGTTGTTAATTGCCATGGAATTGAACTAGTTCTTAATCACAGCATTTTATTTGGTTAGTTGAAAGCGCCAAAACTATTAATTGCAAATCAAGTAAATCTAATAAAAAAATTAATTTCTCAGTAGAATATAACATACTGGATAGTGACCACAAATTTGTAATGTTCAGGTGGAGATAAGATTTTGTATATCCGAAACAAATTTTAATATATAAAGTTCAGACGGGTCGAACTCAAATGAGCAGTTGGGCCAATTATCAGATTTGGAGTGGATCTATGTGGGGCACAAATTAAAATCAATAAAATATATTTGGCTTATGGAGGTTCGATGTCTGCTTTGTTATCTTAGCAATAGAATATCGATAATAACTGAAACTTTAATATCTTTGGATTTTTGTTTCAATTATTTGCAAAATAGTATTCGTTTTATTGATTTGATGGACAAAAACAGGGCATATTGTGTGGTATTGAAATTTAGGAAATATCGCGTAATTCATATAATATTATTTTCTGACACAAGTGATGTGGTGATACATGTGGTCATACATGATAGAGATTAATTTCTTTCTTGCTTGAAGTTTTTAACTCCCTGTAAGAAACTTATTGACAAGAGCGACAACTTATATTTGTGAAATATGCTAATTTGTGCTAATGTAGGCCCCCATCCAAAAAATGTAAAAAATGCCCGAGTTTTAATGAAGTTACTATTTCTTAAAACATATTTACAAAACAGTTTTTGTTGAAATATACATATTACATATTTGAGATTTATTAATTCGGAAATTATATATGCCGGTGTAAAATAGGTTTATTTGAAATAATCGAACGCTTTATTTTTATTCCGCAGCTTTTTTTTAAATTCGAATAGACCTAGTATTCACAAAAAACGCATCATATTTAACTTGCGACAACTGGTTTGGTCAATTAGGTAGTCAATAGAAAAGAATTTCATGTGGGTTCTTTCGTGTATTTCGATTAATAATGCTAATCAATTCAATGTTAAAATTTTCAAAAAATTCAGACGGAGCTGGATGGATCATTAGTTTCTCTTGCAAATGGCTTAAGGGTGGCCGCAAGTAGTTCTGCTGCCTGCTTGATCAAATAATCATTAAACTGTAATTAAACTAGCATAATCATTCTATACTGATGTCCTTGTTTTAATAGTTTCAAGTAAGCACCTAAAGGTCTTGTCAGTAATAGTTTATATGTCAACCCAAAGACTTAGCCGTACAGTGGATGCTTTTATGGTTTATGCAATGGAAGTACTTTCTATTACGTAAAATAGTTCCGATCTCATTATTTTATCCGAACTCAAATTATATTTTACCATGATGTACTGTACAATTACTTCGTGTCGTTATTATATTATGTTATTATTGGTTAATACCAATAAAACATACTGTCCATAAATAATATTCACTACTCGTAAATTTGTACATAAAATACTAAAAATAAAAATTGAAATAAATTTCTATGAGGGACAAGTATATTTATTTTCATTAGTTACATTGATCCATTAGACCTTCCTATAAAATGTTGAAAGTTTACAACATATAAAACTATAATGTTTAACTATAAATAAATAATCAAAAAATAAAATCTAAATACATATGGTGTATGTACATAAATCATTTTTCCAACTTCCTTTTAAATCAAAACTTTTACATCTTGGGCGGAGAAATGCTTTCGATTTATGAGAGAAATAAAATCACATGTTAAAATATTCTGTCAAAATTAAATTGACATCTTCAGCACAAAAAAAATAATTTTTGATAAAGATTTAAATTTTTATTTATCTTTTGGTTCAATAGAAATTTTAAATATAACTTTTTGTAATTTTGGATTGACATAGATTTGATTTAATTTCAGTTTAGTGTTTGACGAACATATTGATTATTCAAATATTCAAAGTTATGGTGGAAGGAAATATGAATGTTGTGTAACTTAAGAATTTAAAATCGGTATGAATTAACATTTTACATATAAAATTATTAATTATACAATAAAAATAATGATCAGGTGGAATGAACACCAAAATCGGGGTGTTATGTCAGTTTCAAATAAATTTTTTAAAATTTATTAACTCTAGCCTTAATAAATAATGAAGACATAGTAAGTAGTATTTTTATCAACAATATTCATTCAATTTGAACAATAACATAAACAAAAATGTTGTTATGTCATATATATACACGTTTGTTTTGTTTATGTTATGGTAGCTGAAACATTTTAATTAAATTAAGAATATATTATGGAGTATTAAATGATGTAATTAATTATAATGATGATAAATGGCTGTGTAAGCCTATGAAATTAACAATTTTTTAGCGGAGTTATATTCAGTAGTATTCTAAAAATTGCAAAACTAACTTACAATTATCATAAAATTAAAACATTTCTGAAAGATAGATGGCTGAAAGATAAAATATATCGCAGTTAATAGTGCGACAAATACCAACAATACGACAAATTAATTATGCGATTTTATCGCACGATTCCACAAGCTTTTATACATAAATGTTTGATCGCCCTAATTTAAATTCAAGAGACAATCGAGGTTATGTTTTGTTCATGTGCCTAAAGACGATTTATATTTTATTTTGAGATTTGGACGAAAGGTGTTTTTTTTAATGTTGTTCAATGAATAAGACAAATGGTGAAGAAATTATTAAACATTCAAGAGTTGCACAAATTTTAATTTATCTTTATCTATATATAAAATGTAAATAAATGAAAATCATAAAAAAATTAAATATTTACAAAACATAAATAATTTATAAAAAGCTAAGATCTTTTTTGCCGTTTGAATATTTAATATTTTTGTTTTAACATTTTCCTTTTGTACATGTATTTTTGTGGAATCAACAACAATTGAAGCATTTTCCGTCCACTTATTGGCAAAAGAACAATAAATTGGAAACAAATGTTGGATCCCATGTATAGTCCCGGTCGCTTCATCCAAAGAAGAATTTATATTTAATTAGCTAATTATTTTCGTTTCCAATAACTTTAGAACGCCTAGTGTTAGTATATTGAATTCAACTTGTGTCATATATAATATACATTTGTAAATTTAATTGTTTATCATTCACAAATTTTTAACAATTACACATCAACTTTGTACACTTATAAATAATCCCACGGAATGACTTTCAAACAAAAGTTACAGCCCGTGCTTTAGCGAGTGCTGCAATATTAGCACGTAGGTAACGCGAAGCTTAACATCGCAAAGTATGAGAAGACCATCTTCCTGAATTATAAAACGATTTACATCAAATTCTACTTCAAAAACAAATATTTTTAAATACTATCCAACGTAAAAGATTAGCTACAAATTTAGAAGAACTAAAATTCATATTTTTATGTCAAGAAGATTTATTATGTTTTGTTTATTCGTTGCGCGTATTCAAAATACGAGTACATACAAACTATTAATACGGATTTTTGCTTAAGAGACTGAAATCGCCAAAAACAAATTGCCATGTAAACAAAATTAAAGATTATTTAATTTAATATTTATTCAAATCATGAATAATAACTAAGGTGACCATCCGTACTGGTTTGTGCAGTACATTGCTGTATTGTACTACATTCAATTTTTTCTCTGGTTTGGGAAGGACGATATTGAACAAAATATATTAACAGAAACAATTTTAAATGTGACATTTGCGGAGAACATCCATTTTCTGTTTTACGTTGATGGATAGAAGTGATGAAATCCTTTGAGAAACAATATAACAGTACAGTTTGCCAATTTAATAATTAAATTCCATGTGATCGGATTTGTCTATAATTATTTTACCAAATTTTTATGAATAGTTTATTTTTGGTTTTCATAGAAATTTTTTAATTTATAAATACAAATTTTGTTTTTGTTAAAAATTAAATAGTTATCTTTACTTAAAAATTACCAGGTTTGTTAATAAAACTAATTATCTGCAGATTTTAACTTTATGTGAATTAAATTCTGATATCTGACACATTTTCAAATTACAGCATAATAAAAGTTAATTCCTGCCATCTTTTTAAATTGAAAACCCAAATAAAATCCATAAAAATTAATTAATTTATTTAAATTTCAGTCATTATTGTTTTAAATGAGATTTACTGATAATGTTGTTTTTGCAGTTAACTAGATTCTAAAAAAAAATACAGATGTATTGTAGTTGTTTGAACTAATTTAATCTTTCAGAAAATAATGTCTTCCATCACATGATAGAAGTGTAGTAATAAGATGTACTGTTTTCAATTTTTATAATTCTGGTCACCTTATAATAACCTGTATCAATTACCATATAATCAAATTTCAAAGTATAAATTAAAATAATCAAACAACACCAACACAAACCGCAAACCTTTAACATAACCTTAAATACCTAAATATTTCTAATTATATTTACTTACTTTTCTGTTTATGAACACAAATTTTGGTTGTCTTATTTTGTTTACAAATACATACGATAAACTTTTGACATTTACAAAAACGAAAAGGAAAAATTTGATTCGGAAAATTTCGGTATTAAAATAGAAGGATAATATAGTGACGTTTAAAATCGAATACCAATATAGAAAATTCTCTATTTTTTATTTCGTCTACTTTTTTTCCAAGATACAGGGTGTCCGCCGGGAAGGTATACAACTCGCAGTAATTCCATTGTAATCCTGGCTGTATACGATGTGGCACCGTCTTGTTGATACCACATGTTAATCAAGCCCATGCAGTTGTGGGGTTAAAAAGTTTTCAATCATATCACGATATCGCTCCCCATTCAGAGTTACCGTTACGCCCTTTTCCTTTGAAAGAAGTAAGGTCCAATGATTCCTCCTGACCAAATTGAACACCAGACTGTCACTTTTAATGGATGTAAAGGTGACTGATGAATAATTTGAGGGTTTTCCATTGCCCAGAACCGACTATTCTGTTTATTCACATATCCATTCAAATGAAAATGTGCCTCGTCACTCATTATGATTTTTTCATGAAAATTCATGAAAATCGGGGTTGTCATGGGCGAGCTGTAACATCCTATTGGCATATGTACGGCGGCGTAAATGGTCTTGTGGAAGAAGCTCTTGTGTCAACGGAATCTTAAATGGAATCAAATGCAAATCCTTGTGCAAAATTGTGGCCAAACTTGTTCTTTGAAGACCAAGCTCCTGAGCACGGCGTCGAATTGAGGTTGATGGATTGTTTTGAACACTTTCTTGAGCAGCAGTAATGTTTTCAGCCGATCTTGCAGTACATTGTGGCCCATGCTTGGGACTATCACCTACAGACCCTCTTTCATCGAAATCATCCACTACACGATAAATAGTGCGTTTTGTTGGCACGTTGTTAACTAATTTGTTAACTTTCTCATCGCCACAGTAATCGATGATTGATTTTGATAAAATGTTTTAACGATTAAAACACGTTGGTTTATCGAATATTTTTCCATAATAAATTTGCCACGTGTCTACTTCACGACTGTCAAATATGAACTGTCAAGACTAACGTTTACCAAAATGGCGGCAAAATAAAGTAGTATACCTTCCCGGCGGACACCCTGTATTTCAGGAAAAATAAAAGATTTATAATGAATCGGGCCGCATATTAAAATATTTTACACGTATACAAAGTATGTACATCGAAACGTGTTCTTAAAAGATAATATATTCAAATCAAAGGTATGTTTGTAATGTGCCAAAAATAAGTTATAATATTATGTTGTTTGTATGCCTATTGCCCAGCCTAACTTACGGCATTAAAATATTTGTCTAAGGGCTATATTTTATGTATAACATTTTTAAAATTGTACAGCGTATAATTCCAATACGGTCTTCTCAAGAAAACAGTGCATTGAATACCCAAGAGTAAATTTCCAACAAAAATTAAAAAAAACAATTAATTAGGGCTTTGTTTCAATTTCAATGACGTAGAATATATCACAAGCTAAATTATTATTATTTTTTATTATTTATTATTGAAATATAAATCTTCAAATCGATAATTCATAAAGTTAAGATATGGTCGGTTTTCTTATTTTGTTAAGTTCACATTTAAGTTAATTTTTTTTAGTTATTTTTATTTTTGAAACGCTCTAATTTTTTTCTTCGTCCTTTTTTAATAAATGTTTTAATATTATATTCTTACGTGATTCTTAAAAATGTATTTTTAAACTCTATATTGTCTGCGAGCTTTTATTTATGTTAGACAGTTTAATGATTAAAAGTTAGTAGAGCTTTCAATTTCAAAGATAATCGTTTTGATTTACAATGATATTCTACTTTCAAAGAATAAATAAGTTTTGTCTTTCTAAATTATCCTTTGACATAATATGTATCAGTATGTATCATCATATGTATCATCAAATGTATCATCAAATTCCAAAAATTAATTAATTAGCTTTTTAAAGTTTGTATTCAAAAATTTATAATTCGATGAACTACATTCATTATTTGAAAATCTTAATTAAAAAAAATGTTCAAAACTAAATAATTCGAATTGAAATTATTTTAAATTAATTTAGGTTTACCAAATTATTTAATATTTTCTAATCATTTTTTATTTTCTAAATATACGATAACGTTTATAACATTTGTAGGTATTTTGAGGAATTCATATATTCGGTGTTTCTAGACTATACTACATTTATGGAAATGCATCGAGCCACACTTAAATTAGAACATTCCATTGAATTTAATTTTTCGATCTGGAATAATTTCAACTAGCTAAAATCATAATGTGCACATGATTTGAATATTTAGAATGCAGAGCTATATATGTAAGTGCTAAGTAATTCGTAAACCTCTCAACACACAAATCAAGCTAATAGTATAATTGGTGCTAGTTTGAATTACTTCATGTCGCAACAAATGTTTTCACAACATTTCTGTTGTTCTATGCTGGCACAGTGTTTTAATTTTAATATTGGCTAATGATTTTTTTAAATAATTTCCTCTGTTGAAGTACTGAGCTATTTTCACACATAAAAAAACCAAAAGATTCAAATTTCTACTTTACATTTTGTGGGTAATTCTAAATTAGACATATCTGAATTTGGTGAAACCTGAGATTAAACAA
Organism: Tipula unca; assembly: GCA_951394425.1. NCBI lineage: Eukaryota > Metazoa > Arthropoda > Insecta > Diptera > Tipulidae > Tipula > Tipula unca. The sequence continues at coordinate 100,725,121 of OX596380.1, forward strand.
CCCATAATAGCACAACCCATATGCAAATACTAAAATAGAAAAATTAATCTCAACAAAATACAAAATGGTTAGAAAAATGATTCAAAAATTCGATAAGTAAAATCAAATCTAATTTCTAAATTCACATACACAAAAATTAAGAGTTTAAAATTTTAAAATTTTCTCAAATTAAAATTTAAATTTTGCGAACGCGGATTAATGACGGAGTAGAATTTGTAAGATAGAAAAGGAATTTGTAGATACTAAACACGTTGAAAACAGTTTAACCTTTACATAATAATAAATGTTGTGTAATAGTTTGCTGTTGAAAGTTGATACTTTTTTAAAATCCTGATTAGCTGCATAGCAACTAGATGGATATTTCCATTTTATGCTGATACACAACATAGTGATATTTCAAAATTAATGTAATATTTCAATATTACAATCCTCAAACCTTTCAGTACAGACCGAAACTTTTAAAATAAGATTACTGACTATTAAAAAATACTTAAATATGTACTCAACATATTGATATTTCAATATGAAAATTTTTTGTTATTACACACATATATTTTCGACATATAAAAACACCTGCCGCTGGTTCCTATTTTTTCTTCCCTCCCCCTCCCGTCCACCAATACTGCGTTTTCCTCCTCGTAGTTACACCACTATAAATAGCTTATTATTAAATCGGAATCGTAAATCATTTATTTGCTACCACGTCAATGCTCAACGAAATGAGACACACGATTTGAGCGTGAAGTTAGATTCAACGATACCAAAAAAAAAAAAACAAATTAAAAATTAAAATTAACTTCTTAATTTTTTTTATTTTACGAATTTACGATTAACGATTTAATGGGTCTTTTAAGCTCTCTCATGTTCTATATAAAAATCGAATAAATCTACCTTGATTTTTATGATCGTTATTTTATGTTTATTTTACAAAATAAATTGTAAATGTAATAAAATGATCATATTTCCACAGCATCGTTCATTTTATGATTTTTTATCGCGTTTGTAACCGTTCTTATATACATATTTTTATTAAAACATGTTTTCGCGTCTCGTCTCGTGTATACAATGAATATTTATTTTTGCTAATGGTTGAAAACTAAAACAACATACCTATATAGTATACATGTGTATACATACATATATGGAAAAGCTTTCAAAACGATTTTGGGGATACATTTTAAATTTACATTTTTAGTTAAAACAAAAGCGATTAAATGTGGTTTAATTTTGTTTAACTATCCAATATGTTAATATTGGTACATCAAACATTTTGCAAATTAGCTATACATAATGTTTAGCATGGAGATAAATATTCATTATTTTTGGTATCATGTAAATTAATAAAAAACATGCAAGCTAATTGATTTTTAACAAGCAATGCAATACTAGATACTAAACAGTTTAAAAAAATAAAAATGTTAAGCGAGTCGAAATTAATTGATTTTCTTTAAATTATTTGTTTTCGATCTTAAGGTAATGGTCATACAAAAATTACTTAATTAACTATATAGACCGCCGTACATCAGTTGTTCCTGGATCAATCGGGAGAGTTTGTGGTGTGCCCTGGAATATCTAGGAATGCCAACAAAACTGGTACGACTATGTAGGATGACAGTGACGCAGTCTCAATGCTGTGTTAATGTTGAGAACAGGCTATCGACAATTTTTGTGGTTAACTCGGGTGTTCGGCAGGGAGATGCTCTGTCCCCGATACTCTTTAATCTCATGTTGGAGTACATCTTTCGTAAAACTGAAACACCTCAGCGCAACATCTTATATCGCCAGTCCAATTAGGTGCTTGCATATGCAGATGACATATGCGTGATTGGACTGAATAGTAACGGAGTGAAAGAATATTTGATCCGCTTGTAGAGTTTTCAGCTTCAGTTGGACTTCAGATCAATGAGTCCAAAATTAAATTCCTGATCTCTGGTTTTAGGGACAAAAGCACACCAGATTTAAGTAGTGGCCACCACATGTTTGAGGCAGTGAAAAGGTTCAAATATTTGGGTTCTCTTATCACTCACGATAACAGTGTGGGTGAGGATATTAAAGTGCGGCTGGCAGCTGGCAGTCGTTCTTTGTAACCTCTAAGGCCACTGTTAAAATCTAAACACTTATCAAGTGCCGTGAAAGTGAAGCTTTACAAAGCGTTGATCAGGCCCGTTGTTATGTTTGGATGTGAAAGTTTTGCGCTGACGGATGAGTACGATAGATGGCTCCTTACATTTGAGAGAAGAATTATGCGAGTGATTTACGGTCCAAAACGCGAAATAGATGGTACCTACCGAGTTCTGTACAATATCGATATCAGAGATCTGATGAAGATCCCCGATATTGTACATGAAGTAAGATCTTAGCGAGTACGCTGGCTCGGTCACGTTCTGCGTGCTGATCCGGAACGAATTGTGCAGCGATCTCTGAAAGGAGAGCCACCATATGATAGGCGCAGAGGTCGCTGCAGGCGACGATGGCTCCACGATGTAGAGAACGACTTGGCCTCTTCAGATTGTCTTAGACAGTATGAAAACCATGCTCGGGATCGAAACCGTTGGAGCCAAATTGTTGATTCAGTAAGGGGCCAGTAATGGCCTTTAAAAGTGGTTAAAAAAAATAATAATAATAAGATGCACCGAGACATCACTTCTGTGTGTAACATCTACCGTTCGGCAATATCCGCACAATACAGAAATATGGGTTAAAGGCGCACGCCGTATGAAGTTAATTTGTTGAATTTTTATTAAAAATTTGGGTAAAAAATCAACTATGTAACCACTAAATTGAATTAACTAAAGACTGATTCGACTTTCAACATCAACCAAAATGTTAAGATACAACATTTAACCGAAATTAAACTTAAACGAAGAAAAAAAACGACACCTGAAACCCAGATAAAATTGCTAGCATATTTTTATCTAGAAAACTGTATTGTTTAGGGAACTAAATTGTATTAGTCAATTAATAATTTTATAATTAATTACATTTCAAATCGAAATGAATAATGATACTTTGAAGTAGTTGTTAAATGACTAACATAAATTAATAACTGTATATTAGTGTAACATTCACTTATTTCTTTTATTTATTTTTTTTATAGAAAGTTCACTTATGCTGTGCTACATTGCTGATGTCGTAAAAAGCAGTAAAATTATAAAAATTCACTTAAGTGGACTAACACGTGCAGCTCTATTATTTTAGAAGTAATTTAATTGGGCTGAAAATAAAGTAAGATTAGTTCGTATAATATAGGATAATTAATATGAAACTCTGTAAAATAAGTAATTCAAATTCATTCAATGAATGAGCAAAAATTATCATCAAGAATATCAATGATTTTTCACGATAAAATTAACTATAAATTTAATTTAAATAGACCCCAATGAAAAGTTATCATTATAAAACATTTTCCAATAATTGTGCATGTGCTAAAAAATAAAATATTTCTTTAATGTTGATTAATAGTTTTAAATTTTTACCAAATTGTAAATACATTTACATACATTAATTATTTGTATTGTAATACTATATATATATATATATATATATATATATATATAAAATTTCATTACTAATAAGATTTAAATTTTTAATTTTATAGGATGTGTCATAAGACTTAAATTGTACAATAATTTGTTTAATCTATTCAAAATACCATACAAAATAGTTTAAAAATTCGAATTGAATCGAACTTTGTAATTGCCATACAAGTATATGCGCGGAACCGAAAGTGAACGAATTTCAGAACACAATCGATCTTAACCTGCTACTATACGGATTGGTTTGGAGAGTTTAATTTGGTGCTCTTTTGTCGTGGAAATCAAAAATGAAAGCTTCTTTAAAAACATACATGATAAACGAAACTATTTTTTTTAAATAGGACATGCATATAGTATGAATGTTTGCCGCTATTTTAAAAACATCAAGTTCAAGGATTACGAAATTATATTCATATGGGTTTAATACTAAATATGAGTGGCTTATTTAAGGCGAAACACTTTTTAAATTTTAAAATATTTATTTAAGTATGTATGTGCAAAGTGCCAATGAAATCAGAGGATGTTTATTATAAAATTAAATATAATTTAATTAACAATATTAAAAAATTAAACTATTCAACTAAATTTAAATTTTGTTTGAAAATGAGACAGTAAAGTGAATTTTTGAAATAAATACTCTAAAAATGTCAAGATTAAAAAGAAATTCGAAACAATGGATTATAAGATCATTTATTCCGACAATTCTCAATGAAAATATTTATAATCAAATTATGTTATTGACTTATTTATCGATTGTATCTTTATTAAAACTATTCATTATATTTAAAATTTGCTTCGCTTTATGCGCCATACAGTACAAAATTCGAATGACGAATTTCAATCTATCCTTGAGCTACGCTACTGTAATCTAGTGAATGTAAATTAAAACAAATTTCACATAGCATGCGCAACCGCTTGATACATTTTGTGACCCAATAAATTAAAGGTACATAATAAAAATATAAATGCGGTTGATTAATTCACATCACTGATAAAATCAAAAACAAAAATTGAAGTTGAGCCAAAAGTTGAAATGTGTATATATATTAAATAGAATCCAACATCGATGGCAATTTGCTATTCAGTTTTATTTATTTAGTTTTTAATACCGTTAATCCCTTGGGCCACAAAATATGTGAAGCACATGTGTGCGTTTATCGTTTATTCTGTTTATCTTTGAAGCAGATTACATTCATGATTTTTTTTCACAAAAATAGAAAACCAAAGTTAAGGAACTTTTCGGATTCATTTTAAAATTCTGAAAAACCAAACAAAGTCAAATATACTTATGATCCATCCTATACTTGTACTATAATAATATATGAGTTATTTTATTATTTTGCCAAATGTTTGGATATTTTCGAATAATACACTAACAATGACGACTAATTATAGCATTTTCATGAAATACACTATAAATGTATGTTAAATTATATAATAATAAGAACTAAATAATAGTGTACATTGCCGGTCTATTGTTCGAAACAACCAAATATAATTTTATATTAAATATAATAAATAAATAGAATAGAAATACCCTTTAATATCCTTTATATAAAATTACCTTACAGAAAGGAGATAAGCGAATCTCATTTGCATCTGTGTTTGCGGTTTGCGACAAGGATTAACGGCTTTAGATATGAAACATGGCAAAACTTCGGCATTACAGGTCTCTAAGAAAGTTTTCTGCAGAATTGAAAGGAAAACATTTTTTAAACAAATAATTAATAAAACAAAATTCAATGAACAAAACATAAATTTAAATAAAATAAAAAAGTTTAGCGGTTTTTTATTTATGATTTCTATATACACATACTATACATTCTAACTTCTTTAAGTTTTCTTGCTCTTTGCTTGGTTTATTCAACTTTTACTTAAATTTTTTCTTCTTTTGTTTATTTTTGTTACTGAGGAAAAATAAATACAAAAGCTTTTAATTATGAACGAAAATTTATTATTTATAGCATACATATTTATATAGCTACAGATGGTGACACAAACGCTTTCAAAACAAATTTTCATTTTCACTGTTTTCATATTTCAAATTGCAGCGGGAGTTATTTTTCCAAAACAAAAAAAAAAAAGTTATAAATTTGCTTGTACTACAGCACTAGCTACTATAACCCTATAATAGTTTATATTATTCACACTATATGTATATAACTGAAGGTTACGTGTTTGCATATTCTTCATTTGACTGTAAATATAAATGAAAGCTCGTTTATATGTATGAACATATAAAGCTTTAAATTAATAATTGCGTTTAGTAGAAACACAAACCCAAAAAATTATTTATTCACCACTGTTACTGATTGTACACAAAAAAAAAATCCTGTAAATATTTTTGTTTGTCCTTTTTCTATTTTAATATGTACTTATGTGAGCATGCCATCTTGTACTCAATAGTATAAATGTAAATTATTGAATGTTTTGTTTTTGGAATAATGTCTCGACCTACTATGTTTTGCAGGTAATATAATTTTTAACTATGTATAATTGCAGGACAATGACGGCGATTTGTTTCGTTTGCAACCTGCCTATAATGTCGCATCAAGTAGGATTGGTATGGCAAGGTGGAAACGGCTGGGACGATATGGTGAGAGAACAATTGGAAGAATCAACACTCAGACAAAGATTAGGCGGTCGAAGGGATTCAGCAGCACAAATATCGGGATCTTCGCCACCTAGTACATCGCCACCACCTGGTGCACAAAGAAGACGAAGGAGCTCATTGGCACAATTAACAGATATATTAAGGGAATGGAGTGGAGGAAGTTCCAAGCGAAATCAGAAACCACCACTGAATCGTCGTGAAACATTAGCCGATCTTGCTAGAAGTTTGCCTTGGGGCAAGACAAGTAACGATGCTTCTGCTCAATACAATTCGGCAGCCGTACATGCACCACCACTACGTAAACGTCGAGAGTCTAGTGCCGATTCAGGAATTCGTAGTATGCGTTCGCGGCGTGATTCGCATGCGTCAGAGTTAGCGAAATTGTGGAACCGTCGTGATAGTCCCGGGGATCGAGAACGCGATAAAGACAAGGAAAGAGAGGATCGTAAAGAGCGTGAACAAGAAAGACGCGAACGAGAAAAAGATCGAGAAAGGGAACGTGAAAGGGAGCGAGAGGATACTGGTCCATCAACCGAAGGAACTCGAAACGTACCAAATACATTAGTGGTAAATTATTTGTTTTGTTATTCAAACTAATATTATTATAGGGATCAAGGCGAGGTTCGGGTGAAAGTTGTCCCAGCAGTCGTCGTGATTCTGCACAAATGGGTGGCTCTGGTACACCACCTTTGCCTCTGCCACCAAAAATAGTTGGTGCAACAAGGAAAAGACGAGATTCATTGGTCGCGCCAGAGTTACCAAATTTTCGACAAGAACAACGACCATCAACCAGTTCAACAGCCTCAGATTCGGCACCTCCTTATTTTTCCGTAAGTCACTGTGATACTGGTTGTCAAGCGTTACCACCACCGACTATAATCACCAGTTCAGTAACACCGCCAGCAACAAGTCCGACTGCTCCAAAAGGAAGACGTGATTCAACTACTCAGTGTGGTCGTGTCACTCGAAGGGATAGTAGAGCTAGTCCTGAACGAGCCCCACGTCTGTCAAGGCTTCAACGTCAGGTACCAGTTTGATCTTTTCAAATCAAAACATTTTTTTTATAACAACTTACTTTTAATTTACAGGCAACCGCATATGATGAATCTTGCTTGCCACCGGGGGGTTGGGCTAGACGTAGCTCCCAACCAACTTTAAGTCCTGACGTAGAAGAGTCCGATAGACGTGCGAGACGAGATAGTTTAAGTCCTGACAGTGCATCAAAGTATGTGACATTATAATAATGAATGGTTAACACAGGATATTCTAAAACGAATATTTAATATTTTAGGGGAAGGCGAGATTCACGATCACATTTGTCTCCAGATCGTAACCACGAAAGAGATACTAGTCCAAGGCGGCGTAGTCGTTTAAGAAGACAATCATCATCTGCCGCAAGGCAACCCAGATCTCCTGACTCAAGTAGTTGTTGCAGTTCAAGGTATGTTTAACGATCTATTTATTTTAAACTACATATATATAAATTTGAATATAATTATTTTAGAGACGCTAGTCCAAGTGCTCGGCCCAATCCACCAACTGATTGCAATGTACGTCCAGCAATTCGTCGGCAATCGACGACTGAAGAAATTTTAATTGCTCGCGGTTTTCGTCGTCAAAGCACAACGGAAGAAATGATTCGTTGTCGTAATTTCCGTAGACAAAGTTCTCAGAGTGATGATGTATGTCGGTATGTATCGTCCCCACAGTGCGTATCATCACCATAGCAAAGTTATACACCACAAGCATAATTAATTTGTTTTAAATATTGCACATTTTAGATACCGTGGACGCCGTGATTCATGTGCACAAATAATAGATGGCACCATTGGGACAATGACAGTTGAAACGACAAGTACTTTTTTCGACTCCAGTACACAAACCGGTAAGTTTTTTTTCAAATTCTTAATCTGCTCGTCGAATTTCTCCTTAAATTATTCCATAAAATTTAACATATATACATAATTATTAATTGTGCGTTTTAAAATTTAAGCCATGCTGAAGGGTTGGTCTTTACTTAAACCATCAATTAGATCTAGACGACCAATTAAAGGTTGAACCAAAATGAGCCTTTCTTTCTTTTGAATAAATAAAATAGCAACTTTTTTCTATTTGAGTTTTGTTGATAAGTAATATAATACTGAATATTAAAATAAATTATTTTCATTTAAATTTAAAATACTAAGAAGTAAATATTTTATAGTTCAATTTTATTTTGCTTTGATTTTTTGCTCTTTTAAAGATTATCTAATACACAAATCATTGTTTTAGTACAACAAACAAAATATCCATGATACAAACCACTGTCATTCACGTTCTAATTTTCCACCGGTAATATTACTATAACGTGTTCTAAGAAGCTATACGCAACGAAATTATTACTGCCCGATCTAGGGGTACATGTAGTAGTCACAATCAATCAAACTATTGTTATATTCCGAAACTATATCCAAATTCTTATTTATAGGAACATTTGAATCGCTACATAGCAATAATTGTATCAGTGCAGTGATTGTTGAAACTATCTAAAAAATTGAAGCAGTAAACCTAAAAAGCTCAGATATAAATTGAAATTCATTCTAACCATTATTGCACCTTATAATTTTAAAATTTAAATCATTTCTTATAAAAAAAAAGAGCTAAACCTCCAATCAATTTATCATAAAAAAGCACTTTGAAAGTTGTTAAAATTGAATCAGATTTTGTTATTACTTTCTATGAACCCAAGTAGCACTAAGTACAACTATATATATATCAATATTTTCCTTTATCCTTTCACTAAATAATAGAACATCTTCAAATTTGTTTATGTTATTCACACCACGCACATTAAATTGAAGAACATTTCATTTTTATGGGTAGAATCAATCCGGTTCACTCTGATACAATGAATTTTCATCAACATTGAAAAACCATTCCGCAATAGTTTATCTGCAAACCAAAACAATTACAATATTAGTTGAAATAGGGATACAAAAATTAGCTCATTGATCTATCAGATTTAAGTTCCAGTTATGCATAAACCGGAGCGATACTGAGCGAAGCAAAATATACATTCCATATGTTACAATTAATTAATTTTAATTCAATTTTAAATTTTAACTTTAACGCACGTCACATTGATGATAACTTTATTTGCTAAACTGCTATTTTTTCTAGTTTTTTACACAATAAACTTCAAACTAAATGTCAACAAATCAACTTTGATGTGTTAATATTTGATTTGACTTTGTTTTGACTTTGATAAACCACAATTAAATTTAAATATTTAAACGAAAGTAAATTTTATTTTTTAAAACGATATTGGTGAAAACGAGATTCAGTATAGAATTGTGAAAATTATTTTTTAGTCAAAATTTTTCCCCCATATAGTTTAGTTTATATTCATAGATGTATGTTTATGAATATAAACTAAAAACGACTCTCCTATATAGGGTTATAAATATAACAAAAATCGTAAAAACAATTGTTTTATTGCCAAAGCAAATTAAAAATAAACATGAACTTTTAAAAATAATTTTAAAAAATATAATTACTGAAATATTTTTGTTTTTCTGAATTTCACCAGTACCCCGATTTTGGTCGGAAAATAAGGCTTGAGAAATGAGCGTTCCATAGACGAGTCCGTACGAGGTGTATAATATTCAATTTTATTGTTGTGTTGCATTATTTTACTATTTTGTGTGTTTTTTACGAGGATACACATCAAAATTGCATTCATCGGTTCATTTTTTTGGTGCTTGCGGTCTTCTTCACACTCATTTACATATTTGATTTCTCCCATGCCACTGAGTTGTGGAATAAGTTGTGAAAAGGTTAGATAATAATGTTTTCAGTGCAAAATAGTTAATTTTTTTTAAATTATGGCAAAAGGAATTATGATAAGAACATGAAAATAATTATAAATTATATTTTATTATTGTTAAGCAGACATTATGGATGTTTTGTAATTAACATACTTCAATTCTAATCCTTTTATAATTTTAGTTAGAATGATTTATAAAAAATACCCCTAGAAATAGAATAAAAACTGTTTTAAAAGATTAAATGGAAAAACATTATACAGATACTTGGAACTGGAGTATATAATGGAATAATACACAATACATTTAAAGCCTTCGACTGATGATTGATGAAGGAGAAGTAAAAGAAAATCCCACGAAATGATTGCGAAACACACGAAACAAAAATAAAATATATCTTGCACGTAAACTAACTCATACACGTTTATCACTAAGAAATAATTAAATTGGTAAAATCCAACAAAATATCTTAATGTATACGTCTTATCAATATGACAATAATATCGTTAACAATTATCCTGGACTAGTAAGCATACAATTTATTTTTTACTAATCTGAAACCTATAATATTTACCTATCTTAATTTTTTTTTAAATGATGCCAACGGCTTTATTCTTGAATCTTTCTGCAAGAGAAACTAACAAGAAGTATTCAAATCTTAAGCTAAAATGATTACATATTTTAAGTTTTAACCAATGTTAATACTTGTTATTAGTGTTCACTATTTAATTAATTTAGATTACATTTATATGTAAAACCTGTCTTAATTAAATCCTTGTTTTGGGACAAGTGTCTAAACGACGCCGTTTTCAACATTTCATTATTTCTATGAAATTTTGAAAACAAAATATTCTTTCTTTAGAATGTTATTTAATAAATGTAGGTCAACTTTAATTCCCTTCTCAATATTAATCGAATTTAGATAACTAAAATTAGGTACCTAACCAATTAAACTGTGCTTCTAAAAAAATGTAAACCTTCTGTCCAAATCGCAAAAATATTGACAGCTACAGTGGTTAAAATTTGCATGCGAGATATCTGTGATAATTGTCACGGTAAAAAAAATTAACTATACTTTTAAAGACTTACGGTTGTTGACTGACTAGAAAGCAACTAATTCGTTGTTTAGAACTTTGTATATCACTATTTTTTTCTTCAGCCAAGCCAAAAAGAGTGCCTTGAAGCTGAACCAGCTAAATCAGCCCGCCACAACGAAACCTAATCCAAAATTTATTACAATATGTCCCAATTTTATTACTTCTAATCCAACCTACGCCACTTTGTAACTTTTGTGATATCAAGATGGGACTTGGGCCGAAATTTATTACAAACTTCACATTTTATTATTAAAATTGTGTCGTATTTAAATAGAACGAAACTCGTATAATTAAAAGGTTACAAAAGTCGTGTTTTTTATTCAAAAATTTTCCAGTTCGAATATAGTTCTGAATATTAATTCTATGGTTTTGTTATAATTGTGTAAATCAACTACTACTATTAATATGCTCATCTTTATAACTAATAAAAATATCTGTAAATCTTTAATTTACAAAAATTTATATTTCGTTCTAAGACTGCATCCGCAACCTGTGATAAAAAAGTATTAATATTAATTTTTGACATGTATTTGAAAATGCCGAACACACCCAAATTATTCGAGTTTATTACTATGATAATTTTTGACAGCAACAAAGCCATCGAATAATTTGTGTATATGGCATCTTGTTTCGACTCAACAACATCCTGCCTCGTATTTAACCGTTGTTGTATATAAACACAATAATAATAAACAACCATAAAAAGATTATCTGGCCCATTATTTTAATTAATTAAATTTTTTTTAATTTTCTGTGCAATTTATTAGTTGGCACAAAAAATTTGAGGTTATGAAAACAAAAAATTGATAAATATATGACGTGGGGAAAAAACTTATGAGGTGGGGAGATTTATTACTCATTTCGAGCGGTATAATAAAAAATTGTGAATGTAGGGGAATAATTCTCAAACAAATGTCAAAAATTAGTATTAACAATTTTTTATCACAGGTTTCGGACACAGTCTAATAGTAAAATACATCTGCGTCTAAGCAAGAATAGCTTAACTACTCTGTTTTAACTTCGAATGAGTTAGTTAAGTCATAATTATTAAGTCAAATATTTCGTAAAACTAATTTCGTCAATTACTATCTTGTAAAATTGATCTAAATGAAATTTTCCATTTTTTGGAAAAACCAGTCGGTTTTGCAACAGTCTTGAATTAATTTCTTTTGCATTTTTTATTTTATTTTAATAGTATTTTGATGAATTATATTTTTAATAAAACTATTTAGGTATTACAGTTTATAATGATTTTTTTTTTTTCAATTAAATGTTTAAACAATTAATTGAAATTACAAATCACAAATGTGATAAATTAATAAAACTTAAAAAAAATACATTAAGTTTTGTTACTATACCATTTAAGATTAAACTTTTTTTTTATAAAATGTAATATAGTTAAAATAAACATAAATGTCTTAAATAGTAGATAAGGTGTAAATGCTTCCTGAATAAAAACTCAGTTTCATTTTAGTTTGAGATAGCAATAATTTAATGATAAATAAGTCATTATTGGTTAGTATTAAGGGATAGATTTTGTGGCCGATTTTAGCAAATACAGTGTTTTTTCGTAAAAGAAACCGAATTGATAATTTTTGTGAGTTAAAACTGGTTGCACTTAGTATAATATACAATATATAAAGGGTTTCCAATAGGAATGATACAATTAAAAAATTTAAAAAAAACACATCAATTATTCAGTGAGACCAAAATTTTTTTTATTTGAAAGGTTACATTATGCTATTATGTATAAGAAATCACAAGGTGTTAAATCACACAACCTGGGAGGATAATTAACTGGACCAAATCTTGAGATAATTTCATCACCAAATGTGGTTTTTCATAAATCGATTGGTCGCTGTCTTGTTGAAACGACATATCTTCCAGATTATTCTCAACAACAGTAGAAAATCATTTAACATTGTTCTATATCGTTCTCCATTGACTGTTACTCCTCGACCATTTTCTTCAAAGAAATATGGACCAATCACTCCACCAGCATGAATTGCACACCACACAGTTATTTATCTGGATGTAATGGTGAACAGTGCCGTGTCAAAACGCAGCTTTTGCAGATATTTTTGGCGGCAGTACAGGTGTCGACTTAAAACAAAAAAATTCTTATTTAATAATTTGCAAACGATTTAAAGATATTACATTTTCCAGAGGAAATTTGATTAGAAAGTTTATAATTTCGCTTTCAAACTTACAAAGTTAATTAGTTATTAGAAAGTTGCATTGAAAAGTGCATTGTTGAGATTCAGTAATGCAATTACATAGTGTAATGACTTCCTCTAGATCAATTTAGATCATTGGTTTCAATACACGTAAAATTTTGTAATCTATCAATTGCGATCCAAAAATATCAAATTTAAAAACATTAGCAAGAAATTTATCTCGCAAATCCACGTTACTCCCTTATGTACCCATGCCAATGTTACTCGCTCATCTAAGCCTTATTAAAATCGGGATTGATCACGGCAATGAAACAGAAACAATATTTTAATTCTATTATCACAAATATAGAACTGACGAGGCGTACACAATTACTTGGTAGCATATAGCTCAGAAATTTTTCGTTTTTCAAATGACCTTAATTTAGAATAGTTGACTAGGCAAACACCCCAAACCAATATTTGCCTACTGGGTATATAATGATAAAGATTAACTATCTAGAGAGTTAAAAAATATTCCTATAAACAACAAAAGAAATGTGTATTTGTATATTGTATCCCTTATATTGTAAAAACCATAATCAGTAATGTCCCTAATGAATGAAAGAAAAGGAAAACTTCCATTATGATGGATTGGTGTGTTTGGTACCAAATAATAAATGTTGATCGATCACTTGTTTTTTATAAATTAAATTGGTTGAAACTGTTTTGAAGAAGTTATATAGTTTTTAATTTAAAAATCATTTAAATCGATTGTTTTTTGGTTTTATACATCTAATGAATGTTTTAAAATGATAATTAAATGTAACATGTTTCCGAGAGTATTTTAAACTTTTCCATATATCTAATTAATTTTTGTAGTTTCTGATGATGAATATCTGAACATACATACATATTATCTAAATATATACATAATTAAAAATATAACCTGCCTGTTTTAAATCTAAAGTATATAATAAGTTATTTATAGTAATAGCCTTCGAACCGATGCCATGTTCTGTTTTACCTAGCTATTTTGTTCTTTGATAGGAAGTTGGTTTACGCGATGTACATATATTTGTTGTTTTTTTTTAAAGTGTCGATAATGTTAATCTTTTGGGTGATAATGTGGAATGATTGCAGCATGGTTGGAGGGTATATCGTGTTTCACTATATTTATTGTGTTTTTATATGATAAAATGTGACTATTATTTCATAAAAGATTTATACTCGTGTGTATACAATTCCTAAGCATAAGAATTTTAAAAGTACAGACATTTAAAAAAAAAAAAATTTAATATCATTTTCGTGTAAATTTTTACCATAAAAAAATATTATCTTTTAATTCACTTTCAATGGATGTTTTTTTATTTTGTTTTGTTGTTTTATCATTTTACGCGTAAAATTAATAATACAAAACAAAAGGAAAATTAGTAATCAGAAAAAGATGGGAATGACGATGAACGAGATTAAAGCAGATTTTCCACATTAAATTAAAAATATCAATTGTATCACGTTCGGTGTTTTGTCGAGATTTTTAATGAAATTTTAGAATTTTAAATTATAAATTATTTTTGTTATATAGTTCAGGTGGGTCGAATACGGTAAAGTAAAAAAAATAAAATAAATAAATATAATACATACATATTTATACTACAGCCATGTGCATAAGTAGTTGGAGTTGGAATTTGTTTGCAAAAAGCACAAGTTTATAGATTTTACAAACAATTGGAATAATTATGCAACGGCGCTACTAATATATATCAAGAAATAGTAGATCATTACAGCTGTGCATACAGTGCCGGATTATGGGTACTGCGAGCCGTGGGGCCAGTATGAAATAAAGGGTTCCTTTCTAATTTCTACCAAAAATCATGAACATGTTCATCCAATAACCACTCCTTGGTCATCAAAATATTGTCCACCATAAATTAAAAATTTTGATCAGCGTTAACTCTCAAATTGTAAATATTCAACAATTCGGATTTTACTTATAATCGTAGAATCGTATACGTGAAATTCGGTATCGAATTTTTTCAAATTATTAATTTAATTAAAAACTGCTGTGAGTAGTAGAGTGGTATAAAGTTAAAGAATTTTAATTTTTTCAAAACTGAACTACAATTCACAATTGGAGATTGGGTTTTGATTTTCGAAAGTTCGGAATTTGCAAATTAAATTTACAAACTTTTTTATTTTGTTTTTAAACTTCTGATCTACAAATCACCACAAAACTATACCTACCGCGGTACATCTTGTTTGAATCAATAAAATTTAAAAAATCATTATATTCGTAATTTTGGATTTTATTAATTTTTTTCCCATATTTGGAAAAATTGACAAATTGACGATGCCCTTAACGTTGTATATAAATTCAATGTTGTATTTACAATGTAATTTATAATGTTGTGGGTTAAAATTTCAAATTATCGTAGATATTGCATACTGCAATTGTAACTTAATTGAATTAAAACTGCAGGCTTACAAGTTCTATTGAAGGCTCACAGCTAAATTTAAAAATAATATTTTATATACTTTAGAACTTTATTCAACCGTTGTGTGTGGTAATCCTTATGATTAGCTCATTAGAAAAACAAATTACAATATTTTTTGGAAGCTTGTCTCGTTTGGCACCTTTCCAATGGTAGTGGTTACTAGCTAGAATCTTTCATATATCGATTGCCAGATGCCTGTAGCCTTTTTGTTAATAGTAATGAAGATTTGGATTAAGATAATTAATTTCAGTCCTAAGGACTTCCTCATCTATCCAACAAAATTGGCAAGGGATTGAGTTTGGCATGTAACAACCTTGATAAAAATGGCTACCCCTAAAAAATCTTTAGGAAAACAAAATCAACTAAAATTTAAAGAAATTATTCAAAATTTTAAAATTTAACTAAAATTCCGCAAAATTCTGAGAAATATTCTAAAATTTAATACATTTTACAAAATTTAGAATCCGCTTAATTTTGAAAAATATTGTAAGATTGAAATGATAAGCGCAGATTAATTTTTTTAATTTGATACATTTTAAGCATTCTGGAGAATTTGAGAAGTTTTCTAATATTGAAACTAGAAGTTCGAAAAAATTTCTAAATATACAAAAAGACTAATTGCTTAGACCAAGTGCTTCATTCGTATCACAATACACCCGTTCAGATTAGTTTGTTCATTTACCTGGAAAAACGACTTAAATTTTGTAATTTATTATTGGAATGATTATTGAATGGTGCAAATTCTGTGTCAGATGGGTCACAATTCACGAGAAATGGCACCAAAAACCTTCATAACATTTCATAGAGATATATATCTCAATAGCAAACGCAGAGATTATCCAAGGTTTAGTAACATTATGGACCACCACCACATTTGGGTCTCCAAATAAAAGTTGGCTAGATACCAATTAAAATAATTACCGATTTAGACGGAGCGGACCAATTAATTGACTAACACGCCAGTCTTTTTGTATATAAATATATACCATACATAGGTAAAGAAAATTTTAATGAAAGGTAAGAAATTTAATAATGAAGCCGCCGTAAAAGTATGTGTTTTTTCGAAATGTGAATATTTCAAGAGAAATGCAAAAAAGATCTAAATGCAATAAAAAAATTCAATGTAAATCAATAAAAAACAACAACTGCCTGGTCTTCAATAGTTTATCATAGTAAGCTTTAATTGAACAATATGCCAATGTGCATGGCCACACGAGTATGCAGTATATGATGTATTTTCCTCGTTTCTTACCTCTTTGCCTATAAAGTGTGACGGAGGGGAAATATTTGTGTGCAACGCTTTCAACCAAAATTTTATGTGACGCACGAATTGTTACGCAGTAACACAAATAAAAGTGCAAAAAAACATTTATTAGGTTCGGTATTTTTTTTTTGAATTGGTCGAATAATTTATAATTTTCATATGAAACAAAAATTTATTATGTTTGGATTTTTTTTTTGAATCCGGTGATTCTCTAGGTAGATTTTCCGTTAGATGTATAAATTGAAATAAAAAATTGATGATGTCGAGTATTTTTTGAATCTGTTGATTTTGTTACATTTCGAATTTGAATCATTAATAATTATCTAGTCTAACGAATAGAGCGAAAATTATAATGGCCGAACCATCTATACCGTCAATCATCTATACCATTTGTTTCCTGTTGTTCTCTAGCCAAAGAATCAATATAAAATGAATTTTTTTTACACATACAAAGATAAGTGACAACAGTTGATGCATCCTCGTGTGGACGGAGACTAATTGTTATGTTGTCATGTACTGCATACTTGTGTGGACAAGATCAATATGGGTACGATAAGTATATATGTATATATTCGAAACGTTATTTACAACTTTTTAGAATGACCATATTTGATTCTGGGGTCATTTTCAAAATCATAAAATGAAATGAAAATATTATTTGCTTATAACTTCACACAATTTTATATACGCTTATTTTGGAGCTAAATTAATACAGTTTAGGAAAATATATAAAATTAGTATGCATTCCATCATTTTTTTTTTAAATGGCCACCATAGTGAATTTTTTCAATTTTCTAAAAACGTTTTATTTTCATTTTTTCAAAAACCGATCAATTTAACTGCAATGGTATACTATCATTCAGCAACATCTTTGGTTCCTAGAGCCAAGGTGTTGTGATTGCACTGCCGATATAAATCATCAAACGCAAATGAGTCCAACACACCCAACAAATGATATGAACAACTAAAAATCTACAAACTGGGTCTTCCAGCACCTAAGGACAAAAATAATAAGTGATACAATCCAAATTAGTGTTAGATTACTATAACAAGATGATACATTAATCAACGGATAAACAATCTTACTTTTTCACAATTGCCTTGATTCGCTCTTACAACAGTGTACAATCAACCAGAAAGTATTGGAATGCATACAGTGTGCGTCTGTGTAATAAAATAAAATATCAGATTACTTATTTATGGAACGATGATGGGAACTATTTATTACTATTGGAAAAATATCACTCTATACCGATATTGTATATTTCATCAGTTATTCCATACTATGTTCAGAGCCACGAATATGTTACCTGGTACCATGCGAGAACTGCCAAGGATACATGTCGATAATATATTTAAACATCGTATTTCTAGAACATAACTCCATAAGGATGTTGAATTATGGTTTCTCATAGTGGGTATGTATACCGGCAGATACAGCTTGCAATATTCATAACCATCAACTTCTTATTTATTTGAAAATTTCGAATCATATAAAATCTCGAAAGTAAAATGGTCGTTAAATCCAAATTCCACAACATTTCTATTCTTTATACATAACCTGTACTAAACAAAAATCTGCAGTTGTATCAGGCCATATACACAAAAATAAGAGGTTTAGTATCTTCGATACTGTTTTCATTTGTCTTCGGTAAATTTTCTTCAATATTAGTTGTTAATTTGAAGACCACACACCACATTTTAAGCCTAAGCACTTCTTCATAATAGGGTATGGTCTATGAATTACAGCCAATTTGGTTGCACTATATGCCATGCTGCTTGCAGGGCTGTAAATGAAACACATGTGCACACAAATTTCATTGAAATATGTCATATAATTGCCAAAAGTTTTTGTTTTATTTTTCAAAAACAAAAAAAATCTTTGAAAATAATCAAAAAAGTAAATCGTTTACTAGTTTTGTTTTGTTTTATGTATAGTGTAGGCTACTGTTGCGCAGCATCAGCGATATTAAAAATAGAGCTAACCTGCAGAATTCTGGATAGCCTACAGGACAGTGTGTGTCATAAAGCAGTTGGAAAGATGGTTAAATGAATTTCTATTGCATTCTAGTAACGGCATTGGGTTACATTGTTGTTTTGACCCAATTGATTTAATTTTAATAGTCACCATGATGGATATTAATTTTTATGCGGGGGTCGCAGTCAGGGCGTGGCGAACAACTTATATGTTGTACTTGCATCTTTCATTTCAGTTTATCACCGTCGATAAAGTTTAGTATGCCGAATAGATAAGAATGTATACAATCTTGATTTTTTCTGTTGCCATATAGGATTTGAATGATCCATATAATTGCAATTAGTTTCGTTATATCCGATCGATACCATCATGAAATTTTCGACCACATGACAATTTCACGCTAATAAAGTTATTTAATACATAAATTACAACACAAAAAATCTAAAAACATATAAGACTTCAAAATATTATTAGAAAATTTATAATAAACTTAAAATACTCGTATACTCGTATATTACAACTTTGCAGTACGTCTAGTGTATAGAGTTGATGTTGACCCTCCATTATCATTAGCCACTAGATGGAATATAAGTCATAGTAATCGTTATAGTATCCAAAATGAGTATACTTAAACTTGAAACGGATAAGTCAAAGCTTGGTATCAAAGTTCAACATCACATCCCTATATAAAAGTTTTATTGGGGTTAGAAATTGTTCTCCTAAAGTATAAAAGTCCGTCTTAGTAAGTCTATGAGCGTTGAACTTCCTTTAAAATTTAAGTAGAACAATAAATAGCATGTGTCATATTATTAAGATTTTAATTAATTTGTAATATTTCCTCGGTGTGAGGATTTTCTGTATTTTTTCTCGCATCATAATCCATATATTTGCGTGCACGTTTTTAGACAATAGAGTTTGTTGGACGTTGGTTTTGGCAGTACTCTACGTTTATAATAATTGTTTCTTCATTCTCTACATACATATGTATATTTATTTGTAATTTACAT
Source organism: Tipula unca (assembly GCA_951394425.1). Classification (NCBI taxonomy): domain Eukaryota; kingdom Metazoa; phylum Arthropoda; class Insecta; order Diptera; family Tipulidae; genus Tipula; species Tipula unca. The sequence goes on from OX596380.1 coordinate 100,745,068, forward strand.
TAAAACAGCAAACAATACCGCGATAATTTTTTTTTTTGTTAAATCCATTAAATTTGGAAAACCTCTCCGCGTTAATTCATCTTGATTTGATTAGATATGAATAGAAAATGTTATCAATAAATATTTGATCATGATTTAACAAAAATTATGCTATTAATCACGCACACAAAATGAGACGAAAGTGAAAAGCAAGAAAACTGAAATATATAACAGAGCATAAAATACGTTTGGAAATGATGAAAATTGGAGTTTTCTATTGAAACATTATACTGTAATAGGATCTGATAAAGAAATAAATAACAGATACCGTTCGTTGTAGGCATAATGTTTGTGTGTTATGCGTTTAAAAATATGTTTGTTGTTTGATATGGTTTAAAATTAAAAGTAAAAAAATTGTTTAATAAAACCTTTCTTTTAACTATAAGGGAAACCATTTTTTACTTTATATTTCTCTTTTTGTAGTTGTTAGTAGACATTCCATAAATATGCCAATACAAAATAGTTGATATTAACAAAACAAATTGTTATTTGGTTTAACCTAACCATCTCCGGTATACTGCCTATACAAGATTAGTGTACTAAGCATTTTGACGTAGATGTGGTTTTTCATAGCATTTTACGATTCGTATTTGAATTTAGTACTTCAGTCTGGCAAAAAAAACGAGCAATTTCCAGATAAATGTTTTGAATTTTTATTCAAATTGGGGCCGTCGCGAATGGTGGCCGAGTAAATGGGAATTTTACTAAATCTTGATTATAAAATCGAAGGCCTAAATAACAGATGGATGAATATTATTACCTTTCAAATCCTAAATTTGGGTTTAATTGTGGTCATTGAATTTGGCAGATTTCATTTAATTAGACTCGCTCAGTTTTTCCCAATTAAATCCTTATCATACCACTTTTTTATTTTAATATATAAATCTGGTTAAAATTTTTTCAAAAAGGATACAAATCAATGTCTAACCTTTCTTTTAACATTTGCAAGAAGTTGCCTCAATTCGATTAGAAACAATATTCCGGAACTGTACCAGTAAAAATTTTCACAAACATGGAAACAATTTAAAATCATATTTCAAAAATGTATATACTAATTGAATTTTAAATTCTCTAAATTTTTAACCAGAAGATACTAGATTCGATGGATGTGGTGGATAAGAACTTTGCATTTTAAATTTTTATATGGTATCTTTCAAGTGCAAAAAGGTTATCTTTATAATATATCTATGCGTATATTAATTTTCCAAGATTCAATAACGCTAAATGCTGACGTTTTCCCTTTAATTGTCAGGAGCTTTAATTCAGGTCCCTTTAATTTAGGAGCTCGTTTTGTATAACGTCCTTGTAATCCCACTTTTCAAGACGGACTACAAGTCGTTTAAAAAATAATTGATTGGCAGCAATTTCGTTGATGGAAGTTGAACGGAATCAAATTAGATACAAATGGCTAATGGACTCTAGCTACATATCTCAACAGCTCTGAAATAAGAACCAAATGCTTGTAAATTACAAAATTTGCATTTTATATCATACATATATGCATATAATTATGTATATAGTTTATTAGATTAACGGAAGTTTCATTTAATCTCCAGCTACTTAGAGTCAAATGTTTTACAAAACATTGAACATGATTGTGGGCAGCAAATTTTCAAATTCGAATAAACTTTTATTGAATAGGGTAAAATTTGTAGTTAGATATTGCCAATTGTTATACTTTACCACGATAATTTGGTATGTATTTCACATATCAAAAGGATATCACCTTGTTATTAGAATTTTTTAAATGTATATTGATTTGCGTATGATTCGTATAAACTGAATTGAAATAGGCAAACTTGTTAGCAATTCGTAATATTATTCACGGTACTTGAAGTATTACGCAGTGATAAAACATTCGTCTTCTTAATGAAGACTAAAACTGTTGTGACTTATATTGAATTCAATACTGGATTCAACAGAATTTAAGTAATTCTTATAACAAGATTTAATTTGTTTTTTTTTTTTGGTGCAGAACGCAAATCTTTGAGTAAAATGTGGTAGTCAGGTTCTTTACTTTTATTTGATTATAACTTTTTATTCGACCAATCCAGATGGTTTTTATTATCAAATATCCTGGTTGAAATACAATTATTTATGATCTTATTTATTATATCGAACAAATATGAACTGTTATTATATCGTAAAAATATGAACTCTAGCAGGTTTAACCAATCCATTCCACTTAAGTATATCAAATTTTATAGGATCATTGTCAGTTTCCTTTCATCCTTTTTAATGTTGTTAATGAAGATTATTGACATTGACAAGAATATCTAATGGATAACGGTCAATGTCCAGAGTATAATCGTTACCATTCCATACGAAATTCTGTTGATTTCGTATTCCTGCGTTGCGAATTCTTTTCTGGACCAGAAACTAGAAATTGGTATTCAAATAAAAAAAATCTAGACACTAGAATCATTTCCTGATTTCAAACTGGCATTGCTTATGGGTTGCCAACTCGTTCTTACCCGAAAATGTAAATTGCTTAATACAACCAAATTCAAATATTAAAAGGTCATCTGAATTTAGAAAATGTTCATACTCTGGGTTTTCAATATGATCATTCAAATATGATCCTCAAAAAGTGCAAATTCTCTGAATTTCAAAGCCCCCTCATTTGCGAGCGGATTTACTAAAACGTTGAATAAATTTAACTTACTATAGAGTCAGCCGCATTCAAGAGTGGTTTATTGTAGAAGTTGGTTTTTTATAGTTTTGACATATTTTAAAATATATAATACATTTATTAAATGAAGCAGTTTAGTTTTCAAATCATTTTAAAATTAATTTTTAGGAAGAACATATTTCGAAAAAGAATGGAAAGCCCTTAACAAAACTGGACGTCTGGTAGCCTTAATATATGTATTAAACGGGTTTTGATTTGACAATTTGATTTTTTATTGATTTTTGATGCGTGTATTTTGTTTATTCAGTAACGTTGTATTAATTAATAAGGTTTAAGGGTCGAGTTAATTGAGAATACCGTTTCTTTCTACGTTTTTTTAAAATTTCTTTCTACGACGCATCCAATACAACCAAATAAATGTAGATATATAAATGATTGTTGTTTCTTTTCAAATTAACATAAGTTTACCTGTATGTATATAGCAAAACTTGCTGTGCAGTTTCGAAAGAGTAAGCAAATTAGCAAAGACTGATTAAATTTAAAGAAATGCAATATGTATTATGTAAACAAATGAACATAACAAAAGTTTCGAGGACATTTTTTGGTAACAACACTGTGTCCTGTAAAAGTTCGGTAGGTATTAAACTTACATACATTATTACATACACAATTCAAATAGGTAATTTTGTTTTTCCAATTCTCTATAAAACATAACTAAATTTCACATTTTGCTTGAGTTGCGAAAGCTTATAGAATCTCAGATACATATATTGTTAGCATATCATCTTATGGTAATTAACTTATGGCATATAAAGTTAGTTACTGTTATTATAATTACTGTTATCCAATTTTTAGTTCTCTTACAGTGGTAAATAATGATTTGTTGTTTTATCGAAATTTAACTTTGTCACAAAGCCGCACCAAAGATTTGTGTTTTATAAAAACAATATAATTATTAGCATGATGCGCTTATTATTATTAATATTAAATACTAATGTAAAACTAATTGTACGCTTAGTTTGTCAATTTTGTTAAATATTGTTTAGAAGTAAAAAATAAAAACAATCGAAGCACAGTGGTAGATAGCATATAATTAAAAATCTGATATGCATCTAAAGTTAAAAATTAATTTGCTTTAGGTAATTTATATTTTGCTTTGTACAATGCAATTGTTGTTGTTAATTTACCAAAGTCTATAAAGTAATAACTTTTCAAATGTTGATTCAAACGTTTTTTTAAAATTTAAAGTTCAAACATCTAAATATGCACTTCAAATTAATGTCTGTAGTATGAATAATTTACATAAATTTGACATACAAATGTATTTATTGTTTTTATAACTAATAATCATTTTTAGTGGTAACGGAAACGTGGATGAAAAGAAACATATTTTTTTAGTATGTATACGCAATTATTCAGAAAACGTTTTCTTATATTATAAATGAAATGTTTTCGACTCTGAACCATTTAAATTTATAATTTTATCAAATATATTGATGGTTTATATATATTGCATATTTCAAAATTTTTAATTTAAATTAAAATTCACTTTATGAGTATAAATTAAAAGACATACTCGTACAATTCTGTTTCTGAATTGTGTATACACACATAATTTATTAAAAATATCCAATAATTCTTATTAATTGTTATCCTTAGATTAATAAGTAAATATCAAAATGGTGTACAGCTGTCAAACATTTTGACCGTTCAGTGAAAATTACCCATCAAACCGCAGGAATATACTATTTTCAAACAGTGTATATTTTTTGCTTTCAAGAATCAAATTCGACACCATGCTTTAATGCAATGTTTTGCAATATACAAAAACTCCGGAATAAACAATAGCTAGTAGCCAACTGCGGCAATATTTTGCAAACCTGAGGTAATAATTGAGCATCCTATTAGTTGAAATTGGGAAAAAATTAAATTTTTGACAGAATACTTATGATTACACCAGAGCCAAACAGTCGATATGTGTATTTAGATGTTTTTTTGGACGACACATTTATTTAATACATTACAAAACTAATGCAATATATTGTTAACCAAAAATTTAAAATAAGTAAAATTACTCAAATGAAATGAATGTACAAGCTCGTGTAAACATATATGTACATTAATATATCCATGTCAAGCCTACACGCATGATTGACAAGGAGATGTTAATTTGCTTTAGTAACAAATTTTAAGGCTCAGGTGAAAAATGTAAATTTTATATTTTCCAAATTTTTTTTAACAATTCGAATTTTACATGTTGAAATGTCTACTACAATGATTGATAACACATAATTGAATGATTGTTTATCATTCTATCGAGTTAAAATTTTAAAAATAATAAAATTGTGAATAAATATCATGCTGCTTTTGTGTTTCGCTTTTAAAATGATTAACATTTAATTGAGTTAAATATAACTTTAACAAAATCATAATTTCATTACTATGGTATCGTTTGGTGAGGAATAAACTAACCTATCGTTCCTATATCAGTCCGAATCAATCATTGACGAAAACAAAATTAGAATATGATGTATGGTGGTATGCTTTATAGCACACGTTTTTGTTTATTGATGTTGGTTAATTGATAATAATTATTGTATAGAAGACGTAGATAAAAGTGAGGAAAATATAAAAATTCTTTTCTAAATTTTTTTTTAAATTTCCGCTGACGAAAAAACGAAATTATAAATGTTTTGTAGTCCAAAAGGAAATTAAAATTAACGGGGAATGCAATTTAAAAATATAGTCATGTTACTTATGAGTTATGTGACTAAAACTTAAGTATATTGAAGTAAATTGTAATATAGTAGATAACTGAATATTTTATGATCAGCTGCGCTAAAGACAATCAGATTACATTTAAGTGTAAACTTGTTGTTTTACAGAATGCAAAAAGTTCTGATTGAATTTATACTCGTACACAAAAAATATGAATAAATTCAGCGTGGATAAACTCTTCTGCAGCTTTATTTCCTTTAACTTTTCTTACCTAAACACATGAATGTACATATGTATATACAAACAAACAATTTTAAAATTTCCAGTTCACAGAAGGTTGCCACGACAAAACCTAATATTATGTCATCAGCATTATGAAATAAATAACAAAGAATATGCTTACCTCCTTATTTTCCGTATACTAACAGTTTTTAATTTTTCATGATTTTTTTTTTATATAATAATCAATTCATTTTATTAAATCAATCTGCCATCTTCAGTCAACGCATAAAAATATTTCTTTGTGAAAAGTATTTTTCGATTTCCTCTCTCTCTCTCTCCAAACGAAAATATAATAAAAGTAAAGTTTTCTATTACTGTACATGTGCGATGTAAGTGTCAGTTGCTAGCGAGATTTAGTTGAATAAATATCGAAAAGCTGTATATAAAATAAAAATTGTATTTTCTATTTTTTTTTTACTATAGCTTTGAAATTTAAAGCTCGGAATTGATGTGGACGCGGTATTACCACATATTAATTTTTTTTTAAATAACGTAAACACAAAAAAGGTTTCGCTTTGTATTCATTATAATTTTAGTTTTTAATTTTGAGTTTTCGTTATCATTTTCTTTGTAAACCTGTCACAGTGATGTGTTCTCAAATTACAAAAATAAATATTTTTCTTTATCTATACCTATAAGGAAGGTGTAATATTACAAATTGTTTTTATTTGAAGAATTCAATTTAATTGGTTTTTTATATTTGAAACTTATTTGAAACACTGTATACATATATGTTTATAATATCTAGTTGACTAAAGATGAAAAAAATAAAAGTGTAAAAGTAAAAAAATTAAGAATTGATAAGTTTTCGTTCGTGTTGTTCTATAAATTTTCAATAAAGTTAATAAAATTTAAAAATTAATATCACAAAAATAAAGAAAAAATAAAGAAATTTCGGAGTATGTTTACAGTGAAAACAAAAGTGAGTGGGAGCAGTATTATTTTTACTTTTTTCTTTTATGAAATTGCGCTTTAAGCTTCATGTGAAAATGTACTACTGTATGTCTAATTTTGTGGTGTGTTTTGAAATAAATTTGAAATTTTTGTAATCAATTCATACAACTGTTGCTAGTTTTGTTTATTTGTTCGCATTTCTGATTTGTCATACCTGTATATACATACATATATTACAGTTTCCTTAACTTAATTATTATTGATACCTCAGACATGCAATAAAGAGAATAAGTAAATATTATATATAGAAATATATATATATATATATATATATATATATATATATATATATATATATATATATATATATATATATATATATATATATATATATATATATATATATATATATATATATATACATATATATATATATATATATATATATATATATATATATGTATATATACTATATATTACATATTTTTCCTTGCTGCCATTTTCTTTTTATGTATTTTGTTTGTTAATTTAGAATTAAAGGAACCAAATACAATGGTTGTACCTGTTTTTGTTTGAAAGGAAAAATCAAAAAAGCTCCATTTTTTTATATATCTATATGCATATCTATATGTATGAACAAATAATATATGTATATTGTATATATATATATATATATATATATATATATATATATATATATATATATATATATATATATATTTATAATATATATATATATATATATATATATATATATATATATATATATATATATATATATATATATATATATATATATATATATATATATATATAATATAATATACGTTTATATTTTTTTTTTTTTTATTAATTAACATTTATTATAACTTTAATGAATGGTTGATGACGGTTAACATATGATAAAAAATGGTTCTGACTATAATTAGGATGTAGGTAGTGGCTACGAGATAAATGGTCTTCTGTATTTTACATTATATGTATAATAAAATTATATATACCCTAAAAAATATTAAATATTTTACGTGGTAATTTTCGATTTTGGCTGTTTGTCATGTAAATTTAAATTTTCTAAAAGATTATCCATAATGGTATTGCGTAAAATAAAATAGATTGCTGGTGGCATAATACACAAAAACAAAATTATCGTATCCTTTGATTTATTCATTTTGTGCTTCGAGGTTTGGTAAGGGTTTATGCCATTTGAACGAATTTTATATTGTGTTTATATATACGATGATGGTAGTGACAATAAAGATGTTTTATTAAAAATGTTGATGGTAAATTAAATTAGTTTTCTCCAAATATATAAAAATTCGCTTTTAAAAATACTATGCGGTTGATATGTAATATAATATCAATGATAATGGGATGGTTTTATTTTCCATAAACCAAAAAATAAAGAAACATAATATCCGCTATCCATAGTTTAATTGTTTATTTTTTAAACACTGAACTATATAATGTATGTCGGCCAATTGTCTCAATTTAATAGAGAACAAACCATTTAAAGATTTATATATCTATATTTAATATTATTAAGCTAAATATTATATATATATATATATATATATATATATATATATATATATATATATATATATATATATATATATATATATATACATATATATATATCACATAACTTGTGTTATATAACGGTTATGTTATGTCCGATTCTCAGATATTCTAATACATGCTATAAAATCTCTCGATTGTTCGGGCCGTTTTATTTACAATCCACATTTCATTATGTACACGGATTGTCTCTGTCAATTAATTCATAAACATATGTAAATGTAGTTATATTTATGAAAAGCAATACATATAGAGAAACATTTCCAAATACACGAATATCTCCATAAAATTTCTTGATAGACATTTACCAAAAAACGAGGAAAATTCGTTAAGACAGGTTAAGTTAAGCTAAATTCTTAAACGATGACAGAGTTTTAAAACTCTTATACTTGTACCATTATTTACAGCTATAGGCGATCAAGATACAACACACTCTTAAATGTGCATTACCTTACTTATTAATAGACAAACAAAGCATTTGTCTATAACTATCACAAATTTAGGGAATAAAGTTACATTTCATAAGAAATATAATTTTAAAATTGTATATTAGGCGACATGCATATTATGGAAAAACGTATAAATCTCATCTAAACATAGCCAGTAAATTTCCAGTAACGATGTGGTTTTGTTCAAAAACTTGTATCTTGCATTGCTGACAAGAATTGTGGTACGAGCTCAATTAATGAATAATTCAACAAAAGATCATCATAATTCCCGTTCTATTAAGATTCGAACTCGATACCTGTTGCACCAACTGTCATAGATTTAACCACTTTCTACTCCGTTTATATTTTTTACAAATTGTATATATAGAATTGTATTCAGGCAATAATTGAAATCCAAAATTTATTACTGAAATACTATAGTTAGTCAAGTTAGTTTAGAGTGACTGGTGTCGGTGTGTTGCAATACCTCATTAGAAAGCTACGTGTCAGCCTGTACTGACATGAACAACGATTCACCACCATCCTCATGAAAATCAAGGATGAAGAATTCAGTTTTGCGTCCTGGCTCTATTGGAATTGAAACCCGATACCCTCGATCCACATACTACAGCTTTAACCACTGTGCCATTTGCTTGGTAAATTCATAATAAGATTCTATCAAACTATAAAGATCATAACGCGAAATGTAATTACATCTTATTTCATACATCAAATTTTTACTCGCATTCCAGTATTTTTGTCTTATCAAACTATGATCAATATTTTAAACTAATTAAATTTAAATTTAATTTACTGAAATTTTAATTCAATATTTGCATCAATTACAATCAAATTTTAATCGAATTGCATTTCATAAAAATTTGCATTTCTATAATTATTTATTATTATCTCTCAAGCACGATCTGAGGCGTGAAATCCGTATATCATCTGATATTTAAATTCCAATAAATACATATCTTAATCTAAAGTTATAACGCCTAAAATAATATGATTTCCTAAAATAAATATAACTACATTTTACATAATTCATTCAGCAAATGCTTCTCACAATTATACAATTCAAACAAGTTAATTTCAATCATTTTAAACATGAAATGATATTAGTACAACGAATCCGAAAATATCTTTCTCGAGAAGTACTCATCAATCAACAAGCCTTCATAGTTACTAACGTATGTCAGCTATCAGAACTTACACATTCACATGTAAATGTTTCAATTCAGATATGTCACACCGCACGCATGCACAACCTTTACGCTCACTAACATCTGATAACATTCAACAACATCTAACAAGAATAAAAACCCACATCCATCAGAAAAAAACACTAGATAATCACAAACTCACTAGAACAACAACAACAGCACTAGTTAACATAAACTAACAAACTAAAATGCCTATTAATTGACGAACAGAACGAAAAAAAACTACCATAATAAATCTGGCGAACAAGAAAACCCCACCAATATGAAAATACATAATTAAAAGCTCTTACTACCACCCATCAACCAATAAATTGTAAATTTCTATCATTCTATCAATCAGCCTAAACACATACGCTAAACAAATTCGCATCCAATAAATTCCTCTCCAACAAATCTAGATCAAAACAATTAATAGAAGAAGAACCCATTTGAAGGAAAATAGAATGCATCTACGAGTATATATGTATATGCAAATGTTTCAATCAACACCTACAGCAATCCTAAACATACTGTGCCCTCATACCCTGCACAATTCCGAAACGTTATCTAATCATATTTTCCAAGAATGGATCGTACAACATATGAAAATAAAAAGTACCCAAAGCACTCCAAATTCTGACTAAAACATCTACCCACAAAAACCCACGATTTACCCTCCCATTACCAAACCCCCTTCTCCAGGAACCACACCCATTCTTACGATTCACTAGTGAAAAACTCAACAGTCACAAATCCATTCAACACAGATTTATTAAAAGAAATAGTATTATAGAAACTAACAAGACAAAAGTTTATTAATTAGACAAACAATCGCAAAAGAAAAAATAATTCCACGCTCCACACACAAAAATTCTAACATTCAGCAAGTAAGCCACGCGCAGAACAGAAAGACCACCAGTACTACTAAGATGACACTTGCTATACAACATATAGAGCCACGAAGTTTTTCGTTTGAGCTTAAATAATGACTGATTACATTCAATCTTTTTCTCTATTCAGAATAATACATTCAATTATTAATCTTTTTTCCAATTGTATTCCTAAATAAAATATGTAAATAAAAGAAGATAGCTATACGTTTATGGAGAAAAATAGGGATGGGAAAGACAACAATCTTATAAAAAATATTCTCAATTTGGTTGCAAACTTTACCAAAAATACCAGAATACTGAAAAAAGACAAAACAGTTCATCTTTGTTTTTGAAAAAAACAATGAGAAGAATTTTTTGTCTATAGAGCATATATAGACATTTTTAGTATTGAAATTAAATTCTATAACCTTTCAAATGAATATAATAACATTTTAAAATTTTTTTGCCTATACATAGTTTAACTGGCATCTGTTTAAACGATATTAAAAGGCTGGCCTCCTAATGCAAAGTAGTAGACATAAAATCACCATATCTTCCCTCAAGGAATCTCAACCATCCGTGCCAGCGAATATTGACATTTTGTATATCGAGATTTTTTAAACATTTCTCAATTAAAATTTTAAATAAAAACAAGAAAACAAAAATGTCAAAACAATTTTGTTTATGTTTCGAAAATTGGTTATTTATTCATGGCGAAATATAATTAACTTTGGCTTAACTGTTGTCTAATATTTGTCTATTTATATCCTCATTAATTTGTTTGGTTATTTGTAAAAAATGTATTTTTATGAAATATTTAATTATAATAATGGTCAATATATGATTATTATTAATTTCTGCATCAAATTGGTGATTGTGCAATGACAGAAGTAATTCGCAGATGTTCAAATCATGTAATATATTTAGTGTGAATCGTTCATCATGTATTTTGAGTTTTAAATTAATGTAGTGTTGTTAAAATATTTGCTTGTTATCAATCACAATTATAATTCCTTATGAGATTTGAGGAACAGTTTAACCTATTACAGTCCAACTTGCTATGTAAGTACTAGAGATCAAGATGAATGGATGAGTTCGAAAAATACTTTTCTTTTAACCATAAATTCGATTTCCGAAAATTGCAACTATAAAACAATGAAAGAAGATTTGACTTTCTCTGTTACACACTTTTACTTTGATTGTTATTGTTGCTGTCTATTTAGTTTATTATATTTACATTTGTAATTCAGGCCTACAGAATGTGATTTTTGATACGTGGTGTATGAAAAAATTGATGTTAAACTCAGTTTTTACATCATGTACATTATGGTGCCATGTACATAAATTACAAACCAAACTAGAAAATAAAAAAATTGTATTCCTAATTATATATTTTATCCCTCACACACACACACATCATCCAAACTGCTTCGAAACCGAAGATCACTTTTCATAATATATTAAATTTTTGAAGGAACATCATAGTTCATAATACGGATTTCAAACATATGAACGATAATAAAATATGGGATTATAATACATAATACTAATTTTGTGATTTTTCTGCATGTGAGTTTTGAAGACAACATATTATTATTATTATTATTAAAGTTCCCTGGAACCCAAGCAGGTTCCGCACTCAATGCCACTCTGGGCCCATGGTGTAAACCGAGGATTCTATCACAATTCGCAAATGCGCTCGGTTGCTCTGGCAAACTGTAACAGCTTAAACCAGGATAGGGATGACAATTGACCTACATTTAAAGATCTAGGATTAAGAAATCGGGACCTAACTACCTCGAAAGCGTGAATGCAGTCATCGTCATCTTCAAGACAGTTGTCACACAAGGAATCTTGGACAAGTCCCATTCTTTTTAAATGGAGTTTAAAACGACCATGGCCGGTCAGAATAGCGACCAGAACTCTCAGTTGGTCTTTCTTCGAATATAGAGCAAACTTTTTGAGCCTCAGATTAGGTTCACAAATGAACTACTTAGCCACTCGGCATGTAGTAGAAGCTAGCCAATTACGCTTAGCCTGCAAAAACATCTAGTTTTTAATAGCTTCCTTACAACAATTAAAGGTCAGGGGTACAGCCGGTTCAGGTCCAATGAATTTCATACTTGAGCCTGGTTTAGCTAAAACATCAGCTATCTGATTACCTTCAATGACACAATGAGCCGTAACCTGGATGACAACATTTAGGAGTTGCCATCTGATTTTCAGATATCGCATAGGAGTTGCCTGTTAAAACCGAAGATTTCTTAAAAAGGCAATCTTTGTCAATACATGTAATTCAATAGATTGCCTATCAAAGAAAAATACGAGTTACAAATGCGCTAGTAACTGGTTTGGATCGAATTATTTCCAATAAGAATTTTAGTTTCTTAAAGTTCGATTATTTAAATTTGTATCCACCTGGATAAACAGCCAGTTTAAAACAGCTTCACGAACAGAATTCAACATCTATTTCATCTTACAACTTATCTATATATTCAATATAGCTAATTGCAACTTGAAGTTTCAATCACTTCTCCAAAATTCTCTACCCGGTTCTGTTAAATTGATTCTAGCGAAAGGATACTAATTTTTTAGAACACTAATCCATAATTGTTCAAAGGTGATTTCACTTTCCAGAAAATGCCTAGTTCCTGTACAGTTGTCCATAACACAATCCTAATTTTAATTCAATTAAGATTTTAGAATATTATTTCCATCGAACATGTTGAATTCTATCATAATCGATTAACAAATAGCCTAATAGCTAACAAAAAATGTATTTTTTTCTAAATTTTAAATAATTTAATTTGTACTTACTACTTTATCTCAACGTTGATACACTTACCTATTTAGCCAAAGTACGATAACTAATACCAAAATATAATATAGCCACATTTTAGTTCGTAGCTGTACCATATTTAAGTTACCTCCTCTTCACTCGTTGAACCATCCTGAGCTTTTCAAGAAGCGTTGAAGGCCCTTAACCTTGATATCGATCTTACTAAGAACCGTCGGGTCGTCCAAATGGGAAGTTCCCATAAAATTCATTTTGCTGTTCGCTAGACTAGGACAGGTGCAGAGCAGATGAACCACAGGGCAAGATTTCTCCTGTTCGAAATTTGATCATTAGTATAAGAGATAATTTTCAATCGACCACCGCAAGTACTTAGATTTGGTCCATGCTTAAGTAAAATACTCGTAGCTGCCTGCTTTTGATAAAATGTAAGAGCAGTTGCGAGTAGTTTATTTTAAGCAAAGAAACAAACCTATGTATTTATAAGTGTTTGCGGTGGTCCGATGGAAAGCCACTGATATTAGTTGGTTTAATATTTCAATCTGTGAGGTCAACAAATTTTAATAATAAAAGTGGGTTATTATCAAAATTATCGTTAAAATACTTCATTTGCACGGTTAATAATTTACCACTACGAGAAAGGCCAAAAAAACCGACAGAGAAATCGTTGAAATTTGCCAAATTAATAAAAGGACGGTAGGAGATATAATTAGGAAGTCTAAACAAGAGGATATGGAATTAATTCCTTGTCTCAAAAAAGACAGCCGAAATTATTAGCTGAACGCAACAAGCGAAAAATAATGAGAATGGTACGTAAAAATCGCCTCACCATTGTAATTACCGAATTCCATTTTATTTTTACATCGATAGTGCCAGTGGTTTACCTTCTTGTTTGATAACATGGCCTAGTAAAATTGAATTTTTGATTGATGATGCCTTAATCTTTTCTATTCTACATTTCTGAACTTATTTATAATTGGTTTAATTTCATACTCATTACTAAGAGACAAATTATTTTCAGTTTTGTCGGGATCAAAACCAATACTACTTGCATCGTTGTTTAAATGTTGTTCTGACAATTCAAATGATCGTTTTCACGATATTTTGAATTGTCAGAATTAAAAAGCAGCATGTAACAAAAACAATAGCGAAACCAGCTACATTCTAGTTTATTCGTGAACATTTTGTTTTGTTTTTAACAAAAATTGTGTTATTAACATGATGGTGGTTCAATAATAGTTTGGGGTTGTAAGTAGGTTTCTGGTGTAGATGAGCTGGTGTTCATAGACCAAATAATAGACAAAATGGTGTCCATTATTTGGTCTATGAACTAAAAGAAAATCGATAAAATTACGTTGTATCAAGCAAGGATTGGTCAAGCTTTAGCTGCTTTATAACTGCCCCAGTGTAGTTAGAACGCCACTTCAATCTTTTAATATAAACTCCATCGAGAATATGTGGGCAAAACTGGAAACAGAAATCCGGACATAATACAAGCAGCAAAGAAAAACTAAAGTGAGTACTCAAGGAAGAATTCGATGGATACGGTTGGGAGCGAATACACAAAAAAATTGGTATCCTTTATGTCAAACCAATTTAAATGTTTTCTGAAACGGAAACGATATCCCACAAAATATTATAAAGCCAAATATTTTATATATATATATATATATATTATGTTAACTGGCCAAGTGTTCAAATGTCCATATTTTAGTAACAACAATTTTATATAATTTTTGAGTTTTTAAAATAATAACAGTAAAAAATATGCTTTATTTAGTCGACAGCATAATAATGTTTATTTTTAAATAATTTTTTAGTCTTTTATAATTAAACAATTACAATTGTCATACATTTAACAATCATTTTCATTAGTATAATTCTTACATTTTTCGAATTTAAACTGGTTTTTCATATTCCTCTCCCGTTTTGATATAATGTCATTGTGACCGGTAACAATTATTTCATACATAAACGTTTAATACCATTCGTTTTATAGTTTTTTTGAATTCTTACGGAACATCTACATGTTGGCCGCGGAACACCAATTGAGAACTACCGGTCTAGACCGTGAATCCTGTGAAACCTGTAAATCTCTAATTAAATAAAATTAGAATTAGAATTTCATTAGCGCATATACATGAAAATCTTTTGTTTTGCTGCGTTAACCACACTTTATAATTTAATACTCAAAACTTAGCGAAAACTAACTCTTCTATCTAGGATATTTGTTAAATTTCTTCCCATTTTATACGCCATTCGGCGGCCCTAATATAACAATAATTATTTTGTAGTATTCACAAAAATTTGATAAATTCCAAATTATAAATTTTAATTCACACAGTGCAATTATCTCGTAGTTTTTACTAGACATAATTTTTATAATTTTTGTTTTTACTTATAACCAAAAATAAAAATAATCAAATTTTTTATTATACATATATGTTTCGCCAACACAAAATAAAAAAACAAAACGTTGAACCGAAGCTTTGTGCTTCCTTAACGTTGAACCGAAACTTTTTGCAATGTCAACTCAATCGAATAGTAAACCTATCTCTGGTAAAACTGAACATCGATTTTGGTCGTTTCATTACTCTAGTCTCACGCGTGACACAAAATCTATGGGAAAATAATGGTATTGGTAAAATGCTTTTCTATTATTGCTCTTTATTTGCTATGGTTGGAATGGACATAATAAAAGTAAATAAAGTTATGTCAAATGAATACAAACTTTCTATTTAAATTTACTTTTCGGATATTAACGATTGTAAAACTAGAGAAAGCACCTCTCGTGGAAAAGTAGAAACAAAATATACACGCATAATGACTTTTGTGAGTTGTCTGGTATTGGCTATGGAGTAAATAATAATTATACAAAATTGTATACATAATCAGATTTAAAATTCAATAAAAACACGCATTTTGGTAAAATTTCTCACTGATTGCTTATTTTTTCATAAACGTCAAACTGCCTGTATATTCGGTTCAAAATTTTTCCGCTATATGGGATCTGTGATGCTCCAATTGTCAATATAGAATTAATGAACAATTACAAAATGAGAATTGAACATTTACATTTTGAAACAATTTGTTTTCTCTTTCTGTTTCAATATATTCTGTGCATTTTGGTATATTATTGTTGTCTTTTGTTAGAATATTGAGAGCCAACCTAATTTATTTATTGTGAGAATTCGCACTACACGGGTCGTTTTGTTAACCGTATTCGTTCCTTGTTGTTAAATGAAACACGCAATTGATGTGATCTGTACTTATATGTTGAATATAACACAATTTTTTTGTTTTAAAGCAAATCGATCCCTGCAAAATTAAATAATTAAATAGTACATCTAAACACAAACTTATTAATTTTATTTATGCTTCACATATTATCTTATAATTTAGTTTTACTCGTATGTTACGTGAATTCACAATTATTTTTATTTATTATTTTACTATAAATGTACATAGTTTTTACTAAAATATAATAATCACACAATTTATGACAACTCCACTAGGTAATAAATAGCATGAACAAAACTCTCATGAAAATAAACGTATCAACAAAATGAACCAATTTGATTCACATAAATTTGGTGCTTACCATAGCACACTAATAGAAATTAAATAAAAAGCTATATACACAACTATAAAATTATATATGTATAATTATTATACTTCTTACGTATACGAAATTGGCTGTGAGACTAGGCTCATGAAACGACCAACATCAATATTCTCAATTCTGGACTAATAGACGAATATTCGAAACCAAAAAAAAAATCGAATTATTTATTTTGCCTTTATTTTCATAATGGAGCTAAAACAAAATAAATGTTGATACTGGGTCTATTTTTTAATTCAACCCGAGCGAGCAGTGAGCTGTCAAAAATGTGCATTGCGTTTTTTTATTCAACCTCTGAAATGAATGTAGTAAGTGTCAAGAATAAGCAAAACATAACCTTAGTTGTAATATTTTTATAAAAACAGATTACAACAAATTAATTTTTATAAGAACATTTTATTTATCACGCTGTGTTTACTCTGAGTACACCACCAATTTGACAGTGTACTCTGTGTACACTGGTTGAGTAAATACACTCGCTCGGGTTGAATTAAAAAATAGTCCCACTATATTTCTAAAGACCTTTAGTTCTATTTGTTTTTATAAAATCATGACAGTGTACTAATATTTAAAAAGTATTGTAGTTAACCCGTCAGTTAATTTGAACAGGCATTTGTTTTATTGTTTTACGCATGCCAATTCCCGTCATTTTTCATTTACCGAAATAGTATTGCGCTAAAATCTATCAAAATCAATTGAATAAAAACAGTTAAAATCCAATGTGCAAAGATAGTAAAGGAGGTAGAACAATTTTTTGTTCTGCGTACTGTAGGCGTATTATGTACATGTAATATCCTCGCATACCGATTACCGTCGGACCCACTATACAAAATTGCAGAAATTGTATACCATCATGAATTAATTGTTGGTGTGTGTTAATTTTCAATTTGTTAATTTATTTTGTCGTAGAAATATCAAAAGACCAATCGCAAATTTTAGTGGTAAACAAGATCAACATAGGAAAATAATTTATATACCAAGACTGCTAGATTAATAATTGTTTCGCCAAAACAAAACAATGAAAAATATCAATATAGAAAAAAAGAATGCATCCTGCGGTACCGATAAAATAAATACGTTTTATATTAATTTAAAAGCCTACTATTAATATATGTACTTGATTCTAATGCTGTCAAATGAAATTTCCCATAAAAACAAAAGACAATATCATGATATAACACATCAGTAATTTTACCTATCACCTAGTAGAAATGGTGGGTTAGATTTTAGAATTCTATTATGCGATATGAATAAGTTCTTGGTTTAAAGCAAAATCTATAGTTATAAATCGATTTAATATTTTAAATTCACAAAATTGTTAAACTTTAGACATTTTATTATGTCATTCATTTTTCTCTACATTAGCAGTACTTAATGCCACACCCAACCCTCAAGATAATATTATTCCTTTTAAAGTATTTCGATAAGTTTAGTGTTATACATAATATTGCGATGCTATGGCAGCGATAAAACCATCGTTATTAATTAACTTGTTAAAGTTAAAATGTGAATATTTCTATTAAAACGAATATTTAACTGAAATTCTAAATTATGCTTAATTACAAAATATGTTTTTTAAAACAGAATTTTTTGTAATTTTATGTTTTATTTTAAAGGACAACGTAATAAATAAGTAGATTGTACATTATGTAGTACATATATATTAGGATTGGAGCTCAGGGAATCATAATTAGTTTATGACTACTATAAATTTTTAGTTGACCATAAAGAGCTAATTAGTACAAATTGATGTTCACAAACATTTTAGGACAATATAAGGGTTTTAGGATGAAATTTAATTGTTGGGAAAATCAATTTTTACTTTACTATAATTTACAAGACTTTTGTTTTTTTCTGTGTAAAAGATTAATTATTATACCTAATGGGAAAAAATAACAGGGAAACTATAAAGTATTGATTTTACAATCAATTATCAGGATCACAAATTAAACTACATAGTTTTCCATTATACGCGTCTTGTCCGATGCTGCAAATGTATACATATATATAAATATATTATATCAAAGCCAAGCAATCTTAATGGCTTTGACTTTGATTATATTTGGCAAAGGTAAAAAGTTTATTATCAATATAAAGTTTGTAAATATTATGTTTTTCTTTATAATCTACAGTTTTTTGGTTTTCTGCACAAATTAATTATTTAGGAATGAAATAAAAGTTTGTATAAGAAAAGAATTTAATAAAGTGGGATTTCTGAATACACACGTAAACCTTATATTTTATCCAGTTTTTTTCTACATATTATCAAATACAATATTATGTTACTTATATGTATGTATGGAATTTTATAATATACATTTTCTTGATTTATTGGTATTTACAACAAATTTTGAAGATTGCATATACGAGTACCATACCACACATACATATGTACATATATTCGTATAATATAAATACCCGTAAAAATATATCATTTTACAAAAATGTTTCACAGTATGATGATCTGTCACAATTTTGTTTTGACTTACGAAACCTGGTAAGTTTAAATGTATATAATACAAAACACAAAAAATCGAAAAAATTGGAGATATGTAGGAGTAATTATTGGATATTTGAATATATTTATTGATCTTATTATATTTATGTTGTCAGGATTAATTAAATGAGGGGGATTATTAGTTGTGGTTATGACACAAAATGTGTTTCCTGTCGCAATAAAAATTGTATGGAAAAGATAATTGGTTGTGTTATGATAAATTACGTAACATAATTATAATATACTATTACTCTTGTTTACATTATAAATGTATCTTTAAGAATTGTGGTTAGATATATGTATATGGATCAACAGTATAAGATAAGTTACTTAGATGTGTTCAATAGGCAAGTATCGTCTTAGTTGTTATTCTAATTAATATTAAACAAATGAGCGTAGATGGAAGAAGTTAATTTTTAATTAAAAGTAAATAAGTACAAACATTTTTTCGTTTAAAATGATGGAAATCTGCCTGGAGGATTTTTCTTAATTTTCCAAAATTACAACAAATCCTTGTAACAACAGTTTTTTCTTAAAAATGTAAATTTTTTTCTATTTTCTATTATCTGTATAGAAGCTTTGTACATTAGACGGGTTCCAATTCTAATTAATGTAAAATTTAATATGTTGCCACCACTATGTTTTCATTACCACATAATCAAACAAAACGGATGTACAGGCAGGGCTGATTCAAAAAATCATTATATACATATTTAAGAAAGCACTAAAGAATTTTATTTCTTTTAATTCACGAATATAAATGTTGTATTGTTCCTACAAGAATATTTCGCAATATTTAAGACATTATTGTTGATCTCAATTTGTTTTCAAACTTAATACACGAATTTCAGTCAACATTTAATTTAAAAATTAATTCAAAAAAGATTTCAAACATTATTACATTTATAAATCTTTTAAATTTCATTATCAACATCAATATAATATACATATTGTTGTTGTTTTTTTTATTAACAAAAATTATAAATTGAAGTAAAATTTTTTATGATGTTTTTTTTTTGCATTTATATTGAGACAGTTGATAAATTGATATTTTAAATATTTTGAATAATGAAAGTTTTAACTCAAATTTTGTGATTCGATAGTTTTTAATTTTTTTTTTAATATCGGAATTGTCAAATTCACAATTACGATTCTACTACAGCAAATAATAAGAATTGTAAAAGTTAAACGTTGCTACTTAACTTCACCTACATTTTGTGTAAGAAACTGAGAATATTAGGCCTGTTTTCACCCACTTCAAGCAAATATTAATTCACTTATGCGTAAAATAGCTATCTTGACAACATTTCAAAGTGATCCGACTGCGAGCCAACTAGCTCCCATACAAATTTAATGAAAAATGATAAGAAATAGTCTAAAAAATATTGTAATTTTTTTTTACTTTATCGTAGTCAGTGAATTTTTTTGTGCTACCTATTATATTTTTAATTTGTATCATGAATAATAAAACAATAGCTATTTTTGTGCCTAGAGCACAAAGTGGTAGTTTGTTGCTCGAGCGATGAAACTGTTGACATATTTAAATAACTTACGGAAATTGAAAGACGACAAATCACGAATAAATAACGAATATCGCAGAAAATACAATTTATAATATGATTGAGAGGGTACCATGAAAAATTAATTTCTATTTTCATTCCGAACACAGGCAAAAAAAGGTTCGGTCAAGCATGTATTTCATGCGCCGAGGGTTCCGTGGGCACTGTACTTTTCAATTGTAATAATAAATTATGATTTTCAAATAATACTTGTTTTGTTTGTTTTAAATTATAAAAAATAATTCGGGTGAACTAAACTATGAGGAATCTAAACCATAACTGCGTATGTGATAACTATAACGACCATTTCCCAGGTACATTGGAAACATGGAATTAAATATAATATTTATTGAAAAATATACCATCTATAGTGGTCATGCTCCGCGTTATGCATTCCTAATTCCCTATGGAATCGAGATATAAATCCTTTATTTTGATAATAGGTAAAGTTTCGATTATTAGGATGTTTAACGAAATCTACATTGAAGTGCTCCATCACGATAACTACTGATGGCGATTGGTCTTATTGGACCCGAAAAGTACAATTATTTTCATTGTTGTAATAATTTTTTATTTAATCTTCAAATATGTAAACGTTATACAATACTCGGGTAAAAGTTGACTTTTACTTCAATTTTCGGTAAATTCATTTACCCGATCAAAAAGCAGGCTAAACCGAGGACACAAAATTAAATGTTTAAAAAGCAGGGTAAACCTAGGACACAAAATTAAATGTTTAACGTTTAGGTTCATTTTTTTAATCATGTACGGATTATACTCAACGTTAAAACAAATACATATATTTCAATAAACAAAAATACTAAAAAACTTTACCTCGGTAATTAATTTCCCCAACTATTGGTTCCCAGCATAAAAATGCAATTGCAATATTATTCTTATTACAGAAATCGAAAGAGAAAGTAATAATATTTTATCATATTTTATGTTATATACCATAACATATAGAAAACTCTCCTCATTCACATAATTTAATATTCGTAATTTACGAAAAATTTACATTACAAGGAATAACTACAAACTTCCGATATAGTTATATAACGAGATCGATAGATAGATCTTATACTTATTTCTTATGCATTTTGTCATATCAAAGAATGGGAAAACTATAATTAAATTTATTGTTTATTCATTCCACTGAAGAAAAAATATATATTCCAATAAAATTTTGTTTTTATAATGAGAATTTTAAAATTCCGATAAATAGAATAAAAATATCCCGAATAATTTTTATAGTTTTCGGGTAGATATCGGATTTTAAAACTACGTTCGGGTGGGAAAAATAGGGGAAAAAAGTCATACCCTACATACATATAGCCTATTTTCGTATCATACGTATTTTCGTTTTATACGAATATTAATCGAACGTTAATTGAATAAATTAAATATAAATAAATGTAATAAGTTAGCCAACTAATTAAATGGCAGTAATAAATTATATAAATTAAATCAACTTTCAAAATTGTTTCAATATATTTACCTATTGTATTTATTTAAAATTACATAATTTAAATAAATACAATAGGGAAAACAAATTAAATAAGAATAATCAAACAAATTATATCAAATAAATAAATATTACTACAATAGTGCAATCCAGATTAAACTTATTTTTAAAGACCGTAACCCCGAGGAGATTATCTCTAGGAATTGCCCTTAAATATTATAAAGATTTGAGATAATTCGTATACGTGCTGTTGAAATTATTAGTACAAATGATCCTAGATGAAATCTTTAGCTCTATGATACGCAAATAGGCGATATGGGATTATTTGTAGGATAAATGTCCTATTTTCAAAGACCATAACTCCGAGGAGGATATCTCTAGAATTTCCAGCTTATACTCGTATAATGCTAACTATTATAAATTTGAGGTTATATTATGGAGTAGCTCCTCGATCGAGACGCAAATAAACAATTTGTTTATTGAAAAATAAACGACTTGCAACTCAATTTTTATCTTACAAATATAAAAATTTTGTAGCAATCGTTGATAAAAGAATCATAGATAAAAGTAACAGATTAATATAGATTTCTCATATTTTTATTTATTTTATAAGCGAGAAAAAATATTTGTGTTCTTGATATTCCATAGTGTATACAGTGTAAACAATAGAATGCATCAACACAACGATGACATATTCACGTGAAACAACCAAATCATCGAGAAAGACTCATTTTGCAATTTAAAACTCAAGTGCCAAAGTCTAACATGACTCTTCTCTCAAATGTAAGGAGCTATCTCTCGTACTCATTCGTCAGCGCCCGACTTTCACATCCATACATAACAACGGGCCTGATCAACGCTTTGTAAAGCTTCAGCTTCGCGGCTCTAAAGGATTCAAAGCACGGCTACCAGCCGCTATCAGAAATTTAATATTCTCACCCACACTATTATCGTGAGTGATAAGAGAGCCCAAATATTTGAACCTCTTCACTCCTTCAAACGTGTATAGTGGCCACTACTAAAATCTAGTGTGCCACTGTCCCTATGACCAGAGATCATTTGTTTGATACTCTTTGATCTAGAGTCCAACAGAAGCTGGAAACTACAAGTGGATCAAGTATTTCCTTCATTCCGTTACTATTCGGTCCAATCATGCATCTGAATATGCAAGCACCTGATTGGACTGGCGTTATAAGATGTTACGCAGAGGTGTTTCAGTTTTACGAAAGATTTACTCCAACATGAGAAAGAGTATCGGGAACAGAGCATCTCCCGCCAAACACCCGAGCTAACTGCAAAAATTTTCGATAGCCTGTTCTCAACTTTAACACAGCATTGAGACTGTGTCACTGTCATTCTACACAATCGTATCAATTTTGTTGGCATTCCTAGATATTCCAGGGCAGCCCACAAACGCTCTCGAATGATCGAGTCATAGGCCTGCCGGAAATCCAGGCACACCTAATGTGCAAAGATAGATGTCTCGTAATATTGATAGAATCATCATAGAATATAGATAGAATCATCCGCAGTGAAAAGAGGTCTGATTTTGACTATATCTAAAATCTGTTGAGCAACACTGACAACCGAAGTTTTCAGTACCTCCCAATAGAGTTCACACAGTCAGACTGGCAATTAGCTTTCAAAATTCTATCGTTTACAAGATCCTGATATCGTTTCTTTTGATCTTCATTTATCAGACCTTCACAGTCGAAACGTTCTATGCGTTTCGTTGTGTTCCCAGACTTGTGCGTAAACTTCCATCGTAGCTTTGCAGCGACCAAGTGGTAACCGCTGCCTACGTATTTGGTCGCTGACCGATAAGTTCTCACATCCTGCACAACCCGAACTCGCCCTTTTTTACGGGGGGAAGTTTTGCGAGGATGGATCCATGTCTCTAAATGTATTTGTTTGTGTGGGAAGAGTGTGATTGCTACTCTAAGGTCGCAATTGCAAAGTACATCATTCTCTAACCACTATCGGTTATCATTCTCTAAACACCATATGTTTTCACACAAGTTGGCCTAATTTCTGCCAGCTCTAGCGGTAAAGTCCCCAATTACCATTCTAGCATCGTGTTCGAGTATAGATCTCATCAGATCGTCCAAGTCATAGTAAAATGAGTCTTTATGGGACACATGGTCTTGGGACTGGCTAACTTCTGTGGGCGCGTGTACACAAATTATCGACAGGTCGGTTAACTTCATGCCCAAGCGAATCATACACAATCGGTTATTGACTGCTTGGTAATCCAAAACCGTGTTCTTTACCTGCGGCCCAAGAAGAAATCCAGGTCCAAGATTACCGAGGTCATCTCCACTGTTGAACAACGTATAGCGCTGGGACACATGGTCTCCACTTTTAGGCCACCGAGTTTCTTGAAGAGCAACGAGTTCCAGCCGATACTCCTTCATGCAAGTGATTATGCTTTCCAACGTTCTTTGTTTTCTATGTGACTGCACGTTCCACGTGTCGATCCTAAACCTCGTATCCGGGTACTTGAGGTGGGGTCCGGTATTGGTTTGGCGGTATACAGGCTTTCTTTTGTTGATATTGAAAACAGATGAGTTTTTTACGGATGCGGGTCGTCGCACAGCGATCCATTCGTTTAGTCGTCACCTGCGACAATCAAAGGATACTGTGGTGGTATTCTAGGAAAACATGTTCGTATAATTTAGGTTTACGAGACATGTGAACCCCCCGACCACAGGGGCCATTAATCGTTTAATAATTTGTTTGCTAAAGCCGTGTGTGAATTAGTCAAAAAAATATTAAAATATTAAAATTTTGACAGGAAAATCAAATTATTTTTTTGGGAAACAAAATTGTATTTATGATTTTGAGAATAGAATTTCCAAATTAAGGTAATTTTGAAATTTAATAAAAAATACTTTATTTATTCTATATTTTATTATAGTTGCTATTTAATAGCCTATAGCCAGAACCCTCAATGCATTTATTATACAGTTTACCGCATGTAAATTTTTATATAGTATTATTCGCGGGGCTTTTTAATTTACTAGAGTAATGCATAAATTATGTAATTAACTGTTCGGATTATGTATAGAACCGCCATATTTTTTGTGATTTATAGTTGTTCATTTCTTCGTTTGTTCGGCGTATATATTGTGTATAGACCAATGTAATTATACGACATAAATTCCCCTATTAAGATAATGATGAAAAATAAGCGACCGTCATAAAAAGATGGATATATATCTACATTTATTCAGCAAGATAATCAAATTTCCACGAAATACATGTTCATAATAATATGAATATAATATATGAAGATGATGGAAATGTCTTTCCCAAATACATAAAATCAGGAGGTGGTACGTGTTTTATATATCTTAATTAAAACTTGAGATACTAAATAAAAAGAAACTACATAAAATATAACTAGCACATGCTATTGGTAAAAATATAATTTTGTTTCGTTCATATTTTTTTCTAATTCAATTAAAAAGAAAAACCTTTTATAAATACAAGTACGCTTTAAATATTATATGCATATATTGTACCTAATCTTCTACATGACTAAAATATCAATACGCTATTGATAGCTTCTATTTAAATTCAATTTTTCCTGTGTTCTTAATTTGAATGGCGATGGCTGGATTCTTTAGTTAATGAGCCGTGTAAATGTGTAATGTTAACGTGCATTACTAAACTGTTGTCATGAAAAACTGATAATACGTCTTTAAATAAATTACGTATATGTTTTTAACAACCAAATTACAGGATACAAAAAGGATTTGTGTTGGTATTCAAAAAACCATAAGACAAGACTTATATGAACTTAACACAATATTTTTTTTAATTATCTCTTACTGCAAATAACTATACAAATGAATATCGGTGTATCCAGATTTACGTTCTTTTATGTTTTCATGCATTGAGTAATTATTAATTTGGCTTGAAGTTCGGTAAATTTATAAGAAATAACGGTAAATTTTATTCAAAAATATTTTTATTTTTCAATGTAACCTACACCCACGCTAATGCACTTATTACAACTGTCAATTAATTTGTACAAACCATCAAAATAAAATGATTTCTCTTGTCCTTCAAAATATTCTTCTACAGCGGACATTACCCCACTGTAATTTGTAAAACTTAGCCCTCTTAATTTTTTCTTCAAATTTGAGAAAATAAAAATAAATCACTTGGGCTGGACTGTAAGGTGGATGCGGTATTTCCTGCATAATAAGCCCCTATTATTGTGGTATTATGAGATAAGTAGTCAATCATCAAAATACCTTCAGCATCGCAAAAATTTTTTGGGATTATCTTACCCGCAGATGGTTGAACCTTAAACATTTACGGTGGTGGATTTCTCTGCGCTATCCATTGCATGGATTCCTGTTTCGACTCTGGATCATACTAATGTATCTACGATTTATCACCGGTGACTATTTGGTTTATAAATTTAACCGGATCGTATTCACTCATTTTTAAAATTACCTTAGAAGTTTCCACTCGATACTTTTTTTGGTTCATAGTCAAAATCTTGCACTAACTTTTGACAGCTTAAGATGATTGTGTAAAATTGTGGTAACACTGCCAATAGATATATTTAATATTATACTTAATTTTGAAATGGTGATCCGCCCCTTTTATCCTTGGATAAAATGACCATTTCGTGAATAACAGCGTCTGCCGGTCTTCCGCTGCCTGGGTCATCTTCCAGCAACTCGTTACCTTATTTGAATAGTCGGACCCCACTTCGTTATTATTTTATAAGACGGTACTAAATCATTTATTGAACTCCCTTCGTATATAGTACTATAACTTATTGAAATCCCCTCGTATATAATAATTAACAGTGTTAAAGGCCATTACTGGCCCCTTACTGAATCAACAATCTGGCTCCAACGGTTTCGATCCTGAGCTTGGTCTTCATACTGTCTAAGACAATCAGAAGAGGCCAAGTCGTTCTCTACATCGTGGAGCCATCGTCGCCTGCAACGACCTCTGCGCCTACCATATGGTGGCTCTCCTTTCAGAGATCGCTGCACAATTGTATTAGAATACAAATACTTACAAATTGCATTAGAATATTAATTTAAATAAAATAAAATGAATATGATTTGAAATGAAATGATTTTCAATATAACTGAAACTATGTCAACTAATGCTGTGTGCCTTACGCCAATACTTTCGGCTGAATCACCGACTTTTCTAAATTCATTTTTAGTTATGTTACGATATTAACCACTAGACGACTACCAATTGGCTAATTAATTTAACATCCTCGAGAGGTTACATATTTTTTTACATATTTTAAAAATAAGAATTAATATAATCTGAATTAATTTGATTAATACTAGTGTTATCTATGAATGAGTGACTAAAATGTAGGTATGAGGTACACAGCATAAATCTCAAGTAACCTAGTCATCATTGGAGTCAGAAAAATATGTGTCAGGCACACACTATAAGATCCATACACGAATTATATGCAATGTACAACTTATTATCTCGTCCTTTCACTTTTGAATTGTTTCTGGATTATTCGCTTAGACCTCACTTTTGAGATAATCCCAAAGAAAGAAGTCGCACGATCTCGGTGGCCAATTGATCTCGGTGTTTTGCAAGATAATGCGTCCCGAGAAATTCTCGTGCAAAAAAGCCATGGTTGCATTGACTAAAATTGTTAATGAGTGTAGATGACAGATGTCAATACAAAACATTTTTTTTTTTTGTGACATTCAGATTTAATTGACTACTCTTATGGTAAAATACCCGTTTGACTTACCCTTTATCTACAATATTTAAATAAATCCACTTTTAGTCATTTTGTGAGCGGTGGCGTATAGGGAACTCGCTTCGACATCAATTATATTCTTTGTTTTACCTCTGATTGGTTTTCGTGTTCTAAATAAATTGTAGAGTTTGGAAATTGTTGAAAGAATAATATTATTATTTATAATTTTAATTTCAAGAGGAAAATCAAATCGAAACAAAACTAAACTAAATTTGTTGCTTCCATTAGGCACAAAGACAACTTAAATTTTTGGAAAAGCTAATTAGCTCTATGCTTCCACAGTCTATTTTGAGCGTTCACCCATTCATAATAGAGTGTACAGGCAGAAGTCAACATAATTAAAAAGAAAACATAACAACAAAATTAATAATTAATTCGTAATTACAATAGACTTACATATTACAGGATATTTGGTAAAAAAACAAAAAATTATTTCGAAGAAGAGCAGAACATGTGTTTCGAATATATTTTTATATGGCGACTAAAAAAACTTTGATTATTGCATAGTTTCATCCTTTCATATTGATTATAAATAACACAAATGTATATGATTTATACTGACAGGAGCTACATCCAATAGCATTTTAATACTAAAATTAACACAACATATATCTTCGTTATTTGCAAATTATATTGTATATAGGATAAGCATCAATAATCTGTTTTAACGTTAAAATAAATTTACTAAAATATAATGATTTCCTCGACTTCAGGATGAACATTTAAAAAATATAAAATTGCTGAGGCCATGTGGAAATTTTTATTCTGCGGCAAGCAAGAATCGAACCAAGTAATCACTTTTAAAAGGCGTTGTTTCAAAAACTCTTTTAAGCATTTGAACTAACGCTGATGCGATATCGTTCCCGGATCGCCTTCCAGTACATTCTGTCCAAATAGCACAGGAAGCCTGTTTCGTTGTTGAAAGATGAGCCGTTAAATTGTACATATTCAATTTAGATAAGTAATATACAGGCCCCACTTTTGGGAATAGTTAGCACATTCTGCAAATCGAAACATAATATAGACTCTTTGTCTAGATATTTTTGCAGCACGCATCAGTTCCTTTATGATGTTATGATCCTCTATGGAAGATCGTATTTGTAGGGTCATCTTATTGCCTCCAGTTGCTACTTTGTATGTTTCACAAATTTCACATCGGTCTGATCACTCTGAACGACACTTATGAAAGTCGAGGTTGAATTTTTGTACAGAAAATGTTTCTGTAGTAACTTGATTTCTGTAGACGAATATTCTCCTTGCGACATTTAATCGTATACAAATCATAAATTTTAATGACACATAAATTAGGATCCAAGTATTGCTTGTTCGTTCTCGACCGACAATAATGAGACTCAACTATAGGTAATAAATTCATAAGTTAATACATAACAAATACTATCACAAATTTAAAAGAACAGGAATTAAGTTATATACATTAAATAGCAATACATAATAATAATAGGGGAATACGGAGTACGGTTGATATGCGTGTTCAATAGGGAATTATGAAATGTGCTCCATGAAAGTTTTATCCGTATCCGAAATCCTGTTCCTATTATGCACCCCTCGTTTAGATGACTCCACAACTCCCCCTAAATTTTGTTTAGTGTGTTCCGTATATACGGGTATTTGACTAATGGCTAGAGTACCAAGAAAATATTTTTTACAAACTTGGATTAGTTCCTTCTTAATTTCAAAAACATATGAGTAACTATACTGACGTCAACTTTGACATTTTTCGGTTTTACGAACTACTTCAGTTTTTTTTTGTATACCTATTTAATTATGAAATAATATTTCCTGTCCTTTTCTAATACATAGTAACATTTGAAAAATAATGTCTGTCTTGATCTGTAATTTTTATACTGCACTTTAGTTTACAACCTTCACAATCATTTTTATTTCCCAATATCTTTTTGGGTACCAACTTCCCAGCAGAATTCAAATGCTCCTCGCCTGCATGATATTTTAGTTTACGTACATTTTTCTTCCACATTGCTAAATTTCGATGCCTTTTTCATGTATATCGCTTTAATAAGTTAGCGGTTTCAATTTCTAGTAGAATAAGCAAATCTTGTAGCACATTGTCATTCGAGTGATCCTCCATATCCAAATCGTCGATGTGTTCATTTTGAAATTCACTGATTCATGATCGTTAATTTTTATCACATTCAATATAAGGAATTTCAATTAAGTAACAGTTAACGCCATCCACTAAAATGTTATCATCGGTCCCGTTATCATTAAAACTGCCATCTGCACGACTATCAAAATCCTTAAATAAAATGTATTATCTACAATAAATCGAACTGCCAAATAGTTGTAGTGGGATTGAAACACTTACCATTTTATTTTACTTTCTAATGAAACGATTTTTTTTTACTTTAACCACTCAACTACAGTAAAAACCATTTTAATTGAAACACCTTAATCAAATTGCTGCCGTCAGTAAGTTACAAAATTCGAGAACATAATGAAAACACGATGATGACATAAAATTGTATCTTAAAAACGGTTATTACAGTAACGTCCGAAAACTTAATTCCATTTAATTGTATTTGGTATATACCATTATATTGAAAATTAACAAAATAATGAAACCTAAAGTGGTGCAATTTTGTTGTATCTGCCATATAATACTAGATGGCTGTACATTTTGGAGATTTTACTAGTTAGATAAGATTATCTGGCTCTTAGATTTTGAAAACGAAAGGAGATAGAGTATTTTTGTTAGTTGCATTGAAAAGAGCGTTTTTGTATTAGTGGGAATCAATTTATACCTCATTTTATGAAAAAAAGTTATTTGCAACAGTATGACTCTAAGGTAGCAAAATATAATAATTCTGGAGCGGTTTGTAAGAGACGTAAAGTGATAATGTTATACCAAAAATTAGATATAATTAAGAGAAACGAATCTGGGGAAAAGACAACGTTTTTTGCTAATGCATACTCGTATCACAGTCGTATTGAATACTTTCTTTAATTTAACTCGATTGCTTGATGATAGTTGAAATCGTGGACTTTGGTATGACAAATATGATATGTAGTTAAGTTTGTTATAGATGAGAGCGAGAAAAATAGCTATTGAGATTTGGAAAATTAATTCAGGTGCGAAAAAATATGATTTAAAACAATCTATAGAAATAAAGGGTTAGTTTGGGCAAACATATGGTGTATGTATGGAGGAAACTTTGGCCTGAAGATGAACCTTCACAATCATTTTTATTTCCCAATATCTTTTTGGGTACCAACTTCCCAGCAGAATTCAAATGCTCCTCGCCTGCATGATATTTTAGTTTACGTACATTTTTCTTCCACATTGCTAAATTTCGATGCCTTTTTCATGTATATCGCTTTAATAAGTTAGCGGTTTCAATTTCTAGTAGAATAAGCAAATCTTGTAGCACATTGTCATTCGAGTGATCCTCCATATCCAAATCGTCGATGTGTTCATTTTGAAATTCACTGATTCATGATCGTTAATTTTTATCACATTCAATATAAGGAATTTCAATTAAGTAACAGTTAACGCCATCCACTAAAATGTTATCATCGGTCCCGTTATCATTAAAACTGCCATCTGCACGACTATCAAAATCCTTAAATAAAATGTATTATCTACAATAAATCGAACTGCCAAATAGTTGTAGTGGGATTGAAACACTTACCATTTTATTTTACTTTCTAATGAAACGATTTTTTTTTACTTTAACCACTCAACTACAGTAAAAACCATTTTAATTGAAACACCTTAATCAAATTGCTGCCGTCAGTAAGTTACAAAATTCGAGAACATAATGAAAACACGATGATGACATGAAATTGTATCTTAAAAACGGTTATTACAGTAACGTCCGAAAACTTAATTCCATTTAATTGTATTTGGTATATACCATTATATTGAAAATTAACAAAATAATGAAACCTAAAGTGGTGCAATTTTGTTGTATCTGCCATATAATACTAGATGGCTGTACATTTTGGAGATTTTACTAGTTAGATAAGATTATCTGGCTCTTAGATTTTGAAAACGAAAGGAGATAGAGTATTTTTGTTAGTTGCATTGAAAAGAGCGTTTTTGTATTAGTGGGAATCAATTTATACCTCATTTTATGAAAAAAAGTTATTTGCAACAGTATGACTCTAAGGTAGCAAAATATAATAATTCTGGAGCGGTTTGTAAGAGACGTAAAGTGATAATGTTATACCAAAAATTAGATATAATTAAGAGAAACGAATCTGGGGAAAAGACAACGTTTTTTGCTAATGCATACTCGTATCACAGTCGTATTGAATACTTTCTTTAATTTAACTCGATTGCTTGATGATAGTTGAAATCGTGGACTTTGGTATGACAAATATGATATGTAGTTAAGTTTGTTATAGATGAGAGCGAGAAAAATAGCTATTGAGATTTGGAAAATTAATTCAGGTGCGAAAAAATATGATTTAAAACAATCTATAGAAATAAAGGGTTAGTTTGGGCAAACATATGGTGTATGTATGGAGGAAACTTTGGCCTGAAGATGTAAAAGATACTGGAGACATCACTAATGTGACAGAAATGATCGTATCACAGAAATGATCGTTTTTCAGGAACACAATACGTTCGTTAAACGAGGTTTACCTGTATATATATATTATAATATTTATATATAGGGTAACCCCAATTTCATATTACATGTTTAAATATTATGTACATAAACCATGTTTTCTCTCCCTGTGTCAAATCAACAATACCAATTGAATCCCTCTGTAGTTTAGGAGTGAAAATGAGACTTCCATATTAAAGTCGAATTCTTTCCCCCAAAATTTCATTGTTTTTATAAGCATTTCATTTTTTATTTTTTGTTAAATTAATTTGAGAACTTTGTCTTAGATATCGAAGTGACAAAATATTTTTTTTTAGTTTCACGTGAAATAATATTCTAATTTCAGATATAGTTTCGTCCTTGGTACCACATTTCGTTAATATTGTATTATCATAAAATAAAATTAGTATTTTTTTTGTTTACTTTCAGAACCTTCACCATTATACGATAACAACCATTATCACGAGGAATGTTTGAGGTGCAATTCTTGTGGGTTAAATTTAACGGGGCCCAATCAGAAACGTGCAAGACGATTCAAGGTAATCCTACATAATGGCCGCTAACCACATATAACATACAAACATTAACATTTTAAAGTTTTTATCGCAGAATCAAATACTCTGCGACTTACATTTCGCAGACGTAGCACTAATGGAGTGTTCAGATTTTATGCAACAACTTAGAAGCTTTAAACCGCAATCGTTGGGTTGTGCAGTTGCGCGTAGAAAAAGTTCAACAACATTAATTTTTCCATTACCACCTCAAGCTTGTTCAGGTAAGCATATTTTAATTTTCATTATATTGAAAAATTCTTTTGTCCATAACGCGATTACAAAATAAAAATAGCACTTTTTATTAATTTACCTTATTAAAAAACTAGTTAACAACTTTAATTAAAAATTAAACAAATTTTATTACTATAGGTTCAATATCATGAAAAAATCTGAAATGACATAATATTTATATAAATTCAAAGGCTTTGGCTATCTAAAATCAATCAAAATTTTCTTAATTCTAAAAATGCAAAAGTTCTTCTTATTTAAAATTGAGAGTTTTATATAAATAATTCGTAGTAATTCAATTACATAATTAAATTACGTTTTTCAAATTATTATTTTAATTATTGTAACCAAAAATAAATTAAAGTAAACTCGGGAATGGCAAATTTTTGATGGCAGGCGACGAACATGAACACGTTTCTACTTGCGGTTTTGATAACTCCCTTATTTTCATATTAACATGTATTCATCTGTCTAAATAGGATTTAACTACAATTCAATATAATAAACAAAACGACAAAAATATGTTAATAATCATTCACACAAAACGAAATAACTAATTGATTTTAGTTTAAAACTATAACCAAAAATGTGTATCGGAATTAACTTGTATTTATTAAAATTGGCTGGAACCCACGAGGATTCCGCACTCAATGCCACAAAGGCCAAAAATTAACTTGTAAATAATCGTTTACAAGATCTCAAATAAATCTTAAAATCAATTCTAGTTTGAACGTATTAAAAATAATAACTTGAATATGTTCTTTGTTTCTAACTGCTTTTTCGTATATAATTTATGTGGTAAGATTTTAATAAAAAAATTAATATAAATTTAATTTTCACTCATTAATTTATTTCATAAAGTCTCTGTTGTGTTATGCCGCTATTATAATATTTGCAATGTACCTAAATTAAAATATGTTTTACGGTTTCTTGGTATTTAAATATGTATACGTATAGAAAGGAAACCGTACAATATTTTGAATGGAAATTCACTTTCATTTTATTAAAATTTCCATTAATGTTATCAATATCACTGTTATCGATCGTACGGTGATAAGAACAGAGTTGCTTATCATGTCATGGTTTCGAATTTGATTCTTACCGCTCAATAAATTGGTAACCCTCATCCCAAAATTGTTCATGCACTAGAATGTATACAGCACCAAAAAGTTCTTAAAATGACTTTTTGTTGTCATCTCACTCGTTATCCTCAATAATATTAGCATTTAGCATCTAAAGTAATTCTAGGGCATCCGCTGAGTTGTGAATTACTTTTTTAAATATCTTTCAACTGTCCGATCTGCTTGTTGGGCGTTAATTTTGTAATGCTTGATGTTTCTGGATTAACAAATTTGTTGAAAACAATTATATTCTTCTTAGTCTGTTAATTTAGTTAAATTTAATCTAATATTTGATAGGGATTTAAATTAAGTAGCAGTATGAATACTTATTATGGTGTGGTGGAGCCCATAAATTAAACTGCATAATATATAGCTTTTCATTAACGCTCAGATCGATTGTAAAAAAATGCTTTAAATTTTTTTTATGAAAACTTATAGACTGTTTATTCTTACGGCAGTAACAATTGCTACTTGGGGAAGGCTCATCTATAAATTCTGTAATATTAATAAACGAGTTCAAATAATGTAAGATGAAATTTTAAAAAACTGTACGATTCGATATTTTATTTTATCTGCATAAATGCGTTATATCAAAGAGAATATAATGTTTTATATTTCAAATAAATAGCTGATAACCGAAATAAATTAAAAGTATGCATCAAATAGTTATTGGGTTTTATACAGTAATAAATCGGTCATCCGGCCAAGCAATTTTTTCTTATACTTCCAATCAGTCCACATTTGATTTCAATGGCTACATTAAACGCCATATTTTGCTGTTTTCTGCAAATTAATATCTGCAATTGTATGCATATAGTATTCATTTTCATTAAAAATTTTGGAGCACCAGTCCTAATGTAAAAGTTACCCAAAACATAAAAATTGAATGTTTGGGGCTCGGAGTAAAGAAATTTGAACCCCTTTGTATATACGGAAACCTTAATGGTGAAAATTATTTTCGTATACTGCAAGGAGATATAGTTTCTGCTAATCAAAATGCAGCGGCCGAATAAAATTTCTAAGTGGCTGATATCTTCTTCTAGCAGGATGGTTCTCCGGTACTATTCGCGGGTTATTCGGCAATGTTTAAATTAAATTTTCCCTCAATGATGTATTGGACGCGTGTATAGGTCCCCATCCGATCACCTTACCCCGATGGATTTCTTGTTGTGGTGGTTTTTCAAGAATCGAGCGTTTAGAATTACGAAATTTTAGTAGTTTTAGAATTTTTCAAAGGAAGACAAATATTTGTCTGTTTAGAGTAAAACGGAAATTTTAAATATTTATTGTAATTGTGGATTTAATAAATTACCTTGCAAGCTTAATAAGTTATTTCATACATTTAATACGCGAATACACTCTGTGAAAGCTTCCCAACTTGTGAACTCATACATACTCTCTGTGATAGCTTCCCAACTTGTGAACTCATACCAAACCCGAGTCGCTTGATACATCGACTGCATCGCAAGTGGTTTCCAAAATTGGATTTATGAAAACCGAAAATCACAGCAGATTCAACATTTTAAATATAGTAGGTTTCATTATGTGAACTCCGATTTAAATAATTCGTCCTTCACTTTAATATAAAAAAAAACTCTCTATATGTATGGACATGATATACAAATACAAGCCCAAATTGCTGATTTTCAGGTGCACGATAGTCGATATATACGCCTATTACCAAAAATCAACGGTTTATGTACATATTCCCAATAATTTTAAGTTTAAACTTACAAGTATAATGTAAAATTATTTAAAACCACCAATATTTTAAAGTGAATAGGAAGGAAAGTGAGGAATATTTAAATCAGAATTGTTAATTTTTTAAATGCCTGAATGCATGAATAAATCAACTCCTACGGCAGCAATAACCTAAAACTGTTGTTTCATTGATAATTTTGTGAAAATTTCTCCACTAATTTCAATTTACCTTCGTTGTATACATTGTAGATAGAAATGGAATAATATTTAATTATTCTTAAACTTCTAGTATTCGATTGGAAATAATACTCGATCTAATGAAATCACAAAAAATCATGTTCTGTGACAAGATTGTAACACGCTTATTAGATTTTCTTCAAAAACAAAATCGTTTATGAAAAAAAAATTATTTTTAAAATCAAACGAAATATCTACAATTAATTTAAATTACGATCTACATTGTAATTGTATTCTTTTATTTTTCCTAAAACATTATATTCTGCATTATGCATTCATTTTGCATAACTTATTTATTACACAGAAATCTTCCATATATATTTCAGAGATACGATTATATCATAAATTTATCAAGGCAATAAATACCTCCCTTAATTTAAATAACATAATATATGGCGTCAACTAGACGGGCACATAATATTTCTTTTCACAATTAAACTCATCTCTAAACAATTTTTCTCATCTCTAAATGAATGTTGATTTAGATCTTATATCTGTTCTGTTTTTATTTCTTTTTTACATTGAATTATAAATTCTTTTGCACAGTGAGAAGTACATTTTCGTTTTATATTGTGTCTTTTCAAATTAAAAAAATAGTATGTGCCAAAAGGACACAAACTCAATATAAATAATACGATAATGAATGAAAATCGTAAATTTCATGAAAACTTTTGCTCCTTGCAGAATTTAGTAGCAAATCATTGATAATAAATCAATTAAAAATCAAGGAGTCCTTAAATATTATTACTTCAAATAGAATTATTTGAATTTGATTAAAAAACATAAAACTAATATTTGGTGTATTACCTATTTTTCATCGAGAAAGTCATGGTTTGTGGGTGCTCAGATAATTTTTAGTTCAATGACACTTTTCAGTTGTTTTTTACAGCTAATTTTAAATTCCCTGCTCTAGGCATATATAAGTATGTATGGCTCCTCGAACCATAATTAATAAAAACCGAAACGAAACTGTAATCATTTGGGAATTAAAATCGAAACTAATTATAAAATTCGTTTCTAATGTAAACTGAGAGAAACATAATCATACGAGTACGTCTTAAAATTCTAAATGGTTTAATAAATTCTAGGTTTCTAAATGAAATATTAAAATTATTGTAAAAAAAGTTTAAATTCTACATTTTTTTCCAAATTATATGTTCCTTCGACATTCTAATATGTCACCAATACCTGAACTATAGTCGAAAATGATGAAGAAATGTCCATACAAAATATTGGGGCTGATGATAATGATGGTGACATAACATAAAAATAAATACCAACATACACATACATTAATTAGAGACTATTCGGCTAGTGGATTTATTGTCCTTTGAAAGCTGAGCGTAGTATCCCTATTTTGTACACGGCTAAGGTCTGTCTTTTAATTGCCCATCTGCAGACTGCATAGCTCCATGCTAGCCTATTCTAACATGAACGATGGATCGGCCCATGAGTTCTACATCTTAGTCGGGAGATGAAAAATCCCTTTTGCATCCTGCTTTTCTGTTGGGATTCGACCCCTGCCACCTCCCGATCCAAACGTCGCAGCTTTAGCCATTGCGCTATTTCCTCGGTCATTGCTGGGACTAATGACAATTCTAATTATGGAGGCCAATCAATACATATTAAATTTTTAGTATAAGTGTTTCAATTCTAAGCTTCATTTTCGAAAATAAACTTCTTAGCGATTCTATAAAAACTATTGTGTGTTGGTTGGTTTCGAATGACAAATTTTTAAATTTAGCAATAGCGCATTTTTGAGAACAGTAATAGATCTAGAGTATGTACTTATTATGTAAAACTGTTTGATGCTTAGTTTTACCAAGTTTTACAAAACAACCTATCTCATTGAAAAATAAAATCACATAATTTCTATTACATCAAAAAAGTATAGTAAGATGCAAAACGCATCAACGGTCTTGAACTCCAACAGATTATAGTTGTTCTCATTATCACCCTGACCAAAATCAAGAATAAACAATTTGTTTGCTACCTCCTATTAAAATTCGATACTACATACAAAGCCCCATATCCAAGTCACGGCACAAAATTGTTGGTGATTATTTTTGACATAAGACTTTCCGCATAGCGAGACCGATAATACCAAAATTTCAATGTCGTGAGTTCAAGTCACATTTATTTTCAAGTCAGACGTATTTTTCGGTGAGGTAAGGAACCAAAATAGAAGCAATAATATATTAAGAGACTACTTTTAAATTTTTAAATTCCAATTTGCAATAAAACACTCGATCTATTATTGTTTAGCATTATATGTACATTTATTCGAGAATGAATGAAAAATACACTTGTTTTCAGGCACTTTCAGCTCTTTCCAATTTCACTAGTTCACTATTTCACTTTATCTTACTTGTCACTGATATCACTGGTTGAATTTAAACTGATCTTACTCTGCAATCTGGTTGCGTTTATATACCTATTCAATACAACTCTCGAATTTTCCATATTGCGACGTTGCATGAAAATTGTCCAAGTATGTGTGTATTTGTATTTATTCGAGACTAATCTGTGACGTAGTCATTGCACAATTAGCACATTAATTGCATTCTCTCTTTCGGCGCGTCTGCTCACTGAATTGTTCTCTATGATTTTTGTTCCCGCTTTGCTTCTCGAACATTGTGGGTGTTTTACTGAATAATGATGGCTCTTTTTTTTTTTTTTTGAAGTTTAAAAATTTTTACAAATATCTAGCAAAAATTCAGATCCCCTCTATTTTTTGTTTTCTTGGAAAACTAATTTAAGCACGATCGAGTCACTCTTTTTATACAGAGTGTTTCCAATTATAGGTATTTTATTTAACATACGTGTAAAAAATTAAATTTTAAGAAAAAAAAATTGTTCTACGAGTTCATTATAACGGATTAAATCTCAAATAGAGCATTATACTATTTTGTTTTTTTCGAAAATGTTTTGACGTATAATAGATTTTTCTTTTCACTGCTCTACTCAGAGTTAAATTTTCTTTACTTTTGCTTTAAGGATTTTTAAGCTCGCACAATGAAAAAAAAATTAAACTGAAGCCAACTTCATCATTATTAAATTGTTTACAAAAGTTGTTTTCAAAAATTATGACATTCAATTTTCTAACCTCTTTTTCTTGATCTCATATATCTTTAAAAAAACATACATAATCAGTAGTTCGTAAACTAATACATACAGGTGAAAAACCATACAAATGTCGATATTGTGATAAATCATTTGCTACATGCAATGGTCATAATAATATTAATTCATCGTTCACTTTAATATGAAAAACCCTGTACGTATGAACATGATATACAAATACCAGTCCCCATTAGTCAAAAAGTGCTGAATGATTGACACGATTTTCATTATGTTACCACTCAATTTTGAAATAATTTAGATGCAATTTATACTCTATTTTCTGAGATAATATACTGCGGAACTGTGGAAGGAGCTTTCCGAAATCATTTGAAAAATATTAATTTAGAAAATTTGTTGCAATAAATAAATCTGAATTTCCGTTCGTGGGTCTACTTTTAGGGTAAGGTGCAAGAAAATCAATAAATAGAATAATAATCCCCATTTGCTGTTTACCCATTTCAGATCTATGTAGTAAAAATAAAAATTGACAGGGTTAATTTTCTAATATATTACAACTACGAATTTTTTGACCTCAGATATGTTTGGTCAGAAAAAAAT
Source organism: Tipula unca (assembly GCA_951394425.1). Taxonomy (NCBI): domain Eukaryota; kingdom Metazoa; phylum Arthropoda; class Insecta; order Diptera; family Tipulidae; genus Tipula; species Tipula unca. Next base: position 100,785,537 of record OX596380.1, read on the forward strand.
TTCATTGAATTCGTTCGAGCATTTTGGTAGTAACAAAATGGGCTCACATTGGAACGGTGAGGCATGTCTCATTTAGCTAAATCATCAGTTGTAAAAAGGTATTATGTACTTTGAAATTGTAGGTTTTTTTTAAATGTATATACATATGTATACATTATTAGCCAAGACACATCGAAAACACACCGAATATTTTTGCTCACCGTCTTCTGTTCTAATTAATTATGTTTATTCGTCCAATCAATTTTCGTAATTTTTGTTGTAATGTATATATAAATTAGCCTTTGAAACGCACGACGCACTCTTTATTTTATGACCTTAAGGTCGATTACGTCAGCATCACGAAGCTCGATTATGTAGAACAATTCGAGTCCTCGTAATTACGATTTTTTGTTGTTGGTATTTTACTCGTACAATTTTTTAAGTACGACAAGCAACTCCCATTAGTTGAAATGATTATGTTTTTAAGGAATGTTTGTCAAAATTAACAAAATTGTATTTTAGCAGTTTGGAATTTTAGTTATAGTTTCGTCTAAATTATAGGATTATTTATGAATTATTAAAAATTTAATAGTTTTATCGATTAGTATATGTTCATAAGATTTTGACAACACAGCGACACTGGTTACTATGTAGGGATTTCGCGAAGCACGATTTAATCGTTAACCGTTTGAAGTGTTCGATTACAAATATATTAATAAATGTCAAACATTTAATAAATTTATTACATAAAATATACTTTACATTATTTTGCCTTTTATAATATAAATAATTAGAAATTAAATTTTTATTCCGTAAACGATTAATTACGAGATCTATGAATTTCAATTGAAATTTAAATCTATTGGTTTAAAACAAACAGTTTGATTTAAAATTAAAACACATAAATAATTCTTCCAAACGCTATAATTTTGAAATATCAGTATAAGTGTAGGTTTCGACTGCAAAGTTGGTTGTTATTTTTACGAAGCACCTCACACGGACACTATACATACACAAAAAAATGTGTCTCGACACAAAATATGTAACCCACACAAATAAAAAAAAAACATTGCAAATTACAACCGATTTGTACTAATGCCTAGATGTTTTTTGGTTGTTATTTTTACATCAGTACTAAAATATAATATATATATATATATATATATATATATATATATATATATATATATATATATATATATATATATATATATATATATATATATATTTATATATATATATATATATATATATATATATATATATATATATATATATATATATATATATATAAGTATACATATATATATATATATATATATATATATATATATGTATATATTCCCACAGTTAGTTAACTATGGAAGGAGCACGCCTTTTAATTGAGATAGTGTAGTGAAATAATGGGGCACGATCAAAAACCGAATCAAGCAGAGCACTTTCAATAATAATAATAATAAATAAATAAATGTACAAATGTTGTATTGTAATAAAACACAGAATTTAATTTAAATAAGTTTTATTTAATATATACAATAAACTAAAGAAAGGTTCACTGCCACGGAACCGAACCATCCGTCATAAAATGATCTGCGAGTACATCTCCACAAAATACTAGTAAATTGTACTTCAACACAAAATACACAAAAATTTTATGAAACGTCAAAATTCCACACAACCATACCCCACGCATACTAACACAATCTAAAAAATTTCGCTTTGTAAAAATAAAAACCGATTTCTCGGTCGAAACTAAGGGTAAAAAAATTAACAAAATACGTGTTCGGAAATGAGGCAATCGGGCAACACGTTTAATCAAAAAGTTATTTTCTGGTAATTAATTCTGAATTTGAAATACATGAATCGACAATATTAATTATTGTTACTGTGTACGTATAGAAAGTATGTGTTTCTGAATAACACTACGCACGCGGACATGCTTAATAATGAGTAATTTCTGTTCTTTAAAAGCAATTATTTTGCCATGCAAATGTAGTTTATCGAATATGAAAATATCAATTTTAATTTAAAACAATACATCTGAAAATATTTCGAATAATATATTATAGGCAATAAATACTTACGAATATCGATTCAACGAACCACTCAATCGAAACATAAAAAAAAACAAACGATAGATTTTTCTTTAGAATATTTCTATGCATTTAAATTAAAATTATAAAACAAAAGTATCCCAAGTTTCCAGATAAATAAGCAATTTTTAATGTTATTTAAGAAAGGTAAATCCCAAAAGAAAATGATTAAATAATAATTTAAAATAATAATATCCAATTTCGATGTATTGTTCTAATTGTTCCTAACTTAATCCTTTGTCCATCATGCATTAAATTGTATATGTGTATGTATACGCGTGCACTTTATTTGATAACAATATTACCTTGTTTATTTTATAAGGAAATTTGTATCTTTCTTGAGTATTCTGAAGAATTTCCGATTGTTTTGTTATGTTTGTTTATTTTCTATAGAAAAAGCCGTTTAGTATGTGGGTGGACAACAAACACTTTAAACAGAAAATAAAAAATGTCATGGATTATTTTTGAAATAAAATCTATTTACAATAACTTCGAAAATAATTCGACAAGATATTTAGAAACGTTTTTGGATTTACAAATTACTTCTAAACTTATATCTACATATATTCTATATATACATATAAAAATAAATATTGTGGGTTTATAATAATTGTTTTTAAATTTTTTGTGCTTTACACCATTTTGACCCAAACTTTGGCTACTCACATAATAAAACAGATAAGAATTGTTTATTATTAAAAATTTCACTGGTGATTCGATAATTTAGTGTCGATAGAGGTAGAGTATAAGATAATTACAAGTTTTAATTTAATTTTTAATATTGGAGAATTAAAGTTCAGTCGCACAAAAACTATTTTTTACCGTCTCCAGTATACTAAACAATTTGCTTCCTTATTTATTAAGCAAAAAGTGTACATAGAACATAATATTATGTATTAAATCTGCTATATTCTATCTAAATATAAGTATACATATATATAAAATTAAAAGCTTATTTGTATATCTTATCGTTTTTATTGTATATCCGGAACTACCCGTCCAAAAAATCTGATTTCTTATGTTGATAACACAGTGCCTAAGTTAGGTTTTAAAACAACAAAATAGAAAAATAAACAATTAAAACTTGGGATATAATTAAATAACATTATTTCATGTGTAAATTGTTATTGTAGTCAATCTCAATTGATATTGTCAGTACTTTATTACATATACAAACATATTTTCCTATTATATAATCAAGAGGTAATATTGAACATGGACATACCTTAAAATGATATGAAGGCCTTTGCAAAGAATATGATGAAGAAATTCCCCTATATATAATATATATGTATATATATATATATATATATATATATATATATATATATATATATATATATATATATACATCTATTAATATATATATATATATATATATATATATATATATATATATATATACATATATATATCTATATATATATATATATATATATATATATATATATATATATAGATATATATATATATATATATATATATATATATATATATATATATATATATATATATATAAATATATGTATATATGCTCACCGGTAAAATGTCTAAATCAGTGATGGCCATGTGAATTACCCCGAAGACCGTACATAAATATTTTTAAAAATTTTATTAAAACGCAGTTATATGTTTTTTTCGGTTCAATAAAAAATTTATTACAAAAATAAATACACTGTTAAATATATAACAATTAATTTTCACAATCTCTGATCAACTCCAATGTCACTGCAATTCGTAGTATGTTACGTAAATTACCATCAGAAAGCCTATTTCGGTACTTCATTATTGAAAATATATTTTCACAAATATTGATACATCCAAACATTGATGCTATTTGTAAGATTGCCTTTGTTAGAACTGGATATTTGTTTGAAGGAACATTTTTACAAAATTCGATCTATTCTTTAGTACTGTAAGTCAGTCTTTGTTCTATAATAGTGCAATTTATTGGAATGCGAAAAATAATTATTGATTTTCGTATTTCATCGAAGTCTTCAAACTGAGACAAGAATTCATTTTCCAAATTTTTAAATTGTTGGAGAAGGAGTGAAAATTAGCTGTATCGAATTCATTTTTAATTATCTTACAAGATTCAAAATTAAATAAATTATTTACTGATATTTCACTTTGTAGAACTGATAATTTTTTTATAAAACCGTCAATCAGGGATATCATATCCACTATGTTTTGTTTCTTAACTTGAAGTTTTAAATTTAATATATTTAAGAAAGAGGTAATGTCTGTAAGAAAAGGTAACTCCATTAAAAAATATTGATCATTCATTTTAGCCTGCATATGTTCACTATTTTGTACATATTGCTTAAGAAATTCAACAACTTCTTTGCGAAGATTAAAAAACCTTTTAAGGCAATTTCCTCGGCTAAGCCAGCGAACTTCTGTGAACATAACTAGACCACCATAGTATGAATTAAGGATCCGTCAGTAACAATTTAAACCTTCGATGGGTAGGAGCGTTATAGCCTCTTTTGTACACGATGCTAATTACGGTTCCCACAGTTTCGATGAATCCAATTGTCTTAGCACACAACGACTCTTGATGAACATACAAGTACCATTTTACCACTGCATTATAAAATCGTACTTGTATGTTGTTTTTGAAAAACTGTCCACGAAGTCCTTTTATAGATCCTCGCATAGATGGAGCTCCATCGGTACAAACAACATTAAGCTTTGATAGACCACCTCACAGAGTCTTCTACGTCACGATATATATCCTATTCTTTGGTTTAGTTATGCAGTGACACTAAATTTAATAATTCCTCTTCTAGATTAAATGCAGAATCTCCGTATCTTACAAATATTAATAATTGAGCTGTATCCGTATTGTCAGTTGATTCACCTAATGCTAGGGTGAAATAAAAACCGATTTTTATTTTGTTTATTTTTGCTTGTTCTGACTGATAGCTGATGTCCCGGATTCGTCTCGTTACAGTGGCTCTTGACATAGGAATACTGTTAATTAGTTGGTACATATTATTTGCAGGTTCTCTCAAGCAATTCAGTATTTTCAAAAACACATCCTTTATAAACCACCATCGCCAAAAGATTATTTTGCTTTTGCAATTTCATAGCTTGCTACATAAGATGCTTTGATTAAGTTACTACGTTGGAGCTGGAGCAGGCTGATTTGTTTTAATTGGCAGCCAGAAATATATTTATAGCCAGAAATTGAACTACTTCGTTCTGTTCCCTGAATTGCCTCAAAATCTCTAGAGTGCGTTGTGGCATAATGTCTCTCAATGTTGCTTATTTAAAACGTGGAAATTATTGCTGGCTTATTTACACAATTTTCTACAAAAAATATGTACTATATATTCCCAAGACGGATCAAATTTTACATTTGAATTAAGGCGTATCTTTTTTGTATTCATATTAGAAACCTATACAGGAGCATTAATGCAGTTTTTAGTTAACGAAATTCAGTAAATTTAATAAGACAAATATTTACTTACTACTAAAACTAAATGTTTCCCTTAAGATACGAGTATGAGGGTATAGTCATAGTGTATTTTAAAAATAAAACTTTATGTTTTAGTTTTTGATTTTATAGTTTATTCTTCCTTATGGTGGCAATTTTTATTTTTAATTTTTCGGTATATCGATTTCGACTTGCATCTTCCTCAGTACCAGTTTTTTAAACTATGTACTACATTTCAAACAAGCACTTCCCGTTTCCCATAGGAATATGTATACAAATCATACTCTGAATGTGGTTCTTTGCCAAAATCGTACTGAATAAAGAAACTGTCTCATAGATTGAAATAATCCAGTAGTAAATTACTTTCAGCGCAGTCATAAATTAACATGAGTTCGATTGAAGCCGAGCAACAAATTAAGTTCTGAATGATTGGTACAAAAAAATTTTACGGCCACACTGATGGCCTATATGTAAATTTTTTCATCAGTATATCAATATCGATATATTCAGCACATCATATTTTGTATTACACAGCAATCACGTAGTTTTAAACTAATAAATAAGTTATTTAACTTTTTATTAAATATAAATATAATTTTTTCTGAAAAAGGAAATTTATTTATGTAATTTTAATTTTCGATCATCTTAAACAAAAAAATTAGCAAATGATTAATCGGTTTCATTCAGGTTATATTTATGATGGGAACATGTATCATATAATGTGCTTAGTGGTTTCAACTTGTTAGGGCGTCTGAAAGTGCCCAATACTTCACTTAATGGATGTTAGCTAAATTTGATTTTGATTTTTCCGTAAATTTTAAACATTTATTGTTGAAAATTTTTAAATTTCCATAAGCTTAAGAAACTACTGGCTCTGAACTTTTTAAAGTGGAACTTTTATAGAAGATTTTGTTAATTTAATCTCAAAATTATTTCAAAAATATTTCAGAAATTATAATCGTAACAACAACCTGAAATTCGATTTTGCGTCAATACCAAACGGAACTTGTAGCATTTTAAAACAAGTATAATTTTTAAATTTAAACTATAAAAATTTTTGAATCTTTTTAAATTCTCAATTTCATGATTTCATACATCAAAGATTTAGTACATTTAAAACTATTACAAATGTTGTCCTCCTTTGAGTATGACTCATATTGTTAATTAGTGCAATAAAACATCTATGCATACTAAATAGTTTAACTAGTGTTTTACAGACATTTCTCCTTTCAGTACAAATGTAATAAAATTAAATTAAAATATATCAGGGTGGTCATGTGGTTCTATCTCATATTAAGCGATTAAAAACTGGGGAAATTATAAATTGTCGTAGCTTACGTGGATGAATTGTGGATGAATAACGTCACGTCGCTTATTGATTTTAATGAAAAAGACCACAATATTCTTTCGTCCTGCTTTTACTAGTGGCAAAAACAAACAAGAAAAATAGTTAAAAATATTTTTGTAAACAAAAACAATCATTAATGAAATTATTTTCATAGGGAGAGGTTGTGTTTGTCTGTAAGTTACTAATCACACCAAGCACGAATCGCGAATGCGAATAATCTTTTTTCAGAAAATCATGACATAAAAGTGATTTATTTATTTAATTTTTTTATATTAATTACACTGGAATGATAATCTAAATCATATAAAACCAAATTTTGACGAAAAAATACTCTAAAATAAGCAAAACTTGAAAATTCGCATATTATTTAAAGACGTCACAACATTATATGCGAATATTCACTTTCTGCTTATTTTAAGCTATTTTTCTGCCATAGTTTAGCATTATTTGATTCAACAGATCATTCCAGTCTAATTAATATAAAAAAATTAAATAAATAAATCACTTTTATGTCATAATTTTCTAAATAAAAAAGAATTGTTTTCTGTTTGTGATATTTTATTTAAACAAATTATTTAAAAAAAAACTACTTTCGAGCCTTCACTTTTCGTGAATTTTAAATATTCTGGATATTATCTATCCTCTTATCCGATTACGGGCGCTTGTGTATTTTTATGGTATATGTATATAGTTAGCTGTTACTGTTTTTTAATAATTATAAAGTGTTTAATACATACATAAGTATGTAAATATAGAAAAATTTAAATTATACGGATATATATACAAATATACAATACATATGTATATATAATTATATGTATTTACTCGTAAAATAAAATGTGTTTAATATACAAGTAAATAACAGAAACAGTGATTAGTATATAACATAAAAACTATTAATGTGATGATGACGCACTGCACACTGGGCTATTACCTCCTCCATTATCCTGTCCATTTTTAATTTTTATGTTATATATTAAACACTGTTTATTTTATATACTTTTAAAATTTTAAACAAATTATATTTTATTGTATGTATGTATATATTCAACACTTTTTATTTATATACAATATTTAGCTATATTATGGACGGCATCATTACCACAGACAACAACACCACCTATCTTTCCAAATGAAATAAGAAATTCCCGCGCAACAAACCGTGCTCGTAATCTATATAGAACATCATTGTTGTTTTTTCCATGTATATATATATATATATATATATATATATATACATATATATATATATATATATATATATATATATATATATATATATATATATATATATATATATATATATATATATATATATATATATATATATATATATATATATATATATATATATATATATATATATATATATATATATATATATATATATATATATATATATACCTATATAGAAATAAAATTAATAAAAATTAAAAAATTTCACAAAAAAGATAGAATTTATTTATAATTTTTTAATAAAACTTAATTTTATTTAAAAAATTTTGAAAATTTAATTAAAAAATTAAATTAAGTTTTATTAAAAAAATTATTTTCATAGTGATTTCACTACCATGAATAGCACTCGATAAAAAATGTTCATATCTCTTGATTTGAGGTTAGAAACAAACGACAAAATACCACAAAATTCATCCAACTTCCCCATAAAATTCATTTCGCAGGGTTGGATTTGTAGACTTTTCCCCTTACTATAATATCGCCAAAAAAAGTCTCCAACTGTGAAATAAACTTGTGATATAGCACCACAGAATGACCACCCAGGTGTTCATTGCACTAATTAGTGAAATAATAAAATGCAGTAGACTTCTCTATTTTGAATAAGTAACAAAAAGGAAACGAACAGTTTAGGTATAAATAAGAAATAAGCATGTGATATTATATTTCACAAAGTTCAATTTTTAAGCGTAAGCGAAATTTAAAAGCTTAATTTTAAAAGTAATGGATTTAGCAATGGAGAGGATTCCAAAATGTTGTAAACCTTTTCCAAAACATGATAATTTATATATTTCTTCATCGTTCCAATTATGTATTACCTCAAACGACGAAAAATTCAAACAGAATTATCACCAATTCCTTACCATTTACATCACCTATTACGCCGGTTATAATCGCTTCCGATGCTATTTCTAGCAGTTGTGATAGCGTCATTAGCGGCAAGACTGTTTTAGAACAAATTAATAAGATATTGCCAGTTATTGGCATTTATTTAAATTATAAAGCAGAGAAAAATATCATCATCAACAATTTATAGATAAAACATCTTTTTACTATCATCCTAAACATCTTTGGTTACTGCATTCGAGCCTCTGAATGAGTTCATATACAACAAATGAAAAATAAGTTCAAGCAATTAAACACAGGCCGTGATAACATTCACCTGTCAGCAAAAATATTCAAATTACGATGGTCCATTGAGTCTTCCAGAACCTAAAGCCGCTGGGAAAAACAATAGCTTAACTATTGAAAAAGTCAAAGAACAAAAACTACTAATGATATGTACTTTGAAGGAATGTTATGAGGGATACAAGATGCTTTATTTATTTTTCGATATGTAATTTAATATTATAGGTCAATTTTCAAAAATTATCAAATTATGGTGACATATTCTGATAAAATTAAAAATTAGTGAGATAAAAGTCTACATAGGTAGGCGAATACAACAAAATAGTCCCGTTATGTTCATTTTTTAGTCATGTTTTATTATACTGATATCAGTTCGCAATAGATGTTGACTTCTACACATTTAATTAGTTAATAATTTATTGAAATATGGCACCGCGTAAAGAAATTTGTGCCAGTATTCGAAACTTATCCGGTAGCGATGAATTTTGAAAAAAGTGATACAAAATCCAAGGAAAGGATGTCCAAAATTGGCCGAACCGATCGCTAATACATCAGGAAAGGTTGTTAATCCCAAAACCATTGGTAGAATGCTAAAACGGTCTGGGTTGGGTATAACAGCAGAGTTCCTCGAAAAAACCGCTAATTTCTAACAAAACCAAAGAACGGTTAGACTTCACTTGAAGACATCTTAATGAGGACATCGAATATTGGAATCGTGTTTTATTTACTGATGAAAGTAAAGTCAACATATTTGGATCAGATAGTAGGCGGAAAATATGGTGCTAAGCGAACACTGCTTCACAAAGCAAAAATATAATACATACCACTAAACATGGGGGAGGTAGTGTTATGGTTTGGGCTGGGGTTGGAAATTTGGTGTTTATAGATACAACTATGGATAGATTTCAGTATTTGACCATACTGAAAGATAATTTGAAAGCATCTGTTGAAAGGTTAGGACTCGAACAGTATTGGATCTTTCAACAAGACAACGATCCGAAACATACAGCTATCATTGTAAAGGAATGGTTACTGTATAATGTACCAACACAGCTCCATTCGCCACCCCAATCGCCAGATTTAAACCCAACTGAGCATATTTGGGATGAAGTAGAACGAAAATTAAGATCTCAAACAAAAAAACATTAAAGGAACCGCTGATAAAAGCTTGGGCGGAAATCACTCCCGAAATAACCAGAAATTTAGTATTATCTATGACTCGTCGTCTACAGGCAGTGATTGACGCTGAAGGAGGACCTACCCGATATTGAATAAATAATACAGTTGTATTTATTTATATATTTTTTAATTTTAATTAATAAAATTGAATTCTGTATGTATAGACTTTTGTCTCACAAATTTTTAATTTTTGTCGATTTATCAGAATATGTCACCATAATTTGATAATTTTTGAAAATTGACCTATACTATTAAATTACATAGCGAAAAATAAATGTTTTGCAAAAAAAATTTGGAAAACTATTGTAGTTTGCGAAAGATACTAGATTCAATAGGTGCTGTAGACTTATGTCTTTGAGTGTATATAGCTGAATGGCTTATTTGTGCGGTTTTAATCTGTATTAGATATTAATTATAGATTATACTTTGACTGCAGGAAATTAGTTATTTATTATTAGATAATTGGATTGGAATTATAAGAATTTGATATTATAGTCTCTGTGCTTTTAGTATTAATTTGCAGATTAGTTTCTTCATCCTTCATGTCGTTATCTATCCCAAAATGTTTTTGCTACGTTTTTTTCATCAAGTATCAGTTAAAAATTAACTACATACATGTATAAATAATAAATATATAACTCTTCAGAAAACCTATATAAAGTTGAACAGACGACTTAATCGTAATTATTTCTAAAGTTCAACCGAAAATTAAAAACTGTCTAATGGTTAAATGCTTAAAGTCTTGTGATTTCTTAATATGACATATACGTACATTTTTGTATATACATTTATGAGATAAAATGATGGTGAGGCCAAAATATAAATATTTGGGCGTTGATGCATGCTATTGTAAGTATGGGTTAATTTTAATTGAATTATGACATAAGGAAACATATCATAATATAGGTAAGAAACCACAGCATTTTTTCGTATGTATGTATGTTTAGTATGCTTTCCATTGTCAGTCACCCACATTCTCCTTATTTGTTCAGGAAAATAAAATATTGATTATTCACATATGTTTGTCATCTTTCAAAATCAATTCAAACAAATGAAACTATAACAAATAATTATTTATTTATTTTCGATTGTACAGGGTTGCTATACTTCCAGAGGTATAATTATTAATCGTTCGCCTATACGCATAATCATGGTAATCACTTAATATTATGTATGTTATATTAAATATAAAGAAAATAAATTAAATAAACATTTGGAATTAAAAACCACTTCACCAAAGTATTATATTTTCCATCAAAATATTAGAAAAAAATAACTTTTCAAAACATATTTTTGAAACAAAAATCGATCGTATCCCTTATCCTTGATTACTTGTTTCACCTGCGAAAATGTTTCACGAACTATTCTGCATTTGTCTAAGATGGATTACATCAAAGCCATCTATTACATATTAACATTACCAAACAGCACAGTAGTCAAAGCTGTGACGTTTGGATCGGGAGGTACCGGATTCGAAATAGAGGCAGGATGAAAAACTAATTCGATTTTGATCGGGATGATTAAGAACACATTTATGTCCTTCTATTGGAGTGTAGAATTTATGGCCCGAAGAATCGTTTATATCAGTATAGGCTGACATATAACTCTTCAATGTGTTGATGGTCAATTGAAAAAAAAAACTCGGATCTTGAGCCGTTAAAAGTAAATCTCTTAATTCTCAAGTCATATATATGTGTATATTATTATATACATATGTATATATATATATATATATATATATATATATATATATATATATATATATATATATATATATATATATATATAACTTACCATACGTGTTGATTGAACAGCCGCGATTTAGGCGACAGCAGATCCACTTGGACTGTTGAACCTTTAAATATATTAAATGTTTAGGTTTTACATATAAATGTAATCTAAATTAATTAAATAGTGAACACTAATAACAAGTATTAACATTAGTTAAGACTTAAAATATGTAATAATTTTAGCTTAAGATTTGAATACTTCTTGTTAGTTTCTTTTGTAGAAAGATTCAAGAATAAAGCCATTGGCAGCATTTAAAAAAAAAAAAAAAGACGTGATTAATTTTGTGTAGGGATGAAAAATGAATGGTGAATGGTTTTTGAAAACGTGACAAATAATTTCAAGCGAAAAGCACAAAAATCTGGAAAACATTGTAATCCAGAATTAAAAATCAAAACAATTTTCTGTTTCCTAATTCCAATTTGGTGAACGAATCTATTTTTGTATTTTGGCATTTCAATTAAAAATACATATATTGCAGATAATTAATTTTGGTTTAAATAAACAATTGTATATTTTTATGAAAAAACATTTACAAATGTTTGATTAAATATTGCCGTCGATTCAATATAAATTATTCTATCTGTCTTTTCCTTTAACCTTCTATTATTTCTAGGAAAACTCGATTCGAGATTCAAATATGTAGTTCATTAGTTTGTGTGAATATCTTAAAATGCTGATCGAGTTTTCATAGGATTAATAGAAGATTAAAAGAAAACACATATGTATAACAGATTTACATTGAATCGACTCCATTATTATTATTAATTGATGAGTTTGAACTTGATAAATGAACGATTAATTGCATGCCATTAAATGTATTAGCGATGATAAAATACACGATCCTCAAATAATTTACAAATTTCTATTAGCTGTAAGAAATACAGCAGGCTTGTTTTTGAAATTGCTTGGTGTTATATCTTACAGTGAGTAGCGATTTGATACACAACAATTCATATAAGTTCAACATAAACTTTATATTTAATGAACAATTTAATTATCTATGGACAATTCTCATCAATATACATACATACCTCTATTATGCATCCGATTTCAATTATAAAAAAAATATCTTTTACACTATCGACTATTGAATTGGTTCGACTATTAGGTTTCAAAACGTGTGTAGAATTTTTATTCGAATTTTTAAAAGTTAAATACTCGTATTTAAGTTTAAAGTATAATTGAAAATAAAGTATTAAACAATTAATTCCATTTCCATTTACATCATCAATAATAATTTCAACTTCATATTTTAACTGGTTTTCAAATTCCAATATCAAGTTAAAACCCGCTATTGATCTAAAGTTTAAAATTTGAGTGTTTGTTGAGAAATAAACTAGAATTTCCGTACAGAGTTAATTAACACCACCTTCGTAATCATTCCTTAAAGCATTTAATTTAATATAGTTCAAATGTCGCGCACAATCTAATAATATTTTTGACTGACGCTCTCTCACTAAATATAATAGATATGTAGAAGATTGAGGAAAATTGGAACCTGGGATAGTAGCTAATCTTACTGCTAATCTAAAATTATTTTCGAGGCACAACAGCGGTTCACAATTGCAACCGAAGGAATAAATTATAATTATGTTTCTTTTGAAGACAAGAGTTAATTTTATTCATTTATTTTAATTAATTTTTAATGACAGACTGGTATAAACTGAAATTCCCTTAGGCTAATTTAAATACTGGCCATATTATTATTAGCATGAAAATTGGCCGAAACCCGCACCACTTAGGGTGCAGCTGAACCATGTTCAAAACTGGGCATATGCGTACGAAGTTATTACTTGGATAAACTGGCTGTGGACCTTTTATTAGTTTTAACCGTGAACCCAGCTTTGTCCAAAGCATATGCGACTTAATTGTCTTCAATGACACAGTAGAGAAAGCCTCAATTACACAATGAGTAAGCAGATTAGTATACAGTACTGGATTAATATATAGTTTTACTTTTGTATTAATTTATTTAAACAGTTGCCAATTGGGACTTTTAAAAATGTAATTTTCTTTTATTTACTTAAAATTATATATACACGAGTATATTGATATAGTAAATCTAATATTATTTATAAGTTTAGACCGCTTTATCAGTTAATTTAATTTCTTCCTCTACCGCAGATGAATTTTGTGAGGAGTATCCACATAATTTACATCCAACACCAGGATACTGGATAGAATGTTCAAGGCAAAAAATTACAATTGTAAATCAACACACGATTTGGGATGATAGTGAATCGGAGCATGAAGATTTCGAAAAATGTGGTGCGCGTGGAGGTTCTTCAAATGCACATTTAGAGCGAGGATGTAGTGAATTATATGAAGATGATGAAGATTCGGAATCTATGCCAAGGTAAAGCATTAAATTACTTTTTCTTCTAAAACGAATGTATCTTTATTTGATTGATAATTGTTCTGAGTATCTCTAAAACTTTAATTTTCAGAAAAAAATCAGTAATTGAAGAACAATGGGAGATGCAAGGTGGTTTTGAGTTGACATCTGTTGAACAAGAAACCTACGAAAAATATTTTTATGGTACAGAGCACTGGAACTACTTTACAAATGATGAGGACCTCGGACCGGTTATTTTATCAATAAAACAGGAAACATTAAATGGTCGCGATCAATTTAGAATATTAGTTAGAGCAATTTCATATACAGTGCATGGGTTAATACCGGCATCATGTGTATTTGCTGATAGGTGGGTTATTATTAAAAACAATAATGTATTACCTTATGGCAATATTACTAAACCAAATACATGTTTATAGATATAATCGCGAAGAAGTAGTTAGATCACTAGGTAAGGAAGTAAATTTAAATCCACCATTAACATTAGGCCAGTTACCTGATACACCAGAAGAATTATTAAAATTAGACCAAGTTTTTATAAAATCCGAATTAAAAGTTGGTGTGATATATATAAAAGAAGGTCAGGGTAGTGAAGAACAAATATTAGACAATAATGATAACTCTCCACTTTTCGATGAATTCCTTCAAGTACTTGGCGATAGAGTTAGATTGCGCGGTTTTGATAAATATAAAGGTGGCCTTGATACAGTTCATGATTTAACTGGTAAATTATAAATTAAAAACGATTATTTTAAATCTTAAAATAAATTTTTATCATCTAGGACTATATTCTGTTTACACAAATTGGCGTGGAATTGAGATAATGTTTCATGTATCCACATTACTACCGTATGAAAAGCATGATCCACAGAAATTACAAAGAAAACGTCATATAGGAAACGATATTGTTTGTGTGGTATTTCTCGAGGCGGATAATACAAAATTTAGTCCAGCTTGCATAAAAAGTCATTTCCTCCATACATTTATTTTAGTAAGAGTGTCAGCGCGAATAAAGCGAAAACCAACGAGGTATGAAGTGTCTGTCGTTACAAGAGATGAAGTTGGCGCTTATAAACCTTATTTATGGGAACAATCTGTATTTGAAAAAGGACCTATGTTTCGGTAATAATAATAATTGTAAAATCGCATAATTTAATTATTGATGATGATTTTTTTTTGTATTAACAGAGAATGGCTGCTTACAAAAATAGTAAATGGTGAACGAGCATCATACTCAGCACCAAAGTTTGCACGAATGCAAGAGCGGACTAGGTCTCAAATGCTTGAAGATATCGTGGCAAATTTAGCAAATCATGCTGAAACTGGTCAAATCCCTAAACCATACCGAAGGGGTTCTTGGAGACCCATCGGTGAGGATCCTTGCATGTTACGAGTGACAGTTAGTTGCTGTATGCGACTTTATGTGCCGCATAGTATGTACTTGAAATCTATCCATACTCTACTGATTCACACCCTTTTAGTAATCCCTATTTTTATTTATCACCAATTTATTTTTTTATTATTTATATCTTTTAATTTTGTTAAACTTAATTTATTTATTTAAAAAATAACTTGAAATAATTCAATTTTTCAGTTGCATTACAAATAAAAACAAATTTGTAAAATTTGCCAATTTAAAATGGAGAGAGAGGCACAAAGTCATGAAAAAAAATCATAACAATAGTTGTACAAACACGTAGAGTAATTGTATAATCACATATAGATCCCCTTTCTTCACTCTAACTACTGATGACAACTTAGGATTTTGAAAATTAGTCTCTAACCACTATTCACAAGAGTCTTATGTTTAATCTGATTATCAGAATGTTAAACCTGGTAGTTTGTGCCCTGAAAACACAATCGGTCGATTCCGATTTGACCCCTTACAAATAAATCGCAGGTATCCAAGAATCCAATTTTAAGAATCAGGCTAAAACACTATAACTACCCAAAAGCTATAAAAAATTATTTAAATGGATTCTAAGTATTTATTTGTTCTCTTTTGTTGCCATTCTACTAGGAACCTTTGCACATATTGCCTGTGAAATAATTAAAAACTATTGTAGAACTATGTATGTACATGTCTGCCAAATTCAGATTGATATTTAAGCCCGCCACCGTCATTAGCTATAAGCAATTCATTTTCAAACAATTTCATAATTAATAAAATTAAATTTTCAAATTAAAATTTAAATTCCAATATAGTTGATAATTTTTCATTCGCAATAACTCTTTAGTAGGTCCTTAAATAGAATGGAATTTAGTAATGAGTAGGGATTTAGTGGTTAAGAAAACAACGAAAAGGTATAGTTCAACCATGTTTTGCCAATTTCATCGATAATGTATAAAAACAGAGTAAGATCGAAAAGATTGATAACGAAATCTTTGGAAAGTTTAAATTTAATTTATAATTTAATTTAAATTCTTTTAAATGTCTCTGCTTAAGATGTTATTTCTGCTACTACAATCATCGTATTAAACTGTAACATGTAATAATTACAATAAATATTTCATTTATCCAATATGTATTTGTTAAAATATATTGGATTATATTCAATATATGTATATGTAGTAAATTCACTAAAACCATCGTAAAACCTGAAAGTACTTTACGCCTTTTATATTTGATGGCTTTGAGTTGTATTAGTTTATGATTTTAGTGTTTTATTGTAATCTATATTTGCATTACTTAGGTCTCTTATGACCGCGAGAACAGATTAAATTTAGTAGAGAGATTGAACGTTCTTACACAATTAATTCTCGTTTAAATACTCGTTTTATATACAAAAAAAAAGGTTCAAATCTCACAATTTTCACTTTTATTAGCTCTATCTCTACCTACTTTAACACTATCATTCTATTTATATTTTACCTATAGATAATAGTAAAGCTTTATAATACAAGTAAATTAGAAGCCGTAGAATACTTATTCAAGCGTTCCGTAGAGGTAAAATGTATGTTTCTGTTATGAATTTGTTGTTTTTTAAAATTGTTTATTTATTTGTGATTTGTCTGACGTTTTCTTTTTATGTGTGATGCGATAGTACTTTCAGGTAATTATTCTCTAATTTCAAGTATTTTAGAAACGGAATTTTATTTTTCCTTTGAGTAAAGAATTATTTTCTCAAAATAAGATTCAAATTTCATCGCAACAAAATGTTTGAACTTAAATTTAAGAAGATAATTTTGTTCTTGAAAATGCTTTATGCTTTTAAGTATTGTTAAATTCAATGTTGAAAATATGAACATTTATTAATCAATTTCTATTTTATTTTTTTCCAAATAAAATTTTTAAAAAAATAAAAATAAAAAAAATTAGGGCATATGAGGCCTTCTTCACCATTGCTCGACTCAGTGCGGGATCAATTTGAAGATTACGATCAATTAGCTAAAGATTTTACACGAGTTTTTTTAAATTTGGAGCCATCAATACTGCAAAATGCGCATTTATTTGATGTCGTATTTATGGTTGGACAATCAAAACAAAAAGCAAAGTTTATTGGAGTACGGGCTATATTAGGTGTGCGGAGTCGTGTATTTCAGGTAAGTAACATTGCGTATTAACATGAAGAAATGTATAAAAAACTTGTTTTTGTTTCGATTCGGGCTCTATTATTACATACCAACCATTATAATTATATACTAAAGGTACATATGTATATAATAGCTTCTAGAAATACTTTTTATTATTATTAAAATTGGTTGGAACCCATGACGATTCCGCACTCAATGCATGAAAGTCCCAAACCCAGGATTCTATCTTAATTCGCAGAAGCGCACTGCAGCCTTAACACATAATATAAGTTTGGACTAAGGTATGGAGGACAACTGACCTACATTAATAGAACTATAGTTGACAAGCTGTAACCGTAAAACTGTAATAATAATGGAAGCAGAACAACTACAGACAAAGTGCAGGCAGTCATCATCTTTCTCAAGACAGTCCTCACATATAATATCCCAAGATAAACCCATTCGATGGAGATGATTCTTAGCCGGTCCTCTTTCAAAGATAGAGCATACCTAGTAATTTAAGCCCCCCTAACAAGCGATATTATTTCCTCATGAAAAACAGTGCATAGCCAACCAAACCTGTCAAAAGATCTTAGATCGGACCAAGGACAGTAGATTTGAAATAGGTAAGAATTATATTTGAAACAGACTGATATTTTAATCGCTACGAAGCCACTTTGTGTTATAAATTTTTAATTAACGTTTCAATGAAAGACTGTTTACATACATACATATTTCTTAATCTAAATTATAATCTTTCTCGATTTTGCAACAGATATTTGTTGTTTTTCTTTGTTTTACGTTTATATAGCCGAATATAATCACTTTAACGTTTATATAATCATTATTATCTTTCCGAACGGTGGCCCACTGACCATCATTCATTTGGGTATCTAGCAAACTGTAAACAGCAGAATTTATAGGACCACGTGTTAAAGTAAACAGTAAACCAATATATCAAAACATCTTCCCTCTTCTCACACTGCTATATGATAATTCAAATTTGTAGGACATAAAAAACTATTGAAAAATCGTAAACACTATTTTAGAATATCATCTAGATCCAACATGTAATTACATCAGAAACGGTTAAAACTCGGGTTAGTTTCTTTCTACTTGCTTTCAACTTTACTCAAAACAAATTTAAGAACCTAATTTACATTGAATATTTTAAACTTTGTCATACAAGGTTAAAAAATCAAATAGATTATTAGTTCCATACCAGTTTGATTAGTTCCATAATCCAGAATTGTGTTCAAAAACAATTTTAGAACACATTTTTATACATTGAACTTGCCAAATTTCATCACAAACAGTTATGACATAGTCTAGTTCCATTCCAGTTGACCATATGTATATTAGAACTTTATCCAATTGCCATTTTTGAAACTCATTTTTATTCAACATGTCGAATTTCTCCACAATCGATTAAGCAATAACCTAGTTATGTTCTATACTGTTTGGTTGACATAGACTAGTTCCACTCCAGTTGGTCATATCTTCGAACTTTATCCAAAGTAATTTCTGAATTTCATTTTCAATCAACATATCAAATTCCGTCATCGATTAAGCAACAACCCAGTTCTGTTCCACTGTTTTGAAACATGACTAAAACAACTAGTCCTGTACGCCAAAAAAATATTTAATTTAAATCACAAAATTTATGTTTGCTAAATTGAATTTTATATAACTCAAAATTTCGTTTCATAGAAATGTTCACTTTCTCAATTAACGTGTGAGTTAATTAAGAAGCAATAAAAATTTAACATGAGATAGTCTTATATAAATTTAGATATAGAATTTAAAACAAAATCAATTTTTCTGTCATGATTATAATTAATTATAAACAATAAACAATATTTACTTTAATAATAATAACAGGAAATGCTTTATGGTATACAAACTGGATTTGGATCACCACAAGTACCTGTAGCCGAATTACTAGCCCGTCCGGCACCAACATTATTGTCACCGCAGAATCAGAGGCCGAAGAGCTCAAATTTTTTACAAGTTCCGGATATTGAATCACCTAGGCCAAAAAGTGTTCCATCATCTCCGATGGTAAAACGAGCATTTTCTCGATTAGGTACAATTACAGCTGGTTGGGGCAGATCAATACGCAAACAAAATTCGCAATTGAATGCTGACGACAAGAAGAAATGGGCATCGTCACAGGATTGTTCCAGTAAGGAATGATCATATATATTATATAGAATAAGAAATACATGAATTTGTTTCTATGGTTTCAGATAAAGATGGTAAAGATACTGATAAAAATAAGCCATGCGGTCAATTGGCTGTTCCTAGATTATCCGTATGTGCAGACGCACAAAAAGTAGATCGAGCAAAATTAGCACAAACCGAATTTAATATAATTGAATTTGATCCCGATACATTTCGTGTTTTATTAGATTATTTACATACAGGTAGTTGTCCCTTAACATGCGTTTCAATACCAGGTAAAATTCATTCTGTTTTATTGAATTTTCTTATTCTACTTTTGTATTTTATTTATTTATTTTTTATACAATTAGGTCTAATATGTGCAGCAGAACATTATGATTTACCTGAATTATTGCAAGCGTGTTTCCATCATGCAAAACAATTTCTACGCATTGAAGTTGTCTGTTCGATGTTAGTTTCATTAGAGAATTATTACTGGCGTTACACATCAGCATCGGAATTAGTCAACATGATATTAGCATTTGTTGAGTCCAAAGCTCATTTATTATTTCAAATACAGGACTTTTTAAATTTAAGTGAAAGTATGGTACAAATGATTATGTGCAGAAATTTAGACATAACCGAAGTTAAAAAATTTGAAGCAATGCTTGCTTGGGCCAAAAATAAAGTAAAATCAAAGCAATCAGCGAAAACTGATGCCAAAGTTGAATTTCGTTGTATTATGGAACGTTTAGCTAGAGATTTAAAATTACATAGAATATCACCGCAAGACTTAATTAAAATTGTATTACCATCGAAAGCAATTAAAAATGAACGTATACTTGAAACGCTAATGTTTCAAGCAAATTCTGGCATGTATCGTATTCAGGATAGTTATATAGAAGCATGCCAACAAAGGTTACAAAAACAAGACTCTCGTTATAGTGAATGGGGTGAAAGTTTTGATTGCGGTCTATAATGTTAATTGTGAAAATTATAAATAATAATTATATATTATAACAAAAATGATTCGCCTTATAAATAAATTATTTAATTTTAATATATTGTTAAAAATATATAAACTAAGAATATATATATATATATATATATATATATATATATATATATATATATATATATATATATATATATATATATATATATATATATATATATATATATATATATATATATATATATATATATATATATATATATATATATATATATATATATATATATATATATATATATATATATATATATATATTATATAAAGAGTGCCTCGGAGCCGACCGTGAGTTCTAAGAAGGATTCCTTGGATTACTCTCTAAGCCAATTAATTCTGAATTCACTATCGCTCGATTCTCAACCATTACGTATATGTATATGCGGCATTACTGGTTTTACTGTTAAAATATATTTTAATGCTATTTCAGTCACAATTATTAAAATATTTTTAGTACATAAACTATTTAATTAATGTTATCCGACAAACAGTTCCAACAAATCATAAGCTATTCGAACATAGTCGTAGACCAGAAATAATCAAGAAGAAAAGATGTAACACTGCAACGATATTCAAGGAAACGTAACAAGACGTCACTCACATAAATATAGATTTAAATTTGTGATTATCCAACTCAATAGATCCGAATTTAAGTATGATTTGTTTCGTTTTTTAATGCTGAACTAATTAATTGATTAATAACGATTTAAAAAACTGCCTAAAGAGACTGTATCAGTAACGGTTGATAATTAAATAATAATAAATTTAGTCGTTTGTGCTTAGTTTTTACCCAAAGAATCAAGTTTTTATGTTACTCAGGTCTATTCCGAGAAACCCTTATAATGTACACATGCAGTTTTGAATAAAATGTCGTTCGATTTTACAGGGTGATGAACACGAAATTATAAAAGAATAATTATTATACAAAATTATTGTACATTTACCCCTATTCTGGTTGTCGTTGTCGTGTCGATATCATATCGACGGACAAAATTGGTATTATGAATGACGATTGTGACACGACGTTTGTTGTAAAATCAACATTTTTTGTCGATGTCATTTAAGTTCACGACAGGAGTAATTTCGGCGGTTTTTAAATAAATAATAATTTCACACAAAATATAATTGTTATCTTGTTTTGAACTTAGATCCAAATTAAGAAAATCGAAAAATGCATTTTAATGTACATATATTTAAATAGCATATGTATTTTAAATATATAAAAACTGCACTCGGCTACATTAACTCACCGACGCTACATGAAATAAATCAACTTGATTTATTCGTGAATGCCTGAATGGCACATATACACAAAACAGAATTTAAAACAACGGTTGCTTGCTCTAATCTCTACTCTTCTTAGAGGAAAGCGTAACCGAGCTGTTTGAAGATTTTTATAACCATCATCGCGAATTTAGAAATGCCGGTCTAAACCGGAAATATGTAGTTAGACTACAATTAAAATAAATGTATAAATCGTTTGATATTTATATTTATCAAAATAAAAATGGATACATACATATTACAAAAATAAATTTATTACTTGAATTCAAATTTAATGGTTTGATAAAATAAATAACAGAAATTGAAAAATGTTCCAACCGTCAAATTGACAAGAAACTGTTGTCATTTTGACTGTTAACAGCTAAAATAAAATTCACGACTGCTAATTTAACAAAAAATTCACAATATCACAGTTTTATTTAAATGTTGATGTGGCAGTACTAATGTGTCGATTCGTTATCGTTATATAATACCAAATAATAAACGACACTATTACGCTTTGTCGAGGCGAATGTGGATCGGCACGACAATCATAATTGGGATCATTGTTCCATAAAAAGCACGTTAATAAAGTTTTGAAATTTAAATTATACAGTAGGCTCCCAAGAATTAATTTACTCCAAAGTAAATTTAAAAACCAGTAGATAAAAAAAAGCATTTGTTGGTACAGAAATACAGTTTTACCATTTTTACACATGTAGGAACTGAGAATTGGTTCACTCCAATTACTAACATTGCTATTTATTTTGAAGAGGTCCCTATTAAAGAATTGTAATAATATACTACTTTGTATACGTAAACATACAGTTTATCCAGTGTAGTAATACTTTTAATAAATTTTTAGTTTCAATCAGGTTTAACTAATTCGTCAAACACGGGATAAGCAATTCTATTTTATTACAATTCTAAAACTCAGCGAAACTTATTTTCATATTCCTCTTCACTGTATAAATTTTCTTTTAAATAAATCACGAAACAGATGTCCCCACTTTCTAATCAAGAGGAGAAATAAATAAGGCACGTATAGACACTATTTGAATGAAGCTGCAGTAATAAAATGAATTCTTCAAAATAACAATTAAATTATTAAAGAACAAAAATCATTCTGTATTGGAACCATCGAAAAATTTAGCGGTAAAAAACATCCACTTAGGAAAATGATTTTAGTTCATTAAACTCAGTATGCAACAAAAACGTCAAAACAAATGATACGCAATTTGGTATTCAATTCTGCAATTTCTATTGTGATCATGGCCCGCTCGGACCTGTTTCTATTCATTCATACAATAAAATATCACCAATTTTTTATTTTTGATAGCTATCGAAATGACGAAAAAGGGATAGTGTGTAAAGTTATTCTAATAGGCCGTGATCGCAATAGAAAAGCATAATTGAATAAACCCGATTTTGTTCCTGAAAATGGAGACACCAACGTCTATCGAATATCGAAACTGGTCATGTTACAACATCCTAGCCCTGGATCGCTAAAAAATTCAAAAAATCATTCTAAATTTTAATTTTAAATAGATCAGTTTTATTGCAAACGAACTATACAAAGTTATAGGCATAGTTTAACATGATCAATTTTTAAAAAATTGTAAATTTTATTATTTTTGTTTACAATTTGGTTTATATCAATTTACAGTTGTCAACTTAGAAATCGGTAGTACTCAACCCAATTATAAAAAAATTCAGTGAAATTCGCTACTGAAATTTAATAAAATTTAATAATTGTATACATAAAATTATAGGGTTTTTAGAAAACCACTTAAAATTTATATTATTCAGAATTTGACAAAATAAATTTATTTTCATTTTTTACAAAACATAACTCAATCGAACAACAATTGTTTTATACACGATTGTATGCTAACTACCAATGTGTTCACTGTATTTACTTAAAGTAAGTGGAGACGGTGTTAGCCTCCACTCCAACAGAAGTCATTTAGCGGCAGTGAGTAGTTAATCAGATCTAAGTTATCGAATTTTAAACATACATGAAAATAAACCTTACGTTGCAACCCTAACGGTTATTCTTCATGCATGTTTTTATTTTATTATTTAGAGCAAGGGGTACCCGCCACTATAAGAAACTCCACCTAAATGACTACTTACATCTAAACGTAAAATGAACTCGTTTCTAAAAATGTCGATCCAAGTTCGTTTTTATTTGAATCAAATAATAATAATTTGTATGTAAATATTTTAGATCCAAGTTCATTTGTTTGTTAGATGTGCCTAAGTTCATTTACAGGTGTAAGTATATAGTTCATATAGAGCTGCGTTACACACGCAAGGCTATTACAATTACATAACTAATTGCTTGATGGTGAACCTGATCAAAGCATCATAAAGAAAGTTGAATTGAAAAACGAAAAGATGTCAAATTGTCAATACAATTTGCAAAGTTTTTAACTAACCACTTAATCATCTAATAGTGCAAAAACTGTATCTTCTCTAACACAAGTTAATAATTTTATTATACTAAATAAATAAAAATTCTGGTAATGACTTTATCATATGTGTATACAAGGAAATTGATAAATACTCTCTGTCAAATGCGAATTTATTAAAGTTGTTTGAAAGTATCAATTGAAATTAATTGAAATTATTACAAATCCATCTTTATATCTCGTTAAAATCTCAATCTTAATTTAAATTTTAAATATATAAAAACACTATGGAAAATTATGGCGACGATGGCTCCACGATGTAGAGAACGACTTGGCCTCTTCTGATTGTCTTAGACAGTATGAAGACCAAGCTCAGGATCGAAACCGTTGGAGCCAAATTGTTGATTCAGTAAGGGGCCAGTAATGGCCTTTAACACTGTTAATTATTATGGAAAATTATATTTAATTAATAATTTTCAGAATTGTTGAAAAAAATATGTATCACTAGCATCTGTAGCCGAGGCTTTAATCGATTTCTTCAAAACTCCTCGAATACTTTAGAAATAAAATTCCAATTAAAATATTTATTTTAAGCAAATTTATGTTGATATGTGAATAGCTCGGGTTTGCAAACCCAAAGTCTATAAAACCTACATTTTAACACGAGCATATAAGTGAAAAATATTTTAAACATCTGAAGTAGATTATAAGTTTTCGGTGACTAGAAAAATCAATCACATACACACACAGACATTTTTCAAAAATGGTCAAGTTGGATTCAGGGAACATATAGAGGTATGCGAAAAAATAAAATTTTTATTTTTCTATTACAATACTTTATCTTTACTACATTAATACTATCATTAAGAATTTAAACGTTTTCAGACATTTATCATCCCTCTACGGATTAGGTCTGATAGATAAACATCGAAAAATTGCAGATAAAGTAAAATGGTAATCACTTCAAAAAGAATGTGCGGAAAAATTAATCAAAGCGTTTATGAGCAATAGTTCTTATGCCCTCATGTGGGTGACGAGAAAATATATTAATTTGAGTGACATAGATCCGGGTACTGTTATACATTTTGTATGAAAAATGTTCATTGATGAAATTGCTACTAATAAAATAAAAGTAAAAGTATAAATATACGAGATATAATGTTTTTACATTTCAAATTTTCATCAAATTAGTTATGCAAATTAGCTATATGGAGTTTTACCCGAGTACCTTCGTCACTCTAATCAAAGGGTTTAAACAGTTTTTTGAACTTTTGTTGCCCCTTTCAGTTAATTTATCCTAAAATAGTGTTAAAATAAATTATTCAATGATTTAGTAGTTCTCAGTGAGCTTCAACTCTCTATGACGACGATAGAAAATCGTAGTTTAATAACGCTAAAGTACTCGAATGCCTCGCCACTCACAAGAGGGTTACGACCTATATCTATAATAAATATTGAACGAAAACTAATTCATTTTAAATTACCTTCTATATTCATCTCCTTTTGACGCATTGTACTATTAAAGTGGGGATAAGATCTAGATATAACTCCATAGAATATTTTTAGTCAATATGTATTGTTAAGCTTTTTTTAACGATCTTCCAAAACCAGCACGATGAACAATAACATAATGTATTATAATTTTTTTTTTATGTATAATTATTAGAACAATTATAGAATAACAGGCATTTTTATTAAAAACAAGTATGTATATGTTATTGCCAACGATGTTTTTATACAGAAATATTGATTAAATGAAGTTTAAACAAATAATTAATTAAAACATATGATAATTGTAAATATACTTGAACAATTTTACAAAAGTAAATAAATACAAAAAAAAAAAATTTTTTATGCAAGAAGTTCTATTTGAAAGAATTTAAAACAATAATTAAATTATAAATATTATTGAAAAATAATAATAAATTAAAGAGTAAATCAACCAAGTGATCCATTTAACACCACTAATTTATTCTAGTGATATATTATTTGTATTTTAATTTTGGTGTTTTATGCGCCAACCAACACAATTATGTAATTGTAACTGACTGTAAGCAAACAAATCCATTTGTATATGACACCCATCATGACTCGCTACAATAATATTAATCAAAAGTGCAACAAATTACATATATAACTTATAATCGTCGTATGTCTGTAATTCTATTTTGAAGTGCGACTATGGAATATTTTTGTGTTTATATCTATTATACGAGTAGATATACTATTGTATGTAACATTATCAATTTTTTTGTTTCAATTTAATTTTATTAACATAAATTAAAATATGTATTTAGAAAACATAATTTGTTGTTATTGTTTTGCCCTTATACGAGAATAATAATGTTCAGAATAATTTAGAATTTTGTAAATTTAATTTATACATTTTTCTATAAAGTAGTATACAGCCAGATAAATGATTTTCCCATTCACCATTCAATTGATTTAAAATAATTAATTTTGAGTACGAATATATTATCCGTACGAATCGTTACTGCGATCTTCATAAAATCGGTAGAAAGTTTTTAAAACACATAATCCCCACATACTCGTATGTAAGTAAGTACTGTACGCGAATGAATTGTTTAAGTCTACATATTCTAAATTATTCTAATTGACATACAATAGAGCTATTTGCATTGAATTGGAACTGCTTAATCAGTATCGATATGTTAACACATATTTATTTATAATTTAATTTAAAAAATCGAAATAAAATAACAAATTTAAATTATATAAATTCTAAGTTTATATGAACAAATCAATATTTTTAAGAGAGACATTTTAAAGTTTTGTATAACAGAAATGAATAAATTAAATGTATACTTAATGTCAATGTAATGTAATTTATGTACAGCTTTATTATTTTGGTTTCTTCAATATTTTGCCAATTCAAACAATGTTAATATGTTTCTAATATATTTAAAAAAAATTAATGTTCTCAAAAACTTTGATGTTACTTTCAAATAGAAACTGAAATAAATGAAATCAAACAAAATGACATATAAACTTAATTTATATGCTTTAAATTTCGAAATTATTCTTAATATACATACATACATATATACATATAATGTTTATTTTTTATTTTTAATAATTGTATTAAAATAAATCTCTGTAACACGAATATATAAAATAATGTTATCCTCAATATTTGTAATTATTTCACTTAAAACAATCAAACAAAATTTGAACGACCATACTCGTACCATAACTCTAGTTATACTCGTATGGTCGAAAAATGTTGATTAGAAAAACGAAAATTTATATATTTTTACGTTAAAGATTTTGTTTCGATAAAACGGAAAATGGACATTAAATGACGCAGTGAATAATTAATAACTATATATATATAATTTTGTTATACTTATACAAGGCATAAGAAATGTATGTCTAAATATATATATATGTATATATATGTTAATTGTAAAATGTATAATTGTGAATAAAAAAAAAATGGAAAATACAAACAGTACTACAGCAAAAACCATTTACAGAACAAATAACTGTTTTATTTAAAATTTAAAATGTTTTAGAAACATCTGGAAACAACAAGAAGGAGAGCTACAGTTTAATGACTACCCACACTTTTCGTAGAAAATAACAGCCGCATATAAATGTAATTTTAACAAAATATTGAACCTGACTGCCCTTGAATGTTATACAAAATCATATCTAAGATGATAAAACTATAAAATATTCGATCGGAAATTTATCGAAATAAATAGTTTTCAAGGAAAAATCAAGAAAACTAAACATGTTCACTTTTGTGTGTCTCGTATTCATTTATGCATGTAACGTGAGCTGCTCGTAAAAGATGAAGGAAGAATGCAAAGTTAGCTAAGTTTCACTCCTGCTTCATAGATATATATATATATATAAATCACATTTTATTTCTCAATCACCCTGATGAGTTCTAGTGTAACTGAATTTGTGTGCTCCTATTTATGCGTACACACTGCACTACACATCAAACAGTAAATTGATGAAAAAAGTTTCCAACATAATAGGATTTGGTGAATTAAAATGAACCAACAATCTGTAAGTATAAAAGTTCAAGTAGGAAATTGTTTCTTTAGAATGTACGCCTATTTGGGGTAAATCGATATCCATGTTCTCCATAAAAAAAACACGAAAAGATATTGAAAAACCACATATTACTAATAATATTAATAATATGTGGTAAAACATCATCCCATTTATGCGTTTCTTTAAGAATTTAGAAGGATAGATCACGATGGTTTCGAACTTCAAATCTGTCATAAAATAAGTAACGAAAGTGAACAAAAGACAATATTGTTTCTTATCTTAAAAACGATTTTTAAGTCGACCCTTAAAACTATCGAAATAATACGGCGCTACTGAATAATACAGATAAAAAACTACTCGTCAAACTTTTTAATGTCGAATTGTTTCGGGTTTTTAAAAAAAACAAATTTTCGTTGGCCCGAAAGAACGCGTAACCAAATTGATGTTTTTTCGGCTTTGTGAGAGAAAGGGAGGTAAATATTGTCATGTTTATATATCAAAATAATTTGCTATATTTTGTCCCAAAAGAACATGAAGTGATGTACATGAAAAAACCAGCAAAATTTTTTGCTATTTATTTGATCTACATCACTTTTTGTTGCACGAAAAAACTCGACAAAACTTTTTATGTGATTCAACTGATTAAAAAAGTTTACGTTTCCAGTTACACAGTTGTCCCTGGTTATATACTTGTATATTATTAAACTGAAGAACGATATTTAAATAGCAAATAATAATATTATATTTTTCAATTATATTAAGCATATTGCATTTATCCAAAAGAGGAACTTCGACAAATAAAATTCGTTCTTTATAAAGAGAATAGAAAAAAAATTGATAAGTTATCTATTGAAGGTCAGATAAACAATTTTTATTAACAGTACACATTCGTGATTTATCAGCTCTTGAACCATACAAGACATTTTTATTCTCCTCAACTTTTGACTCTTTAGGGTGTGTGCCAATCGGTTGAAAAGCTAAATATTTTAACTGTGATAAATAAAATGCACCTCATTTTTTTTAACTGTTTTGCTGTGCAAGCAAATTGGAGCCAGTTAAAATTTGTGACGTGTAACAATTTTTGCTGTTAGCGCAATTTCGCGATTTTGTTTAAAATTTCGTTTAAGTATAAGATTTTTGAATTAAAATAAAGTTGGAATCTTATAAACATTAAAATGAGCAAAGGTTTTACAAAATATTTCCCTATACTGGTTCATTTGTTCCAATTATACAAAAATTAAATTCCGGTTCTGTCAAAGTACCAAAGAACAAAAAAAAAATGCTAATGTAATTATTTCAAATAATTATAATATATATTTACACAAAATATAGGTTAGGTTAGGTTAGGTTGAGTGGCTGCTACGGCACACTTAGACCGATGACGGTCCGTTGTGATATCACAGGATCTTACTTCCCTATTACTCTTATATGAACCAGTTTGAGCTAATTATGTAGCGTGATATATCTCGCACCTTACAGTTTTCGAGATCAGAGAGGTAGTCTATTAAGGATCTACCCTTATATTTATGTCTTTTGTGTGCCAAAGCCGGACATGAGCAAAAGAGATGGACTACCGTCTCTTCCTCCTCCTCGTCCATACAGCTTCTGCATAAATCATTTGCTTCTAGACCTAGCCTCCTCGCATGTTCTCCAAGTAGGCAGTGTCCTGTGAGTATCCCCACGACCGTTTTTAATTCACGTCTGCGTAGGGAGATCAGTTTCTTTGAGCGTTTCAAGTCCAGCTTTGGCCAGACTTGCCTTGCTACACTACATAAGAGAGTGTTGGTCCACCTTTCATTCGCTGAGGCTACTGCCTCCTTTTTAAGTACTGTCTTGAGTGCCTTAATTGGCCTCCCCAAATTTGCTCTTTCCGGTAGCAGCTACAGAGTTGTACTCGGACCATGCCTAGCTAGTTCGTCCGCCCTGCAGCTCCCCATGACGTCCGCCCTGCAGGGGCTCGTTTCTGCACGAGTACATGGCTATATGAGTCTTGTTTACTCTTACTCTTGTTGGGTAGCCATGTGAGCATTTACCCGCTTTCGGAATAAAGATCACTCTGACCTCTGCTCACCTTCGCGGAATACAGAACAATTTTAAACACCCTTTGAAGATTACTTCCAGCCAGGGGAGAATAATCAACAAGTTCTTTTGAATCTCCACTTGGATAATTCGGTCAGGACCAGCCGATTTAAAAACCTGAATGTTATACATATCGATGGTCAGAGAAGGAGTGCTGTCCCGCCACTCTCCATTCCTTGACCATAGGATAAATATTATCTGAGGCGAAGGTTACGTTTAGAACCTCCTGCCGGTTTTTAGTAACAAATGTGGGTTCTTGCCCAAAATTATACACCCAAAGGTTAGTATTTGATAAGTAATCAAAAAATAACTCACCCCTTTCGTTGATATCAGTGCTGCGCCAAATTGTGCGATGAGCATTAGAATCACATCCAAGGATCACCCCAATCTTCTTTCATTCCGCTTCGAGAACCAGGTCCCCCAGGTTATCCGGCGGAACCTGTTTGTCCCGGTCCATATAGGCTGAGACCAGCCAGACTGGACTGCCGCCAATCTCTAAGCTAACAGCACTTATCTCACCATTGCTGTATTGAGAAAGCAGAAACATGTTTAAATTATTTTTAGTTCCTCCTCCACCAGAATTTGGTTCCCCGATGCTGGCAGCCTCCTCGTCCCGCGAGTCCGACAGGTAGTCCTCGTCCAACACAAGGGACATGCGGCTGCCCATCTCCTCCCCCAGTGCAGCCACCTCGGAGAGTTCCATTGGTTGGATTGTCTCCCTTCCTGGTGCATCTGCCTCTTGTGTGGACGGGCTTCCGTCCTTATCAGGAGTTTGTTTCAGCCTCGTCTTTCTTGTAGACTCTGAGAGTAATTGATCCGAAAGTTATTACTCCCTTAGTCACGGCAAGAGGAGCCAGGAACTCCTTGTTGATTACCATAGTAGATAATCTGGAGCCCCCTTGGCATCCTCTTGCCTCACGATCTTCCAATTCCCTGTCGGAAGATTTGGGTTGCTAATCCTTATTATCTCAAGGATCTTTTCTGAACTGGCCAGTTCAGTTAGTAGCCAGACGCACGCTCTTGACCTGCTAGGAATCTCTTCCCTGCTTACAGCCGCCAGCCGCGCGCCTTACCACACCTCCCTTACCGCCGCTACAGCCTTCTTATACAGATCTACTAATCTGGCATCAGAGCACACTGTTAGCTTGATTCATCCTTGAAACTATCCCGAATCTCTGCAGGATGGAGGGGATCCTGGATTCTCTCCGAGGACTTTGAGAAAAAGAGAGTTTAGTGCGTTATACTGATGCTCCCATCTTCGTGACTCCTGTCAATGACGGCTAGCACCAGAACACGCTCCTTCACAATATCGGAGAACGGCTTGTGCTTCGATATAACCTTGTGAGGAGTCTCCTGCTCCGCTTGTGTTTTGGCCCGTTTGGTGTCGACTGGTTCCAGCACATCCTGGGACTGCTGGTTTTTCGACACATGGTCTCTCTCCGAGCTATCGCTGCCGACCGTATTCCTGGCCCATACCACGGATTCTCTTTGCTCCGCCGTGAGCTGCCCCTCAGGGGATGCAGACCACTTGGCCAGAATCCTGAAGGTGGAGCGACCATTCCTTTAGCGCTGCATTGACGGAGATTTCATAACCTTAAAATGTACTATATACTGAAAAAACCATTTTAATTTTGACAATCAACATGTAACAGTGTTGGTGTCGTGAATTTATACGAAGCAAAATAAATTGTATCAATTTACATGGTAACTACTACAAACAAATGTTGCCGAAGTTGCGGGGGTATCTGCGGATGAGCATATGTTTCCGGCTTGTATCTACTATCTATAAACGGTTTTGGTTTTCTTGGTTTAAATGGTTTATTTGATGACATTCAATAAACTTCCAGTAGTTTTTTGCGGAAAAATCTTAAGTTCTTTTGTGCCACGAAAATTCATGTACATTAAAAAACCGGCAAAAAATGTTGTCGGTTTTTAATGAACATCACTTTTTGTGTTCTTTTGGAAAAAATGGTAATATCGACTTTTTCTTCCATTTTTACTAACACCAACACAATTATTTGAAGTTCGTTCATAAATATAAACATAAACGGCAAACGTTTGTCATGTTTTCATCACAAAAAATTATTTCCCTCTTTTTTTCTCTACCAACACCATGAAATCATCAAGTTAGTTGCGCGCTATTTTGGGAAAATTTAAAGGCAATGCCACATGCAGTTGTCTTTCCGACCGATTCGGTAGAAAATATGGTAAGACACACCACATGAGCAAAACAATAATCCGACCGATTTTTACAACAACAATTTTTTTTTTTTTTTTGTTTCTTTTTTTTTGTCATCAGTTATCAGTTTTTGATATTTAGTTTATATAATTTATCAAATTATTATCAATTATTACAGATTGACAGCTGCGATTGTAAACAAAATAAAGTTATCACCGAAGTGAGGCTATACTCACAACAAAAATAAATATCGGTAATATTTGATGCGTTAGGAACCGACAAAATTTGTATTGGGAAGCGTTCGGAACCGACAAAATTTGTACCATTTACGTAAAAAATCGGTTGTCGAACCGACAGAATAGAAAAACTCTTAATATTCAATTAAAATCGTTATATTATTATAAATTTATGATTTTAATCACTAATTGTAGTTATTTCATATATTTTCTCAATAATTTAAGCCAAAAATATGCAATCATTTAATCATAAATGAAAAAAATTGGTCCCAGGCTTTCGCCGATATTTTTGTCATGTGGCAACGCCTTAAAACCCGGAAAAACTCCACATTATTACATTTATGTGTCACAATTATTACAACGACAGTTTTTGGTTACTAGGGTTTTTTGATTTACATAATACTGTCAAAATGACATTCACAAATCTCGTGTATATATTTAAAAATTCATATTTGAAATAAAATGTCTAATTTTGGAAGTATTCTTAAATATTGTGTTGGTAATAATTTATTTACACAAATTATCCCTACACATGCGGTAGCATCAGTATCTAAAGTAACCCAATGTGGGCTTAAGTTATTTAACCGGCCTTGGTTTATGTGCAACAGTAATTATTTACAAAAAGGAATTTCAAAAAAACGTTCACCGAGAATAAAATGGAGTGATGATTTAAAACTTATCACAAGTGAAGGAAAATTTAACGTAATGGCTTTTGCTACAGCTGAGGAATATAATCTTGAAGGATTGGTGTCTGGGCTTACGAAACAAAATTTATATCAGCCAAAGAGTTTTTTCTCCACTGATAATCTAACTATTGAACCAGATGTTTTATATGTTAAAGCTAAATATGAAATAAATCAAGAGCCTCGAGATATATTTTTTTTTCGTGAAGGAATGGTGGTGCTATGGAATATTTCCGAAATAGAGAGCAGTAATATTCTGTCATTTTTAAAGTTCTATGAACAAGACAGTTACGATGAGGATATCGTGCACAGTGAAAGTGAAATAATGCCATACGCATATAATTCAGTTGGGTCAGACAAGCCTGGATGTAAACATAATCAATTTAATTTAAGCCATGATAAACATAATCCAGATATTTATTTAGAAAAGTATACATTTTCAAATGCGTTGTCTCTATCCGTGAAATTAGGCGTTTGGGAAGCGTCACTAACTCGTTACATCGATTCAATGGAGGATGTGACGAATGATTTAAAAAAAGGCAATAAATTTAAAATAACTAGAAATGAAATGTTACAGAAAACAGGAGAGCTATTCGCTTTAAAACATCTAATTAACTTAAGCTCTGATTTATTGGATACACCAGATTATTATTGGGATCGGGAAGAACTGGAAAATTTGTATTCAAAAATATGTGCTTATTTTAGTATTAACCGACGTACAAGAGTTATGAATGAAAAGCTAAATCACTGTGTGGAATTAGCTGATCTAATATCGTCGAATTTAAATGATAAGCATCATATACGTTTAGAGTGGATGATTATTATATTGATTATGGTTGAGGTATTGTTTGAAATAATTCATTATATTGAACGGTATATCAGTTGATTATTAGTTTAACGTTTCAACTAGTATATAAATACATAATTAGAAATAAATATTAAATTTAATTTCTTGTTAAGACCCAAAGATAAATTAAGTATTTTTATTTTAATTTTGTAGTCTCTTTTTAATAGAAATTGTTTTTTAGCTAAGAGTTAGTTCAACAGCTTACACAGTTTTAGTTCTTTTATTGTCGCCCCTTCATATAATGTTTACCTTGAGCCAAGAAACTTGAGCGCAACTAGAACGCGAATTTCTGTTGGTATTGTTGACACCTCCATTAAAGAATCAATTTCTTCTTTTAATGCCAAATCCAACAGGCACACATTAAATAAATTTTATTCAATTTTTCTGTTTTTCAAATTTTATTTTTATTTATAATAATAAATTAATTGGCCGCAAATTGTAATTTAGTGGTAAACATTTGTGCTGCTGACATTTTTAAGGAGAAATTATTCCCAATTTGGCAGAATACATTTTGGGGACAAATGGAACAAAAAGTTGGGAATTATTGAAATATTTTTCATAAAAGCACTTTTCTTCCTAATTTATAAGGTATGTACACTATATTAGCATTTTAATAATTAGACATAAATAAAAAAGTTTCTATGATATAAATGAAATTATATTTTTTATGGTTTAATTGCAACCTCTCACACTAACTGTTTTCTATCAAATGGTTTGAGATGTATTAGTATTGAATTGACCCGAGTATTGGCAGACATCCTGAAAGTAAATAGCAGCACTAAAATGTATGTTCCAATCGTTGAACATAATTAGATGTTTATATTTAGCACAATTCAATTGTTAAAAAAGTAACCATTAATTAAGTTGTATAAAGATCATTAATTTAAATAGTTAATAAAATAAATAAATTGAATATCACCCACTTTATTGTATAATAAGTACGCTATGAAGGTTATGTAAGATAAGTATCCAGCGAATTATCTTATGATTATAATTATAAGTAATTGAATTAAACGATTGGTAAAAAAACAATAAATAATTAAATTGCAGACAGTGTTGACTAATTTTATTGCAATACATGCTCATTTATATTACTATTATAAATTTTTTGATGATCCCTAAGAAATACAATAACCCGTTTTTAGCTTTTTAAAGACCTTTTTTTTAATTAGAATAACGTATAACAAGTTATCAAATTTTTACAAAAAAAATGGTTCATTTAATTTTGAGAGTAAGCGTGACCTTCCTAGTAAACCTTAGAACTAAAAATAATTATGTAGATTACATCCTGAAGCTAAACAAAAATATATTAAGTATGTTTTGTGAGTAAAATTTAATGATATATAAATTATACAAAGTTTATAGTAGCTTCAAACGAAAACATATTAGATATAATAGTTATACTAAGAATAACTGGTACTTTTAACAATAAATTTGCACAGATTGATACAAACTAATTTAATCTTATTTAACTAAACTAAGTGTTTCCAAGTTTTCTATAAATGTAATTGAAGCGTAATTATACGTAAATAGAATTATGAACACAGAAAAAGAAATACACATTATTTTATTTGTTATTATCAACAAAATTTTGGAAAAGTACAACTAGTTAAAATGTAGCTTGAAAAGTATCATCGGTAAATTAGAAATCACCAACTTCATCTGGTAGATTTTTGAAAGCTTGTTTTACTTTTTCGAATACTGTTTGCGGATCGGAAGTAGCATCGATTTGTCGCACAAGATTTTGTTTTCTATAAAATTCGATGATAGGCATTGAAGCATTAGTATGCGTATCAAAACGCTTCTTAAGGCTTTCAATATTATCATCTGATCGTTGACTGCCTGCCTGACCGCGAGCTATGCATCGTTCAGTACAAATATTTTCTGGACAATCGACAAATAACACGAATTGTAAATGAACTTTATCAGACATTTTTCGTGTCCATCCCTCAAGATTATCTTGATTTCTAGGAAATCCATCAATAAGGAATTTATCCTTTCCTGATCCCTGTAACAAAATAGGCCATATGATAATATTTTTATAAAATTTATAAAACACTGTCTAATAAATTACCTGTATATAAGAATTCATTGCATTTTCTAATAGAGCGCACGTAATTTCTACGGGAACAATTTGCCCATTTTTTATGCAATTTTCAATCAATTCGCCGTATTCAGATCCTTTTCTACTGCGTTCCTCTCGTAATAAATCACCGGCAGACAAATGGACATAATCGAAAGTTTTAACAATTTTTTCACATTGCGTTCCTTTACCAGAACCGGGAGCACCTAGCACAAATACAATTTTTGGTTTGATTAATGATGCCATTGATACAAATTTTTTATCACTAAATAAGATATTTTTTGTGTTGGCCAAAGTCGTAAAACTATTAATCCAATTTAAACCCAAATTATAATTTTGTAGCATAAAGTTTCCCGAGTTTAATCTAATGTTACTACTAAATAACTTAAAAAATATATTATTCATAAAACTATTTGATATATACACTCAATACTGCAGTGTAATTGTTCTTCAAAATTATTATAATTTTTTAGTATATGCCACAATTTTCTTGCAATCGTAATGACGTGTGAAATGTCGGTTTTATCGTGTTTGTCATTTTTTACCTCATTTGTATGTGCCACATTAACTGAGTATATGCGTAGATTAAATCATGTACATAACGTGTCTATCAAGTTAAAATGGGTTAAGGTTTCGTTAAGTTAGAAATGTCAGCGCGAACTCGTAGCATTTCCGTGAACCCGCAGAGTTAATTTGATAGATGTATTTATTGTGAACCACATTCTTTATTGCATTTTGGTAATTCCCAAAGAAGACCAAATATTATAAAATACTTAATTAATATAGACATACAACATTAACATAAAATGTATAGGTAGGTAACCTATACATTTTATGTAATAAATTAATTAAATGTTTCATATTTATTAATAAATTCGCAAAAGCACCACACTAACAAGTGCCGCTGTCTTATCGAAATGGAATGAATATACTAACAGATTAAACTATTAAATATATAATAATTCATAAATGAATCCTATATTTGCTGCGTTTTTTTTATTATTAACAGAACTTCAAATCATATATAGAACATCGGGAATAATACTGAGAAATCTTATTTAATTAAACCAATATATTTTATTTTATTTTTATTTATTTGAATAAATTTCAACTTTTAACAGTTTGTTTTGACGTTTATTGTCAAATAATATAGGTATTAAGCGAAATATAATGAAAAATATTTGATTAAAATATTTCCTTTTAAAATTTCCCTTTTTTTCGAGTTCGTGTACTATGATTTTATCGAGAACTTGAAAAAACCTTGTTTTATAGAGAACATTGAAAAATAAAGTTAAATTTATATTTATAATATTGAATTTAAAGAGGTAGCGTAACATAAATATATCAATATTTATTGATAAAAATTACATTCATTTGGTTTTTACTGAAAAAAGTAAAAAATTCTTATCCAGAACTATATTCGAACTCGAAAATCTTTGAATAAAAAAACACGACTATTATTGACAAAATACTTAAAATTCGTACAAAGCTTGTTTGATTAGTTAATTTTCACAAATTTTGCTTAGAACAATCATTTCAACCATTACGAGTTGCTTGTCGTACTCAAAAACTTGTACGAGTAAAACAACAACAACATGCCGCAATTACGAGAACTCGAAATGTCTTACGCGTTTGGTCGTGATTTCAAAAAACTCGTTACTCGTAATGCTTACATAATCGACCACAAGTTACTTTGTAGTT
Source organism: Tipula unca (assembly GCA_951394425.1). Classification (NCBI taxonomy): domain Eukaryota; kingdom Metazoa; phylum Arthropoda; class Insecta; order Diptera; family Tipulidae; genus Tipula; species Tipula unca. The sequence goes on from OX596380.1 coordinate 100,824,285, forward strand.
AACCCGAATTGAACTAACAAATTTATGGAATTGAGTCGAGTTAACTCTGAAAAGATGCTCTATGAACGGAATCGAGTCGAAAAACAACAACAACTAAAATATGAACGTTATTTTCTCCCAACTGGTGAAGCATTATTACCACCATTTTCAATTTTATATTTGTGAGTTTTTAATTCACAGTTGAATATTTTCTTTCTAAAATAAAATTTTAAAAAATAATGTTTTATGTATAACGTTTATAATAACTCCGTTTCAACCCAGTTCCGACTCGACTACGACTTGACTCTGCAGAATAAATACTAACAAAGATACAGTTTCCCTGACAAAAATAAATAAAATGAAGGTGTTATCCTAATAATTTATTTAACTGAATTATTTTGATACATTATTCTAGTTTTAATAATAATAACAGTTTTTAAAGTCCATTACTGGCCCCTTACTTTATCAACAATGTGGCTCCAACGGTTTCGATCCTGAGCATGGTCTTCATACTGCCTTAAATAATCTGAAGAAGCCAAGTCATTCTCAACACCGTGGAGCCATCGTCGCCTGCAGCGACATCGGCGCCAACCATATGGTGGCTCTCGCATAATTCGTTCCGGATCAGCCCGCAGAACGTAACAGAGCCAGCGTACTCGCTGAGATCTTACTTCCTGTACAACATCGGGGATTTCCATCAGATCTCTGATCTCGATATTGTACAGAGCTCAGTATGTGCCACCTACTTCACGGTTTGGGCTGTAAATCACTCGCATGATTCTTCTCTCAAACGTAAGGAGCCATCTGTCGTACTCAAACGTCAGCGGCCAACTTTCACATCCATACATACATAACAACGGGCCTTGATCAACGTTTTGTATGTCTTCAGCTTCATGGCACTTGATAGGTGTTAAGATTTTATCAGTGGGCTTACAGAATACAAAGCACGACTACAAGGAGCTAGCCGCGCTTTAATATCCTCACCCACACTGTTATCGTGAGTGATAAAAGAGCCCAAATATTTGAACCTCCTCACTCCCTCAAACCGGTAGAGGCCACTACTAAAACCTGGTGTGCCATTGTCCCTATGACCAGAGATCATGTATTTTGTTTTGGACTCATTGACCTGGAGTCAAACAGAAGCGAAAACTCTACAAGCGGATCAAGAATTTCCTTCACTCCGTTGCTATTCAGTCCAATCACGCATATGTCATCTGCATATTCTAGCAGCTGATTGGCTGGCGATATAAAATGTCGCAGTTTCGTGTCGGGAGTACGGACCTATGTTTTCACACAAGTCGGCCTGATTTCTGCCAGCTCTAGCATTAAAGTCCCCAATTACCATTCTAACATTGTGTTCGGGTATAGATCCCATCAGATCGTCCAAGTCATTGTAAAATGAGTCTTTACCTTGGGGCTGGCTGTCTTCTGTGGGCGCGTGTACACAAATTATTGAAAGGTTGGTTAACTTCATCCGCAAGCGAAGCTTACACAATCGGTTATTGACTGCTTGGAAATCCAAAACAGCCTTCTTTACTACCTACGGGCCAAGAAGAAATCCAGCTCCAAGATTCCCGAGGCTCCACTGTTGAGCAACGAGTAGCCCTGGGACACATGGTTTCCATTTTTAGGCCAGCGTGTTTCTTGAAGAGCAACGAGTTCCAGCCGATATTCCTTCATGCACGTGATTAGGTCTTCCAACGTTCCTGGTTTTCTATGTGACTGCACGATCCTAAACCTCGTGTCCTTGGACTTGAGCAGGGGTCTGGTATTTGCTTGGCGGTATCCAGTTGTTATTTTGTTGATATTGCAAACAGTTGAGTTTATCAACATACAATTAAATTTAACTTTATTTTTCAATGTTCTGGATAAAATAATGTTTTTCTCAAGTTAGATAAGATCATAGTACACAAACTCGAAAAAAGGGGAAATTTTAAAAGGAAATATTTTAAACAAATATTTTTCATAGTATTTAGCTTAATTGACCTCTGTGGTCGGGGGCACTCACATGTCTCGTAAAACTAAATTGCACGAACATAATTTCCAAGAATATCACCACAGTACCCTTTGCTTGTCGTAGGAGGCGACTAAACGGTTGAATCGCTGAGCTGACACCCGCATCCGTAAAAAAAAATCACCTGTTTGTAAAGTCAACAAAAAGAAAAATGGATACCGCCAAAAAAAACACCGGACCCCCACTCAAGTACCCGGATACGAGATTGGCACGTGGAACATGCAATCACTTAGAAAACCAGGAGCGTTGGAGGGCCTAATCACGTGCATGAAGGAGTATCAGCTGGAACTCGTTGCTCTTCAAGAAACTCGCTGGCCTAATAGTGGAGACCATGTGTCCCAGGGTTTTACTACAGTGGAGTCAATAACCGATTGTGTAAGCTTCGCTTGCGCATGAAGTTAACCAACCTTTCAATAATTTGTGTACACGCGCCCACAGAAGACAGCGAGCCCCCAGGTAAAGACTCATTTTACAATGACTTGGACGATCTGATGGAATCTATACCCGAACACGATGTTAGAATGGTAATTGGGGACTTTAATGCTAGAGCTGGCAAAAATCAGGCCGACTTGTGTGAAAATATAGGTCCGTACTGCCGACACGAAACTGCGACCGATAATAGAGTAGCAAGCACGTTCTTCCCACACAAACAGACACATTAGAAACATGGATCCATCATCGCAAAACTTCCCGCAGCCAAATTGACCTCCTGTAATTTCAAAAGCACAGGATCGGGTTGTGCACGATGTGAGAACCTGTCGGTCAGCAACCAAACACGTAGGCAGCGATCATCATTTGGTCGTTGCAAAGCTACGATGGAAGTTTTCGTACAAGTCTGGGAACGCAGCAAAACGGATGGTACGTTTCGACTGTGAAAGTATGATAAATGAAGATCAAAAGAAACGATATCAAGATCTTGTCTGCGACCACATTGATGAAGCTAATTACCAGTCTGACTGCGTGAACTCTTTCTGGGAGGTACTGAAAACTTCGGTTGTCAGTGCTGCTCAACAGACTTTAGGTATAGTGTAAGTCAGACCCAAGAATGATTGGTTTGATGACAAGTATCGTCTTGCGGTTGAGCAACAAAATATAGCCCATAGTGAAGTGCAACAACGTCTCACAATCGCGAGGAAAAACAAGGCTGCTCTTGCAAGAAGGGCAGCTAAGCGGATTTGTAGACGGAAAAAGCGGGAATGGTGGAAGGCCGAGGTTCTGAAAGTACAACAACTCAGCAATGAGCGCAGTTCGCGTAATTTCTTTAAAGGAATTACAGGATTGCACCATACTTTCAGGCATACGTCAACCGCCATTCGGGACCGGGATGGAAACCTCTGTGTCAACATCGACGCAGTATTTGACGCATGGAGTGAACAGTTTACTGACCTTGTTCATGATGTTCATCATGCGTCACAGACTGTTGTTGAGCCACCTCTAATACAGACTGCGGAGATTTACACTGAGGAGCCGTCCTATGAGGAATTCACTAAAGCCATGCAGAGATTGAAACGAAACCGGTCACCTGGAGTGGACTGCATTAATTCGGAGCTCTTGATATCCTGAGGGGATACTTTGTGGAACTGTATTTTCGACCTTATTCGATTAGTATGGCGAACCGAAGTTATGCCTGACGAATAGAAAGTGGCCGCGATATGCCCCATATTCAAGAAGGAAGACCGCTTGAAGTGTGAGATTTATCGCGGTATAGCTCTCCTTTGCACAGCATACAAGTTACTGTCATACATTGTATTGGATGAATCACTCCTCTAGCGAAGGGCCTGGTTGGTGACTATCAAGGAGGATTTCGTGCGAATCGATCAGTCACAGGTCTGGTCTTTTCGCTGCGAGTGATTCTATCTAAATATTATGAGACATCCATCTCCGTACATCAGGTGTTCCTGGATTTCCGGCAGGCCTATAACTCGATCAATCGAGAGAGTTTGTGGTCTGCCCTGGAATACCTAGAAATGCCAACAAAATTGGTACGACTGTGTTGGATGACAGTGATGCAGTCTCAATGCTGTGTTAAAGTGGAAAACAGGCTATCGACAATTTTTGCAGTTAACTCGGGTGTTCTGCAGGGACTCTTTCCCCGATACTCTTTAATCTCATGTTGGAGTACATCTTTCGTAAAACTGAAACACCTCAGCTGAACATCTTATATCGCCAATCCAATCAGGTGCTTGCATATACAGTTGACATATGCGTGATTGGACTGAATAGCAACGGAGTGAAAGAAATACTTGATCCGCTTGTAGAGTTTTCAGCTTAAGTTGGACTTCAGATCAATGAATCCAAAACGAAATACCTGATCTCTGGTTTTAGAGACAAAGGCACACCAGATTTTAGTAGTGGCCACCACACGTTTGAGGGAGTGAGGAGGTTCAAATATTTGGGTTCTCTTATCACTCACGATAACAGTGTGGGTAATGATATTAAAATGCGGCTGGCAGCTGGCAGTCGTTCTTTGTATCCTCTAAGGCCACTTCTAAAATCTAAACACTTATCAAGTGCCGTGAAGCTGAAGCTTTACAAAGCGTTGATCAGGCCCGTTGTTATGTTTGGATGTGAAAGTTGGGCGCTGACGGATGAGTACGAGAGATGGCTCCTTACATTTGAGAGAAGAGTCATGCGTGTGATTTACGGCCCAAAATGCGAGATAGATGGTACATACCGAGCTCTGTACAATTTCGAGATCAGAGATCTGATGAAGATCCGCGATATTGTGCATGAAATAAAATCTCAGCGAGTACACTGGCTCGGTCACATCTCTGAAATGAGAGCCACCATATTGTAGGCGCAGAGATCGTTGTAGGCGACGATGGCTCCATGGTGTAGAGAATGTCTTGGCTTCTTCAGGTTGTCTAGGACAATATAAAGACCAAGCCCAGGATCGAAACCGTTGGAGCCAGATTATTGACTCAGTAACGGGCCAGTAATGGCCTTTAGACACTGTTATTATTATTATTATTTAGCTTAATACCTGTATTATTTGACAATACACGCCACAAAATATTGTTAGAAGTAAAATTTTATTCAAAAAATAGAACTTAATTAAAATATATTGATCAAATTAAATAAAATTTCCCAGTATTATTCCCGATGTTCTATATAGAACTTGAAGTTCTGTTAATAAAAAAACGCACCTATAAATATCCGGATAACATTTATCGAATTTTTAAAAATCAAGAAAAATCCTTAAATAAAGATTTATAACCCGACAATACGTTTCTCGAATTATCACGTTTCATCCCACTAGAATCTGCTAAACGTCTTAAAACCAAAAACGAAAATGTTATTTTTACCGACGAAAGTAAATATAACAGTTTTAGCTCTGATGGCAGGGTTATGATATGACGTAAACAAAACGACGACGTAAATTTAAAAAATTTACGAACGATAGTGAAATATGGTGGTGGATCGGTTATGGTGTGGAGCTCTATGGGTTATGGTGTGGTTGGTGTTCATGAACGGAATAATGCACAGGATAATGTACCTGAATATATTAAAAGAAAATTTGAATTTTACCAGTATAATAATACAAAACAAGCATAAGTGGTGCAATAATGGTTACTTTATAACTGCCGAAAGGTTATCAAAACCCCACCTCAATCTCCAGGGTTAAATTCGATCGAAAATTTGTGGTAGAAAATTGAAACGTTGATCCAAAAACGTCCCATATCTAGTAAGAACGAGCGCAATCGGATCCTTAAAGATGAGTTCACGAGGTCGGATATACGTATAATCTAGCTATTTACATCCGAGCAAACCAGTAAAATCACCAAAAATGTTCATCCAAAACCAAACAAATTCATCCATTTCCCCACTTTCAAGTTAAAATAGTTTTATCTTACGATCGGATGTAAATAGCTCGGGTAAATATACGACCTCGCGAACTCACCTTAAGGTGGGACAGAACGAAATTCGAGCAGATCACACAAAATAAATCGTTTCGTTTATGCCAAGGCGTTTAAAACTGTCACACCAAATACTGAGAGCTACAGTATTAATCATAATAAATTTTTAAATTTTTAAAATACAGTTTGTCCGGATATTTATGTAACACTTTTTTGGGAGTTTTTATTGAATTTTTAAAACAAAATATCCTGAATTATATAATATTTTAAAAAAATTTGTTCGATTTAATAAAAAATTGTAAAAATTCAGAATAATGTATCAAAATAATTCAGTTAAATAAATGATTACTATAAAAAATTTCAGTTATTTTACTTTATTTACTTTACTTAATTTTGGCCGGAAATTAAATTAACTCGGATTTAATCCAAAGTTAACTACAGGATGGCTCGACCTAAACGTACTAATATTATATAGTCAAATTTTTTTATCTGACAGTTCTCGCGCATGTAATTTACACCCTTTGGTGGTATTATGACACTGGCTAGTTTTGAAGTGCAATAAAGTGCTGTAAAGTGCTGTAAACCAATTTTTGTAAGAAAGAGAAAGGAACAGGAGACAACATTATTATAATGGACGCCACGTGCGTCAGCATGTAAAATATAAATATAAACCAAAAATTAATTTTCCTAATAATTTTTGGGATTGGAATTTATATGGGATTTGAGTTAGAGTTTAATTTGATTTTATTAAATTTTATTAAAAATTTGATTAAAACATATATTTATTTATAATTAGTTTTGTTCAAATACAATAAAACTAGCAACATAAATATTCAATATGAAATTTTTTATTTAAACACAAACTATGTACTAAAATTGTACTACTCGACTTTGGAATCACTCGCACTTGTATTTGGAAAACCTAAAGAGTAGTCTACAATTCTTCCAGCTTCTCGAAGTCCACTTAAAAATGCACCATGCACGGTAGCTGAATAGTTTCGTATTGTGTGTTCTCCAGCAAAAAATAACCGTGGTAATTCTTTATCGTCATTCTTCGAATCGGTTTGAGATGTTGGGGTAACAGGCGCGGCGAGTAAATCATAATTTGAACCGGATGATCCAACTGAGACAAAACTGTAAGATCCTCGGGCCCAAGGATCAGCATGCCATCTTGTTACTAGTTTATTTTGGTTGTGGTACTGCCGAATTTTCGAAAATACCTTTGAGTACGGCAATACAACGTCCTACAATTACATCATCAGATACGTTTTCCATAATTGCCGCGGACTGTCCAGCTACAAGGACTAACAATACCGGTGATTGCGAAATACTCCAAATTAAAAATAACTCACCACGACTTGCAGTTGTACTACCAACATGACCAAACAAATTTGACGAACTATCCCAAAATATTCGATCGAAGCACAGCACAACTTTATTTAAATTTCCGAACGTTGAATTGCCGCTTGTTTCCACTCCAGAAGAGGGGGATCAAATTTAACCGTGTTTAATTGATTGGATGATGGAGATACGGCAATTTTCAGTACGCCAAACGTAAGGGTACATAAGACTAGATCAGCTTTATAAGGTATACTGATGAATTATTGGTTTTAAAATTTTCCGTAGTAACCTCCACACCGCCAGGAAAATACTTTATCCAATCCCTCCGGTGACGCGATTGGAACACATGAATATCCATTTCGCACAGTTGTATGATTGCCAATGCATTCAAAATCGTCATCTTGGTCTCAATGTTTTAAGGACAAAGTGTTTAGTGGTGTCGCATTAGCGAATTCTAAATTTGCAAAGTGCCAATCTAAAATTTGACGACCGTTTGATAACAGATATACATCACTTGGAGGATTCATTTCCATTTCTTTAGTTTTGATTCCATTTGATTTAAATTCAACTGTTCTACGTCAGCCCAAAGAACATGCAATTGACGGTGAGTACATTAAACTCATTCTCAATATACATATTTTTATGTTGTTGGATCACATTATTTAAATGTTGCACTGGTTTTTCTTTAACATGTTTTTCTTGTAATCGTATAATCCATTCCAATGCTTGGCCTAATGATACTGGATTATTTCCGGGATAATTAAAATCTAATTGATGGGAGAGCTTGTGAACTCGAGCAGTCTATTAAATTCTCTTTCAACCATTTCATCTTTATGATTTGGTACTGATTATCCTCCAGCCCCGTACATTGGACAAGCTTGTTTTATTGGAGCCATTTCCATACCAGTTTGTCTGCTCAATATAGTTAGAGGTTTACCACATATTCCAGTAACCACCATTGCACCTAGATCAGCAATGTAATTATTATTTCGAAATGTGGCAATACGCCCTCCAACACGATCTCTTGCTTCTAACACAATAACATCCATTCCAAATTGTTGAAACTGTTGCGCTGCTGCTAGTCCTGAAATTCCCGCACCAATTACAACCACTTTTGCAAATTTTTTAAGTGGTAATGATTTTTTTTATATGCTTGAAAATACCGTAAGTTTAATTTTAAGTTTTAATCAAATTTTATTTTTACAATGTTTCCAATGTTTACAATTGAAGATGTCAAAAAAAGTATGTATGTCAAAAAAAAAGAATCAAAATGTAATTCTTTTCTGCTAGAATTGCCCACTTTTTTTGCTAGACAATTTGAGCTACGCTGGTTTTTTGACATATAACGATTTTTTTACGTACTATGTCGTATTCAGCCACACATGTGTATATTTTGTATGTTTTTTTTTTCTCGCTCGGTTTGTCTTTTCTAGCCGCTAGAAAAGTCGGAAAAAAAGCCAGTGTCAATACCATAACTTTAATATTTCTGCGATTTTATATTTTGTCACAAATTATTGTATTCATGCACATAAATGTGATTTCAATTTTATCCAAGACAATTTAATCGAAAACTGCATCCGATACAGTGTTATGCAAACTGCATCCGATACAGTGTTATGCAAATATTGAAAAATTAGTTTTGTTCACCATTTTCTGTTTTATGTAGTTATATCTTATTTACTCGTACATTAAATTTTCGAATTTTTTGTTAATTATATTAATTAGTTTTTTTCTTTAGCGAATTGTTATAAATTAATCGTGTTATTGTGGTTCAATATAGTAAAGTAAGAGATAAAATTGTTCGATATCTAACGAATATGAATATACATACATATTTATTTATACTATAGTATATTTATGTGACAAAAAACACAACAGCGGTATATACATATTCTTTTTACATTTTTACATATAACGAATTCGCATTTTGTCTTGAATGTTACACAAATTGAAAATTGCCTTATAAACTGAACTCAGGTTCCTCCCGGGTTTGACACAATATTTTTTTAAAATATATTATGGGTACGTTCAACACGCATATACACATATATATATATATATATATATATATATATATATATATATATATATATATATATATATATATATATATATATATATATATATATATATATATATATATATATATATATATATATATATATATATATATATATTATTTATATATACCAACATTACACTTAGTACAAGACCAACATTACGAGTCATCTTGTAGTTAACTCGAGTCGAATTAACTCTAAAAAATGCACTATAAACGGAGTCGATTCGAAAAACAACAACTACTAAAATATGAACGTATTATTTTCTTATTATTTTCTCCCAACTACACCTTTTCCAATTGTAATTCAGAAAGTATCAATTGTAATTCAGATTAGTAAGTTGTAAAGCCTCTATTCCATTGTTAAGCCTCTATTCCATTGTGAAGAATTTGCTGTCAGCAAAACCAAAATGGGATAAAAATATAGATTTGCTGGTGGTGCGAAAGAAACAAAAAGTTTCATCAGCAAAATTTTACTGGAGAGAAAAATGTATTTGTGTTGGTATGTTGCCATAATTTATTATAGAAAAGTATCATAATTCAGAAAGTATCAATTGTAATTCAGAAAATTTCAACATTCATCTCATTGATGCAATAAACTGAATTAAAATTATATACTTAATTTTACTGGATTATAAAGAAAAAAATAAAGATATAGTAACCAAAAATATGTGTCATTATCTATGTTAGTTAAATTTTTAACGACTGCAATTGTTATTATTTTTAGTGAAAAAAAATTAATCCCATATTTTTAATGGAGTTTAAAGATAATTGCGTTATTTGCCGCATTCCAATGACAAGAAATAAAGTTATAAGACTGCTACCATGTAAACATCTACTGCACACAAAATGTCATCAAGATATGAACAATGCCCCTTGTCCTATTTGCAGAGCTATTGTCACTGGGACTGAAACAACAGTAAGAAAAAAGTACAAAAAAATACTAATCCAGATCGCGAAAGAATCGTAAATTGTGCCAATAAAGGTGAGGACTGGGTGTCTTTAGCTGCGACGTTGGACATCAAGTACAAGACTGCATTTCATTGGATCCGATCAGGGCGTGACAAAATGTTACCCAGAGGAGGCAAAAAACCTAAAGTTTAAATGAGGAACAAATTGATTTGCTAGTTTCATGGGTAGAAGAGGATTGCAGCTACACACTGCAGCAATTAAAACAAAAAATACTAACCAATTTCAATACATCGATCTCTGCGTCAACTGTAGGTAATTACCTAGAAGGTAGACTCTTCACTATGAAGAAAGTTCATAATGAGTCTTGCACTATGAACTCCGAAATAAATAAAGGAAAAAGAGTAGAATATGTGCAACGTTTGAATAATTACGTACAACAAGGCAAACAGATTGTTTGGATAGATGAAACCAATTTCAATCTGTTTTGCCGCCGGACAAGGGGCCGTGCGGTAGCTGGTACCAGAGCAGTCCAACTCCTTCCGGCAGCACGAGGCCCTAACGTCCATTTAATAGGAGCAATCTCTACTGCAGGAGTTGTGTCAATGGAGCGGAGAAGAGGTTCATTTACAGCGCATCTAGCAAATGCATGGGTGGAAAGACTGATGCAACACTGGCAAGATATGGGAAATGAACTGGAAGATTTGGTAATTGTTTCAGACAATGCACCTTGCCATTCAAAACTACATAGAAACAGTTATTACTGGAACGATGGCATATCTGCTGCGGCTAGGGCCATATTCGCCAATGCTTAATCCAATCGAGACGAGTTGGTCAAAGGTAAAAGCTTACGCTAAAAATAATATTAGAATACTCAGCGTTATAGGTCCTGGTGTTATGGAACAAAGACTAATCTACTTGGAGGAGATAATAGATCAGGCAAAGAACACCATAGCAGGATGTGATTGTGCTCGTGCCGTACAACATACTTCAATCCATCAAGCTAACGCTTTAGCAATGAACGACATGCCTGTTGGTACCTAAAGCAGAAGTTCATTCATTATTTAAATTATTTGTTTCACACTATGTAATCATCATAATTAAAACTATCTAAATAAATTGACCAAATAATTTCAATTGAATCTTTCATTCCTAAATATTCCCCTAGCCGCAACATGCATGATATCGTTCCATTTTTACTGTTTCAATGCTAAGTTGTGCTATCTAACGCAATCTCTAAAAATCTCCTGGTTGATAATCCATTTCACGCAAATGATGTTACCTAAACATTCGCTAACTTTATAGTAAATTAACATCTTCTTGGTTCCATACATAAAATTGCTGTTGCAGAAATTGCTGCAATGAGATGAATGTTGAAATTTTCTGAATTACAATTGATACTTTCTGAATTACAATTGGAAAAGGTGTAGTGAAGCATTATTACGTCCATTTTCAATTTTTTATTTGTGAGTTTTTAATTCACAGTATAATTAATTGTTTCTTTCTAAAATAAATTTTTAAATAACTACGTTTTAAATGTGACGTTTATAACTCGGTTTGAACCCCGATTCGATACGACTGAGATGTACATATTATTAATTTGAATTTGTATAGATTAATTTTTAATATTATTATTAATTAAATTTAACCAAATTTTAAAATGTAAACACAAGATTAATGCGAAATAATTTATGTTTTACTATCACGAAATGTCCCATATTCAAAAATTCGGGTAGCTGAGTCTTTTGATCTGTCGTTTTACGGGCTAATTTAAGTTACCATCGGAAGCTGGCATTTTTGATTTGTCGCGTTACCGGGCTATTAATTAGGCTTTTACTGTGGGATCAGGTTGAACATAATTAAAATCCCTACTCATCTTTTATTCGTATGAAATGGCTCATATTCAAAAATTCGGGTAGCTGGTACTTTTGATTTGTCGTTTCACCAGGCTATAAGCTTGGGTTACTATCCCAATAGAGAACTTCTATGCTTCGTATTATGTCATATTTTATATGGAATCAGGATAAAAATAATTAAAATCCCCACATCCCCAAAGAAATACCCCATATTAAAAAATTCAGGTAGCCGGTTTTTTTTTTGACGTATCCCCCGGCTAATAATTTGGGTTACCATTCCATTAGACAACTTCTATGCTTCGTATCAGGTTGAACATAATTAAAATCTCCACCATGGATAGGCGAGATAGATTAGGGCCATGTAATCTACGCGGTTGTCGACTCGTAAAATATGACGTAGATTACTTTTGCAGTGTTTTTTGTCAATATCGACAATTAAAATAATGTCAACAACCTACGATATTTCAGCGATTGGAAATCGAATGCGACAAGTCGCGGGAGTATTTTGTAAAAGCGTTCATCTAGATATGATTTTTTCATTTCTTTCTTTTTGACAAATGACGCATGAATAGTTTCAAACTGTCATCGTGTTTTTATTTATTCAGTATTGTTTGCCATTTCATTTCATCATGGAAAGACTGAGTCCGGTATAGCGTCTACAAATTGTTCAGATTACAGTATTGGCTGATACGCGACTTAATACACGGTTTGGTGTGGTCGCGTTACCGATTATTCAGATGTCGAGACTCCATTCATAATGGCCTCACCCAAGTTTATGATGTGTAAAAGCCGTAAGGATTCATATATTTCTTCAAAAAAGAAGACGGCCGGGTCGTGCCCGTGAATAGTGTTCGTTATTGCGCCAAATGATAACGGAATATTTGCTGCCTGAAATTGAAGCCCGGCCTCGATGACATTTGGTTCCAAGAAGTCGGCGCTATTTGCCATATAGCATGCGAAGCAATGTAATACTTATTGAAAAATCATGTTGGCGAGCAATTAATTTCACGGTTCGGATCGTTGAATTGGCTATTTAGACCGTGTGATACCTCTAGACCCTTTTCTTTGGGGCTACGCAAAGTCCAAAGTCTATGTGAATAAACCAGCTAGATTTGAGGCATTGGAAGCCAACATTACTGGTGTATCATTCGCCAAATACCATTCGATATTCTCGAACGCGTCATCAAAAATTGGACTTTGAGAAAGGACCATCGCAGTTGCGGCCATCATTTGAAAAAAGTAATTTCTAAAAAAATAAATGGCAAGAAATGTTCTTTCGTATGATAATAAAGTTGCCATATGATTAAATTGCCTTTTTTTGAGTTTTTTTAATTTTTGCACAAATCACCTCTATTGATTTCGTTATTACGGATAAAATAACGCACATGTTGTTGGATGGTCCCTATTTCTGGCATAACTGCCGGTGTGACTTTTGCGCTTCAGCACTCTTTCCACTATACCCCAACAATTTTCCATACGTCGAAAACCTGTGGACTATTTGAGATAAAATTGATTTGATTAATCTCGTGCAAATTTATTGCTTCTGTTGGAATTAGAGTCGTGTGAACGAGCGATATGGCCAAAACTTTACTGCTGAATCGTGGCGAAGAATTAGCGGCAAAATACGTCGTTATGAAAAATGTGACACAAACCTGGCTCCACAAATGCAAATTGCTGGCCAAATGATTCATTTTTTTGCAAATGTATCATCTAACTTGAAGTGTTTCAAAATCTTTTGATTTAACTTTTTAATAACTCGGTAGCACTCATAGCCTTCCCGGTCATAGTTAAATTTTCCCGGATTATTTTTAATGACGGTTATTATAACCTTTTTGTAAAGGTTTCTATCAGAAGTGCCATGTAAAGATTACTATCGTGTTTCAGCACCATTTTTTAATAAGCCGAGGGTCGCGCAAGCAGAGTCAATGCTCTTGAAATCGTAGACTCGAGTTCAAGACTCGTCAGCGCCAATACCTTTTTAATTTAATTTCTGCTGTAAAATTGGTTCAACACAGCTTCTGTTGAAATCTACATTCAATTTCTGCAAGTATAAGAGCCATTTCTTGTTGTATGACCGTAATGAAAATATACGGTGATGGCCAAATAAGCATAGCTCATTCTTGTTGCTAAAATTTTTAATTTTCTCTAATGAATTAGCAATCATAAAAGATTTGGTTAGCACTATTTTATATACGGCGGTGGTGCAGTTGCAGAGTCATTGCTTTTGGATTCGTGGACTCGAGTTCAATTCTCGTCAGCGTCTCAATACTTTTTTAATTTAATTTCTTCGGCAAGTATAAGAGCCATCTCTTGTGTATGACCGTAATGAAAATGTAAGAGCCATATCTAGTGTATGACCGTAATGAATTGTCCATTCCTGTTGCTAAAATTGTCAATTTACTAAATTGAATTGGCAAACATAAACGATTTGTATATCACCAAATAAAAATACTCCGGTGCTCCAGTAAGCAGAGTCGTTGCATTTGGAATTGTGAACTTGAGTTCAAGCCTCGGAGCCTATCGTTTATAGCTGCCGTTTGAATAAAAAAATTGAAAATTTTAGCAACGGCAATGGACTTTGCTTATTTGACCATCGCCGTACAATTTCATTACCGCATCCATATCTATACCCATCTTTTATACTTGCTAGTTTTACATGGAGTTATATATTGAACATGGAGTTATATATGATAATATTGAAGTTTTGAATAGAAGCTGAGTTGGATTTGAGTAATTTTATTTCACCATCACCAATTTGACAGGAGAAGTTAAATCAAAAAATGTTTGGCTCGATCGAGAATTTTAGATCCATAAATCCTAAGTCATTGACTTTGCTTACTGGACCACCGGCGCATATATGTTTCATGATGTACAAATCTTTTATATCTGTCATTTGATTAGAAAATATTGAAAATGTTAGCAAAGGCAATGGACTTTGCGTTTATTTCACCATCGCATCATATACCCATCTTGTATATATAATGTCTAACAGAAAAAAAGCTCTGTGTGTGTTGAATCAATTTGAATACTATACAGAAGAAATTAAATTAAAACAATACCGTCGTTAATGGGACTCGACCTAGGTCCACGATTCTAAAGACAATCACTCTACTACCTCGCCCACCACCGTATGTATATTGTATATTTAATGTTATGCAAATCTTTTTTACTTCCCAATTGAATTGAAAAACTTGGGGGAAATTGTTTAACAGAAGCTGAGTTGAACCAAAAATGTCCCAACATTAGTCTCGTTTTACACTAATTGAACTGCATAGTGTCAGATGCAACTTTCATATGCGATTACATTCCAAGCAGTGTATTACGAAGAAGTTATAAATCTGACAAGCTATTCCCCCTTATGTTTTTAAAAATTATAAAACTTCCGTTCCAATCAATGATGCTTGATGCGATTTTTTAGGCGATATACCATACAAGTTTTAAGTTTAAGTCAGTACATGAATAACGTCCAAATAAAAAATTTCCCTATACAAACTGAAAGTATAACAAATAGGTATAGCTGAGTTTAAACTCTGTCTCGATTCAAACTAAAAACAAATTTAATTTAATTTCTTACAACTTAATTCAGATTCTGTTAAATTTTCATTTTTCTCTATTCAAATGGTGAGTATAAAAGATGGATTTATCAGTAATGAAATTGTAGGACCGTGGTCAAGTAAGCAAAGTAATGGGCGTTTGATTAGTGGACGTGAGTTCAAGCGGTATTCGGGGTAAGGTTTTTTTTAATTTAATTTCATCTTTTTGTTATAACTTTTATAATTTGGATTACCATTCATATTTTATATGGAATCAGGTGGAAAATAATTGAAATCCCCACCCATGTTTTATTCGTATGAAATGCCCCATATTCAAAATTTCGGATAGCTGGCATTTGTCGTGTTACCCGGTTATCAATTTAGGTTACCATCTTAATAGAGAACTTCTATGCTTCGTATCAGGTCATATTTTTTATGAGATCAGGTTGAAAATAATTAAAATCCCACCTCTCTTTAATTCGAATGAAATGGCCCATATTCAAAAATTCGGGTAGCTGGCACTTTTGATTTATCGTGTTACCAGGCTATTAGTTTGTATTACTATCCCAATAGAAAACTTCTATGCTTCGCATCAGGCCATATTTTATATGGAATCAGAATAAAAATAATTAAAAGCCCCAACCGTCATTTATTCGAATGAAATGGCCCAAATTCAAAAAATCAGGTAGCTGACTCTTTTGATTTATCGTGTTGCCGGGCTAATAATTTTGGTTACCATTCCAATAGAGAACTTCTATGCTTCGTATCAGGTCATATGTTATGTGAGATCAGGTTTAACATAATTAAAATCCCCACCCATGTTTTATTCGTATGAAATGGCCCATATTCAAAAATTCGGGTAGCTGACAATTTTTTTTTATTTATCGTTTCACCGGAGTATTAGTTTGGGTTACCATTCCAATGGAGAACTGCTGTGCTCCGTATCAGGTCATATTTTATATGGGATCACGTTGAAAATAATTAAAATCCTCACCCATCTTTTATTCGAATGAAATGGCCCATATTCAAAAATTGGGTAGCTAACGATTTTGATTTATCGTTTCACCGGGCTAATAATTTGGATTACCATTCTAATATAGAACTTCTGTGCTTCGTATCAGGCCATATTTTATATGGGATCAGGTTAAAAATAATTAAAATCCCCACCCATGTTTTATTCGTATGAAATGGCCCATATTCAAAATTTCGGATAGCTGGCACGTTTGTAGCTGGCATTTGTCGTGTTACCCGGCTATTCATTTAGGTTACCATCTTAATAGAGAACTTCTATGTTTTGTATCAGGTCATATTTTTTATGGGATCAGGTTGAACATAATTAAATTCTCCACCCGGCATATTTTATTCTAATGAAATGGCCAATATTCAAAATTTTGGCTATTTGGTATTTTTCATTTTTCGCGTTACCGGACTATTAATTAGGGTTATCATCCTAATAGGGAACTTCTGGGCTTCATATCAGGTATATGTAATCTGTTATACCGATGGATTGTATGAATGCGGATAGTTTTAGAGACAAATGTTTCACCCATTTTGTCAAGTTAAAGATAATTTAAAAAAGGTACTTTATTTTATTTTCTAGCCCTGTTCAATAGTTTTAAGGCATTCATCGGCAAATTCAAGAAATAATGGTTCCATCATACCCAGACGCATAGCTTTCCACGCGTTTGGAGCACAATCAATTTCTCGTATAAAATTCCTTAAATGAGGATTATAAAGTAAATCTTTTAATTCTTGCGAAGATTTTAATTTTTCCAATTTCTCCAGCGGCACTGTATCAACGGTAGGAAATAATATTGTATTGTTCGGTCTTCGGTCATCTTCAATCACTACCTCCTGTGTTTGTGTGATTTTATTATTTGTTTCAAATTCACATGATTGCAGTTTATGAGCTTTACAGCAGTCTAATGAACAACTGCAAATAAAGTTAAGTGAAGTTTATTATACATAAAATTTAAATACATTTAACAGAATTTTATATCTTATTAGACTTACTAGTATTGGAAACAATTAGGACACTTATATTTATTTGTTAATTTATTACATATAACACAATTTGTCATTTTTCGTTTTAAATTAAATGTTAATAAAAATAACCTCGAGATGTTTTTTGTACAACCTGAATAAAACAGATTTTGACGTTTATATTACTCGTAAAGTCGTAAATACATAATTAACCCAACAGGTAGTTTGTTTTTTTCCTGTATTAAATTTTGGCCTGGCTCATTAATATTTATTATATTGTTAATAGGGAACCTCAATTTAGTCAAAACACATTAAGCTTGCTTTACATTGAACGATTAAGCAGATCTGCAAGAAACGTCAAAAATAACTAATAATAACTAAAATAACTATAATATTTTAAATTATTTTCAATGTGTGTACAAAATTTAGTATATTATACATTTTAAGTACATGAATTGACGTCTGTTTATAGTAGCAGATGAAGCTCGACATCTTTTTTTCGTTTGCATCTGCTTTTTTTTGGTTTACTGGGATCGTTTTGGTATGATTTTTTTTTGCAGACGATATATTTTTCTCGTTCTCGCTTTAATAAATTTTAATCATTGTATCTCAGGTTTTTTGTAGACGTCGAAAGTCGTCAAGTGTAAATCAAGCTTTATTGAAATAAATCGTATTTGCTCAATTTGTTTACGATTTTAAAAATTTTCATAATTATGATTTTGTGACTAATCCATCAATAATATCGGACGAGAATTCTTCCGTTATAAACTTAACTATATTTTTGACTGAATTTAGTTTTTAATGCCAATTAGTAGCTGTTTGTTTATAAGGTTTATCATTTATCATTATAATTAAAAAAAATAATTTAAATGAAATCTAAAAACATTTATTTTTATCCAAAAATATAATATAGCTTCAGCAAAAATAACACTATTTGAATCATAATTATGACGTTTAAAGGACCCATCTACTTTGCAGATAAGGCGACTTTATTTCATTTATGTTAGTTAAGTGACAATTGTTTAGTTTAGTTGGAAGGCAAATCTGTTTTTCTTTCAATAAATTGACACAATTAAATTAAAATATCAGTCGCTTGACTGAAAAATAATAAGAAATAGTTTTTCTAATGATTGGAAAAACGAAATCATCTTTAACAAGTCTCTGACATAATTTTGTGACCGATTTAACTCTGAAGATGGCAACAACACAAATGTCCTTGAACAAAGTAAAGTTGAGTTCGCGTTGGCTGATATATACCCTAGCTATTTACATCCGAGCTATAAACCAATAAAATCACCAAAAAATTTCATCCATAACCAAAATAATTCATCCATTTCCCCACTTTCAATATAAAATATTTTTATCTTACGATTGGATGTAAATAGCTCGGGTAAATATCCTACCTCTCGAACTGATATAATTTTTTAAAATAAACTTTTCAAATACATACTAAAGTATTTTAACTTGCAGCTATTTGCTCGAATATGCAGAACTCAATCTAAACTTTAGTTAGTTTAGCATAAGTTACAACTGAGTTCCTTATTATTATAAGAATCCTTATGAAATTTGACACAACGAATCGGAACTGGATAAACTCGAAATATCCGAATATGTACTCATGTGTTTGTTGGGCAAAAGCTAATGTCAAAATAATTCACATGCTTGTTGTCGATATTAAATTGTAAAAAACCCGCCAAGAAAATAAATGAAAATATATATGTAAATAAAACAATGCACATAATTTATTTGAGTAAAATAATTTTTTATTATATACAAACATTTTATAAATAAGTATTAAATTTATAATAAACAATTTAAATAACTAATTAAAATTTTAATATAATAAATAATATACCGGGTGTTTTTTATAAACTGAGACGATCAAATATCTCGAAAAATAGCCACTCTACGGAAAAAATGTCCATTATCAAAATTTAATCATACCGCGGGGGAAATACATTAGTGCAAAAAAAAAAGTCCCCCCACCCCCGCTTTGTAGGTGGGGCGGGGGTAACTTTTAAACTAAGATAGGAAGCCATATTTTTTATTGCAGATACGGATTCTACGACTAAAAGTACGTATGATTTGAATAAAATATTTTGTTCGGTTCATGATAGATGGCGTTGCAATCGACGAAATTCAATTTTTTCAATTTCTCCTTCTTAGAACACATGCATTCGATTCTGCAATACGTTTGAAATAAAAAACATCACGTTTTCATTGGAAATACTCGAAATTCGTCATCAAAACAATTTATTCAGTTTTGTAAATCTAAATAAGTGTTCAAAATTAATTTCAAGTTTTATTATTAAATTTCAAAAATACAAAATTCAGGCCATCATTTTGAACACTTATTTTAGATTTACAAAACTGAATAAATTGTTTTGATGACGAATTTCGAGTATTTCCAATGAAAACGTGATGTTTTTTATTTCAAACGTATTGCAGAATCGAATGCGTGTGTTCTAAGAAGGAGAAATTGAAAAAATTGAATTTCGTCGATTGCAACGCCATCTATCATGAACCGAACAAAATATGTTATTCAAATCATACGTACTTTTAGTCGTAGAATCCGTATCTGCAATAAAAAATATGGCTTCCTATCTAGTTTAAAAGTTACCCCCGCCCCACCTACAAAGCGGGGGTGGGGGGACTTTTTTTTTTGCACTAATGTATTTCCCCCGCGGTATGATTAAATTTTGATTATGGACATTTTTTCCGTAGAGTGGCTATTTTTCGAGATATTTGATCGTCTCAGTTTAAAAAAACACCCGGTATAACTTAAAGACTAATACCGGGTTTCCATCGTCAATAGCATAATAGTATATGCTATTATACTATCATTCAGATAGATATTATACTATTATACTATCATTCATAGTCGGGTTTCCATCATATAGTGTGAAGTAAGCTGTATAATTATGTTTGAATATTGCAATTTGTCTTTTAATGTTTGATACAAATTTCATTACAATAATCAAATCACAATAACTATGTATGTACATCAAAAACGAATAGTTATATCAAAATACCACAAAAAAAACTTCGAACGAATCGAAATTGTAATAAAATGTACACTGTCATGAAATATATTGTTAAAAATATAATTTGATACCTACTTTATTTTTGATAGCTAGTATACTGAAATATTATAATAAAGTATTATACCACCAACTTCGCGTTTCCATCGTCGTAGCATAATACTATTAAACTATTATACTATCACGATGGAAACCCGGTATAAATTCTTTCATTTGCACAATCCAATAGTATAAAATTAATTTATTTATAAAAGTCTTTTTGAAACTTCATTATAGGTTATAAACACTTCAATTTAATAAACTTTTAACTTTACGTAAATTTTATATTTACACTAAATTTTGACACCAATTAAATTTTTATTATTATTATTAAATTTATAAAAAATACTCCATAAATTTTAGTAAAAAATATTAATAAAATATAGATTTTGAAAAAATAAAGAAATGGATAATCAGGAAAAATTTGATATTTTTTCAGAAAATCAGAAAAAATTTGATATTTGAACTATTTTTCACTTCGAACTTTTAAATGTCATAACAAATATTTTTATAAAAACCGGTTACAACAAATTTATTTTTATAAAAACATTTTATTTATCCACGCTGTTCTTACTCTGAGTACACCGACCAATTTGACACTGTACTCTGTGTACACTGGTTGAGTAAATACACTCGCTAGTCGCTCGGGTTGGTCCGCGATTATGTAAGCAAATACGACCAAGGGGTCGATTATGTAAGCATTACGAGTTACGAGTTTTTCGAAATTACGACCAAACGCGATTATATAAGACATTTCGAGTTTTTGTAATTGCGACATGTTGTTGTTTTACTCGTACAAGTTTTTGAGTACGACAAGCAACTCGTAATGGTTGAAATGATTGTTTTTAAGGAAAATTTGTCAAAATTAACTGTTCAAATAATGTTTTTAGACATTTAGTAGTAAATCAATGGTCGAACAGTTGATTTATTGCTATGTTCAGTCCATTTTGAAAAGTGCGAAAACCATAGTCGTGTGGTGATTTTGGGAAAAACGATTTAATTGTCAAAAATCGTTTAAGTGTTGTTGAAGAAGTGATTATTTTTTAATAAAACATATAAAAAAGTATTTTTCAATCTATTACATAAAATGAAAATGTATGTGTTTATACTAATCATAATTTAATACTTTATTTTGTATTTTTAATATAAACAAATAATTAATATAATTTTTATTTTGTTTACAAAAACTATTATTTAGGGCAAACCGAACAAATGAACAGTAACTAAATAAAATTATTAGTTTTATGCAAGACGATCCCGATTTTGCCAAGGGTGAATGAATTCAACAACAGGATCCAATACAATGTTTTCCTGTAAATAGAATTATGATATGTCAAATTAGCTTGGTTAGAATGTTAAAACACCAAAAGATTACTTACTTTCAAATAAATTTTTAAATACACAAAATAATTTTATTTTTATTTATTTTATTTTAATTCATTTTTTTGTTTAAAACAAATAATTTTGATTTAAAACACAAACAATTTTCAAGCGCGCCAATTTTATTTTGACATAAACACAAAATATTTGTAAACAAAATAAAAATCAAAACAAAATATGTGTCCGAAAATGAACATATCGGGCAACTTTTTCGAAAGAATTGTATCGTACTTGCTTACATAATCGCGCTATGTCGCAATTACGACTTCATGAATTACGAGTTGTTGTAACTTGTAACTCGTAATACGAGAGATACATAATCGACCCCCAAAATATATTTTGATAAAAGGTGCTGCACGATTGCTTCATTTTCGTACACATGTTTTGTTGTTGTTTTTATTTTGTTTACAACTATTTTGTTGTTGGTGTGTGTGGCAATCGAAGTTAAAAAGTTAAATTTTTTAACTGTGGTGAAAATTAAAAAAATTTCCTCACTTTTTAACTGGTTTGCTGTGCCAATTGGAACCCGTTAAAATTTATGACTATTTAAATAAATTTATCTCGCAATTAATCATATACGGTATACAAATTTAACTATTAATAATTTATAATAAAAAGGACAAAGTATTATAAAATTACTAAGGCCCTTTCCCAAACACCGACTTATTTCAGACTTATTGACTTATTTGATGCCATCTTGAATAAGTCGGTCAAGTCGTCCCAATTGATTTTGCCGACTTATTTTGACAGCTACAATATTTTCGACACAATTGAAAAAATGTGTGTAACAAAAATCACGAAAACAACACTATTATTTTGACAAGCACACACTTTTATATGGTTACTGCGACATGTTTACATGATATCAAATAAGTTTTTTTTGAAAGAGAGAGATAGCAAATAAGTCACCTCGCTAGCAGACTTATTTAAATAAGTCGGACAAAACAAATAAGTCGGTGTTTGGGAAAGGGCCTAAATTAATATTACCTAGCTATACATGTTTGATATTTATTAATAAATTCGCAAAAACACCAAACTAACAAGGGTCGCTGTTTTATCAAAATACAATGAACATACTAACAGATTAAACTATTAAATTTTTAATAATTCATAAATGAATCCTATACTATTGATTACTAAAAATCCTTAAAATCCATATAAAACTTATTTGGTTAGTTAATTTTGACAAATTTTCCTTAAAACAATCATTTCAACCATTACGAGTTGCTTGTCGTACTCAAAAACTTGTACTTGTAAGGTTTTATTTGCTTCTTTGACAGAACCTCAATTAAATTTTTATAGAATTTGCACAAATTAGACCAGTATTTTATAAAACATTTGCTCATTTTAATGTTTATAAGATTTCAACTTTATTTTAATTCAAGAATCTTATATTAAAATGAAACTACATATAAAATTACGAAATTGCGCCGACAGCAAAATTTGTTAAACGTCATAAATTTTAACTGGTTTCAATTGGCACAGCAAACTAGTTAAAAAGTGAGAATTTTTTTTTTATTTTCACCACAGTTAAAATATTTAAGTTTTTATCTTCTGTTGGCACACACTAACAAAAGATTATTGTTTATTATTAAAAGCACAATGGTGAACTGTCTAACAGAACGTTACAAAGATTATGACAAATAAACAAAAAAATTTAATTATTTTCCCTGTAAGAAAGTTCCGGCTTATTTAATAAAAAAATAAAGGAATTTTGGCAGAACTGAACTCGGTGAGTTAAGATTTGTTATACTTGGGAAATTATGATATACTATGCATTTAAGGGATTTAAAATAAACAAGTCTTCGTAAACTGTACGCTTCTATTACAATATGTTGGGAGGGTATACACGCCGTGCACATACATGTTTTATTTTGAGCACAAACTATTCTGTTAATCTGCTGCGTTATTTGTATGCATTACATAATGTTTTGCGTACACATAAATATTTATAAACAATGTTTTTTATATAAATAATAAACAATATAACAAATATCAAATATTTCAAAATTATTTAAAATAACGTTTTTGTCGAGACCAAACGTTAGAAAATAAATAAATCACTTAAAATAATTATGTTGGCGATAATTGTAACTCTACTATATAAGAAAATACTAGCCTAAATATTAAATTTAATTTATATAAAACATATATTTAAAAGAAAAAGTAATATACCCCAGATGGGACTCGAACCCACAATCCCCGGCTTAGGAGGCCGATGCCTTATCCATTAGGCCACTGGGGCGATTATTAATTGAACGTAAATGTACAATAAAACCTATTACAATTTGTTATGGAAATCAATACCAATTCAGCATATTTCGCTGAATAGTGGAACGTGTTCGGTTTCTTAACATTCTATTACAATTTATAAGATAAAAAAAATAAAACCAGATTTTGAATTTTCTTAAATTAATATGTTACTTAAGAATTTATAATTATATTTTATGGTTTATTTCATCAATTTAAAAATTAAATAAACTATCCTTTTAGCGCTTTCAAAACATTCTAAAATTATGTTTTTAAATCATACAGAATCTATTTTTTAAATTTTTATTTAATTTAAAAACTTTTTTTCTAATACTTAATAAGTAACTTGATTAAGTTTATTTAATTTATTACTTATTATTTAGAAATTTACCATACTATACATGCGATATAAACAGTTTGCAAGAAAACTTTAATCGATCTAGCGAATCGTGCATGCCATGCAATGAATGAAGTTAAAGTTACTCGCTGCTTACAATATCAAATTTTCAACAATACTACAGAATCATAATCTAGTTCCATAATAATAATACTATAATTTCAATCAAATCAAATGGGTTATAATAGTACTCATTCCGCTGCATTTTACTGCGAACAACGCCAAACTGATCTACAGAGGAATTGCCGAATACTAATAAGGTTATGTTGTGCATAAACGCGCATAAATAACAAAGCGGAAATATAACTTTTGAATCGAATTTAATTACAAATTGTTATATGCATACATATACATATTATTTTTATCAAAAATAACTCATTAATCTTTTCGCAATTGATTATTGTTTTGATAACCTATAAATTCATTCATTATCAAGAATAGATTTAAAAAATTAAAATTGGGCGGATTTTACTCCAGCACTCAATGCCACTAATGGGCCCACGGTGCAATACCCACACATTCACACTAATTCATTCAACCCATTCATCCCATTCACACAAATACAGTAACCACCTGCGCATTGCATAGCTCCATGTCATCCTGTACAGTGACATGGAAGATGGTTCGAAGCATCGATCTACAGTAGAAATTCTACCTCGGAATAATCAAATATTATTTGTTATTCTCTGTAGTACCGACCTGATTGACTGTCTGACCTGATCGTAAGAATAGATTAACATCTCATTATACGACTTATTAAGCCATTACAACGACATAATATAGTTGATTATTTTCAGCTATGGAGGTAATATATACATGTACCATTATAACAAGAAGCCCAGAGCATACAGTAAATAGACAGCAACTTATAGTCTTGGATGCTGCTTTTATGGGTACTTCCTCTAGACCTAATAAATTTAGCATACTTTAAACAAAACAAATCAATTATCATTTTTAACCGATTGCCGAAAGCATATTCAACATCGATAATGTTAAGTTTAAATTAAATTTACAGAGAGAAAACTTATTTTTTGGAAATTTTAAACATTTCTTTCAGTTTTTTTATTTAATTTAATTATTTAGTAATTATTTTTACATATTTTGTTAAAATTGTTCGATTTGTATTTATTTTTTCAACCTCTTTTGAAATCATAATAAATAATAATCAGTTTATAAAGACCAATACTGGCCCCTTACTGAGTCAATAATTTGGCATCAACGGTTTCGATCCAGGGCTTGGCCTTCATACTGTCTTAGGCAGTCTGAAGAGGCCAAGTCATTCTCTACATCGTGGAGCCACCGTTGCCTGCAACGACCTCTGCGCCTTCTATGTGGTGGCTCTCCTTTCAGAGTTCGCTGCACAATTCGTTCTGGATCAGCACGTAGAACGTGGCCGAACCAGCGTACTAGCTAAGATCTCATTTTATGTATCGGGGATCTTCATCTGATCTCTGACCTCGATATTATACAGAGCTCGGTATGCACCATCTACTTCGCGTTTTGGGCGGTAATCGTAATTGTTGCGGCATTAAACCGTCAAAATTTACAAATTTGCGTGGTAAAATAAGCACATCTATATCAAAAGTTGATTTAAAAAATACATAATCATGGAGAATTTACGGGAAAGTAAGTAACTTACGAGTAATTCAATTCTAGGGAATGATTATCAATTAAAAATATCACTAAATAACAATGTTTTTATTTAAAATATTAATTTACAACATTTTGGCCCAAAAAAAGTTCAAAAAATGTGGTGCTGAAACGTCTGGAAATAAGAAAGTTCTTATTGAAAGCTAATTGTGTACAAATTAAAATAGTGACCGATTAACAAAAATATGTAAATACAAGAATCGTATGTTATGTTAGATTAAATACTTGAAAATAAACAACTTAAATAGAACATTAACAATAATTAGTACAGTTAAATTATACGAACGATGTGAATGAACGGAATATTGCCGTTCGGCTTATCAATGTATAGATGAGGATAATAACCTAATGACTTACCTATTAAATTGAGTTAAGCATCGATTTAAATTTTTTATTTTAAATTTTGATTAATTTAATTAATTCATTTTTTTGATTAAACTTCCAATGGCTTGATTCTTGAATCTTTCTTTATACGAAACTAACAAGAAGTGTGCAAAGCTTACAATCTAAAAAATATATTATCTAAGTCCTTAATCTATGTTAAATACTTATTATTAGTATGTATGAATAATAATTAATTAATTTAAATGTGTGTTAGCTTAAATATGTAGTTAAATTAAATTTATCAATATACATTAGATCTAGTGTATTTACTCTGCGAAGCCGTCTATATTTCGGTTGTCTTGCTAACTCATTGGGGTGAGTTTCCAGTTTTGAAAGGTACTTCAAACTGTGTGCTTCTATCATATCTTTGACCGTTTTAATCCCAAGGTCTCTATGGATGTTGCAATTTCGGATGTACCACGGATCATTTGTAATACAGCGAAGTATTTTTGATTGATGCGCTTGTACAGCCCCATAGATGAATTCCATATGTCCATATAGGAATTAGGATCATTTTGTATAGTAGAACCTTGCATTCTATGTAAAGTTTTGATTTTATTCCGAGCCATTACATTTTTGAAAATTTTGTTTTTATTTACGCATTGGTTGCGTTTTGATTCAATGTGTTTTCTCCATGTCAATCTTCTATCAAGATGAAGACCCAAGTGTTTGACATATGTTTGTTGAGGGATGATGACATTGTTTATGTTATGTGTGTCGATTTTTATTTTCATTTGCTTTTATCCGCCACGTTCTTTGCCAATTCTTATTTTTGTATAAGTGACCTTGCAATTCTCTTGATGCAGTTTGAGGATTTTTGTGTGAAAACATGATAGCTGTCATCTGCAAATGTTGATGTGACAACCTTATCAGTTGTTGGTAGATCACATCAATTTAATTATTCAATTAATTTTTTAATTTAATTTATTTATTTTTCCCAACAAAAATTAACTGGTATGCATGAGATAAGATTTTCGAGATTCGGTATGAGTTGGTGTTGATTAGGAGGAAGGCAGAGGAGGCATATTAATCTCAATGCGTTTGTTTTGTAACAGGCCACTAATATCCAGCCCACCTGGATTTTAAATCCTAAGATTTAAATCCATACTCGCGTACCTTACTTGAGGTTAAAAATAGTTTAACTCAAGAAGAGAAAAAGGAGCGTTTCTTTTATCATCTTTGTTGACATTTGATTTTAAGAAAGATCACATTTGAATTCCTAGGACGTAAATCCATACTCGTGTACCGACTTTAGAATTTAACATTTATTGCATTTACTCAACAATTGGCAGACCTGAATGCTCCAAATGAGTGAAGTATAGGTTAGTCCAGTTTTTCAAATCGCCTTCGGTTACAAGGTTTCTACTTACAGTTTTTGGATGGCTGCAATCGAAGGTTGATGACTTCGTGAAATCAGATCTTTCACCACGCAGCTGTACTGACATATAACAGAACCAATCATATGTTATATCAAAAGCGCAAATGTCCAAAAGAAAAAGAATTCAGAAATATTCAAGAAATGAAGTTTATTTAGAAAACGATGAAATACTCAGAATTATTTACATATTTTATTATTTTTAAGTACTTAATAATATTATTTTGTAGAATATGTTCCGTTTATTTATAGGAATTTGTTTTCATTTAAAACAGGAGAACTTTGAAATAGCTAGCAATGACATTATAATTATAATATTATCTAAAGATAAGATTTTGCGGATAAATAAGTTTAAAGTAAATGCAATGTAATTTAATTCAGCAGCTATTAGATGATCATTTTGATTCCACGCACTCAGAATTCATAAGTAGTGTTCGATAACTCATTTAAATTTCAGTGCGTAATAAATGAAATCCTCATTGAAGTTTTTCACTTAAGCAGCTCTTGCAGCGTGATTTTGTGCAAAAGAATTCTGGTTTCCTATATATTTTGTCTAGTAGAATTCTGCCATACCGCTCGATAGTTTCCAGGATTTTGTTGTTTATTAGCATATACATCTAGAAATACAATTATATCAGTTAAACTACTAGTAATATATGTGTATATATATTCATATATATATATATATATATATATATATATATATATATATATATATATATATATATATATATATATATATATATATATATATATATATATATATATATATATATATATATGTATATATATATATATATATATACATGTATATATATATATCCACATTTCAAATAAACTTGAAAATTTTACATACATATGTATTAATAACTTATGAAACCACATAACTAAAATATATTTTAAATATTACCTAAATATTTTCCAAAAGTCAGTTATCTGACATGTATTTCAGGCCTCGGTTGAAATAGTATATTTTATAATAGTATTTTTTTATAATAAAATCAGTTGGAAGCACGAAATATTATATGATACAAATTGGATATTTAAAAATTGGATACTGTAAAATAGGATTGGGTACGAAACAGTATATATATGGGACAAAGGAATATACATATTAGAAACCAGGATAAGGTAACAAACAGTACATGGTTCAATAGATAATGTTTAAAATTTTGAATGGAATGATGATGTTTGGATATAGTTCTAGAATATGGTTAACTGGAACGGAGGTAGGCCATTCCTTGATCGATTACGATGAAACTCAATATGTTGGTTGGAAATGGAATTATAAAATAATTTTTGATAAATATTCTGGAATATGACTAACTGGAACGGAACTAGGCCAAAAATCATTGTATAATATTACATACGGAGTTCCATAATAATGAACAAAGAGTGACTTAGTTCCGATCCAGCTGGAAATATTCCAAAAATTGTTATCCAACACACCGACTTTCACTATAATTGTTCAAATTGTTGTACAATTGTTCTATTTCACTTCCAATTGGCCATATTCCAGAACTTAACCTAACATTCATTTTATAATCCCATTTTTATCCAACATATCGAGTTTAGTGCTAATAGGTCAAGAAATAGCCTAGTTTCGTTCCAGTTAGCAATATTCCAGAACTTCATCCAAAAATCATTTTAGTATTCCATTTCCATTGTGAATTTTTGTGTTTTCTTTATTTTTTTATCTTCAGTTTAATTTATATAGTTGTTATTTTTCTTCAAATTTTGTAAGTATGGATGATTAAACAACAGTTCCATCATATGAAGGAAATTTTTGTTGAATGTACCTTTACATAATAAATAAGAGTTATTAGATAATTTAATATTTTGTTTTTAACTAAAGTTTCAGTTTCAATATTTATTTTAACATCATCAACATAAATTTCAGATGGTAGCGGACTAGCGGCTAACGTTTTAAACGGTGATTGATGGCATTTATTCACAATTCCATCAACGAAAGTGGGGAGAAATTAAGTGCAAAGCATATAGATCAATACGACTAGGTTTAAGTATCTAGCGAAAGACAAAATCAATGAATAAAATAATGTTTCTTATTCATTCAAAATTATGTGATACAATTATTATTATTTGATACAATAATTCGTTTAACTTACGTTAAAACTAAGTAGCGAAAGATATCAATAGATGGCAGCACAAACATTTCTAACGAAAAATATTTATTTTGCTAAAAACTTTTTAAAATACAATTTAATTATAACAATTTTCATTAACAAGATTACAAAATGTAACTCTATTAAATTTGAACTTTTTAGATAATAATCATCTCAAAACAAAATTAGATACTGCGAAACATTTAGAAGTAAAGAGTGATCCAATAGGAGGTACTTTTTCCAATAGGGATTCTCAAAGGGATTCATGCGTGACAACTGTCATGTTCATATGACATTGGTGTTCAGTATTCATTGTCATTTCACCATGAATAGACTTACGCAAGAACAACGTTTACAAATTGTGGAAATTTATTTCAAAAATCAGTGTTCAGTGAAAAATGGTTTTCGTGCTCTTCGACCATTTTATGGTGTTCTTAATCGTCCAACTGAAGGCACTATTCGCGAAACAATCAATACATTTCGAACCACTTTTTCATTATTGGATATTCCTCATCCGACTAGAGTGCGTACAAGTCGATCTAATGTCAATATTGCTGCTGTAGCTGAAAGTGTACGTGAAGACCGCAATCAATCAATTTGTCGCCGTTCTCAAGCTCTGGGTCTCTCATATAGCACATTGTGGCGTATTTTGAAGAGAGATTTTGATTTGAAGAAATACAAAATACAGCTTGTTGAAGAATTGAAGCTGGTTGACCTTCCTTTGCGTCATCGATTTAGTTTATGGGCGTTGGAACACCTCCAAATTGATCCGTTTTTTTTTATCGAAAAATTGTGTTCAGCGATGAAGCTCATTTTTGGCTGAATAGATACGTCAATAAACAAAATTGCCGTATTTGGGCTGATGAACTGCCAGAAGAGATTCAAGAGCTTCTAAAGCATCCTGAAAAATGCACTGTTTGGTGCGGGTTATAGGCAGGTGGCATCATCGGACCGTATTTCTTTAAAAATGCGGAAGGACAGCGTGTAAACGTCAATAGCGCGATGATCAATGAATTTTTAAAATTCAAGATATTGGTGTAGCCGACTTGTGGTTTCAATAGAATGGTGCAACGTGCCACACAGCAGGCCAAACCATCGATTTATTGAAAGAAAATTTTAATGAGAACATCATATGACCCAGAAAGGAACCCGTAAATTGTTCTCCAAGATCTTGTGATCTGACGCCGTTAGATTACATTTTATGGGGGTATCTAAAATCACTTGTTTATATCGATAAACCACAATCGATTCCTGCATTAGAAGCGAACATAACGCGCGTAATTAACGGAATATCGGCCGAAATGCTCGAAAATTGGACCCATAGAATGGATCATCTAAGAGCCAGTCGCGGACAACATTTAAAAGAAATTATTTTCAAACATTAAATGTCATAAACCGAACTTACGTCACAAATACAATTTTTGATTATTAAATTGATTTTATTTCAAAATAACTTCCGGAAGGATTTGATCACCCGCTATTAATTAAAAAAATTATTTAATTATATTTTAAAATTAGAATCTTCCGTTTTTGTAGATCATACATGTAAAAGATTTTATGTATTTTTTACTCTTCTTGAGAA
The DNA here is from genome assembly GCA_951394425.1 of Tipula unca. Taxonomy (NCBI): domain Eukaryota; kingdom Metazoa; phylum Arthropoda; class Insecta; order Diptera; family Tipulidae; genus Tipula; species Tipula unca. The sequence continues at coordinate 100,856,037 of OX596380.1, forward strand.
TTCCTGCGTGTTTAAATCCCATTTATTTTCGTATAAATTCTAGTTGCCTCTGGCACTCACACCAAGCGGTCCTGACTGAGAAAAGTTGAAATTCATGAATGAAAAGTTTGTAAATGGAAAAATTTATTTTCTTAAAATGAACCAAAACATATTGTTATTTGTACTCAGGTACATCAAAAAGTGTCGTTGAGACGAATATTGGAATTGGGTAAATGGTATGTATAGGTTAAATTTTAAACAAGTTATAGTGTGAAGCACATAATGCAAATTACAAAATGAATATATACATAATGAATAAATTATGCTATAAGTACTATTTAAATTTTAAATGGTCGACAAAGAATTATCTTAAATTTTTTGTACACAAACATAAATATAGGAAATAAATTCTACATGAATTTAGAAACTTACTTAAAAATGGTATTTTTGTATAATAAACTGGGACTTTTTTATACTAATTTTTTTTATAAACTTTCAAACTTAGAAGAGGGGTTTAAAATAAAATAAAATTAATTTCAAAATGAGTTAAGGATTTTAACTGATGGGCCGGGAAAGATGTGAGTTGTATTTCTCTGTGTAATAGATTTTTTTTATTTTTAATAAGTTTATTTATTTTTATTTTTAATAAAAGTGAAAGTGGGTTTATTGTGGTGGTTTAATAAATAAATATTTAAATTAAATTAAAACACTATGTGTAAGTTTTGTGCATCATTCGATTATAAAAAAGTAAGGCATTTTATTTACATACATATTTATATATTTTATTTTAGTGAAAGATAGTAATTAGATTAATATGCACACACAAACCGAAAAATATGCATTATTTGATAGTATGCGCATTTAAAATCGACCACGGAACACATTTTATTCACCACCATATTTCTTTATTGCAATATTGGTGATTGATGCAAGTATACAATGATAATATCCGTCTTGTGCAATGGAACGAATAAATATTTTATTTTAATATTTTATTTACATTAAAATTGAAACTAATTTAAATTATTTTCGATATACTACTTTTAAGTCTGATCAAGCAAACTAATAAATTTGGCCGTCTACGGTAGAACTTGCTTAAAGCTTGGTCAAACTCTCCAATCAAACCAAATTTTCATCACAGATTGCATTGAACTACTTAAGAATTTAATTTGTGTGATTGTGTCTTAAACTCGCTTCAATTTTCTTTCAATATATGTACATATATTAAATTCCGATTTAATCTTAGTTACTTGTCCATTTTCTTGTTTTATGCAGTAAGTTTTAAAAGCATTTAATTATTGATCTAAGAAATTCTAATTAGAGAAAATTAAATAACGTTAATATATTAACTAATTAATTAGATGATTAAATTGACGGATCTCGAATTTTTTAAGTTAGTTCTAATGCGACGTTTACCTTAGAATAATTAAATTTAATGTGCACGCATGTATCTTCCAGATAATTCACGTATCTCATAACCAAATATTTTGTCAATTGTATATTTAATAAAACTTGCAAAGGAAATTTGGAAATTATAAAATATGTAAGCAAATAAAATGATTAATTAACAGAATAAAAATTATCAAAAAATTTTGTTGGCATTTTAAAATTTAACTGTTACTGTACTCCGATGAAATAATGAACGCAATCGAAATATTATTTTCGTCTATGACCATTATTAAAATTAAATACATTTGGTAGATGATGAGTAAAGATTTTAAGTCACATCTATAAAGCATAATAATAATTAATTTAAAACGAGAGAATGCCGAATATACAAAATCCTGAGACTACCCCGAGAAACAATTTTTCATCTCTCGATTACGATTGGTAAAAGCAAAATCTGGGTATTTCATCTTTTTTCAAATTGCTTAAAAACTGTAAAATAAGTTTTGTAAACATTTACTCTAAAATGTATTAATTTTCTTTTCTTCTATAGCTAGCAAAGTTATAATATAATATATAAGCTGCATATGGCCTCTATGTGCTGCGATCTGCATTAATTATAGTATATCCTAAAGAATTTACAATAAAAGTTATTACATCCTTTTCGTCGCTCTTTATAGCTACTATATACTATTTACTTTCTGAAACTATAGATCAAGTGTAAACAATAGAGCAACATTTGTTGTGTGCCACTAATATAATATATTTGATCTCTCTAATGTGTTTTCAAAAGACCTAACCTCTATCATAATTTTACTAATTGGCCCAGATAGTACCCTGAGAGTTCATCGTAAAATTGGACAAAATTACAATGAAAAATGTCCTGTTTCTACTCTGAAACATTCGCAGCATATGTTATGATTTGGTCCGGAAATGAAACCAGAGGCAAATACAGAATTAAAATCGGTTATTTTGGATGTCTAGGCAAATGAATCAGATTTAAACATTATTAAACCGAATAGGTGCCAAAAATAGTACTAATGCTGTGTGCCTCAATCGACTAAATTGACTAACTAAACTAAAGTAAGGTTAATTAATGCAATATATGTATAGATGGCATTAGCATAAAAGTCAGTGTATGTGCCTCAACTTTAACTAAACTAAATTAAATGTCAAAATCATTCGAAAAACTACATTCAAAATACATAGAGTAACAACTTTTTTTTACAATTATTAAAGGATAATGATAAACAATAATAATTGTGTAATACACTTTTTGTGTATTTAAATATATTTTTATTAAGATGGATTATAAAAAATAAACGGCAACGGCGAACAAAATAATTCACAATACAATTTGTATTTTGATTTTTGAGGTAATCCATGTAAATATAATTTACATCTAATTTCTTACGTAATATAATATTGTTAAATATTATATGTACGTATTACCAGTTTTATTGAAATTATATCGCGATACACATTACACAATAGGAATAGCTCTATTTATTTAAAAACAAAATTCTTATGACAAATGACAACCAGTTCATTTGGGAACACATTTAACTGATTTAAGAGTACCAGTAATAAACCTTAAAATAAACGAATATTAGTGGGATAATCATAGTCAGACACGAAGATAAATGTTCAAATTTCATTACATCATAACATACATTTTTGATTCACGCAATGGAAAACTGGAAAATCAACCTCTTAAATGAACACACAAGTATCTTAATTGAAAAAAATTCAGCCACCGAGGAGAGTTGTTCACAAACATACTATATGCTTTGTATTTTTATAACAATTTTAAACGTAATAATTATTTATAAATGTCATGTAAATTGTTCGACAGGGAAAAATTAGATATATTCTTGCGAAAAATAAATGACAACATTAAATGAAGTTTCTCTCGAAACATGTACAAACTTAAATTGCAACTAACTTCCCAACTGAAATGAAAAGTCGATGAAAAGTAACCTCGGAAAGAGACTTTTCAGCTATAACCTGGTGTTCAATAGTGAAAGTTCAATTTATTTTAGTTTAGTCAATATTTAGTGTGTTAAGGCACACAGCATTAGTTCGTACTTTTTATTGCTCTTGAGTCGATACTGTACCATTTCTTTAGCTTAGAAAATAGGGCGCATTGAATTCAATTTTAAATAATATTTATGAAAATAAATTAATATACATATCATATATGTATCAATGATTCTAGTCTTGTCAAGTTCGGGTATATTGGGTTTATCCTCTTAGTGATTTAATCGTTTTCACACGAACTGTTTAGTACAATTTTCAAAATTCTTTTATAGGGTATAACGGTATTAGTTCGCAATCGGTTTTGCGTTTTTTTTTTTTGCTAAATGGAGTTTTGTGTCACCAAATGCTGCATTATGAACATAAAGACTTTCTTGAGATTTTATTATACGAATAAAGTTTATTGTGCACTTTTTTACATTGAATTTTCATTCTACCAGTGATCAACAGAAGGACTTAATGCTGGACATTTACCATTTACAAAATTATATAAAACTAATTAATAATAATAAAATTAAATACGCATACACTTGCACAAAAGACCACTTACGCATGAAAAACAAGTCCGGAGCACTACCAAATTACCCCACACATTGAACAGATTTTTGACGAAAGAGCTAAAGATTTGTTCATCAAATAGCATCTATACACGACAGAAAAACCTCGCATAAAACAATTAAAACTGACCATTTCTGGAAAAACGTTTGTATGTATGTACATATACCTGTGTTTATATAAGGATGCCTTCGTTTAGTTAACTAAAATCCTTCGGCAGCATCATATTATTGTGGTCGTGGGAGTTATTAGGAGGCACTATCTCATAGGTAAACTCATGCGAGCAGACTACGTGTCTCCTCATATGATTAATATCGCAGCTGCAAAGCTGAGTAGGAGGGGCAAACAGTACTGCATCTACTTTGTACGACTCTGTCTAACGCAAAGCAGAATGAAGTTTATGGGAGCCTCCCAGCTGGGCGGCCTGACTAGCGGAATTGACGTCGGAGCTATTCAACGCTTCGCGGAAAGGCCAGGGTGGTTCAATTAGTAGGGGAGATCAAATTTTAAATGTGGTATAGGTAGGTACCAGTTCTTGTTCTTGAGATAGGGATACTATTATGGGGTTACTCGATGAAGTAGTTAAAAACAGCAATAGTCTCTGAACTGAACTAATTCTATAGTAAGTAAAAGAGATTTAAAATTCAATAAACAAATTAAATTAGAATTTTCTCCGCAGAATTCTGAAATATTGATGATTAAATATTAATTTTGGTGTATAATTATAGTTAACATAGTTGAATATTCGCGTGCATTAATAAAATTACAATTGCATCAATTTTAATAGGAATTTTTTACAATTTATTCATAAAAAAATTACAATTTTTCAATTTCTATTACCTAATATGCAAATATTAAAATCAGCGTTTGATAATTCTTATCTCCATCTCTCGTTCATATGTAAACGATCAATTCAATATCGATATCAATGAGCATAGGTACAATGATTGTCGATATGATTGTGAAATCTCATAACAGAGTTGGATACACAGGGTACAATCACTAAAAATTAAAAATGCAATAATTGCGCACAAAGGTTTTTCATTAATTTTGGTATTATGTGCAATATCTCGTTTTCATCTCTCGTTCATATTTTTATAATATTTGTATTCATGATCGTATCATGGGCACAATACGTGGTTGTACGTTTAAACGCAGCGGGTGAAACCACTTCAGCCCCGTTCAATTATTTTTACATCGTACTTTTTTCCTGATATCTAAATTCGTTCAAATTATAATGTTGTCAATATCAATCTCAGGCTATCAATAATATTGTACATTTGTTCAATATTAAATTTTGGTTTTCATCAAAATATTTTGAGTGTTGACAATATGATTTTCTTTGCTCACAGGATCAATAATATGAACAGGGGTTGCTCTACAGTGGAGATGACCTCGGAAATCTTGGACCTGGATTTCTTCTTGGGCCGCAGTTAAAGAACGCTGTTTTGGATTTCCAAGCGGTCAATAACCGATTGTGTAAGCTTCGCTTGCGCATTAAGTTAGCCAACCTGTCGAAAATTTGTGTACATGCGAACACAGAATTCAGCCAGCCCCAAGATAAAGACTTTACAATGACTTAGACGATCCATACCCGAACACGATGTTAGAATGGTAATTGGGGCCTTTAATGCTAGAGCTGGTAGAAATCAGGCCAACTTGTGTGAAAACATAGGTCCGTACTCCCAACACGAAACTGCGACCGATAATGGTGAGAGAATGATGTAATTTGCAATTGCTCATGATCTTAAAGTATAGCAAGCACGTTCTTCCCTCACAAACAGATACATCTAGCGACATAGACACATCCTCGCGGAACCAAATTGACCATGTGTTAGTTTCTAAAGGACGGGCTTGTGTTGTGCAGGATGTGAGAACTTATCGGTCAGTAACCAAATACGTAGGCAGCGAAAGTCATTTGGTCGCTGGAAAGCTACGATGGAAGTTTTCGTACAAGTCTGGGAACACAGCGAAACGCATGGTACGTTTCAACTGTGAAAGTATGATAAATGAAGATCAAAAGAAACGATATCAGGATCTTGTCAGCGACAATATTGATGAAGCTAATTATCAGTCTGACTGTGTGAACTCTGTCTGGGAGGCACTGAAAACTTCGGTTGTCAGTGCTGCTCAACAGACTTTAGGTATAGTGAAAGTCAGACCCAAGAATGATTGCTTTGATGACGAGTGTCGTCTTGCAGTTGAGCAACAAAATATAGCCCATACTGAAGTGCAACAACGTCTCACAATCGCGAGGGAAAACCAGGCTGCTCTTGCAAGAAAGGCAGCTAAGCGGATCTGTAGACGGAAGAAGCGAGAATGGTGGAAGCCCGAGGTTCTGAAAGTACAAGAATTCGGCAAAGAGCGCAGTTCACGTAATTTGTTTAAATGAACTACTAGACTGCACCATACTTTCAGGCCTACGTCAACCGCCATTCGGGACCGGGAAGGAAACCTCTGTGTCAACATCGACGCAGTACTTGACGCATGGACGGGACACTTTACTGACCTGCTTGATGTTCATCATGCGTCACAGACTGTTGTTGAGCCACCTCTAATACAGGCTGCGGAGAATTTCACTGAGGAGCCATCCCATGAGGAATTCACTAAAGCCATGCAGAGATTGAAACGAAACCGCTGACCTGGAGGGGACTGCATTAATTCGGAGCTCTTGATATTCGAAGGGGATACTTTGTGGAACTATCTTCTCGACCTTATTCTATTAGTATGGCGAACTGAAGTTATGCCTGGCGAATGGAAAGTGGCCGCGATATGCCCCATCTTCAAGAAGGGAGACCGCTTGAAGTGTGAGAATTATCGCGGTATAGCACAGCATACAAGTTACTGTCATACATTATATTGGATAGAATCACTCCTCTAGCTGAGGGCTTGCTTGGTGACTATCAAGAAGGATTTCGTCCGAATCGATCAGTCACTGATCTGGTCTTTTCGCTGCGAATGATTCTATCTAAATATTATGAGACATCCATCTCCTTACATCAGGAGTTCCTTGATTTCCGGCAGGCCTCTGACTCGATCAATCAAGAAAGTTTGTGATCTGCCCTGGAATACCTAGGAATGCGAAAATTAGTACGACTATGTAGGATGACAGTGACGCAGTCTCAATGCTGTGTTAAAGTTGAGAACAGGAAGTCGGCAATTTTTGCAGTTAACTCCGGTGGTCGGCAGGGAGATGCTCTGTCACCGGTACTCTTCAATCTCATGTACATCTTTCATAAAACTGAAGCACCTCAGCATAACATCTTATATCGCCAGTCCCATCAGGTGCTTGCATATGCAGATGACATATGCGTGATTGGACTAAATAGCAACGGAGTGAAAGAAATACTTGATCCGCTTGTAGAGTTTTCAACTTCAGTTGGACTTCAGATCAATGAGTCCAAAACGAAATACCTGATCTCTGGTTTTAGGGACAATGTAACACCAGATTTTAGTAGTGGCCACCACACGTTTGAGGGAGTGAGGAGGTTCAAATGTTTGGATTCTCTTATTACTCACGATAAGAGTGTGGGTGAGGATATTAAAGTGCGGCTGGCAGTCGTTCTTTGTATCCTCTAAGGCCACTGCTAAAATCTAAACACTTATCAAGTGCCGTGCAGCAGAAGCTTTACAAAGCGTTGATCAGGCCCGTTGTTATGTTTGGATGTGAAAGTTGGGCGCTGACGGATGAGTACGAGAGATGGCTCCTTACATTTGAGAGAAGAATCATGCGTGTGATTTACGGCCCAAAACGCGAAGTAGGTGGTACATACCGAGCTCTGTACAAAATCGAGATGAGAGATCTGATGATGATCCCCGATATTGTAAATGAAGTAAGATCTCAGCTAGTACGCTGGCTCGGTCACGTTCTGCATGCTGATCCGGAACGAATTGTGTGATCTCTGAAAGGAGAGCAACCATATGGTATAGGCGCAGAGGTCGTTGCAGGCGACGATGGCTCCACGATGTAGAGAACGACTTGGCCTCTTCAGATTGTCTTAGTCAGTATGAAGACCATGCTCAGGATCGAAACCGTTGGAGCCAAATAGTTGACTCAGTAAGGGGCCATTAATGGCCTTTAAAAACTGTTTATTATGATTATTATACATATTTTCATTAACTATTATCGAAATCAAATCAAATTTAATTTTTTTTTTCGGTGTACTCGATAAAAACATGTTTTTATCGAGTCGATGTACTAAAATTTTTAATTTAATTTTATTTCGATAATAGTGAATTAAAATATTTAGTTTAATCATAGAACACAACATTTTCATCAAAATAATACGAAAAAGAATAAGTGATATATTAATAAACATATTGTGTTCTCGTTTTTGCTCCGTAGCCACAAAACTCATATACAATTAATGGTTTGGATACTTCGAATGCCATCTTAATATATGAAAGTTACTATTCTTCTCAATCCTTATTCTATGGTTTAATATTAAATGTATTTTATTTATAGATAAAAAATTAAATTCATTTAAATTTTATTGAATAAACGAAAAAATTCTTATCCAATATTCGAACTCGAAAATTTTTGAATAAGAAAACACGACTTATGTAAGCATTACGAGATATGAGTTTTTCGAAATTACAACCAAACGCGATTATGTATAAGACATTTAGAGTTTTCCTAATTGCGACATGTTGTTGTTTCAAATAAAAATATTCTAATTTCAAATAAAATTATTCTAATTTTATTTTTTGGATTTTATTTGAAATTCAATTCTATTTGTTTAAAACACAAACAATGTCGATTTAAAAGACAAAAACGATTCTGTCGAACGCTATAATTTTAAAATTGGAATATAAATTACAAAATAAAAAAATAAACAACAACAAAGTATGTGTACGAAAATGAAGCAATCGTGCTACACGTTTTATCAAAAAATATGCTGGTCGTATTTGCATACATAATCACGTTATGTCACAATCTTACGAGTTCTCGTAATTCGGAGCTCTTAATACGAGATACACAATCGACCCCCAGTACCGGAAATTTTGGCAATAACATTGATCATCTGAGGACCCCTTAACGGTAATTTTTTTATATTTTATTAAATAAAGCGGTATCATTAATATATCTTTACTAATATGTGTATTTTGACTTCCAAGAATAGTACACGGATAAATCGAAGGAATTTTAAATTTTAACGCCCTTTTTTAACATATTGTCGTTTTATATTGTCGAAGAAAACTGACCCGATCATTTACATTTGAAGCCATCTACTCATTTTTAACAAAATATTAAAATTTCATGAAAATATTAGAATATATTTTTAACGTTATTTATATCTAACTTTGAATTTATGTATTTAAATTGTTTTATGAATAATTTCAATTTTTAACAAAACTCCCGGTCCTCACAAGGTGTCATTTAAACAGAATTTTAAAAAAATCTAAACTTTTAACTGTAGCTACTAAATGTATTAAACTACATTAATTATAAAGAAATAAACAACAATATTCATTGAAATAAGTATTTTATTGTAATCGTTTAGTTATAAAATATCTAATAGATGAAATCAAGTTTTACTCCAACATCGATTCAAACACATTTTCATGGAACGCTGATTGCTGAATCGAAGGAAAATTACTTAACTCATAAATTTACTTTCAATTTATTTTCGTTTTTCTAATAACTGCCTTAATCCATATAACCGTGGTGCTAGCCAATTCAGCATTCATTGGAAATAAATTTTAATTCAAAATAAAAATAGCAATTAGCAAGATAAAGAAAGGTTATCGATGAAAAAAAAATATCCAACGACTTATTATTATTGTTATTTGCTTATTTAGTTTCATTACTCGATTACACCACTGAAATACACAAATACTAATAATTGATAGAAGATTATATTTAAATTTAAGAACTTCGTTTCCTTGACTAAATTACACAATATTACTAAACTTATTATCTACATATATACGAGTATAATACATAATAATATATTGAAATCGTTGAGTTATTGTTTAAGTAAACATGTATTAATTCGCTGTGATGATTGATAATTGACGTTACAAACGGACGAAAGTCCCACCGACCAGTAAATAATATTTTAATTTTTTTTAAATAAATTAATGGTATTATAATTTGTATTAAATATAAAATAACGGTCGTTGAAGACAATCATCCGGCCGCACCATCGATTCTTAATACATATTGTAATCCTTATTTTTGAACTTTTAACGGTTATTAATTTTTTGTTTTTGGTTTTAATTCACTTTGCACAATTAATAAGAAGTACACCATTTATTAAACGATTATTATATTACACGAGGTTATCTTTTATTTGACTTGACGCCATTTTATCAAATATATATATACATATATTATGTAGATATTGTGGTTGAATTATAATTAAATTAAATTAGAAGTGGTTTGTTATATTTTTTATTACTTAAGAATTACGATATACATAAATATATATGTATATACATACATACAATGATACATATATATGTATATATATATATATATATATATATATATATATATATATATATATATATATATATATATATATATATATATATATATATATACATAAATATATATATATATATATATATACATATATATATATATATATATATATATATATATATATATATATATATATATATATATATATATATATATATATATACATATATATATTATATATATATATATATATATATATATATATATATATATATATGTATATATATATATATATATGTACATATATAAATCCCATATGTATACATATAGCTAAAATAATTTTGTCTCTTGACATTTAGAAAATAATTTGTAAAATACAAAAAAATTCTTTACTGCATAGTATAAATTGTCATAATACATTCTTAAATTCTTAAACATTACGTCATTGTGCTAACTATATAACATTAATTAAACTAAACTGAATTTTTTTTGAAGTCATACTCCATGATACAGTTCAATTTAAAACTAACTTTAGTAAAAATAATGTATATAATACATAAATTACGCGATTTTTTTTCAAAATACACGAACATGAAATACTTTAATCGAAATAATAAATTCAACCTCAACAAAAAGAGATAAAAGTACGATATATTATTTTATGTTGTTATGTGAAAGGGAAAAAGAGACAGCAATTTATTAAATTAAAATACCTTTGCGACATTTTTTATAATATTCTCTTCTGTTTGTATAGTAATGTTCATATTGAGAAACTTTAGTTTTACTATGCATATAACCTCAATAATTTTTTGATTGCGGTATGCAGTAATGTCACATACATATTGCAGGTTTTTCCAAATGGTTTGGTAGGATTTTTAAATTTTATAGTATACATTATTAAATATTTTGCAAATTAAATTTTTGATTGTTCTGTTCAATTTTTAACTCTTTTAAAAAATAAACACTTTAATGTTACTAAGAAAAACCGCCTCCAAAACCGCAACTACAATCGTTCTCCTACCCAAAAATAAATGTATTTTGTCTTTAATAAATCCTCCTACACGGAATACGCTAATATCATCACAGAAACAGGCAATATAGGCAAATATATGAAATTTCATTACTAATCTGCCTCTTTATCTATATAAAGACAAAACCAATTAAACCCAATAATATTGTATGTAACAGTATTTTGAGGTCACATTAAATCACTATACATCTGCAAAAATTTTAATTTTTAAGGTGTGATCATGATATCATGATATTAAATATACCACGTGCTTGTTACAAAAGAATAGAATTTTTTTTTGTAAGTTGGTAGCAAATTTAGTTATTTAATTTTTTTTCGTTTCGTTTTAACAATATTGCGGTTCTGAATAATAAAACAGCTGTGCCAAATAAAAGATAATTTTATATTTGAGTGTATTTGTAGTAATCCAATTAGCATTGAAATTATGTATTATAGAAAAAAAACATTCTATATACATAGTCACTTTAAATATGTTATATATATATATTCTTTGTTTTTCTTTTAATTTATAATTTTATTTATCATCACTTATATACATTTTTTTAAAAACACAAAAATACAGTTCAGTGTCTATTTTTAAAACAAAATTCTTAAAAAAAAACTATACACCGGAAGTACATATGTGTGTATATATATATATATATATATATATATATATATATATATATATTTATATATATACATATATATATATATATATATATATATATATATATATATATATATATATATATATATATATATATATATATATATATATATATATATATATATATATATATACATATATACATATATACATATATACATATATACATATATACATATATACATATATACATATATACATATATATTTATATATATATATATATATATATATATATATATATATATATATATATATATATATATATATATATATATATATATATATATATATATTATATATATATATATATATATATATATATATATATATATATATATATATATATAACACATGAAAGTCCAAAGTTTAAAAATAAAATATTACATTTTTGTTTATTTTATTTAATAATATTCTCAAATAAATTTTCAACCGTATGATCCAATCGCTACAACCGCGATACACTAACTAATTCAAGTTAAATTCTCGAAACAATGTTCGGAGGAAAAAATAATTTAATATTATTTTTCTTTCATTTATATTTAAGACGAAAGAGTAAGAGAACATTATAGAACGCAACGCAGTTAACAATACAACTAAAATAATAATAATAAAATTAAAAAAAAACTTTTATAATATAATTATATTATAATATTTACATTCATACAAGCACATATTATGATATTCTATATTTTATCATACATGTACATGTATTTGTTATTTACACCAACATATGTTGGATAAAAAAGTTCGTCGCATTACTACACCACGCTAGGGTACTGAATAAAAATGCTTTTTCTTTCCTAAAAGCTTTCTTTTGGTTAGTCTTTGGTGGTCTTAAGTGAGTTTTTCTTTGATTTTTAGATGTTTTATATTTTTGGAAAGGTAATTTTTATTTGTAAATTTTTATGTTATAGTAAGTTTGTCTATTTTGTTTTACATATTGGTTCTACCATAACTTTAATGATTTTGCTGTTTTGCATAATATTTCCATAAATGAAGATGGAAATGATTTCAAATTTGGCGTATCAACGTTTTACGCGAATATTGAGTATAGGTAATGTGGAAACGGCAGTAATTCTGGCGTCTTAAATTGTGGTATAGGCATATATTAATAAAATATTATAATATATTAGTAATATTATAGGTTTTGCAATTTGTATTAGGTGATAAGAACTATTTTATTGCGTAGTCAAAATTTTAATGTTTTTTGTTAAATATTTTTGCAAAATAAATTCAAAGAGTGCTAAAATTAAATATGTAAGTGCGCTTTTTAAAATTACTATGGAAATAAATAAACATTTAACTGTGTATATGCGGTTTAATGCCAGTATAACTGCATAATGTACATAAATAAATTATGAAGCAACATGAAATATACCTGCAAAATCGGATGAAAGGTGGTACTTGAAAATGTAGTATCAAAATAAAATAAACTTAATGGAAAAAAATGTCATCTCGTATAGTTGAACCACGTATCTGTTTGTCTTAAATGCAATATTCAAAGTAGTTTTTTGTGATACGCAATCATAAAGAACCTATAACCAATGTTTGCTAATAACGTTTACATGCTGTCGTGTTTTTGCTGTCGGCGTTCTTTATTAAGATATTCAGAAATATGTAATTCAAAATACATATTTTTTTCTCTTTAGGTCATGTTAATGTATATTTAAATTAGAACTTTTTATAAGGTCTTGCGTAAGCCAACCATATTAACCATGTATAATGAAAGTATTTTTTTGAGGTGATAAATTCAGACAATTCTAAATTTGTGGTGAAAAAGTCGATTGCGAAGTCAAAAATATAAAAATATATATATATATAGGTATATATAAATATATATATATATATATATATATATATATATATATATATATATATATATATATATATATATATATATATAAATATATATTATATATATATACATATACATATATATATATATATATATATATATATATATATATATATATATATATATATATATATATATATATATATATATATATATATATATATATATATATATTTATATATATATATATATATATACATATATATAATATTGAAAAAGATACTCGATATCCAATTAAGGGGCTCCACACAAGTTCATCATAATATTATATATAACTTCTTCAACGAACTCTATTAAGAATACTGTCATAGAATCAAATCTTGTTAAGGTAAAAAATTTATAAACTATAACTTCGTGCATAATGAATATGATACACATACAAAAACAACAACAGGAAAAACAACTTCAAACCTAAAGAGATAGCACCTCCACCAATCAATATTATTGGGATAACCGATAATGACTTCGATAATGGAGTCGATTACAAATAAAGATTGAGTCATAAAATACTAACAATTGCCACCTGGAATGCGAATGGGCTGATGCAATATATTCCAGACCCAGAAATCTTTCTAAATACACAAAAAATAGATATATGTTTACTATGAGAAACCCATTTTGCAAAAACAGTATTTAATCATGCAAAACTACATGGATACTTTTGTTACCACTCCATACACTCATCAAAGTATCCGCGAGAAGGGTCCACAATAATTCTAGACCATCATATCAAACACTATGCAATCTAGATAATAGAAGATAAATAAGTGCAAATAATCTACTTTTAATATATAATTAAATAACAATAAGAAATGCAGTATCTCCTTAATTTACTGTCGTTCACGATATAATTTAAATAAAAATGACTATATCGCGTTGTTCTGACTGCGTGAACTCTGTCTGGGGGGTACTGAAAACTTCGGTTGTCAGTGCTGCTCAACAGACTTTAGGTATAGTGAAAGTCAGACCCAAGAATGATTGGTTTGATGACGAGTGTCGTCTTGCAGTTGAGCAACAAAATATAGCCCATAATGAAGTGCAACAACGTCTCACAATCGCGAGGAAAAACAAGGCTGCTCTTGCAAGAAGGGCAGCTAAGCGGATTTGTAGACGGAAGAAGCGAGAATGGTGGAAGGCCGAGGTTCTGAAAGTACAACAACTCAGTAATGAGCGCAGTTCGCGTAATCTCTTTAAAGGAATTACTGGACTGAACCATACTTTCAGGCCTACGTCAACCGCCATTCGGGACCGGGATGGAAACCTCTGTGTCAACATCGACGCAGTACTTGACGCATGGAGTGGACACTTTACTGACCTGCTTGATGTCCATCATGCGTCACAGACTGTTGTTGAGCCACCTCTAATACAGACTGCGGAGATTTGCACTGAGGAGCCATCCCATGAGGAATTCACTAAAGCCATGCAGAGATTGAAACGAAACCGTGCACCTGGAGTGGACTGCATTAATTCGGAGCTCTTGATATTCGGAGGGGATACTTTGTTGAACTGTCTTTTCGACCTTATTCGATTAGTATGGCGAACCGAAGTTATGCCTGACGAATGGAAAGTGGCCGCGATATGCCCCATCTTCAAGAAGGGAGACCGCTTGAAGTGTGAGAATTATCGCGGTATAGCTCTCCTTTGCACAGCTTACAAGTTACTGTCATACATTGTATTGGATAGAATCACTCCTCTGGCGGAGGGCTTGGTTGGTGACTATCAAGGAGGATTTCGTCCGAATCGATCAGTCACCGATCAGGTCTTTTCGCTGCGGATGATTCTATCTAAATATTATGAGACATCCATCCCCGTACATCAGGTGTTCCTGGATTTCCGGCAGGCCTATGACTCGATCAATCGAGAGAGTCTATGGTCTGCCCTGGAATACCTAGGAATGCCAACAAAACTGGTACGACTATGTAGGATGACAGTGACGCAGTCTCAATGCTGTGTTAAAGTTGAGAACAGGCTATCGACAAGTTTTGTAGTTAACTCGGGTGTTCGGCAGGGAGATGCTCTGTCCCCGATACTCTTTAATCTCATGTTGGAGTACATCTTTCGTAAAACTGAAACACCGCAGCGTAACATCTTATATCGCCAGTCCAATCAGGTGCTTGCATATGCAGATGACATATGCGTGATTGGACTGAATAGCAACGGAGTGAAAGAAATACTTGATCCGCTTGTAGAGTTTTCAGCTTCTGTTGGACTTCAGATCAATGAGTCCAAAACGAAATACCTGATCTCTGGTTTTAGGGACAGTGGCACACCAGATTTTAGTAGTGGCCACCACACGTTTGAGGGAGTGAGGAGGTTCAAATATTTGGGTTCTCTTATCACTCACGATAACAGTGTGGGTGAGGATATTAAAGTGCGGCTGGCAGCTGGCAGTCGTTCTCTGTATCCTCTAAGGCCACTGCTAAAATCTAAACACTTATCAAGTGCCGTGAAGCTGAAGCTTTACAAAGCGTTGATCAGGCCCGTTGTTATGTTTGGATGTGAAAGTTGGGCGCTGACGGATGAATACGAGAGATGGCTCCTAACATTTGAGAGAAGAGTCATGCGTGTGATCTACGGCCCAAAACGCGAAATAGATGGTACCTACCGAGCTCTGTACAATATCGAGATCAGAGATCTGATGAAGATCCCCGATATTGTACATGAAATAAGATCTCAGCGAGTACGCTGGCTCGGTCACGTTCTGCGTGCTGATCCGGAACGAATTGTGCAGCGATCTCTGAAAGGAGAGCCACCATATGGTAGGCGCAGAGGTCGTTGCCGGCGACGATGGCTCCACGATGTAGAGAACGACTTGGCCTCTTCAGATTGTCTTAGACAGTATGAAGACCATGCTCAGGATCGAAACCGTTGGAGCCGGGTTGTTGACTCAGTAAGGGGCCAGTAATGGCCTTTAATACTGTTTATTATTATATCGCGTTGTTCAAATCACCAGGACCCAACTTTATCATTGGTGCCGATTAACGCCCAAAATATCTACTGTGGTTTAAGACGCACAAAAGGGAAAGAGCTATTTAAAGCAAGACGAATATTCAGTTATGGTTTTCATTCCGGGAGGATACCAACATACTGGCATGTGGACACAAATAAAATACCAGATCTTATAGACTTCTACATTACTAAGGAAATACCGGAATATCCATAAATTACATACCTCTAGATGGACTATCGTCGGATCACTCACCTGTCATCATGACTCTCAGTGCAACGATTGTTAATAAGAAAACCGGCCCAGGTTAACAAACAAAAAAACTAATTGGGAACAATAGCCATACGGAAATATTCAAAAATAGAAGCTATCCACTGGAAGTCAGAGAATTAGTCAAAGAAAGACTAAAAGCACGAAGAATCGAACTCCATAAAGCAAGAGGCTACTTAATCATCTGTACAATAAATTGAAATGTTTAATCACGCAAGTTAAAAACATAAACAATTAACAGTTACCTAAGGAGCTTTACTAGCCAAAAAGACACCGATTACTCTCTTTGGAAAGCGACAAAAGTATTGAAACTACTTAAAATGCAAATATGTACATCCAATCAAAAAT
The DNA here is from genome assembly GCA_951394425.1 of Tipula unca. Taxonomy (NCBI): domain Eukaryota; kingdom Metazoa; phylum Arthropoda; class Insecta; order Diptera; family Tipulidae; genus Tipula; species Tipula unca. Next base: position 100,873,525 of record OX596380.1, read on the forward strand.
GACGATTGAACCTGGACTAGAAATAACAAACAAAAAACTGCCTTGTTTGCAGCACATAATGAAGATACTTTTCAACCCCTACCTCAGCAAACAGCGGATGAAAATATAACACAAGTATTTAAAGTGGAAGAACACTAATTCACAATATGAAATCAATAATATCCTAAGTACACAAAAATCGCCAGGGTATGACTTAATTACATAACGAATAATTGAGGCACTAACTGAAAGAGGTTTACGAAAACTACTTCATATTATCAACGCAGTGTTCGGACTGAAACATGTCGACAGAAAATCGTGTAGTCCGATTTCGTTGCTCCCAACAATATCAAAAATATTTAAAAAACAACCGCGAAGAGACTCAAACCAATAATATGTAGAAAAAAGAAATCTTATTCCTATTTAATAATTTGGTTTTAGAGAAAATCACTCACCTATAGAGGAAGTGCACAGAATTACAAACAAAACACTTGAAAACAAAAATATATGCTCTAGTATCTTCTTGGATGTAGCTCAAGCATTTGACAAGGTATGGATTATAATATAAACTACATCGAGAGCTACCGAGGCAGTTTTATTGGATCTTAAAATCTCACATCGAGTATAATAAAGGGTTTTCACACCAAATAAGTGAGACCAAAATTTTTCGTTTATTTGAACGGTTACATTATGCCATTATGAATGGAAAATAACATCATTCAAATGACTTCTCCGTACGTAGTGCATTCTGTGAGCCCAATTTATCATCACTTTTTCAAATAAATTTGGCGGTATTTCATCAATAGTACGTACAATGTTGATTTTTAATTGGTCAATTGTTGTTGGATTATCAGCATAAACTTGTGACTTAACATATCCCAAATCACAAGATGTTAAATCACACGACCTGGGACGATAATTATCTGGACCAAATCTTGAGATAATTTCATCACCAAATTTTGTTTTCAATAAATCGATTGTTAAGGTGGCTGTGTGGCAGGTGGCACCGTCTTGTTGAAACCACATATCTTCCAGTGTTCTCAGCAACAGCAGGAAAGAAAATCATTTAACATTGTTCTGTATCGTTCTCCATTGACTGTTACTCTTCGACCATTTTCTTCAAAGAAATATAGACCAATCACTCCAGCAGCATGAATTGCACACCAGACAGTGACTTTATCTGGATGTAATGGTGTTTAAACAGTTTCCTGTTGATTTTCATTACTCCAAATTCTGCAATTCTGTCTGTTTACATAACCATTTAACCAAAAATGAGCTTCACAAGGAAATGAGCTTCACTGAATAAAAAATGTCGATAAAAATGTTCATCATTTTCAAGTTGTTCAAGAGCAAAACCAGAAAATAAACGGAGTTTTATGGTGGTCTAATGACTTCAGTTCTTGAACCAATTGAATTTTGTAAGGATGTAAACCCAAATCTTTTCTTAAACTTCTCCATGTTGTTTGAGAAAGATTTAATTGTTGAGAACGACGTGGAACCGATAAATTTGGATTTTCTCTTACACTTGCTGCTACCAAATCAATATTCTCTTGTGTGCGTGCATTTCTTTGTCGTACTGGTAAAACAAAATTTCAGCAGGAATACCACAAGGTAACGTTCTGGGACCAATTCTATATCTTCTATGCACTAGCGATCCACCAACAACTTGCAACTGGATAAAAAATGGCAAATAGGCTCAATGAGACGAAATCAATGCATGTACGTTTTATCAATCGAAGAGTTAACTGGGTACCAGTTACATACACAACAAATTCCCTATGCAAATATGGCTCATAGGAAAGAACTCTCACTTAATTCTACATAATAAATTACTTTAATATCGGCAAATACTAAAACCTATATAGACCTACGACATTCAGCTTTGGGGTTGTGCTAAAAAACAAATGTAAAAATAATACAAGCATTCCAAAATAAAGTCGTACGTGACCCCATGATACATAATGACAACCTTCATATAGGGACCTAAAGATAGAATACGTCAGGGAAATAAAAAATCATGCGAAGAAATACACACATCATCTAAGTCATCACCAAACTGCTGATGTACGTCATATGTTAAACAACCCAAGCCCAGCAAGATGCTTTTAAAGAAAGATATCACTAGAGCTCAAACGACGGTTAAATAAACTTCTATTCTCAAGAAGAATAGAAGGTTCACACTTAATGGGCCAATGGTCGCAGATTCAATACAAACCTTTTATTCGTATCATCTTCTATTCTTCTATAATTTACACACTTCTTCTTGCTATCAAACAACCTCTATCATAAAATGCTTAAAATAGAAAAAATTGAAATTTTTCCCGATTGTGTTTAAAATACAAATCTGTACCAATTATAAAATAAAAATTTAAATCATAATGAGAACTAAATACAAACCATATTTTCGATACATATGTATGAAATGTTTACGGACAAGGAAGCTATTAGGGTGAGGATTATAAAGTGCGACTGGCAGCTGGCATCCGTGCTTTGTATCCTCTAAGACCACTGCTAAAATCTAAACACCTATATCAAGTGCCGTGAAGCTGAAGATTTACAAAGCGTTGATCAGGCCCGTTGTTATGTTTGGATGTCAAAGTTGGGCACTGACGAAGATCCCCGATATTGTGCATGAAATAAGACCTCAGCGAGTATGCTGGCTCAGTCAAGTTCTGCATACTGATCCGGAACGGATTATGCAGCGATCTCTGAAAGGAGAGCCACTATATGGTAGGCGCAGAGGTCGTTGCAGGCGACGATGGCTCCACGATGTAGAGAATGATTTGGCTTCTTCTGGTTGTCTAGGACAGTATGAAGACCAAGCCTAGGATCGAAACCGTTGGAGCCAGATTGTTGACGCAGTAAGGGGCCAGTAATGGCCTTTAAACACTGTATTATTATTATTTATTAAAGCAACATGGTTTCTAATTTATCACAACCTAGCACTTCCCGTTGCACTGGTAATGTGACAAGATTAATAATACGAGTAAAAATACACCAAAATTTGGTTTCAAAATACATACGATTTAGAAAAATAGGAAAAAATTAGATAAAAATTTCAAATGTGTAAAAAATTTAATAAATATTTAAAAGGTGTACGCTTTATGAACAGATTTTATAATACTAATAAATATGGGATGCAAAAATATACGTTTTTATGATACATATCGAATCCTTGTTTTTCTTGTGACTCGCTCGTTTGTTTTTCGTGTGATAATAAATTGCTGGCATTTGAATGAAGAACAGGAGATTTCATTGAATCGGTGCTATCAAAAATAATAAAATAAAACATAATAGGTGGACAGTTCTTTATAATTTGAGATTCTAGTACTCTGGCAGAATTAATCAAAATTAAGAAGTGGACTTGTGTAAACTGTAAACTGTTAATAAAATTAAAATTAATTAGAACAATCGATCTAAATTTAATAAATTTAAATAATTTAATAAATTTTTTCGGCTTCGGCTAGGATTGGAAACAACAAAATGCATTTATTGCGATTCAATAATTTACACGATTGGCGACATCGATTCCATTTAAAAAAAGTAGATAATGGTGACAAACATAGGAAGGAAGTGATAATAGTGTTTCAGCGCTCCTACTCCCCTAGTGGCAGGTGTCTTTAAAGAACTGACTTTCTACTAACATTATACATTGCTCTTTTGAGTATTAGGATTATACCAAATACTCCAACTGTATCTTATATTATATATATTATAACTGGTAAATATAAAATATATACGTTTATATAACACACTCTGATATTATAACACCGTGGTTAAGCTGCGACGTTTGGGTCGGGAGGTTGTAAGCAATCATTTTGATCCGATTCCAATGTTAAGCTTTGGTCGTGCACTGTATGGTGCTTGCAGTGTTTTTTCCAGTTTTCTTTGGTCATACACGTCCCACCGTTTATTTTTCCACTGGTTCTTTGTATTGTTTTGTTCTAATATTAATAAAATTAATTAGTTGGGTGGAAATCCAAATTTTCAAAATTAGATTTTTCTACATAAAATCGCAGAACTGAAAATAATGTTCAAATTCCAGAATTTATTGAACATGAACATTTATTTTTTGGAAGTTAATCATTTACTTGAAAATTGAACATTTCCCATTATCAATTACAATTCTATTATATAGTATTATACTATGAAGCTAATATCATCGAATTCTAAATACTGATAAAATAAGTTTAAATTTTGAATGTCAAAGTTCGATGCTTTTTATCAGCTTTATTTTCAGAAAATGGTTGTCAATGTTGAAATTCGGGAATCGATGAACTCTCTACTTGAGCTTGCAATACCAGTATATCGAACGAATTTTTTAATACCGATTTTAGTTGTCCCAAACATTTCGTTAAGGTCTAATTATAGTACATAAAATTTTTTATTTTGTGAGACCGCACACATTTTGAATATAAGCACAAATTTAACGCAAATGACAATAAACGGTGTCACATTTTATCCTGATAATGTTAAGCTGATCAACAGACCACGCTATATATTCAGATCCATGCAACACACATGTTTTTTGTTCAAAATTGATTTTTAAATTTTGAGAAGTCCTTGTGGCACTGGAAAAAAATTCCATATCCAAATGAGAGCCCTTGTTTGTTCTATACTTTACAAAAATATATATTATTGTATCGTAACTTATTCTAGAAGTTCGCTTGTTATAGAGGCAAATTGAAGAAATGTGTATCACTTGAAAAAATAAATGAACCCTACAAACTATTTCACAACTTTAAAAATATTATTGATTTCCCTATTCGATTCGAGCCTAAAATCAGTAATACCGGAAGCTACTGAGGAATTTGGGCCAATTTTTTCAGTACTGCATGGTTGAAATACAATTTCATCTTCTAAGTTCAGTTTAATTGTTACTCAAATAATTTTTTTTTTTTTTTTTCAATTTTATTTAAATATTTTAAATAAACAATTATTACAATCTAGTCACCTGGACTAATGAGCAATTTTATTCTAACTTAATTTACTATGTTATATTAATCTATGGCTTCTTCCCACTGGTGTTCCATAGTGTCTGATAAATTGAATTAAACCACATCGTTATTGTGGATTTTACATCAGCATTACGCTGTTTACACTAGCAATTACACCAGCTCAAAAGGTTTAGTTCGTTTGAGCCTGCGTACAATATCTGTGTTGTTTAACAGCTTAGTTGCCTCAGTGTTAACATGTTGTTCGAGCCTTTGCCTATGTCTCACTGCATTTTTTTGGATTTCCTTTGGAACAGTGTCCACTTTAAGGTCCCTATGGAGGTCTCTGTTTCTAACATACCATGGTGCATCAACGATGTTCCTTAATACTTTGTTTTGAAATCTTTGGATGATTTCCACGTTGCTCTGTTTGGTACAACCCCAAAGTTGGATACCATAAGTCCAAACCGGTTTTAATATTTGTTTATATAATAGAAGTTTGTTGTATGTTGATAGAGCGGAGCTCTATACATCTTTCTATATTTAAGCCCCAGTTCTTCACTTTTCGAATATGTTCGAGTCGTTTGTTTGTAAAATTGATGTGAACTGATTTAGTTTCGTTAAGTTTAATTCGCCATCTTTTGGTCCAGTTATGTATTTGAATAATAGCTAACTGTAAACTATGAGTTGATTCTTCGTTGCTATCTCCAACAGCTAAGATTGCCGTGTCATCAGCAAATGTCGCCACAGTGTTGTTTTCTAATACAGGGAGATCATTAGTGTACAATAGGTATAGGACAGGACCTAATACACTGCCCTGCGGTACTCCTGCCTTGATTTCTTTCAATTCAGAATAGGAATCGTCTAATTTTACTCTAAAGAATCTATCTTTCAAGTAATATTGTAGTGAATTGCATTGATAGTACAGTTCTTAACTTATAGTTAAGTCCTTCGTGCCAAACTTTATCAAAGGCCTGTGCAACGTCTAAAAATATCGTTGAGCAGACTTTTTTCTCCTCTAATGCTCTTTCAATAATATTAGTTATTCTGTGTACTTGATCTAATGTTGAGTGTTGGTTGCGAAAACCAAACTGATGATTTGGAATCAGGTTTTTCCTCTCAATTACCGGATTTAGTCTTTTTACTAATAACTTCTCAAAGAGTTTAGACATAACTGGTAATAGTGATATTGGCCTGTATGATCCAGTTTTGTGTGGTGGTTTCCCAGGTTTAGGAATCATAATTACTTCTGCAATTTTCCAAAGGCTGGGTACATATTTCAATCGAAAGGCGGCATTTATAATATTGGTGAGCTTTAATAATGCTTTCCTTGGTAGTTCTTTTAAAATTTCTGCTGTGATAAGGTCATAACCCGGCGCTTTTCTCGGATTCATGTTTGTTTTTATCTCATACATGACTTCTTTTGGTGTTGCTCGTAGGATTTGTTCACTTTCCTGTACAACCTCTCCAGTTATTATTTCGGCTTCCAATGATTGGTCATCATGTGGTTCAAATATTTTTTCCAGGTATTCAGCAAAATTTCGTACTTTAACGTACTTTACTCAAATAATTATCAAACTGTAATTATTCAAATTTATGTTTGATTTTAATTTTGATCAAATTTGGAAACAAGTTTGAAACGAATTAATCTCGTAGAGTGGACCATAAAACATCAGTCAGTTGACCTTCTAAACCTATCATCTGTTTACGTTATTTGATTGAAGTTTCGTGATATTTCATGTAGATTATGAAACGGTTATTTTCCATAGGTCAAGGTTTAAACTCCTGAAAACTAACAAAATATTGATTCTTTGTAAAGCTATAATCTCGAGTCAATGGAGGTTTTATACACATGTAACATGCAAACCCCTGCGGAAAGCAGATCAGGTGACAATTATTTTAACAACCCATATCGGGGCTTCTACATTAACTGACTAAATTCTATTACAATTGCTATAAATATGATTTAACAATCCTTGCGTACGTTGAATTCAATTCTACATATATGGTGACGATTATGACTGACGCTAAGCACAATCACAGAAGTATCGTCGTTGGTCCCGTGACTAGAGTCGCAGCTACAGAGCATCGATGGTTTTAACCTCACCAGGGCATTTGTTGATTTTATGACGGATATTTATTTGAATCGACGACCGAGGTCGATGCGGTGAGTTGAATAGGCAGAATGAACATTATCCAGTAAAACACCACAGTGTTTGAAAAGCAAGGGATGTGTCTAAAAACAATAGAGGGGAAATGAGCAAAGGCACGTCGAGAAGGAGAGAATGCAATTAATGTGCCAATTGCAATTATTACGTCACAGATTCCTCTCAAATTAATACATGCATACTTGGAAAATTTTCATGCAACGACGCAACATGGAAAGTTCGAGAGCTGCATTGAACGGGTATATAATATAAACGCAACCAGTTTGCAGAGTAAGATCAGTTTAAATTCAGCCAGTGATCAGTGAATGAGTGAGATATAGTAAAATAGGGAACTATTGTGATTATCAGGCGCTGAAAGTGCTGAAAAGTGTTGTACTTTATTCTCGAATGAATTGTGCAGTCAGTATTAATAAACAGTTCGAGTGTTTTATTGCAAAATCTTTTACGAATCTTTAGTAGAGCCCGAAATTCGTAAAAATATTACAAGGTACTTTTCAGTTTTTGAATTCATGAGGTTTAAGGAATCTAAAAATACTCAAATTTAAAATTCGATTTAGTCTTGATTTTGCATAATTTATTATGGAAGTATTATGGAAGTGAAATTTGGGTATCTGGTTATTTCCGTATACACTAGGTAAGGTAATCCAATTGATTTTTTGATGAATATTTTTTTAAATGCTGAATCATATTGTACGTCCTTATACGTATACTTTCATTTATTTCAACGTGTCTTATTCGGGAAATCACCAAAATACTGAAAAACCTAAATTTTTGGTTCTGTAGAAATTTATTTATTTTACATATTTATTTATATTATGAATTATTTCTATTTTGTTATTTAAATATCTCAACATTTTAAGTTTTGCTGTTAACAGTAAATATTTAAATTGTTTATTTAAAAAATAAAACTTTCAGAAAGTATAATAAAAAACAAACAAATGAACAAAAACTGGTAACTGGTTATCGCATTACGTGCAGCCATTGTCACGTTACGTAACGAAGGGTACTCATATGCAAAAATTGCTAAGAAACTCAAAAGTTCTAAGTCTACCGTGCAATACACACTACAGCGATTTATTAAACTGAGCACAACTAAACTTTGAAATAGGCGACCTCTATACGATCACCACTGTGAAAGAGGATGATTTTTCAGTTGTAATATTATATGCACTTAAAACAGGTATAATATAATCGATAGTTCTGTATTAACCCTAAAATATTAAAGATAATCGAGCATGAATTAATCGAAAATGCGGATAAAATTGAAATAATAGGTGTTATGAATTGCACCACTTCACTACCTTGAAAACTTATTCGTTATGCCATGCTTGAAAATATGTTTAACTTAAACTAGTAAGCAGATGATTCGATTTTTGGTGAGTTGGTTTGTCATATTTACTCAATCCGTTTGATTGAACTAAAGAGCCCACGGCATCTCTTCACTTCACATAATTATGCCGTAATCGTCAGATAACTGAAGAGGGCAGGACGAGAGGTTTCTCTTACAAAGCACTTCCCTTTTTAGACTAGATATCGGAAAAGTAAATTAAAATTAATTAAATTGAAACAAGAATTCTAGATCATTAACTTTTATTATTATTTATTTTTAATCACTTAATTTTGTTATTAAAGTATTGTATAACCTATCTTAAGTAACTAAACAAAATAATTTTTATTTTACAACAATAATTCAGTTCCATCGAAAGCACCAACTAATTTTCTGAATCGCTAATAGTATTTCTAACCTAGCAGACACATTTCTAGCTATGTAGTAAGAAGGATAACGTGGATAACAAATTAACAATTAAATTATTACGTAACATATTTATTAATTTGGGAATTCCGAATTGGTATTTAAAATTGTAAATCCTTTAAACCACGAGAACTTATCATTGATGGAAAGTTTTATTGCGGCGAAATAGTAGACCGCACTTCATAAAACAATCAGCAAATGCGTCAAATTTCGTAAATTCATTGTTGTACGCCATTCCATGTGTATAGCCATGTACTTTCCTCTTAGTGTTATTGAAAGGAGACCATTATTTCGCGTTGTAAGAAATTTCAATCTGTAAGATGTACATTTTGTACAGAAAATTGTTTAAGAGTTTCAACTCTAAACATTTTAAGGTCGTAAAACAAAATCTACACTATCATATAATCAACATACTCAAAATAAAATTTAATCAGTAGTGGCTTATGATAGACTCTACAATATTCAGCTAAATCCAAACAACATTCGAATTCCACAAAATTCAAAGATGAAAACACAAATTTCAACACAACCACAATTATTAAAAGGAAAGTGCACCAAACTTTGTAATCACAATTAGCCAAAGAGAATCAATTTAATATTGGAAGCTAGTGATTGAAAGAAGGGTAATACGCAGAATAGAAGTCAATGTTTAACCGCGTTTCTACGAAAATTACCATTATTACGGTAGTACATAATAATAATAATATTCCAACGTTTATATATAAAAAATATGCTAATTTTTTAGTAAAACCATTACGGAATATATACAACCTCTCGTTAACATCCGGAATATTCCCTGATACATGGAAAATATCTTAAGTTACACCTATATTTAAATCGAGAAAAAGAGAAGACATCACTTGTTATAGAGGGATAGCAACCACTTCAACCATAGCAAAATTATTCGAACAGGTTGTATGCAACAGCTTTAAAGGAATCCTAGCTCAACATATATCACTCAATCAGCTACTAACCTTGCTGAATTTACCAACAAAGTGATTAATGAAATTGAAAACCGCAACCAAGTCGACGTAGTGTTTACTGATTTTAGTAAAGCATTTGACTCCATCTGCCATCACAAGGCTCTAGAAAGTTTTTACAACTTTGGCTTTGCATCCAACTTCATTAAATGGTTCAACTCATATTAGTTAGTTGTACCGTCAGGAGTTCCTCAGGGTTCCCATATTGGACCATGGATTTTTCTCGTTTTCATAAATGTTATAACTGAAGTTATAAAATACTCTAATCTTCTCATGTTCGCAGATGATATAAAAATGTATCATACATTCAAAGATATACATGACACAAAAATATTACAAGAAGACATCGAGAGATTCAGTGAATGGTGCCACAAAAATTCTTTGCTATTGAATATTGACAAATGCAAAGTAATATCTTTTCATCGCAAGAGAAAATCAATTAACTTTGCTTACAGCGTTAATAATTCGGAACTGCAAAGAGTTAAAGAAATAATCAATCTAGGAGTCACATTCGCTGAAAATATGAGTTTTAACAACCACATTGACAAATGCATTGTTAAAGCAAATTCTATGTTTGGTTTTGTTAAGCGTTGGACTGGACAATTTACAAATTTGTCAACTTTATTTTCACTATATTTTGCGTATTTAAGATCCCAAGTTGAATACGCATCAGTAATTTGGAGCCCGTATTATGCTAACGACATCAAAAGGATTGAAAGCATTCAAAAGAAATTTATGAGCTTTATTTTAAAGAAAACTGACTGGGACTATGACCATAGCTTACGGTTTCATGAGAATATAGCCCGGCTACCACCATACCCGACAAGATGTTTAGAGTATACAATTTGTACTCTGGAAAATAGACGCTTATTTTTAGACTCAGCTTTCATCGGTAATATCCTGCTTGGCCATATTGATTCACCTTACATATTGGAAAATACAGCTATCCATGTTCCAATCAAATCGCTGCGAAACCGTCGATTTTTGGGGATAGTATACGCCACTCAACTAACTATGGTGACAATTGCCCAATTAATAGACTTGCAAAATCAAGCAACATCGCTGAAGAAAACGTTGACTTTCATCTCACAAAGGACTGCTTCAAAAGGAACTTGAAGAACTATTTTTTTTTAATTTTAAAACTTAGTTTCACTTTGTTTTTTGTAAAAAATATTATTTTCAAATCTATTTTTTTTTTTGACAACTTCTAATCTGAAGTATGTACTTAACTTTTAATTTTTAAAATTGTAAAATTTAAATTTTTTAATCTTATGTAATAATCAAAATTGAATTGATTATTTGTTTTGTATATGAATTGTAATGACTAAATCGATTTCTTTAATATAAATAAATAAATTAAATAAATAAATAAATAAAAAGTAAATAATGAAGTTAATGTTGTTGCAGATAGCCTGATTAAAAGGTTAGTCGACAATAGGAGTTCCATACAGTTCATCAATTCTAGTTAAGCATGTTGAGCTATATTTTTTCTGTTATCAATCGATTTCCAAACACGTTTTTTGAGCGTCTTAAGCGAATCAATACGATTTTCCGTAGGCCAAAAAGTCCATTGTCATAAAAGTAATGAGAAACACCGATTCTATATATTATCACGAGCCATTCGGCTGATTAACAGTCGGCAGATCGGAACTCGATATGGATAAATCGCCGCACTCAAAATTAAATTAGTTTCATCCAATAAGGCCCATATTGATTTCCGTGCCCAAAAAACATATAAACTCGTCGTAATAAATTAAATAAAAGCAACCCTCCCGCACTGTTAATTAGGTCAGCTGCAATAATCGGATTCGTCGTAGTTGCAGCATTGATAACTAACACAGCAACACTACTTTAAATGTATTTATATTTACGCTTTAAATTGTATGAATTTTAGTATGAATCAGTAGTACATACATAGCTTAACATTGAAATATATATAAATATCCAAGGCAGACAACTATTTTTTTTTGTATGTAAACGATAGAAAAAATGTAGTTTTTAAGTTTGGTTTATATAAGTGTAAAGTTAATTTATATATATATATATATATATATATATATATATATATATATATATATATATATATATATATATATATATACCTATATTCATATCTATATATATAGGTACATATATATATATATATATATATATATATATATATATATATATATGTTTTGTATCCGGGCTTTAACGCATATTTGGATTTCGTGGTCTCATATAATAGTACTGATTAAAATAACGCTTTTTTACGTTTCACAATCAAACTGTTGAGTGTATTAATTCATTATTAAATTATTCTGGTAAATAACCAAAAATAAATAACTATTATGAGAAAAATTGAAAATATAAGTATTTATTTATAAAATATTTTAATGCTTCATTTTTTCAATGTATTATACATTTGAAACATGTCTATGGATGATGACGAAAAATATTGTTAATTTAAATATAAACAAATTTTCAAAGATGTTAATTATTTTTTATTTATTTGCGTGGTTCGCTTTTAGATTGTAGTCGAAGGTGGCGCTTTAAAATAGGATTTAATAATGTTTGCGGCTCTCTGTCATTAATTGTTTTGTTTTTTTCGTGACATACTTTTTTTTTTTGATAATTGAACATCCACCTTGTTTGTTTAGTATATTTAAAAACAATTAATAGCTAGCCGTTTTAAAGCTATATAGTGTTAGTTTTTCATACATCCATGAACCGGTTTCTAAAACTATTACGAACAATCAAATATGGCTCTGTATAGTATATGTATAAGCTACCTTACATATAATTATGTACAGGCGACTACAAAATTAAACTAATCATATTCATTCAAATTGAACAAATTATTTTAACAATGGCACCGTTCAACAATTCAATCAGTTATCCATGATTACGTTATCATATGAAAAGAATCAGTATATTTTTCTATATGTATGCTATATGTATGTTCTTATAGTTAACTTTAGGTTAATTTCACTATATAGTTCTCTTTAGATTAACTATACTATATGACATACTATCTAGGATGTATATGTTTTCTTGTAACGATGTACCTACATATGTACAGTGGGACTTGTAATACCGGGCCAAAATATTAATATCGGTATTTTGTATAATATTAGTACAATACGGTGGTGTTTTTATAAGGAAATTCAAATTACTATATCTTATTATACCTATTATATCAATGTTGATGATGTTATCATATACCATGTAGTTGAAATGTGGCACACTCCGAGTTTTATATAAATCTGACATGCATATGCAAATCAAAAATATCTTTAGACTAAAAGTTATAGGAACTGTATTTCATAAGCAAAAATAAAATAGAAAATACAAATTTGAAAAAACTGTGTATGTATTGTTTATCAGAGCCTATATCAGGTCAAAGTAACCCAAAAACACTTTTAGATTTTGGACACCGTATTTCTGAACATCGGGAAAAATTTAGGAAATTCGCTTGGTATAAAATTTGAACATATACACGAAATTTGAATAAGATGAGGGTGTTCTTATACAAATTTCGTGTATATGTTCAAATTTTATTTCCTATAACTTTTCAAATACATAGTTGTGTTTTTCTGTTAGTCTAGATCCAAACAAACTCAAAAGTACTTTTAGTTTTTGATCACCGAATTTCTAAGCAACGGAAAAAATTTAGGAATTATGCTTGATATAAAATTTTAACATATATCACGAAATTTGTATAAGAAATATCCATCGCCCCTATTATTATTATTACAGTTTTTAAACGCCATTAATGACACCTTATTGTGTCAACAATTTGGCTCAAATGGTTTCCACTCTAAGCTTCTTAGATAATTTGAAGAAGCCAAGTCGTTCTTTGCACCATATATATGGTGGCTCTTTTTTCAGAGATCGCTGCACAATTCGTTCTGAAAAGGAAATAGAAAGTTTTTCCTTGTGACAGCTCACTTGAATGCCTCATTGAATATTATTGCATATCAACATTTTGAGATATTTTTTTTAAATTTAGCATGTCCGGTTTTCGAGTTGGTACTTTGGTAGTGAGTAGTAACTGACCTGGTTTCGCAAAGCTTTCCAACATTTCGATTATATATACCTGTGTATTAGGCAACAATTTTACAGGATCTCTAATGTGTACAGTGTAAACCATTTTGCCCATTGTGAAATAATTTGACATTCTACAAAACAGAAAGATGCACAATATAAGTAATCCTTTGGTGCGGTAGAGACAGACTATAATTTCGACAATAAAATGGGATAACATATATTCAATTGGGCGCCGAATCCTATAAATATCATAGCCGCCTTGATTTTTATGCAATTGTTATTATTATGTGACTTTTCTACTCAGTATAGGGTTTACCTGTTCATTATGAAACGTTACACGTTCGGAAGAACCACATAAGTATATTACAATAAATTTAAATTTATAATCAAAATTTGGGTTCAGTGTTACTCATATTTATCGTGCACTTCATCATATTTTGCATTTATAGATTTTTTTAAGTTTTATAAAATGAAATTACAATAAATAAGAAATTGGAGAGTTAAGGATTGCATCTCTTATTTATTTGGCTTCTTGTGTCGAATTGTTTATTGGTATTTCGGGGGGTTCTGATTCTACCTCGTTGTCTACGATAAAACTATTAATTTCATATTCCGCGGTATATCTACATTATAATGTCTATACACATGTTGTGCAAAACAATATGTATTTTCAATTTGTTTGGCCTTATCCGGTTTATAATGCATTTCCTTCGCTCTAAGCAAACATCGAAGCCTAGATTTTAATACTCCAATATTCCTTGCAGATGATTGGGCCTTATTAAATATTGCTTGTCGACTTTCTGGAGCAGCTATTTTAAAGGAAATTATCAAATATGATAACAACGAGATACCACCTGTGAAATATTTCAAAACACATGCATATAAATTTATAAAACAATTTAAAAATATAGTTATAATACACAAATGCCAACTATCGCGTCCTCCAATATTATATTTTTGTCTTAAAATGATGTTAGTATGATCAAACTTCTCGGTTTCACTCATTTTGATTCAAACAAATCCACTAATTTTTTCTGGGGCGCGATTCTGTGTCGGTGATAATGATAAATGATAAAATTATCATCGATAAAATTTAAATTGCGATTCCGAGTTGGTGATATATGATAAAGAAATGTCAAATTTAGTGAAAAAACTAAATATTTTATCATACACATTTTTTCGATGACAAATATTTTAATAATAAACAATACATCGGTATATAAATTATCTTAAATGGACGTAATACCAAAATAATATAATCACACGACTCTGTAAGTCACGGCGAGAGAATTGGTGAGGTGAGTATCATAATAAGGGTCTTGATCTCAGAGAAATGTGTTTCAATAGGACGGCACTACACACGTTTTGCTGCCACTGAAACCATCAATTTATTGTAACAAAAGTTTGGTAAATACATCATTTCAAGACAAAGATCTGTGAGCTTGCTATTCCTCCTCGTAGAGCTGATAACACTTGGATTATTTCTAGAAATTAGCCAACCAATATTATGGATTTATTGAAACAATTGACCGAATCGTAGATCGAACCTGGTCATTTGAAGAAAATTATTTTCCATCGTTAATGGTTTCGGTTGCACAATAAAAAAATCCTTGATATACCTTTCAAAAAATCGTTGATCATTTATATTCCTATAATATCACGGTTATTGGAAAACCCTATATATACATACTTTAAATTTTTTTCGGAAGGAATAGTAGTGGGTATATTGAAACTTTGAAAGGTTAATTTTCTAATAATCTCTTTATTTTTAGTTTACATGGTTTAATTTTACTGTGATATGTGCAATGATCTGTTACATTATTTATTTTCAAGGACTTCGTAAAATTTTAAGCAAAATGCGTCCGGTTAAAATGTATTTATTCTTTTTATTAACATATTTTACTTGTACTAACATGTACTACGTATACCGCCAAATTGTCTAGTAGAAAAATGAAAAATAGTTTTAAATATTTTCTGCAATTCCGCATCAAATAAAATGTACTCAATTTTAAAATACAAGAACGCCTAAAATGAAATACGATACACACACATTGCTAGCAAAATTATGGATATTCCAACAACAATAGATTGCAAACACATAATTTTTTTTTAGAACAACCTTGAAAATTAAGCAAGCGCTTAAATTCGCAAATTTGTTCATTTTCTTTGTTTAGAATTAAAATATTCATAAAAATAGCACAACTGCGTATCAAAAAAAAATAAAAAATCTATATTTGATCAAAACATACAGAGAAGTAAAGTACTACTAATTTTTTGGACAAAGAATAATTAATTGAATACATATATGTATGTATTATGTACGAGTAACATGAATTACCCAATATAACATAATTAATGTCCATATTTTTGATAGAAAGTAATGAAGTCAATTAAATCTTTCATCTGAAAATTGTGCTGTAAAAATACTAATCATTACTTTTAAAAGTGTTCTTTGGTGACATTGATAGCTGACCGACCAACATTCATACAATATTTGCATTCCTTAAGATGACCTCTCAATAGTACTAAATTTAATATACAATTTGACCAAAAATTGAAATCAATTTTAAACATTTTAGTGTAAATACGATTTTGTGAGCATTTCTAACTTAAAAGTTGTAGCGACTCAAAATCATATATTCAAGATGATATACTACAAAATTGTACCTTAAGAAAACCAGACTTTTCATAATTGTTAGTCTCAAAATGTATAGCCTCTGTATTTCTATTTTGTATAGGTATCTATAAGTACGTAAACTTCGATCTATTTTAGATAGTCACAATTGTAAAGTAATTAACACAGAGCCCACTCATTTTCCTAATGGTAGGGATGCATCCCAGTTAGATCTAATTGTTTATAACAATGATAATATCAATTTCTATAACCAACTTTCGGTTAGTTTTTCTGACCATGATATTGTCTTCTTTAATTATGTTTGTGAATCTGAAAATTTGGCAAAAACCACAGCATATTATGACTATCGTAATATTGATTATGTCTATCTTTTTGAGTATTTGCAAAGCATGCCTTGGGATTTGTTATTGGCAGTTGAATCAGTTGATGGTAAAATTAACCTCCTGAATGATATGATTAAGCGGCTGTTCTATTTGTTTGTGCCGATGCGGAAAAAATAGGTTAGTAAAATTAATAGTCTTCCTTGGTTTAATAACAGTTTACGATCCTTAATTAACTTACGTGATTTTGCCTTTCATCGATTTAAGCAAGATAGGACTAACTTGGGAATATTTCAAGAGTATAAGACGCAGAGAAATCGGGTCACTAGTACTATTCGAAAGGCAAAATCGATTTATTTAAATAATATTATGGATCTCCCACAAAAGAAAATGTGGAACAAATCGAAGATGGGTTTCGGCAATAGTTCACAGAAAAATAGTGATGTACAATTTTCTTCCAATGAGTTGAATAACTATTTTTGCAGTAATAATAACATCAGTGGTGATATTTTAATATCCCGTTGTTATGAACATTGTACAAAAACTATCCCTGCATCCGGGTGTTTTGGATTTCATAATATTAATCTCAATGAACTATTGTCTACAGTGAAGAGCTTAAGGTGTAATGCTACTGGTTGGCTATTAATAAAGTCACTCAACCCACAACTGTATCCGATTTTCGTCCTATCAGTATTTTATCTGCGATGTCAAAGCTTAAATAATGAAATACCTGAATGAGAATAAACTATTATTTAAATTTCAATCTGCGTACAGACCTTTGTATAGTTCGAACACAGCTAATTTAAATATTGTGGATGATCTGCGTAGAAATATGGATGAAAAAAATGTGTCTTTATTAGTCTTATTTGACTTTAGTAAGGCATTCGATAGAGTTGATCATAAGACACTGCTTTCCAAACTTACCAACTATTGTAATTTTGATAACACTGCATGCAACTTGGTTTCGTCTTATCCATCGAATCACTTTCAAGAAGTTCATACTGATACTGTGTCATCCAAACTTGCTGTTCTATCAAGAGTACCACAAGGATCAGTATTAGGAGCTACTTTATTTTCTATGTACATCAATGATCTGCCATCCAGTTTAAGATTTTGTAATTACCATTTAAATGCAGATGATCTCCAGATATATGCTAGTGATAAATTGTTACGTTTGACGGATCTGATTAATAAGCTTAATACTGATATTGATGCTATTTTTACATGGGCCACAACTAATGGACTGAAATTAAATACGTCCAAGACCCAATGTATTTTAATATCTAACATTAAAATGAACATTACTGATCTTCCTAAAATATCAGAAAATGGCGAATTGATCGAATAATTAATCATCTTAAGAGTTTAGGAATTTATCTCGATGGAGAGGTTAAGTTGGACAAACACGTAAGTGAAATAAGGAGAAAGGTTACTTTTAGTCTGAGAAAGTTATGGAGTCTTTCCAGCTTTGCCCATCTAAAAATTAAGTTTTTTAGTATATACATCCTTCAATATTTTCTATACTGCCATTCTTCGTTTTTTGGACTATAAAAAGAACAATTTTCCAGATTAAATCTATCTTTCGATTCTTGTATTCGATATGTTTACAATTTGAAATAGTTTGACCATATTTCTATTTACAAAATATCATTATTGGGTTGCGATCTATAAGCACGTTTTATGACTATCACGTGGTTACATCAATTTATAAATATCTTCAGGAGAAGAAGCCTTCCTATCTGTATGGGAAACTTTCACGTCTGAGATCTCGACGCACTGGCAATATTTTATTACCGAAGAACCGGAGTAAAGTTCTTAATAGTTCATTTTTTGTCAGAGGAGGTGGTTTATGGAACTCTTTGCGGTCTAACATTAAATCGTCATCATCATTAGGCATTTTTCGTGAGAAGTGTAGGTAGTATTATTCTATTATTAATATCTAATTATTTTTATTATTATTATTATTTTTATTTGTATAATTTTATTATTTATATTATTATTATAGTTTCTATTATTTTGCAAATATTTCTTTTTATTTTTATTTTAGTTTGTATTTTGTATTGTTTTAGTTTTAGTTTATTTTTTGTTTCTTACCTAAATTTGTAACGGCTCAAGCATATTTTAATAAGTTTATAACTTGTATATGTGAAATTAATAAATAAATAAAAAAATAAATATAAAATTCAATCTAATTCGAAGTTTGCTTCAATTCAAAATGTTGAATCAAATTATGGTGAAAATTGAAGAAAATAATTATATTCAGATTGTGTATAGTTTATTATATATAGATCTACAGTATTTAAATTAATCTATAAAAATTTAAGTTAAACTGGAGTATGTTCTTAACCTTATTCAAAAGCCGATATCATATAAAATCATATACATAAATTAAATAAATCAAAAATATTCACGCCGACTTCAGAAGTCGGTTTAGAAGATTCAAGAACACTGGATTTGAAAATATCAGTCCCATATCTCTATAAAACATGAATTGTGTCATGTTATTGACTTGGACTTGATTGATATTGATGTAATACGTCACTCAAAATTTAATTAAGGCTTGTATTTTTCATACACAACCTTTTAAAATTGATCACACAAATAGGAGTCTAGTGGCGTGTAGGTAATGTTTTACAAAATCGGAAATAATTAAAAATAGGTAAAAAAGATCCGCTTATTCCAAAATAAATTATTAATTAATTTCTTTGTTTGTTACATCTACATATCGATGTATTTATATTTTTTTCTTAATGGAGCTGGTCTATAAAATTCTTCTTAGATCGACTTTTGCTGAATAACCTACATTTAAATAAACATATGTATATCCTCTCTAAATAGTCATGGTATTACTTACTTAGATATTTAGTTATAGTTTATAGCCAAGTAGTTCTGATTTTGTTGCTTCCCTCAAGGTGGGTACATGACACAAAAAATCATCACGAAGTTAGCTATAAGAGTTGAAATATTCTCGAAATATAAGTTCATCAGTATTGACGATTGGAACATCACGGATTCCACGTAGTGGAATTTTTCTAAAATAAAACTATCTATCCATTGACGTTTAAAAACACACAGCCACCTAATTTCGAATACAAAAACAACAACACAAACTTCAAATGGATCGTTCTTTTAAATAATCATTTTTTCCGCGAGAGGAGCTTTGCCTACATTTACAATCGTCAATAACCTTTGTTAAAAACGATATTTTCGTTTTGAGTTAAATTTTTGTAACTATATCGGTGAATTTTTCTGCACCAGAAATTTTATGTTTTGTATCATTTTCAAACTATTTTAAAATTTTTTAAAAATTTTTGATATTTATATGTCCATATATATTGAGTTGTGGTTTACAACATGTCATGAATGGCATGAATGTTGATATCGAAAATATAATCTTAACAATTAAAATAAATTCACATTTTACATTATATTTGAGTGAAAAAAATTGAACTTTGGTGAATTTAACGGCAGTTATTACACGTTGGTTTCCACTACATCTACAACCATGCATCGACTGATTCTTGTTTCCTTGGGAGAATGGTTAGTTTTTGAACTTTGCAATTATAATTTTTAAGTAATACTAAAGATTTGTCTGCAGTACTTGAATTGTTACAATAGATAGAAACAATACCAAATTTTTGTTGACCAAACCATACTCACATAGTAAAACAAAAGAATATTTCTTTAGCAATAATAAAAGTCAATTTTGCGTTTTGATTACATTCTGTTTGGTGCGGTGAACCATAATTTAGTTTTGATTTACAAACTTCGAAAATTAATCAAAAAATTTCGATTACAAACTATTCATATAAATTTAATATTGCATTTTTTGATATTTAAACTTTTAGTATCAAGGCTTAATAATTTGTCGTTCAAAATAAGCAACAGCATTTTGCTGAAACCAATCATTTTGTCAAATTTTAATGGTTAAATGGCTCGTAATATGACCAATAAGTTATTTTTTACAAAATTCAAGGTATTCATGCATGTTAGAGCTCTTTCAAGATATTTTCTATTATCTTAAATGGCACGCCAAACATTAACGTGAGCACCAGCCACCAGTATAATGTCCAATATATTGATTATTAAAACCTGTTTTCCCTTTACATAATACGAGATGTAATAGATGGGTCTTGTTCGTATCCAAGCATTGAAGTTTTATCTTCGTTCTCTATGAGAGTGTTTAAACGGATTTTCTCTAAAATATTTCATTGAATTACGAAAGAGCGATTCAAAATATTCCATTCTTTGATATTATTTCGAGTATAAAATGATTGCATAGAAAAAAGAATCCATGTTTTTGAATCCATAAATTGCGGTCCACTTCATGACTTATTTGATGTCGACAGATAAAAGTTTACAATAAGCTTACTCTCGTCGTTTAGTCGCCTCCTAGGGCAAGTGAAGATATCCTTGGTGGTATTCTTGGGAAACATGTTCGTGCAACTTAGATTTACGAGACATGTGAGTGCCCCCCGACCACAGGAGCCAAACCTATATACATTTTAATATAAACCAATAGTATCCATGAAATAGTAACATTTTTAATTCTAATCAAAATAAATAACAACAGCCTTCCTGACTAACGGATTTATGTTATAAATCTTCAATTTTACGTTTGATGCAAATTAAACTTTCGTCTACGCATTCCCTTTGCCGTGTTAAGTTTAGCTAATCACCATGGAAAATTTCCTCTGTCTGCTGCTCATACTAAAATTTAGTTCCAGTTGATCCTGTTCCTGTACCCAGATCTTTTCCACTTTTGTATGCCCGGTATTTTCGGTGGTTGTCGGAGACTCCTTTAAAAAATTATAATTAATGTACACGATTATTCATATTTTAAATATCGGTTAGGATATTTTGCCTCCAAATCGGTTAGGATATTTTGCCAAAAGTGTAACTAAACTATTCTTGGTGCCGGCTGTCATAACCTCTTATTATCGCTTCAACCTCTTTGTAACTACAGTTTCTCGTAATTATTATTATTATTATAGTTTAAAAAGGCCATTACTGCCCCATAACTGAGTCAACAATGTGGCTCCTTCGGTTTCGGTCGTGGGCTTGGCCTTCATACTGTCCTAGACAATATGAAGAAGCCAAGTCATTTTCTAAACCATGGAGCGATGGTGGTCTACACCGACCTCTGCGCCTACTATATGGTGCGGCCCTCTTTTCAGATATCGTCCGTCAGCGTCCAACTTCAACATCTATAATTAACAACGGGCCTGATCAACGCTTTATAAAGCTTGAGCTTCACTTAATAGGTATTTAGGTTTTAGCCGTGGTCTTAGAGGATGCAAAGAACGACTGCGTGCTGCCAGGAGCCTTTTATTATTCTCATTCACACTATTATCGTGGGTGATATGAGAGCCCAAATATTTGAACCTCCTCACTCTCTCCAACTTGTAGTTACCACTACTAAAATCTGGTGTACCATTGTTTCTCGTAATTACTAGGTCAATATTTTTCATTATTTACCTAATAATATTGTAGTACATTATACAATGATGACAAGCACAACAACAATACAACCACAAAGAGAAATCAAAAAATTATAGAGGTTATGTTTTACCTCTGCTATTAATACTCGCGTACCTTTGGAATAAATTTGGATATCTGCTTACAAGACGTTCTTGCAAATAGTTGTTTGCTCACGCCAATGGAAGACAGCTAGTTTATCATATTATTGTAAAACAAAATGATTTTTAATGCATTGCACGTTTGAGTATTTTATTGTGTAAATCATATGCTGTCGAGTACCGACGTTGCAAGTCGCCAGTAAAACAATAACCAAATACAGATTTAACCAAAAATTTTTAATTTTTAAAGGACCACATGAGAGTGAGTTTGATATCATTTACAATTCTGATTCTGTGCACTTGCTCTATAGTGCCATGCTGGTTTCTTCTAGTATTGGTTTCAGTTTCTTTAATAACATCTTCAGCCATTTGAATCTTCGTGATTTGACATATCGGTTTTGGTATTATGCAGTTTTTGATTGTATTCTTAACTCCCTTCTATTTAAATTTTATAGGTTTTTTTCTGGTAGCACGCAGTTGTTAATTTCCTCATGTGGTAAAAATAGTTTCTTAAGGTGAACGGCAAAAGCGCTGGGTTTTTCTTCATAGCTTCTCGCTCAATTTTCACCTGGCAGTCTAATGGATGGGGTCGAGTTTGTTTGGCTTTTAAATTTATTGGTTTTCCAGAATGAGTAATGTGTTAATTCTCTCTGTTGTCGAAATCTCACATAAATAATTCTGGGCAGCTTAGTTTTCTTTTTCAGTTTTAATCTTCTTTTAATCAATACAGCAGTATCACCATGTGCTTTGCCATCCGGATGCTTAATATCATAAGTTGAGTATCCATAAATTTTATAATAGTTATTTTTGGTAAAGGTTCTATCCATCACCACCATGAAGTTTTGCATCATATCAGTGAGCTTATTTAATGCTGTTGAATTTGTTTGAACTTTTGGAGCTCCATCCATACGAATACTTGCATATAAATTCCCAGGGTGCACATTTCTATTTACAGTTGCTTTTTGGTTAAGAAAAAGTGAATATGAAGGATCTTCTTTATATATATATGTATTTGTTACAACAACAACCACTTTGTGAATATGTATTATTATTATTATTTGTTTAAATAACATTTTTGTTTGAAATTTGCCAAATAAGAATTGGGTACACGAAAACACTATACGTACTTTTTGTTATGTTATTTTTATTTTAATAACAAGATAAGAAATCCATTGGAAAATCGTCATTATAACTATATTTTTGGGCCACTTTGAAATATCGAAATTTGCTTTGAAACATCAAACTCAAACTACAAATGGTATTTTAAATCTTTAACCAAATTTACGTAAATAAATTTGAATTTAAAATGAATTTTAATGTTGATGAATTTTTATAATTGATGGGGATTATACAAATTTGAATTAATTTTTTAAATTTAGAAATTGGAAATATCAATTGGGAATATGAAATTTATAAATTATTTTGTATTTTAATGAAAGTTGATTTTTTTATTAACGTAAGCAATTCTGAATGTATCTAAAATTTTGATTCGACATGCAAATATTTTTCAAAAATTAATCAAGGCATTTTCATTGTACGTCAAAACTGGGTCTAAAGCATACATTTTTTCCATCAAAAATTCAAAATAACGTTCTTACACAGATTTTTATTTTAATTTGCGTTTTTATTTACATATTCCATTTAATTATTATTGTTACTATTATTTCAAAGATATAATTTCAAAAGTAACACACTGACACAAGAGTATTTTGGTCAATGTCCTCTTCGATATTTTCTCATGTTTTTTCTTTACATTTAACGAATGGCTGCGTAAATTTTATGTGTGTGCGCGCAAGTATTATTATTATACCTACATGTGCTTAAGAATTATTTTATAATCATTTTTATACTTTGGTATTTTGTTTGTCTGTCTGCTGCCTATCGTTTTATACTCAAGTATATAAACCAACTTATGTATATATGTATACTCGTATATGTAGTCTATTCATGTGCAAATAAAAAAAATTCAAAAACCCAATTCACTTAATAAAAATGTTTATTATCAAAGTTCTACTTTCTCCCCGCATTCTTTTGATAATACATAAACTAAATAAAAAATGTAATAAATTATTGTATAGAAATTATAACAAACTGCACTTTTGAAGATTTTTTTACAATACGAGTATAAAATAAACAAAATGGCGTGGTATTCAATTTATGTTTTGAAATTTGAGATCACAGCGCTTAATGAGCTTTGAATAAAGAGAAAGTTTAGGAACTTCAAATCCTTCTTTACTGCAAAATTTAATTTTGGTTCCCCTTGTAACTGCAGAGGGCAAAAATATAATTTGGTGTCATATCATTATGGAGGGAATATCACTCGATATCATAATATGGATCACCACAACCCTACTACCAAATATTAAATATTTCTATATCTATCAGAAATAAATATAATTATCGATACTGAACAATGGTATCTTTCTCATTCACCTATTAAGATATTTTTACTATCAGAGTAATTTAAACCTGTGATTCTAACTTGATTCAAATTAACTTCAATCTGATTTCACAATTTAAAATTCCTATGCCGATTTATACCCGTTGGCCTTAATTCCCTATTTAGTCAACCAATCTTATATTTAATCTAAATGTTCTTGCAAATTTCTTGAATCTAATGCGGAGTGTTGGTGTGATGCTAGTATTGCTGTATCATTTCTACATATATTATGTAATTTGATTTTATACTGCTATGTTTAAAACTTGTGCGGAACATAATATTTCGATACAAGTCGTTCGACAGTTCCATGTTCTTTTCTAAAGGTTTTGAGATTTGTTTTTATTTTTTATTTTATTTTATTGAGGTGACCGCTTTTTACAGCACACTACCGGCGATGTCCGTTGTGATACCACATGTATAATTCACACATACACATTCATTCAACTCATTCACCCTTATTCACACAAGTACAGTGTATTACCTGCGCAATGCATAGCTCCATGTCACCCGGTATATTGGGTATATTTTTCGATTCTAAGCGTGGTCTTCATACTGTCTAAGACAATCTGAAGAGGCCCAGTCGTTCTCTACATCGTGGAGCCATCGTCGCCTGCAACGACCTCTGCGCCTACCATATGGTGGCTCTCTTTTCAGAGATTGTTGCACAATTCATTCTGGATGATCAGAACATGACCGAGCCAGCGTACTTGCTGCAATCTCTTTTCATGTACAATATTGGGGATCTTCATCAGATCTCTGATATCAATATTGTACAGAGCTCGGTATGTACCATCTATTTTGCGGTTTGGGCCGTAAATCACATGCATGATGTCTGCCATCACTCTTACTCATCCGTCAGCGCCCAACTTTCACATCTAAACATAACAACGCGTTTAGATTTTTCACTTGGTAGGTGTTTAGATTTTTAGTGGCCTAAGAGAATACAAACGACTGTCAGCTGCCAGCCGCACTTTAATATTCTCACCTACATTGTTATCGTGAGTGATAAGAGAGCCCAAATATTTGAACCTCTTCAATCCCTCAAACGTGTAGTGGCCACTACTAAAATTTGGTTTGCCACTGCCCCTATAACCAGAGATTATGTATTTCGTTTTGGACTCATTGATCTGGAGTCCAACAGAAGCTGAAAACTCTACAAGCGGATCAAGAATTTCACTCCGTTGCTATTCAGTCCAATCAGTGCAAGATGTTGCGCTAAGGTGTTTCAGCTTTGATGTACTCCAACATGGGATTATAGAGTATCAGGAACAGAGCATCTCCCTGTCGAACCCCGAGTTAACTGCAAAAATTGTCGATAGCCTGTTCCCAAGTTTAACATAGCATTGGGACTCCGTCATTGTCATCCTACACAGTCGTATCAATTTTATTGGCATTCCTAGGTATTCCAGGACAGACCACAAACTCTCTCGGTTGATCGAGTCATAGGCCTGCCGGAAATCCAGGAACACCTGATGTACGGGGATGTATCTCATAATATTAAGATAGAATCATCTGTAGCGAAATTGACACTATTACTGCGTCGACATTGACACAAATGTTTCCATCCCGGTCCCGACTGGCGGTTGACGAAGGTCTGAAAGTATGGTGCAGTCCAGTAATTCCTTTAAAGAAATTACGCGATCCGCGCTCATTGCTTAGTTGTTGTATTTTCAGAACCTCAGCCATTCTCGCCTCTTCCGCCTACAAATCCACTTACCTTCACTCCTTGCAAGAGCAGCCTTATTTTTCCTCGCGATTGTGAGACCTTGTCACACTTCACTCTGGGCTATATTTTGTTGGTCGACTGCAAGACGACACTCGTCATCACACCAATCATTCTTGGGACTGACTTTCACTATACCTAAAGTCTGTTGAGCAGCACTGAAAACTGCAGTTTTCGGTACCTCCCAGACAGAGTTCTGCCGTATTTGGTTACTGACCGATAAGTTCTCGGGAAGTTCTGCGAGGATGGATCCATGTCTCTAGATGTATGTGAGGGAAGAATGTGCTTGCTACCGTAGATCGTGAGCAATTGCAAAGTACGTCATTCTCTCACCATTATCGGTCGCAGTTTCGTGTCGGGAGTACAAATCAATATGTTTCCACACAAGTCGGCCTGATTTCTGCCAACTCTAGCATTAAAGTGCCCAATTACCTTTCTAGCATTGTGTTCGGGTATAGATCCCATCAGATCGTCCAAGTCATTGAAAAATGAGTCTTTATCTTTGGGCTGGCTTCTGTGGGCGCGTGTACACAAATTATCGACAGGTTGGCTAACTTCATGCCCAAGCGAAGCTTCCACAATCGGTTTATGACTGCTTGGAAATTCAAAACAGAGTTCTTTACTTGCGGCCCAAGAAGAAATCCAGCTCCAAGATTTCCGAGGTCATTTCCACTGTAGATCAACGTATAGACCTGAAACATACGGTTTCCACTTTCAGGCCAGCTACTTTCTTGAAGAGCAACGAGTTTCAGCCGATACTCCTTCATGCACGTGATTAGGCCTTCCAACGCTTTCGGTTTTCTAAGTAACTGCACTTTGCACGTGCCGATCCTAAATCTCGTGTCCGGGTACATGAGCGAGGGTCGGTTTTTTTTGGTGGTATCTATTTTTATTTTTGTTTACTTTATAAACAGTTGATTTTTCTTACGGATGCGGGTGGTATTCTTGGGAAACAAGTTCGTTCAATTTAGATTTACGAGACATGTTAGTGCCTCCCGACCACCGTGGCAAAAGTTACATTACGTATATAATATATATTGTAGTAATTGTAGTACTACTGTTACCTACGTACATACATATGTATGTATATATAAATAAAATTTCATAATTAGGTACAGAATTATTTTTTTAAGTATTAAGGCTATTTATGCCGGCTTCTGTTGATTTCATAATTATTTCTATTTTGAATATAGCTTTTTCTTCGGGACTCATTTTCTTCATAAGACAACAAATTGAGTTAAATAAATTAAACTCGGTTACACGCTGATCCCAACGGTTGCTCCATTTTTCCCCCTAAATAATTATCCCGAGTATAATTCCATGTTTAATTGGCTCTAGGTTTAATCAAGCAGTAAAATCAATAAATACCATGATAATTAAAAGTAATTTAATCCTTAGTTTCCATAATCCATATGACTATAACTATACGAGTATATACATACATACATTTTTTGTAAGTCTATATGTGATTTAATTCGATTATCAAACAATTCTGGTTGTAGTTTTAACGTATATCAATAAATTCCTCATTTCTATCCATTCTAACGGAGTGAAGGAAATACTTGATCAGCTTGTAGAGTTTTTAGTTTCTGTTGGATTCCAGATCAATGAGTCAAAAACGAAATACATGATCTCTGGTTACAGTGACAATGGCACACCAGAGTTTAGTAGTGGCCACCACACATTTGAAGGAGTGAGGAGGTTCAAATATTTGGGCTCTCTCTTTACTCACGATAACAGTGTGAGGATATTAAAGTGCGGCTGGCATCTAAGCACCTATGAAGTGCCGTGAAGCTGAAGCTTTACAAATCGTTGATCAGGCCGTTGATGAGTACGAGAGATGGCTCCTTACATTTGGGAGAAAAATCATGCGTGTGATTTACGGCTCAAAATGCGAAAGAGATCGCACATACCGAGCTCTGTACAATATCGAGATCAGAGATCTGATGAAGATCCCCGTTAATGTGCATGAAAAAAGAGCTCAGCAAGTACGCTGGCTCGGTCACGTTCTGCGTGCTGATCCGGAACGAATTGTGCAACGATCTCTGAAAGGAGAGCCACCATATGGTAGGCGCAGAGGTCGTTGCAGGCGACAATGGCTCCACGGTGTAGAGAATGACTTGGCTTCTTCTGGTTATCTAGGACAGTATGAAGACCAAGCCCAGGATCGAAATCGTTGGAGCCAGATTGTTGACGCAGTAAGGGGCCAGTAATGGCCTTTAAACACTGTTTTTATTATTTATTATTATCCATTCTAAATAATAATTTCTTAGTTTTTATTTTTGTGTTTTGTGTATATATACGAGTATGTACATACAATATTATTTTGTTCAAATTGAGTGTATTAATGTGTACAACAAATTTGAATCGATGATTCTGTAATCGTTAAATTTGTTTTTAGTGTCCGTTTCATTTATTCCCCTTCGTTAATTGTATTTATTTTCTCGTTTTTCATACGAAATGACAGTACATACTATTTTTGCCAAAAAAAAAAACGGGACGGGGCGGAACGGATACATTCCGGTTGTACCTTGTACCGGTTGTGGTATATAGTTCTCAAACCGGTATAGTTGTACCGTTTGTGGTATATAGTTCTCAAACTATTTAATAATGATCACCTTTCTTGTTATTATTTTCTAATTCAATTAGTAATTATTTTACTTTAAAATTACATATTATATATGACGAACAACATTTTTGATCGCAAATCACGTTTTATAAATGGTGTTTTTTGGATAACTTCGTTTTTTACTAATATGAACTAGTATATTGTATTTCAAGCCGAATTTATACAGTTTTTAATCTGCGCTACAAAATATTCAAAAGTACAAAAAGTAATAAATCAAAACGATCCATTTCGTAAACAAATTTCCACTTCAAATTAAAAAACTTGCAGTCTGATAAAAATATGAAGCAAGAGTACCACAACAACAAAATAAAATATGCTCATATTTTACGCTCATATGCTAATAAAATGTGTCGCACTAAATTGGAATTCTCTTAGTCGCTCCAAGTGAGGTGTCACTAGGCCTATTTAGACGTATATGCGCGCTATCTCATAACTTTCTCGCCTTACCCGCCTATAAACTAATTTTGGAGTGAGAATATTTGTGTTTCTTTTTCCCTAAAAAATTTTTTATTGCGGAACGATTTGTTACTCACAAACACAAAAAAACATATAGTAAAAAATTCTACGAACAAGGTTGGTTTATATTATCCGTGAAGTTCCTTACAGACACGTACCGGCACCGACATCAAGTATTTATAATATCCGTACGTTTCCGTATAGACTGATTCGTAATATGTCGCTATGTCTATCGTATATACTCGTTACTATGTACAGTTAACACTCAACTATAACGTACAGTACAAGCAAAAACAAGAATATAAAAATAAATTAAATAATATGAGATATTTAATCCAATGATAATATCAATATTATTAGAGTAATATTGATAGTAACATTAATAAAAACGTTGATAAAACTTTAATAGTATTTTCTGAAAATAATTTAAACGGATATCACAAATAAAAATATCTAAAAAGTAACGTATGTACTTACATATCTAAATGTCGACCTATTCAGTTGCATGATATGATCAATGATCACAACAAACAAACTAAATTAATTTATGTACAAAATAAATCAGTTTGGATAGATCAAGATGGATAATGAAATAATACTATATGTTCGGGTTATTTCACTTCGTTCGTATTTTTCGCTTACGTATCATTCCAGCCCTTGTACACGAGACCGGATTCAAAACCTAGGAGAACAAATCCGATCTCTCTCCCAAACAAATCAACTAAAATGACAAAAAAACACCACTTTTTCTCTTCTTGAGTTAAAACATATCTAACTTTTAGCAAAAAACTCGCAGACGACCAACTTAATAACACAAAAATTCTCTCAGAGAGAGATCGGATCTGATTTCCTAGGATTTGAATCCGGTCTCGTGTTTTTGTCTGTGCCGGTACGTGTTGATACGGAACTGAACGGATAATATAAACCAACCCTTATATGTTTTCTGTTCAAAGCAAAGCTGAAATTAATAAAATGTTACTCATACCTACGTAGATTAGTAACAACTGTTAACAGCAAGTTGATGCAACATCGTGTAAAGTATTGTCATGATGTGATGTACTGCATACTCGTGTAAGCAGGCTCATTAACTAGACTTATCTGGCAGCACCAAAAAATTCCTTTATTATGACAGAATATTGACATTTAAAATAAAATTATAGAAATAAAAGCCTGTATGTACTGTATGTATCATTGATATTTCTGTCAACGAAAACTTAAAATCTCCTTCAAATATTTAAAAAAAAATTTATTTATCCTTGTGTTAAAAGCAGGTATGATTGATTTTTTGATAGATATTCACACATCAATTAAATCTGCATACAAAATAAAAATTTAGATTGGAATTTTATATTACGTATTTTCAAGTATCCGTGGAGTTTCTAAAAAATGGATTAGAGGACAGAATGTTTTGAAAAAAATCACCTATAGACCGTAGATACTCGATCTAAATTTTTAATTTTGGTTATGTCATGTAACATATCAAATGAAACGTATTTTTATAAGCCATCTAGTGGTACACATTTTCTGAACCAATAAGAGAATTATTGTTGAAGTATTAATTTGCATAGTGTTATTTTAAATATTATAAAGGACCAGATGAATAAAATCGCTTCCTTGAACAATAACGTGTGGAAGATATATACATAAAATTTGAATTTTTCGATTGGAATGTTCGATCAAGCATTAAGCAGGATCTCCCGGAGATGACCAGGCCTCACCGAACACCCGTTTACATATAACATAAAGAGGGTTTGGATAGGTTCAGTTAGTATGATAGAAATTGACTCGGTTACAGACACCTGGTATTTAGTTCAATTTATTATTATTAATTCAATATCTTTGAGCAGTGATAGGCACTATAATGAATGTTAATTAGTTTAGTACCTCTTTTTGCAACCCAATGTACTTTTATAATTTTTTTTTTTTTTTTTATCAACATCACTGAGCTCTGAAATAAAATTTATTAGTTTGCTGGATCCGACAAATATAAATGTTTGCCCTATAAAAATTGTGGCTAGAGGACTGCATCCAACTTGTGCAATTAAGGACATAACTGATGATCTTTAAAATAAAGGATTAAAAATTCTGGTTGTTGTGAACATTATTAAAACAGAAAAATTTAATGAAGGGAAGATACACAAAGAGAGGACTTCCCCTCTTTAAAATATTCAAGAAATACACATACAATAAAACTGGCATACTCAACATGAGTGTGAAATTTGAAGCAATCAAAACAGTTTCGAAAAAATCCCAAGGTTGTAATCATTCGTAGAAATACAGTGGACACGGGACAATGTGTGTTAAATGTACCCAATGCACCCAACACAATCCTCTACACTAGCAAGAGATGCACCACCAGAATACGTAAATTGCAATGAGCAGCATCCAGCCATTTTCCGGGGATGCGATGTAACCAAACGCAGCTACAAAAATAAAGAAGCAGGCACCTTAATTAAGTACATAATATAGTATATAATAAAGTATATAATAAAGTAATCCAACTAATGCGAAAAGAAAGAAGAACACTTGCACAGGTATTGGGAAATGAAAACTAAGCAATTTTTTTTCGACATGTACGTATATATATGATTACGAGAAACCGATCCGTCCCGCCTATATTAGAATTCGAACGTGGTACCTGTCGATTCAAATCCCACAGTTTTAACTTCTATATTTTTTGCTTGGTTATAAAAAAAAAAGTATTTACAAAACTGAACAAATTGTTTTGATGACGAATTTCGAGTATTTCCAATGAAAACGTGATGTTTTTTATTTCAAACGTATTGCAGAATCGAATGCGTGTGTTCTAAGAAAGAAAAATTGAAAAAACTGAATTTCGTCGATTACAACGCCATCTATCATGAACCGAACAAAATATTTCATTCAAATCATACGTACTTTTAGTCGTAGAATCCGTATCTGCAATAAAAAATATGGCTTCCTATCTTAGTTTAAAAGTTTCCCCCGCCCCACCTACAAAGCGGGAGTGGGGGACTCTTTTTTTTTGCACTAATGAATTTCCCCCGCGGTATGATTAAATTTTGATTATGGACATTTTTTCCGTAGAGTGGCTATTTTTCGAGATATTTGATCGCTCAGTTTAAAAGAAACACCCGGTATAAGCCACAATTCCGATAAAAATCCAGAAAATATTCCGGCTAATTAAGAGAGAACATTAAACACTACGAAGATTTAAAAATAGAAGAAAGGAGCTTGCCAGTTATTACTGTAAAGAAACAACTGGATTACCGCAAATCCAAAATATCAGCTATATATTGTCCTCCACGATATAATTTAAAGAAAGAGGAATACTTGCATTTGTTCGAGGTAATAACAAGTAACTTCATTATTGGAGGGAACTTTAATGCAAAAAAACACATTTTGAGGTGCAAGACTAAATTGATCTGGCTATTGAGGAAAAATTCTAAATTGTCAATACAAAACAAATTGTTATTGTACCAGCAGGTCCTGTAAATGGACTTTCGGAATACAGTTATGGGGCTTTAACAAGAAACCAAACATTAAAATTATACAAAACTTTCAAAACAAAGTGCTACGTTGCATAGTTAACGCTCCATGGTATATAAGGAATAATGATCTGCATAAGGATCTAAAGATAGAGGCGGTTGATGAAAATTAAAATAAAATAAAATAATAACAACTTAAAATAGCCATAACTTAAATTTTGTTTTGTTCGTACGACAGTGAAATATAATCATTAGAGATCGAAAAAAATTAATTCCGTCAAGTTGGCCCGCGGTATACCGGATACCAAATTCGTGAAGCAAGCTTTAAGTTGCAAGGGTGGGTTCTTCCATTCGCTTCCAGATATAAAAGCGAATATTACGGTATTGTGAGTGAGTTAACTATGATTATACTCTTAAGGTAGGCACATCAATGTATATACTCATATATTGTTTTAAATCGAATATTTATTATTCTAACATTGCCAAAATCTAACATAACTTATTCAGTTGAACCATATTATATTTACATTCTTCTCAAATGGTACAATCAACGGTTGTAAATTGTTTACATTTTTAGATCGCTTCTGTGGAAAAAGCAACAAAAATTAAATTTTGGAATTTATTTCGCCTAAAAATTAAACAAATTGAAATAAATTAAACTTTATAATTTTTAACAGTCAGTTTCAGATGCAGCCTATATAAAATTATTACCATTTTCTAACACACTGTTCCAAAAATTCACATGGTATTTATTATAAATACAGACATAATATCTTTTAGCTTTAATACAATTTTTTTTTAATTTCACCTCACCAAAAATTCCAAAATAAAGCAAAACACAAATAATTCTTGGAATGTTTCTAAAAATACACATACATACATATATACCTACATATATACATATAATTTCAAAACCAAAATAATTTTACAAAAATCATCAATCAAAAACCGTCGTTCATTCAACTTAAAAACCTGCTGTTACTTTTTTTTTTGTTTTATACAACAACACCAAAACATGCAAAAAACCAAGAGAATTGAATAAAAAATTTTCGCGAATTAAAAATTCAGTTTAGTTTAAAGTCAATGGCCTCCAAACTTTACTATAATACATAGGTATTCAGTAAAAAAAAAATATTTTATAAACTTACGAGACCTAATTTAATTTTGTTATTGTAGTCTTAAAATAAATTTAAAGTTAAAACAAATAAAAAACACAATTTACGAATTTGAAAACTTTCAAGAAATTCCAAAATAACAGTATTTCTTGATAGTGTGTAAAAATAATTTAAAATTATTGGTACTTGTTTTAATTTTAGAAAGCTTTTTCAACACTTTCGATTGCACCAGTGATGTTCTTTTCGAATATAAATCGTTTCAGAACAGTAAATGTGATTTTTATACCAACAAGGCTACAAAATTGATAATAAGCATTTTCGAAAACAGACCATTTCAATTTCAAAGTAATTTTCAATCATTAGGTTAAACTTTTAAATTCCTATAAATAAATGTAGGTACATTTCCAATCTTAAGCTGTTAAAGCTGTAAAATTACTGTAAAATTACTACGGTTGTTACAACCTATTTGTTTATTTTAATATACAAATTTCCACTTCGCACTTTTATTTTAGTTAGATAATTTAAAATATACAATTTTAAAATTTATTTTAGAATTTGTCTAAGTTTAACATTAACTAAAGGAATTGTTAAGATTAAAATATTAAAAATATACTTAAGTTAGAATAATTAACTTAATTAAGAACATTCACAAAAAATTTCACTTTAAACTTGACGGTGAACTTGATCTAAATTTTGCTTTCAAAATTTGTTTCTAATGTATTGTCCTAAATATTGATTAAACCTAGAGTATGGCCTGAAATCTTAAAAACAGTATGCCCTATAAAATTAACTTTTAATTGTTTAATATCACGTTTACACCAGTAGAGTAAAAGTAAATTGACCATTTGGGGCGTCACGCATTCCATAAAGCGGAACTTCTTTTAACTAGAATAACGCAGGATTTTGACGTTTATGTAAAACAACCAAACAAATTGTAGCACATTCGAAACGTCATACTTATTTAACTGCGTTGGCCCAATTAACATTTTTTTTAAACGTCCCACTAGAGGCGCGTTTCGTGCTTTTAAAATCGACAATATCAAAAAAATGTTATGCAAACGCAAATTAAAGTACTTTATGAAATCGTTTTTTGATATTTCAATAAACTATTACTATAATGTGGTTACGTATAAATCAAATATAACGATTGGCTCGGATTAACGACAATTCTTTGAGACAAAGCATTTTATGCTTTAAAAATCCGCTTACATTATTATATTGGAAAATTCTGTCAAAAAATTCTAAGGTAAAACTCTTCCAGAATACTATCTGTTAAAACAATAAAGTAATAAATTTTTATAGTACGGTTTTTTTTTAATTGGTTGGAACCCATACGGATTCCGACTCAATGACGAGACGGCCCATGGTACAAAATAGTAAAACATCGCAAATAGTAAAATAATATTAGTTGGTGCTACCAGAACAAGGTCATAATTTCAAAAATTATTTCAGTGATTTTGTATTACCGTAGTGTTATTGCATTTTAGAAATATTATCCTATTGAGTTCGAAATATTCATTGCGGTTCTATTTAAATGTTCAAATATATCAGAATTTTAAAATGCCTTCGGTTCCAAGTCCCTTAAATGTATATCGTTTTATATATCATAAATAAAAATAAAAATTCTACAAAAAAATAAATGTTGACTATAGATAAGTCGCGGCCAGCCAAGTGCAAATAATCGACCAATGTTGCTCGCACTTTACAAATATTTTAGCAATACTGCTATAGTAGATAGTACAGAAATGTGACTGTCCCTACGATTTGAATAAAATTTATTTGGATGCAATAAATACAAATGTATGTATGACCAGTAGCCAATGATGTATAGGAAATAGATAATACTACCATGTTTTACCAATGCTATGGGAGTTATTTTATTTGTATCGCCTATAGAGGGAATGGGTACGAATACAACCATAATTGCTGGCTTGACACTAACCAAAAAAATCAGGTAGGTAAACCTAATATTTTTGTATTTATTTTATCTAAATAGGTGTATGTACGTATGATAACAGTAAATGGCAGTAATTTTAAACGAGTCCCAGCACTCCATTGAAAGTGATACGATAGTAAGAAATATGTGGATTCGGTTGTATTTCGGAATCGATGTTGTTGTATTTTATTCGTTTATTTTTGAATATTAATTATATCAACCTATGTACATATACATTATATTTTTTCTTTACAGTTTTATTTTAGAGGACGAGATGTCCATGTGATAGTTTCAGTCAGTTTCTTGATGATAACACATTGAGCTTCTTGATGATTTGAAATCCTCAAATATACGTGGATTAACTGAGTTTTCATCTATGTCCGCTGATGTAATCAATGGTCGAAAGACTTTGGAAACCTATTTGAAAAAACGAGATGAAATTAATTTTCTTGGGTATTCCAAACTGCCATCTGAAATCGCTGAGGTTCTCACACCGCACAAGTGTTTCACGTTCGTCTGGTCGAAAGATTTTAAAATAATATCTGTTATCGGAGATTATTGGAGACCTTATGGCGTAGACAAAGTGAATGTCGTTATGTCCGACAATTGATTTGAAAAGATAAGGCGTTTCATTCAATTTCAATTTCAATGATAACGCGAAGCGAGAAAGGAAAGAACGATAGAGATCATCTGTATAACATTCGGCCGATTGGAAATCCAAGAATCATATTATAATCTACCTCGATAATTTTCACACATCTAAACCATAAAACATTAGTCGCTTATCTGCCACAACACAAAAAACTACAAGCTATCTGAGGAAAAATTAATGAAATAAAACTGGAACTGGATATTTGTTGATTCAGAAGATAACAATAACGTTGGACAAAAAATAAAATTCTGAGCAAACTTGAGCAAATAAAACCCTGTCCTCAAATAATAACAGAGTATCTATATGGGGCATCTAGTTTACAGATCCCTTGGAAGACGTAAGCTTCCACTTGATAATTGATAAATGAGCGAATTATAATCACTCTGATTCATCTCTTACCATCTAAAGTGTCTTTAGAATAAAAGTTGCGGAAGCGTGGAGAACCATTGGGATTAAAAAGAGAAATATTTAGCATAAAAAACAAAAGCAGCAACAATTGCCTGCAAAGATGCAAGAATGGTTGCATTTGAACGGTGGTCAATCTAAACAACCCAAGGAAGGTGTACTCTATGTAAACCTATCGTAGATTTAAAATTAGATTTCTTTTTAGTGAAAACGAATTTGTGTTTCAGACTATTTCGGCACTGCTTCCAGTTAAACATGCCGTCGAAGCGCTATTTGTCGCCAAGGTGCAAATTTCCGATATATGTCTATTTGACATTTATTTATGGACGAGCTTTCCAAATTAAATTCAACTATTGTCAAATACCTTCTAATTGCATTATAGCATCGAACAGCGGATGAAACTATCTGAAGTACTACATTACTTACATAATGCAATCGAAGACGTAGATATTTCGACTGAAATTTGGCCTAACGAACAATTTTATTTTACGAAGCCACCAAAGTACGCAATTTTAAAATTTCTAGTGTATATTGCGAGTCAAATGCAATTATTTAAGCAGCATGAAGCACAAAAAAACGAGTGGTTTTTGTCGTTTTTAATGATCGAAAAAGTTGTACGAAAGGAAGATTATGAAACAAGTGTTGGGTGAAACCAATTCATAAAAGTGACCTACACCATACCTGGAAAGAAATATCATACAATTCAAGATAATATTAAACTTTTAACTAGAGAAATGACTCTATTCAAAGAAGAAAGTACCAGGAGTATATAACTTCAGCAACTTTACGATCTCCTTCTTACAATATGCCCTAACAACTATGCACAAGGGTCGTTCAAACTTGAAAGATAAAAGCCTTAATACAGCTTTTTTAAGAGGATATTTCCAGTCTAAGGAAGTATAGTTAATTTAAATTTTCGGAATTATATATGTAAATGGCACATCGAAACAACGGAATCCCGAAATAACACAATCCCATATTCATGAATCCCGTAATTACAAAATTAGATAATACAAATGAAAGTAAAGCCATTCTACAATTCTAATTATGTGTAAACATGTATTTAAATTCAATTCTAAAAACAAATTTAATCATTAAAAAAATTAATTTATAATTCCAGATTATGCTTCTTGTAATTCGCTTTAAATCTAATTTGTTTATCCTTTTGATTTTCTGATTTCATTCATGATTTTTGTTTTGTTTCTATAATCGGATTTAATTTTTTCTAAGAGGGACTACCAAAATGAATTGCTTTGATAAGTCGGGAATAATTTTGTACACTCAAGCAAGCCATTTACTAAAAGCAACTTTAAGGTGACGGTGCCATGCCTTAACACTATTTTAAGTTCGTGGATAGCATTCAGTTCAAATTCAGATTTATATTGTGATTCTCGTTTGAATAAATCAGAAATATAGTATTTTTTAAACTATGATCCCTCTATAATTCCTCTTTTTGCACCTTGCGCCAAATAATTTTTCTAAAATGAAAAAAACCTCCTTAGAATATTGATTGACTGAAAAAAGCTTTGGCCGAGGGAGAAATAGTCTCAAAATCCAAAATTATTATTTTATAGGATTCAAAATTATTTCCTGCTCCAGAGCAATTTATCGAAGATTAAAAGAGAATTGATCGCGGCGATTTTTAACCTAAGCTAGGCCGATTTATCATGATTAAAACGGGATTTTAGAACACGAGATTTTGGAATAGAGAATTTCGGAATACGGGATTTTGGAAAGAGGATTTTAGAAAAAAGGATTTTGAAAACAAGTTTTTGGAATACAGGATTTCGGAATACGGGATTACGATTTTAAAAGAGATTACGATTTTAAAAGAGGGATTTCGGAATTCGGGATTACGTGCCCAACCGATATAATTTATTAATTAACAAAAAATATCCTTTTTCTCCCAGCGTCTTAAAAGCCTCTTGTTTTAATACTGTTTTTGGGTATTAAAGTGGGCTTTTTTCTTAGTATTTTAAAAAATGTGTGTGTTGCTAAGCTACATTTGTAATCCTTAGTGTATGTAGGTACTTTTAATACTAGGAGAAAAATATTATAGTGAAGACCCAATAATATGTATAATGTATATGAAATAGCTATACAGTATTAGATTCCCAACCACCATGCCTTTTAAGGCAAGTGAAGTCACCGCCATAATCTACCAGGAATGTAGCTGATGTCCGAAGCAAGCAATGGCCGGTATATTCACTTGCATTTTTTAAATTTAAATGCAATGCCACTTCTTTTGCAATGCTACTAATTTAAAAGTATTTTCTGTAAATCCCAAAATAATTTTCTCCCAAAACCGTAAAGAGTGGCGATTTGTTTGTTTTACAGTTGGAAATTTTTACCAACATAGCTGATTGAACGTCTTCAATGTCATCTATCATTAAATGAACTAGTTCGTGGAAACAACATGCAACCGCTACTCCCAGTATTAAAACAACCTGCAAGACAAATTCCTAAATAAGTATATATATTATCTTTAAGTTTGAAAGCTTACCTT
Source organism: Tipula unca (assembly GCA_951394425.1). NCBI lineage: Eukaryota > Metazoa > Arthropoda > Insecta > Diptera > Tipulidae > Tipula > Tipula unca. Next base: position 100,913,231 of record OX596380.1, read on the forward strand.
CAAGATTAAATATGTCTTATCGGGAGCAAAATTTAAAAATTTTCAAAATGAGCATTACCTCAGTAGAATCATAACAATAAAATGGCTGATGATTCTTAAACCGCACCGAAAGACACAATAAATGGGAAAACTCCCAATATGTATATAAAAATATATTTGATAATTGGTTAGAGCAGGAAGTTGATATGCTTTTTTCGTACCAAAAAGTTATTTCCAATTATGTATGTATTATGTATATGTCAAACCAAATTACACAAATTGATTGGGAGTTGCTCAAAGAACATCATCTAAATAGAATAACTTAGTCTGACAAGAGTAATTATTTTATCCACGCTGAAATTTATTCCTGACGACATGTCGTCGAACTTAAGTGTTGTCGTTCTCATATGTAAAGCATAACGCCATTTAAATGCAAATTCCATCGCAAATTCAACTATCTACAATGTATTAAAATTATGTTTGAACGGGAATCTAACATTACTAATACATGATTCACCGATACAGTTTAATATGTACATAGCAAAGTTATGTCCACATCAACAAAACATTACGAATCAATGAGTGGTAAAAACTCTTGTACCAGAATCATCACTATCAAAATTTCATTTTTTATGGTTCGAAGAATTATTCGAAATATTTCTTATATAAAATAAAAAGAAACCACAAAACAGTAATTTTAACGATGTAAAAGAAGTAAAAAAAATGATCATGATAATAAATAGAAGAAATATAAAATAACTTAAATATTTTTAACAATTACCGTTATAATATGAATGGAATGTGCCGTTTAGTAATGTTGATTTCTATCCCTACTTCTTGGTTAACTTCTTTAAGATTATGGAATAAAATATAAAAATTCCACAACAAGAAGTAAAACATTTTATTATGAGAACATAGACAAAAAGAGACGAACAGACGACATCATATTTTATTTTAGAATTTCGTTTGGTTTCATTCATAAAAAGTCTTGGATTGTGTGAGAGTTGGTATTTGAAACAAAAAGAAATCTTTAATGAATGTGTTTTATAACTATATGTACATATGTATATATGTATATATTGACGAGTGTCGTTTACATTTTATATATTACAGGTTTTAGTTGTACAATTATTTTTTATATTTTTTAACATCAATATTCAATATTGATGAATGTGTATTATGTATATGTGTATATATAGGTATATGTATGTGTTTGGAACATTGGGTGAAAGATTTGCTTAGCGAACGATTGAACTTAACCAATATTTAGTTGGCATGTATGATTTTATACTTTGGGGTTTTTACCGAATCGCTAATGTAATCAATTATTATACATGATACAAATTAGCAACATCTATACATTCGAAATTATTTTATTTACTTGTTTGTAAAGTTTCGATTGTTTTGTTTAAAGTTTTGTTTGTAAATTTGAATTGTTTTGACCGAAATCGAAATTTAAAGTGTGAACTAACATATTCATTCAAAATATATCCTAATAAAAATTTAAAATCAGATCACCTTCCAAATTCAACATATTGCATACGTTTTCAACAAATCTATAAGGATCTAGAGATCCAAACTAAAGGAATAAAACCACTTAATTACACGAGGTTATTGATATAATAGTTGGGCTGGCTTCCGTCTGCTTCTACCAATTGGTGAGCCACTAATCCCGTCATCCCTTTCCAGCACAGATACTTTCGTTTTAGTGAAGCTAGTGCAAGACCTGAACTTGATACCGAACGCTCTATATGTGTTGATATCCATCCCCAATCGTCGTACTTTATGTGACAGCTTTATGATGGTCTGCGCAGTTTCATTTATTAATGCACAAGCGATGGTTACGGCGTGAGTCGCTTTATGTGATAACATTACAGCTTTCCGTATCCCCTGATCTCGCACTCCGGATTTGATTTCCTAGGATTTGAATGCGGTATCGTGTACAATGCTTTAATATTGTTACGTGTTTGACTTGTCAAACAAGGTTCGATCACTGAATTGTGAATAAAACATACGGTGCAAATTCTAGATAACACTAAATTTATTTATTTTCGAATGATTACACTAAACACTAATTTGATTAATTTTTTATTTAACTTAATTATTTAACTTCACAATAATTACTTTATAACACTTTAATAACACTGTATTACACTTTAACAACACTTTATAAAAACTTAACTTCCACTGTTTCCTTTTTATTAATACTAGCATCACGGTTAGCTCCTAAAATTATGTCTCGTATTTATACCAAATATTCTAACCTTCTAGAATATTCCAGAATGATCGAGAGTGTCTAGACTACTCTTGAATAGTCTAGAAACATCTATTTTATAACAGTTTACATTTATGTTATTGTCCTTACTATAGATTAAGACACTATCATAAATGTAAACTGTAGTAACTATGGTGTGCCTAGACATGACAAGTCTAGGTACTTTCGGATATTGTGGAATATTCTAGTAGGTTAGAATATGAGGAATAGAATATGATAGAATTAGTAGACAGGGTTTAACAGTGATAGAGTTAGTAGAAAGTAAAAAATTAAAAGTTAAGAGTAATTAAAGTTTAATATAGTGTGATTAAAGTGTAATATAGAGTGGTTAAAGTGTAATAAAGTAGTTATTGTGAAATTAAGTAAATTAGTGTTTAGTGTAATAATTCGGAAATAAATAAATTGGTGTTTTAATGCCATCTAAAATTAAATTGGTTATTTTTTTCACAATCCAATTTTTTATATTTGACCACACTACTGTAAAGTATTAGTTTATCGTAATCGTTCCGCTTTTTATCTACGTCATCGTATTAAACAAAAATGCCTAGAAAAAATTTTAGGTCTAGAAATGCAGTTAACCTCATGTGGATTAACTACATTTCTATACCTAAAATTTTGTTTTATTTTTCAGATATTCTGTCAGATAAATTACCTACTGTCTTCTAGTAGCTATATATTAATACGAGTTTAGCTATATGTGATAATTAAGATATAATTACAAACTAACTGAAGTTAGGGGCCCGACTATGAATTTTGCCGACTATTTTCGACGGCTATCATTTTACTATGTCAGGCATAGGAAGAAAACGGAAAACAGTATGACAACTTTTCCTTCCTTTGTCTACTATAGCAAAACAATAGCCGTCGAAAATTGTAAGCAAATTGAATAGTAGGGATCGTGATGAGTAAATATCTAAATGGGCCTAGAAATAAAAAAAAAAATATTAATTCTAAATAAAAATCCTAAAAACAATAATACAATATAGATTATGTGTAGTTAATGTATACACATAAATTACGAAAAATCTAATCTATATGTACTTATTATTGTATTGTTCGAGAAATAAAATCATCAATTTTTGATCACCCATTAAAAACTATAACATTCTACTAAAACGATTTTGTTTTGAAATTGGGAGGACGTTATTGTTTTGCTTAGGAAAAAATTATTGCAGCATAATAAATCACTATATCAATTTTTTGTATCTACTCTCATAATATTTTATTGTACGCTGCTATTCATAAATGTTTGGTATCATATTTAATTATTGTAATGTTTTCTTTGATAATTTTAATAAATCACCTTTATTTGTCTATGGTAGTATTCTATTTTCTATATAGCTATACTATAGCATAATAAAAAATATCTCTTCCTGCTAGTATTTGCATATCATTTTAATTTCTACTTATTCACTGGTACTGATTATATATTTTTAAACCAATAAATTTATAATTTGGAAACCGCACGTTGTGGTTTATTTTGCTGGTTTATGAATGCTTCACTATACTGCATCAGATTTTTGCAGTGCAGATGAAAATTTGTGGTTATAAGTAAAATAATAATTTTTACACAACTGAAGTAGAATATGGGTACTAAAAAATGGATATGTCGAAAGTAGAATATTAAAGGATTAAAATAACGAGGAATGAATATAAAGCTAATAAAAGTATCTCGTTTGGATTGGAAGGCACCGTAATTCGTGTGACAGTGGGAGTAGCACTCAAAATGAATTCTTCCGATTGCCGAAAAAATTGGCAAACCAAACTTCAAATCATCAATAATTATTGTGTTTTTGTATTGTCCTATAAACGACATAATCACGAAGCTAGAAGTCTGCAGGTAGTTTCCATTCCTAATTTCACTGCTAATTTTTTAACAAAAAGAATATATCTAGTACGTTTTACTTTTGTATTTACATTCGAAGGAATTTTCTTTGAAAAATAAAACAAAAACGTTTGGCAAATAACATGGCCTTAGCCTAACTCAATCAAGTTTTGTATGTAATAATGTCAAATAAATTCTGTTGGAATCGTCTGCATATAGAAATTTTACACATTAATTAACATTAAGTTTGTCAAATTCAAAGCTAAACTTTCTTGATTGACAATTTTAATTCAAAAAATGCTTGTATATACACTGTTTTCTTGTGATGTTAAATGTTCAATAAATTCACAAATTTAATTTGTGGTAAATGTTTTTAAGAAGTAGTGTTGTGTTTATGAAATCTTGTTTGCTATTATTTTTATTAAAATACAATTATTCGGTGCAGAAAAAGTTAAAAATTAATTAAACTGTTGTAATTTGATTTGAAAACCACTATACTATGTTGAGAGGAATTATATTTGACTCGATTTAAAAAAATTATTTTTGGTTTTTTGGAAACCGATTATACTGTTAAATTATATTTCCACACTTATCCTGTGGCTATTATTGAGAGAGACGTCTAAATAGAATTTTGAATCGAGGCGCTTGTCACATTTGTAATAAAAACCCTTAGTAAACAATGTATGTCTGCGAAAAATCATTTGATGGGTCGTTTAATTCTATAGATGAAAAGTTTGTAGTGTTTTCATTTTGATCTTCATTTTTCATTTTTATTTTGTACCATTTAGATTTTTATTGTTTTCGTTTGCACTTTAGATTTTAATGGTTGCGTACAAAATTAGATTTAATTTTTATAAATAAGTAATCATTGATTTTATATTTTGTTGATTTTTGTTTTTAATATAAAAAACCAGAGTTCTATTGTTAGCAGACCGAAAAGGCTGTGTGTTACCAAATTTAATTAAATTAAATTAAAGTTAATTTAAAACCTAATTCACTTAATATTGTAAAGTATAGATATATAAAATTGTGAATAAAAACATAACATTCGACATTTTTGAAATATATCTGCATATGGAATTGTACAATGTAAATAAATAAACCAAAAGAAAACTTGTAAAGATTCAAGTGATATACAGTATCATCATATTTAATGGGGAACTACAACAATACCCATAAGTGGTGACCTCGACGTGATTAAGAACACGCACCAATATTGTGTACCGCATCAATCACACCACATCAACAACATCGACATCAACACCAGCAACGGCATCATCACCACATCAACAACATCGACATCAACACCAGCAACGGCATCATCATTAACATCACCAACACGATACACATTTGCATTTTAACAGAGACCGAGGTGACTCCATGTTAACGAGTCTCTGCACCGGCGGATTTTCTTTCAAATCAAAAGCAAAAACTGTAAGTACGCAACTATTTTTATTAGAGTGCAAACAAAATTTTTCTTTCTTCGTTTTTGTTTTAATAAAATATAAAAAATATAGTCTTTTATTTCTTTAAAAAGTTTTTGTTTTCGGCATCCTCTAAATTTTACATTCAAATCCAAAAATTTTTTTTTTTTTCGGTATTTAACTAAATTTTACTTGCGAAATGGATCCGTCTGCGACTATTCCTTCTCCTCCAATTAATGAGAGTGACGAGGCATCCACTTCGGATGCTACAAATTTAACTTTTTCACCAGCTCAGCTCGCTGTCCTGATTAATGAAGCGGTAGCTAAAGCTGTAGGGAGAATAAATTTACCTGAGCCTCCCATAATTGATCATGTTCCTACTCCTCTTTTATCAGCTCAAATTTCTCGTGTTGCGTTCAAACCTCCACAACCTCTCTACGCTCAGAACCCGGTTGTTTGGTTTAAAAAAGAATATATCTAGTACGTTTTACTTTTGTATTTACATTCGAAGGAATTTTCTTTGAAAAATAAAACAAAAACGTTTGGCAAATAACATGGCCTTAGCCTAACTCAATCAAGTTTTGTATGTAATAATGTCAAATAAATTCTGTTGGAATCGTCTGCATATAGAAATTTTACACATTAATTAACATTAAGTTTGTCAAATTCAAAGCTAAACTTTCTTGATTGACAATTTTAATTCAAAAAATGCTTGTATATACACTGTTTTCTTGTGATGTTAAATGTTCAATAAATTCACAAATTTAATTTGTGGTAAATGTTTTTAAGAAGTAGTGTTGTGTTTATGAAATCTTGTTTGCTATTATTTTTATTAAAATACAATTATTCGGTGCAGAAAAAGTTAAAAATTAATTAAACTGTTGTAATTTGATTTGAAAACCACTACTATGTTGAGAGGAATTATATTTGACTCGATTTAAAAAAATTATTTTTGGTTTTTTGGAAACCGATTATACTGTTAAATTATATTTCCACACTTATCCTGTGGCTATTATTGAGAGAGACGTCTAAATAGAATTTTGAATCGAGGCGCTTGTCACATTTGTAATAAAAACCCTTAGTAAACAATGTATGTCTGCGAAAAATCATTTGATGGGTCGTTTAATTCTATAGATGAAAAGTTTGTAGTGTTTTCATTTTGATCTTCATTTTTCATTTTTATTTTGTACCATTTAGATTTTTATTGTTTTCGTTTGCACTTTAGATTTTAATGGTTGCGTACAAAATTAGATTTAATTTTTATAAATAAGTAATCATTGATTTTATATTTTGTTGATTTTTGTTTTTAATATAAAAAACCAGAGTTCTATTGTTAGCAGACCGAAAAGGCTGTGTGTTACCAAATTTAATTAAATTAAATTAAAGTTAATTTAAAACCTAATTCACTTAATATTGTAAAGTATAGATATATAAAATTGTGAATAAAAACATAACATTCGACATTTTTGAAATATATCTGCATATGGAATTGTACAATGTAAATAAATAAACCAAAAGAAAACTTGTAAAGATTCAAGTGATATACAGTATCATCATATTTAATGGGGAACTACAACAATACCCATAAGTGGTGACCTCGACGTGATTAAGAACACGCACCAATATTGTGTACCGCATCAATCACACCACATCAACAACATCGACATCAACACCAGCAACGGCATCATCACCACATCAACAACATCGACATCAACACCAGCAACGGCATCATCATTAACATCACCAACACGATACACATTTGCATTTTAACAGAGACCGAGGTGACTCCATGTTAACGAGTCTCTGCACCGGCGGATTTTCTTTCAAATCAAAAGCAAAAACTGTAAGTACGCAACTATTTTTATTAGAGTGCAAACAAAATTTTTCTTTCTTCGTTTTTGTTTTAATAAAATATAAAAAATATAGTCTTTTATTTCTTTAAAAAGTTTTTGTTTTCGGCATCCTCTAAATTTTACATTCAAATCCAAAAATTTTTTTTTTTTTCGGTATTTAACTAAATTTTACTTGCGAAATGGATCCGTCTGCGACTATTCCTTCTCCTCCAATTAATGAGAGTGACGAGGCATCCACTTCGGATGCTACAAATTTAACTTTTTCACCAGCTCAGCTCGCTGTCCTGATTAATGAAGCGGTAGCTAAAGCTGTAGGGAGAATAAATTTACCTGAGCCTCCCATAATTGATCATGTTCCTACTCCTCTTTTATCAGCTCAAATTTCTCGTGTTGCGTTCAAACCTCCACAACCTCTCTACGCTCAGAACCCGGTTGTTTGGTTTGAGATTCTAGAGCAACAATTTCTGGTTGCTGGAATTAGCGTTGAGGCAACTAGGTATGCACACGCGGTTGGGGCCCTGGATGCACGGCTCCATGATACTTTGGCTTACATAATAACACAGGCTAAAGGGCCTCAGCCATATACGGCTTTCAAGACCGAAGTGATCCGGGTGCTGGGGGAATCGGAGAAAACAAAGATGAACAATTTGATGCATGGCTTGACACTTGGGGACAGGAAGCCATCACAGTTGCTGAGCGCCATGAAGTTGAATGCTGGCGACAACTTGAACGAGCCGACCATCCGTCAATTTTGGATGAAGAGATTGCCGCAGCAGGTTCAAATGGTACTCACACCATTTGAAAATGATGTCTCCCTGTCAGTCTTGGCGGAACGAGCTGACAATGTTTTCGAGACAATGACACAATCTCAAGTCAGTGCTATTGAGTCATCCGCTTCCGTATCTACCCAAAATATTACTATTGATCAACAATTTTTGGAATTTCGTAGAACCTTGCTATCGGAGATTTCGGAAATTTTTCAACATCAGTCTAGGCCTCGTTCAAATTCAAATTCTAATTCCAATCGAAATAGTAATTTTGGATCTCGAAATAATTCACGATCCAATTCGCGGCCAAATTCACGATCTAATTCACCTAATTTTCGACGATATCAAAATTATGGTGAGCCTTCTGCGTCTAATAATTTCATTTGCTTTTACCATCATTTTTTCGGAAACAAGGCACAAAAATGTAAAACTGGTTGCCAATATTTAAAAAATTCTACAACTTCCGATAGCAAGGTTGCAAAAAACCAGTAAGTCATTTGCAGCTAGCGGGCTGCAATGACATATTTGAATCCAGCCGCCTTTTAATTTTCGAAATCGTCTTACAAATTCACTTTTTAATAGATACAGGTGCGGATGTCTCAGTCTTGCCGGCTCGTTTCGCTCGGAACCCAAGGGTCGACCCATCATTCAGATTGTTTGCTGCTAACGGCTCTGCAGTGAACGCCTTTGGCACCAAAATTCTCAAATTAGACATCGGACTGCGCCGCGAATTCTCCTGGGAATTCATCATTGCTGACGTGTCGATGCCTATCATCGGCGCTGACTTTTTAAAAAACACAGGTTTATTAGTAGATATGCAAAGACAGAGGCTCATTGATCCGTTAACCTCTTTGCATACACGCGGTGTTTTTTCTTCTAACAACGATAATTCTACATTGTCTAGGATCGACAAGTCAGTGATGGACTCAGGAGTCTTCAAAGTAATTTCTAAATTTCCGACAGTAATTCACGGACACATAAACATCGACAACACCAAACACAACGTGACTCACAAACTAGAGACGTACGGACCACCGGTTGCATGCAAACCACGACGATTGGCACCGGACAAATTCATCATCGCGAAAACAGAATTCGAAAACATGATGAAACTAGTAGCAGTCCTTGGTCCAGTCCTCTACATCTCGTGTTAAAAAAGAATGGAGACTGGAGACCATGTGGGGATTATCGAGCTCTTAACCGTGTAATGATTCCGGATCGATATCCTATTCCACATCTCCAGGACTTTACACAACGACTCGAAGGGTGCTCTATTTTTTCTACAATAGACCTTGTCCAGGCATTCCACCAAATTCCTATCGAACCGACGGACATTCCAAAAACAGCTATTTCGACACCTTTCGGACTTTTTGAATTCTGTAGGATGACTTTTGGACTTCGCAATGCAGCACAATCGTTCCAACGTCTTATGCACTCAATTCTACTAGGACTTGATTTCTGTTTTGTGTATTTGGACGATGTGCTCATTGCCTCTAAAAATTATGACGAACATCTCGAACATATTAAAATGACCTTTGCTAAATTTGAAGAACATGGACTAGTAGTAAATATTGACAAATGCACTTTTGCTAAACATGAAATTCAATTTTTAGGCCATACGGTAACTGGACAAGGTATCTTACCATCGCATGAACGGGTTCAAGTCATCAAAAATTTCGAACGACCACAGACTGTTAAACAACTGAAACGATTTTTAGGTATGATCAACTTTTATCGACGCTTCATTCCGGGTGCTGCTGCTGACCAAGCATTACTGAATGATTATCTAAAAGGTTATACCAAAAACAGTCGCGTTCCAATACAGTGGTCAACAGCAGCTATAGAAGCGTTCGATAACTGCAAAATTAAACTTTCCGATGATACATTACTAATTCATCCTTCATCATCAGCACCTCTGGCCATCATGGTTGATGCTTCCGATACAGCGATTGGTGCTGTAGTTCAGCAATTAATTTCGGATACTTGGCAACCACTTGGTTTCTTTTCAGTACGTCTCAATGATACGCAAAAGAAATACAGTGCTTATGATCGCGAACTTCTATCGGCTTATTCTGGTGTTAAACACTTTCGTCATTTTCTCGAAGGTCGTACGTTTACACTATATACCGATCATAAACCACTCGTTCACGCATTTAGTCAGAATCCGGAAAAAGCATCTCCTCGTCAGTTTCGACACTTAGATTTCATTGGTCAATTCACAACCGATATCCAACACATTTCTGGTTTGGATAACATCGTTGCAGATACTCTCTCACGCATTAATCAAATTTCTATTCCTGAAAGTATTGATTATGCTATCATCGCAGATGCTCAGACTAATGACGAAGAATTCCAAGAAATCTTAAGGAGTAATTCGGTTCTCAAATTTGAGAAATTCCCTATTTCATTCAATTCGAAAACCCTAATACATTGCGATACTACAACTGCTACACCTAGACCATTCATTCCGCTTAATTTCCGAAAACAAGTTTTCGATGCATTTCATAATCTTTCTCATCCTGGCGTCAAAGCTTCCATTAAACTTTTGACTCAGAATGTCATCTGGCCATCTATTAATAAAGACGTCCAGAAAATGGCTCAAAACTGTGTAGCTTGCCAAAAGGCTAAAGTCTCTCGTCACACAAAATCTCCGCTTAGCACATACAAATTAACTTCTCAACGTTTTTCGATTATTCACCTCGACATCATTGGTCCATTACCAGTTTCTGATAATCAGCGGTATTGCGTTACATTGATTGATAGATACACCCGCTGGCCCGAGGCGATTCCAGTTCCTGATGTTACTGCTGCTACAGTTGCCTTCGCTGTCTACTCTAATTGGATAGCTCGCTTTGGTGTGCCAGAGTCCATTGTTACGGACCAAGGCATGCAATTCGAATCGCAACTTTTTCACGAACTGGCAAACTTACTTGGATTCGAGCGACGGAGAACAACTATAGTTACAATCCAAAATGTAATGGTATGATCGAGCGATGGCACCGTGTCATCAAGTCTGCCATTATGTGCTACGATCGAACAGATTGGACTAGTGTTCTCCCTTCAATTTTACTTGGACTACGAACGACGTACAGCGACGAACTGAAAGCAACACCTGCTGAACTCGTATTTGGGCTTACGACTCGAGTTCCAGGTACCTTTTTAGATCCTAGGAACGAACAAATTTTACAATCAGACTTTGTTACTAATCTAAAACGACACTTTGACGAAATACGACCTATACCGGCATCGCGACACGCAACGGACAAAATTTTTATCAGTAAAGATCTGCATACTTGCTCGCACGTTTTCTTACGAACTGACGCAGTACGCAGATCACTGCAACCACCATATACAGGACCATTTTTAGTAATTGACCGTACACCAAAATTTTATACATTAGATTTGAACGGAAGACACGCCAAAATTTCAATCAACAGACTGAAACCATGTTTCACCGACAATCAGGAAACACTGACTACAAATACTGGACCATCTTTACCGACTCTCGAACCAAAACCTTCTATTTCGGCTGACGTGCCTGGGGTACTTGCTGCAGGGCCGAAAATTAAAAAAAAGGTTCACTTCGATCTTGCACCAAAAAGTGTAAGGACTACAAGTTCGGGTCGTGTATCCAGGACCCCTTCTCGTTTCTTATATTTTCTTCGATAGATCTTCGATCTCTCTGGAGGGGGAGTATTTGTAGTGTTTTCATTTTGATCTTCATTTTTCATTTTTATTTTGTACCATTTAGATTTTTATTGTTTTCGTTTGCACTTTAGATTTTAATGGTTGCGTACAAAATTAGATTTAATTTTTATAAATAAGTAATCATTGATTTTATATTTTGTTGATTTTTGTTTTTAATATAAAAAACCAGAGTTCTATTGTTAGCAGACCGAAAAGGCTGTGTGTTACCAAATTTAATTAAATTAAATTAAAGTTAATTTAAAACCTAATTCACTTAATATTGTAAAGTATAGATATATAAAATTGTGAATAAAAACATAACATTCGACATTTTTGAAATATATCTGCATATGGAATTGTACAATGTAAATAAATAAACCAAAAGAAAACTTGTAAAGATTCAAGTGATATACAGTATCATCATATTTAATGGGGAACTACAACAATACCCATAAGTTCGATATGTTTGTCAAAAACGTTGCCAAATAATTTCTTGATCTACCTGAAGAACAAACGCTCAAAGCAGAAGTCTACAATTAGTCTCGAATGTAAACTAAAACCCCTATATATAGCCTTAACATGCGCTGGATGCAATTACATATGGTTTGGAGATTCACTCTTGGATGACTTACTAAATTAATGAATTATTTAACATTTAAAAACTATACCTTCTTTACTGTTGTATGTGTATTTTTCTAAAAAAAAATGAATTAAATCTCGTAACTGGTGTCGTTCATATACATTTTAACTTTCTTTTGTTTCTGTTTTTTGAGTCAAAAAATCAAGTTCAAGCAAAGCCTCAAATCAAAAAAGTCCAAGTATTTAAGCTGCTCAACAGCAAAATTGACGTAAAGCGCAAGATAGTGTTAGCAATATTTTTTGCGGGTGTTGAAATGTTTGACTATACTATGCCGTGAAATACATAAGCTAAGCTTCAACATAAGTGAAAGGTTCCTTTTTTAGTGTGTAAGCATATTCCTTACCTTTCAAACAATGTATCGTTTGACTATTTTGTTGAAATAGAGAGGAACATTATGAAGAAATGTAAATAATGCGTAAATTATAAACTGGAGGGGCCAAGATCATCCTCAATGTATGTACCGAAATTAAACTTTTAATTTTGCACCTTGTTTGGCATTCTATTAGCTTTCTAAACAGACTTTTCTGTGAAGAATTATAATAAACTAAAACCAGCCCTGTAATGACTAATAATATTCAGTCAATTTTGCGTATCTCTACTATACTTTTATTCATAATTTTTACTAACTTTTTATTTATATTTTTGTCCTTAAATGTGGATTAAATTATTTTTGTAACTTGTTATAATTAATTGGATTTGCTCACTTTTAGAGCTCGGCACTCTTCCTCAAATAATTGCCCATCTCTGTTCTAGAATCATATGAACCCATAACTTGTAAATTGTTTAACCATTGTATTAACAACGTATCGATCTTCACTCTCCGAAAGACGTATTACTCATTTCGGGTTCGCTTTCGAAAACCACCAACGAATCGACGACTGTCTTCAATGTCACTGTTCAATATCAACAAAATATATCCTATACCGTTACCAGACATATTTCTTATTGCTTAAGTAATCCCATCTCACTATATCAATCTTTAATATTAAATATTTTAAGATCAGCAAAATAACAAAAACAATCACTACGTAATGTCTTCACAATGCCTTTGAGCTACAATCTGTAACGCTTCATGGCGCTTCGGCTACTTGAATTTTAGAGTAGTTTCCTAGCAGTCTGTAGCATATCTTAGGGAATTTGACAAAAGTTTTCTCTTACAAAAATTTTGACTGTTCAGCTAACGAACACCGTATCGCGACTTGTCAAATTCAAACAAATTTTGTCATAAATCTAGTGTGCATTTTTTCACTTTTATATTCAATTTGTTATTTAGAAGTTTTCTTCTGTTAGATTTTGTTAAAGAAACAATTCAATTTAACGAAACTAATCGAAACATTCTTAAAGACTTTAGCCTTTTAATCCATTTTTCTTAAAGAAGAATTTAGCCTTTTAATCCGTTTTTCATTATGTCTTTAACTAAAGTACTAAATAAACAAAAGTCATTGCTGGTTGTTCTAACATTAAAATCTTAAAAATTGCTTAATGTAAATTTTGTTTTCACGATAGCGTGGCAAAATATCTAATACATATTAAATACACATAAATACTTATATTTAATAAACTACCATAAACTAAATTTCGACATCGTTTAAAATCGATTTTCCATTACCTGTACATTACATCTAAATAAAAAACCATTTGTTTAATTTATTGAATGATTAAAGTTCATTGAACTGGCTTATTCTATTGAAATTAGCAAAATAAAAATAAACTATAATATATTTTGATTGTTATAAGCGGAGTAGCTAGTTATTTTATGTATTTGAAATATTCACATATCCATTTTTGTCGACGAATATTGTTTTTTAAGCAACTAGCTATTTTAACAAATAATATTAATTAATAGCTTAACAATTCATCAATATGTATGTAAAAAACATAAATAAAATTTTTATAATATCTGGTTTAAAAACTATTTTTTCTATAATTTTTTTTTTGTATATTTTCTCGAATCTCGTTTAATGAGAACTGTACGGTGTGGCCTACTCCAAATGAAATTTATTTTTAAGTTATGTTTTATTTTATATGATTTTTTTTGTATTGGTAATTATAACAAGTAAACTATCAATATACATATCTATATACAATATACATACATATATTATATATATTAATCTGTTATATATGTATAAGTTAAAAATACATACATAGCATATTATTTTTTTTTTAAATGTTAACGCAAACATGCGCCGATCTTTTTACATTTTGCGGACATCGTGTCAATGGTCGGCCTTGAAATTTATATCATAATGTGAAAAAAGAATATTCAAAGTAGGTCATGGCCTGCATGTTAAAATAATGTAACTATAGAGTTTCTATTACAATTCTATAGTTTCTCACTCTGTAAAATGTTAGAAATTTATTAGTTTTTGCATTTTATTTACGGTTTGTTTTGTTGTGGAATAGAACGAGATAAGCCTATTGAAATTTAGAAAATAACAGAAACCGCTTTATTTGTATTTGTTATGGAATTACATTATGGTTTAGAAACATGTGTTTTTATTTGAAAATTTGTGGTTGACGGTTATCGAGTTACATTCAAGGTTAGATCAAATACCTTAGTTGGCCTACGCTTATATTATATAATATATTATAAGTATCTAGAAATGAAAACGTTTTACACAAACGTAATTCCAATTGAGGTATAATTTTAGCTTATTGACGTCATCGATGATGCCATCGGTGAAATTATTTTAATTTGCACATGCACAGGATGATTCATCGAACATAAACACACTTATGTATGCCTCAATTAGAAAGTTGTTATTTCAATTTATTAACAGTACCATGATTAAATATAATATATACGTAACAGTTACAGAGAGATTCTATTTTCTAAAATTAAATATCACTACTTTATTTACTTATTGTAAAATAGATTTAAAAAGAAATATATTTACAACTAGGAGTCTTCGGCTTCTTTTAAAGCGAAATCTACAGTAAGTTTACTATGGTATAGTCGTTCATTTCTGTTATTATTTACTTTGGAGTTGAACCTTATCTCGAAAAACCATATTTTCAAAATTCATTGACACCAATTAAATGCCAGTACAAAAGATTTTGAATTGTAATGGCCTTTGTTTGTTAAAAATTGGGAAAATAAAAATTTAACAAGATCATTGATTTTAAAGCAGCCAAATTTTGTATTTGCGATTGTTTTTAAAAAAGATTAATTTAATTGATTTTACAAATGATCGAAAATTAAAATTCGTTTCTCTAAAATCTATAATTTTGTTAAATTTTTTTTTTGAAAAATTCCTGACAAACAAAAACAATTTGCCAGACTTTGTATAATTTACATCAGTCATATTCATTAATAAACTCTTTAGACAGTTCTTTTATCACTTAACACTCGCCACCATTGGTTTTGCTCTTACGATTTAAATCGGCAATGTGAAGGCTTTTTATTATTCTCGATTCCAGGGTATAAGTGGATTTTCTGTAATAATTTCTAATCAGGATTACCAACTATCCAACAACACAATTCCGATGAAATTTAACGTAAACCAAAAGATGCCACTAAGTTAATTTTTATACCAAAACTTTAAATTAATGATTATGGCTAAACTAAAGAAGAAAGTTCAATGAACGGATCACTCAGGAGTGCATCTACTGAAGAATCTCTTTCATCTCACCCCTTGGATACTGAGTTTCCATAATCAGAGAGCCCTGAGCGAATGAGGCGGCTATGGACAATGAAACGCTGAGCTGCTTCACGGAGGGTTCAAAAAAGGATAGAGGGAAGCGTCGAGGGAGGGGGGAAAGGGGGTATTCTGTGAGACATTGATTAACATTTCTTTTCGTCTTCCCGACTTTTGCAGTGTCTTTCAGGCTGAACTTATCGCGATAATGGAAGTCGTGGACCGGTTAAGTTATAATGTAATATCTACAAGGGATATTTGCATTTTTACCGAAAGTGAGGCTGCTATTAAAACGCCACAATCACACTTCCTTATTCGTCGTATGTAGTCCTAAATTGTCTTATCTATATACATGAGATGGCTGATCAGTTCAACATCCGTTTTACGTGGGTGCCAGGGCATTCCAATATTGTGAGATGAGAACTTTTGTCTGGTCCAGCTCCGGCCAGCTGATACCGTTTCGGCGGTACCATATTAGTATGGTCATAGGAGCTGTAACAGCACATTGCCTCATAGGTAAATATACGAGTAGACTGTCCCCGCTTAGTATTTCTTAAGTAGCTGCGGAGATGAGGAGGAAAAGGAAACAGTTCTCTACCACAGCTTTGCACTTGTCCTCGTCTGGCGCTAATCAGGACGAAAAATTTGGAAACTCTCCGTAGGGTGCACCTGATGGATCTAAGATCCGTATGATCAGAGTGCGATCAGGGTTACTGAACGCTTCTTGGAAACCTCAAGATGGTTCGATGTAGTAAGTAACCTATCTAACCTAACCTAATCTAAATTAAAAAAATCAAATAAAACAAAATAATATTTATTGAACAAATAATAACATTGTTTATATAACTAAAAATCAATTCACGTTAAATTTTAAGATTATAGTAAAAATAAATAAAACTTAAATATTCTATAGATGCTTAAATATGTACATCTTTCATTGTACAGTTTAAATAAACTGATAATATCTACATGTGTTCAATATATACCACCACTGTCGTTTACCAGGACAGCGAATAAACGAATTAACAAATATGTTACTGGAAGTCACCTGTGGGGCTCTACAAGAGAAATATAAATCTTTTACAACAAACGCTTTCAAAAACACTTAGCTGTATTAAAAAATACTCCGTTGTATATCCGAAATCACAACATTCATTCATTCATTCAAGAGACCTTGAAATTAAAACGGTCAAAGATATATCATACCCAGTTTGATGTACTTTTCGTAACTGGAAACACATCCCAATGAATGAGCAATCTATTAAGACGACTAAAATATAGACGTCTTCGCAGAGTAGATAGACTCGGTCTAATGTATTTATAAACTATATATTTGAGCAGTTAAAAAAAATGAAAGAAACCAATGTGTCAAAAATTTTGTTTGTGTCTTGGCTAAATGTTCATTTTAGTAAAGACCATTTCGAACTTAAAAATAGACTAATTTTTTAACAAGGTAAAGCGCATATTTTAAATAACTCATGTCAATTTAAGAAGAAAGGAGTGAAGAAAATAAATACTTGATCCGCTTGTATTATTTTCAGCTTCTGTTGGACTCCAGATCAATGAGTCCAAAACTAAATACATGATCTCTGATCATAGGGACAATGGCATACCAGGTTTTTGTAGTGGTCCCTGCACGTTTGAGGAAATGAGGAGGTTCATATATTTGGGCTATGTTATCAGTCACGATAACAGTGTGGGTGAGGATATTAAAGCGCGGCAGGTGGCTGGTAGTCGTGCTTTGTATTCTCTAAGGCCACTGCTAAAATCTAAACATATATCATGTTCCGTGAGGCTGAAGTTGTACAAAGCGTTGATCAGGCGCGTTATGTATGGATATGCAAGTTGGGCGCTGACGGATGAGTACGAGAGATGGCTCCTTACATTTGAAACAAGAATCATGCGTGTGATTTACGGCCCAAAATACGAAGTAGAGGGTACATACCGAGCTCTGTACAATGTCGAGATCAGAGTCTGATGAAGTTCCCCGACATTGTACATGAAGTAAGATCTCAACGAGTACGCTGGCTCGGCCACGTTCTGCGTGCTGATCCAGAACGAATTGTGCAACGATCTCTGAAAGGAGAGCCACCATATGATAGGCGCCGAGGTCGCTGCAGGCGACGATGGCTCCACGGTGTAGTGAACGACTTGGCTTCTTCAGAATGTCTAAGATAGTATGAAGACCATGCCCAGGATCGAAATTGTTGGAGGCAAATTGTTGATACAGCTTACTGATACAGTAATGGCATTTAAGAACTGTTATTATTATTATTATCAATTTAAGAAAATGTTAAAACAAATTAATAGTAGGACCATAAAAGTTGAGTTTTAAAAAAAAAGTATTCGGGTACAACTGAAATGGAAAATGCGTATTACGCGAAAACTTTTGAAAAACAACCTGCGATGTATTTATACATGATTAAATGATTTGTACATTTTTCACATTAACTTTTAATTTGAAGACATCTTATTTGAAATCAATTTATATTTTAATTTATCATATTTATCGATATATTATTTTAGTCCAACTTTAATTTATTTAATCTGAATGATTATAATAAAATGTAATTAAACTAACAGTGCTCTCACAATGGAAGAAGTTATTACTTTTTACTTTGGCCTTTTGCCTTAATTTTGAAATGTAGTTTACTTCATCTCTTTATTTTTAAGGAAAAACTTTGGAGTTAGTAGACTTTCTTCTTAAGGTTTTCACCAACATAACGAACAAAAATTTGGTTTCTCTAAAAATGAAATACACACAATCTTGTAAGTAAAAAGTTTTGCATTCTGAGACCACTGTAAAAATGCAGATTTATCAAAATGAGTAATTTACTACGCATTTTGGTTTGCTTAATTTAATTTGTTAACTACTTTGAGCACTTCATTGTGAAACTATAAAAACGTTGATGTGAAACCAACGATTAAGATAAATTTAATGTAGAAGGCATCGGGCATGGTGGTGATTCAGATGGTGCTATTAGAGTAGCCGCTGAGAAATTATATCACTATATCTGTATTTGTATTATGGAATGCTGTATTGCTAAGGCAATCCTCTCTATTTGACCGATTATCGGTGCCCTCATCAGCCATCATTGAGGTGAACACAGTTCAAGCCACGTGCGCGTGACGTAATTACGATTTAGGTTTTCGTTTTCGTTTATTTCTTTGTTTTAATTTTTCGCTTATCAAAAGATCGTGCATATATGCATATATATCACGCACAAAAAAAGATGTCCATTTGTTTATGTTTGTTGAGGTCCCCTTGTATAGTCATTTCATCAAGTCATCATCAGTTTAAAAATTACTCGAAATTTAAATAGAAACTGTAGAATTTATAGAAATATTATCGATACAAACGTTATATTTTGAGTAATCCACCTCACTGTTGCTTGCAGCTCATCTCATGTTATTCTGTCGGCTCCTGTGGGATTTTACTAATTTTACTAAATCTAGAATTTCAGTGTTTTGAGTAATTTTTATTATTTTCTCAATTGGATTCTTTGTTATATTTCCCAATCCGATTACGACCGGTGTTTGAATTAAAAACATCTATGATATTGATGAAGTACAGAACACAAGCAAGTGATGATATGATGTGATAACTTTATTCCAAAATATGTAAGAAATTCGAAAACATAGCTAAAGAAATGGTCAAAATGGGTAAATATATCCCAAAAAGACTTAATCTACAGTCGCTAATTATTAAAATACTACTATTTTATTTCCTAAAAAATTAAGCACACCTCTCTTACGCTACAAACTACATAATTTTCGAAATGCTGTAGTGACATTAATAAAATAAACATTTATAATGCTGGATTATAAAATTATACAATCAATTGAAATTATTAATCTTATGGATAATTAATTAATGAACTCCAAAATATTCTCATAAATAATGTTGCGTTTTAAATAGAAGTTAAGTTTTGCAGAAGTGTCAATTTTGTTACAAATAACCAAAAAGCGAAACAGTCATGTACTGCAGATGAATGAAACCAGTTACTTTCAGTTGCTTCACTTGCCGAACTTGACTATATTCGAATTATAACGAATGTTACTTGTAAAAATAATTGAACATAACCAAAAATTGTCCAACATTATTTTGTATGTATCTAGTACGTTGTCATGTACTGCTAATAGCCGTGTTTCTTGGCGTATGATATGATCCGGATCAGATCATATCTGCTTTCCTTTCATTTATATGGCCGAGTATAGCCGCGTTTCATGAAATAAACATAAAAATTGTACTATTTTTTGTTTTTGTATCAAAATTTTGAACCAAAATGCTACTATGTATAGGATCAATATAATGACCTAAAAACAAACAATAATACAATTTTTGTGTTAATTTCATGAAACGCGGCTATACAAATGAAAGGAACGCAGATATGATCTGATCCGGATCAAATCATACGCCAAGAAACACGGCTAATATAATATACGTATATCATATTAAAAGTTATTTCAATTTATTTTTGATCTGTTATATTTATTTTTTAAATTTGTACAAAATGAATGAATTTGTGAGGAAATTTCTTCTGTGTACGCACGCAAAATAAATTTGTTGCCATCCGCATTTAAACCTAAAACTTACTACAATACACAAATTTTGGTGTACAAAATTAAATAAATTTGTCTATACATTTTAAATTAAAATTCAATTGAATATATAAGGTGCCCACGAGTGACGGTATTATATTAAAGGGAGTAAAATATCATCACTCAGGTATTTGAGTAAAAAATACTATTTTTTCGACATTACCTGCCCTTAAGACGTTATAAACCGTTAAAGTTCAAAAAGCTCGTTTCACTTTTCTACCGGTATCTTAAATACTATAAAAATAGAAATAATCCGATTTTGCCCCCATTCGATTAGGAACTAGGACTAACGAAAAAGAAATAATTTTTGGAATCAAACTGAAAATAACATTTATAATTTCTTTAGTAATTATTTAAAATTAAATATTTATTTGTTAAACTAAAATACAAAATAATAATTTTAATATTGAAATTATTTAAAATTGAGTAAATCTTTTTAAATTTATTATATTAACATTAATTTGTTTTTTTACACCATGGTTTGATTTATAAAAGTTGTATAAAAGAAATACGATATTTGTAGTTCATAATATTTTTTAATTAATGTTACATATTTATCTTCATCCAAAACATTTCTTAAATTCTATTGTTTTCCTTTGTCGTTACTTCATTTAACCTATAGTCTGGGGTACTGAAAACTGGGTTAAATGAAGTTATAAAAATATATTCTAACCTCGCTACTTGGTGTTATACAATTTTCCGAATTTCCCTAAAATATTAATTTCAATTATGTATTATACTCTTATTCATAGTTATATATACTCTATTCTATATACATATGTGTATATGTATGTACATAGTTACATACATACTTATAATATATGTATATGGAAGTATTTTTTATGACATTATTGCATGCTTGCAATCAAATTAAACTTAAAAATTAAGCTTGATTTATTCTTATGTGTATCGTTTTTAAATCCATAAGGACTATTCCCAATTTATTAGGAATTTCTAAATAAACAAAATACAATTTTCGTGTAGGAACGTGAACGCATTTAGCATATACATTTTTATGTCTATCTCATTATTATAATTAAATTCATGACATGATTTTAGAAACATGTACATTATATAATTTTCAAATTTTAAATATATTTTTACATAATTCATGGTTCTTTTCGTTCAATTAATGTATTGTATAATAAATATAATAGCAGAGCGAACCAATTACCAAAATTTGCTTATGCGTTTATACTGGTGGATTCCAGTACACATCACATGTAACACAACACCTGAATTAAAAGATTTTTATGTTTTGGCGATTAATATAGAACAATCGTTCATGTTAGTACAAGCTACCATGGAGCTATGTAGGGTGTAGCTGGCCAATTAAAAGACGTACCTGTAGCCGTGTACAAAATAAGGGATACTGTTCAGCTTTCAAATCCACTAGCAAGAACAGTATATAATTAATGTTTATGTGTGTGTTGGTATTTATTTTAAAAAAAAGTAAGAAGGTGCTCGATTATGACAAACCTTTAATCTGTTATCGTTAGAGTAATTCTTTGATACCTACCTTGGAATTTTGCAATGACTTTTTCGTGTTTTTAAAACCAGGCCGACGAAAATGTTTAATTATTGATTCTAATAGAAGTACAGTAATAAAATAAACAAATATCGATAAATTTAATCATGTTACATAGAGGGAATATTATCCAGCCCAGAAGCCCGCAGCTTGCCTAAAGGTGCGTGCAGCGGCAAATTACTGAAAAATGAAACGCCGGGAATCTGACACATCAAAATAAAATTAAAGTTAGATAAATATTTTACAAGCCATTTGCATTCATAACTTCTAACTTACAGAAATAAAATTGTTACATATAAAAATTACAAATCATAAATTACTCTAGGGCGCCAGTGTGCCCAGGCATTCATCGTAAATGTCATTTCTAACAAGCAAAAATTCTTAAACATTTTTGTACGATATTTTAACGCAGATACACATATGGATTATGTCACAAAGGGTGTGAAGTGGGGTTTTATTCTTTCGTAAAAAATAAAAGAATTTTTTAAAATGGTAATTATTAATGATTTATTAAAAATTTATTAAATTAAAAATGTCAATTGCCCGTTTTATACACATAAACGAAAATTGAAGAAAGTTGAAGCGAATTGTTTTTGAAATTCAAAACACTAATATTTTGCAAAAGTCATCGCGTGTTTTAAGTGTTGCCGAACTTATAAACCGAAGCAATGGTGCATCCAATTAGTTGGCCAGTGTTAATAAAGAACAACAAACGTGTTTCTAATGTTCAAACCGATGAAAATATCGAATAAACAATAAGTAAATTTAAACAATATTTTTATGATGAAAATTTATGAGAGTGAAATCGAAAGTGCTGTTATATGGGAAGACCCGGAACTACAGCTAAAAATACATGTAAACACAAATTCGAAAACTGTGGATAATTTCAAACATTACAGTGAAATCGTGTTAGTTTCAGTTGATGTGAATCTAATTACACCCGAAAATCATATTACAGATTGACATTCGCGACCATAAGAGCCAGATTAAGAAGAGCCAGATTAAGATAAGATTGCTTATAATTTTCTTTTTTCACTTAAAGTTATTTTAAATGAAAATGGTGAAAAGGTTTGTCGGTCCTGGCTGGCTACAACGATATAGTATTCACCGACTGATACGATGAATTTTTAAATTTAGTTTTTGAATTATTTAGTCGTTTAATAAAGTATGGTATAGCTATAGAAACTATGGTATTATTAATGAAAACAAAAATAACCATACCAATTTTGGTAGCTTCGAACTAACGGGATATCCTGAAATTAAAATGAACAACAAATTATTTAAGAACGGTTATCACTTTTGCCATATTGAAGATGATACATTGGAAGTAATATACACTGATAATATTATACAAACATGTATAGACATTAAACACTATTTTTAACGTACAGTCATTGTATTATTAAGATCAGCAAACAGTTTTCGAACTTGTTTCGGAATTCCAAATGATTTTTTCTCTTGCATCCTTGCGTTAAACCTCCAGAATGTTTATCAAATAAACAATTTTGGCAAAAAATGTATTGATTTTGACGTTGAAGGATCAAAGAACATATACGGATTCATTAACAAATTTAGATGATGTTAATGGTATTATGACACTGGCTAGTTTTGAAGTGCAATAAAGTGCTGTAAAGTGCTGTAAACCAATTTTTGTAAGAAGGAGAAAGGAACAGGAGACAACATTATTATAATGGACGCCACGTGCGTCAGCATGTAAAATATAAATATAAACAAAAAATTAATTTTCCTCATAATTTTTGGGATTGTAATTTATATGGGATTTGAGTTAGAGTTTAATTTGATTTTATTAAATTTTATTAAAAATTTGATTAAAACATATATTTATTTATAATTAGTTTTGTTCAAATACAATAAAACTAGCAACATATTTTTTATTTAAACACAAACTGTGTACTGAAATTGTACTACTCGACTTTGGAATCACTCGCACTTGTATTTGGAAAACCTAAAGAGTAGTCTACAATTCTTCCAGCTTCTCGAAGTTCACTTAAAAATGCACCATGCACGGTAGCTGAATAGTTTCGTATTGTGTGTTCTCCAGCAAAAAATAACCGTGGTAATTCTTTATCGTCATTCTTCGAATCGGTTTGAGATGTTGGTGTTACAGGCGCGGCGAGTAAATCATAATTTGAACCGGATGATCCTACTGAGACAAAACTGTAAGATCCTCGGGCCCAAGGATCAGCATGCCATCTTGTTACTAGTTAATTTTGGTTGTGGTACTGCCGAATTTTTGAAAATACCTTTGAGTACGGCAATACAACGTCCTACAATTACATCATCAGATACGTTTTCCATAATTGCAGCGGACTGTCCAGCCACAAGGACTAACAATACCGGTGATTGCGAAATACTCCAGAATAAAAATACCTCACCACGACTTGCAGTTGTACTACCAATATGACCAAACAAATTTGACGAAGTATCCCAAAATATTCGATCGAAGCACAGCACAACTTTATTTAAATTTCCGAATCCCAAACGTTGAATGGCCGCTTGTTTCCACTCCAGAAGAGGGGGATCAAATTTAACCGTGTTTAAAATTGATTGTATGATGGAGATACGGCAATTTTCAGTACGCCTAACGTAAGGGTACATAAGACTAGATCAGCTTTATAAGGTATACTGATGAATTATTGGTTTTAACATTTTCCGAAGTAACCTCCACACCGCCAGGGAAATACTTTATCCAATCCCTCCGGTAACGCGATTGGAACACATGAATATCCATTTCGCACAGTTGTATGATTGCCAATGCATTCAAAATCGTCATCTTGGTCTCAATGTTTTAAGGACAAAGTGTTTAGTGGTGTCGCATTAGCGAATTCTAAATTTGCAAAGTGCCAATCTAAAATTTGACGATCGTTTGATGACAGATATACATCAATTGGAGGATTCATTTCCATTTCTTTGAGTTTTGATTCCATTTGATTTAAATTCAACTGTTCTACGTCAGCCCAAAGAACATGCAATTGACGGTGAGCTAAACGTACATTAAACTCATTCTCAATATACATATTTTTATGTTGTTGGATCACATTATTTAAATGTTGCACTGGTGTTTCTTTAACATGTTTTTCTTGTAATCGTATAATCCATTCCAATGCTTGGCCTAATGATACTGGATTATTTCCGGCATAATTAAAATCTAATTGATGGGAGAACTTGTGAACTCGAGCAGTCTATTAAATTCTATTTCAACCATTTCATCTTTATGATTTGGTACTGATTTTCCTCCAGCCCCGTACATAGGACAAGCTTGTTTTATTGGAGCCATTTCCATACCAGTTTGTCTGCTCAATATAGTTAGAGGTTTACCCCATATTCCAGTAACCACCATTGCACCTAGATCAGCAATGTAATTATTATTTCGAAATGTGGCAATACGCCCTCCAACACGATCTCTTGCTTCTAACACAATAACATCCATTCCAAATTGTTGAAACTGTTGCGCTGCTGCTAGTCCTGAAATTCCCGCACCAATTACAACCACTTTTGCAAATTTTTTAAGTGGTAATGATTTTTTTATATGCTTGAAAATACCGTAAGTTTAATTAAATTTTAAGTTTTAAGTTTTAATCAAATTTTATTCTTACAATGTTTACAATTGAAGATGTCAAAAAAAGTCTGAATGTCAAAAAAAAAGAATCAAAATGTAATTCTTTTCTGCTAGAATTGCCCACTTTTTTTGCTAGACAATTTGAGCTACGCTGGTTTTTTGACATATAACGATTTTTTTACGTACTATGTCGTATTCACCCACACATGTATATATTTTGTATACATGTTTTTTTTCTCGCTCGGTTTGTCTTTTCTAGCCGCTAGAAAAGTCGGAAAAAAAGCCAGTGTCATAATACCATAATCAAAACAGAGACGGTAAAAATTATTTTCAACGGTTTTTATTTATTTTGAAATTCTATCATTTGAAGTTTTACCACTCATATTTATATGGCAAATTTTATAGTGATTCTAGTGAATTTTTAGAAATAAGAAATATATGACAAGGATATACAAATATTCGTTTTTCGCCTAAATATATGTGTGGACTGTGGAGTTAAACTATTATAATTTAAAAATGGTCGTATTTTCTATTGTAAAATTGAATTACCGTTTTGATTGATTTTACAAATACTATAACACATATTCCAGTTGTTAAACATCCAGCGAGTAAAAATTTTCTTCATTTACGTTTTATAGTACAGCAGTATTTTTTACATTTATTAAAAACTTTAGATTTAATAAAGCAGCATTCAGCCACGTTCTCAAAGAATTAAAATCGAATACCTGAACAGTATAAAACAAATACATGAACGGTATCACAAACAATTTAAGTCTTCTTAGCTATTATCAGATGTTGAATTCAAAAAAAGGAATTATTAGATTTCACTTGAAACGAATTTAGGATTTGCTTTTAAATTAAAATATTCACCGCTTATATAATTATTTAACGACAAATTCGATTTGAGTATGACAAGCGATACTGTAGAAATGCGATTTGAGTCACACTTTAGCTATCTACTGACAAAAATAAACCCTGATTTGTGTCACGCTTTAGCTTTCTACTGACAGCAATAAAGCCGATTTTCCGCGAATCATTTTGTCCGACTGAACACTATAGGTATGCGTTCGAAATGCAAATTTAAAATACATTTCAAAATTGTACATTTCTCGATAATTTTAAAAATAACAAAATTAATTGAAATAAACAACCACAAATTCGAAAATTTAGTGTCTGCATAAATATAATTTAATTAGAATAAAAAATGTGAACAAAAGTAATTATTTCAAAATGCGAATAAAAGTATGATGTGTCAATTTGGCTGAATGTACACTTGAAAGAAAATGAATTTCGAATCGATCCTATATTTCCGTTATATTACTCACACATTTAAATTTTTTAAAGGTTCCTATAAATTAATTACCTTACTTCTGTTTCATGTTTCAAATCGGATAAATAATTTACAAGTGAATAAAAGGTCACAGACAGCCGGATATAAAGCGGGAATATAAGGCTACTTTTTTTTCGCTTTGCTAATAATTAGAGATACCTAAAAACCAATTAACTAAGTGACAGTTATGAGTGTAGGTACATAACAAAAATAAAATACATAGTGAAAACTAAAAAATATGAAATAGGAGTATTTTTAGAGATTGGGTAGTATACGGTAGTACTCGTGGATCGTGGATCAAAGAGGAAAAATATTCCGATAGAAGGGAAACGGCAACGCAGCACTTATAATTATGCCAAATGTTGCCATTAATAATTCTCACATTTTTCATATTTTTGACTAAAACGACTAGGTAGGTGACATCAATTAGATAATTTTCAGGTTTTAGCGAGCTTCCATATATCATTTAAATTGGCTGAAGGGTCCCAGACATGATAAAAGAATTTTCAGATATGTTTGGTGGAAACAAAGAAAAACTGCATAAATTTTTTGAAACATAAACAGATTGGAACACACACAAAATTATAATTAATTAATTAATCCACTAAGCAGTCAAATTTGAGGTAATTTCTAGTAGATACTCATGAGAATAACGTAGAGCAGTTATGAGTACATACATATGTAGTCAATTTAGCAGAAACAAAACCATAAGTATGAGTATTTGCTGTGGTCGATTGGAAACCAACTAATGATTATCTTATATTGAAATGAGTTATTGTATTTAAGCCTTCTGTAAAGGTTTTAAATCATAACAAGTATAATTTGTTTATTTTACTAAATTGTATTAAGAATACACTTAGTTCTTCATTGCATGGCTTAACTTTATTTCGAATAATATATATATTGTAACATTAGGGTTTAAATATTTTAACATACTCTTTAATCGGAATAAAAACTTGTCCACCAGTAAGGACTGGTTAAAACAATTGCCTCAAATTTTGTCCTACGAGAAAAATTTTCATACGGACTAAAGTAACTTGAAATAAAAGTTCTATCTTTTCGAACTCCATTTCTACGATAAAATTGTTCATACGGACTAAAGTAGTTTGATATAAAAGTACTTTCTCTTTGTAATCTATTTCTAGCATTGTTTGTGTATTGCCTATCATTAGCATTGTCACCGTTGCCTATTTGATAATCTCTGTCTGATTTGTAATCAATAACTCTATTTCTTCGTGAAAAGTGTTCATATGGATTAAAGTAGTTTGACATAAAGGTTCTATCTTTTCGAATTCCATATCTTCGAGAAAATTGTTCATATGGAGTAAAGTAGTTTGAAATAAAGGCGGCTTCCTTTTGAAATCCAGTTCTGCCATTGTTTCTATATTGCCTTTTGTTTATGTTGTTGTTATTTATTTGAAAATCAATGTCTGAATTGTAATCCATACGATCTATGTAATCATTATTATAATCATAATTTTGATAAAAAGCCGAATTTCTACGAAGCCATTTATTATAGGCGTTGTCATAGTCGACTCGCCGTTTTCGTTCAGTCCTAGTATTATGGCCATTTTTGTAATGTCTACTCCGAATTCTTTTAGCATTGGAATCTCTGTTGATCTGTATCCAAGGAAAATACGGGTTACTGCGATGGTTTTGACGATCTCGACCACGACGACAAATTCCATACCAACATCCACATCGATGTGATGGAATACGTGTATTAGCAGACCCAGCACGTGACCTAGTTGTTCTAACATTCCTTCTGGTAGTTGTAGTTATTGTATCAATTACTTGAGCTTCAGTTGTTTCAAACACTGCGGATTCAGTAGCTTCAACTGAAACTACAGGAATTTCTGTTGTTTCAGTAAACGTTACTTCAGTTGTCGCTGATTCAGTCGCCGTAACGTCGGTTACTGCTACGGTATCGACTACTTCAGACACTATTTCAGTAATCGTCCCGTCAGTTACTGGTACTTCAGTAACTCCTGCATCAGTCATCACTTCAGTAGGATTAGTTGCCACTTCTGTAGTAGTAGATTCAGCTTCTTGATCTGAAAATAGAATATGGAACAACTTTCTATTTTTCAAGTCTAATCAAATTTTTATTCACATCTTATTATTAGTTACAAATTTCAATTATAATCATTATTTGCATTGAAAAGTTGACATAATGTACAAATTGATCCGGATTGTTTAATATCGGTGTTATAATCAGTATATACATTTTGATACCCTCGATCATTATTCGAACGATACACAATGTGTCTAAAATAATGTGGAACATTTGATTGATAAATTGAGTCTGAATTAGAATTTGGTACGTTTGGCACTCGATTATAGGAGCCATAATATTGTGTCCAATAATTCGATTGGCTTGGATAAGTACGTTGAACGTCAGCTACTGGCAAACCAAACCAATTCCTTTCAGTACCACAATTTGGACAATTAGCGCGTTGGTTGTTATTATAACGGGTGCCCGAATTTTCAGAATTTTGAAAGCCAAACAATCGATTGCTGTTTATATTGCGCAGTCCTCCTGGAAGGCTTCTACACCTTTCTGATTTTTCGTTACCATGTGTACGGCCTGCCCAAATTTGTAAAAGAAAAAACTTGAAAAGGAATCTTTTTAATGCTGTTCTCTTCATTTCATGTATAATAAATACATATTTAAACCATTTTTTATTTCTTTAAGTAATGGCCAAAGTTGTATACCTGTAGTAAGTCTCAATTCTATTTGTGGAACATGGAAATGAACGCTTCTAGCGCGAACTTATAATTAAAAACTTGAAAGTTAAATTTGCCAGCCAAATCTTAAACATCTGGTCGATACAGCAATGCGTGCAATTTCATCGCTTAATTTTACGCCTCATTTAAAAGTCGATCTCATGACGTTTGATCTGATCCAAATCATTTTCATTAAATACAACAACAAAATGTATTTCACATTTGTTTTGGATCCAAATTTGGGTCTGAATCTATCTACATTTTTTGTGGTTTCACGGCGGATGATTTCATCTGGATTAAGTTAAACGTCGTGAAATGCAGCTATTAATACATTATGTCTTTGGTTTGCGATTTGCGAAACGTCTATATGCGTAAATATATATTTATATATATATATATATATATATATATATATATATATATATATATATATATATATATATATATATATATATATATATATATATATATATATATGTATATATATATATATATATATATATATATATATATATATATACATATATGTATATATATATATATATATATTATGTATGTGGGTAATAAAAGAAATAAAATTCTTTACCGACTTTGTTAATCCAACCATTTATGATATACAAAAAAGGATTATTAACACTATCAAATTGGTCAAAATGTAATAATAAGACTTTCATCAAAACGTAAGTTAAGAAAAATATATTGTAATACTTGCGCTTTTTGCTGGCGTTCCAACTGTTGACATGCCAACAATATTTTCAGCTTGTTGTTGTTTATAATTTTGAAAAAACGAAAATGAGATTATTTTAAGTTTGGGCCAATTATCCATGAACGTTGAAATTTTTTTTAAAACCTCATCGCCATTTGATTCAGTAACTGAAAAGACAAATACCTAAGATAGGCTATTGAAAGTAATTTTTGTGTTATAATTCATTAAAATTTCAAGGCGTAACACATGTTGTAAGGAAATTGTAAAGAATTCTGGTATTATTCAACATTCAAAAATGTATCTAATTTCAGATTGCATATAATGGACACACACGAACATTTAGGAGGTATATTATTTGGCCATCACTTTTTAAAATAATAAAATAAACTTACCTTGTCCTTTGCATGAATCCTAATAGTGTTTGATGATTTTGAAGTCATAAACGTTTAAATTATAATTTGAAACAAATATAAAAATTAGTAACTATTTTATTAGTGTAACAAAATGGATACTCACAATATAATATGACAGATAAATGAAACAGATTATCGATTGATATAATTTCATTATAGTATAAGTTGCATGCAATTTTTGTGGCAATACATACAATATGACACTTTTGATGTTAGTGATTGATCTATGACAAACTTTTCCGTTATATTTTGTTATTATTGCTTTAAAATTACTTTATCTAATGTAATAAAAATTAAATTTAATTCAATAATAAAATCTCACTTAGGTATAGGTAGTTATAATCACTATATTATATAGATTATCGGACAGGCAGTACAGTTTTTTGTTGATGTAATTATAACAGTCTTGTTTTTTGTATATAAATCATCCAGAAAAGAGATTAGTTTTGTCAATTACTGAACTAAAAAAATAAAATGTGATATTAATTGGCAACTAATGTAACAAATGAGGGGGAATTTTTATTAATACACTAAAAATTATACAAATAGATACTAATAGTTAACAAAAAATTTATTATAATGAAATGTTCCACAAATATGCAGATTTGTTTCAATTAGAAAGAACGAAATAAGTATAAAACAATGTTGAATAACTATTTCCCAGCCGAGCTAAATCAATTGCTTATGTGTGAAGTGATTCACCATCAAAATTTAACAACATTGTTTAACTTCTGGTCTATTGAAGCTGTCTATATGTACAAACTCATACCGCCTTTACATTGCAGATACTATACCAACCAAAACTCATTATTTCTGGTAGCTACTACACTGTTCCGTTTTACACCGTATCCTTTTATAGTATTATCATACTAATCGCATTTTGGTAGTTACGGTGTAAAGGCGGTACAGGCATAATTTTTTTTCTTTGTTTCACTAATATTGGCTTTATTCTTGATTTTTGAACCTTTCCTGTCTCAGAAACTCATAAGATGTATTCAAATTTTACAAACTAAAATTTAAAAAAAGTATTAAAACTTAACCTATATGAAGTTTTTCCATACCTAACGAACGGGACGAAACGCTCACACTGGAAAGAAAAATAGAAGCTAATATTATAGAAGCGTGTTTACACCGGAAAATCTATAGAAAACTCAACATGTGCAAGGCGAAATCTGAGGAAACCGGTTCACTACCTTATACTAATAATAAAAATTCAGTATTTAAAGGCCATTACTGGTCCCTTACTGCGCCAGCAATCTGGCTCCAACGGTTTCGATCCTGGGCTTGGTCTTCATACTGTCCTAGACAATCTGAAGAAGCCAAGTCATTCTCTACACCGTGGAGCCATCGTCGCCTGCAACGAACTTTGCGCTTATCATATGGTGGCTCTCGTTTCAAAGATCGCTGCACAATTCGTTCCGGATCAGCACGCAGAACGTGACCGAGCCAGTGTACTCGCTGAGATCTTATTTCATGCACAATATCGGGGATCTTCATCAGATCTCTGATCTCGAAATTGTACAGAGCTCGGTATGTGCCATCTATGTCGCGTTTTGGGCCATAAATCACACGCATGACTCTTCTCTCAAATGTAAGGAGCCATCTCTCGTACTCATCCGTCAGCGCCCAACTTTCATATCCAAACATAACAACAGGCCTGATCAACGCTGTGTAAAGCTTCAGCTTCACGGCACTTGATAAGTGTTTAGATTTTAGAAGTGGCCTTAGAGGATACAAAGAACGACTGCCAGCTGCCAGCTGCACTTTAATATCATTACCCACACTGTTATCGTGAGTGATAAGAGAGGCCAGATATTTGAACCTCCTCACTCCTTCAAACGTGTAGTGGCTACTCGTAAAATCTGGTGTGCCATTGTCCCTATAACCTGAAATCAAGTATTTTGTTTTTGACTCATAGATTTGGAGTCCAACAGAACCTGAAAACTCTACAAGCGGATCAGGTATTTCCTTCACTCCGTTGTTATTCAGTCCAATCACTCATATGTCATCTGCATATGCAAGCACCTGATTGGACTGGTGATATAAGATGTTGCGCTGAGATGAGAAGATGTACTCTAAAATGAGATTGAAGAGTATCGGGGACAGCGGATCTCCCTGCCGAACAGCCGAGCTA
This sequence comes from Tipula unca, assembly GCA_951394425.1. Taxonomy (NCBI): domain Eukaryota; kingdom Metazoa; phylum Arthropoda; class Insecta; order Diptera; family Tipulidae; genus Tipula; species Tipula unca. Next base: position 100,946,342 of record OX596380.1, read on the forward strand.
TCTGCAACAATTCTTGATAGCCTGTTCTCAACTTTAACACAGCATTGAGAGTGTGTCACTATCATTCTACAGAATCGTACCAGTTTTGTTGGCATACCTAGATATTCCAGCGCAGACCACAAACTCTTTCGATTGATCGAGTCATAGGCCTGCCGGAAATCCAGGAACACCTGATGTACTTGGATGGAAGTCTCATAGTATTTAGATAGAATCATCCGCAGCGAAAAGACCTGATCAGTGACTGATCGATTCGGACGAAATCCTCCTTGATAGTCACCAATCAGGCCCTCCGCTAGAGGGGTTCTATCCAATATAATGTAGGACAGTAACTTATATGCTGTGCAAAGGAGAGCAGCTATACCGCGATAATTCCCACACTTCAAGCGGTCTCCCTTCTTGAAGATGGGACATATCGCGGCCACTTTCCATTCGTCAGGCATTACTTCGGTTCGCCATACTAATCGAATAAGGTCGAAAAGACAGTTCCACAAAGCATCCCCTCCGAATATCAAGAGCACCGAATTAATGCCGTCCACCCCAGGTGAGCGGTTTCGTTTTTGTCTCTGCATGGCGCTGGTGAACTCCTCATAGGATGGATCCTCAATGCAATTCTCCGCAGCCTGTATTTGAGGTGACTCAACTACAGTCTGTGACGCATGATGAACACCAAGCAGGTCGGTAAAGTGTCCATTCCATGCGTCGAGTACTGCGTTGATGTTGACACAGAGGTTTCCATGGAAAGTATGGTGCAATCCAGTAATTCCTTTAAAGAAATTACGCAAACTGCGCTCATTGCTGAGTTGTTGTACTTTCAGAACCTCGGCCTTCCACCATTCTCCCTTTTTCCGTCTACAAATCCTCTTAGCTGCCCTCCTAGTAAGAGTTGCCTTGTTCTTCCTTGCGATTGCGAGACATTGTTGCTCTTCACTATGGGCTATATTTTGTTGCTCAACACTACCTTATACATGTTGCGTCAATATTCGCCGGCACGGGTGTACCGTTGGATTCTTTCATCCAAACGAAGGTGGCTTTAATTCTACTACTTTGCAATGAAGGCCAGCCTAATTCAAGCATTTTAACAGAAAACAACTGATATAGTACCCTCTGTGTTGTTTCTTCAACAATTAAGCAAGTAATTAGAATTTTAAATATTAAGCACATTCATATGAAAGCTTATAAAATATCCTTACAAAGTACATATAACTATTGGCGTAATCTGAAAAAATTAATCATGATATTGAACAAAAACTTTTACATTTCTAAATTAAAAATAAAATTAATTTTGGAAACTTCTTTCATTCGTAAGACATTTTTAGAAATTAAGATAGTTATAATTTATCATAATTGTAAAAATTATATTATCAAAAAAAAATACAAGTATTAATAAAGTTAAATTTCAATTGTTCTTCAAATACAACAAAGTTGTGTATTGTCGTGCAACCTCAAGGAATTGGAATTAAATAAAAAACGAAATATTACATTCAAATTTAAAATTTTTTCAATTAAATCTGTTATCACAACTAAATAAGAAATTATAGCTTTTCGGAAAGGTTGAAAATAAGGCTATTAGTATTTCTAAAAATGTCTATAGCCATAGAGCGATTTTAACGATTGAAAATTCCCAAAAGCAACATTTATTTTCGAAAAATTATGAAATTTGAAATTTTTTATTCAATATCTTGATTTATTTCTTCAGATTCAAATAGTTATAATTTGTTTGAAAAGAAATTTTATCAGCTTTAAAATGAATATAACAGTTTAAAATTCTAATTACATACTACTTTAACTGTTATAGAAGTTTCTTCAACAAAGAGTACTATACATATATCTGATGGCTCCTACTTATAAATGGAAAGGTTTGCCTCCTAGAGCAAGAACCATAAAGTTATATTTGGTTTGGCCAAAGAACGATTCCACCCGTGTTCGAATATTGGGACACACTGTATATTTCATCGAAAATTATTTTCTGGACATTTAGCACAGTAAAATAGGGATGGATGGATCACTTAGGGGATAAATACTCCAAATGCTAAGAGGCAAGATCATTAATGCTGATAAGTAAAGGCTCACGTACTGTCTCCCTACTTTAAGATTTGGCTATTAAAGGCTGTTAGCAAACAAAAAATTGAAGATTATATTTGAAAAAAAAAAATATTATTTAAATTAAATTAGATTAGAGACTTTAAATTTGAATATTTTCAAAAACTGAAAACCACAAGTATTCAAATTGTCGTCTGAATCATATTTTGGCATTATGATTCTTGTTTTATTTTGGTGAGTGTCTAACGCGGAGCTATACGTCGTTCATTATATTTTGGCATCACCAAATAGACCACCATTATTTAGTGTTGTAATTTAAGCAGTTTTCTTGGCTTCACATTGACGTCTAATTAAACTGTATTTATAAATCAAAATCAAATAATTTATTTAGTTTTCATAAATATTTATTTTATTATCAATTAGATATTTTTTTCAAAATTCACCAAATCTTTGAATTCACCAATATTTGGGAATCTATGGCCTATATCCGGAGAGTTTTCGCGATTCTGTACTTAAAATAATTTGAAAATTGTCGATTTTTAATTTTTGGTTTATGCCTATTAAAAAAACGTTTTTTTGTAAATTTGTATTTATTATATTCTTGGAAATTAATAAAAAATGAAATGAAAACCAAACACATTCACACTTTCGTGTTTTTATGTTGAACAAATTGTTGCTTCAAGTTATCAAGAAATTCTAGGTGAGAATATTTGACGAGAATCATAATACCAAATTTTATAACTAATAGGTGAAAATCATGATAGAGGCATTAATTAAACTGATGAGGTTTTTAAAACTCCTCGATCGATAAAATTACTAGTTTTACAAAGGTTTAAAGATTTTAAAAATTTTCAAAAAAAATGTAACTATCCAAACTTTGACGAGCTTATACCATATGCCAGATGACTAAGATAATCCAGTTAAAAAATGTGTTATGAAAATGTTTTTGTCAATATTAAATCAGGTACGTTCAAAGATTATAAACTAATTTATAGAGGAAGATGCAGAATTTCCTTTTTATTACTTTCAGATTTACCTTGAAAACTTGCATTACCTCGTAGATTTACCAACCTGGGCTGAATAAAGTTCCTTATAAATTTAAATTGTTTTATCCGGAACTAGTGGTTGTTTTATTATTTCGAAGATCATGGATAATTTTTTTCATCAGGGATATTTGACAAACTTAAATTATTTAAAATAGATAATGACTTATGTAAATAATCTGATTTGATTTATGAATGACATGTTTAAAATTCTGCCAACCTAATCAAATGTTCTTTAGTTAGGTTAGGTAAGATTAGAGTGGCTGCTACGGCACACTTAGACTGGTGACAGTCCATTGTGATACCACAGGATTGTATTTCTCTGTTACCCTTAGTGGAACCAGTCAGAGCTACTCTTGTAGCGTGATATAACTCGCACTTTACAGTTTTCGAGATCCGAGAGGTTGTCCATTATGAATTCACCAATATTCCGATGTCTTTTGTGTGCGAAAACCGGACATGAGCATAGGTAGTCTAAAGTCTCTTCTTCCTCCTCATCCATAGCTTCTGCAAAAGTCATTTGCTTTCAGACCTAGCATACTCGCTTATTCTCCAAACACGCATGGTCCTGCGACTGTCCATACGATCGTTCTTAATTCACATCTACGTAGGGAGATTATTGTATATATTGGAGCGTTTCAAGTCCAGCCTTAGCCATCTAATAATCGTAGAGTGTCCTGTCTGAAGTCATTTCACTTGCGATAAGGCTGATAGCCGCGTGGCTGTATTCGCCGCCATCTGCTTACCATAATTATCGATCAGGAGAAGGTGAAACATAACCTCTAAGGCGTGTGTCGGCGTCATCCCCAATGCCCCGCTTATAAACATACAGTTCCGTACACCTTCTAGATTCCATTCATGTAGGTTACTTTTTCAAGAGCTGGCCACTATACACACTCACTCCATACATAAGTATAGGTCTTATTAAGGCAGTAAATGGCCAATGTACCAGCTCCGGCTTCAGGCCCAATCTCTCCCGATGGCGTTGCTGCTTCCTGCATAGATACATAGCTATAGTAGGCTTATTTGCTCTTTCCGAGATGTTGAGCTTCCAACTAAGCCTAATATCGAGGAACGCTACCATACAAAACTCTTGCGAGTATATTGATATCTCAATCGTTCGTACCACAGCATGCAGAGCTGTGTTCCCTGCTTTCCCTGTACAGTACGCATTTGGAGGCTCTGCCCAGTCCACTATAGGCGTTATGTTTGAGCGTATATGGACATCCATTAGCCTCTCCAAGTATTTTCAACAGAAAGGAAAATAGAGTTATAGGTCTTAAGTCCTATGGGTAGCCACACATTCACAGGAAAATAGAGTTATAGGTCTTAAGTCCTATGGGTAGCCATGTGAGCTTTTCCCGATTTTGGAATAAAGATCACCTTGACACCTCTGTCCACTTCTGTGGAATACAGACTAATTTTAAACACCCTTTGAAGATTACTTTCAGCCAGGGGAGAATATACGAAGTGATATTTTGAATTTCCGCTGGTATGATTCGGTTCGGACCAGCCAATTTATAAGGTTTGAAACCTTTAAATGTCCATACGATCCGTTTTTTAGTTACGATATCTTCTATGCACAGTTGAGTGTATCTCGATGAGTATTAGTTTCTGTCGAGTCGTCAAAGCTGCCTGGAAAGTGGATTTCGCTGAGAAGGTTCAAAGATTCCTCACTAGAAGCAGCAATTCTATAACTAGGAGCCGCTCTCGTACTTTTGTATCTATTAAAGGCATTCGGTAGGTCGCCAGATCCTTGGACCACCATGTTGGTTTTTGCTTGCCCCTGCGGGCTTATCTATAGGACAAGCAGTAGCATTAAATGAGCGGTTGCCCGATCTAGAGATAGCGTCTACCATGCAAATACACAAATGTTGTGAATGCACTTTTCACGCATTTTTACTCATCTTACAGTAAGGATAAAAGTATTGTAATCGAAAAAAAATTATTTTTTTCACATATCCTCTGAATCCAAATTGACCATTTTTGAATAATGTCTGTATGTGTGCCTGTGTATCATTATAGTATTATATAACATCCTTGTGTTGAAATTCAGGTAAAAATCTACCGAATAGTAAACTCGAGATAGTCACACATCAACATAAATCAACGTATATTAAAACCCTGACATAACGGACCCCGATAAAACGGACTTATACACCGGACAAAAACATTTAGCATATTTTTCAAAAAATTCGGTATTTTATTCAATGTTTTCAATATTTTTGTATCTTTTTTACAACTTTTGTGCCAACAAAATGAAAATTTCTCTGTGAAATTCACCTTTCCGTAATTTCACCTTAATTTTAATTACAAACTACAACCACACAAGTAAAAGCAGATAAGCTAACATATAGTTTGATATTTTTTTTAAGATTAATCTTCGGAAAACCTGTACTGTGTTAACAGACAGTTTTAAGGACCAAAAATCTATTAAATAGGAATCTTATTTCACAAGTATTCGTGGAGCAGTGTAGAAATAGTTTAGAGGACAAAACCTTTTATAAAAATACCATCTGGGCCACAGATGCTGGATGTATGAACATTTTTAATTTAAGTTGTATCATGTGAAATATCTAATAAAATGTAATGTTTATAAGCAATCTAGTACTACACATTTTTTTGATCAATTATTAAAAATATTAATTAAATATTAATGTGCTTAGGGTTTTTACAACAGCTGAAGAGACCCGTATATGAATATAATACAGCATCACATTCAGAGCATTGGTGTATGAGCTAAAGTAGATAATAAATAGTTAGAAAGGAAAAATGATGAAAACAGATTAGCGCAGTTATTCATGCAATTTGAAAATTGATCGCCAAAATACAGTAAAGACAAAAAACTACACAATTTATAATAAAAATTTAAGAATTAAAATTCTAAAAATTTGTGAGATGACATTATACAACCACTTCAAACTTTATCAGTATTACAGTCGGAACTTTGATCTCTTATGCTGTGTGCCTTAACACACTAAATATTGACTAAACTAAAATAAATTGAACTTTCACTATTGAACACCAGGTTATAGCTGAAAAGTCTCTTTCCGAGGTTACTTTTCGTCGACTTTTCATTTCAGTTGGGAAGTTAGTTGCAATTTAAGTTTGTACATGTTTCGAGAGAAACTTCATTTAATGTTGTCATTTATTTTTCGCAAGAATATATCTCGTTTTTCCCTGTCGAACAATTTACATGACATTTGTAAATAATTATTACGTATAAAATTGTTATAAAAATACAAAGCATATAGTATGTTTGTGAACAACTCTCCTCGGTGGCTGAATTTTTTTCAATTAAGATACGTGTGTGTTCATTTAAGAGGTTGATTTTCCAGTTTTCCATTGCGTGAATCAAAAATGTATATTATGATGTAAAGAAATTTGAACATTTATCTTCGTGTCTGACTATGATTATCCTACTAATATTCGTTTATTTTAAGGTTTATTACTGGTACTCTTAAATCAGTTAAATGTGTTCCCAAATGAACTGGTTGTCATTTGTCATAAGAATTTTGTTTTTAAATAAATAGAGCTATTCCTATTGTGTAATGTGGATCGCGATATAATTTCAACAAAACTGGTAATACGTACATATAATATGTATTTAACAATATTATATTACGTAAGAAATTATATGTAAATTATATTTACATGGATTACCTTAAAAATCAAAATACAAATTGTATTGTGAATTACTTTGTTCGCCGTTGCCGTTTATTTTTTATAATCCATCTTAATAAAAATATATTTAAATACACAAAAAGTGTATTACACAATTATTATTGTTTATCATTATCCTTTAATAATTGTAAAAAAAAAATTGTTACTCTATGTATTTTGGATGTAGTTTTTCGAATGATTTTGACATTTAATTTAGTTTAGTTAAAGTTGAGGCACATACACTGACTTTTATGCTAATGCCATCTATACATATATTGCATTAATTAACCTTACTTTAGTTTAGTTAGTCAATTTAGTCGATCGAGGCACACAGCATTAATACTTAATTTTGATGTCCTCAACTCTTTATTAAACCAAATACATATGTTTACGCTGTATAACTACTACTGTTAGTTCCTACAAATTCGATACTCAAGGTGCTCGATTTGTTGTTTGTATTAGTAGAAAGTATTCATAGTCTTGATTTAATAAATTTGTAACAAATTATTAAGTTATTCTATAATAAATTATGAAGATAAGTAATTATTAGAATAACAATTTCAGTTGAAACAAAATAGAACGTACGTAATTTATATAAATGTTTAATCAACATTTAGGCTAATTTAAAATATGCATTTAAAATATATATTTTGCATGATTTCTGTTTTTATTCTTGAAAAAATTATCTACTCGAATTGTATTTTCGTTATGTTCTATGTACAAATGAAAGTTGTAAATTAAATTTAAAAAAAATTAAGAAAATTAAATACTATGACATTATTGAAGGATGGTCTTGCTAAAACCGAAGATTCTGAATTTAGAGAATAATTTCCGCTCTTCAGTTGAGGAGTTTAGTTCTTCATGTGCCCTTATTTTTTTCGTTTCATAGTGGTTGCTTTGTTGATACATCTACATATGTACTTGTCAAAATTGCATTTGTATTCTAATGGAATAGAAATTGATTTTAAGATGTAACAAATAACAAATGTACTTAACGATGGCATGTAATTTAATTGTTCTCTTTGCTTTTATGAAATCTGGTGCTTGTACACACATATATTAAATATTAAAGTTGTGGGTCGAAAAGGAATCATATTAACTAAGTGTTTATGATGCAAGATCAATTCAGAATCGAGTTGAAACGAAACCGAGTTGAAAATTTTAAAAATTATATCGTTAATATAGCAGGATTTTCTTCTAATCTTGACACATTTACAACAATTAAATTGAATAAACACTCATAAGAATTACGATTAAAACAAGCGTAAAAAATCCACAAACAAAAGAATACAGGTGGTACAAAAACACTCATCCCCGACTTTTTTTAACAATGATACCATGTAAAATTAAATTAGTTCTACATAAAAACAAAATTTGGTGGTCAAGCTGTTAGGGTCGGGGATTATGAGCGATTGAGTTTAAGATCCTATTGGCCAGCGCTGATAACTTTAGAAATTGCCGCTAGCATAAATGAATATCGGTCTTCCTGAAAGTTTTAATATGAATAAATTGATAAACAAATTGAATGTCCAATCTTTAAAAGGGATGGCTATTTCCTTAAAGTTAAAACGATTATTTGTGATGTGAAATGCTGATATTGTTTGGTTAATGGAATTACCCCTACATAAATAAATGTGTCACATTTGCAAACTTTTTAAAAGAAATTAAAATCGAAGAAAAAATCGTATCTCCAAGGTTTTGTAGGGATGACTATTTTCTCATAGAGATTAAGACCCTATTTTGGCTGAATGATAATACTTTTTTTTAAATTTTTTCTGCGGTAGGTCCCGGTCAAATGCATTGGAATTGTCGAAGTAGCCCGCAGTACTAAAAGAATTGAAGAATTGACATTACTGATTTAATTTGTATGATTATATAAAGTCGAGCTACATAAATAATTGACAGCACGCATTTTCATACTGCTAACAACTAAAATATAAATTAAATGTAAAAATTAATTGTGTACTATTAGATTGTGAACAAATAAATCAAAAATTGTTCGAATTCAATTTTTCTCAAGAAAATGTGTTTAATTAAAACAAAAATTTAAAAACTTAGTTCACTGCCGTGTTTGTAAAACGAAGCATTGGGCCTGTTTAGACGATGTATACAGCCCATGATGTATCTCAGATCTCCTCGTTTTTTACCTCTTTGCTTATAAACTAATTTTAGAGTGGGGATATTTGTGTTGTACTTTTTCCTCAAATACAATGAAAAAGCAATAAAAAATTTGTTTGGGTCGGATTTCTTCTCAAAGCATCATACTGAAATGAAAATAATTTTACACAAAAAAGATAAATCGCAATTGGTGTCAACAGTTTAAAATTTTACGTCTAAACACGAATTTGTGTAATGTCATGATGTAGTGCATACACGTCTAAATAGGCCCAATCGCTTCTTGGATCGGATCGAGTTATCTCTAACCGTTGACAGAAAGCTAAGCATAATTAGTAATTTTTTCGAGATTACCTGTGTCCAGTTAGAGAGTAATCTTGGTTTAATCTCTTAAAATTTTGAAGATTATCTCGTCAGCTTAAATTTTAGTCGGTCGTAGATGAAGCAAAGCTGAGAATAGGGTTATCTTGCGCAAATTCTTATATTTGGAACTGTCACTATCTTATTTAGCGTATATTGCGATTTGCGACCATCATAAATTTAATAGACAAAACATAGCTTCCATACACCCGCACCAATTGTCACTTGATATACACTCGTAAGCTGGTGAATCCTTAAGAAAGGCCCAGTATTTTTTTTACTTAAATTCTTCTTTTTATTTCAAAGTTCAACTCCATATTTTTTTGCCATAATCTAGTAAACTACCATTTATAATAAATCTAATTTTGTATATAACTACCATTACGTCAAGATTTTACTTTTTGTAAGAATCGTCATTTTACACATAATTCATCAGCTTAAGGCAAACATGCAAAAGTAAAAAATGTGCAATTCAATGTTTTTTACATTTAATTTATATTTTTAGTAAATATTAAAGCATCCATGATCTTAAATCATTTCACTTTTCGCGATAAACACCCCAAACATATTCGATTATGTTGCGATCTGGGGAGTACGGCAGTAAAATATCAACATTCTGTTAAGATATCCAGTTTTAGATTGGCGGAGATCCATTATCTTGCTGGAAGATCCAATTACGAAGCCCGATCATTTATTTTTTCGAAAAATTTATTCATGTTTTATTTCCCTCAGCATTAATTATGCCAAAGTAGATTATAGCTTCCCAGACCATAACACCACGTGTTCTGCTATGATAATACGACAAAATATATTTATCCATTCTCAAATCAAGGTAGTAAAACTTATAGTAATCTGGACCATTTATATTAAATTTTTTTCGTCTGAAAATACCATTCCACCATTCTTCACGGCATAAATTCGCGAGCAAAGCGTTTTGTTTTTTTTGATGGATTAGTTTAAGCACAGGTTTTAGATTCAATTTTCGGGAAACTATATGTTTGCTATTTAAAGGAAACTGTCGCATAGTCGAAATGTTAGCTTTAACTCCCTTGTGTATTTTAATTTTAGCAATAGAAAACGCTAAATTTGATGCGTTTTGGAATATGAGCGCCTTTCCTTGTTAGATGTGCAGAATACGTGCATTCTCGATTTTAAGAACCGTAGCTAGCAGGGTAGGACCGTAGTCAAATACGTACTTGTTTATTACTGTCTTGGCCATAGTCAAGTTTTCTTAGTGTACTTCAATTTTGCTACGTTCTTCAATCGTTAATTATTTTAGTTTGACCATTTCTAGTTTTGTTTGTAATTACCTATTACTTTAGTAATATTTACTGCACTATTATTTAAAACAAAAGAAAAAAGAAAATCAATATATAAATTTAATCGAATTATTTCAACTTAAGCTAATAAACTATGCAAAAACTATGTTTTCTTAAAAAAAACTATAAATTATAATCTAATGATACTTGATTTCAAACAAAATTTTTACCCGATTTATTATAACCGTAAACCAAATAGATTGCGAAAAACAAATTGAATTTCGAAATAAAACCGGGATTAAAAATCAAAAAATACTTGGCCTTTGATGAATTGGAATTTATGTTGAATCTTTCTCATTTGCAATGAAGAGACTATTATTATATAAAACACATAAATTAAAACTTACTTTACTTTTGATTTATTTTATTATTTTTTATAGTATTAAATTAAAATATAAAATTTTTCTATACGATGTTACTAATTTGGTTGTAAGTAAATGTAAAATACTGTAGCATATAACTGTATAATATTTTCATACATCTTATATCCAGATTCTTTAAACACTTTATTATTTTTCATTGTACATCTTTATTATAGAGTATATCGAGTGAATGGCTTGTGCACAACAAATGGTCGATACCATAATACATAATAAAATAAATAAAAAATACATCAGATTAACCTCACTTTCATTTTAAGATGCTATTGTTTTACTATGCAAAAAGCGAATAATTTAATTCATTACTAAAACCTTTAGTAATGTTATGCCAGCTAACACAATTGATTAATAAAACAGCATCTCAGATTTAGTTATGATTTAATATCGTTGATACATTTATGTGTTAATGATAAAATAATATAAACTATTTAATTAATAAAAAAACAGTAATCAATAATTAATTATGAATAAATTTATATAAATAGGCCAAGTTACTATCTTACTTGTATAACTATTTTTACACTTATTTCTTACATATTCGGTATTTTCAAGAATAAATATTTTTTTTAAAACAATTTATTTAACTTTTTATAACACTCACAAATTGTTCTGCAAAAACGAAAGCAGGGTGGTTTCATAGTGTTTACTTGCTTCCAAATTTCGTAGTGAATGCCGCTCATTTGGATAAATCTGCAACTGATATGGTTTGTTTGCCTTAACTAAACAATTTATAAGTTGAGAAGTGTGAAAGAAATGAACATTTTCATCAATTAACCCGTGAATTATTAATAATCGATTTGCTCTGAAAAAAAACACACGAAATTATTCATAATATGATTAATTTAATTTAATTTAAAATTAATTTAATTAATTTTAAATATTAAAAAAATCATTTATAAGTATGTAATGTACTAATGTTATCAATGATATACTGTGGTAAAAAAAAGCAACAGGAAATTTTTTCGAAAAACACCAGTTTTAACGATTGTATCCTAATGAAATATTGCATTCAAAAACATTGGCGATAAACTGAAGAACATTTTGTTTACTTTTTGATGCGGAAATTCATTTTAATTTATGTATGTATTTTGTTTCTATCGGGTTTTTGAATAAATTAAAAATTTTCTAAACGAGAAAAAACACTGCTAACTTTGAGACTGTCAACTAAAATCCCAATTATTTATTTGCAAATCCAAACTAGCTATGTTGCAGAGAATTTAAAATCATTGGAAATAAGACTGTGTAAGTTTTATGTACGACAACCCCTTATCGATTTATTGAAGTTTTACCGAAAGCGTGACAAAAAACATTAGGCGCAATTTTAGTGGTACAAGATCAAGGAAGAAATAAGTTTTACAATAAAAAAGGAAATAAATTGTTTCAAACGGTATTTCACAGTGAAAACTCTTTTAAATTTCAAAAGTTTAAATGTTTATAGATTGTTACCACCTCTAGTAACTGCAATAACTCGACAGGGAGTCATCGTATAGAAATTTGCACAAATTTTGTCTTTTTTCCCCCAAGGGTTTTAAATCCTCTACAACATAACTAATTGGCATTTGAAAATGAATAATTGGGAAACTTCATTGACAGTTCAAAGATAGCAGATATTTATTCTCGTTTAGAAAATTATTGATTTACAAAAAAGCGATAAAAATCAAAATAAATTAAAATGAATTTGGTAAAGTTGACCACCAAATATTTTTTTCAAATGCGATTTTTCATTAAAATGCAAGTGTTTAAAAATTAGGTTCGTTCGAAAAATTATCGTGTTGCATTTGTTTTGGCACAATGTATTTCATGTTATAGTTCAAATTATTTTATTTTTACACAATAATTATAATATGATAGATTGTACATAAAAATAACAATTTAAAAAAGAAAATGTTTTCAAACATTTCCTCCAAAAAAAAGGTGCACTTTTGCTTGCTTGTAGCAACTTCAATACATATATTATTTAATACTATTTATTTTTGTAAACATATTTTTAAATTACCTTCAACGATAATTTTCTCTCTGTTAACTAAAGCGACCAATAAGTTTAACAGCCCTGAACCAAAAGTTGGTTCTTGTCAATTACATTCAAAGCTTATATCGTACTACTACGTTAAATTATTATTTTTTCGCAAGTATCATTTTATATTATTGGCTGTACGCATAGAAATCTTGTCGGTCGCTGGTACTCTCAATTGCCAGAACTTCGTCTGTCGAGAAGTTCTGGAATATGGCCTCAAATCTGAAGACACTATATTTAATTAAATTTAATAACGAAATGACCTCGAGACATAACTTCTCATTCTTCTTAGAAAAGATTCGGTAGCCTCAAATACCAGATGTTAAATAATTTACTCATGGATATCGATGAAACACGATTTGTTTATTATTTGGTGATTTTGTTGGTAAAGTCACTTCCAATTTAAGGCCATATTCTAAAATTTCACAACATTATTCTGTTCAATATTTGAGTTTTATTCTATAAGTTCTCAGCGAACTGAAGTTAGTAAAATTGTATTAAAATTCCATTATGAAACACCAGCTAAGAAACAAATATCTATAAAGTCTTAAAGATTATTAAATTAATACTTACTCTTCTGGAAACTTATGAATATAATTTAAAACGGAACCGGCGTTATAACCTTGTTTATTATTATCGGGTAGATCCATATACCGTTCAGTATACCCAGTATCATAATATTCCCAATTGGTCACTGGAGCACCTGCTATAGCTAGTTTAAATATATCTGGATACTGTATTAGCCCCATTAGACTCAAGTAACCTCCTAAAAATAACAATTTATGTATGTATATGTTTAAGTTGTGCCAAAATAAATGTTTTTTAAATATACCGTAAGACCATCCATGTATTGCTACGCGATCCATATCAATAAAACCTAATTGATCTGAGAGAATCTTCAACACCTCAACTTGGTCTGCTAATTCCACCGTGCCCATTCTGCATCTTATATGACTTTCAAATCGAACTCCACGATGCCTACTTCCTCTCGAATCGACCGATATAACACAGTAGCCTTGTGCCGCCAACATATGCATTCGGAGTTGGCGCATTCCCTAAAATATATTTTTTTGTTGAATTTATTATAAAGATCACGAAACAAATAAAATTTATAATTTTACCTTAAACGTATTACTAACAGTTTGTACTTCAGGACCACCATACACATTTAATACTGTAGGGTATTTAATACCCAAAGTGAAATTGTGTGGCTTAAATACCATAGCATATACTATTTCTCCACCAGCTAATCGTGGACTAAATATTGATGGACAATATTGAGAGTGTTCAGCTGGACCACCTTCTAATAAATAACCCATAGGTATAAGAGTAAGACCAGCTACAGTATTATTCGGGCAATTTTGATTTAATTTTAACACTTCGCATGTTGGTAGACGTTGAATATTGCAGTAACTCTGGATTAACATCGTGCAATTCTAAAAGTATATATTGGAATCATATTAAAACTATTTTAAACCTTTATTCCCCAAACATACATCATTAAATTCTACAGAAAATGAATATCCAGGAGTAGACAGTAAACGAATATGATCAGGTTGTTTTAAGCTAACGGCATATAAATGTTTTTCTAATGGTGTTTCTTTTAATCCTAAAAAATACACTATTTTTCTTACACTATCCACCCATATATTTCTATTTACAACTTCCCATTCTCCTGAAGTTAAACTTTCCTGTAATGAAATCAAAATATTTAAGATTTTTTATTATATGGAAATACCACCCCATTAAGTACCTGTACGAAATAAAGTAGAAATTATCGCATGTTACATTATTCTCGTCAACAAAACTTACTTTATTTAAAATCCGCGGTGTTAAATATTCAGCTACATCATAATGATCAACAGATTTCGATGCCCTAACACCATTCATAGAACCAATTAGACTTGATTTAATTAAATATAAATGTCTAAATCCAGTCTCTTCGGATGCCCATATAAAATCAACAGTTGTATCAGTTATATTTATGAATTGTAATAAATCGTGCACATTAATCCATGTAGTAGATGTTTGTGAATATATAACTTGCATCTGACTTATTGATCCATGAGATGTATTATGATCTTCAGATTGAGATGTGGAATTTGTATTGTATGGTTCCCCGAAATTATCTAATGGTATAAGTACCAAATCCAAACGTTGTTGTGCTCGATTTAATAACTGAGTCCAAATACATTTCGAATCAGGCGTCCATCCAACTCGGACAATATATTCAAGCCAAGGAAATGTAACGCTTAACGGGCATTCTAAATCTCTAGTAAATATATTAGTTACGTTTAATGACTCAGACAATGAAAATTCAACTAATTTTAATTTTGATTTGGCGTTAGGTGTGCCAGCTCTAGGAAAACGATATTCATCATATTCACCACCAACCGATTGTGACGATGGAAAGGTAAATAAACAAACATCACTTTCATCAACTTCTTCGTACACAATTCTGTAAATGCCATCATCACTGTACGGTTGCCACCAGTATCCTTGATATCGACTAAATTCTTCCTGCATAACGTACGAAGGAATTCCAGCACTTAATGGATCATCAACAATATTCCTCCTTCCGTCGTGCGCATATGTTAAACGTTCACCATGTCCACTAACAGTATGTGTCACCCATAGATCACCACCACATACATAAGCTACTAGATCTGAATTTTGCGGACAGATTTGCGGATCTAACGCTGTCCACGTTTGACATATTCGAAGCTCCGTCGGGAACAATGGACTTAGCTGAAAATAGATACATTGATTATCAAACACAATTCTTTGATTAGATTGGCCAATCCTACATTATAACCTGTATCTAAACATTGATAAAAAGTACACGAAACTGGAAATACTATTTTACCGCTCGATTTATGCAGTTCATATTCAGTAATACCCCAGGTAGATAAACGCTTACGTTCCAGCAATAATTGAATTTCTCGAGAGTAAGAATTATTTGCTGATAAATTTGGTGTTGTCGGATCTAATAATAAAAACCATCGCAACCTATATAAAAATAAAAATCATTAATTACAATCGTTCATTAAAAATGTAATGAAGAAGAGAATAAATAGCAAGGTATAATTGAAAAATAAATTGGAAAATAAAAAATACTTTAAAAATGTATTACTAAAAAGAAAAAACAATTTCAATAAATAAATAAGAATTAAATAAAATTTAGTTCTTTTTTTCAAATAGACAGTAAAAGTTTTCCAAAATGTGTTGTATTTCTCACAAAACATAAATAATCCTATCATTTAACTAAATTTTATTAACTTTTACATTTTCAAATAATAAAATGTATCTAAAACTTCACGAAAACATTTGAATTTACATGGTCCAAAATACCACACACTCAAATCTTCTCTCAACTTTAAAACTGAGGCATGAAATCTCAACGAGCGGATTCTCAAATTTAATGTTAGTTAAATTCTTAATTGACTAGTATCTCAGTCTAAACCACCTTCTAGAGTAACGTATTCGAAAAATCCGCTGGTTTTAATCCGCTAGTTGGAGATCGTTTAAGTGCAAAAAGATCGTCTTGTGCATAACTTCATAAAATAAAATAGGAAGGTCGCTATTAGCTTATAAATTCAAATTCTTAAAAAGGACATGCGCGTACTGGAAGATACATTTTCTGTTTGCAAAAACTTCTCACATCTCGAACTCAAATTTTGATCGGTTGCTGGCGCTTTTGTTGACAATTTTCTAATAATAGGAAACACGAATTTAATTTCAAACTCTCTATCACCTCAATTATTTTAAATTTCGGGGTTTTCATATTCAAAAAGTATTTTAAAATTTGATATTTAATTGTAATTCGAAACAAATTTATTTTTTAGATTTTCTTTTTTTTATTTATTATCATTTTTCAGTTTAACTTTTAGTTTACAATAAAAATCCTAATTTTAATTTTTTAATACGCTCTACTCGTATTTCTATAAATTTATATACATAAAAAATATGACTAAATTTCATTCAAGATGTACATCATTTAAAGTTTTTTGTAGATTCAATTGCTCGAACCTAAATAGATTATAGCGCAACTTCACAACTTTTTGGATGATATACGATGCTATATAGTATATACATATGTGTTTAATTTGAATATGTACTATAAAACTTTAGGCAAATTATCATTTTACTTTCATAAAATACATTATGATTCTTATTTTTACATATGTTATTAATTACATGTATGTTTTAACTATAACTTCAGGTACTTATTCTGTTCATTTCATTTTTTAAATATATCAAATTTGTTGTACATACATTTATTTAATTTCTTGTAGGAGTTCCGATTAATAAAATAATAAATAATTAAATCAATCATAATCTTAAATTGGTTAAAAATTAAAATATAAAATCAACAAGAGTTTACTACAGAAAAAGATTGATTTTAAGCGGGTATTCCTCTAAGTCTTCCGTAGTACCTTATGTTTAATAAACTGCGATAAGAGCTGAACCAGTATATTGAATTTTAAAATATTGCTTTTATATGAAAACTTCGTTATTTCAAACAAACTATAATCATTGCCATAATCTGAAAACATTATTTCTGATATTGAACAAAAACTTTTACATTACAAAATTCAGATTTATGACACATATTTGTTTTAAAGGTAGTAAACAAATTTAGAATTTGATCGATTCATAATACGATTAATTTCAATTATTTTAAATTTCGGTTTAACTAAATTGATGTAAATTTTACGATTTTGAAAATGTATTTTTAAATTTATATTGTATATTATTCAAAACAAATTATTGGATACCTATTGATGAATGGAGGATGTGCAGACAAAAAAAATGTATATATATTAGTTCATGGAAAAGTTTACTATAATATGAAGTTGTAAAGTGTTCATGTAAAAGTTTACTATAATATGAAGTTGTAAAGTGTTTATTTAATAAAATTGTAATGATTGGAAAAGATGATAACTTCGTTGAAGTGCTTCAACTTACTTAGTTGAAATTTAACGTTAAATTTTGTATAAATATACCTTTCGATTACTAATTTTTTTGAACTATGAATATTCACCATATTTACCACATTTTAACTGATAAATGCAAATCAAAATTTAACATTATGCAAATATTTATGTTTTCAGTAACACCACCTAGCATAATATAAAATGTCTGCAATTTTTCAGAATTATTATCAAATATTTAAAATGATAAAACTGTACCAAATGACTAAAATATACATAAATCACACAACAACATAATAAATCAAATGGATTTTCAAAATCATTATTAATAATAATAATAAACGGTTTTCCAAAAGACATTACTAGCCGCTTACTGAGTCAACAATCCGGGTCCAACGGTTTCGATCCTGAGCTTGGTCTTCTAGATACTGTCATAGACAACCTAAACAAGCCAAGTCATTCTCTAAACCGCGGAGCCATCATCACATGCAACGACCTCTGCGCCTACCATATACCATATCGTGGCTCTCCCTTCAGAGATCGCTGCAGAATTCGTGATCAATGCCTTGTAAAGCTTCAGCTTCACAATATTTGAAAGGTGTTAAAATTTTAACAGTGGCCTAAGAGGATACAAATCATGACTGCGAGCTGCCAAGTGTACTTTAATATCCTCACCCACACTGTTATCATGAGTTATAAGAGATCCCAAATATTTGAACCTCCTCACTCCCTCAAATGTGTAGTAGCCACTACTAAAATCTAGTATGCCATTGTCCCTAAGACCAGAGATCATGTGTTTCCTTCACTCCGTTGTTATTCAGTCCAATCATGCGCATATGTCATCTGCATATGCAAGCACCTGATTGGACTGGCGATATAAAATGTTGCGCTGAGGTGTTTCAGTTTTACGAAAGATGTACTCCAACATGAGATTAAAGAGTATCGGGACAGAGCATCCCCCAGCCACACATCCGAGTTAATTACAAAAATTCTTGATAACCTGTTCTCAACTTTAACACAGCATTGAGTTATTTCAAATAAAAAACTTTTATTTTTGATTTTATAGTTTAATACTTCCTTATTGTGACAATTTTTATTTTTGATTTTTTTCGGTAAATCGATTTCGACTTGCGTCTTCTTCAGTACCTTGTTAACTATCTTAGATAGATAGAGATAGTTAACAAGGTACTGAAGAAGACGCAAGTCGAAATCGATTTACCGAAAAAAATCAAAAATAAAAATTGTCACAATAAGGAAGTATTAAACTATAAAATCAAAAATAAAAGTTTTTTATTTGAAATAAGTTATATAGTGACAAAAGATTACACAAAAACATTAAAATGAACAACATTCATTTAAACTCAACAGCATTGAGACTGTGTCACTGTCATTCTACACAATTGTACTAATTTTGTTGGCATTCCTAGGTATTCCAGAGCAGACCACGAACTCCTACGATTGATCGAGTCATAGGCCTGCTGGAAATCCAGGAAAACCTGATGTACGAGAACTCATAATATTTCGATAGAATCATTCGCAGCGAAAAGAATTGCTCAGTGACTGATCGATACTGGCTCCTTATTAGTTACCAACCAAGCCCTCCGTTTGATGAGTGATCCTATCCAATATAATAGAGGACAGTAACTTGTATATTGTGCAAAGGGAAGCTATACCGCGATAATTCTCACACTTCAAACGGTCTGCCTTCTTGAACGGTCTGCCTTCTTGAAGATGGGGCATATCCCGGCCACTTTCCATTCGTCAGGAACAAGTACCCTTCGCCATACTAATCAAGTAACGTCGACCAGATAGTTGCACAAAGTCTCCCCACCGAATATCAAGAGCTCCGCATTAATGCAGTTTGATTAACACCAAGCAAGTCGGTAAAGTGTTCATTCCATGCATTGAGTACTGCGTCGATGTTGACACAGAGGTTCCCATGCAGGTCCCGAATGGAGGTTGAACAAGGCCTGAAAGAATGATGCAATCCGGCAATTCATTTAAAGAAATTATTTTCATTGTGAGACGTTGTTGCACTTCACTATGGGCTATATTTTGTTGCTCGACTGCAAGACGACGCTCATCATCAACCCTATCATTATTGGATCTGGCTATCACTATACCTAAAGTCTGCCGCGCTGTACTGACAACCGAAGTTTTTAGTACCTCCCAGAGAGAGTTCAGACAGTCACACTAACAGGTAGCTTCCTCAATGTTGTCGCTCACAAGATCCTGATATCGTTTCTTTTGATCCTCATTTATCAGACTTTCACAGTCGAAACGTTCCATGCGAATCGCTGTTCCTATACGAAAACTTCCATCGTAGCTTTGCAGCGACCAAATGATGATCGCTGCCTACGTATTTGGTTCCTCACCGATAAGTTATCATATCATCCACAACCCGAACTCGCCTTTTAGAAATTAATACGTGGTCAATTTGGCTGCGGGAAGTTTTGCGTACTGTTTCGTTTATAGTTTTGCGTGTTTGTGTGGGAAGAATATACATATTTGCAAAGTATATCATTCTCTCACCATTATCGGTCGCAGTTTCGTGTCGGGAGTACGAACCAATACAATTTTTATAGTGAGCTATGCGGCCCAGTTTCAAAGGGTTAGGGTTCAAATACACAATTCTGATGGATTTTACTTTTTTTACAATTTAGAATTTCAGTGATTTGTAATAACTTCTTTTATATGGATTAGTTCCCATCTAGTTAATGAATTGACTTCTTTGGTGTCTACAGTACTGCCTCAGGAGGTCTATTATGAAACCTATGAAGTAAGTCGAGAAATCGAAAAATTCGACTCGACTTGAATATTCCCATTATGAAATATTCAATCGAATTAACGATATATCAAATATAAAGGAGCAATATGAAACTGTCGGTATTCTATAACATAGTGGTTTGGTTCAGTTTTCTGTTTACCGTCAAGGTGGAAACAAGCGTCTTCAATTTTTATTTTGTGTAGTGTTTTTAAAAATATTAAAATTATTAAAAGCAACAACATTAAAATTAATTAATTTTATAATAAATTAAATATCAGTGCGCATTTAAAATATGAATTCAATATAGTATATACGTTTATTATGTGGTGGTGACTGAGTTTAATTAATATCAGTGCGCATTTAAAATATGAATTCAATATAGTATATACGTTTATTATGTGGTGGTGACTGAGTTTAATTACCGTAATTACAAAAATCTCCCATATTTATTTAAATATGAGTGTAAAACACTACTACGATAAACTTAAAGACCCATGTAAATGATGTAATCGAATTATATGATCATTCATCAGCGAAATAGAAGTCGAATTTTGTATATTGAATTCGATTAATTTTTTTGATAATAGAGCGGATTTATTGAATTTTCGATTTGTTCGTTTGATTTTTTAACTTTATAATAAGGAGAGAAATTCTATTTAGTCGAATTATACGATAAATTTTATTTTACACATTTAGGGCTAAAGCTGTTTATGAACGACAACTAATGTTATTGAACTTCTTTGTGTTGTAGATCTGATGCCATTTATGAATTTCAATTAATCTGCTGAAAAGCTTCTGTTTATCAAGTTTTATTTTCTGTAACGACAGTTGTTCTTTGGAAAGCTATTTTCTCAGTTTATATAGGTAACAATAATTATTTTATCGAGTTTGCTGAGCAATATATTATATGATGCACTGGAAACTGCGATGAATTATCATTTTTTTATTATCGTAACATCGAACCGAAATCCGGTCGCACAGCAAAACATTTTGTGCTCACCCTTATAAACAAAAAATGAAAATAAAATTTACCATTAAAGTTTACCATTTTAATTCAAAATTTGGTGATTGAATTGTGATTAAAATGTGTATCCTCAAAGCTGTGGATACATTAAGCGAACGGCCATCGAATTTGGGGCGAACAACGAGAGTCATATGCGAATTCGTTTATGTTTAACGAATGTTAGGTTCTTATTTGCTTGTGTTCGCCCCAAGAGGGGTATATTCAATGATGTTAGTGTTCAATTTGATAAAAACTAATTCACAACCGACCACGAAACATTTTTCTTACTGTGTCTTGTATTCCCAGCATCCTGTACATTTCTTTGAATAGTTCGATTATTTTCACCGGGATACCTATTTCGCGGAGTACTTTCCAAAATGAGTTTTTACGAATAGCAAATAGTAAAGAGTTACATTCGTTGGACTATTCTGATGAAACGAAGAAAATTTTATTTTTTTATTACTACTGAATATCATTCAAATAATTTTACTCTCATAATTTGACACTTTAAGTGAGATAAATCCAATAGCCCAGTTCCATTTACAAGTTAATACATATATATATATATTGTAGATTAATTCGACCTGATCATCCTATCAATTACGTCAGTTGGCTTCTTTCTTTACAAATGTCTCACTGCATCTGTGGTATCCAACAGACTAAGGATCTCCACATTCACATGTTGAGCAATACGTTGTCCATATATCCCCACCCGTTATATTTGAATAAAAAAACGTACCTGATGTTAGAGTTCTTATTCGAGTTTTCTATTCTCGCCCGGGATCGATAGCCAAAGGTCAATATTTGTGGTAGCGGATTTGTATTGTTTCTTTTTCCTGGATTGTACTTCAACATAGATAGATGTTCATTTCTTAACACGTCGGTAATGCAGTGACGTTAATGTTTATAATGATTGTTCCTTACATTTAGGATTAGGAGCAATGAAAAATTATTATTTTTACATCCCGCCTAGGGTCGAACCCGATACCTTTCGATCCAAAGACCACATGTTTAACCACTTAAAACTTTATATTTTTTATTTATACATACATACTTATGTATATATTATTATATATTATTCATTTATTGAATAAATACGTGATAAAATAATACGTAGGTGCTTTACCGAATTGGCTTATTATCTAATATATTAATATCGGCTTATTATCTAATATTCTATGCAATATAGAAAATTTGCTAAGGTGATTTTAGAATTGCATTTCGCATATTAGTGAGAAAATGAGGCTCAGAGTTTAAGATTGTCTACGAAAGTTTTCGTTATTTTTGAAAATTTAGTATTACTTGTTTCTCCAGTTTGATTTGAAAGTATATTCTTCAATGATTCACCATATTAAATTGACCGTACTTAAGATAGAGATAAGCAATAATTTAACATAAGCGTTCAAAACCAATAGTAAAAATTTAGGACTAATTTGATTTAGAGTAGTATGTCCACTATAATTCAAGTTGTTATGTAAATTATCAATAGTTGTTATTACAAAATCGTTTAAACAGTAATTAAAGATTGAACGATTTTTGGCATCAAATTCTTTTGTAATCGCTTCTAATAAGTGTGATTCAGGAAATATCTGACTTGCTGATTGATTAAATTGTTAAGAAACACAGAATATAAGTTACATTATATAACTAAGTAGATGATGCAACTGACTATTAAAGAGGATTTCGTTCGAATCGATCAGTCACTGACCAGGTCTTTTCGCTGCGGATGATTCTATATAAATATTACGGGACATCTATCTCCGCACATCAGGTGTTTCTGGATTTCCGGCAGGCCTATGACTCGAACAATCGAGAGTTTGTGGTTTGCTCTGGAAAATCTAGGAATGCCAACAAAATTGGTACGACTGTGTAGAATGACAGTGACACATTCTCAATGCTGTGTTAACTTGAGAACAGGCTATCGAGAATTTTTGCAGTTAACTCGGGTGTTCGGCAGAGATGCTCTGTCCCCGATACTCTTTAATCTTCGTAAAACTGAAACACCTCAGCGCAACATCTTATATCGCCAGTCCAATCAGGTGTTTGCATATGCAGATGACATATTCGTGATTGGACTGAATAACAACGAAGTGAAAGAAATACTTGATCCGCTTGTAGTGTTTTCAGCTTCTGTTGGACTCAAGATCAATGAGTCCAAAACAAAATATAAGATCTCTGTTCATAGAGACAACCAGGTGTTAGTAGTGGCCACTACACGTTTGAGGGAGTGAGGAGGTTCAAATAATTGGGCTCTCTTATAATTCACGATATCATTGTGGGTGAGGATATTAAAGCGCGGATAGCGGCTGGTAGTCGTGCTTTGTATCCTCTAAGGAAATATAAACACCTATCAAGTGCCGTGAAGCTAAAGCTTTACAAAGCGTTGATCAGCACCGTTGTTATGTATGGACGTGAAAGAAAGGCGCTAACGGATGAGTACGAGAGATGGCCCCTTACATTTGAGAGAAGAATCATGCGAGTGATTTACCATGAAGACCATGCTCATGATCGGAACCCTTGGAGTCAAATTGTTGATACAGTAACGAGCCAGTAATGGCCTTTAAAAACTGTTATTATTACATGATGAAACTAGGTATTACAACAAATGAAAAAACAAACTTTATATTATTTTATAAATATTTCTTTTAATAAACTAAAATAATATAATATAGGTAATTATTATATTATTGGGATATAGCGAATTCGATTAAAACTAGCGGTTTAATTAAAATCTATTTCTAAACTACAACACTTATGTCGAACACTTTAACTACATTTAAAAGTGGACAGTAACCATTTTGGAATAGATCTAAACCAGGTCTTTAACAATTTTAAGAACTGATATAACCATTATTTATTAAATCAATCATAATAAAAAGTACAGATTCCTTAACATTAGCCTCATAGAAGGTGGGTTTATACTAGAAGCTATACTATTTTTATTCACAGGAGCATGTAACTTTCAACTTGTTTAGGCTATCTAATCTTCCTCCCTCTACTATTCCTTACAAAAATTTAGTCTATTGAATAATTCTCACGTAAATATTAACATATAAACTTACTTTTGCGATGAAGGTGTATCTCCTGGGGGAATATCGGTATACAGAAGGGTTGTTTCCCAAGTATTTGGAGGTGTACTTAAGAAGTATATTCTTGTTCTTCCATCGGACAGAGTACGAAATCTAATATTTATCGGCACCGTGCTCGATAGATTAGCAAATTGTCGCCTCAAGTCACTTACAATAGTCTTTAATTCAGACCACGATTTTTTATTAGATGTGGGCTGTTTCCTCCAAGGATTATTGGCAATATCCATTTTTTCTATGTAACTTATATTTTCTTATCACAATTAGTAAAATCAAAAAATAACGCAAATTTATTCACTTTCTATTATTCGTTTGTATTTAAAACGTAAAACAATCAGCTAATATATTAATAAAACTACCTATATAAAAACAAATCAATCGAAATTACATTTCTCGCGTTAACATTTAGCTTAGTTTTTCAATAAGTTTTTTTATATACCATAACCTAACCATATTTGAAAAATCTAATATACACAAATTAATAATATTACTCTACTTTAACTAATTATAATAAAAATTTTGATAAAAATAAATTATGAAACTTGTATTAAATTAAATTTTAACTCAAAATTTATTTTATAAATGCATGCAAATTCCGAAATATGAGCGATAATTGACAATAACTTCAATGTGAAATGTCAAAAAATGTAGGCCATGTATATTTTATAGTTCACTGCAGGGTTCGTTCTCTTCTTTACCGATGATTTAATTTATTTAGTGGTCGCGTTCATATATTCGTTCTGTGCATCTACTTTGTATGTTGCTAGAGCCAAGCACAAATGTAATCGATATTCATATATTTTCTAATTTGTTAAAGGAACAAATAATTTTCATATATAGGCTTTTAACATAAAAACAATTTAATTTATTTTATCAGTACGTCAGAAATGGATGTACCACTAAAAATTATTTTTCTATAGATACATTTCATATTTTTATTTTGACGATCCAATAAAGTTTAATATGCGCTTGGTGGATAAAGTTTTCTTTCTTATTTATTAATACCACGGGATTTGAATCAAAATATAAATCAAATATTATTTAAAGAATGAGCTAATAAAACTAGAAAAAAAAATTATTTTCAAAAATAAATTTAGTAATGGATATTCTCTCCCAAATAAACACAATTTGTACCACACTTCTGTCAGTTGCAATTGTATATCTGTCTTTCTTACTCACACAAAAAGCAAAATTTAATCTTGTCAATTTCAGGTGCGACATATTGATTTTTTTTTATTCAGTAACGCCGTATTATTTAGTTATAGTTTTAAGGGTCGACACTGGCTTTTTTCCGACTTTTCTAGCGGCTAGAAAGGACAAACTGAGCGAGAAAAAAAACATGTATACAAAATATACACATGTGTGAGTGAATACGACATAGTACGTAAAAAAATCGTTATATGTCAAAAAAAAACAGCGTAGTTCAAATTTTCTAGCAAAAAAGTGGGCAATTCTAGCAGAAAAGAATTGCATTTTGATTCTTTTTTCTTACATACGCACTTTTTATTTGACATTTCGACATTTTAAATAGCGACATTTTAAATAGCGACATTTTAAATATAAAATCTAAGATTAAATTTAAATTCAATAATCTTTAAATAGTTCGGCACATCATAATTTTTATTTTATTCATGTTTACGTTATGTGATGCTGACGCACGTGGCGTTCATTAAAATAGTGTTGTCTCCTGTTCCTTTCTTTCTTGCTAAAATTGGTTTACAGCACTTTATTGAACTTCAAAACTAGTCAGTGTCCATTAGTTAAATCCAAATAACTATTAGTTAAATCTATATATCTTTCCGTCTCTCATTTAATGCGCTTATGTTAAGAGTTCAATCTAGGTTTAACTTAGGCTATCTTTGACTAAAAACTGAGTCTACCCATCTTGCAGTTATCTCGAATAGACCAAATAAATTTGTAGAGTCGATTCGAACTATGTACCTCTAAAAAAGTGACCTAGAAACGAAATCGTGTCGAGAAACAACAACAACAAAAATATTTAGGTTATTCTTTTTCTATTAGTACGTTTATGTTAAGAGTCGAGTCATCCTGTATTTAACTATGGGTTAAATCCGAGTTATCGTATTTAGCGTTTATGCTGCAGAGTCAAGTCGTAGTCGAGTTGAAACTAAGTTTTAACCGAGTCCTAACGTTAATATTAAAATATTGTTATTTTAATTATTATGTTAAATTTATTTATATTACTTACTTCGCTATCGTAAATTCTACCACAGATATGAAAACGGGAAGTGCGGTGTATTAAGCAAGAAAAGAAATTATAAATTGGCATCACAATAAATGGCGTTTGTATCCAAATACCCATCGAAAAAACAGAACTCTCAACATTTTACCTCAATAACGAAATAATTAAGTTGCTAATAAAGGTAAACACACGTAATATAACTTTTTTTTTTTCTTTTTTTTTTTAAAAGGACTTGGCATAGACACTTTTTATTCTTCTCGGCCTTCCACCATTCTCGCTTTTTCCGTCTACAAATCCGCTTAGCTTCCCCCCTAGTAAGAGTAGCCTTGTTTTTCCTCGCGATTGTGAGACGTTGTTGCACTTCACTATGGGCTAAATTTTGTTACCCGACGGCAAGACGACACTCGTCATCAAACCAATCATTCTTGGGTTGACTTTCATTATTCCTAAAGTCTGTTGAGCAGCACTGACAATCGAAGTTTTCAGTACCTCCCAGACAGGGTACAAAGTCAGACAAATTCACTTGGGCCATGCAGAGACTAAAACGAAACCGGTCACTTGGGGATACTTTGTGGAACTGTCTTGACTATCAAGGAGGACTTCGTCCGAATCGATAAGTCATTGATCAGGTCTTTTCGCTGAGGATGATTCTATTTAAATATTATGAGACTTCCATCTCCGTACATCAGGTGTTCCCGGATTTCCGATACGCCTATGACCCGATCAATCGAGAGTGTTTGTGGTCTGCGCTGGAATACCTAGGTAATGCCATCAAAATTGGTACGATTTGTGACACAGTCTCAATGCTGTGTTAAAGTTGAAAACAGGCCATCAAGAATTGTTGCAGTTAACTCGGGTGTTCGTCAAGGACATTCTATTCTTAAGAATATTAAAATATTTTCAACTTCAAACAATGAGTTTTGAATCCGGTCTCGTGTACTGAACTTGAATGGATGATTGTAAAAGTAGAGAAAGCGCCTCTCGTGGATCTACTCTTTTGTGATTTGTCTATAGGAAATAGTAAATAATTATATATAATGTTTTACGTCATCATATTTAAATTTTCTCATTGATCTGTTTATTTTTATTCTAAAAATAAATCAAAAACTTTAAAGTGCCTATATATTTGCTTCAAAATCCGCTACGTGTGGTTTATGATTCTCCAATCGCTAATTAGAAGCGGTACGTTTTCAATCAAAGATTCTCCCAATCAAATCTACATTATTAGCATTTTTTGCTATCTAACACCTTGTACGAGATAAAAGAAGTAGATTTTTGAAATTCCCCCCTGTAAATTTTTTCAAAAGATAACCAAAACGTCACCTTTAATACGTCTTTGATTCGCCTTACCATCTTAGCTAGTTTACCTAAGATAGGCTTTGTTTGGAACGGAGATACTTCTCCATAATATATTACAGTTCAATGATATTTGTCAACTATATTGAAAAAGAATCAACCGCTTTAAATTATTTAATGAAAGCCAAGCACATCAATAATAATAAATTTAGTCGTTCAAAAGTAAAAACATGTATATAAAATCAATAATATTAGATGGGTTTAAATCATATGGACGACGTACCGATATAACAGGATTTGACTGCGAATTCAATGCAATTACTGGACTCAATGGCACCGGGAAATCAAATATTTTGGATTCGATTTGTTTTGTGTTGGGAATTTCCAATTTGTCCCAAGTCCGTGCTACATCTTTGCAAGATTTGGTATACAAAAGTGGGCAGGCTGGTATAAAAAAAGCTACAGTAACAATTACATTTGATAATTCGGATGCATCACAATGTCCAATCGGTTATGAAAAATGTAAAGAAATTTCTGTTACGCGGCAAGTAATTGTTGGCGGGAAGAACAAATATTTGATCAACGGCAAGAATGTTTTAAATAAAAAAGTGAATGATCTATTTTGTTCCGTCCAACTAAACATAAATAATCCAAATTTCTTAATTATGCAAGGTAGAATTACAAAAGTGTTGAATATGAAACCACATGAAATATTATCGATGATTGAAGAAGCAGCTGGAACAAGTATGTACGAATCGAAACGGGAGATGACCGTGAAAAATTTAGAGAAAAAAGAAAATAAATTGAGTGAAATGAATACATTGCTACACGATGAAATTGAACCAAAATTGGAAAAGTTGAGGCGAGAGCGTTCTATTTATATTGAATATCAGAAAATATGCAATGATTTCGATTATCTTACGAGAATTCATGTGTCCCATATGTATTTACAGTATCAAAAGTCTCTAACGACTTGCAAAACAAATATTGAAACAATCGAACAAAATATAATTAAGGACAAGGAACAAATTAAAAGTAATGAGGCGGATGTGAAAACTCTTGAAAATGATGCTAATGAAATTGAAAAAAAGATCGACCAAGAGAGTGGTGGTGCTTTGAATGAACTGGAAGAAGAAATGAAAAAGGTTTCAAAAGCCGATGCATTGATGAGTAGTGAAAAAAAATCGGCCAAGACTGATATTGACGATGAAGCAAAACGATTCCAGGTTTTGGAGAAAACCATTAAAGATGACCAGAAAGCATTAGATATCAAAAATGCAGAAATGGCCAAGGTTGGAAGCACGTTTGAGAATTTGAAGAAGACGGGGGAAAATGACGAAGCAGCATTTCATAGTGCTCAAAAACGCCTTGAAGCTGTCACTAAAGGTTTGTCTACAAATGAGGAAGGAGAAGCTTCATCTTTACAGGATCAGTTAATGGGTATGCATACCAATCTAATTTAGCAATAGAATAATTAAAAATTTGATTA
Source organism: Tipula unca (assembly GCA_951394425.1). Classification (NCBI taxonomy): domain Eukaryota; kingdom Metazoa; phylum Arthropoda; class Insecta; order Diptera; family Tipulidae; genus Tipula; species Tipula unca. The sequence continues at coordinate 100,976,054 of OX596380.1, forward strand.
TATTTTTAGTTGCGCAAGGTAAAATTTCGGAAGCAACAACGACAATTAAAAGATCCGAGATGGAAATAAAACAGTTAACTTCAATGGTTAGATCTAAAGAAAGTGACAGTGCCTCATGTGATGCCAATTATTTAAAAGATAAAAAGCTACTTGAACAAATTACACGAGATGTTAACCGAATGAACTCCGAACTATCAAGTATTTCTTATCAGGAAGGTTATTTAGAACAAGTACAAGATGCAAAAATGAGATTAACGCAAGATTGTCGCAATATTCAAAAAAATTTAGAATCTCAAGGAGCTCATAGATTTGAAATTCAATATAGGGATCCAGAACCAAATTTTGACCGCGCTCGTGTAAAAGGTATAGTTGGCAAACTATTTGATGTAAAGGATAAAAAATATTGCTTGGCTTTGGGCATTGCTGCTGGTGGCTCGTTATATAATACTGTCGTAGACACAGATGTAACAAGTAAAAAGATTTTAGATCGCGGCCAACTTCAATCTAGAGCTACATTTATACCAATGAATAAAATTACTGCACGTCCCATAGAGAACAGCATCATTACATTTGCTCAAAATCTGGTTGGAGCCGAAAACGTGGATTCAGCACTCTCGTTTATTACATATGAGAAAGAATTAGAACCAGTTATGAAATATGTATTTGGCCGAACTTTAATCTGCCGTGACATTAAAACCGCAAAGCGTGTGACTTATCATAAGAATATAATGTGTCGAACTGTAACCCTCGAAGGTGATGTCCTCAATCCAGATGGCTCTCTTTCTGGTGGTTCTGCTCCTAAAGGTGGTGCTGTCTTATTACAAATTAATGAAATCAAACAAATGGATCGAATGATGAAACAAAAAAATTCAGAGCTTCAAGCATTAGTTAATGAAATTCGAGATTTGGAACAAACAGTTAATCGATATAACAACTTAAAGGAACAAATAGATCTTCGAACAACTGAATTAAATAAAATTCAACAAAGTTTGGAGCAAACATCTTTTCAGCAACATCAAGCTGAGCTTCAAAATATGAAAATCAAATTAGAAGCACTCAGAGAATCAATTAAAATATCGTACGAAATTCAAGCCACTGAAAAGAGAAAAGTGACAGATATTGAAGCAAAATTAAAGGATTCAAAAGGGCATCGCGAGCGAGAGCTTAAACAAGCAGAACAAGATTTAAAAATGTGCAAGAAAAAACATGAAGAGAGCCGTAAAAATTGGAAAACCCGGGAACAAGAATATGAAACTTTAAAATTGGAAATTGAACATTTGGGCAAATCTATTGAAACTACCACACAACAATTAATCGAGTCTAGGGAAGAAATCAATAAACTGGAGCAGGTATACGCCGCAGTTCTTGAAAAATGTAAAGTTTCTTCTGAAGCGGTAGAAAAATTAAAAGCTGACATTAAAGAACAAAAAAATAAAATTAACCTACAAAATCGGGAGTTAAAACAAAAAATGAGCACCAAGGATAAACTATTAAAAATGAATCAGGATCTGGTTATAGCGATTAAACAAAAGGGAAGCGAAATATCTAATATAAAATCAGAAAATAAAGATGCCCTGAATCGGATCAATTCCATGGAAAAAAAATATGACTGGATTGTTGGAGAGAAACAACAATTTGGTGTTCCTAATTCTCCGTATGATTATAGCAAAAATGATCCTGTTGAGGCAGGTAAACAGCTTCCTTCACTTACTGAAAAGAAGGCAAAAATGGGTCGAAATATTAATCAAAAAGCAATGACGTTATTACAAAGAGAAGAAGAGCAATTTCAAGATGTTGTAAAACGTATCGAACGCGTCGAAGGAGATAAAAGGAACATTTTAAAAATAATTCATGGATTTGATGAAAAAAAGAAACAATCCGTTATGAAAGCGTGGAGAGAAGTAAACGAAAATTTTGGCAGTATTTTTAGTTCTTTGTTACCTGGGGCATTTGCAAAACTTGTTCCACCCGAAGGGATTCCTTACCACCAAGGTTTAGAAGTTAAAGTATCATTTAATGGTTTATGGAAAGAATCTTTAACTGAGTTATCAGGTGGTCAACGTTCGCTCGTTGCTCTTTCTTTAATTTTGGCTATGCTAAAATTCAAACCGGCACCACTATATATTCTGGATGAAGTTGATGCCGCTTTAGATTTATCACATACCCAAAATATAGGTAATATGTTGAAGGCACATTTTAAAAATAGTCAATTTATTGTGGTCTCGCTTAAAGATGGTATGTTTAACAATGCAAATGTTTTATTCAGCACAAAATTTATCGACGGTATGAGTGGAATCCAACGAACCGTAAATATTCATAATAAGAACAAATAGTATTTATCATTTCCTAACGCTCATTTCGTATTTCATAACTGATTTGATTTATTTTATAAATTCTTATTTTATGATAAAATCTTTAAATTTAGTAAGAATTATTTCTTTCACCATCAACTAGGGTGATTTTTGTAGTGATGGAACTTTAAATTGAAATAAAACAAATTGAATTTTACTTAGATTTTTTTGCATATTTTGCTAGATTCCATTAGTGTGACAGAGATAGTAGTTTTTTTACTTTTTATTTTATAGCGAAACTTATATGGTTACGTTTTGACAGCTTCTGTAACATAACCAACAAATTTCATATTTCTTTTTATGTCTAGAGTGCGAACATAATTTTATTCATTTATTCATATGCTATTACATAATAAATAATTGATGCTTTGAAAAAAAATCCGACCAAAACAAATTTTTTATTGCTTTTTCATTGCATTAGTGTGTAACAAATCGTACCGCAATTATAATTTTTGAGGAAAAAGCGCAACACAAATATCCCCACTCTAAAATTAGTTTATTGGCAGAGGTAAAAAACGAGGAGATACATCGTGCGCTGTATACATCGTCTAAACAGGCCCATACAATTATATAATAGTAAAAGAAAGCGAGCAACATTAAAATAATAACATTCAAAATACTTTTTTAGAAAACGTAAAAGAAAAGTGTAACATAACCTACGATACGCGTGCTAACTTATACCGCGTTTCCATCGTCAATAGCATAATAGTATTATACCATCATTCATAGTCGGGTTGCTATCATATAGTGTGAAGTAAGCTGTATAATTGTGTTTGAATATTGAAATTTCTCTTTTAATGTTTTATACAAATTTCATTAGAATAATCAAATCACAATAAGTATGTAATCAAAAACGTATAGTTATATCAAAATACCACATACTCGAACGAATCGAAATTGAAATAAAAAAGTACACTGTCATGAAATATATTGTTAAAAATATAATTTGATACCTACTTTATTTTTGATAGATAGTATACTGTGCTGGGATGTTCTATCATTACTTCGATTCGCTTCGATAGACATTTGTGTCTCTTTTTTTTACGAACAAAATTGTATTCTATTTCGCAATTTATATTGTGAGCATAGCCTACTCGATTCTATTTCTATAAATTCATGCGATAAAATATCACCAATATTTTTATTTTCGATGGCAAATGAATATAGGAAAAAGACATAGTTTGCAAATTTAGTCTAACAGGCTGAGATCGCAATAGACAAAACGTAATTCAAAAAACGCAATGGAGCACAATTTTGTTTGTAAAAAAAGAGACACAAATGTCTATCTAAGCGAATCGAAGTGATGATAGAACATATAATATAATAAAGTATACTACCAACTTCGCGTTTCCATCGTCGTAGTATAATACTATTAAACTATTATACTATCATGATGGAAACCCAGTATAAGTTGATTGGAGCATCACGGATCCCACGTAGCGGAAAAAAATTAAAGCGAATATACGAACAGTTTGACGTTTATGATTTAATTTTAGAATACAAAACAAAAAGATCTGTGAGAAATTTTCCCAAAGTGCGGTTTTTGTATTGAACAAAATTTCTGATTTATTTTTTGCACGAGATGCGCTTTCTCTACTTTTACAATTGACGATTGAAGCATCATGGATCCCATGTTGCGGGAACATTTTGAAGCGAATATACAAGCAGGTTGACGTTTATGATTAATTTTTAGAATTTAAATAAACAGATTAGTGTGAAAATTTTACAAAATTTTGTATTGAAATTTAAAACTGAATATGCATAATAATTAATACTATTCCCCCAATAGTCCATATGTAAAGGACAGACAAACAACAAAAGTCATTTCGCATGTACATATATTTTATTTAAATTATTTACACGAGAGGCGTTTACTTTACTTTTACAAACGTCAATATGGTTTGATCATAGTTTTTGATGCAAAAATGTTATCAATTCCATTTAAAATTATTATTCTTAATCAACTAAAATGCTTACATACCAATTAATTAAGAAAAAAACCTCGGTTTGAATTGGATCTGCACATAACTTATTTTACGCCGCGGTATTAACTTAAATAAGTTGATGTATAGTAGCTACCAAAAATAAAATATTTATGATTTATTTTTAGAATCAAAATAAAAAGATCGGAGAAAAATTTCAGCAAAATGTGTTTTTGTATTGATGGAGTCTCGAATCATGGAGTCAATGAAAATCGAGAAACTTCAGAAATTTGGGGAAGATATTGCAGTGCGCCTCAACGCTAATCTATTAATGAATTCGCTAACATTATCCCCCGATACCTACTTTGCATGAGCAAACACATTTTCGTTTGGACAGTTCTACATTTTTAGATTTTTTTGGTTGAATAAAAAAATTTCGTTCAACAAAAATTTAACAATACTACACTATGGTATCGTTATTATGATACTAATTTTTGGAGCGTTTCCTTTTAAAATATTGGAAGTTATTACATACGTTGAAAATAAGATTTAATATTTTAATCAATTAAAAAATATATCAGAAAAAACCTATTTTAAAGAGAAATACTTGAAATATAATTTGTTGCAATCCATGTTTAAACACAATATTCAAATAGTAAAATTCTCAAAGTAACTACAAAACAAAATAATAAATTTTAAATTAAATTACGTATTAATATTTTTACAAACATATTTTATTACTCAATATACATTTTGTATACGAAATTTTTATTTGTATGCTTACCTTTTATGGTTTATTAGTTTTTGTGTTGGTTTTGGTTAATCGGGCTTACAGGAAATAAACATTACGGTTGGTAGCACTATATTCGTGAAATATCTTTCTTTTTTGACGTGCTTCATAAGAAATCGGTAGGTTTTTGTTAATGAATTTTTTATCTTCAAAATTTTAAATCATCTGCTCTAAGTTTATATGAAAAAACCATACACAATTGTTTAGAAATATGTTAAAACCCAATGAAACATTAATTTCATACCTTAATTAAAATATATTTTTAAAAACTGATTGTTAGTTATTTGAAATTAGTTTAACCTCACTTTATTTGTGTATTTTGATTACTAGCCTTGTAATTATTAATTAAGTTATAAATAATTATAATTAAAATTATTTATTTACAGGAATAAAATGACTATTCGCCCAGCCTATAGACCTAAAATAGTTAAGAAGCGCACAAAGCATTTTATCCGTCATCAATCTGACAGATACTCGAAATTAAGTGTAAGTTTTGTGGATAGCTTATGATTTGAAATAGCATAATTTCTATATTATTCTATAAAAAAATGTTTTAAGTGTAATAATAATACTTACATATAAATAAATTGTATTGAAACGGTGCATATTTCATGAAACAATTTTGCTATTAATTATTAAATCATAAGTTCTGTTCATAGTGTGAACAATTAGTGTTGATACGCGTCTGTTATAATTTAAAACTTTCTTTGTAGGCTAAATGGCGAAAACCAAAAGGTATTGATAACAGAGTACGTCGTCGCTTCAAAGGGCAATACCTTATGCCCAACATTGGTTACGGTTCAAACAAGAGAACTCGCCATATGCTTCCAACAGGTTTCAAAAAATTCTTAGTGCATAATGTTAAGGAATTGGAAGTTTTAATGATGCAAAACCGATTATATTGTGCTGAAATCGCTCACGGTGTTTCATCAAAAAAGCGCAAGGAGATTGTTGAACGTTCAAAACAATTATCCATTCGTATTACAAATGCTAACGGAAGATTACGCTCACAAGAAAATGAATAAACATTTATTTCATTAAATAAAAAAATTGTAAAAGAAATTGTCTTATATTTTTTAAATGAGGGTAGTTTATATCAGGTACAAAATCATTACTTTTCCGTTATCAGAAAAATTATCAAAATGGAATGAAATTAACAATCCGAATACATGCTACCAACAAGTAATTTAAATACTAGGTAAGATCTGATTTTATTTTAAAGATGGCTTAAGAACTACAGTGAAATTTCGCATCACGGAAATCACTACGAATGTTTCTAAGTTACTATGGGCAAAACAAGTTCACTAATTTATCAATATAAATAATATTTGGTGAACAGATTTATGAATTCATAAGGAAATAAAAGTTGTAGATATGTGGTTGAAAATCGAAAAGCTTGTTTTCAGTAAAATTTTGCATCTATTCCAAATATTAAATATGGTTGTTATTCAGTTTAGTTATATATAATAGTTAAATTAAAATACATAATTTTGTTTCATTAACTTTGACAATTATTCAACGTTATTACTAGCAAGTACATGAATTTGCATACTCTTCGTAGAATTGAAAACTTGACCGGGTGGAAATGGTTGTAATTTTGGATGTATTTCCGATTTTGATTTGTCGGCCGAGATGTATTTTGATAATCTAATGCTGGGTAATGGTAAAAATCCAGCGCTAAGTGGTAGTATCTCAAGTGTTATTTGTTGATGTTCAATATCCTGCATTGAAACGACACCAGCAGTTCGTCCACAAATTGCCCAAGTTGTTTGATCGGTTAAAACTTCGTACATTAAATCATTAAAAGGGTTTTCTTGAATTTTTGTTATTTTTAAAGTTAAATGACAAACGGCTCCAACTCGGCATAATTCAGACGGCTCAACTGTTGCGCGAATCTTAAAAAGTGTATTATAATCGGATACATCAAAAGTGCAACTATAATCACGACGAATATTGGATTCATATTCTGCGTATTGCATAGCAAATTCAATTTGTATCGTAGGCAGTTCATTTTCGGTTTTAAGCGGTTCCACTTGTATATCCCATAAAAATGATACAATTAAATTTTTGTAAATTACAACAGCATTTTGAGATTTGGGGTTTATATCTTGAAGTGTTACTCCTTTTGATGAGCATTTCATTACTGGATCGTATAAAACCAGCTTATCCTCGTAAACCCCTTTTATTACAACTTGAAGAAATTTACGTGTCCCGGACGAGTGTAATCGACATGATGCAATGATCGCTGGTAGAAAATGAAGCGGACTGTGAATTTCATTACGAGACCAAGGGCATTGTAACGTAACTTTATGTTCAATTCGTTTTTCGTCTCGTCGTCCGGGTAATTCACAAAATCCTTTCAAATTAAACGTTTTCGTTTCAAACGACCTAAAATTTGAAAGATCGATTTTTAGTTCTCGACGAAATTCTTCATTCAAGCTATCTTCTTTCAGTCGTAAATTTTTAGAACATCTCAAATTTATGATTGATTCTTTAGGAAATATAAAACTACCACCAGAAACACGTAATTTTATAGATTGTTCTAGACCAGCCACTAAATTTTTAAAATCTAATACTGCCGTAGATGGTTTAGTTGTAACTTCAAATTGTTGAATTTTAAACATATTTGGAACAGCTTCCGATAGGAAATCTAATGTTTGAATCTTTATTGAAATTTGCTTAAAGCTCCAAATTCCGACACGTGTAGCTTTCGATTTTAATTTAAATATATTCATTCCAGGCTTAATATTGACTTTCTCAACTAATACGCAGTTTGTAAAATCGGATCGGACCGTTGGTGAGATTTTCCGTTTTGTGCTGCTTGAGCGTCGCACTGAATGTTTAGCTTCCTTTATATTACACTCGACAGATGCACATCCTAGTGAATTATCCTGTTTGTAATCTAGTTGTAAAATAATAGGAAGCATTGATTTCTGAATAAAATCTAGATTTTCACACATTGCATGACTCTTGTTAAAAGACTCGTATGACATTGAAATGTTTTCCGCTATTAGTTCACGAGGAAAATTACTTTCGATTTTCAATTCGATCACAATTAAATTGTCTTGAACTATTGGTGAATCATTTTCAATTAATAAACTGTCTAACAGAAAATGATTTTCAAGAATTGCTGTATAATAAATCGGGTTATTTGTCTGTTCCATTGTAACACCTTTCAATAGTTTTAATGATTTTAAGAACTCATCGAAATAAAATGTTCGAACGAGTGTCTCTAGTTCAGCACAACAAGAAATTGTTGCACATGTCTTAGTGTAGTTCGATAAATCATCCATTTTTTTGTAGCAACTAGCCAATTCTAATAATGTTTGGCTGGCTAAATATTTCCAATTTTCTGATTTCAATTCACGGAGTAAATCAGTGAAAAACACGATAGCTTTGTGTGGTTCATTTAAAGTACAATAAAAATTACCAAGTTCAAGACCAACTAGTCGGGCAGATCGAAGCCGCGAAACATGTTTGTACGTGCTTATTGCTAGTTCGCTTAGTTCTAGATATAATTTTTGGAATGCCTGATTTGAAGCTAAAGCTTCTTTCAATTTCTCTGTAGGTGGTTGATTAAGCTTTGTGATTTTGGATGTTTGTGATTTCGAATGTTTGTTTGGTTCGCTTGTACAATCTCCTATTCCTGCTGACAAATTCACCACAATATGCAATTGTTCAGATGTTGGTGTAAAACCTGGCAGTAAACCACATAACTGACCTAGCTCGTACAATTTATCTTTTGCTAAATTCCAAATCGGTGCGGAATACTGGAAACATTTGTGTATGTCATTACTATCCTGAACACCTTCACATATCTGTAGCACCTCCAGAGCGCAAATAAATTCCCAACAGGCTACTGAACCTTCAGAAGTTTCAATGTTTAATGCGTCGATTTCTCGGAGTGTGCAAAACAGAAATCCGAGAAGACGTTCAGCGATTTCCCACTGTCGTTCCGCCGCAGTTAATAAAAGTGCTTGACGTCCAAATAAATAACTTCGAAATTCCAATAAAGTTGCTGATTTATCCACAATTTTTTGTCGCGTTTTCATCATATCCGATTTTATTATTGTTATTCCATGGAATGATGTAAATGGTTTCTCAAAATGTTCCAACCATGTTTGTTTGTCGCCAAATACTGAATTTAATATAAACTGAGAAAACATAGCGTCAAGCTCGTCATATTGAACAAGTGCTTCCATATAAAGTCCTAGCATTTCGAGAACAAAAGCGAGCTCTTCCTGTAATGCAAAATAATGAATAAAACACCAATTATCACTGTTCCGTTTTTCCCTAGTAGCTCGAATCAGTTCTTCATATTTCACTATATTCTTGTTATATCCCATCAACATTAAAAATCGTATCCTCTGCAGTACACACCGGAATGATTCAGTTGCTTTTTGTTCGAATTTCATAGGATTGAGTAAAGAAATACATCTGTCACAACTTTTTGAAGCAAAGTCAATTCGAATTTTATCCAAAACTGTAGTTCTCGGAAGAATATTTTTAGTTTTACGGACATCTAAAGTTTCCACAATTAGGATCATCCAGTCTGAAATATCAAACGACTGTAGAGTTTTCAGCCATGAATTAATTTCGTCCTTCACGGTGGATTTATAAGAATCAACATCATTACACTCCGTTACATAGATATGCAACACTGGATGTTTTAAAATACTCCACTTGCCATTTTTATAATTTTCGAATACCGTAACATCAAATGGTTGAAAAGTTGCATCAATGCGAATATTTTTTATGGGCCGACCATAGGAACGTTTCCATTCGCAGGTGTCTAGTGTAATTGCAGACACAATATGATTTTCCAGTGATCGGAATAATGGGAAATCTCCAGCATCTTAATTAGAATGTAATACGAATTATTATTTATCAATTAAAAACAATTTATTTGTTATATTACATGTAACAATTGGTTTAAAATCCATTCTTATTTTTATTGTTTTGCTTTTATGCGATTTGACAGTTAATTTATCTAGTGACGTTTTTCACTGTTGACACCTTTATATTTACCCTAGCCATGAGAGCAGCATCACGCGCGGTGGTGCGGACGTCGATGCAACATATAAAGCCGCGTCCACATTAACGCGTTAAACAATGTGTTGTGTGACCAAATGAGTGCGCCTATTTGGCGAACGTAAGGGTAAGCCAAGATTTGCCAAATTTCCTCTACACACATGATTGTGTCGAATGTTGGTTAGGCTCATTATCCCCAATATGCGCCAACATTTGTACAAACATTCTTAATTTTATGTCGAGTGCTTTCGTGCCACAAAAAGAGATGTACATCAAAAAAACAGCACACACTTTTGCCGGTTTTTTGATGTACATTGCATTTCGTGCTTGTTCGGGGGGAAAAAAATGTTGAACTACATCAAAAAATGGAAATGCCAATTTTTTCTTCCATTTTAACTAACACCAACACATGATTATGTGTCAAATTGAAAATATAAACATAAACAAAGCGAAACGTCATTTGTAGTCAGCTTATAAAATTAATGTTGAATTATTTCGGGTCATAAAAATTGATATACATCAAAACTTTTAGAGTTTATTTTGAAAATGCCGTTTTTTCTTGAATTTTAACTAGCACCAACTCCTGTTCATCTATCAATTCATAAATATAGACATAAACAATCGACGGAAGACGCCATAACAGGACATTTCTCTCTCGTTCTATCAATATTTACGTCTCTTTCTATCTTTACTGACCCTGGGACAAAAGCACATGAATTTGGTTACGCGTTAGCGACAGGGGGAATTGTGCATTATTATTAAATCTAAAATATAAATAAATAATAATATAAAGAAGGGTAATAAGATGATATCCCTAAATGAAAATCGATTAACCAATTACACAGATATGTTTTGACAAATCGATTAACCAATTACACAGATATGTTTTGGCGAATCTATTGCTATCTCTTTTGATAAAAAATTACGTGATTCGGTGCTCAAATTTTTTTCTATGCATTAATTCATAACAAACAACCACATCGAACTATATTGCGGTGATTGTTTTTTGAGAAAGTATAAATATTAAATAAAGGTGCTATTCCCCTAGAAAAATTGACTGAAGCCGTGTTCACGAGATTTAAATCCGACCTCCCAATCAAATCAACTAAAATGACAAAAAAACGGCCCTTTTTCTCTTTTGAGTTGAAATATTTTTAACTTAGCAAAAAACTCGCAGAAGACCATCTTAATAAGACAAAAATTTTCTCAGAGAGAGAGAGAGAGATCGGATTTGATTTCCTAGGATTGGAAGTCGTCTCGTGTACATGCCTTGATAGTAAAAACTTAAGAAAAGAAAAAATTCCGAAAAACTATGTAATAGATGTGCGGTTCCACACTTTAATTCTTTGCTCTTGATTCTTTCTTCGTTTCCTTCCTCTTCACCTACAAACTGCGGCAGGGAAATTTTGTGGCGGGGAAATCTTTAATTCTTTTTTCAACAAAAATATTTTTGATTCTTGAAAGACAAACATTTTTTTTTATACCACAATTTAAAGGAGAAATTTTGACAGCAGACAAAAACATAACCAACAAATATTTAAAAAAAATTAATATTACTATTAATTCGGTTAGTTTTACATCTCAAAATTATCTAAAAATTAAATATTATGAATACTCATATCAGAATTATATTTTATACATAGTATATTTTCCGTAGAAATTAAAAAAATCTCTACAGAAAAAAACGTCGTTTGTATTTTTACATTTTTATAGCAAAATTTTAAATAAGGAGAAACTTTGATAACCATAAAATTAGTAGCGTGCTAGAAATATTTCTCATCATACAAAACCGTTTACCCGGGGTCTACACTATGCAAATTTGCTGATATTTTCTCTCATGATAATTTATGTTTGTATGTGTTTTTTTCAATGTATTGTTAAATATTTGTTAAAAAATTATCATAACTGGTCATTTTACTCTCATGATAATTTCATCGAATGTCAAATAAAATTCGGTGAATACTGTCAGAAAATTAGTAGGTTTTTAAAATCGTGAATATTTTTTTTTATGCAGCTAAGAAAAAAATGAAAACCATAGTGACATTTCGTGAAAATTTCATGATAATTTTTTCGTGAAATAGCCTCCTGATAATTTGCTGAGAATGTCAAAATATGTATAATATACTTACACATACATTGGTAAATTTAATTTCACGAGAGAAAATATCAGCATATTTGCATAGTGTAGACCCCGGGTTATAGACGGTTTTGTATCATATCATCAAGACCGTCTATAGATACGTCTAACTATTTCAGAAACCAGCACAGTAACTAAAATTAAATAAAACTATAAACGTAAAATTAAATTGATTGCTATTTATTTGAAATCATTCAAGATAATTATTCTAGCTATAATAAATATGAAATAATAAAAAATTTCGTTTCACTTCTATAATATAAAATATAATATTTTTATCGTTTTGCTAGTAAAGAGAGAAAGAGTAGTAAATATTGATAGATCGTGAAGGAAATGTATTATTAAGACGTCTTCCGTATTGACTATGTTTATATTTATGAATTGATAGATGAGCACGTGTTGCTGTTAGTTAAAATTTAAGAAAAAATCGGTATTTCCAAAAAAATTCTAAACATTTTAATGGTTTTCTAATACTTGACAAACTTTTTGTTTTTTAAATAAAACGCAAACCATTTGAGATATCTCAAAAATTTTATTATTGGCTTGAAGTACAATCAAAATATTTATGTATGGAATTTAACATCATTCATATGTCCACCACGGACGCGTTTACAGGTTTGAATTCGCTGTCCAATTTTCGATAACTCGGCCTCACATTTCGACGGAAACGGCCGCAATCTCTCGTTCAATATTGGCTCTCGAGCTCCTCTAACGACGCCGGCTTGTTGGAATAGGCCAATGATTTAACGTAGCCCTATAAAAAAAAGTCGAGGTGTTAAAACACACGATCTAGGCGGCCAATCAACAGGACCATTTTGTGGATATAACACGTTCATCGAATTTAGATTTCAATAAGTCGATTGTTGGACCCGCTGTGTGGCATTCTTACCGTTTTATTGAAACCACATATCATTAATGTCTAGCTCATTCAATTGACCAAAGAAATAACGTTGCAACATGTCTCTGTAGCAATCTCCATTGACTGTAACGTGTCGATCATTTTCATCAACGAAAAATAACGGTTCAATGACACCACCAGCATGAAAACCACACCGTACAGTTATTTTTTGTGGTTGTAGTGGTGTTTCTTGAAGCACATGAGGGTTTTCACATGACTACTAACGCATATTCTGTTTGTTGACGAAACCGTTTAGCCAAAAATAATTACGACCAAAAATTGTCATTAACACTCTTGAAGTTGCAGTCATCAACTCGGAATTGTGGTAGTAAATTTTAATTATTTGTAAACGTAGTTCGTTTGTGTATTTCACCATGATGAAAATGTTGTCTTTGAATGATTTGACACGATAGTTTGGTTATTTGTTTAAGGGTGCGTTCACAGTGAATTTCCAAGTTGTCAAGTTCCAAATGGAAAACCCGATATATCAATTTTTTGTTCCGAAATAATTCAACATTAGTTTTATAAACGTCGGAATTACAACTGCATGTGGCAATGCCTTAAGAATTTTATCGTTTTTTCACATAAAATCCAAATGAATTTAATTTTTTATCAATAAATATGATATATTTAATGAATGTTTTTTCAAGTTCTCGATAAAATCATAGTACACGAACTTATTATTTAACAATAAACGTCAATAAATATTGCTAGAAGTTGATATATTGCTTATTCAAAATAAATAGAATTTAAACAAAATATTGGTTAAATTAAATTAAATTTCCCAGTAGTATTCCGAATGTTCTATATAGGACTTGAAGTTCTGTTAATAAAAAAATGCAAAACCTCCGGAAGGTTAGTTATTTTACAATTTAGTATCCCAAGCCGATTACAGTTTTCTAATTTTCCTATGTGTAATTTTCAAATTGTGCGTGTATATTATTTATAAGATATCAAGTATACTAAATCAAATATTCTATTTTTACTATTAATGCGAATAATTCGTATAAATTAGTTCTGATTTTCATATCATAAGTACCAATTTTGCGGTATTATTCAATAATATTTCTATGAAAGTTTCTATCTAGAAAGCCTGATAAAAATGTCAGGTAGCGCCTGATATTTTCCTTTCGCCTAAATGATATCCTATGGGCCATATCCCGGTGGCATACATGGAGCTCAGGCTTTTTAAAGGCCTGACCGTGAGGCTATTATGAGACCTTACTGAGAGGGTATTTTATCTCCTGAACAAATGACAGGCAATAATTTAATAAAAAATAAAAGTACTTATTCAATTTTTAAATAAATTTTATATTTCTTAATTCATATTATTTTATGTGAATATTTGTATAAGTGGGTAGATTTGCTTACCAAGTAGTGTTTGATAATATTGTCCTGTTTATTTTTCTCCAGTTGAATTAATCATCCGTGATATAATTGAAGTTTGTTGGCCTGTAAATAAAATTAATTGCATTATGTTATAATTAGAGGCAATACCTTTTGTCAAATACACTTTGTTATTTGTACTCACTAAATGTCGGCGCTTGGTTATCTAATAATCTCCTAATTCTTCACTGGGATCTCTGCACCAAAAGAGAAATAATCATGGAATTTTAACTAATCTAATTTAAAAAAATATTATTAATACATACAATACTTATTATTAAATCATAATATACACACCTGCTCTACAGCAGTTGCTGCATTTGACGCGTTTCCTGCTACATTACATACACATTTATATTTTTATTCAATTATTTTTATTGAATTATTTTTTAAGTTGACTGATCGTTCGGTTTTAAGTTTTTTATTATTTATAATGTATTTTAACGAAAATGTCAGGCATTTCAATGTATCTCATTCAAATGTTTCTGTCACACATGGCATTTATAATATCAGTCATTTATAAAGTGCTCTTTGTCATGGTCTTACATACACCTTACAGTCATTCTTCCATTCAAATCGTCTGGAGGGTATATATATATATATATATATATATATATATATATATATATATATATATATATATATATATATAAAGGGCTTGATGAAAATCCCTATCAATATTTTTAATATTGATAGAATTACTTTGATACGACATTTGAGCAGTCAACTTTCAGTGCGGAAGAGAATACATAAAATACGTACATGTACGTTGTTAATGATAGTATAAGGTAGTTGCAATTTGATGTTTGCAATGATGAGAATATTTATTGCCGAGATGTGATTATCTGAGCGCCCTTTAAATAAAAAAAAAATGGCACGCTTTCTTATCTCGCATGCTACTATAATACAGCTCTACCTTCTACAGTTGGTCGAGTAAAATTTGTTATCCACTATTAACACTACTTTTTCTAAACTGAAAACTTTACACTAATCTAAGTTTAAATAATGCGATGTCTGTTTACGACGAAAGCTTGATTCCGGTTTTATTTATTATTCCACTTTTTCTTAAGAAAATCAAATAACATTTAAGTTTTTTTCTCAGTATTAATATTAACTTTTAACAACTTATTCAATTCTTCAGTAGAAGACATTCTCATATACATATGTTTAACAAATCAATTCAGTTTGAGTGAAAACACAGTGCATTAAAGTTAATAAATAAAATTTGATTTAGTTTTGGTTTTTAGTTATACAAATATAAAAAAAATGAAGGTGTTGATTGTGGTGAGTATTTATTGTTTTAATTTAATTATAAAATGAAATGGAAAATTACAATAGTCGAGTAGAAAATATCTCAGATTTTAAGAAGCAATTTTAGGATTGTCTAACTCGAGGTATAGTTTAGATTAATGTACGGTGGTGCATACGTAATAGTGGTAGTATTTTCGTAATATCTACTCGTATTACACTTCGTTGTTTAGGTGTAGTATAGTGGTGCTAATTTTTTTTTATATAATCCGAATGTTTTCAATTATTCTGAATATTGCAAAAAATATTGTTGCATTTTTTTCAAAAATTGTTAGGAAACAAAAGTCATAAATTTAAAATTGTTCAAATAAAGAAATGACGTTCTGTGATATGATGATATCATTGTTATTGGCAATGTTTTGTAACAAAAATAATTTGAATAAATTAATGGCAAGAAGATTTAGATTTAACATGCCAATAAATTATATATGTTTGTGTTGTTGTAAATTCCAAAAATATAATCATTAATTTATTTACGTTTCAAATGTGCTAACGAGATTCCACAAAATGACCGAACCATTATCCATGCCAAAAGTCTACTTATTGATGAAATTATTTATTATAAAGTGACGACGAGGCATACACTAACAAGGGAGAAAGGCCATTGCGGACAATTTCAATTGTTTTTTAAATTTCTGTAAAATGTATAAATCAATATTTAAAATGTGAAATTAAAAGTGAATATTTAAGAACACGTTTTCTTCATTTTAGCGAAGGTTATTATACTTATATACTACATAACATAATATTATAATATTATGTACGTATCCAACTTAGAATAGTTATACAATGTTATTTTCAATATAATAGACGCGCATCTCATCAGACTCCTATGGTGATTACAATATTACTTTTTAACCCTTACAAATTCTACCTACAATTTTAAGAATAAAGAATATAATAGATATCAGTAGGAAAATTCAAAAAATTATCTTAATTAAAAGAAAGTCAACAGACTTTCTGAGATGAAGTAGTTTGACTTGAAAAAAATCATTGATTGATATTTAATTGTTACGTGTATACATTTTACTGTGTTAGTACATATATTCTCTTCCTGGTTAGAAATAAGGCAATGTTTTATTAAAATACAAAATCATT
This sequence comes from Tipula unca, assembly GCA_951394425.1. NCBI lineage: Eukaryota > Metazoa > Arthropoda > Insecta > Diptera > Tipulidae > Tipula > Tipula unca. Next base: position 100,992,975 of record OX596380.1, read on the forward strand.
TAAAAAGTAACCTTATCTATAACCTTATTGAAATATAGAGAATAAAATTGCAACATTTAGTTACTAATAAAACTGACTTTTCTGGAAATTATGGGAATAAAACGAAGTGTTGTTTTAACATGTCTAACAAAAAATGTCCCAGTTTTTCATACAATAATCCAATTTTCAATTCTATATGTACCTTTATAGATCAACTTTTCTTAATTGAGGTAGTCAAATTATGTTAATGGCGCCCGACCTCAAATATATTTATGCAATACACATTTTTGTATACAGATGCCATTGACTAAGGTCACCAACGTTTACATTTTTTATTTCAATCGATACTATAAAATTAATTCTTTTGGGGGTAAAATTATAATTTACCTCACCAACAATGAAATGCATATTAAATAATTGAATTGTATAAAAATGAAAGTTAATAAAACTCATATAAAAGCAACTAATTATTATTATTATTCCATAAATGAAATATTTAATTTTCCGGAATAAATGTTTGTATGTACAATAAAGAGACAACCGTAACGACAAGTTTGAAAAGTCTGGTTATATTCGCCTCTTAATAATCCTTCAGCACATTTATAAAAGTTCAAAATATATTTTTTAAGCCTATTTCTCAATATTATTATAAAGCGATTACGATCGGTGATCAAATTGAAAACATTTATGACCTTCTATATTTATATACGATGTTCAAAACTAATGAGCCGACCCATCTTCCATGTCAGAGCTATGCACTGTGCAGATATGCTTAATTTAATTATTAATATGTATAATATATTATAATACGATTAATATTCCATTCGTTATGCGCTATTCTTGCGAAAAGCGAACGGATGTTGTTTTTTGATCTCGCAGAAGACTATTTTCTTAGAAAACGTATTTTAGAGTTTACTGATAAAACATTTTTTAGAGTGAATGCACTGAAATGAAATTGATTTAATTATCTAATTATTTAATTGATTTAATTATCCTCTGAAACATTTATATGAATAAATAATATTAAATCTTACATACACCCCTCTATTCTATAAGTGTGTAAAATAATTCGATTGTTAAGCTGATAAACTGCAATATTGAGTAATTACTATTCACCATTTTTCTGAAAACCATTCCAGTTGTTAAATATAAGGTTGTTAAGTTGTTAACAATTTAATGTGATATTAGTTAAAATAGAATTGACGCATTTGTGTGTTTTGCAAACATTTAACTGCGTTGTAAAAATCCAAAAAATAAAATATGATGACGTAAAATATTTCCAAAAAACAAAAAAATTTTTTACTCTCCTTTTAAAACAAATGCTTAAAAGAAATAGACGTTAGACATTTAAATGCTAGAGGTTAAGAAGTGTTGAGAAATAAAGTTAAGTATAGTCATAGCCTGACAAATGTATTTGGATTTGAGTCCAAACAAAATTTATATTTTAGATTTCCTGATATTTTATCATATGAAATGCCTCTTTATTGTATATCCTTACTTGCTTATCAAAAAATATTTTATATAATCATGATCATTTCTACGTTAATTATTATAAATTAATTCAGAATTATTAAATTGAATCGCACATTTAAAATTTGTTGAATAATTATTATAATATACAAATTTAAGCGGATAACGAAGATTTAGGAATATGACGTTAGTTATAGTTAAACCATACCACAATTGATGCGTAGTTAAGATTTTATAATTACGATTTTACATTAAATAGTGAACTGAATTTATACTAATTTATTTAACAAACTTTGTAATTGTCTGTTGTAATTTTTAATATATGTACTCGTTTCGGTAACAATGCGAAAATTCACAACCTCTTCGTAAACAATAAACTTAACTATCATGATATTTCTACTGTTTGCATGTAATCATTTTGTTATAAAATGATATTAACATAAAACTATATAATGTAGCTTGAATGGAATTTTATTTAAAAAAAATAATACATTTTTATTGTATTTCTAGATTTCAATATTAGCCGTTGGTGTTTTCGGTGATGTATCATTCATTAAACAAGAATATCCCGAAGACTATGATACAACAACAACTACTACACCACAACCACCTCCACATCCATATGTATTTTCATATTCAGCTGGACGTTATCCTGGTCATATTGATCGCACGCACAGTGAAGTATCAGATGGTAGTGGTGTTGTGCAAGGAAGATTTCAGTATGTTGACCCAAAGCATGAAATCCGTACAGTCGAATATACAGCCGATCAATATGGTTTCCATCCAGTTTTAAGCCACGAACCAAAAGGGCCAGAAGATACTGATGCAGTTAAAAATGCAAAAGATCGTCACTTTTATTTATACAATAAAATTGCCGAACGTAATTCGCATCCGGCTTCATTAGAAGGTGTTCAAGAACATTTACCCAGAGAAACAGCCGCTGTTGAATTTGCAAAACATAAACATTTCACTTTGTTTGATAAAATTGCAATGGAACATGCTCATATTGCTGCTGAGCGCGAAGCTGAACGCCTTGCCTATGAGGCAACGTCCTCACCCAATGATATTGAATTTCAACATCATAATGAATATTAAACACGAGAAATTGTTTTATTTTTAAATATTTTTGTATTATAATTGAGCATAAAATATAATGTTGGTTATTTAAATGAGCATGAACTCAGTTATTTTAAAGATTTTATTTACTATCCACAGATATTTGCTAATGCAAATTGGTTGCTTCAATCTTACTCTGATTCTATTCTCCTCAACTTCTAACCTTTTCATAACTTGGATAATGTTATTTTTAGGATCTTTATAGTCCGAATCTGGTAAGAATTGTGTTCTTTTCACATCTCTAAGAGTGGCACCATTTTAATTTTCATGACCACCAAGATGACAACATCAGTACAGTTTGGTCTCAAAGTTTATAAATGAAAATTTATTTATTTTAACTTTTAAATTAATTTTTATCTTTTAATTATTTATCCCAAATAAACGTGTAAAAATTTAGTTTATGGTATTTATCGCGTTGTTAAATGGTGATTAAATATTAATTAATAGAAAGAATAATCATTAATTAAATATGTGTAGATAGCAATCACAAAAATCATTCAAATACAGTATGGAATGTGGTTGTAACGAACTTCAATAGGCCATCAATTTTGTTTGTTATGTGGAAGAAACATCACATCAAGAGATAACTACATACATCGAGATCCTAAAATCAGAAGTTCATTAAGTATGGATTTTATTATGGTACTTTTCCTGCTCTGTATAATTGTTTCATTTTTACCGTGATTCGAATGGCTGGTTTTATTTCGACGTTCGTTATAAAGAAGTAAAATTAAGAATAACGTAAAATTGTCTTAAAATCTGGCAGTTGAATAGGTAATAACGTGATTCGCTTAAAAGAGATCATTTTACATAGATTTTTAGTTCTCAGAGCTCACGAGCCTTCTGTATAAGTATCTCATAACAAGACTTTCGTTATATCCCGATTTTTTATATCCAAAATCGACTGATTGATACACCAAAACAGAAGTAATAATAATATGTAGTAACATCAGGAGTATGGTTATGGTTTTGCAAATGAAAATACATTTTTAATGCAAAACAGCAACCCTTTAGTGAATGGCGATTTTACAAACAACTTACAGTATTTGCAAACAGAGTTATCTGATAATAAAAGAAATTCCTCTGGTAGAACGCAAGTCCGGCAAAGAAAACATATATATTGTTACCTTATTTAAGATAACAAAAAATAAGTAAATAAATTTCAAATAATAAGTAACGGTTTCAGAAACAGCGATATCTTTTAAATATACTGTTCCGTACTTGATGCGTATCGAAATTGTTACTGATTAGAATATTTTAATGCAAACAAAAGTAAAGACACATCTTCTAAGTTGTTTCAGCAAGGTTCATTAGTATTACTATTTCCATTTGTACACACGTTACATTTACCAAATATATATTTAATTAATTCCCATAATATACTTTCATTTCAGTTTCTATTGAAATCGAGAATTTCCGTCACATTTGAAATTGGTTTCTATAGAAATATAGGATATGTATCCATTTAGACTTTAGTTGTTAATATTTTTCCAATAGATGACTCAATTCCAACTTTGGCAGTCGTCAATTGAAATCAAACACTCCCCTCAAAGTCCTAAATATATCAAACGTATATTTCTTTTCGAAAGTCATATACATATGTACACACATACATATATCAATCTATTAGTCAAAATAGAACTAATACATATGATACTCATTCGGTGTTTACTTTATAGTTTTTAATAATACTAAAAAGTGATATACGGAACTTAATATAGTTAATACATATGATTTTTACTATAAGTTAATTCATGATTACGTCACTAAACGAATTATTATTCATGATCGAATTAGAAGTTTTTTATTGATGCGAGTATGACAATTGCTGATATCATTCGAGAGAAAAGTAATGCATCTAATTTCAGATGAAGTCACGACGATGATATGGAAAATAACCTTCGACATTGTACTGTATGCGAACAGTGGTCAGATTGAATTTATTAAATATAAACCATAACAAGTTATCATTCATCCGGTTCTGTTCTGACGAGAATAGCATCGGTTTTTGCACTTTATAGTTATCCAGTTGAATTACTTGTATAAGCTGATGTTCTCAAACAATAATGCGTTCTATCATTGAGATCGTTGACTATAGAAGATTTAATTTTTTAGACCCACATTGAACAAACGCATCAATTTTGGATCGAAGCCAAATATTCTACTTCAAATAATTTATAATCCAATCAAAAATATTATCGTATAAGAACTTATCTACATATGTATATAAGAAAAAAGACAAAGTGATTATTTTGAAAAATAATAGAAATAATTTTTAAAAACAATGTACCATAAGTGTGTATTTGCTGTATCCCTCATAATTAAACATTACACTTTAAGAACGTAGTTTATAAGTTACACATCATAAAATAAATCAAATCATAAATACGCATTGATTTATAACGTTGTTATCACTGTTAATCATTTAATGACATTGAGTAACGAATACGTAAAAATTTCATTGATTCATATTTACTCATCACTAACATACAAATATATACATGCATATACACATATATATTAAATATGTATTTGTATATACATATTCGATATTTATTTATACCCAATTAGTTTTCTTATTTTATATAACATTCCTTCATCACATTTTATAACATATTCGATTGTAAGGAAAAATTCCATCACGATTGTTTGAGGTCACATTAATAAATCACTCATCGTCTTCACATAAATTATATTATCAAATTTTAATGAGCCCAATTCATTGATAAAACCGATCTATGACGAAATTGAAATAGCTGTAATTGTCTGTTTATACAACAACTATAAACTTAATTAATTTAATAGTATGACGCATATGTCCGACCCATATATGTATTTGAATCGTGCTTGATGCTTGCATTTAATAATTATATATTTTAAAACATCCTTTAGGGCGGTTTAATTTAAACTCAAGCTCTTATTTGGGTATATCTTTATAATCGTTCATAAATAATAGCCGCTAAAAGCATACAATTTAAAATTCATAAATTTGTGGATTTTTGATTATTTAATTTTTCGTTTTTATGATTATATTTATGTACTTTGTATCGGAAATTGGAAGATGGATTTTTGGTAGATACCTTTAGTACACTATTTCAGTAAAGATATGATTATCCGTCTGTGTATTTAACGTATAGTTTTGACCTCGATATTTTGAAAATTAATCATAAAATGTTGGCCTTTATGTTGAAGACAAGTAACATTTCATTGAATTTCGGTATTGAGTTACGGAAAATTTAAACTGATGAAATCATATGAATGATTAATCAGATATAGATAATCTGAAGCAAAAGTTTGAAATAATCTATAACACATAGAATCTAATATTAATTTACTCGTATGTATATCACTTAAATCTTGTTAATCAAAAATTTGCAAATTGCAAAAAACCGTTTAATCGTAGCCGTAGAAGTTTTTTCGAGGCTCTCCACTGGAAATACATTTGTATAATAAAAACCACATTTTATTTTATTTTTTAATTCTAGACAATTCTTATTATAAACACGTCATTAGCATGGGGTGTAGCTAAAGAAAGCTTATTCCATCGCATGTCAATAATTGGATTGAATTATAATTTCGTTAAAATCTGTTCGAAATTTGAAAAAGACACAGCTTAAAATAATAATAAATTTGGGCTACACGTTTGCTGATAAACAGTCATATTTATAATACAATTATTGTATAAAATTCGCTGATTTAAGAGACAATATTATAAAAATGTACAGATAAAAGATTTACAATGAACTACTCTATGGAAAATAAACCATAGCGCACGTATTGGTGAAAACCATAGATACTCGTATTAAATAACTAGGTAGCAAACTCATATGTAAAATACTATTAAAAAATTGAAGCGCTGTAATCAGTCGCCATTTGTAAGAAAGGCAAAAAAACGGTTTGCACATGTGCACATTAGGTAATCTTTATTAAGAATTTAAAAACAATACAAGTTTATTTAATTTTTATCGTTTGCTTACGCTATTTAAAATGTTGTTACTATAAAATTTACCATATGATAGCAATCTTATTTTCAAATATCTCTCAACAATTAATATAATTATTTGAGATTTATGAGGTTTATATAATACATTTAAATCTGAGCAATTAAGATTGTTAAATACCGTTATATCTAAACAAAATTTGTACAGAATTTCCCTAATTATTTTATTACACAGATTTTTCAAAGACATTTCTTTTAAATTGTTAGTATAAAACATTAACAATTTTTCGGTATGTTCGATTACCAAAAACGTTGACTTTGAAATTTTAGCTGCTTCTGAAGTGTCTAACTATATCCCATATTATTTGTTTTCTGATTACTATCGAATCAAAAATTAAATTCACCTGTTTGACTTCGAGAACAAAATGAGGGATAGCCAAAAATAAATTTTTTTTAAATCCCGGATTACACTCTACGTTACTTATCTAGTTCCGTAATGAGACTAGATGTGGAAGCTTCAAAATACTTCTGAAAAAAGATTAAAATACGTTTTAAAATGTTTAACCAAGATTTGTGTTATCAAACAAATAAGCACGAGAAAAATAAAAATGTAGAGTTAGTGCAAGTTTTTTTATGTCTTGGGAATACCGATTGCCTTTGGCTTTACGGCGGCAGTTAGTAAGCTCGTTAATAAATAGGCTATCTACACTACTACCTAGATTTACTTTTAAAATGTTACTTACATCGCTACTTTAAAGTTTTTAATAAATGGTTGATATTTTTTGTTTTCGCATTTTTTCGACGAATTTTTTGTTTTAAAACTTTATTTTCTTTCCTAAGTTGAGAAATAATTGATGAGCAGCGATCCTCTACAATATTGCAGCACACATTTACTTGAATTCCAATATCGCTGGTACTTGTAGTCAATATTGCTGAAGTTGACGGTTGATTGTTATATATATATATATAGCCACCCATTTTTTTAATAAATCGTGGTTTTTATGTGTAAGACTAAAATAAATTTTAAATTAAATAAGGTTATGTTAAAAATAAAGCCTTGGATTTTCCTTCAAAAACCTGTTTGTACATCCAAAGGCACAACACGACTCCACCATTATTATTAAAATATAAAACAAACATTTCCGCGAAACATTTCTAAAGCGAAACACAAATTTTTAAAAAATAAATCGCTGTATTTAGAGTGATTGTTTTGCCTTTTTTAGAAATGGCGACAACAAATGTCAGACGGCACAAAAAAAAAAAGTTTGCTATCTAGTATCTAGTTATGTATATAGTATATATCTATGGTGAAAACATACAACTCACTGATCTGACATTTATCATTTCGTAAGCTGTGCAAAGGACAGCTATACAGCGATAATTCTCACACTTCAAGCGGTCTCCTTTTTTGAAGATGGGGCAATGAAGATGGAGCTCCGAATATTAATACCTCCGAATTAATGCAGTCCACTCCAGGTGAGCGGTTTCGTTTTAGTCTCTGCTTGGCCCTAGTGGATTCCTCATGGGATAGATCCTCAATGCAAATCTCCGCAGTCTTTATTTGGGGTGAATCAACTACAGTCTGTGACGCATGATGAACACCAAGCAGGTCGGTAAACTGTATATTCCATGTGTCGAGTACTGTGTCGATGTTGACACAGAGGTTTCCATCCCGGTCCCAAATGGCAGTTGAAGCAGCCTTGAAAGTATTGTGCCATTCAGTAATTCCTTTAAAGAAATTACGTGAACCGCGCTCATTGCTGAATTGTTGTACTCTCAGAACCACCATTGTCGGTCGCAGTTTCGTGTCAGGAGTACGGACCTATGTTTTCACACAAGTCGGTCTGATTTCTGCCAGTTTTATCATTAAAGTCTCCAATTACCATTGTAACATCGTGTTCGGGTATAGATCCCATCAGATCGTCCAAGTCATTGTAAAATGAATCTTATCTTAGGGCTGGCTGACTATATATTCCCGAGGTCATCTCCACTGTATAACAACGTATAGACCTGGGACACATGGTCTCCACTTTTAGGCCAGCGAGTCTCTTGAAGAGCAACTAGTTCCAACCGATCCTCCTTCATGCATGTGATTAGGCCCTCTAACGCTCCAGGTTTCTTAAGTGACTGCATGTTCCACGTGCCGATCCTAAATCTCGTGTCCGGGTACCTGAGCAAAGGGTCCGGTGTTGCTTTGGTGGTATCCATTTTTAGTTTTGTTGACTTTATAAACAGCTTATTTTTTACGGATGCAGGTCGTCAGCCCAGCGATCCAACCGTTTACCCGCCTCCTACGACAAGCAAAGGATACCGCGGGGGTATTCTTGGAAAACAATGCATAATTATGCTCACGAGTGGATTTCGGAATCTCCTATGATCCATACATTTGAAGTGGAGTTATTAATTCGCTTCATTGTGGTTCGCTCCGTGTTCATCATGGTGGATTGTAAAATCAAATACACTCACGTGCGTATTGTGTATACGCATCACGTGAACTAGATATATGTTAGTTTTATTATAGAATTTATTCGAGTGTATCTCCAGATACTATTTATATACATACATATATGATATTATTACGAATGGCATTTTATTCATGGTTTGGACAGTGTCTGATTCTTATCTTTATATTTATAATTATTTTATTTAAAAAGCCAAACAGTTATGTTCTTTAGATTGTTTGTTATGAACAATTATTAATCCAGAACACCCCTTAAGTAATGTTTGCGAATTGTACCATATGCATCAAAAACGTTTCCAAAGATAGAATCCCTGGAGTGAAATGTCTTCAGTGCATAAAGGCTTACCACAGCAAATGTGAAAATATGTTGGATCAATATATATACCTGCGAGAGTATATTTTCGATAGATCATTAATTTCTAATAATCTGAATCTAAATGAAGAGTATGTAATTTTAAAAGCTGTGCAGCAGAAATTGTAGAAACTAGCTAGACGATTTAGAAAAGCCACAGCATAAAAGTCTAAATAAGTGAACTGGAATCTACTGATGTTCGATAAGGAAATGCTAATGAGCATAAATTTCATGACAACATCATCGTCATTTTAGGAAGTTCTTCCAGGTTTTACACTCGACACCCATACTGCAGTACCGGCGTTACACACGAATTGAACATTCGTAGCCTGATGTTTCCAAATTTTTCCAAAGGTCAAATTTGTCCCAGGTCTTATGTCACATATTGAATGTTATATATGTTGTATCTGTTCTACCCGTTTGTAACTTCTACTGGTTGTTAGATAATGTGTGCCGGTGTGGTTTTTTATTTGTGTTATGAAAGTCTCTTCGTCTTGGTTTTTCTGATGTTTATTTAGATTCCAACTTCTTTAGTTAGATCTGATAGCTGTTGTACGATGAGCTGTAAATAACGGTGTGTTTGTGTTTTTTGTTGCATTCATATTTAGAATACAACAATTTAATTGAATTTAATTACAAAATGTTATATATTTTTAATTTCCGAGAATCATTAACCTTTTCGCAAATGATTACAAATGTTTGATAACATAAATTCATTCATTATCAAGAATAAATACACAAATCAAAAACTTGAATTTTATAGAATTTGTATTATATAAGAAGAAAGTCTAGTTTCATACATTCCGGACTCCAATTTTAAACTCCAGTTTTGTACTTGTTCATCACCAAAATAACAAAACTTACTTCAAAAAATTCAACGTTACATTTGATTCATAGTTTTACTATAGCAGCAATTTACACTAATTTTGAATTGTAATTAAATTACCCATGTTAAGCAATAAATGGAATATTGATTTAAGGCATTATCAGATGCGGACAAACTTAAATTATATCTTTTTAATTAGAAAGAATTGATAACATAATGTCTGCTATAATTTACGTATATATGATAACGTATAGACTTTTTAGTTATAAAGATATGGAGAGGTCGCTCCGGATTTGATTATTTCACGTCTTTCATTGAGTTTTCCAGTATACTTTTTTAACTCAAGCGTCAACGTACAATTTGATAAATATAATAACAGCACAAAGTCATGTACGCGAGATAACGATAAATTTACACAAAATTGACTAATTATTTTTTAAGGTTTAACAATTGCACTTCATTATTTTTAAGTAATACAACATTACAACGATATAGTTAAAGTTGCAAAAAATAATATGGGAGCTATAAACTGTAAAGATGAATCAACTGACACAGCTTCAGAAACTGGTATGTTTAGTGTTTAACTAAATTTTTTTGTATTTATTTTTAATGTGAAAACTCCGGTATAGTGCGAATATAGCTGAAATCGAATTAAACTTGTGTAAAAATTCAGATTTAGAACTTGTTAAGTGATTTAGTTTTTGTGAGAATGAGAATAGCGTGATTTTTAATATTAACGAAACTGTCAAGATGGAAATTGGAAATGTTGCCTAAATAAAATTATTTTTTTGCTTTTAAACATACATATATACATAGCTTCCCAAGCATTTATCACATCCTTCCAAAAATTTAATTAAAATATCCAAAAATAAATTGTAGTTTGATCCAAAAAATATTTTTATGTGTTCCGACATGAAATTTTTTAAGTAAATAAGCTCAAAAAGTTAAAATGTTATTTTTGGAATTTATTCTTGATCAAAATAGTGATAGTAAATGAAGAAGGGTGATTCATTTTAATTTTAATTATTTATTTATCAGTTATGCTGCATGGAGAGCGGTTGGAGTTTAATTTATTATAGTCAACAACATCTTTTATTCATAAAAGATACTTATTTCACTTAGTTAATCGAAACTTAGTACAATAATTTCGCCAACCAATTAACGCTCTTCTACTTCCATAAAATGTGTCTAAAATAGTGTAAATCTCGGCTATCAAAATTTACAAAATTATGTTAAAAACCTAAAAATTCACGATATTTAGTTGAATCCTAAACCATTTTTATATTGAAGGTCACAAATTTTTCAATCTGTCAACTTATTCGTTATAAAATATTTTTAAATTAAATTTTCAATTTTCTCGCTTATTATAGAACGAATTTTTTAAAACCGTGTATTAATCGCTAGATAATATTTACCTAAACATACCCATATATAATACTATTACAGATTAGTGGAAAATATTGATAAATTTAGTTTGTCATAATGTAAGATATACCATATATATATATATATATATATATATATATATATATATATATATATATATATATATATATATATATATATATATATATATATATATATATATATATATATATATATATGTATATATATATATATATATATATATATATATATATCCATAATTCATATATTATATACATACTATAATTAATCAATATGTAGATAACTTCTAAATATTTTGAGCGTGAATTTTCAACACATAATCTTCATTTCAATAATATTGAACGATCTCCCAAAATGCTATTGACATTAAGTAGTAAATTTCACCTTGATTAAACATCTTCAGCTTAACTACTCATTAAAAAATCGTTCAGTTGTTTTCCTGGTCAATAGTCAATTTTCAGTGTAAACAATTTTAAATGTTGAAAATCAATGTATAGTTGAAATTAATATCCAAAAATTGACAATTTAATTTTCAGCGTCTACTAATCAACTAAACTTTAACTTTCACTAATAAACTAACATAACTTTATGATTTATATCATTGTAGCATTAAAAAAAAATAAAATTAATGGCGTTATTAGTCATCAACCGGAAGAGGAGTACGTTGAAGGTTTCATATGCAATGAATCTGATATTAACGAAAATGAAATGAAGCAGTTCGAATTAGCAAATTATGGAAAGGTTCTGTTGGTTAAACAGCATGGAACTCTGTCTGCTGTTGGAACAAAATGTAGCCATTATGGTGCTTTACTTGCAACTGGTGTGCTTGGAGAAGGCCGAATACGTTGTCCCTGGCATGGTGCATGTTTTAGTATTACGACGGGTGATATTGAAGATTACCCAGCAGAAGATTCTATTCCATGTTACAAAGTAACAGTGGTCGATGGTAAAGTGAATGTTCGAGCGAAACGAACTGAGCTTGAAACAAATAAGCGCACTAAGCAAATGATCAAGAAAACTGGAAATGATCATCGAACTTTTGTGATTATTGGTGGTGGGCCATCAGGTGCTATATGTGTAGAAACTTTGCGGCAAGAAGGATTTACCGGTAGAATAGTTTTAGTTTGCAAAGAAAATTACCTACCATACGATAGAGTCAAAGTTAGTAAATCAATAGACTTTGATATCAAGAAAGCAGAACTACGTAGTCAAGAGTTTTATAATAATAACAACATTGAAACACTATTGGGGGTAGCGGCAACAGATTTAGATACAAAAACCAACGAGGTACATCTAAGTAATAATGAGAAAATAAAATATAATAAAGTTTACATAGCAACAGGATCGAACCCCAGAAGGTTGGACGTTCCAGGTGCTGACTTAAAAAATGTTATCACTTTAAGAGACTATGATGAAGCAGTACTCGTTTCAAATCAAATAGACTCCAATAAACATATTGTAGTGCTAGGACTGAGTTTTACTGCCCTTGAAGCTGCTGCATACTGTATAAATAAAGTAGCCAAAGTTACCGTTATCGGCCGAGATTCAATACCGTTCAGACCTGTATTTGGTCAAGAAATAGGCCAACGGGTACTTGATATGTTTAAAGAGAAAGGAATTGAATTTTATACAAACAATGGAATAAAAAATTGTATTGGGTCAAATGGAGTATTGACCAATATTGAATTGCATGATGGTACGATGATTAAAGCAGATATATGCATTATGGCAATTGGTGCCACGTTCTATACCTCATTTTTACAAAATTCTGATGTACAATTAAACAAAGATGGATCCATTGAAACGGATGTATACCTTCAGACAAATGTACGCAATATTTATGCGGGTGGTGATATAGCAAATGCACCAGTATTTTCAATGAATCAAAGGAAAGCTACAATTGGACATTATCCGTTAGCTCAATACCATGGAAGAATTGCTGCACTTAATATGGTGTCAAAACGAACTAGTTTAGCAGCTGTACCATACTTTTGGACTGTATTATTTGGTAAAAGTTTTCGTTATGCTGGACATGGATCCTCCAATAATTGTCAAATAATAGGAAGTTTAGAAAATTATAAATTTTATGCATTCTATTATGATACGAAAGATAAAGTAGTAGCAATGTCATCATGTGGCTTTGATCCGATTGTTTCACAGTTTGCGGAATATTTAGCGCAAGGAAGAGAATTACATAAATCAGACGTAGAAGTTGATCCACTAGCTTGGATAAAAGAATTAAATTTATAAATCGAGCTTAAAATTAACATTTTGATAAAAATTATTGTTTAATTTAAGTATTTACTATATATTCTTTGTTGCACTAATTAACATGATAAATTGTGATAAAAAATTTAAAAACATAAAATTTGAAATACAAATTTTAATTTCAGTCTACCTGTGTTTCATTGTAAATATATTTTTATAATATCAATCTGACAATTAATTTTATAAATCAAACTATAATTTTGTGATATTTTAAAATATTTTATGGTAAGAATATCATATCGAACGATGAATAATACGTAAACATACTTTTATCTATTGTAGTGATGTCTAATCGGTAGCTCGCGAGCTACTTGATTAACGTTTATCTCAGGAAAAATACTCACTTCTGGTCAAGATATTGAAAGAACCGCTATTTTCTCTATATAATTTGAGACCTTATTGGCCACAACTATGCCAGAGCTGATAATTTTTTGATCGATGGAATTTGCGTAATAAACGTGCTGCCTTTGCGAATTTTTCAAATTTATATACTATAGAAGCCCGTAAATGCATTGGAATAGTCGAAGTAGCTGGCAGCTTTAAAATTGTTGGAGTAGTATAGCTTCTAATGCTGGTGCACACTGTTCCATTATGTATATTTTTTATGAAGGAAAATATTTTTTATCTCGATATAACAACTTGAACATTAATAATTATTGTTGTTATTGTTGCATGCAAAAAAAAGCATCATAATAATTCATTTGCGAGCTCGATCGGATTTAATTTCCAACAATTTGAATCCGGTCTCGCGAGCACGGCTTGAATGAACTTCGATAGAATATACGTATGTATCAACTTTTACCACATAAAAAGACTCCTGTCAGTGCAATCCAAAGCAAAATAAATATACAAAAATAAATAGTATGTAAAATAAAAACCAAACTACAACGCGGTTGAAATGAAAATTGAACTCAACATTTGTTTGCAATTTGTTTATTTTTATTTAAATTTTTATTATTGGCGCCTGTGGTCGAGGGCCACTCAAATGTCTCGTAAATCTAAATTGCACGAACAAGTTTTTCAAGAGTACCACCACAGTATCCTTTGCTAGCAATCAAACCGGAATTACTGGATTGCACCATACTTTCAGGCCTGCGTCAACTGCCATTCGGGACCGGGATGGAAACCTCTGTGTCAACATTGACGCAGTACTCGACGCATGGAATGTACACTTTACCGACCTGCTTGGTGTTTATTATGCGTCACAGACTGTTGTTGAGCCATCTCTAATGCAGACTTTGGAGATTTGCACTGACGATCCATCCCATGAGGAATTCACTAAGGCCATGCAGAGATTAAACCGAAACCGCTCATCTGGGGTGGACAGCATTAATTCGGAGCTCTTGTAATTCGGAGGGGATAGTTTGTGGAACTGTCTTTTCGACCTTATTCGATTAGTATGGTGAACGGAAGTTATGCCTGACGAATGGGAAGAAGCCGATATCCCCCATCTTCAAGAAGAGAGACCGCTTGAAGTGTGAGAATTATTGGGATATAGCTCTCCTTTGCACAGCATACAAGTTACTGTCTTAGCGGAGAGCATTATTCGTGACTACCAAGGAGGTTTTCATCCGACGCAGTCACTGATCAGGTTTTAAATATTATGAGATGTCCATCCGGTACATCAGGTGCTTTCTGGCAGGCCTACGACTCGATGAATCAAGAGAATATGTGATCTGCTCTGGAATATGCCAATATGGTGATTGGACTGAATAGCAACGTAGTGAAGGAAATATTTAATCCGCTTGTAGAGTTTTCTGCTTCTGTTGAACTCCAGATATAGGACCAGATTTTAGTAGTGACCATTACACGTTTGAGGGAGTAAGGAGTTTCAAATATTTGGGATCTCTTATCACTCACGATAACAGTCTGGATGAGGATAATAAAGCGCGGCACCTATTAATTGTCGTGAAGCTGAAGCTTTACAAGGCGTTGATCAGGATTTGTGATACGTATGGACTACGGATAGAAACAACTTTGTTTTCTTAAAGTTATCAAGTAACCGATGGTATTTATTCACAGCCAAATGTACATCATTATTAACATGGATTGTACTCAGTAATATAACTGCTGATTGCTGATTACATACAATTCAGCAATCAGGAGTGTACAACTAACTAAACATGTCATTACTCCCTCTTTAATTTACAAAGCTATAATATTTTAGAGCTTTGCCGTTCTTATCGAAAATTTTCTGTTTTTATTTAATGTTTATTTACTAGTGTACACTTATGTGTATTATATATAACAATTATTTATATTAACATGACAACATTAATAAACATGAAAATTAATATTTGATATATTTCTCTTATACAAAACAATACTTATTGTAATTATTATAAAGGTTCATATATGTTTAAACATTTAAACTAATTTTAAAATCATAAGTCCAATCTATCAGGTCCTTTTATTTCTCGCCTAACTTAGTCGACCCACTCTGCTTTTTAGTAGAAGCAGTAATATGATTGGCATGTCTTTTCCATAATTGCTTTTGCCAATTTTTTTACCAAATATATGTTCTACCTAAAACATGTTCATTATTAATCTCAGCTCTCACCCACCGCAAAGTTCTAAAGTCTTTAGTCTCTAGCTCTCACCCACCGCAAACTTCTAAAACAATTTTATACATATGTATATAAAACCTTACACATGATCTCTTCTACACTTTTACCCTTGTTCAGCAAATCCGCTAAATTCTTTATCATTGCTTTCTTGAACTCTTACGGCATTCTCCTGGGCCATGTGATGCTCGATGATATGGGGGAGATGTTTAATACTTTTTGTTTACAAAAATTATTAAATTTCACAGAGGTAAACGAAGGAGCAGAAACAACAGTTTTTACAATCCAAAATATGTAAAAAACTTCCTTTAACCTAGTTATTATATCCGGAGATTTTATTTATTTCATATGAAAAACCTCCATCCATTTAGATTAGCTATCAATTAGCACAATATGAATTCTTTCAAAAACCTTTTCAGATTTTTGGCATGCAATTGGTTTAACCTTGGGTGGACGTTTTTGATTTTCTCGGCATGGACCACACTCCTTCAGTAAGGGTTCGATCCCTGAGTCGATCTTAGGCCACCAAAAAAAGGACCAATTGCATTATTATTTCACTATACCTAAATGCGAACTATATATTTCATCTAATAAATTTTTTCTGAATTTCTGTGGCATTACTACTCGGTGTCCCCACATTAAGAAGATATTCTCCAACGTTACACTATCTTTCCTTGAGTAAAAACATTTCAATTCCTCCTCTCCTCCTTTCCTCTCCGGCCAGACATTTTTTAATAACTATATTACTTTACCTAACACAGGATCTATTTCCGACTGCAACGATACACCTTTACTGTTTATTGGCCTTTGAAAACTATTTTCAACAAAGTTCAGATACGAAAATTCAGAGCTTGTGTCACTTTCGCTACCATTGATGAGTCTCGAAAGAGCATCAGCGCTCCCATTTTCCTTTCCTGGTACATGTCTGATTTCATATTGAAAATTTGCAAGATACAACGCTCACCTTAGCAACCAGCTAGCAGCCATATTTGGAATTCCTCTTTTTTTACAAATTTCAAAACCTCTGCCCAATAAATACTGTACACCATAATAGATTGCCAGAGCTTCCCTGTCTATAGCCGAATAATTTTTCACTGATTTTGCTAGTACCCTCGAAGCAAATGCAACTGGCCTTTCTTCTCTTCTAGTGCCAATAATTTGGGAAAGATAAGCCCCAATTCCCACATCCTTTCATTTAGGAGACCATTCTATCTGTTTACTGTTAATTAAGTCCTACACGGGCTTTAAAATAGATGACAAACTTTCCAAGAAACGTGCATAACAATTAATTAGTTCACAGAACGCAACTTCCGACACTGATGTAGGATTGGGAATTTTTAGAATAGCCTCTACTTTGGAATTATCCTTATGAAAACCTTTTAAAAAGGACATATCTGTATATTTGCTGTAAATCCCGCATTCTTCAACTTGCAAACAACTTTTTTAAATTAATCACATGCTCTTTCTCACTTTTTCCTGTCTCCACTACGTCATCAATAAAAACCATAAATACAACAGTATCATCACATCCCAATAAAACCTTTTCCATTGTCGATTGAAAAATTGCCGTATTCGGTTTGCATCCAAACGGCATCCTATGTACCGCATATAACCCTTTATGCGTTACCACGCTAAGAGTTTGCTTGTCTGCTCATCAACTGGGAGCTGATGATACGCTTGAGATAAATCTATTTTTTAAAATCGCATCCCCCCCTGCAATGGCTGTAGCAATTCATCAATCCTCCGCAATACTTAACGTCTTCTATCACCTTGTTAATTGTAACGGAATAATCAGCACAAATTCTAAGATCTCCGTTTTTCTTGAACATATTTATTTCTATCTTTGAAATAACACCTAAACCTTCTAATCTTTCTAGCTCATCCTCGACATTTTTTTATAAGCGAATGGGACTGTACGTGGTTTAATAAACACAGGACTTACATCCTCAGCAATCTTTAGTTGTATCATGTCTCCTTTGTACTTTCCAAGCTCATTAGTAAACAATTCCTTACTCATCAACAACTAATCATTGGCCCTTCGAACAAATCGAGTTTACATATAAATCTACATTCAATTTTCTAAAAATATTAGGTCCGATTAATTAATTAATTAAGTCCGATTAAGCCATCTTTAACTACGAAAAGTATAATAATGAAACACATACCCTCATACTCTGACTCAACCTCAAAACTACCTGCCGTGTTAATAACCATTCCGTTATATGTTTTCAACTTTGAGTTATATTTCGGTAGATACGGTATTGCTGAATCATCTGACCCTGTATCCACTTTGAATAGTATATCGAATCCTCTGACCTTAAGTGTTACGGTGAACAACCTTGAATCAGAAATTAAACAATTATATTAACAATATCTTTAACCATAATTAAAAAATTTACAATGATTTTTTTAACTTAACTACCTGTTGCTGCTCCTGGTTGTCACTTTCCACGACCTCATTTATATTAAAATTGAAAAAATTCCATGAGATTCTTCATCTTCTTCCTCTACTGGCTGGTCCCGTCCTTTTCCTTCCATATTTTCTATAAAATTATTTCTTGCTGGTTTTCCGCTAACCACCTTCACCTTTTTACTACATACTGTACCCTTGCACCCTTGCACATTTCAGTATTCCATTTTTGTTTGTATACATTAATTTTGTGGCAATTTATTTCCTCCGCCAATGTGGCTTCTTTAACCAACGCAACCCTCCATAAAGCTTCCACTTTTCCAGTCACTTTCTCTTCACACAATCGTTCGAAAATGGCACCTCTTTCCAATCAACAGATGAACTGGTCCGTTAATATAGTATTTAAATTAGCTAATGCCTGTATTTTATTAAAATACTTGATGATCCGAGAATAAAATTGTTAGTAAGAAATTCATTACTCCACTCATAACTAAGAGATATTTATCCTACAAGAAACGTCAAATTTTTAGGATTTTTTTCATAGTTCGACTTTAGACCAATTTTGATGAAATTTGGATTGAATTAAAACACTTTTATTCGATATAATATAATGCTCCATTTCCATGTTATACTCTTAACATTTTTATTACAACTAAAACAACTAACAAAAGAGAAAACTTATTTCAGGTTTACCAACATCAGAAATTATTAATTCAACCGTAACCAGGATTGGACAAATATATTTCAACACTCCTTCTTAATTACTGATGTTGACAAATTACATTATAAACTACATTAAACATTATTATAATCCAAGTTTGTAACTATCTTTAAATTTAAAACATGTCTGTTAAACATATAACTAGGTAATGCCTTCGTTAATATATCAGCTATTTGATTTTGAGTTTGAACATACTTCAACTCTATGTCGTTATTATCAACCTTTTCTTTAATAAAATGATATTTAATATCGATGTGCTTAGTTCTCTTGTTATTATCCATATTCTTAGCTATGCTTATTGCACCCAAATTATCCTCAAGCAGGCAAATAGTTTGATGATCCCATAAGCCCATGTCCTGCAATAATTGTCTTATCCAAATTGCCTCCGTTGTTGCTACTGCCAATGACACATATTCGGCTTCAGTTGATGATAATGCAACCGTATTTTGTTTCTTAGTAGTCCATGACACGACGTTTCCATAAACTTTGAATAAGAATCCGGATACAGATTTCCTATCGATAATGTCATTTCCCCAGTCAGCATCAGCATATCCTAATATTTGATCGCTTCTACCGTCGTTTGTATATATTAATTTGTGATACTTGGTTCCTTTCAGGTATCTTAATATACGTTTAGCATATTCCCAGTGAGTGTCTGAAGCGCAATCCACGAATCTACTTAAATAATTCACCGCAAAATTAATATCAGGTCGACTACCTAATGCCAAATACATAAGACTACCAATCAATTCACGATATGGCTTTTTAGTTAATAAATTGTTTTCCTCGCATTTTTCTAATTTAAGATAAGGTTCCATTGGAGTACTTATAGGCTTACAATTTTCCATATTAAATCGTATTAATACTTCTTCAATGTAACGATGTTGACTGATTCCAATTTTTTTATGTTTAAGATCTCGTTCAATTTCCAATCCCAAAAAATGTTTTAAGTTTCCCAAATCTTTCATCTCAAACTTTTCAGATAATTGTTTTTTAATTTTATTAATTTCGCCCATGTCATTTGAAGCTATGATTAAATCATCAACATACAAAACAATGTAACATTTAACTTCGCCATAATTCATTGTATATAAACAATTATCCACTTTAGAACGCGTAAAACCAAGACTTAAAATATATACATTAAACTCATCATTCCAGCACTTTGATGATTGTTTTAACCCATATAAAGATCTATTTAATTTACATACCAGTTGCGAGTTATTATTAATGTTTAGTCCATCCGGTTGCTCCATATAAATGGATTCTTGTAGTTTTCCATTTAAAAATGCAGTTTTAACATCCATCTGTTCCAAATAATAATTAAATTGATTTCCAATAGATAATAATGTTTTTATAGTTGACATTTTTGCCACTGGAGCATAAGTCTCGTTGTAGTCAATTCCAAATTTCTGCAAGTATCCCTTCGCGACCAATCTCGCTTTATACTGAACGTCATTATTTCCAATAACCTTTTTATTAAAAACCCATCTACTTTTAATTATCGTAGCGCTTTCCGGCCTTTTTACTAAAGTCCATGTATTATTTTTTAGTAATGAATCGATTTCGCATTGCACCGCTGATTTCCACTCATCCGAGTCTGGTTGTTTCTCTATATCTTTATAATCTTTAGGACATTCGTTCATCATACTAGTGTACAATCCAGTTACTTCGTAATCTTGAAAATGGCTTGGTAACTTTGTTTCTCTAACACTCCTTCTGACTGGTTGCTCATTTTCGGCATCTTGTAATAAATGATCCTCACTTTCGATTTTTTGTGTTTCATTACTGTTATAATCTTCACTATTTTCTATTTGATCTACATTCATTGGAACTGTAATCCCCTTTAAATCATTGATCGTTTTGTTTTCATCAATAAATACATTCCTTGATGTTTTAATTAATTTCTCAAAAGGAAACCATAACCTGTAACCATTTTCAGCATACCCAACATGTATGCATTCTTCGCTTTTCTGATCAAGCTTCGATCTAAACCCGCTTGGAATATACTTATAAGCTACACTTCCAAACGCCCTCAGCTTTGCAATATTTGGTTTCTTTTGATAGAACATTTCCGCAGGAGAAATATTTGCTTTTAACGCTCGAGTTGGGCATCTATTTATTAGGTATACCGCGCACCTCACGGCTTCACCCCATAATTCTTTTCCTAAATTTGAGTCCAGTATTAATGCTCTGGCTTTTTCAACTATCGTCCTATTCATTCGTTCCGCCACTCCATTTAATTGAGGACTATACCCAGGTGTGTACTGTAATCGAATACCATTTTTATTGCAGTATTCTATCATTAGCGAAGATCTATATTCGCCACCTCGATCACATCTCAAAGTAGATATTTTTCCATTAAATTGTGCTGTTACACGCGCCTCATATAATTTAAAGTAACTAAATAATTCACTTTTCCTCTTTAATAAGTATACCATAGTAAAATGTGTGTAGTCATCAATAAATGTTGCAAAATAATTATAACCATCGTATGTTTGTGGTTGTATAGGTCCACATAAATCGGAATGAATCAATTCCAATGGCCTTGTACTTCTATTACTTATAGTTTTATTGTATTGGAAAATTGTCTGCTTACTTTTAATACAGATGGCGCATGTATCTGTGCTGCTTGCATTATTACTTCGTTCGACCTTGAAACCATCGACTATTTGATTTGTATATAATACATTCATATTGTTAAAACTAGTATGTCCCAATCTTCTATGCCATTGGGCTAGACTGCAACCATTTCCATAACATAAATTGGTTTGTGATTTATTATCGATGATAAAATCTATTACATATAAATTATTTTGTTTCAAACCGACTGCTAATAATTTATTTCCTTTGAATAATGAAACTCTGCCTTCATAAAATATTATTTTGTATCCTGAACTTTCCAATCGTTGAACAGATAAAAGATTGTGACGCAAACCATCTCTCACATATAAAACATTATTAATACTGCCATTTACAAAATTACCGTGTGCTTCTAGTAGTATATCAATATTTCCTTTTCCATTTGCTAAAAGGTCCTCGCCTTGTTTTGCCGAAGCAATTTTCACAGGCTCTCCAAATTGCTCGTACGATGAGAAACAATTATTTGTATTTATCATGTGATCCGTTGCACCGGAATCCACATACCATCGCACAATATTCGTATTAAAATATTCTGGAGCACTCCCCAATAAAAATGCAACTTTATCATCTTGTTCCTCTCCTTGAATAAAATGCACTTGCCGATTGTATCTGCATTCAAAACTTTTATGCCCAATACGTCCACAATTGTAGCACTTCACTTTTAATGGACCCGATGTACCACTCTGGTTGCCTACATGTCCACCAATATGGTTACTTTGGTTGTTAACATGACCACCATGATGATTACTTTTATTCCTTGGTGTCACATAAGTTGTGCTTTTAAAAGCTGTTGATGTATTGGCATCTTCAGATTTTTTTTGGTTAACTTCCAATTTTTTTTTCGATTCGAAGTCTAATAGTTTTCGTTTTACAAACTCAATGGTTAATTTGTCTTCATCTACAGTATCTATCGCTGTTACTATACTATCATAGGGTTTAGGTAACGCTAATAACAAGTAGCAAATTATATCGACTTGTTCTATTTTTCCCCCGGAGCTACGTAATTCTCTTACTATTTCGTCAAATTTTATATAGAAACTTTCCAGCGACTGACCTTCCGTAAATTTTAACGTCATCAATTTACGTCTTAAAATTAATTGACTTGCAATTCCTTTCCTCTCAAATACGCTACATAATGTACTCCAAATATCGTGTGATGTTAATTTATCTTTTATAACTTCCAAATAGTTATCACTGATACACTGTATTATTAACGTTTTACATTTTTTGTCTTTTTTGATCCATGCTGCATCATCGTCTTTCTCATATTTTTGCTTAATGCAATCTAAGCATTCATTTTGATCCAACAAATTTTCCACTCGAAATTTCCAGTTGTTAAAATTTTTCCCGTTAAATTGCACTATTCCAAATTTCTCAAATGTGCTCGCCGCCATGTTATTATTATATTTTTTAAATTATATTTTTTTTTTATTAGATTAAATTTATATTTCACACCAACAATTCAATATTACGTAAGTATATATTATACAAAATTTTATTAAATTATTTTTATTTTATACGTTTGGCCTGGGCCCATAACCTGATGAAATTTGGATTGAATTAAAACACTTTTATTCGATATAATATATAATTAATATAATAATATAATATATAATTCAATAACCGATTGTGTATGCTTCGCCTGCGCATGAAGTTAGCCAACCTGTCGATAATTTGTGTACATGCGCCCACAGAAGTCAGCCAGCCCCAAGATAAAGACTCATTTTACAATGACTTGGACGATCTGATGGGATCTATACCCGAACACGATGTTAGAATGGTAATTGGGGACTTTAATGCTAGAGCTGGCAGAAATCAGGCCGACTTGTGTGAAAACATAGGTCCGTACTCCCGACACGAAACTGCGACCGATAATGGTGAGAGAATGATGTACTTTGCAATTGCTCATGATCTTAGAGTAGCAAGCACATTCTTCCCTCACAAACAGATACACCTAGAGACATGGACACATCCTCGCAAAACATCCCGGAGCCAAATTGACCACGTGTTAATTTCAAAAGGGCGAGCTCGGGTTGTGCAGGATGTGAGAACTTATCGGTCAGCAACCAAATACGTAGGCAGCGATCATTATTTGGTCGCTGCAAAGCTACGGTGGAAGTTTTCGTACAGGTCGGGGAACACGGCGAAACGGATGGAACGTTTCGACTGTGAAGGTCTGATAAATGAAGATCAAAAGAAACGATATCAGGATCTTGTCAGCGACAACATTGAGGGAGCTAATTACCAGTCTGACTGCGTGAACTCTGTCTGGGAGGTACTGAAAACTTCGGTTGTCAGTGCTGCTCAACAGACTTTAGGTATAGTGAAAGTCAGACCCAAGAATGATTGGTTTAATGACGAGTGTCGTCTTGCAGTTGAGCAACAAAATATAGCCCATAATGAAGTGCAACAACGTCTCACAATCGCAAGGAAAAACAAGGCAGCTCTTGCAAGAAGGGTAGCTAAGCGGATTTGTAGACGGAAGAAGCGAGAATGGTGGAAGGCCGAAGTTCTGAAAGTACAACAACTCAGCAATGAGCGTAGTTCACGTAATTTCTTTAAAGGAATTACTGGATTGCACCATACTTTCAGGCCTTCGTCAACCGCCATTCGGGACCGGGATGGAAACCTCTGTGTCAACATCGACGCAGTACTTGACGCATGGAGTGGACACTTTACTGAGCTGCTTGATGTTCATCATGCGTCACAGATTGTTGTTGAGCCACCTCTAAAACAGTCTGCGGAGATTTGCACTGAGGAGCCATCCCATGAGGAATTCACTAAGGCCATGCAGAGAATGAAACGAAACCGCTCACCTGGAGTGGACTGCATTAATTCGGAGCTCTTGATATTCGGAGGGGATACTTTGTGGAACTGTCTTTTCGACCTTATTCGATTAGTATGGCGAACCGAAATTATGCCTGATGAATGGAAAGTGGCCGCGATATGCCCCATCTTCAAAAAGGGAGACCGCTTGAAGTGTGAGAATTATCGCGGTATAGCTCTCCTTTGCACAGCATACAAGTTACTGTCATACATTTTATTGGATATAGAATCACTCCTCTGGCGGAGGGCTTGGTTGGTGACTATCAGGGAGGATTTCGTCCGAATCGATCAGTCACTGATCAGGTCTTTTCGCTGCGGATGATTCTATCTAAATATTATGAGACATCCATCTCGGTACATCAGGTTTTCCTGGATTTCCGGCAGGCCTACGACTCGATCAATCGAGAGAGTTTGTGGTCTGCCCTGGAATACCGAGGAATGCCAACAAAATTGGTACGACTGTGTAAGATGACAGTGACGCAGTCTCAATGCTGTGTTAAAGTTGAGAACAGGCTATCGACAATTTTTGCAGTTAACTCGGGTGTTCGGCAGGGAGATGCTCTGTCGCCGATACTCTTTAATCTCATGTTGGAGTACATCTTTCGTAAAACTGAAACACCTCAGCGCAACATCTTATATCGCCAGTCCAATCAAGTGCTTGCATATGCAGATGACATATGCGTGATTGGACTGAATAGCAACGGAGTGAAAGAAATACTTGATCCGCTTGTAGAGTTTTCAGCTTCTGTTGGACTCCAGATCAATGAGTCCAAAACGAAATACCTGATCTCTGGTTTTAGGGACAATGACACACCAGATTTTAGTAGTGGCCACCACACGTTTGAGGGAGTGAGGAGGTTCAAATATTTGGGCTCTCTTATCACTCACGATAACAGTGTGGGTGAGGATATTAAAGTGCGGCTGGCAGCTGGCAGTCGTTCTTTGTATCCTCTAAGGCCACTGCTAAAATCTAAACACTTATCAAGTGCCGTGAAGCTGAAGCTTTACAAAGCGTTGATCAGGCCCGTTGTTATGTTTGGATGTGAAAGTTGGGCGCTGACGGATGAGTACGAGAGATGGCTCCTTACATTTAAGAGAAGAATCATGCGTGTGATTTACGGCCCTAAACGCGAAATAGATGGTACATACCGAGCTCTGTACAATATCGAGATCAGAGATCTGATGAAGATCCCCGATATTGTACATGAAGTTAGATCTCAGCGAGTACGCTGGCTCGGTCACGTTCTGCGTGCTGATCCGGAACGAATTGTGCAGCGATCTCTGAAAGGAGAGCCACCATATGGTAGGCGCAGAGGTCGTTGCAGGCGACGATGGCTCCACGATGTAGAGAACGACTTGGCCTCTTCAGATTGTCTAAGACAGTATGAAGACCAAGCTCAGGATCGAAACCGTTGGAGCCAGATTGTTGATTCAGTAAGGGGCCAGTAATGGCCTTTAACACTGTTATTATTATTCGATATAATATAATGCTCCATTTCCATGTTATACTCTTAACATTTTTATTACAACTAAAACAACTAACAAAAGAGAAAACTTATTTCAGGTTTACCAACATCAGAAATTATTAATTCAACCGTAACCAGGATTGGACAAATATATTTCAACAAATTTTAACCCATTTTATCAGACATTACTATTTTGTCTTAAAAACTTATTTTCATGATAAATTAAATATAATACTGAGTGGAATAGTGATAGAAAAATCAATTATGTCAAATAGTTGTTTACAAGTAAACAAAATAGAGTAGGGCTCTATACTCTATTTTACATTTAATCCGTAATAACGGCTTAATGGTATCGAATTTGATTATTTCTTCCTAACATTTTGTTCTTAGAATTTAATTTTCTACACACCTGTTAAATATAACACCAGAAATTGGAAACACCCTGTATATGAGCTAATAAAATATTCATTACAGTTTATTAAATTTTATAATTACTCACTTAGTATCATCATCTTCATATTTTATGTCGAGTTTCTTACTACGCCATTGAAGTTGCGCAGAAGAATCAAAAAAAATAGTTCATGTTGTAAAAAACACTGCCTTTGTGGTCGCGGGCACACTTGTCTCGTAAACCTAAATTGCACGAACATGTTTTCCAAGAATACCACCACAGTAACCTTTGGTTGTCGTAGGAGGCGGCTAAACTGTTGGATCGCTGGGCTGACGACCCGCATCCGTAAAAAATAGAATCTGTTTTTAAAGTCAACAAAACGAAAAATGGATACCGCCAAATTAACACCAGACGCCCACTCAAGTACCTGGACACGATATGTAGGATCGACACATGGAACGTGCAGTCACTTAAGAAACCAGGAGCGTTAGAGGGCCTAATCATATGCATGAAGGAGTATCGGCTGGAACTCGTTGCTCTTCAAGAAACTCGCTGGCCTAAAAGTGGAGACCATGTAACCCAAGCTTTTACGTTGCTATACAGTGGAGTTGACCTCGGAAATCTTGGAGCTCGATTTCTTCTTGGGCGCAGGTAAAGAAGGCTGTTTTGGATTTCGAAGCAGTCTATAACCAATTGTGTAAGCTTCGCTTCCGCATGAAGTTAGCCAACCTGTGGATAATTTGTATACATGTGCGCACAGAAGTCAGCCAGTCCTACGATAAAGCCACATTTTACAATGACTTGGACGATCTGATGCGATATATACCTGAACACGACGTTAGAATGGTAATTGAGGACTTTAATGCTAGAGTTGGCAAAAATCAGACCGACTTGTGAGAAAATATAGGTATGTACTTCCGACACGAAACTGCGACCGATAATGGTGAGAGAAAGGTGTACTTTGCAATTGCCCACGATCTTAGAGTAGCAAACACATTTCCCCCTCACAAATAGATGCATTTGGAAACATGAACACATCCTCGCAAAATTTCCCGCAGCCAAATTGACCACGTGTTAAGTTCGAAAGGATAAGCTCTGGTTGTGCAAGATGTGAGAACTAATCGGTCAGCAACCAAATACAACGGCAGCGGTCATTATTTGGTCGATGTAAAGCTACGATGGAAGTTTTCGTACAGGTCTGGGAATATAGCGGAACGCATGGAACGTTTTGACTGTGTCGGGCTGGTAAATGAAGATCAAAAGAAACAATATCAGTATCTTGTCAGTGACAACATTGAGGAAGCTAATTGACTGTGTGAAATCTATCTGGGAGGTACTGAAAATTTCGATTGTCAGTGCTGCTCCACAGACTTTAGTATAGTGAAAGTTAGAACCAAGAATGATTGGTTTGATGACGAGTGTCGGCTTGCAGTTGACCCCATAAGGAAGTGCAACAACGTCTCACAATCGCGAGGAAAACTAAGGCTACTCTTACTAGAAGAGCAGCTGAACGTATTTGTAGACGGAAAAAGCGAGAATGGTGGAAGGCCGAAGTTCTGAAAGTACAACAACTCAGCAATGAGCACAGTTCGCGTAATTTCTTAAAAAGAATTACTGGATTGTACCATACTTTCAGGCCTGCGTTAACTGCCATTCGGAACCGGAATGAAAAACTCTGTGTCGACATCGACGCAGTACTCGACGCATGGAATGGACACTTTACCGACCTGCTTGGTGTTCATCATGCGTCACAGACTGTAGTTGACTCCCCTCAAATACAGACTGCGGAGATTTGCATTGAGGATCCAACCCAAGAGGAATTCACTAGGGCCATGCAGGGACTAAACCGAAGTAATGCCTGACGAATGGAAAGTGGCCGCGATGTGCCCTATCTTCATGAAATAGGGGACCGCTTGAATTATCGCGGTATAGCTCTCCTTTGGACTGCATACAAGTTACTATCCTACATTATATTGGATAGAATCACCTCTCTAGCGGAGGGCCTGGTTGGTGACTATCAAGGAGGATTTCGTCCGAATCGATCAGTCACTGATCAGGTCTTTTCGCTGCGGATGTTTCTATCTAAATATTATGAGACTTCTATCCCTGTACATCAGGGGTTCCTAGGTTTCCGGCAGGCCTATGACTCGATCAATCGAGGGAGTTTGTGGTGTGCGCTGGAATACCTAGGTATGCCAACAAAATTGGTACGATTGTGTTGAATCACAGTGACACAGTCTCAAAATGCTTTGTTAAAGATGAAAACAGGCTATCAAAAATTTTGGCAGTTAACTCGGATGTTCAGGGAGATGCTCTGTCCCCGATATTCTTTCATCTCAGATTGGAGTACATCTTTCGTAGAACTAAAGCACCTCAGCGTAACATCTTATATCGCCAGTCCAATCAGATGCTTGCATATGTAGATGACAAATGCGTGATTGGACTGAACAGTAACGGAGTGAAGGAAATACTTAATTCGCTTGTAGAGTTTTCAAGTTGCTTCTTTTAGACTCCAGATCAATGAGTCCAAAACGAAATACATGATCTCTAGTTTTATGGACAATGGCACACCCGATTTTAGTAGAGGGCATTACACGTCTGAAGGAGTGAGGAGGTTCAAATATTTGGGATCTCTTATCACTCGACACGATAACAGTGTGGGTGAGAATATTAAAGTGCGGCTGGCAGCAGGCAGTCGTGCTTTGTATCCACTAAGGCCACTGCTAAATTCTAAACACCTATATATCAAGTTCCCTGAAGCTGAAGCCTTACAAAGCTTTGATCAGGACCGTTGTTATGTTTGAATGTCGAAGTTGGGCGCTGACGGATGAGTACGAGTAATGCCTCCTTATATTTGAGAATAGAGTGATGCGTGTGATTTATGGCCCAAAACGGGAAGTAGATGGCACATACCGAGCACTGTACAGTATTGAGATCAGAAATCTGATGAAGATCCCCTCTAGCTTCAGTTTTTGTAAATGTCTAATTTCAGCGCTGTTTCATTCTTCAAATGAAATTTTCTAAAATGGCATCTTCTGCTAATTCTTCAAATTTAAATTATCATCTCAAGTCTATCCATAAGACTCATAATTTTCAATATATCCAATTTATTTGTTTTATTAAATAAATCATCTTTACTTCGGGACTCATCAAGCTCAGGATAATCAAGATATTGTAATACATGTAAATTGCCGTCCTTTCATACAAAACTAAATCTCTGATTTAAATTGTATTTGAGCGGACAATTTATCCAGCATAAACTTTAAGACACTATGAAAATCACCTAAGCGGTTCTTTCGTATACAAGTCTGTTTATATTTTTTTCGTATTTTAAATTTACCGGAAATATCGTAAATTTGTATAAAATTTTCCGATAATTCGGTAAATTTCACGTCATGAATTACAGGGCATTTTTGTAAGGCTTTTTAAATGCCGTTATAAGGCATGTACTATTTTTATGTTAACGATTGAATGCAGGTTGGATCCGAATTAGTTCAACTAATCTTTTAATATTTACAATGTTTCCAAGATCGAGTAACACAGGTTACGCAGGTCCACTCAGGTTAATGTGCATAGAAACGGTAGTTTCGTTAAATTCATGTTAATTCAATAAAAATAGTGGGGCTGGGAATGGGATAGATTCTGTCTGATAACCTTTTTCTGCAAAAGGACAAAACAGTTTAGCTGATCTCATGTTAAATCGATTTTCTTTCGATCCGCAACATAAACGTAATAAACATTAAATATTGTAAATACTTCAACTTTTTAAAAATGATACACATTAGATTATTAGGTAACCACCAATAATTTTAAGATTTTGATTTAACCGATTGCATACATCATTTATATAATTGATAACCAAAGTAAAATTGAGGAAGATTGCGATGTTTTCTTACTTTCTTAAGGGTAAAAACTCCATCGCACATCAATTAGATAAAACAAACTAATTTTGATTAAATTTCTGTATGTTAAGATTTTATTTCAAAATTTATAACAAATATCAATAAATTATATTATTTGTTGCATGTTTGACCCACGGCCCACGATTATATTATACGCGAACCGGAATGAATCGTCATGTTGTTCTGTTTATGCACTTAACTGATGTATGTGTAATCGTCGGTCCTGTTTAGTTCAATATAATACTAATACAAAGTCATTTCTCATAAACTTATACATTTTAACTGATTTAAGTATTATTTTATCGGTTTCACTCTACTGATAGAACGGTCAATAAAAATGTGGTTAATACGTGTGGTTACGAATTAACCAAGAATTCTTCAACGTTATTTAAGTCGCCATCGTAATTTTTTTCTATAATACATTTTACAGTTAAGTAAAATGTTTAGCGATATATTAAAGTTTCATATGAAAAACGACTTTGCATTAACATGACAGGAATTACTAGAATGTTAGAGGGCATAATTCTGACTAAGATTTCACAAATGTATTCATCATTTTGTTCAGAATTTTGTAGTCTATCATAATAGTAATTCCTGACAATTATTTCCACGACACCGAGTATTTGAGTGACTTTATAGGTCCCATGAAAATAAATGATGCTTGACTAGCATATCCCGAACACCATCTTTGAGCGGTTGACTTTCTGTACCTTTTTTCGATGGTAGTTCCCAATCTGGATTTAAATTAAATGCAAATTGTGAAAGAATGCGAAGTTCGCATTTTATTTGTACCCATCCAGGAGAATAGATAAAACTCCAAGGAAAATACCATTTTTGAACGGCTTCTATTGATGAGCATAGAGCTTCCAACCATAAATGTAGTACTTGTTCATTTAATCCAAGACATACTAAAGATCGTAATTTTACATCCATTTGGGCATGACTTAAATCATGACTCTGATTTATAGATTGAACGCATCGATAAAGAAGCTAAAATTAAATTGTTTAAATAAACTTGGAATAAAAGAAATGTATAAAACCAATTAAATTTGGTTTTACCTCATTTACCTCTTCGGGAGTTAAAACTTTTCCGTCTTCATCCAATCGATAAGTTTTACATAACACTAGACGACTATAAACGGATTCGAAATCTCTTTCAACTTCTCGAGTTGCTGCTTCTTCTATAAACAGCCAAGGGTGGCATGGGCCGCCTAAAAATGATGGACGTTTCATTCCATGTTCTAAAACTTGTTTTATTGATGGGGCTAATGTACCACGCACCAAATCAGTTACAGTTTCAGATATTGCATCATCACCTGCACTGCTATACTGTTTACTCCTTTCGTCAAGCAGTTCAACAAATTTTGCAGGAAACCAGCCTCGCAGCCCATTTAATTCTCCAACCCAACAGTGTTCATCTTTTTGGCTAATTATTGTTAGTATATCATTTTTCCGAAAGCCTAACTCATCGTCATCGTGTCTCTCAAAATCATGTAAAGCTTTCGCTCTTCGTTTTCGATTTCGAGAAACATTTATGTAATTCTCATGATCTTTTACATGACTGTCCATTGAGTAATCAGCGATCAACTTAATGTGGGCACTTAATTTTGGTTCAATAGCAATAAAATGCCTCGCAAGTTTCAATATGGCCTCCCTAAGATCAACCATTATTTCTGTTTGACGAATGTTTTTATTTTTAAAATCCTCATCATTCGTTTCATTTCTGAATAATAAATACTGTATCACCGATTTATTTTTTTTCAACTGCCGTTTTGATAAATGCTGTTTTGGCAAATTAGGAGCTGCTTCAGGATTTCCTACTAAGCCGCCTTGATCAGCCATTAAATACGCTAAGTGCCTTCTTCGGTGAGTTTCTATAACAGTGTGGTTTAGGGATCCCCCAACGTCAATCGATATTTCAAACAGTTGTTCCACATCTTCGATTGCACCAGGTATATCAGAAAGAGAATTAAATATTTGAGCGGAATTTTCTAGTGTTTTTAAGTTGGTTTCATTGAGTTTCAACATTCCAAGAGTTAATTGAAATAGCACAATCGAGCCATCATAAAAAAACCAATCCCAAATTCGTAACAGAATTTTCATGTGAACCACATTCGCGAATAAAGTAAGAAACCAATGAAGGGTGATTAACGATAGCTCAATATCATGGTTTTTTAAGGCTTCATCGACAGTCGTTAGATAGTTACCAATGATAGTTTGCATAACACGTTGATCAGCTTGTATCCCAATCAATGTAGATGAATAATAAGAAGCTGGCAGAAGATCTTCAACGATTGCCGCCATCATCCAAAATGCATCTTCCTCTTCTAAAAATAATAATAAGGATGCTGCTATTACGCCAGTTCCTTGACAATATCCGATATCCGGATATAACCATGCAATGCCACGTAATACCCTTCGAAGTCTAGGTATACCAGTTCCAGTTGGTGAACTGAAACAAGCATTGGTTGGCATAATTCGCAATATATCTTTCTCAATTTGTTTTGAGGTCATCAACGCGTCATTGCTTGACGCTTTCACGATTTCTTTATAATTAGTTTCCGATTTAATTTTTTTTTGGAGTGCTCCTGATAACCTCATCCACATTTGTGGGCGAAGAGAATGAGGGATTCCAGCGAGAACCATATTTCTTAATTTTTCAGTTCGAGGTAATACTACATCAACAGTATCCCATGTCAATTCAGTCGCTTCTTTTGTATGTGAAAATTCCAAGTGTGCGATCCATTGAAACCTGTGTTGTGGATCTTCAACAAAGGGAATTCCAAGTAATTTATTTGAATTTTGTTCTGGGCCATCTTCCTCTTCAACTCTGAAACCAAACTCATCAAAACGATAATCGGGTTGATCATTTGGTCCATAAGATTCGGGCTGGTTTAGTTTTACTAAAATGTCTTGAGGCCACATAGATGGGGTTAACGCGGAAAATGAGCCACCCGGTGTAGGGCGTATCCCATCTATTAAATTTAGTCCTTCTGTCATTTCAGCTAACTCACCATCATCTTCTGATGTATTTGAATCTAATTTCTAGTTTAGGAACAGAAGAAATTGGATTAAACAAATAGAAATCAACCTTAAAATATGTGTGGGTGTTTAATACACTTACTCCGATTTCTTCTTTTCCGACATAGCCATCATATTCTCTTACACCAAAAAACGATTTTGCCATTTCCATTTTTAAATATTAATTTTCAAATTTGTAAAACTAAATGTTTCAAATGTGTAATAAAACCAATATAATCCCGATAATTTGTGTTTAGCATATGTTTTACAAACCATACAAACGTCAGTCAAGTGTCATTTTAACAAATAGACATTTTTAATTGTAGTAATACATAATGCTGTATTTTATGTATATAAATGTAATATGTCACGAAATAAAACTTCAAAAATACCAAAATGAACTAACTGGGGCAGCACTGTAAACTGATTATTTTAATTTATCAAAACAAAGCTTAAACAAGACATACAATTTGAATTTTTAATACAATTTTAGATTTTGACTGACACGAAACTATTGTTTTTCTCACATAGACAACAAATTAATTGCCTACGAGCCTACGCAACGCAACATCAGTTTTTGACAAATATTCAGCAATCAGCATATTTTACCTCTGGCAGCACCTTCGCAAGTACTAAAAACATCGAATCATGATTGTTCTGAAGGTGCCTTCACGAAATTGTTTGGACATTTGGCCCGCGGGCCAACATAACAAAGTTAAATTTTTTTGTACTTTTGAAATTGTACTACAGTGTCATACCAACGAAACAAAAAAAAATTATATATTTTTTAGCTCTATTTGTGGCTTATTTTTTGAAGTTAATAAATATAATTAAAAATAAAATTTATATTTTTAACTAACATGAACAGTCACAACATACACTTACACAGATAATATAAAATAGCTATAAATATTTTTGTTTGTAGCTGTCATCATAATATATGTTTCCATAAATATCTAAAACACCAATTGAGCCACAAAAAGAGCTAAAAAATAAAATAAATTTTTTTTGTTTTGTTGGTATGACTTTCAAAATTTTTAAAAAATTTAGTTTTGTTAAGTTTGCTTGCGGGCCAAATGTACCGCAGAACAATTTGGTGCAGGCACCTGAACGGGTTTATCAACGATTCAAAAATAATAAATTTTATATTGAATGAACTTCTCTTCAATTAAAAATATCCACCTAAATAGCCCCATATATACTGTAACATCCTATACACATATTTGTACATACAAAGTATTAGTATTTCAAATTATACCTTTATTTTCAAAATCTAATTAATGTTGACAATATAAAATAATATTACATGTAATTCACTCCAATTCACTTGCTGGAATTTCAGGCTCCTCGTCATTATAAATATTTTCAGCCATTTGCCAAACTTGCATTATATTGTCTTCAGAAACTGAACAAATTACCCATGGCTCATTTGGATTCCAAGAGAAATCAGATATTTTAGCGGTATGCCCACCATGAATGAAAAGTAATTCGGGTGGCCCATCTTCTGCATCTTCACGACTTTGCTCCTCTCCAATTTTTGATAGATCCCAAACATGAAGCCGTCGGTCCGTTCCGCTGGATGCTAAAATTGTTTCGTTATGAGGTGACCATTGCACTTGGAAAATTTCATCTTTGTGAGATTCGAAGGAATGTAATTTTAATTTGAGGTTTCTTAAATCCCATAATGCCACAGTTTTATCAGCTGAACCAGTGGCCAAGATAAATTCTGAATACGGATTAAAACTAAGACAATTAACTTCGGCGGTATGTGCATCGACTGTGTGCGATGGCTTTGATGTATTATTGCATCGAGTATCCCAAATCATAAGTTTTTGATCATCGGCAACTGATCCAAAGAGTGACTCATGCAGAAGATGCCAAGCAACGTCTTCAACGACAGCAGTATGCCCAGTAAATATATTTTTGGCATCAATAATCCGATGTTCCTTTGGCGTAGCGTTAATATCCCATAAACAAATTGTATGATCATCGCTAGCTGATAACAAATACCCGTTTAGATTAGGGTTCCACGACAAACCATAACCTTCTTTTTGATGTCCTCTAAGTCTTAAGTCTGGGTTACAAACACCATTTGGCTCCGGTTTGCTAGGGTGTTTAGTATAATCAAATACCAGAACATCACTTGATGGAGTTTTGGTCGCAATGACACATGGATTTTGCGGCATATAACGAGCCCGGTTTACTTCGCCTTCATGATTAATTTTTATTTCAATTTCAATTTTACCAGAAACTGATCCAAACCCTCCAAATTCTCCACGTTCATTATCGTAATGACTTGCATCAAACTGAGCATCCTCATTTGGAAGCTGTACGCTTGCAATTAGTAAATGATTTTGTTCATCAGAAGTGTGAGTACCTAAAATAAGTCGATGAACCGAATAATCTTTCCCTTCTGGTTTTGTGACATCTGGTAACCATTGTGCAGTTAGAGAGGGCCATTCTAGTGCATGTGTCATAACCAAATCGTATAGAAAAGGGGTATTTTTCTTCCATATTTTGTATTCTTCATTAATAACGCGTTCCTCAACTGCTTCATCAATAATCTCGGCTACAAATTACAATACATTAGTTAATATAATAAATCATGAAATATTTACAAATAGGAAAATAAATTAGGCAATATTTAGATATGTACCTGTTTCTCCGCGTTCAGCCATATTTATTTTGATATTACTGCCGATATCTAATTTGCCGCCAATATTAAAGCTTTCGACATCAAAAGCAAAATTACCTAATAATTAAAATTTTACATTTATATTTACATATCGGCTCGCTCATGATTTACAAATATTCTAAAAAAATAACCAATAGAAATAATATATGAATAAATATGCTTACAATAATTAAGAAATGAGGATTTATGTCTTCAACAACAAGAAACTTTGCGCAAAATGGCTTCCTTATTTGAGATTTTGAGTTGTTATGATTAGAACACTTTATACCCTGCTAACCACAGCTCTTCTGAATGAAGATCCAATTGACGACTTTAAAAGTACGCTAAGCGCCTCTCGCGGAAAAAATGATTATTTAAAAGAACGATCCATTTGAAGTTTGTGTTTGTTTTTTTGTTTTCGAAATTAGGTGGTTGTGTGTTTTTAAACGTCAATGGATAGATAGGTTTATTTTAATTTTAAACGTTAATGGATAGATAGTTTTATTTTAGAAAAATTCCGCTACGTGGAATCCGTGATGCTCCAATCAAAATTGACGATTGTAAAACAACATAAAGCGTCTCTCGTGGAAAAATTAAAATCAAAATAAACACTAAAAATGACATTTGTGTGGTATTACCTGTGGAGCAGATAATTCAAAATTCCGACTTCGTCAAGGCGAGTTTATACATTCCTTGATTGCTGCAAAATATTCACCGACCACATATTAGCCAGTCAAAACTAGCCATTTCGTAAACAAATTGCCCCCTCCAAATTAAAATAATTTCAAATCGATGCAAAATGTGCATCAAGCAACCAACTGCTACAAATGAAAAATATGCTCAAATTTTCACTCATTATGTCAATTTTAGCCTTTTTCTATTCATTTATTTATTTTTTTGCTATATCTTGACGAAATTCATTGTCGTGTTGACGTTGTCAAAATAATAACATGAATTTCCGAAAATACAAATATTTGATGTATTTAATGGTAAGTTTAATGTTAATTTAAATTTGTTATTACCTAAATATATTGTATTTTCATTTTTTTCATTATCAAATATGTACTGCGATTCCAAAAAACGGCTAAACAACTTTTTGCGGTCGGTGCAAATAGTAAAACTATCCAATTTAAAATATCTTGTTTTTTATAATGGTGGATGTGGTATTAATGGATGATGGATGTGATATTTATTAGGTAAGAGAAGTATTTTGTATTTATTAAAATTTTGGTTGTTTTTCTTGATTATATATTTCTGATGGTGTTCAATAATGGAAGCTTCACATTTGAATTAATTAATACATAATTTTATACGTAATTAAATTCAAATTTCAATATAAAAAACGCACTTTGGTAAAATTTCTCATTGATGTTTATTTTTGATTCAAATAAATCATAAACGTCAAACTCCATGTATATTCACTTCTAAATTTTACTGCTACGTGGGATCCGTGATGACCAATTGTCAATACTCAAAATGTAAATGTACCTGTTTTTGCTAAATTTGGAATTCGGAAATATGATAGCTTTAGCTCGTTTATCGTGAATTAATTTTTTGACACTTGTTTGATAATTATTTCCCTACATTCACGATTTTTTATTATGGTGTCCGAAATGTGTAATAAATCTCCCAACCTCATAAGTTTTTTCCACCTCATAAGTTTTTGTCATATATGTCAATTTTAGTTTTCATAACCTGAAATTTGTGTGACAACTAATAAATTGAACTGAAAATTTAAAAAAATTAATATTAAAATAATGGATCCGATAATCCGATAATTTTAATGTCACGTTATTATTATTATATGTATTAATAATTTTAGAATTTATTATTATGTATGTATAAATCACACATTGCACATGTGTACACAAATTATTTGATAGCTGTCAAAAATTATCATAGTAATAAAGGCGCTGCCACATGACAAAAATAACGGCGAAAGCCTGGGACCGATTTTTTTCATTTATGATTAAATGATTGCATATTTTTGGCTTAAATTATTGAGAAAATATATGAAATAACTACAATTAGTAAATAAAATCATAAATTTATAAAAATTTAACAATTTTAATTGAATAATAAGAGTTTTTCTATTCTGTCGGTCTGACAACCGATTTTTTACGTAAATGGTACAAATTTTGTCGGTTCCGAACGCATCAAAAATCACCGATACTTATTTTCGTTGTGAGTATAACCTCACTTCGGTGATAATTTTGTTTTGTTTACAAACGCAGCTGTCAATCTGTAATAATTGGGAATAATTTGATAAATTATATAAACTAAATATCAAAAACTCACGATTCAAAAATAGATACAAAACAAAACAAAAAAAAATTGTTGTTGTAAAAATCGGTCGGATTATTGTTTTGCGCAAGTGGCGTGTCTTACCATATTTTCTAGCTACCGAATCGGTCGGAAAGACAACTGCATGTGGCATCGCCTTTAAGGCGTTGCCACATGACAAAAATATCGGCGAAAGCCTGGGACCGATTTTTTCTTTTATAATTAAATGATTGCATATTTTTGACTTAAATTATTGAGAAAATATATGAAATAACTACAATTAGTAATTAAAATCATACATTTATAATAATATAACAATTTTAATTGAATAATAAGAGTTTTTCTATTCTGTCGGTCCGACAACCGATTTTTTACGTAAATGGTGTAAATTTTGTCGGTTCCGAATGCTTCCCAATATAAATTTTGTCGGTTCCGAACGCATCAAATATCACCGATATTTATTTTCATTGTGACCATAACCTCACTTCGGTGATAATTTGGTTTAGCTGTCAATCTGTACAATTTATTGAAAATTAAAAATGAGTATGGTAATAATTTGATAAAATATATAAATTAAATGTCAAAAACAAATGACATAAAAAAAAAACACAAACAAAAATTTTGTTGTTGTAAAAATCGGTCGGATCATTGTTTTGCTCATGTGGCGTGTCTTATCATATTTTCTACCGAATCGGTCGGAAAGACAACTGCATGTGGTATCGCCTTTAGTAGACTCGAATAATTTGGGTGTGTTCGGTATTTTCAAGTAAATGTCAAATAGTGAATTCACGATTTTTTCACTATTATCGAAATAAAATAAAATTTAACTTTATTTTTCGATGTACTCGATAACTAAATTTCGAGTTTGTGCACTATGAAAAATAAAGTTTAATTTAATTTAAATGTTTTAAATTAAGTTTTAAACGAGAAAATTCTTATCCTGTGCTGGGATGTTCTATCATCACCTCGATTCGCTTCGATAGACATTTGTGTCTCTTTTTTTACGAACAAAATTGTGCTCCATTGCGTTTTTTGAATTACATTTTGTCTATTGCGATCTCAGCCTGTTAGGATAAATTTGCAAACTATCTCTTTTTCCTCTTTTCACTTGCCATCGAAAATAAAAATATTGGTGAGGTTTTATCGAACGAATTTATAGAAATAGAATCGAGTAGGCTATGATCACAATATAAATTGCGAAATAGAATACAATTTTGTTCGTACAAAAAAAGATACAAATGTCTATCGAAGCGAATCGAAGTGATGATAGAACATCCCAGCACTGTACAGTATTCGAACACGAATATTTTTGAATAAACAAACACGATTTATATCTACCATCTATGTTTTTGTCATCCTTCAATCCGACCGCATCATTAGTCGTGTTTTTTATTCAAACATTTTCGAGTTCGAATATAGTTCTGGATAAGAATTTTCTCGTATTTTCAGTAAAATTCAAATAAATTTAAATTTTTATCAATAAATATGATACATTTAATGACAAACTATATATTTTAATTCAATATTACCAACACAAAAATTAAATTTAACTTTATTTTACAATGTTCTCGATAAAACAATGTTTTTTTTCAAGTTCTCAACAAAATCACAGTACAACTCGAGATAAAAAGGGAAATTTAAAAAGGAAATATTTTAATATATTTTTCTTTATATTTAGCTCAAAAACCTGTATTATTGGACAATAAACGTCAACAAATATTTTTAGAAGTTGGAATTATTCTAGATAAATAGAACTTAAATAAAATATATTGGTTAAATTAAATAAAATTTTCCAGTTTTATTCCCGATGTTCTGTATAGGACTAAAGTTCTGTTAATAAAAAAATGCAGCTTATGTAAGACATTTCGAGTTCTCGTAATTGCGACATGTTATTGTTTTACTCGTACTAGTTTGTGAGCACGATAAGTAACTAGTAATGGTTGAAATGATTGTTTTTAAAGAAAATTTGTCAAAATTAACTAACCAAATAAGTTTTGTATGGATTTTAAGTATTTTTAGTAATCAATAATATAGGATTATTTATGAATTATTAAATTTAATTGTTTGATCTGGAAGTCGGTTATGTATCTCTCGTATTACGCGTTACGAATTACGAGAACTGGTAATCCATGAAATCATAATTGCGACATACCGCGATTATGTAAGCAAATTCAACCAAAATATTTTTTGTTAAAACGTGTTGCATGATTGCTACAATTTCGTACACATATTTTGTTGTTGTTTTTATATTATTTTTACAAACATTACAATTTCAAAATTATAGCGGTCGACAGAATTGCTTTTGTGTTTTAAATTGAAATTGTTTAAGTTTTAGACAAATAACATTAAATTCCAAATAAAATCCATAAAATCAAAATAGAATAATTTTATTTTATTATTTAATTGCAATACAAAATATATAAATTAATCTCGCAATTAATCGTATACGGTATAAAAATTTAATTTTTAATAATTTATATTAAAACAGAAAATATTATAAAATACTAAATTAATATTACCTACCTATACATGTTTCATATTTATTAATAAATTCGCTGTTTATTTTGTATTCTAAAACTAAATCATAAACCTCCAACTGCTCGAATATCCGCTTTAAAAAGTTTCCGCTTTGTGGGGTCCGTGATGCTCCAGAAACATCATGATTCTCGAGAAAGTACACGGAAATCCGTGGTCTATGTATATTGGGTACTTCTTAAAATTTTTTTGGCATCTAGGGAAAATTCTATTTACTAAATTTTGCCTTATGTACTATTATTACGAGTTTACGAGTATGAATTTATTTTGACATTTAATTAATGGGGTGAATTATTATTTATCTAATACACTTATTTAAATTAAATTTTATTTATTTAAATCTATAATGACAATTAATAATAAATTATTAAAATGGCTAATAAAATTATGATAGTAAATAGAAAATGTTTAGAACTGATAAAAATACCATGGTAAATTACATAAATTTTTTATTATTAGCAGGTGTTAATGCCAAATTTTTCACAATGAACTTTTATCTCTGCAAATGTAGGTCAAGTGCAACACATCAGCAGAGCCGCAGTTTGTTTGATTTAACAGATTTAACCAAAATACGAAAAGAATTTAATGAAAAGAAACTAGTTGGGTAAATTAAATTCTAAAAATTTAATGCAGCAAACACAGTGAAAGTTTAACGATCTGC
This sequence comes from Tipula unca, assembly GCA_951394425.1. NCBI lineage: Eukaryota > Metazoa > Arthropoda > Insecta > Diptera > Tipulidae > Tipula > Tipula unca. The sequence continues at coordinate 101,034,891 of OX596380.1, forward strand.
AGCGGAGACTCTAAGAACGAAACGTGACGCAACTACGAAGATCAGTTACGAAGATCAAAATTTTGGAACTTTGAGTTGATATGGATTGTCATAATAACAGCCAATGCGAATAAAATGAAATCGATGCTCAGGTTTTCAAATTGCAGTGCAATGAAGTTATATTGATTAGATAAAATAAGTAATCAATATACTTATTTGATTATGACGTGCTGGAAGGTTTTGAGCTAATCAAACTTCAAAATTCATTTCATTAAAAACCCGCGTATTAAACTGAATCAGTAAAAATTCGCTTGACATTATTTTTTTTTCGTTAGTTCCACTCCGCTGGAATTCTCTTGTTTTCTCCGCTGAGTTTTGCTAAACCTCATTGTGTTAGTCGCATTAGTGTTGATGAGCAACGAATTACGAAATGTTTTGTGATCATTATTTACACAAGATCGGGATGACACAATCTTGTGTAAAATTAATGATTATTTACACAAGATTGGGTCATTATTTACAAAAGTTTGGGTACAAAAGTCCAATAATAAGCATAAGATATAAATATTACTGTGCTATAAATGAATAAATGTTCACAAAACATATTTTTTCTGCGTTTTAGTTTAAAGCAAATAGTAAATGTTTTGCATGCTTTATTATTTAAAAATATTTATTACAGGTTTTCTATGGAACAGTTATATGATGTGGTTGCTGATGTCGAAAATTATCATCATTTCGTGCCATTCTGTAAAAAATCGCATGTATATTCAAAACAAATACATTTTTTGAAAGCAGACTTAATAATAGGATTCCCACCATTAAACGAAAGCTATACGTCTAATGTAACATTGAGTAAACCCGATTTGGTCAAAGCGGAGTGTAATGATGGTAAAATATTTAATTATTTATTGACACTGTGGAAATTTAGCCCAGGACTTAAGGATATACCTCAATCTTGTGTTGTTGACTTTCATGTTGCCTTCGAGTTTAAATCGATACTACATACGCAACTTTCGTTATTGTTTTTCGATCAACTGGTGAAACAAATGGAGGAAGCATTTTTTAAAGAGGCAAGAAATCGTTACGGTCAACCAAGTATAACCACTCATATTTTGGTTAAAAACAAAAGTTAATTTTATATAAATAGATGTTAATATTTTGTTATATCTTTTATTTGAGACCTACATTTGCCCACAATGCGATATAGTTACAGGAAGTTTTGGTTTATTATTTGGTCCAGTTGGTACATTCTCTATTTTACGCATTATGAGTAGTCCATCTAAAACTCTTCCAAACATTACATGCTTGTTATCTAGAAAGTTACATTTAGCACAAGTGATAAAAAATTGACAGCCATTTGTATCTCGTCCACTATTTGCCATTGATAAAAGTCCAGGTGCATCATGTTTTAAAATAAAATTTTCATCAGCAAAGGTTCCATTGAATATGCTCATAATGCCTGTTCCATCGCCCTTGAATTTAATTGATTTATAAAATTTTTTAAATTATCTATACATGTATATATTACGTTTAATATGATTTGCACATCAATTTATTTATAATATATGGACATTAAAAGCATAAATATGATCATATTATACTACAGGAGACTTACATTAACAAAATCACCACCTTGAATCATAAAATCCTTGATTACCCGGTGGAAATTTGCACCTTTATATCCTATTGGTATACCATCTTTCTTGAACTCTCCAGTACAAAACTGGCGAAAATTTTCACTGGTTTTTGGAACAACATCAGCAAATAATTCGAATATCATCCTACCAATTTCCTATAAAATGAAATCTTATTAGCCAGTAACTTTAACATATGTATTTAGTTCTCTTACAGTGGTTCCAACTGCTATATCAAAAAATACAACAGGATTATTTGGGTGCCTTAATTGCGATTGAATTTGGGCCCAGGTTGGCATTGTTGTATGCTATATGTGAATTTCTAAATGGTAACACATCAATTTCTTTACCGCTGAAACTTTTAATTTGAAAGGAACACAACAATTTAATTTACTGTCAAAATCGCAGAGTGCGTTCATTGTTCCAACTTGTTTTAGCTTTGTCAAACAAGGTTCGATCACTAGATTGTGGATGAAACACATATTACTAATATACATATGCGACATTACTCAACTTTTATATGAATCTTTTGCAACCGAGTTATTTTTCGCAAGGGCTGCATATGCAACTTATTTTTATGATAATATGTACATAATTTTACAGTGGCATAATTATTTAAAAAAAAAAATCAATTTACAACACATGACAGTGTACAAAATTTAAACAGTGACATCAGCGTCATAAAGTACAACTACTACATATTTAATTTATTTGATGTCATATCTGTTAAAATACCAGCATTTTCTAAAAATTTGTGTACCTTTATTTAAATTAATTGATTTAATAAAAATTGTAGCTTTATTTAAATAAATTGATTTAATTGAATTTTGTGATAATGTGAATCGAGTAATTTCAATGAGTAAAATGACAAAACCAGGCAGTCATTATGTGTATGTTTGTTTCAAATGACTATAATTGGGAAGGACATACAATGAAAGTCACGGTATGTATTTCATTACAATCTTAACTATAATAATCGATATGTATATTGTTTGTAGGAAATCCTGATGTTTTGTTGGTGCTTTTAATAAAAATTCCAGCAAAACCGAAGCCAGGACAGCTGTAAAAGTAACTACGAATAAGTGAGTTATGTAATTCAATTATATCTTTCAGGCTGCTCAACTAACTCCCGATTCATACGCAAAACGTAAATATGAAGAGCTTGAAAATGATCTGTGGCCCTATTCTGGTTTTCCCCGGAAATTGGGAATTGGGAAAAAATATTTCAAAAATTCCCAACTACAATAATTCCCAACTTTTTATTCCATTTTTCCCCAAAGCGTATTCTGCCAAATTGGGAAAAATTTCCCCTTAAAAATTTCAGCAGTACAAATGCTTACCACTAAATTACAATTGCTGTTAATTTATTATTATAAATAATTAAAAAATTGGAAAAACAGAAATTGAATAAAATGTATTTAATGTATCACGATTAATTCGTCTTTTGGATGATGACAAATAAAACCGGCGCTATAATTTACGCATTAGGCATAATTATTTGCAGGATACATCAAACCCCTTGGAGATGCACGAAGCGGAGTTTATTAATAAATATAGGATGCCCTAGCATTTGGTTTTGGCATTAAAAGAGAAATTGATTCTTTTATGGAGGTGTCAACTATACCAAAAGAAATTCGAGTTCTAGTTACGCTGAGTTTCTTGACTCAAGGTTAACTGCTATACACGTTTCATGGACGTTATTTACACACAAACTTATTAAGCTTTGTTTCTGTATGTACATACATATATTATCAGGTACTTTCCAAAAGAGAGTGGGTATGAATTACCTAAATCGCGTATCGCAGAGTGTGGTAACTCAATGAATAATCGAACTTTTTATAATTGTCGATGAAAATTTAATGCCGATGTACATAAAATTTCCACAATCGCCAACGAAAATTAATAAAGTCAAAAACAGTAAGTGTCTATTTTAACTTTTCCATTTCAGATTCTATGAAAAGTTCAATCTTGTCGGCGTAATCGGTTGTATCGATTGTACCCACGTCTCGCTGTTCAGACGAGCAACTAGAGTCGAACATGTATACCATAATCGGCATTCCTATCATTCAAAGAATGTCCAATTCGTAAGAACACAGGTTACATTACGTAAATTATTTGCTATATACGAGTATTCAAGATTCAAATTATTTATAGATTTTCGATTCTAATTTAAAAAAAATGTTAATGCTTCATATCATCTTCAAATCATTGAAATTACTTTTTATTTCGATTTTGAAACCTAATATTCAAAATTCCCATCTAATTCCCCAAAAAATATGCAAGGAAAAATAAACGTCAAAACCGCAGTAATATGGAATTATTATTTCCCCATTGAAAAAAATTCCCAATCGCCAGAATTCACTTTGGGAAAAAATAATTCCAAACTACTAGAAAAAATTCAAAAATTCCCAATTCCCGGGGAAAACCAGAATAGGGCCACTGGATGCTAAACGAATACATAAATCACTGGTTGAATTGAATTGAACTAGTATCACACATATCGTGTTTTTCAAACGTTTTCGTGTTGCAACATATTACTTCGGTTCAATAGAAGTTGAAACACCCGATGAGCTACAAATTCTTTGTGGACGAATAAAAACAGTTATGGAAGTATTTGAACGCGAATTAAATATAAAGGCTTTCAATCCGCAGAAAATCACAAGGGACATTTTCGTCAGCTTACTGTGCGTACGACAAAAGCAACCTACGATTTTTAATGTTAGTGTGTCGTGATGAATTAATTAGAAGCTTCAATACAATCCGGAAATTATTATGTTTATCAAAATTAGAAGCTTCAATACAATCCGGAAATTATTATGAAGCTCATTAAATGTATAGAACATTATATTTTCGGTATTTGTCACAAAAAAAATACGAAGAATTGGAGCTGTTATATAAAGGTGCCACAACACTTTTAAAACATGAACAATCAGCGAGTGGAGCTGATTTAAGTCTTCTAATCGTGGATATTTTGGAGAAGGCAAATGTATCGGACTATGAAATTTGGATTCAGCGTATCGGTGTTTTATTGAATAAAATTGGTCCGAATGTTATTGAACGGGAAACTTTATTGGTATTATATTTGGTACAATTTGTTTTATTTGTAAGTTATTTATGCTATATTATTTTTTATAGATTAAGGCAATATCATGGAGTAGCGAAGTGTACAAAGTGAAATTAGGCCATCCGTTATTACATAAATTAATTGCAGAACTTTATTGGTCTGAAGGCAATCTAGAGCAAGCTCGGCATCATTATTTGTGGTCAAAAGACGGAGCTGGATGCGGTCAAATGTTGATCGAATTAAGCCAAACTAAAGGATATTCGAATGAAACTGATTTATTTATAGCTCAAGTAGTTTTACAACAGTAATGTATAAAAGAACGCACCGCAGCTTTAGAAACGTTCGAAACATATACAAAATACCATCCAAAAATTGTCTTGAGCCACCATTTAAATTTCCACTTATTAGCTTTTTGTACATTTTATTGCACAGTTTAGATACAAAGAAATTATCCCTATTCAAAGCGTTATGTGAATTATATAAACCATCGCTTGATAGAGATTCGTCATACGACAAATATTTACAAAAATTTGGTATAATTTATTTTAATGCCCCAGCACCACAACCGCATCGTACTAACGCAACGTAAGATTTTTAATAATAAAAATGAAATGCCGATATTTTTTATTTATTTATTGCTTTATTTGTTGCTTTATGTATTTATTTATAACACAAAAAACTTTAAATAAACACTAAAAATTGACTGCTCAAAACATACGCTTGAATGCAAAACATGCTTGATGATGTACACACACACAAAAATTCTATCATTGTAGATAAATCACAGAAACACAAATTAATTTTCCCAATCCAGCAAGCTTCCATAACCTAAAAACTAATTAAATCATCATTTTAAAATACATGTTAATGTATTTAAAATTACGATTCAATTTTTACACATGAGAAACAGAAAAATTTATTAAAATATGTAAATTTATACCCCTATTATGATTCTCGCCTCGCCGACTCGCTCGCCGTGACTGCTAAACTCGCGTGACTCAATAATCGGTATTATGATTCTCACTTTATTTTGGCGAGTGTTTAACGCGGCGCGATGCGTTGTTTATTATATTTTTGTGTCATCAAGTAGGTGCAACTTTTATTTATTGTATATTTTGAGCAGTTTTATTGACATTATTGACGTCTAGTTATTCTGTATTTGGTATTTACAGAAAGAAATCAAATAATTTAGCATTTGTGTGTGTATTAAAATAAAATTAAACAGTTTTGGTGTTTTTATAATTATTTATTTTACTTGAATTAGATACATTTGACCGAATTTAGCCAACATTTGAGAATCTAAGGCACTTTCCTGTTTACCAATTTGAAAATTGGTTGATATTTTTGATTAACAATACATATTTTTAAAATTTGTATTAATTATATTCTTGCCAAATAATAAAAAATAATAACACTTTCGTAATTTTATCTTCAATTTTTTATTTATCTGTTGAAAAAAAAATTTCTTGCCTCTAGTCACCAATAAATTCTAGGTGATGATATTTGACATTTCTTTCACTCACTTCTCGCTCACGGCGAGAATCATAATACCAAAATATGTTTACGGCGACTTGAAGTCGCCAAGTGACGCGTAAGTGAGATTCATAATAGGGGCATTAATATTTGATTAATATAAGATAAAAATTATATAAAATATAAATAAAACAAAAAATTTGAATATATAAATCACTATGAAAATTTCAATGTTTTGACAGAAGTCAAACATTTTTTTTAACAGTGCAAGACTGCCAAATTATTTCAAAAAATTCGTATGGGATGCAGTCATGCAGACAAAATTTTCGGCTGACGAATTGTCGTATATGTATATTAGTAATATGTGCTAATATCGAGTTTCCATCGTCAATAGCATAATAGAAATAGTATAATAGTATTATACATACTATCATTCATAGTCGGGTTTCCATCATATAGTGTGAAGTAAGCTGTATAATTATGTTTGAATATTGAAATTTGTCTTTTAATGTTTTATACAAATTTCATTTCAATATTCAAATCACAATAACTATGTATGTAAATCAAAAACGTATAGTTATATCAAAATGCCACAAACAAAAACTTCGAACAAATCGAAATTGTAATAAAAAAGTACACTGTCATGAAATATATTGTTAAAAATATAATTTAATACCTACTTTATTTTACGAATTGTGCAGCGATCTCTGAAAGGAGAGCCACCATATGGTAGGCGCAGAGGTCATTGCAGGCGACGATGGCTCCACGGTGTAGAGAACGACTTGGCCTCTTCAGATTATCTTAGACAGTATGAAGACCATGCTCAGGATCGAAACCGCTGGAGCCAAATTGTTGACTCAGTAAGGGGCCAGTAATGGCCTTTAAAACTGTTTTAATTTAATGTCAATTTTAGCTCTTTTTCAATAATGTTTTTTTTTGCAATATTTTGATGAAACCGAAATGTCATTGTCGTTTTGACGTTGTCAATATAATGACATGAATTTGCTGAACTACAAATATTTATATGTATTTAAAGGTAGGATTAATGTTAATTTTAATTTGTAATTACTAATTATATTGTGTTTTCATTTTTTTCATGGGAAAATATGCACTGCCGTTCCAGTAAAAATGGCAAGACAACTTTTTGCGGTAGGTGCAAATAATCTTAATCAAATTTAAAATGTGATTTTATAATGGTGGATGGATGGATGTGATATTTATTATTTAAGATAAGTATTTATTATTTATTAAAATTTTGGTTGTTCATCTTGATTGTATATTTCTAGATTCATGTAATGGATGGACTTCCAGTTGGAAGTAAATATTTCTGGCAACATTTTGAGACTAAATTATATTATAGTGGTAATAATCCATATACACAATCGAGTCATTTGTGGCAACATTTAAGATTTCACCGAGGCGTTAAGCCATTTGCTTGCAGCGTCGAAGGATGTACCCGAAAATTTACGATTCGCCCTTATTTGAATGATCATATTCGAAAATGCAACACTCGTGAACGACCGCATCGGTGCCTAGTATATGGAAAACTTATTCTCACCAGATCAGTATTTTATCAACACAGACTTATATACCGTGGAGAACGTCGATATGGATACGAACAGTATGGTAAAGGATTCTATCGAGCAGACGTACTAAAAAATAATATAAGGATCATACCGGCGAGAAACCCTATCCCAGCGAATATTGAACGTGAAGAACAAACATATAAGCAAAACATTCTTAACAAAAAACCAAACGCAGTTAAAATTCCAATTGCGAACCATGCTCAAAACAAAGTTGTGTACGTCGGTAATGTGGCATTCCCCCAAAGCATGTTTCAACCGATTATCCGGAATATAGACTCGATCGATTTTATTTAAAAAATTATATTAAAATAACGAATTTAAAAGTTACTTAAACAATTTCTTAGAATTTACTTCTGAACATGTATTGTTATTATAACACCAGTAATTGGACACACCCTGTATGTATATTGTAACCAAAACAATATATATTTTCTCATTTTGTTTTTATTATATATTCTTTTGTTTTTTCATAATTTTCACTAACACTAAAAGAAATAGGAGGTAAACATATTCAATTTGGCTTGCATCTTATGATGGTTTTGACTAAGTGCCTCTATTGTGACGCAGTTTTTTTAAATCTGAAAATAAAAGCAGTTGTTGTCATCAAGGCAAATTGTCTAATTTACGGATAAGCGCACTAACTTCCTAAATGAAATTACGAAATTCTTTGTTGGTATTGACAATAAAAGCAAAAATTTTAAACAGTATATTTGACAATTTAATAATGCTAATGCATTATGTGTGCAAAAATCCAAATATGCCGGGAGGCGTATATTCATTTTAAATATCTGGAGTGGTACATATATCATCGTTTTTCAGAAAATATTCCGATCGATTTATCATTAAATGCCGATAATTACAAAGAACGTGGTTTAAGATTATCTTACGCCGAATTGTTTATGTATGACACGGATGTAAATATTTGCATGAACAACTATGCATACTATATCAACAGTACTTCAAACTATTTCTCCATATGAATGCGAGGTTGCAAATACCAACAGAAATGATCACACCGTAAATAAGGTATCATTATTGTTTACCCGGAATCTTCATGACGACCAACGTATTTATAATGCGCCAAGAAATACTGATGAGTTTGCAATAGTATTTGTACCTGTGATAGAGATTGTAATATCCCTGCAAATTTAGATTTTGCCGTTTATCCCAGTAACAGCAAAACTATGAAACGAATAAACACGTTATCTATACATTTGGATCCAATGATTTTCCCCGTTTTCTTCCCAAGTGGAGAATTCGACTGGACTACAAATATGTATCACAGTGCGTGCTGATCATGTTACCGCCGTTCGAAATAAAGTTACAACTTTACAGTTCTATTCACATAAAATCGCAATTCGTCGAGCAATTTTTAATCCCTTATATTATGGTGGTAAATTATTCCAGCGTATTTAGTTTACGCCTACGCACGCACAGAAGCGAATAGGTTAAATTTTATCTGGTCAAATCAGAAAGCGATAAGTGTAGAATCATATAAAGGTCTCTTAGACTATGTATGTAATTAACATAGGTCGTGATAATAGTGCACGTTTTGGCAATATATATATATATATATATATATATATATTATATATATATATATATATATATATATATATATATATATATATATATATATATATATATATATATATATATAAGTATATATATATATATATATATATATATATATATATATATATATATATATATATATATTCTACCTTGTTCGTTTGTTGGCGGTCTGATCGTCCGGATATGGTAACCCGCGTTTTCAATCTTAAATTAAAAATTTTTTTAAATGACATGTCAAAGAAACATATTTTAGGAACTCAAAAACATCAAAAATATGGGCTTCCTCATGCTCACTGTTTGTTTACAATGAGGAAACCAGATAAATTTCTGCTGAGATGCCTTCTAAGATTGAAAATTTAGCCCTGTTTGAAATTATTCTCAAACACAACATTCATGGTCCATGGGGAACGCTAAATCCCAACTGTGTTTGTATGGTGGAAGAAAATGTTCTAAATAGTTTCCTAAAATGTTTTGCACTGAAACTGACATGTCTATGGATAGTTATCCAAAATACAAACGGCGCCCTTCACAGAGCTCTGAGATTCTATCACGCTCAAATATACCAATCGATAATCGGTTTATAGTTGTGGTACATGATTGTGCTCGAATTGGTATTCAGGTGGATGATGTTAATAACTCTCACGATGTGGTTCAATATGTGCTTCTCACGATGTTCTCAATTTCTAAATTGTCGTTATATAAGTTCGCAAGAAGCAGCATGGCACCTTCAAGAGCTTCACATATATGATCAGTCGCACAATGTAGTCATTGTTGTCCATTCACCTTAGAGACGGACAATCAATTTTCTTTAATGAAGACAATATAGAAAACGCATTACGACGTGAAACTGTTAGAAGAACCACCCTAACTGCTTTTTTCGATCTAAATTCAATGTGTAACGAATCTCATCAATTTTTATACCACGATATACCAATGCACCATGTAATTAAAAATAATAAATCGATAAAGCGATCGCCGAATTCACATTTTGGAGAAAAAACTATCGGCAGAATCATATCAGTTTCTCCAAGAGATACTATGAGCTAGACGATCTCAGATTACTACTTCTTTCTGTTAAAGGGGCCGAACCTGGAGCAATATGTTACGAATGTTTAGAAACTTTTAATAGTTTGACACATCCAACTTTTAAAGAAGCAGCTCGAGCAAGAGGTTTGATGAACCATACTGAAGAGTGGCACAACTGTTTATTAGCTGCGAGCAATCATGTGTTACCCGGTTCATTGAGATCATTATTTGTAACAATATTGTGTCACTGTAATCCTGCAAATCCATAGCACCGAGGACAGTGCCTTTTATAGCTGCGTTTATTGCTTTAAAGAATGGAAGGTATCAGGTCTTGATTTTTTTTACCTTAGTACCAATTTCTGTTCCTGCAGAAAGGACTATTCCTCTAAACTTTTTATTTACATAAGTCAATTGCAATTGACGAGTTTAAATTTCTTATACTGAGTAAAATAAATTCAATAAAAATAAATTACTTATTTAATTATATAATCATTATGCACATACAAAACTGGTTCAATTTAGCGAACTAAATTTATTGTAGATTCGGCCTCGTAGTGGCCTCAGGCAACTAGTTTAAGTATAATTCGTAATGTTCTTATTTACTCATTTTCAATAAACCAAATTAATACATTTATATTCAAATGTATATGTATATAATATGCATTTATTCATTTATAATTTTATTACATAATTTCTCATTTATAATAATTTAGTATTAAATTAAATTAAATAAAACATCAAAATTGAATTTATATTTTATTGTTTTCTATAATAGTATAATAATAATAATGAAAAATTATTATTTATGATTTGAGTGTATTTTGTTCAATTGTCAATTTAGAATAGATACATAGTAATGGAATATTGATGGGTGTACCAAATCTCTATATTATGTAGAAGTAATATAGAAATTATTGCCGTATTTATTTGGTAACATTACAACAAATGTGTAATTCCTCAATAGAATAAAATATATTAAATTTTTTTAGTGTTATTTATTTTGCGGTTTTAATTTTTTTGCTTTGTAAATAAATCCAAAATATATCTTATTCCAATTTTACTAAAGGAATGCAAATGTATGTATTTATTTAGTGTTCGTTTTTACGATAAATTCGTTATATTTAGATGTATATTTGATAAATTAATAATTAATTTTTGGTTTCAATTTTTTTTTTTGCATTTTCAAAACAATACAATTTTCTTATAAATGATCTATTTTAATTTTAATATTTTATAATTTATTAATATTTTTAGATTATAAACACATAATATTTTATTAATTGGCCTTCTTTATAACTTTCCGGTCTTCGTATGTTTAATTTTTAGGTTTTTTATATTTATTCTTTAACTGTAGTTTACCTATAGAATGATTAATATATTATTTTTGTATTTAAATTTTTATAATTTAAATTAATTTACTTATAATCAATTAATCATTTATTTATTTCAATTTATTTTAATAGTTTATGTTATGTATAAAGTTGATAAAATACATTTTTTGGTTTCATGTTTTATTTTTTAAAATTTACAATAAAAAATATGTTAAGTATTTCATTTATAGATTTAGGAGTAAAAAGATACCTGATTTATCTGTTTCTTTAAAGATTGTTTTCAATGTGATAGATTAAATTAATTTTGTTATACATATTTATTCATAATACTGTGCAAGTTAATTAATATTTGTGTAATATTAGTAGGCTTATTCTTTTATTTCTAAATTTTATTTATTAGAATTTAAATAAAATGTTTATTTTAGAATTTAAAATGGTATTCCTAAAATGTATTTTTATTATCATTCACTAGAATTTAACACGTAAAGTCAAACAAAGCTTAAAATATATGTGGAAACCAGGACAGCTCTAAATTACAAATACATATAATAATATTTGAAGAATTTAGATAACCGTCTTAAAAAATAACTCTCAGTTTTTTAGAAATATGTATAATGTTGAGTTTTTGTAGCATTTAATACCTATGTGAACACACTTATTGATGCGTTTGTTTAAAATTATCATAGACTTTCGAATTATTTATTTAACATTTCTTCGAGTCCTTTCGGTTTTAGTAATGAAATTTTATTTCTTTATTCATATTTTAACAAAATAGTATTTTATCCCATGCGTATTCAAATTGTTTTAAAAAATTCTTAGGCAATTATAAAGAAATGATCGCTTAGCCAGTTCGTCATTTCCGTAAAGACGGGCTCATTTGCCAGGCAGGAATTATGATAATAAGCCACACCGATTTCGATGTCTTATTTTTAATGGCCCTGGTTGGAAACTAAAATAGGAACACCTACTTTTTATTGCAGGTTCGGATTCTGCGACTAAAAGTACGTAGGATTTCCTTGAAACATTTTGCTCTTCATGATAGATGGCGCTGTAATAGACGATATTAATTTTTTTGCGATTTCTCTTACTGAGAACATTATGCAACTAAATTTCCTTTCAAATAAATGATTTTGTTTTGTTTTAAAAATATCGATTCAGTTCAAAGATTATTTCGAAAACAATAAGACCTGTTTGCGTAGAGCTATTATATTCAAAATGGAGTATTTAACTATACAAGAAAAAATTGAAATGGTCCTGGTTTATGGAGAAGCTGGCCGTAGTGTTGATAATGCGGTCAATCTCTACGCTTCTAGTTTTCCAGATAGGATTCTGTTACGTGCTTCATTTTACAGGACAATCAAACAATTCACTGCTACACGAGTGTTTGGAAAATTTTGAACCGACATAAGTATTATCCGTATTATGTGGCTTTACACCAAGATCTTCATGGCGTTGATTTTCAAAAAAATCGGGTAACTTTTTGTCAGTGGGCACGTGAACAAATACCGCAAAATCCCAATTTTTTTCGCTATGTAATGTTCTCCGATGAGTCGTCTTTTAGAAACCATGGAACGGTTAAACGACACAACATGCAGTACTGGAGTGTTGAAAATCCACTTCGCCAAGTTGGACATGAGCGCCTTTGGACTGTCAACGTGTGGTGTGGAATAATTGGCAACTTGAATGGTCAAATAGTCAAATGTACCGAGACCTTTTAGAAAATAAACTGCCAACATTATTTGAAGACTTGAGCTTAGAATTGCGACAGAACATGTGGTTTCAACATGATGGGTGTCCAGCACACTATTCGTTGAGAGCACGTGAAGTATTTGTTCGTAATTTCAATGGTCGCTGGATTGGTAGAGTTGGTCCGGTAAATTGGCCTGACAGATCACCAGATCTTACTTCGCCCGATTTCTTTTTGTGGGGCTATCTCAAAGACAAAGTATACCAACAAGTACCAACAACACGTGAGAATATGATTGAGCGAATAAGACATGCTTGTGCCGAAATTCCAGCATACACGCTTCTCAGTTGTGTACATTCATTTGAAATGTGGATTAATAAGAGCATTGAAGTCGAAGGCCATCATTTTGTTCCTGCGTTACGCTAAAAGTAGAATCTTGATAAGTCAATTTTCAGTTATTAAAAATTTAAGAAATACAATTTGTTTAAAACTAATTTCGAGTATATACATTGAATATGTGTTAATTTTAATGCAAATACATTGCAGAATCGTATGCATAATATTCTCAGTAGGAGAAATCGACAAAAATTTAATATCGTCTATTACAGCGCCATGTATCATAGATCGAAAAAAAAGGTTTCAAGGAATTCCTACGTACTTTTAGCCGAATTTACAATAAAAAAAGGGGTTCCTATTTTACAAGGAGGGGCGGGGGCCCTAATTTTAGCACTAATTTATTTCCCTCCCGGAATGATTTATTTTTGATAATGGTCATTTTTATTGTAGAGGGTTTATTTTCCGAGATATTTGAATTATATATATATATATATATATATATATATATATATATATATATATATATATATATATATATATATATATATATATATATATATATATATATATATATATATATATATATATATATATATATATATATATATATATATATATATATATATATATATATACATATTTATATATATATATATATATATATATATATATATATATATATATATACATATATATATATATATATTATATATTTATATATAATATATAGAATCTATATAAAGCAAGCAATTTTAGGCTATTTGATTTTGGCTTCCAATTTTAATCATTAATATTAAAATAAATGCTCGCAGTCATATTTTGATCTTACGCCTTAAAATATTAACTCTGATGATAATTCAGATTATTAACGAGCAATGGCTCATTGGAAATGCTTTTAGAGACTAGTGAAGAAAATATTCCAAACATTAATGTTGTATAGGGCTAAGCAACAAGTTAGTTTATACTCGAAAATTCAATTCGAAATTTTCATTTCAAAAAATAGCTTCTAGGTAGTAGACTAAGAAGCTTTCAGACAATAAGATATTTTAGATGAGGCTAGCTTGAAATTAAAAATCTTAATTCACTGCGGATAACCAATATGGAAATCGGTTCATTCATTCATTAAGAGAACGCCAAATGCCCATTATTTTTCAACTCTAAACCTCAATGTCTAGTAAATTGAAATATGTACATATTTCCATAAACATATGTACATACAATAATTCAAAATTTAGGAATAGTTTCCGTAAATTGTAATAACAATTTGATTCTGATATCTGATGCAGTAAATGGAAAGCCAAAAATCGTGTAATTTAAATTTATTTCGTGTGCATATTGGAGAGTAATACTGTGGTCTTACTATAAAAATATAAAGAGTTTACGTGG
The DNA here is from genome assembly GCA_951394425.1 of Tipula unca. NCBI lineage: Eukaryota > Metazoa > Arthropoda > Insecta > Diptera > Tipulidae > Tipula > Tipula unca. The sequence goes on from OX596380.1 coordinate 101,049,968, forward strand.
TCGAGTTATGACCAATTTCTTTTTTTCGCAGATTCGAACACCCCCATTAAAAATTTCTATTGTCACCCATTTTTTATTATTTTATGTGTAACCTAAGAATTCCACCACAGTATCCTTTGCTTGTCGTAGGAGGCGACTAAACGGTTGGATCGCTGGGCTGACGACCCGCATCCGTAAAAAAAATTAACTGTTTATAAAATCAACAAAACGAAAAATGGATACCGCCAAAACAACACCGGACCCCCGCTCAAGTACCCGGATACGAGATTTAGGATCGGCACGTGGAACGTGCAATCACTTAGAAAACCAGGAGCGTTGGAGGGTCTAATCACGTGCATGAAAGAGTATCGGCTGGAACTCGTTGCTCTTCAAGAAACTCGCTGGCCTCAAAGTGGAGACCATGTGTCCCAGGGCTATACGTTGTTCTACAGTGGAGATGACCTCGGAAATCTTGGAGCTGGATTTCTTCTTGGGCCGCAGGTAAAGAAGGCTGTTTTGGATTTTCAAGCAGTCAATAACCGATTGTGTATGCTTCGCCTGCGCATGAAGTTAGCCAACCTGTCGATAATTTGTGTACATGCGCCCACAGAAGTCAGCCAGCCCCAAGATAAAGACTCATTTTACAATGACTTGGACGATCTGATGGGATCTATACCCGAACACGATGTTAGAATGGTAATTGGGGACTTTAATGCTAGAGCTGGCAGAAATCAGGCCGACTTGTGTGAAAACATAGGTCCGTACTCCCGACACGAAACTGCGACCGATAATGGTGAGAGAATGATGTACTTTGCAATTGCTCATGATCTTAGAGTAGCAAGCACATTCTTCCCTCACAAACAGATACACCTAGAGACATGGACACATCCTCGCAAAACATCCCGGAGCCAAATTGACCACGTGTTAATTTCAAAAGGGCGAGCTCGGGTTGTGCAGGATGTGAGAACTTATCGGTCAGCAACCAAATACGTAGGCAGCGATCATTATTTGGTCGCTGCAAAGCTACGGTGGAAGTTTTCGTACAGGTCGGGGAACACAGCGAAACGGATGGAACGTTTCGACTGTGAAGGTCTGATAAATGAAGATCAAAAGAAACGATATCAGGATCTTGTCAGCGACAACATTGAGGGAGCTAATTACCAGTCTGACTGCGTGAACTCTGTCTGGGAGGTACTGAAAACTTCGGTTGTCAGTGCTGCTCAACAGACTTTAGGTATAGTGAAAGTCAGACCCAAGAATGATTGGTTTGATGACGAGTGTCGCCTTACAGTTGAGCAACAAAATATAGCCCATAATGAAGTGCAACAACGTCTCACAATCGCAAGGAAAAACAAGGCAGCTCTTGCAAGAAGGGCAGCTAAGCGGATTTGTAGACGGAAGAAGCGAGAATGGTGGAAGGCCGAGGTTCTGAAAGTACAACAACTCAGCAATGAGCGTAGTTCACGTAATTTCTTTAAAGGAATTACTGGATTGCACCATACTTTCAGGCCTTCGTCAACCGCCATTCGGGACCGGGATGGAAACCTCTGTGTCAACATCGACGCAGTACTTGACGCATGGAGTGGACACTTTACTGAGCTGCTTGATGTTCATCATGCGTCACAGACTGTTGTTGAGCCACCTCTAAAACAGTCTGCGGAGATTTGCACTGAGGAGCCATCCCATGAGGAATTCACTAAGGCCATGCAGAGAATGAAACGAAACCGCTCACCTGGAGTGGACTGCATTAATTCGGAGCTCTTGATATTCGGAGGGGATACTTTGTGGAACTGTCTTTTCGACCTTATTCGATTAGTATGGCGAACCGAAGTTATGCCTGATGAATGGAAAGTGGCCGCGATATGCCCCATCTTCAAGAAGGGAGACCGCTTGAAGTGTGAGAATTATCGCGGTATAGCTCTCCTTTGCACAGCATACAAGTTACTGTCATACATTTTATTGGATAGAATCACTCCTGTGGCGGAGGGCTTGGTTGGTGACTATCAGGGAGGGTTTCGTCCGAATCGATCAGTCACTGATCAGGTCTTTTCGCTGCGGATGATTCTATCTAAATATTATGAGACATCCATCTCGGTACATCAGGTTTTCCTGGATTTCCGGCAGGCCTACGACTCGATCAATCGAGAGAGTTTGTGGTCTGCCCTGGAATACCTAGGAATGCCAACAAAATTGGTACGACTGTGTAGGATGACAGTGACGCAGTCTCAATGCTGTGTTAAAGTTGAGAACAGGCTATCGACAATTTTTGCAGTTAACTCGGGTGTTCGGCAGGGAGATGCTCTGTCCCCGATACTCTTTAATCTCATGTTGGAGTACATCTTTCGTAAAACTGAAACACCTCAGCGCAACATCTTATATCGCCAGTCCAATCAAGTGCTTGCATATGCAGATGACATATGCGTGATTGGACTGAATAGCAACGGAGTGAAAGAAATACTTGATCCGCTTGTAGAGTTTTCAGCTTCTGTTGGACTCCAGATCAATGAGTCCAAAACGAAATACCTGATCTCTGGTTTTAGAGACAATGGCACACCAGATTTTAGTAGTGGCCACCACACGTTTGAGGGAGTGAGGAGGTTCAAATATTTGGGCTCTCTTATCACTCACGATAACAGTGTGGGTGAGGATATTAAAGTGCGGCTGGCAGCTGGCAGTCGTTCTTTGTATCCTCTAAGGCCATTGCTAAAATCTAAACACTTATCAAGTGCCGTGAAGCTGAAGCTTTACAAAGCGTTGATCAGGCCCGTTGTTATGTTTGGATGTGAAAGTTGGGCGCTGACGGATGAGTACGAGAGATGGCTCCTTACATTTGAGAGAAGAATCATGCGTGTGATTTACGGCCCTAAACGCGAAATAGATGGTACATACCGAGCTCTGTACAATTTCGAGATCAGAGATCTGATGAAGATCCCCGATATTGTACATGAAGTTAGATCTCAGCGAGTACGCTGGCTCGGTCACGTTCTGCGTGCTGATCCGGAACGAATTGTGCAGCGATCTCTGAAAGGAGAGCCACCATATGGTAGGCGCAGAGGTCGTTGCAGGCGACGATGGCTCCACGATGTAGAGAACGACTTGGCCTCTTCAGATTGTCTAAGACAGTATGAAGACCAAGCTCAGGATCGAAACCGTTGGAGCCAGATTGTTGATTCAGTAAGGGGCCAGTAATGGCCTTTAACACTGTTTATTATTATTATTATGTGTAACAGAATGAAAAATATTAAATTTTGTATAAGAAGACAAAAAATATAACTGAAATTTATAAAAGGGCATAACTATAAAAAATTCCAAAAGGATTTTTCCAAAAATCATAGTACCTTAACCAAAATAAGGAAGGAAACCAGTTAAAAATAGACACAAAAGGAAAGTTTAGTTGCGCCTTTTCAAAATATTTTTCTAAAGTGAATTAAAAACGATAAAAGTCTAATTAAGTCGTCATAAAAATTATTGAATTTAAAAAGATACATTCGTATGTCAAGTTGTGGTGTTATAAAACTTTGTATTTTCATTTTAAATAGGTTTTATCTCAAATACGCCTTTATATAACTTTTTTTTGTCAGTGAATAATTTATTTAAGTGAAATTGTGCCGTTTTGTACCGATTTTCTTAATATAATTTTTGGAAGATATAAGAAAATAAACAATTATTGTATTGAGTGGTATTGTATTGAGCGTGAAGTAATTATATTGTATTTAAATAGTGTTTTGTTGTGAAACCGTGATCCTGAGTTGTGAAAAATGCCAAACATAAAAAGTCGAGCACATAAAATGGAGCTCGCGCAAAATTTCGTCATAACTCATAGTAACCGACAATTTTCAACTGTATCAAATATGAAGGTCGAAAATACCAGTCAATTTTATTGTTTAAATAAAATAACTAATACATTTTTTATATTTCCCATCATAGAACCAATTGTTGAAACAAATATGTCAACAGATAATAGAGTAACGGTTATTTTTGATGACACTTCTACAGTTAGTGAAACTATTCCACATTGTTCATCCCCAAAAGCAGATAGCACACTATTGACACTACCGGTTGCTGCAACCACCAACATATAATCGATTTAAGCACACCAGTCACTACAGTGTCTGAATTAGTTGGAGTTGATTTCACTTTAAATACCGAGCCATCATCACCGCAGAATAGCAATACGCAACCTCAAATTTCGTTAGATATGCCAGATATATCTGTTCCCGAATTAATTAATATAAATGCAAATACCAAGCTCTCATCTTCGCAAACGATGGAATTTCAATCAATTGTTATGAAATCTCGTGCAACCTTATATTTTAACGATTCCGATTCTTCAGATAGTAAGAACGGCAACTTTGATGATAGTGACATCGATCTAAATTACATACCCAATGACAGCGATTCTTCTCTTGTGGGAATGGCAGAATAAATTCAAAGACAACTCGAAAAGGTTTCATCTGTAAAAGACACGTAAAAAGTAAGACAAGTAAAAAAAAATAGTGGACAAAGTTAGGCAATACTTAAAGGTGTTACAAAACCAACGAGAGAATATATAAACCGCTAAAACCATGTCGTCGAAATTGTAAAAATAAAATTTCTATAGAGGATGAAAATAAGTTTTTTGCGCACTATTGGGAACCAGCCAAATATGAGTTGCGGGCGGCATTTACCAGCAGTTGAATTGAAGTTAGAAATAAAAAATGCCAACGGATTACAAACACATCTTCTACAAAAAATCGAATAACGATAAAGCCTTACCATCCCAAAATGGCCCACTGAAGGATATGAAAAATACCTATCTACTCCGAATTTATATACAAATGTTGCATTTTATCAAAGATCCTTATGGACATACAATTTGACCATTCGTGATTGTATTTCCAATCAAGTTTTGGCAAATAGAGGAGAAAATGAAATAGCCTCTTGCATATTCTCTCACTTGAAATCATTCGATTAATAAAATCGTTTTTTACAGTGACTCTTGCTGCGGTCAACATAAAATTAGTTTCGTTGCCACAATGTTTTTAGCAGTCATGCAAGAGAATATACATATGGAACAAATTGACCATACATTTTTACAAGTAGTCCACACTCATATGGAGTGTGACACGGACCATGATATAATTGAAAAGCAGAAAAAGAAAACATTTGTCGACATTCACCATCCCAGAGATTGAATGCAATTTGTCAGGTCAATTAGATCCAAAAAGGCATTTTTAGTATTTGAAATGGAGCAATATCAATTTTTAAATTTTGTGGACAAAATTCATGTGGCGAAACGTCGATGAAGATGGAAATAAGTTCAAGTGGCAGATCGTAAAATGGTTACGGTATACTCAGAAATATGGGATACTGATCTATAAATGTTCATTAGATCACGATGAACTATTCAAAACGTTAAATTTAAGACCCCGAGGGTCAGCCGCACTGAATGTTCAAAATACTAATTTATGCTACTCTGGTCCTCTTCTTATAAATTCAAAGAAAAAAAAAGGATATTATCGATTTATTACCAACGGTGGCTCCAGAATATAGAGATTTTTACTTAAATCTACCAACAGAAGATGAGGCTGATGTGCACCCTGACTTAATAGATAACGAAGAACCCGAAACCAAAATTTGAAGCGTTAGAAAGTTTTTTATATTTTTGTTGTAGGTATTGACTATGTAACTGAATTTAAATAAATTTATTATTTATATTTGTTTTTAAGAAATTAATTGAATTCCCATTTTTAATAATTTAATAAAAAAAGGTAAAAGATGTACATATTTTTATAAATAAATTGAACCAAAAAGGCACATGTTGTTTTAATTATTTGATAAAAAATAGTTTGAAAAGGGCACATGTAACTTGTGCCTTCTGTTGTGAAAATCTAAAAATTTAAAAAAGGAATTAATAGAGTTTTTCCTAACATTTTCTATTCAAATAAGTAGAATTCTAGATTTTTTTAACGTTAACGTAAACATTGGAATATTTTTAATTTAATCTCGTGGCAAACGACAAAATTATATCATCTGTCGATTTGAAAATTTAATTAAATGTTAAATTTTGCTCTGCTGTAAAATCGTAAATTTATAGTTATGCCTTTTTATATATATAGACTGTAGTGGCATAACAATTACTTAAATAAAATAGCATCGGCCGTTGCAAAAATATTTATGTCCGCGCCGCTTAGTTTTGAGACATTGCTCAGTTGCTGAATAAAAATATTTCGATACGCGAGAATATCGATTATAATCCAAGACCATAGAATAATTCTAAAATAAATTCTTGGGAAATGAAATACCTATTCGAATTTTTGGTTGAATCTTAATATAGGCGAATAAGTTTATTGAGAGATAAATCGTTTTGCAGTTAATGGAAATAGGAAATTAAATTTCCGTAAATGAATTTTCGAAAGCTATTTTTTGATCTATGAAAATTTTACTGTCAAACATTACTGTAATAAATAAAACCTAATCGGTAATTTCGTGATGAAGTTATTTTAATTATTTATGAAAAATCTAAAATGTGTTGGAAAATGAGGTTTTCTATTTACAATTTACATGCATATTAAGAATTTGATGGTTTGAACAAAGCAAACGATAAAAAAAATACATTTTTAGAGTATTCATACATATTATGTGGGTATACATTTACATATATGCATATGTATATGCGGTACAAAAATAAGTCAAGAAAGCTCTCAATTTCTCGATAAAAAAAATTCACTTGAATGGCAGGTATCAATGAATTTCTATATTTAAAATTATATTATTTTATTTATGTTAAGACGATGACGCATGAACTTCAACACATGTTGTTTCAGTATTTTTTCTCATATCATAGTCAGGACTATTCAATAAATCATTCGCTGTAGTGCCCACAATACTGTTGTCATCATCATCTTCGTCATCCTTATCATCATCGATTGAGGAAATTTGTAACGTATTTTGACGTGTATGTTTCAACATAACCATAGATTTCCGCTTAACATTATTCTGTTCCTGGTCTACCGTTATATCTTCCGTTGTGATTTGTTCAATTTTATCAAGCGCTTCGGAATCATGATCCTGCGTCGATTGCTGCTGTTGCAACAATTTACTTTTATTACTAAAACTGATATTACAATTACGAAAAGATGATGTTAAGGATGCGGCTGCTTGTTGCGATGCAGATTTTTGAGGTAAATTTATCGTTGCGGTTGTTGTTGTGGTAGTGGATGACGATGCGGACTGATTAACTAATAAATTATTAGCTGTTGTGCTGCTGCTCGTTATTGAATCTAGATTTAAATTTAATTTGCTATCATTATCATGGTCACATTTATTATTGTTAATTAATAATTGCTGATTATGTGGTGAATGTTCTACATGGTCCGTATCACATTTAATTGAATTATTTGTTTCGATATGCGCTAAGGTAAATGGCAGTTTAAGTGATAATTCACCACCCATGCCACTAAGAGTTAATTTTACTTTAATATAATATGATACATAAATAGCAAATACATTTCGTTCGTCTGGATTATTTATGCTCGCTGGATTGCGTAATGCTGATGAAGCGATTAAAGCTGTTATGGCATTTGGCTCGTTACACCGTTGTAGTGAATCCTCTAATGCTATCCAATTTTTTGTTGGTCCTGCAAATAAAGAATAATAATCTGTTTTCTATTTATTATTATTTTTCACAAACAGTTTTTTTGTTATTTTATGCGAGAAATTATTTAGCCGTCAATATTTTTATTACACATAATGTGCAAAATTGGATATTTCTCTATCAGAATGTGGTGTTGAAAAAGATTGTTGGGGAGGAATTTGAATTGGTTTAGTACATATATAAAACAAATAATATTGATTGGTTTGACATATATTATAAGCTCCGGAAAAATTGGATTTTTAATTTGTGGTTGATACATCAAATAATAAGAAGAGTTTCAGATAATACGAATATACTAACGGATGATTTTAATTTTTGAAAAAAAACAGGGAATTGAATTAAAATAAATTACACATCTGTTAATGGTTTCAACTTGTATAATATAACCCATCCTTTAAATTCTAAATACAATTCTCGAAAAAGCGATGAACAAAATTTCTGCCTATCCAAATAATGTAAATATATATACAAATATATGTATATGTACATAATATGTATATAATATGTGGGTTAACATATCGAAAAAAATTGTCCACCGTATATGAATATCTCCTATCCAGTTTTTATGAGCTGCGTAATTTTTCAACATTTTTAATGATATTTTATACAATAGCACAAGCTAATAAAATGTTCACAAATATATCCCACATTGAAAAATGTGTCTTTACACATCCAAATTGTAATTTTTTTAAATAGAATTATCGGGGGAATAATTCCACTAACGGCAACCAAAAAAATTACTTTATTGGAATTCTGCGTTTGAATTGCCAGCAAAACATAAGCATTAACAAAAAAAAAATGAAATAAGCCATTTGAATGACGGTCGTAATAAATTTATTTCAACATCATAAAATTTGATATTACCACGTATTCTTTTGAGTTAAATTCTTATTTTGCACATAATGGATTGGGCATATGGGTAATTTTATATAATATATAAGACGGGCAATAAGACGGTTTGCCTAATTGAACTTGTATTCATACTATAAATTTACCATGCATTACGTTAATTTAACAATATCAAATAATGTGTGATACGAGTACAATTAATTTAAATGAATAAATATAAAAAAAAATCTTAAACAATTAATTTTAAATAAAATATTTGTCTTACCTCTCTGCGGATGAAGAGAATATGTCGTGTGTAATGTGCTGCATGGTTTAACTGAAATATCCGACAAGCTTGCATCACTTTCAGCCACAACATTTTTAAATTTCCCATTACTAAACATACACACGTCAACGTGTTGAATTGCTGTCACCTGTAATCAAATGAAATATTTTATGATTTTTGACTTTTTATTATTTATTATTGTAAATATATAATACATATGTGTATGTAAAAATATTCACATGTATTAGTATATTTGCATCTCAATAGTCGTTTGTGTATCAATAGCGCAATGTGATACTTTACTCTTGAAAAAGGAGATTACCCAGCAACTAAGTATTTTTCGTTCGAGTTACACACACCCAGCCTGATTAAAAGTTTTACCCAATAAAACTTGTTTATCAAAATGGTCTAAGTTTACGGATGAAATTTCACGTTAATAGTTTATTGTCACAGAGATGGAGATAATTCTGTGTGAAAGGTGTATTTGGATTCACGTGGTGTTCATTTTGATTTTGATATTGTTTCAGGTAGTTTGGAACAATATAAATTTTGTAACTGGTATATTATAGTACAAGCAATATTAACAGTGGACAAATTCACAAATAAATCTCAATAAATTGTTACAGAAAATATCGACAAAAATCTCAACTTTAGCTAAAACATTTTTGAAGTATAAGTGGAGTAATATCATGCCATCTAATGGCATTTATATACGTGTTTAGCTTGACATTAGTGTTGCATATTTCATATTTTACTATTCAGTTTAAGATATATCTAACGGTTCGATATTATAAAAATAGTAATATCTAGGGCATTGAAATTTAATTTTTTCCATTCTTCTCATTTTAATGTACTTTGATTTGTAATTTAACTAAAAAATAAATACTGTGACGATTATGCCTAACGTTAAACACAGTCACATCGGTATTGTCCTTAGTCTCGTGGTTAGAGCCGCAGCTACAGAGAATGGTGTTGTAAAGATCGATGGCTCTGATCCTCACCAGGGCAATTTGTAGTTTTTATGATGGATTTCGGCCGAGGTTGATGGAGGGCCGACTGCCGCCGAGGTTTTGATGCGATGAGAGTTACTGCAAAGGCAGGAATGATCATTATTATTATTCAGTAATAGACTACCATATTGTTCGAGAAGCAAGGCGTTGACTAAAATTATGGATAGTAAATGAGCAAGGACGCGACGAAAGAGAGAATGCAATTAATGTGCAAATTGCAATAATTACGTCACAGATTTCTCTCGAATAAATAACGACGCAATATGGAAAATTCGAGAGTTGCATTGAACCCGTATATAAACGCAACCAGATTTCAGAGTAAGATCAGTTTAAATTCAACCATTCATTGATGATCAGTGAACAAGTGAGATACAGTGAAATTGTGAACTATAGTGAAATAGTAAAGGCTGAATGTGCTGAAAACAACTGGTGTTAGTTAATTTATTCTCGAATAAATTGTACTGTGCTAAAAATTAGTTCGAGTGCTTTATTGCAAAATCCCTGACGAATGCACAGACGAGCTCGAAATTGAATGTAAGGAGTCATCTCTCGTACTCATCCGTCAGCACCCAACCTTCACATCCAAACATAACAACGGGCCTGATCAACGCTTTATACAAAGAACGACTGCCAGCTGCCAGCCGCACTTTAATATCCTCACCCACACAGTTATCGTGAGTGATAAGAAAACCTAAATATTTGAACCTGCTCACTCCCTCAAACGTGTGGTGGCCACTACTAAAATCTGGTGTGCCATTGTCCCTAAAACCAGAGATCAGGTATTTCGTTTTGGACTCATTGACCTGAAGTTCAACTGAAGCTGAGAACTCTACAAGCGGATCAAGTATTTCTTTCACTACGTTGCTATTCAGTCCAATCACGCATATGTCATCTGCATATGCAAGCACCTGATTGGACTGGCGATATAAGCTGATGTTGCGCTGAGGTGTTTCAGTTTTACGATAGATGTACATGAGATTAAAGAGTACCGGTGACAGAGCATCTCCCTGCCGAACACCCGAGTTAACTGCAAAAATTGTCGATAACCTGTTCTCAACTTTAACACAGCATTGAGACTGCGTCACTGTCATCCTACATAGTCGTACTGATTTTGTTCGCATTCCTAGGTATTTCAGGGCAGATCACAAACTTTCTTGATTGATCGAGTCAGAGGCCTGCCGGAAATCCAGGAACTCCTGATGTACAGAGATGGATGTCTCATAATATTTAGATAGAATCATTCGCAGCGAAAAGACCAGATCAGTGACTGAACGATTCGGACGAAAGCCTCCTTGATAGTCACCAACCAAGCCCTCCGCTAGAGGAGTGATTCTATCCAATATAATGTATGACAGTAACTTGTATGCTGTGCAAAGGAGCGCTATACCGCGATAATTCTCACACTTCAAGCGGTCTTCCTTCTTGAAGACGGGGCATAGGGCGGCCACTTTCCATTCGGCAGGCATTAATTCGGTTCGCCATACTAATCGAATAAGGTCGAAAAGACAGTTCCACAGAGTATCGCCTCCGAATATCAAGAGCTCCGAATCAATGCAGTCCACTCCAGGTGAGCGGTTTCGTTTCAATCTCTGCATGGCCTTAGTGAATTCCTCATGGGATGGATCCTCAGTGCAAATTTCCGCAGTCTGTCTTAGAGGTGACTCAACAACAGTCTGTGACGCATGATGAACATCAAGCAGCTGAGTAAGGTGTCCACTCCATGCGTCAAGTACTGCGTCGATGTTGACACAGAGGTTTCCATCCCGGTCCCAAATGGCGGTTGACGTAGGCCTGAAAGTATATGGTGCAGTCCAATAATTCCTTTAAAGAAATTACGCGAACTGCGCTCATTGCTGAGTTGTTGTACTTTCAGAACTTCGGCCTTCCACCATTCTCGCTTCTTCCGTCTATAAATCCGCTTAGCTGCCCTTCTTGAAAGAGCAGCCTTGTTTTTCCTCGTGATTGTGAGACGTTGTTGCACTTCACTATGGGCTATATTTTGTTGCTCAACTGCAACAAGACACTCGTCATCAAACCAATCATTCTTGGGTCTGACTTTCACTATACCTAAAGTCTGTTGAGCATCACTGACAACCGAAGTTTTCAGTACCTCCCAGATAGAGTTCACGCAGTCAGACTGGTAATTAGCATCATCAATGTTGTGGCTGACAAGATTCTGATATCGTTTCTTTTGATCTTCATTTATCAGACCTTCACAGTCGAAACGTACTATACGTTTCGCTGTGTTCCCAGACTTGTACGAAAACTTCCATCGTAGCTTTGCAGTGACCAAATGATGATCGCTGCTTACGTATTTGGTTGCTGACCGATAAGTTCTCACATCCTGCACAACCCGAGCCCGTCCTTTAGAAACTAACACATGGTTAATTTGGCTGCGGGAAGTTCCACGAGGATGTGTTCGTGTCTCTAGATGTATCTGTTTTTGAAGGAAGAACGTGCATGCTACTAAGCTATAAGTCGGTCGGATTTCTGCCAGCTCTAGCATTAAAGTCCCCAATTACCATTCTAACATCGTGTTCGGGTATAGATCCCATCAGATCGTCCAAGTCATTGTAAAATGAGTCTTTATCTTGGGGCTGAAATTATCGACAGGTTTGCTAACTTCATGCTCAAGCGAAGCTTACACAATCGGTTATTGACTGCTTGGAAATCCAAAACAGCGTTCTTTCAAAATCCAGCTCCAAGATTTCCGAGCTCATCTCCACTGTAGAGCAACGTATAGCCCTGGGACACATGGTCTCCACTTTTTGGCCAGCGAGTTTCTTGAAGAGCAACGAGTTCCAGCCGATAGTCTTGCATGCAAGTGATTAGGCCCTCAAACCATCACATTTTCGATATTCGATAGACGTTTGTGTCTCTTTTTTCACGAGCAAAATTGTGCTCCATTGCGTTTTTTCAATTACGCTTTTTATATTGCGATCTCAGCCTATTAGAATAAATTTGCAAACTATCTCTTTTTCCTCTTTTCACTTGCCAGTGCCACCGAAAATAAAAGTATTGGTGATATTTTATACAATCGAGTAGGCTATGATCACAATATAAATTGCGGAATTGATTACGAAATAGAATACAATTTTGTTCATGAAAAAAGAGACGCAAATGTCTATCGACTATCGAAAATGTGATGGTAGAACACTAGAACATCCCACCACACAATGTATTACTTTTGTTTATAAATAAACTTCACATTATAAGACTGAACTAAAATTAACTAAACATAAAAGTAAAGACTGAATCAACGCGTCAGTAAGAAATTTAAGTAAGAGTGACAAATGCGGAATATGCATGTTACTGACTATCTAAACTTTAAGATCTTTCGGTTCGTTAAATATGACTTCCCACTTAACGTTTTTTAAGTGAAGGGACTGTCAAATATTGTATAAGTAATGTAATGGTGGTATGGTTGATATGTTTAAGTTTACTTATATTTTAATAATTTATTCAATATTTTATGTAAATTTTAAATATAAATATATATATATATATATATATATATATATATATATATATATATATATATATATATATATTTATATATAATTATTATTATATGTTTGTAAGTGTAAAGTGATTATGTAATTATTTTAATTTTAATTCGACCTCAAATTATTTTTAGACAAATCGCGTTACGGATTCGCTGAACGGTCCGTCAAAATTTCATATATCTGTAACATTTTTTACCCCAATCTCGGGCAACACTAAAATAAACGTGTTTATTAAAAATAAGTGTTAGCCTAAATAAATTCAGTTTAAATAAACATAATTAACTCTCAGCCCAAAAATAAATCTATCGTGATACATAAAATCTGTCACGATAGACGCTTATTTTAATGAAATTATATTATAACTGATGTCCCAGAGTATTTCTGCCAATAATCAATTTGCCAAATTCTAGAGGGTCCATTGTGCCAAATTTCGTAAATACAATATTACTCAATAGAATTTTACATTCAATTTATTTCGAGTACTCTGCCTGTAATGTTGATGAAATTCTATTAGCTGTTAAACGATAATCAGCAATTTCTGGGGAATTAGAGTTTTAGAGGGTCAAACCGTATCGATTTACGTAAATGCGATACCGCTCAATAGAACTACATGTCCGAGAAGTTACTAATTTTCTTACTTAAATATTTATTAAAAGCTTTCGTAAAAAATTCTCATTTTGGATGAGGTGTGTGAAGTTTTAGCGAAATGTTCACGAGATTATTGTACTTTCTATGTTTTAGTAACATTAGCTAGTAAAAGACGGAACTTGATTTAATTTATTAATTTTCTTTAACTATTGTCAATTGTTCTAGAAAATTAAATAAGCTTAAACAAGTTTACAAACATTTACGATAGAAACTAACAATATATGGAGATCACAAATCTGATGCAGACCCCCGATATTGTACATGAAGTAAGTTCTCCGCGAGTACACATTCTCGGTTATCATGTGTGTGTGTGTGTGTGTGTGTGTGTGTGTGTGTGTGTGTGTGTGTGTGTGTGAATCCGGAACGAATTGTGCAGCGATCTCTGAAGGGAGAGCCACGATATGGTAGGTGACGACAGGTCGGTGCAGCTGACGATGGCTCCGCGGTGTAGAGAACGAATTGGCTTCTTCAGTATGTTAATTGTCTAAGCCGTAGTATGAAGACCAAGCTCAGGATCGAAACCTGTGGAGCCATATAGTTAACACAGTATAAGGGGCCAGTAATGGCCTTTAGAAACTGTTAATAATATAAAATTCTGTGGAACTGATCTTAGAAATTTTACAAATTAGAATGTACCTATCCCATCATGAAAAAATACCCCTCATATTTTTACGGATTGTCAGTGCCTTACAACGTTACAAGATAATTTGTTTTTCTATACATATTATACCATTCAATAGCCATTTTATAGAGAATTATAAATAATATTCGTTCATACGGTGTTTTCCATTTATTTACATTGTGAAGTTAGCCTTATTTACTTATGTAGGTGCAATTCCAACGATCAGAAAACTATCATAACTGGCGTAGTGGTGGCCAACAGGGTCTCAAACTTTATCGCTATGAGAAAATAAAGAAAGCGACGTACGATATTTTTCATTGAAAAGTCAATTGTGGCATAGTGAAGGCCAACCTGGTCCCAAACTAAATCGATATGAGAAAATAGCCGTCCCTACAAAAGCTTAGACGTACGGTTTTCTTTTCAATTTTAATTTGCATATAGCGACAATTCTAAAGATCAAAAAATTATCACCACCGGCATAGCGGTGGCCAATAAGGTCCTCCTTGTAAAACCTTTGACATGCGATTTTTTCGATATTTAAATTCGCAAAAACGGACATTTACTGATGTAGCGGCAATCCCAATTATCAATAAATTTTTAGTACTGGCATAGTAATGGCCAGCAGGTTCCCAAACTCAAACTGGTACAAAATATTTTTACTTTTTTAATAAGCAAATGCTGTATATTTCGTTAAGTAGACAAATAAGTCTGGGATGGTATATAAATGTAAAAAAGCCTGGGATCAACCAACTGTAAAAATTATATATTTTTAAAAAGTTTGGATATATATATTTTACGCTTGTGTTGTTAGAGCTTATTTCGTAGGATGGAAGCCTCGAATAACTTCCAGCCAATTCCGCCTGCTGATTGTCATAAACACTCTGGGGCTACAGCTAATATAATTTCATCAACGTTCCATGGAAAGTACTCTAATTATTTCGAAGCGTAATTAAATTGATTGGTAAGTTCTATTGAATATTATCGCATTTACGTAAATCGACACGGTGGACAAGGTCGCTCCGGAACTCCGATTCCTTAAAAATAGCTTATTAATATAACTACTCTGGGGTATCAGCTAATATAATTTCATCAACATTCCAGGGAAAGTACTCGAGTTATTTTGAAATAGAATTAAATCCGATGGCAAATTTCCGTGAATGGTATAGTCCGTTTACACATAAATTTTTCACTGTAGTAGCCGCTCTTAAATTGTGTTCAAAATTAGTTATTATTCAGTTTAATTTTAATTGTATTCACTTATGTAATTTGGTATTGCCAGCTTTTCAAATCACCATATTTTGGGCCAGGCAGAACTTCCGTAAGAAAACATTTTTGTTAAGTTCCGTAAGGTTTCATTACTAACTCTCGAAGACTCGCTGCCACCAATGCTTAACTTATAAGCTAAAAACAGAACAAAAACGATTACGACGAGCAAAATATGAAAATATTATTTATGTTTTATAAATTCGTCCATAGGAATAAAAATACATAAAAATTATTCCGAAAATGCCGTATTGACTTAATCCTCTATAAAAGTGGGTGCTGTGAATGAACGCCTACAAATTAGAAATTTAATTACCATTACTATTATCAATTTTAATCATTCGATTTGCTTTGATTTGTCAGTCTGTTGGTATAAGCATTGAGGTGTTCAGTGAGATTTGTGATCTTATGCGCATTATACAGGGTGGCTGAGACCAAATGTTACTAACTTCACTCTGCTGTCATTTGTGTAGTTGTCATTTTCGCGCGTCAATTTTTTGACAGATTGAAATTTGGTTAGTTGTTTATATGTGGTTAATAAATAATTGTTCTAAATTAATATCTTAATAAAAAAATCGTAATGGAATTCAAACGTAATAGTGTAATTGAACTGTATTTGGGTGGAAATTCACAAACAGCAATAGTTCGTCATCTCCAGCATTTGAATGTGAATAAAATGTTTGTGTATCGAACCATAACTCGATACAACGAAACTGGTAGCATCGCTAAACGCAACAGAGGCGGTCCTAAAAAGACAGCAACATCAAAAGAAATGATACGAAAGGTGAAGAAACGAATCCAACGAAATCCTCGTCAAAGTGCCAATCAATTAGCCGCACGTCTACATGTTTCACGATACAGCATTCAAACCATATTGAAAAATGAACTACACTCGAAGCCCTACAAGATACAAAAAGATCAAGATCTTACGGAGGCACAAAAAAAAGTTAGGCTTGAAAGAACACGAGCATTGAAGGCCTTGGCCGAACGTGATGATATTCCAAAAATTGTCTTTTCTGATGAGAAAATTTTCACCATTCAACAGTATGTGAATAAACAAAATGATCGTGTTTGGTTAGAGCACAAGTCCAACGATAATTTGGACACAAGAGTTGCCATGCGCAAGCAATCACCAGCTTATGTTATGGTTTGGGCTGCAGTTACTGCAGATGGACGCACTCCTCTGGTTTTCATCGAACATGGAGTCAAGGTAAACCAAGATATGTACCGCCAAAAGATTCTAAACGATGCTTTGCTACCTTGGGCACGTAAACACTTTGGTACGAACCGTTGGACATTCCAACAGGACTCGGCACCGTCACACAAAGCTCGAGCGACACAGCAATTTTTACAAAATTGCGTTCCGCGGCTGATTTCATCGAAATCAGCATATTCACCAGACTTGAATCCCATGGATTTCTCCATATGGTCCATTTTGGAGAGTAAGGTGTCCACTAAAAAATACGAAAGTGTTGATGCATTGAAGTCAGCTCTTGTTCGAGAATGGAATAAAATTCCGCAAGCCCACGTTCGGTCAGCATGCAATGCTTTCTATGGAAGACTGAATCAAATAATCAGAGCCAAAGGAGGTTATATCGAGCAATAACATGTTTTTCATAAAATGTAATATGTTTTCAACAAATTCCACGAAATTTCAATAAAAAATTATCAAAATTAAAAAAATTACAGCGTTTTCATTTGGTAACATTTGGTCTCAGCCACCCAATAATGTTAAAATTGAAAGTTATTTTGCTTTTTTCATTTTGAATATTCTAAAAGTGATTTAATGCGTTGTTTTATTCATTCTATGCCATCTATTCTATCGGTTTTTTTTTATAAATTGTTTGAAGTAATGTGATTAATGTTAGTTATTCTATTTAGTTTCATTAAAATAAAAATTTTTTGACTGAATTGACCTAAATTTCAAAAAAGTGCCAGATTGTCCAAACATTTATTACCAATTAATACAATTCGCTCCTATAAATTTTAATCTAATACAAGGAATGAAGCTACACAAAACAAAATTTGTAACGTTACAAGCGATCCAACTCCATTGACCTGTGACAGAAATTCTACATGCTCGATGTAAACGGAATCCCAAACTGATGAAATCTAGAACAATTATAAAATAATTTGAACTATATAGGCTATTTTATAACTGATTCGATGTGTACATAGACTCGAAACGAGTTAAATGTAGTCGAATTAATTACATTTTGGTTAATTTGCCAGTTAGAATCGACTTTACAATTACAACGAATATTTCATTTTTTAATACAAGATTCTAATATTTTTTTATACTTAATTGCTCTGTAGTTCATAAAATATCAAATAACCAACAAGCCCTTAGTACTCTCCGATAGCTCCAGTTGAGAGGAAAAATGGTCTTTGTTTAGATAAGCGGCTTCTTAACGGACTGACTCAGAAAGAAGCATGAGTACGCTTCGCCATTAATATCACTCGTCTCGATCACACGCTATGTCTTGAGCCTTAACCTAAAGGACGCCTTTTAAAACATTTCTTTGTACCCTGATTCACGTGAGAAAACCGCCTCTACTGTGCCGGGTCAGCCGCACATTTTCAATTTAAGGTGATGCCGGTCGGTCCGTGCAACGCACCTAAAACTCTTTGCCATTTCATGCACATAAATTGCACGATTATGTTTTTACTTACTTTGATAATCTACTTGCACAGGTCGCGGCTTTTACTTTCAGCTGCCAACTTAACCATAAATATTGAAAAAATTCATTTTTGCTCAAGCAAATTAAATATTTAGTTTGTAGGTGGTGACGGCTGCCTTCGAATCGATCCCGAGAGAGCTCGAGCTATCGCTGATCCGCGTATACGCAAACAAATACGTCGATTTATTGTAATTTGTTCATGGCGATTCATTAAGAATTTTTCAATGATTTCTGCTCCGTTAACCGATGTTATAAAAAAAATAAATAAATGGAATTGGTTCGAATATACTGAACATGCCTTTGTTAGCCTGAAACATGCCTTGTCGAGCGCTTCAGTAGTATCTCATCTAAATTTTAACGAGCATTTCTACTTTCAATTGTGACCCTTGTAATAGCGGATTTGGCTATTAATTCAAGTCAATAAGCAAGGTACCGAAAAACCGATTGCATATTTCTCAAAGAAGTTGAATGATGCTCAGAGAAATTACTCTATTACCGAGCTGGAGTGCTTCGCGGCCGTTGTCATTTCGTACTATGTTAATTTGGTTAATTTATTTTCATATTCCGTTTCGAAATATATAATTTCGAACGGGACGTGTGATTTTATCGTCATATCATTCCGAAAAATGTGCATAAAACTAAAATTTTTGGTATGGATTTTATTGATACAGTAACTAAATATATTTAAAAAAAAATATCTCTTATGTACATTTTTATTGCCAATCGAATTCACAAATATCCATTAAATCATGTTCGAATCGAATCCAACATTCAAAACGGATTCATAAATATATATAAGGCCCTGATTGTATGTATCTTCAGAGTACATACATTATTAATGCAAAATTGATGGTTTTGGTTGTCGTTTTATGACATCTTTTCCAAATCCGAGTAAGTTTTATAACCATTTTATTTATATGTTTTCCAAATGTGTTGTGTTCATCTTATCATTTGAAATGTTCCTGTTGTTCATTCGACTAGCTGCTATATCTAGTCAATTAATTTTTAAAATTATTTATTTTTTGTTTCTCATTCAATTCAATAATTTTTGCAACACCGTAGTTGCCAAATATTTTAATTTTTTTCGTGTACGTTGTTTTACCTGTTTATGTTCATAAACTTTTTAAGCGGTAAAATAATCTTATTAAGTTCTGTATTGATTTTTTTTTTGAATTAAGTAAACAGAAATTTGAAACAAAACATGTTTTTGCCTTATGTTTTTGTAATTTATAATTGAAATACATACTCTTTACGAATGTTGGTTTGTTTTGTATATTTGATATTTTTAATTTTAATTTGAAAACGGGAAGAAAACGAACAAATAATATTTTAAAGGCCTTTTGTGTTGAATTTCAGAACGCCTACAACTTCTTGAAGTTGGTTTCGTTAATACGTATTTTTACCATTAGTATTTTATTCGGTTGTTTTAATGTTTGCTGGAAAAATAAGCCGTACTGAGAAAAATACGAAAAACACTATACTATAGTTTACAGTTGTTTTGATACATGGCCACCTACCGAAGATTTCCCCTTTAAATTTGGGATAGTGTATTATGTATCATCTATATTGCAATACATATTTTATAATTTTATGAAATGAAATATTGTTAACTTTACATATATATAAGAAATCATTAAAATTATTTAATAGGATTAATTACCGAATTGGCACATCTAACGAACTTTTAATAATTATTAACTTCTACATATCTTTAAACATTCCAAAAAGTTATCGTCGTATTCCGTAAATTCATTTTCGTTTATATTAGTTAAGAAACAGAAATAGCATTTAAATTATTTAAAGTTTCAATGTTTCAATTTACAAAATCCACGACCCCACTGAGTAAAATTAGCCGGTAAACAAGCCCGGTTACAATTATTCATAACACTTAGTAAACTACAAAAATTTTAATATTATATATGTAATATTCAATATAAAGGGTGGGCCATTTAAAAGTTTAAATTTAAAAATGCAATAAAACAAAAACGGTTTGAAATTTTGAAAATAAATTTTTTTGTTGTGAAGTACAATTGTTCCTGTTAGAGATGGAATATTATTTCATTCATGCCATTTGAATGAAATAATATTCCATCTCTTATTCATATGAATGCCGCGCCTGGCCTCACAGTACTCCATTCGATTTGACCAATTTTCGAGCACTTTTGCGGGTGTATGGGGTCGTATCTCGGCGATGGTATCACGAATGTTGGCCTTCAAATGCTCAATTGCCTCTGGTTAGTCGGCATAACACTTGTCTTTAACGGTGCCCCACAGAAAATAGCCCAATGGTGTTAAATCGCAGCTTCTTGCCGGCCAATTGACATCCCCATTTCGGCTAATTAAACGGCCATCAAACGTTTGACCCAATAAATTGATTGTAGCATGAGATATGTGGCAAGTTGCACCATCCTGTTGAAACCAAACATCGCTCATATCAATACCATGAAGAGCGGGCGCAAAAAAATCGGTTGTCATGGTGCGATAGGTGTCTCCATTGACCGTAATGGTTGCGCCGTCCTCATTTTCAAAGAAATATGGGCCAATGATGCCTCCGCTCCACAAGCCGCACCAAACAGTCACTCGTAATGGGTGCATTGGCTTCTGTAAGACGTGTGGGTTTTCTGAGCCCCAAGATGAAAATGAGCTTCATCCGAAAAGATGATTTTCTAGCGAAGTGAAAACGTAGGTCATGCAGCTTCAACTCTTGAACCAATTGAACTTTGTAAGGCGTCATATCGAACCGAGATCTTTTCGCTAAAATTTGACGTAAACTGGTGTGTGAAACGTTCAATTCTTGAGAACGTTGACGAGTTGATGTTGATGGATTCTCACGCACAGTCTCAGCCACAGCTTCGATATTTTCGGGTGTACCACTGTAGGAGCATGGTCACGTCTTGGCGCATTAACAATAAAACCAATTTCACGAACTTTAACAATAAACTTGCGTATACCGGGCCCTGTTGGTCCTTCTCTGCGACCAAATTTTGCACGACATTTTCGTGCAATTTCCGACCAATTGTCTTTGTTTAGGAAATAAATTTCTAATAAATCCCAACGTTGCTCAACCGTAAATCGATTTGTTTCGTTTAGTGGAGATAATATACTGAATTTTGTGACAGAATAGAATGACATAAGTATTGCCAGATTCGAAATAACCGGTGGTTCAAATTTAAACCGATAGATGGCTCATCCGTTATTATTTAATATTACTCGCACTTATTTAAATAAACTACCAATTTTTTTAATATATGTGAAATATGGATTATGTTTACATTTAATCCGTTTTAGATTTACAATCTATCAACAAACAGTATTGAATTTTGTGATACGGAAATTTATTTTGTGAAATACTATTTTAACTGTCAAAAGTATTATACAATTTAAAATAAAATTGTATATTAACATTTTAGTTCAAGCTCCTCCAAAAAAAAAAAAAAACAAATTGAAACAAATTCTTGGAACCAAATCTGCACATTGTTTTAGATGCATACATAATATGTATGCAGATTGAATGTAACGCAAAGATAATCTATTTCAGTGGTATTTAATAACAAAGAGCCATTGATTTTTCTTCTGGTAAGAAAACAATCCAAATCCTTAAAAACCTTATAAAATTGTACCATTTTGATCGTTTTATATAAAAAATATATTTGTTCGTCTTGAAACGATAAAGATATTATATCTGAAAAATATCTTGAAGCTTTTGTTCTCCTTCAAAAAATATTCAATTTTAATCTAATTAAGCCCAATTCAAACAATCGTTTTAATCTGCAACACTTAAATTGAAATTTTCTATCAAGGAAATTGAGTTTTAATTAAATTTTCTTTAAAGATTAAAAATTCTAAGAAAATTTACCTTAAAGAATGGCTATAACATCAATGTCGAATAAAGAAATTGAAAACAGTAAAGAACAAGAAAAATATAAAAGAATAACATCTTAATTGGAGATACTATTCCAATTTCAACTGTAGAAACCCTAAAACAAGTGATGCCACACATCTACTGAAAATTAATTATCTGTGTTTTTTGAAAAATAACCTGATATTTCAATTACACACATCTAGATTTTAGATTATGCTGAAAGTTCAGTTTGGAGAGTGTTAGTGGTAGAAACTTAAAGAAACAAGTATTAAATAGTTTGTGCACTTTAATTAATATTTTATTTTTAAAATAAAATTATACAAAAAAGTTGAAGAAACACATACATATATGAAAATCAAATTTAATTTAATAAAAATTAAGTACATGAGTTTATCCAAAATCGTCCGTCTATAGTTATAAGCCTGCATGAGTCAATATAGGTATATAACAAATATCGTTGCCAATCACAATAGTAAAATATAATGTTTTGTATAAACGAAACACATCCAGATGGAGTTTATTAAGAAATCCTTTGTTTTTTATTTTTTTATGTTTAATCTGTTTCATATATTTTGAAAATAAATTTGTGTTTTAAAAATTTAAATTAAATAGATATTAGATATATGTACATCATCTACAAAACCGTCCTCAAAAATCAATGATGGAGCAGATAAAACAGAAATTTTGAGTTCATCTAATACAGCCCAGCCGCAAATGGATACCAGGCAACCTCCTCTAAAGACCAGGCGACTTCCAGTTGTAAGTAGGCTTACCTGCGTACACGGATCTGTGCACAGGTGGATCTTAATTTTTCCAACACTCGTGGAAAGAAAATGTTCAAAATAAATAAAATCAAAAAAAACGACACCGGCGCTCTTCAAAGGCCGGAAACATCGAGGGAAAACTAGAACCGGAAAGGTAGGGCCTTCTACAACAGAAAAGGTGGAACACTCACGCAAGCCAGACTTCGCACTGCTGACATAGGATGGGGAAACGTCCTGGAGGTCACAGTTGAGTAATTTGAGTACATGGCATGGGTTAGGAAAACTATCGGTTGCTCAGAAAAGAACCACGTGTCAAAGACACAGTGGTCCCAATGATGGGCTGGAAGCGGTAGACAGCAAACGGGTCGAAACACGATCGCATGAAGGAAGTTGTTCGCAAGATACACAAACTTACACTGTTTATTGATATTGCGAAGGAGCATGTGTTACTGCTATAGCCGTGATTGATAAAAGTCAAGAAGGTGGGTGCAACACATTGGAAAAAACAAGTTAATGAACAATGAACTAAACTCCTAAGAGAAAATCCAGGACCCACTTCATAAGCAGGATGCTTATGAATTAAGACGCTGAGGTAAGAAAAGTCTGGCAGTGCGCGTTGCTTGCATTTGTAAGCAGGGAAGAGATTCACAGCAGGTCAAGAGCACACGTTTGGCTATAGTCAAAAGGTATACCAACTGAATTGGCTAGCCCAGGCGGGGTCCTTAATATTATAAGGGTCATTTATCCCGATCTTTCCACCGGCTATTAGAATAATGTAAGACAAGAGGAAGCCAAATGCTCTAGATTATCCACCATGCTAATCAACAAAAAATCCATAGCCTCTTGCTAAAACAAAGGGAGTCTTCGGGTCCGGGTCGATTACTTTCAGAATTTATAAAAAATACGAGGTTGAGGCGCACACAGCAGAACCTGTGAATGACGGCAACCTGTCCGTATTAGGTACAGCTGTGCAGAGAGAGAAGGAACTCCAACCAGGAGCCTTCCGATGTGGCTGTACTGATGGAAGAACTGGACAGTTCTCCTTAAGTCCGACGAGGATTTCCTGTCGTACTCGTGGCATGAGGGAGCTACCAACATCTCAAAAAAACGTACCATGGGAAGCAACATTGGTGGTGGCGGCGAATCCACGAAGTAAATATTATTAGCCTGCGGTAGTGGGGAATACAAAATGGTAAGTAGGGTTAACGTAATAATAAGTATTTTTCAAATTAACTTGTACCGTACATTTAAAGACTACATGGGTATCTTTACTTCTCAGGCTGACTGAATCAAGAGAGGATGTATTTATATTACAAGAACCTTAGATTAACAGTATCAGGATCTTTAGCCTCAGAATGGAGTGAATACAATCATATATCTGGAATAATCAGATCCTGCATTCTTGGAAAAAATATTTTAAAGAATTCCCTACTTCCCTCATACATGGTGACAAAACTGAGATTAGCTGGGAGGTGGACCAGGATAATAATGTTCCACTGGATAACCTGGGGGAACTGAACCTCGAAGGAGAAAAAAGGAAGATCAGTGTGATACTCGGTTGTGGTGCAAATGTGCTTCACACAATCTGGGGAAGTACACACAAACCAACCTTTTAGTTTAAAATATTGGGCTAGCATCGACATTTATTAATAGGCAGGAGGTTTTAGACGTCACCTTTCCTTCAGACAATATTTTTCATGTGGTCAGTCATCAATATGTAATGGATATGAATCGCAGAAGTATAAACTGGGAGAAATATAGGGTGCTGAAGGATTCCAACGAGTCTGAAACTGCTTTTCGAAACCTACTAAAATTGTATTAAAATCAGTATGTTCACGTCATTCCTAAAAGAAAATTGTATGTTGACACCATCATTTTGTCTCCTAGCTAGAGTCTGCTTAGTGTTTTCGGGAAACTTTTCAAAAACTTCATATGAAAGTCCCTCATATGAAAATCTCATAGAAAAGTCGACGTGGCCATTGGGATCTTTCAGGCATTCCATCATTTGGTCATCACTAATCGGTATTACATTATATAATACATGCTCCAATCATAAATATGACCTGAATGAAACCGATCGAGATTGATTTGTCAAGTTTTTTGTTTAAGGTTTCAAAATATAAAATTACTTAAATACTCATTATTTCGCAAATAAATTACTTAGTAATTACTTCAATCGAACGCACCGCACCTCCTATGTTTGCTTGATTCATATAATTTAACAATTAATTTCCGATAGTAATGAAATCCGGATGATAAATTATTTATATTTAATTTTCCAGTGCTTTCATAGCTGATGTTTTATTAAGAGAAATGAGAATGATTTAAAAAGGATTAAGGATTATACATATAATAGCAGAATGTGTGTAGGTGTACATGTATAGTTTTGTAGTCGAAACTATTTATTTTAGTTTGTATTCGTATTCTGTAGCATAAATGGTCAATACTTTTATTTTAAATTATTAGAGCGCAAATTTTAAAGCCTCTATTTTTTGTACATACATATAGAACGTGATTTAAAGTTTTGTTTCTGTCTAATACATATAATATGCAGATCCAACATTATAACTATTGCATTTGGTATAAGGATACTAGAAGAATAAACAACACGATGAAACAAACACAAATATCAATCTTGCCTATCTTAATACCACCATCAATTAGTGCTAAGAACACAACGAGAAGTCAATGCAAAAAATGAATCAGAATAAATCCAATTTGAACCAGATTGATAATCATATTTCAATCATATTTGAAACATTTCAATGAAACACTCCAGCTCAATCGTCAATGCAATGAACTCATCAACGTAGAAGAAAGATGGGAACAGATCAAAATTATATACATATATCATGACTCCCTAGGAAAATAATCTGAACTCGTCGGAGCTGATGCAAGGAATGATATAATCGCAGAACTCGTCATAGATGAGACAAGGAATGATTGCCGAAAATTCACGAAATATACTTACACTGAAAAAGGTGGAGCAAATAGGAACATTTACTCAAAACCGTCTATGTAGATACAAGTTTGCAACAAATAAACAATGTTAATTTAATAAGAAACATTTATATTAGTATTGGTTACCATTTCTATGACTTTCTATTATATACGACGTTTTTTGAGGTATATAACTATATGTAAAACATGGTGCGCTTATGCGAGTTAGGATAGATACTCAAGGTTTGCACCATGGGCCCATTGTGGCATTGAGTGCGGAACCTCTGTAGGTTCCAGCCGTTTTAATAAAAAAAAAAAAAATACATATAAAACACATAATTGAATGCACAAAATCATTGGCTAGTATTGAATTATTCCAGCTTGTGTCTATAGATGGTTTTGGCACACTGCATCAATGAATAAGAAAGATCATAGAAAAATGCACCAACAGTTCACCAATAAAGACCTAACAACAGAAGTAAAGAATATTTTGAACATCAATGCGGTGCTCAAGATAATCAACTCTCAAATGGTACTAATAACGATACATTCAACACCCATCCAGCAACGGAAGTAGTTAGAAGTGACATAGGAAAATTTAAGAACAACAAAGCTATGCTGGCACCGAGAGGTGGATTGGTTATATATTGAGGAAAACATCAATGTATATTGAGGAAAACATGGTAAAAATAATATATTAAGACTTCTTTGATATTCCTACAATCACAGCTAAAAAATATTTCAATCATATGATGACCAAACATCAATGCTGAAATAACAACTGAAGTTGTACAAGAAAGTAAAAGCCACACCAAATAAAGTGATGTATAAGATAAAAGTCAATATTATTCAGAAAGCTCTTGGTTACGATTTTATTACTGCAGACATTTTAAAGGAAGTACCGAGGAAAGCTTTAGTCAAGCTCTCCAAGCATATAAATGCAGCCTTTACAATCAAATGTAAACCCAAGTTATGGTTCCAACATTTAACAGTATAGTTAAGTTTGATAGTGAAGAATAATTATACTTTATTCTTATCCATAATAAGTTAAATTTTATGGATTGATCAATAATATTAGGGCCATCTAAATATATAAGCTGAGCCCAAAGGTGACAAATTGAGCATTATCTAAAGGAACTAAAATTGACGAATTTTAGATATTGAGATAATATAACCAAATAATGTTATTGTTAAAAAAAAAATAGAATTAAGAGAGCGATCAGAAAAAAGTTATAGGTAAGAAAGAGACATAAAGATTAAAATAGCTCCAGCATTGTCACTCTAAACTAAACCGATTTGTTTATGTGTATATTTTCGATTTGACCAAAACCAACACAAATGTACTACAAGCCTGATTCACACAGTGAGAACACAGATACCCCCTTACATTTAATAGCTTATACTTGAAAGTACATTTGTGTTGGTTTTGATTTGACGCATAATTTTGTGTTAGTTAAAATGGTAGAAAAATCGACATTTTCATTTTTTAATGTACATCAACATTTGTTGCTATTTTTTCACACGAAAGAACACGAAAAGTAGGTTAAAAGATTATGTAAGATTTAAGGTTCTGACTTAGAATATATTCCATAAAGTGAGTATCGAAATGATAAATTTAACTTTTCATTCATGAAAATTAATGCGAAATTGTTCATTTTTACATTGATTCTTATTGGCAGGGATCGTAGAATGGAAACTGGTCGCGGGACCAAGTCGTTCTCTACACCGTGTAGCAATCATCGCCGGCAACGACCTCTGCGTCTACCATATGGTGGCTCTTCTTTCAGAGATCGCTGCACAATTCGTTCCGGATCAGCACGCTGAAAGTGGCCGAGACAGATCAGGTATTTCGTTTTGGACTCATTGATCTGAAGTCCAATTGAAGCTGAAAATTCTACAAGCGGATCAAGTATTTCTTTCACTCCGTTGATATTCAGTCCAATCACGGATATGTCATCTGCATATACAAGCACCTGATTGGACTGGTGATATATGAAGTTGCGCTGAGGTGTTTCAGTTTTACGAAAGATGTACTCCAACATGAGGTTAAAGAGTATCGGGGACAGAGCATCTCATCTGCGTCACTGTCATCCTACACAGTCGTACCAATTTTGTTGGCATTCTTAGGTATTCAAGGGCAGACCACAAACTCTCTCGGTTGATCAAGTCATAGGCCTGCCGGAAATCCAGGAACACCTGATGTACGGAGATGGATGTCTCATAATATTTAGGTAGAATCACTTGCAGTAAAAAAACCTCATCTGTGACTGAACGATTCGGACGAAATCCTCCTTGATAGTCACCAACCAGGCCCTCCGCTAGAAGAGTGATTCTATCCAATACAATGTATGACAGTAACTTGTATGCTGTGCAAAGGAGAGCTATACCGCGATAATTCTCACACTTCAAGCGGCCTCCCTTCTTGAAGGTGGGGCAGATCGGGCCACTTTCCATTCGGCAGGCATTAATTCGGTTCGCCATACTAATCGAATAAGGTCGAAAAGACAGTTCCACAGAGTATCCCCTCCGAATATCAAGAGCTCCGAATCAATGCAGTCCACTCCAGGTGAGCGGTTTCGTTTCAATCTCTGCATGGCTTTAGTGAATTGCTCATGGGATGGCTCCTCAGTGCAAATCTCCGCAGTCTGTATTAGAGGTGGCTCAAATACAGTTTGTGACGCATGATGAACATCAAGCAGGTCAATAAAATGTTCACTTCATGCGTCAAGTACTGCGTCGATGTTGACACAGAAGTTCCCATTCCGGTCCCGAATGGCGGTTGACGTAGGCCTGAAAGCATGGTGCAATCCAGTAATTCCTTTAAAGAAATTACGCCAACTGCGCTTATTGCTGAGTTGTTGTACTTTCAGAACCTCGGCCTTCCATCTTCCGTCCACAAATCCGCTTAGCTGCCCTTCTTGCAAGAGCAGCCTTGTTTTTTCTCGCGATTGTGAGACGTTGTTGCACTTCAATATGGGCTATATTTTGTTGCTCAACCGCAAGACGACACTCGTCATCAAACCAATCATTCTTGTGTCTGACTTTCACTATACCTAAAGTTTGTTGAGCAGCACAGACAACCGAAGTTTTCAGTACCTCCCAGACAGAGTTCACGCAGTCAGACTAGTAATTAGCTTCATCAATGTTGTCGCTGACAAGATCCTGATATCGTGTCGGGAGTACGGACCTATATTTTCACACAAGTCGGTCTGATTTCTGCCAGCTCTAGCATTAAAGTCCCCAATTACCATTCTAACATCGAGTTCGGGTATAGATCCCATCAGATCGTCCAAGCCATTGTAAAATGAGTCTTTATCATGGGGCTGGCTGACTTCTGTGGGCGCATGTACACAAATTATCGACAGGTTGGCCAACTACATGCGCAAGTGAAGCTTACACAATCGGTTATTGACTGCTTGGAGATCCAAAACAGTGTTCTTTACCTGCGGCCCAAGAAGAAATTCAGCTCCAAGATTTCCGAAGTCATCTCCACTGTAGAACAACGTGAAGCCGTGGGACACATGGTCTTCACTTTTAGGCCAGCGAGTTTCTTGAAGAGCAACGAGTTCCAGCCGATACTCCTTCATTCACGTGATTAGGTCCTCCAACGCTCCTTGTTTTCTAAGTGATTGCACGTTCCACATGCCGATCCTAAAGTTCTTATCCGGGTACTTGAGCGGGAGTCCGGTGTTTTTTTGGCAGTATCCATTTTTCTTTTCGTTGACTTTATAAACAGTTGATTTTATTTACGGATGCAGTTGATTTTATTTACGGATGCGGGTCGTCAGCCCAGCGATCCAACCGTTTAGTCGCCTCCTACGACAAGCAAAGGATACTATGTGGTGGTATTCTTAGGAAACATGTTCGTGCAATTTAGATTTACGAGACATGTGAGTGCCCCGACCACAGGGATCCACACCACAGGATTGTACCTACAATATTTAAAAAACTTTCACTCCCGATTTTTATTCGTCCAGTATATCGATTATATTCGATTTAAACATCCAATATTAACGTTTGCTGCCCACTCTAGCCTAAGACTCACGGGCTACTACTGCATGCATCAGCACAGAAGCACAGATTATATTAATAATACCATTTACAATAAATTCTGTTCTATCCAGTTGGCCATATTTTAAAATTTTATCCAAAAGCCAGTTTTGAATATTTTTTTTTCATCCATGTCGAATTTCATCATAATCGATTAAGCAATAGCCTAGTTTCACATTATTGTACTTTATCTCGGTTTGAAATATATCTTGCTTCGTATCTGACCCTATTTTTCACATTTTATTTTGTACAAATACATATTAGAATTCTTTTGTGGTAGGTATGCAGAAATCTTCCAAATAATACCTAATGGAACAATATGGCGCGCATTAATATAAAATTCAATTCTAAGAAACATAAGTATTTTACTTTAATTTTTAATTTTTTATACTTTATAAAACTTTACAAAACTTATTATATATATATATATTATTATATTTGGTTTTGAAATATAATAATATTCAATGCCATTTATATTTATCTATAGGTATAAAACTTATATTGAAGAAGAGCGACTATATATAACCGCCACACCTTTTCATTAGGAGACTAAATAAAATATTGAAGTCAGAAAAAATTAGTCCACATAGACATAACTACAAAAACAAAAATATTGTCTATTTATGTATAAATACAATTCACATCCTCTACCCATGCTCCTTAGTGCTTGGCAAACGAATTGTTTTGTTTTAAAGCGAATGTATAACTTTAACTCACCCGTATCCTTCGTACAGTTTTACGACTGTCATTTTTAATATCCACTGTAACATCAACATTTTCACCATGGGCGTATACAGATTTATCTAATGACGCTCTTAAACATACTTTTCCTTCTTGTAATAAAAATGGTTTATCTACAGATCCTTGTGGTCCCCTTGTTGATTCAAACTAGTGTTAATATAGTAATAAAAAGCAAAAAAATTAATGCATAAATTATCAAAAGTAATTACTAAAATATTTAAAATTTATTCTCTGTTAAACTTTTAAAAGAACGCAATACATTTGAATTAAAAAATATGCTAATCTTTCAATTTTTAGGGTATATTTTTCTTCAATTCAGGTGGAATAATTTTAGTTTTTGGCGCCCATTGGTAGTACTGTGTCTATTTGCATTTTATACTATACAATACTCGTATATAACAATAATGGAAATTGACAAAAATAAATGTTGAATAAATAATATTGTTTAAATTAAAATATTCAAATATTTATTGATTTAATTTAATTTGTTTTTTCATTCAATAGAAATGGTAGAGTGCTGAATATACACGAAGCAAGGGCTATACAATATATTAATTTTATGCAATAAAAAGATAACAATTTTTGGTCTACACTCATGTATACATTTGTAACGAATTTATACAAAATTGTTGTTCAGGGAAATATATGGTGCGAAATTTCAGCAGGTGTGATAATTAAAATATTGTACAATGTACAACTGTGACGGAGGATAAACTACTTCAATAAATTATTCCAGCCATTTCGGTTCTTTGAAAAATATAGGTTCTGCCACCAAATGTAAATTTTCATAAAGTGATAAAGACTGTGAAAGTTTACATTTGGCATATTTACACTTAAGGGCTACTATTTATATAACATACTTTTATACTTACATCATTTGTAATGCCTTCATAAAAATCATTTGAACTTTTTTCTATTTCACTTTTACTGCGGCACAATTTTCCAGTAAAACGAAATGCTTTTGGTGATAACTTTAATTTAGAGAATGAATCATATCGATCATTTTTACACGATCGTACGGATTGTAGTGGATTTGGTGATGATGCACTAGTCGATGATGTTGGCGGCGATGTTGATGAATCAGATTGATTATTTATAATTGTTGTAAAATTTTCTGGTGCTTTATTTAATTGTAAATTGTTTATATTGGTTTTGTGTATTAAACGGACACCCATCCGGACTGTAGATCGTCTATGCAATTTTTCATCGGATCGATCGGCAACAAAACATCTAATATCATAACTTGTTCCTATTGGCGCACCATAATATCGTTTGGCTGGTACTAGTTGTACGCTGGGTGGAGCTTGTGGCGTTACTTCCATTGTAAATGGAAATGTACCTTCACCCAAACGTTTAATTAATGCATCCTAAAATGGTAAATTAAAAATTTAATTAGAAATCAATTTGATGAATATATATTAATTAAACATTGTGTTTATAGATTTAGCACAATAGCAAATAGCACAGTGGTCAAACGCTGTGGCGTTTGGATCGGGAGGTACCGGGTTCTCGAATCCCAATAGAGGAAGGATGCAAAATTGATTATTCATCCATGATTTCGATCAGGATAATTAAGAAAACATCTATGTTGGAGTGGAGAATTCATAGGCCGAACCATCGTTCACGTCAACAGGGCTGACATGGAGCTATACAATGTATGATCAATTAAAAACTCGGACCTGTAGCCGTTAAAATCTCTTAACTTCAAGTCTAGTAAATAGACTTTATCTCAATTAAATAATAATAATAATAATAATAAACAGTATTAAAGGCCATTACTGGCCCCTTACTGAGTCAACAACCCGGCTCCAACGGTTTCGATCCTGAGCATGGTCTTCATACTGTCTAAGACAATCTGAAGAGGCCAAGTCGTTCTCTACATCGTGGAGCCATCGTCGCCGGCAGCGACCTCTGCGCCTACCATATGGTGGCTCTCCTTTCAGAGATCGCTGCACAATTCGTTCCGGATCAGCACGCAGAACGTGACCGAGCCAGCGTACTCGCTGAGATCTTATTTCATGTACAATATCGGGGATCTTCATCAGATCTCTGATCTCGATATTGTACAGAGCTCGGTAGGTACCATCTATTTCGCGTTTTGGGCCGTAGATCACACGCATGACTCTTCTCTCAAATGTTAGGAGCCATCTCTCGTATTCATCCGTCAGCGCCCAACTTTCACATCCAAACATCACAACGGGCCTGATCAACGCTTTGTAAAGCTTCAGCCTCACGGCACTTGATAAGTGTTTAGATTTTAGCAGTGGCCTTAGAGGATACAGAGAACGACTGCCAGCTGCCAGCCGCACTTTAATATCCTCACCCACACTATTATCGTGAGTGATAAGAGAACCCAAATATTTGAACCTCCTCACTCCACACTCAATTAAATAAAATAAAGTTTATTTTATCAGTACTACAAAGTTCAAAATTATGACCGGTACGCTAAAATAACCCTCCCGAAATAGATCAAAACGACTTTTCTGAAAATTGAGTTTTACTTTCCAGGGAAAAAGAACATAGTATTACAGATTTATTTTTATTTCGTGGATTTCGAGCAGATTCATGGAATTCAAGGTGAAAGTAATATTTTTTGTAAATATGGAAGTTGTTATTTGTACTTTTAGGGGCATTTATTCTATACGAAAATAAAAAATTAATCTTCCTAAATGTCCATATATAACAGAGTTATACATATAGCTATATAGTTAAAAATAAAACATGGTTTAACAATAAAAAAACATCTGTATTTGTTTTATTGTAAAGAAAGTTTTCGAAATGTTCGCCGTTTTGATCTAAACAAATGTATAGTACACTACATATTTGTGCCATTTTGAGATAGTGAGGTAGATGCGGTTCTAATTACGATACATTCTTGCATACATATGTATTTACATATTTTCTTCGATTTTCATACAATTTGATAATAATATTAGTGTTGGCTGTTCGTTTAGTTAGGCAGTTTAATTAACATTAATGTAATAATACGAAGCGTAAATGATTTCACTCTTTAATACTGATTAAAAAGTTTTAATTTTAAGAAATGTCCAGTAGTCTAGAAAAACAAAAACAAAGTGCGATATCTTTAGAAGCCAAACTTTTAATATTGGACTGCAAGGAGGAGCGTTTTACTTAGGAGAATGAACTATACGAGATATAAAAAAGGATGAAAGTGCAATAAAAAAAATCGTTGAGTTCTAGTACATGACTAATGCTAAAGTTTCTGCATATTATAAATAAAAGAAGCTTAATTTAAATAGAAGAATTAACACAAAAAAGAATATTCGAAGACGGCAATTTAATTAAACAAAGAAACCTTCCCTTTCTCGGTTTTATCAACGGTTGAAAGAGTCGGAGTCTGTTTTGTCGACAGTGTGCGATGGTAAATCAACATTTTCTGCCAGTACAAGATGGATGATAAGTTTCTTGGAAAGGCACGCACTCCTCACCACAATTTAAAGATAAAAAAAATTGTTCTGCTGATGAAAAATCTGCCTAAGCATGTGATAAGTTACCTGATAAGTTACGTCAAATTATAAGAGATGGAGGATATTGCCCTGATCAAGTTTTTAATGCGGACGAAACAGGCTTATTTTGGAAGAAAATACCCAGCCGCACATATATCGCGAAGTCCGAGAAAACATTAAATGGCTTTAAGGCAGCCAAAAACATTTGGTAATATTTTTATTTTGCAGCAATGGGGGACAGAATTTTAATGTCTCGATTGTATTTAAAGGCAAGGATCTAAAAATTTGCCTGTTCTTTGGATGGCTAATAAAAAGGCTTTGGTAACAACTTGGGTTTTACGGATTGGTTCAATAAATGCTTCGTATACCAGAAGTTGAAAAATACTTAAAGGCTAAGACACTCTAATTTAAAGTTTTATTAACTATCGATAATGCTTACAGGCCATCCGCATTTAACACATCCAAATATTGAATTAACTTTTTCACCACCCAACACTTCAGCCGTTAGATCAAAGAATTACTATATATCAACGTACAAGCAATATTATGGAAAGTTATCGGATGTAATTACTTCGATTTGCGAGCAACTGATGTTGAGGAAATGCTTGAAGATGAGGCAAAGATGATATTACAAAAATAATATCAGATCCGGTAGGATCATCAATAATGTTTTACTTCAATAATATTTTACAGCTAGATGTAGAGCAACTCATTAATTATGAACAAATAATATTCCAACTGAAATTAGTTGTTGTCGATAGTTTTCCCCTGATGTATCTCAGGTATTTGACAAAATAAACCACCAAGGACCAGAATACAAAAAGTACCAACATCTATCAAAAACAGTTTTATCAGATCAAAAGAAAAAAAATTAAACAACTATCAAACCAAAATAAATATTTAGTCTCATTAGCTTAATTGTTAACACAGAAGAACAACATTGAAATTACAAGCGGTTTTCTACATTAAGTATATATGTATATTAACATTATATAAAATCAAAAATTATCATTCATGATAATTTTTTGATTTTCCTTTTGTTATCTCATGAATAATATATATTTTTCATTTTGGATTCAACGTGCTTTTCCAATCTAAACTAAATAGGAATATGTATATGAATACGAGTATGTATTACACACAGAAAAAAAACTCTGTAATACCTTGATTTTACATTTGGTTTGTAAAATTAAAAATTGTTAAATCGTGATACAAACTTATTTAACAATTTAGAAAATACACATAAACACATATAATAGCACAGCTTTACATTGTTGCATATAAATGTATGTAGGGTAGAAATATTATGATTATGTAATATAATCATTTTTGAAATAATGTATAACCAATTTTATGGGAACCATAAAATAAATCATTTTTAATGATATATTTCAAAATGGAATGTGTATATCAAAACACCGTTGAGTTATGGAACGATATTCAAATCTACATATGTATTACAAAACGTCATAAATTACAACAGCGTGGGTAACTAACAGTATACATGTTACAAAACTATGTAATTTTGAAAGATATTGTAGTTATACCATTGAGCAGTCAGAGTACTATAGTAGTCGATCATATGATAAAAAATGAGGTACAATCCACAAAAACATATTTTTCTACTGGTTGTAAAAAAAATTATGAATGAAGCAGCGTACATAACATCGGGAGAATTTACCATAGTACATTTTTCCGCTTTTTTCCAATCTTTCGATCAATCAAATCGCTTAAAATGATATAAGCCCCTCACTCAGCCCCTACTTGTGCCATACTCGAGTTAAAAAAATTTTATTTTTGAGAAAAATGCATCGCAGGGTTACCAACGAAACGATATTTTTTTTCTAAATTATGACTGTAATACGCAGTGTACTATAGACGAACTGAATATTATAGTTTGCTCTTTTTCAATTTTGACGTTTAATTTTATTTTATTTTTCGATTCCCTGTCACCGATAATTTTTGTGTACATATATTGTTTTAATTATATTTCGTGTAACTATTTAAGTTTATTAAAAAATTATGTAATATAATAAAATTAGATTTTTATATAATATAATTATTACATATTATCAATTAAAATAAATGATTTTCAATAGGTTTTGTGAATTTGTGAATATCCAAAATAAACCGCAGTATAAAGATAATAATTCGTCATAGAGATGAGAATCGTTTTGTTCGACGGTATACCGATCTAATCTTAATTATTATATTGATTGTGGTTAGTAAAAAGTGCAATACAGTTCCAAAATGTCTCCGTTTAATTTGGAATTATATTTTGTTGTTAAGTAGTAAATCAGTCCCAATATGGCCATATCCATATTTTGCTCCATTTCGTTGAATTTATTTGTTATTTAAATTCACCGCTAGAACTAATATATTAAAAAATCTAAAATAAGACATGCTATCTTAAAACGCAAAATAATAAACAATTTGGTATTGACACAGCCAATCTCAAATTGATACACAAGTATTTTTACTTTCGATTATTTTCTCAAAATTCGTACTATACTAAACTTAGTTTCGAATTTAACTACGTTTAAGTTTCGAATTAAGCTAAGAAAGCGTATGAGTCTTGTCGCGATAAGTCGAAACTGGACGAAAGTCAATATACGATAAATTTTGCGCATGTGTTTGTTTTACATCTTAAAATAAAAATTGGCGGGAGTAATAATGCTCATGTGTGCGAAAATATATTAAATTTGAATTTTGGCGGGTCATATAAATTAAAAACCGTTTAATTTCAGTATTATATATATTATATAAAAATATATACATATTTTATTTAATTTCATAATTTCAATTGCACAATTATATACACTGCAGGGTAAAATCGGTATGGTGCTGTTGAAGGACCAGGTTGTGAATTCTCTGCCAATCAAGTATATTGAAGACGCTTTCGTTTGACGGCCAATTTAATTTTTCGTTGATAAGTTCTTTAGGACATTTTTGCAAAAAAAATAAATAAAATATACAAAATGGCGTCGGCGGTGCGCGGTCTTATAAGCATAACCAAAACGCAATATTAGAAAAAATTAATTTAGGTAATACACAAAACTATGATTTTAGGTAATACACAAAATCAGAATGAAATTCACTGGATATACATACATATATACGTATATATTTGGTCGGTTAGTATATGCTCACAATTAATTAAATCACACGCCGACGAAAATTTAGAATAACAAACCAATAAATCGTACACACACAAAATAACTAACTGGAAATGGAATGTCAAATTTGCTGTGTATTTATATATTTTTTATACTAAACATATGTATATGTATGATTGAATTCTATTCAAAAAAACAAAATTAACTTTCGACTATTTCGCCAAAAATCGAAGGAAAATACGATAGCTCAGTTTGTAGTTTCGTTTTGTTATACTTGGGTAATGTAAAATTGAGCCAGTTTAACAAAATGGACTAAATTTTGAGCGAAAACATCAGCGTCTAACTTCAACTCAATACTATGGTAAATTCTCCCGATGTTATGTACGCTGCTTGAAACAAATTTAAACGAAAATTGCGCTTGAAGTCGCCAAGTGACTATATGCGTTACTTGGCGACTTCAAGTCGCCGGATTCACAATTTGGTATTATGGTTCACGCCGTGAGCGCGAATTGAGTGAGGGAAATGTCAAACATCTTCATCTAGAATTTATTGGTGATTTGAGGCGATAATATTTTTATCAGCACATATATAAAATCATCAATCCAAATAAAAAAGACATGTTTTTCTACAAACCAAAAATATAAATTTTAAGCGTTTTAAGTATTAATCGTCAAGCTGCTCTCATACGAATGAGCCAAAGTGTTTTTCATACTGAACTCATGACAAATACCACATAATAAAGAAAAATTATTGTAATTTATAAAAGTCTCCATACATGCACCATATATAAAGATATAATATGTATGTATATCCAGTGTATTTAGACTTTGGTCGGTATATCGTCGGTCCAGGACTAGAGTACGCTAAACGTTAAAACACTAATTTTTAGAAACACGAAAATTAAACTTTGAATGCTATTTGATAAGCTATAGCTAAGCAATTAAGAGGAACAATTTTTCACGCTTTATCATTTATTTTACATTATTTATTTTGTGTTTTTTGTATAAAACACATTTTTTTTTTAAATTTGTGATTTGAATTTGTTTTGTATTTATTTTATTACTATTACCAAATATATTTGCTATTACTAGTTTCAAGCTTTAATCAGCTCACAACAGATGCTGTTTAAATCTAACTTAAAATTTAAAAAGCGATTTTGAACTAATTGCTGTCAAAAAATTCAAACTAAATAATATATTTAGTGTTAAATACGATATAGAGTAATTTAATCGCTAAAATGTGTTGAAAATGGTAGATAGCGGAAAACAAAATGTAATTTTCCAATTTTGCATAACTTACATACTGTATTCCGAATATTAATACATAAATGAAAAATTTGTATGATTTGACATAAGTTTATTACTTTCATTATGTCCATGGCAACCGTATAGTAAATAAACTACAGTATTAGAAAAGCATACCTGATAAACTGAGTTATTGAAATCAGTACACAGTGAATACACACACATTTAAAATAAAATTATTTTCCGGTTGATTTTGAGACTAGCCTCATGAAACAATCAAAGCTAATTTTCTTAATGACAATTTTTTTTTACATATAAAACGGTTTTTCTATAATATATACGGTGAAGAGTGAATTAATAATCCAACTCCATCCGAGGTTTTCAGTGCCTTACAGATAGAATTAGATTCTCCAATGCGATTGCTGACAAGATCTTGACATGGTTGTTTAGTACCTTGATGATAATGGAAACAGAATGAGGTATATTTTGTGATCACACATGATCAGAAAGTAGAATCCATCTTTAAACGTGGACCTATACGTGTTTACATAATCAATACAATTTAAAAACTATTGTCAAATTTGTAAATTGTAGATAAATGAAAGTAAAATTTTAAATTTACAATGAACAATGTTTGTAAAATATTATTTTATCATCCAAATGGTTTGAATAATTTTCCAAATATGGCAAAGTGAATCAAACAACAAAAATGCCTTTAAAATATTTGGCCTTACTATAATTCACTAATATTCATTCTACATTTTCTTAAATAAATTTAGAATGAAAACGGTAGTGGGAAACTAGAAAGTAACACGTCATCTGTATTGTTTTAAACTGCAGAAATAAATCAGCTAAATCAGATTTAAATTTTTCCAAATTTTCAATAGACAGAAAACGCGCAAAAATGATTAACAATAAAACAATTTGAGGACGAAATCTAATCACTTCAATACGACGGTTTAGAACATCTGGCCAGGATTCATGTCGATCCATAAAGTTAAAAACCCCGAGTTGATAGTTCCTAGCTTCGTATAGTAAATTTATACATCCCAAGATTCCTCATTTATCTGGGCAAATCAGTTATCCGTAGGTCGATTAAACAATTGCGGAAAACAATTACTAAAATTGTCAGAAGAAGTTATGTGCGAGCAGAATTCATCAACAGTTTTTCTATGTGATTGTGTAACTTGAAATTAGGACTGGTTTTACAGTTTTGAATTAATTTCATTTTAACTTTTTCCAACTTATTTAAAATAAAATCCTGAATAATTAAATGCGTATATTTAGAAAAATCAAAAAATTATTGTGCAAACATTTATTCTTACATACAATACATAGAAATATTCAAATTTGATTTATTCAAAGGTACGCAATTCTAGATACAAAATATTTATCTTTAATTTACATGTAAAATTGTTCCATCGTAATGTTTACTTTAGAAGTGATTAAAAAAAATATTACATGGTCTGCTTCTCGTTTTGGGCCGTAAATCATTCGCATGATTCTTCTCTCAAATGTAAGGAGCCATCTTTCGTACTCATCCATCAGCGCCCAACAATTTTGTATACTGATTTTAAAATACCTGTAGTGTACATATTAGAGTACAAAATAAGGTTTAAGAAGCACATTTACTTATTTAATCCTTTGCAATATTAATCAAGCAAACCGTGCGGAGAATGTAAAATGTTCTATTATGGCGATGTCACATGCAAATACGACAAATCCGTCCGGATTTTCCGTTTACTATGCCACATGAAAAAAAAAAACACGGACGGCGAATATCGTCACATCATAAATGGAACAAAACAAATGACATTTAGTTTACGACCGAAATGAAAAAAAAACGACGACAAAAAAATTCGTTCATGATTTCGGAAAACGGGGGGAGCGTTCGTTAACTTCCAAAATTAGACGATTCAGTATTTTGCCGTTCGGATTTTAGCTTGACGGCCGGCCAAACATAAAATACGGTTTTTATAAATAAAATTCAATAAATATTATAACAATATCATAGTTATTGTTCATTAAAACTATTTTTAATTAAATTTAATGTTACTCGTATAAGTCCTATTTTTCTATCAAAACTTGTATTTGTCCGTACCAAAAATTTGGTTCCGTAACAAAAATGTGTTTCCATCACGCCAGTTGCACTGTGCTGGAGAAGCGAAAATTGAGCATCACTTTACACCATATTCCGTGCAAAAATGTTTGTATTTTTTGACTTATTTGGGATTTTTGATTTCCACAAAAATGTTATTTTATAAATGTTTTGAGTTTGAAATTTAGTATTTAAGTGATTTCAGCAAAATTAACGCTAACACTTTTCCATTTCAATAAAATTATTTTAAAATTTCCAAAACACAAAATTGAAATCTGTGAACTGCCAATTAGCCGAAAACTGTACTGTTGGATATGCTACTTTCAGAAGGATTTAAAAAACATTGGGCGCTTACAGGTCTCCCAATTTGTTATCACTATTCGGTATCACATTATATGTTACATGTTCCATCATAAAAATGACCCGAATGAAACTGATTGATCATTTTTTAAATTTTTTGTGCAAGATGTTGGCATCGCAAATAAAATAAAAATAAATAAACTTAAAATTTAATTTAAAAGTTAATTCATTTATTTATTAGTTCAAAATTATGATACAACCAAACCGCAGGAAAAATTTACGTTTAGATCATCAGTGTTGCCATGAAATTTTAATGTATCAATGTCACTCAGAACTCAACTTGTTGGTTTTGCTCAATTTATTTTGGCATGTTACCAACAGTCGAAGGAGCTGAAAGCGTCCATTGCATTTAATTTATAGATGCTTCTTTAATAATAATTGGTTAGAATCGGTTATACAAAAATTCAAATTTATCTGCTTCTAATTAATTTTTTTTAATTTAATGAATAAACATTTTCTAGTTTTTATGATCTTCAAATTCATATTGAAAATTTTGATTATCCGTAATTCTTACATAACCATATGCATACCGTATTTATGCATGTACATACAAATTTCATCGTAAATTAAAATACGAAAAATCAATAATCTCAATTACATTTTGACTTGTTCGGCATGTTATTATACTTTCTTTTTTACAAATCATTTTTCTTTTTTCAGTCACCTTTCAAAATACACAAATAAATATAAATCCGAATCAGGTCAAGATTATCATAAGTATTGAATTTATCCTTTTTATGTCAAACAATATAAAAATATGTTTAACATTGTCTATTATAAAATCCCCATGCCTTATCTCTACATATGTAAATACGAGTTTTTGGTATTTCAAATATTATTGATAAATACGATGCTAATAAATTCCACTTTCCTTTCATTTTCTGTTTTACCTGTGTATGCCATACACAGGAATACAGGAAGGCATCAATCGATTGAGAAATATCCAGGTTGGGTTTATTAATAGGGTAACAGGTTGTATACATATATAGGGTGTTCCAAAAGTGGCCGATCAAACGAGAGAAGGTGATAGGGGAGCTCATTCGAGTCAAAATTACTATACATGATTGTTGACGATTCAAAAGATATATACATTATTTTTTGTATTTTAGCTGAGTGCCTCCACTAAAAGATTAATTTAAAAAAAAAATGTGCTCTTTTGTTTTTAAATATGGTCTATATAATGTATTAAGTATATAATGTTTAAGTATATTATGGAATGGTGATTAACAGAAAAAGTTTTCCATTTAATTAAAGCTGCCACATTATTATAATATAATTGGTTGGCATCCATAAGGATTCTGCACTGAATGCCACAACGGCTAATGGTTCAAACCAAAGTTTCTAACCCCATTCGCAAACAGGCACTGCTGCCTTTGCAAAATGGAAACTGGACCAGTTTAGACCAAGACAGAGAGGACAACTGACCTAAATTTAAAGACCTAAAATTGAATACCTGAAGCCGAGCAGAACTGAGCGGTCGACAACTGCTCACGAAGTGAAGTATTACCACAACTAAAGCTGGGAAAATAATATTACAACTTTACGATTGTTTACCTTTTTCTTCCTTTGCCTACTATAGGAAAACGGCAGCTGTCGAAAATAGTAGTCAGAAGTTATAGTAGGGCCCCTTTACTCAGGTGCACGCGGTAAATTTAGATTGCTATACTATACTTGTTTTTTTATTTTTGTTTTATAAATTAAGTGTGGTTACGCCTGCGCGCTTTGTCATCGATAGTATCGGATAAATTCAATAACCGTATATTTTTATTTATTAATTTTTTTTTTGTAAGCTGGATGGAAAGGGGTAATTGAACTCTTCGACGGTCAATGAACTAGGCATAAAACGCGGAAGAGCATGGCCATTCATCAACGAAATTGCGTTCTTGCGTATCCAGAGTCAAAATAATGAACATTACAGGATCACTACCAAGGCTGTTAACTGGTCCTTTTTCAAAAAAAAA
Source organism: Tipula unca (assembly GCA_951394425.1). Taxonomy (NCBI): domain Eukaryota; kingdom Metazoa; phylum Arthropoda; class Insecta; order Diptera; family Tipulidae; genus Tipula; species Tipula unca. The sequence goes on from OX596380.1 coordinate 101,093,030, forward strand.
ACTTAGTTACCCTCAAATTGGGCTCCTTAATGAAGTACTTCGCTTACGATAGATAGAATTCTCAAGCCACTGAAACCTTCCGTCTTTCAAATCATAGTTCTTTATAGTTTACTTCCCATAGTTGAAAGGACCAATTAAGGTTAATTGGGAATCGGCATTGGCTAAACAATATCGATACCTACGATACCACAATGACTGTAACTTCATTATTGGAACATAGAAGGTTGATATATTTCAGTCCTTGATGAGTTTGGAGACATTCAAAGGATTTCTTAAAGAGTTAAGTACAGCTTTGCTATCTGTACACAGACAAAAGTTTTTGCATTTAACAGCCTGAAAAAAGTACAATGCGAACCGGGACAACCGAACAGTCTCAGATCAAATCAAGGACAGTCCATTTCAAAAGCAGCAGAGAGTTTAGAACGAGTGCCATCTGAAAAGAAGACTCATCTAACTTGTTGAGAAATTCACAAATCTCTCGAAAGATAAGCCACCGAGAAAAAATTGGAGAAGTGGAATTCGGGTAGTAATCTGTCATTAACCGTATTGATTTTTGGTAAACATTAAGAATAATTTTTAAGAATTTGTCTATGTCCTACGATAGAACAGAGAACATTCAACGCTCTAATGCACCTCACACGAAATGCTGCAGAAAAAGCTATGCCTAAAATAAAGGTGTGTAACTGAGGCAAGGAAAGAATGGATTCCAAAGCAAGAAGTGGAGTCGAGAACATAGCCTTGGCTAAAGAAGTTTCCAGGTTAACCACTGGCCACACCCAAAAGAAGTATACGGTATTATTGGTAGGACCAGTGATTAATAAATGAAAGACAACATTTTGGGGCTGAAACCTCACGATTTCCTAGAAGCTCTTCTACAATGCCAAAATATGGCAGTTGCTTTTTAAAGCTTATAGTCCAGGTGATTCTTCCAGGAACGTTTTCTATCCAACACAACATCAAAGTGACTACGTTCTGTAAGTTTGTTGCTATTAGTCTCTAATAAATCTGTCGACGATACTTTTCAGAGCTTTAAGAAAAGTTTAGGACAGACTAATAGGCCAAAATACGACTTAGAGTTCGTATAATCAAACTTTCTAAATTTCGATATAAAACAACTCTACAAGATTCTGGAATAGAGTTAAACGCAATGCATGCTTGGAAAAGGTCAAAGTAATCCCAACATCACGATCATCTTGTGAGCCAAGTTATAATCGGGAGTTGTAACAAAAGTCCTATTGGCAGCAAAATCATCCGATTGACGATATCACAACCAGGAAAATGAACAGAATCAAACAGCTTACCAATTTCTGTGTTGTAAAAAAATAAAATGTCCGTCCGGTAGACGAAGAGAATCAAGGCTACACACACTATTCTTAGCCAAAGAATTCGCAGAAGTTCAACTACGAAGCTCTTCGAGCGGATTTTAAACTTCTGTTTTATTCCTTTTGTGTTATCAAGAAATTATTTAAGCAATCTGTCGCTTAGACTCTTTCGCTTATCAGTTTTCCTTAATTTTTTAAGGTTGGAATTCTAGAAAGGTTTGTTTCGATTCTTATTATAAGTGATAAGAAGACACAATTTTTTGAAGGCTATCGAAATTGCCATTGTAAATGACGATGCTTGATCTTCCATGTTCTTACTCGACCGAACAACCCTCGATGAAGTAAGTAAAGAACATAGCTCGACATAGAAAAGTCCTCAATCGGTTTATTTCCTACTGCGGTAAGGGTTTAGAGGCGGACATTTAAGGTTAATATTAAACGAAATACATCGATGATCAGAAGTAAGAATATCATCCGTCCCTCTCCAGTCTGAAATTAAATTATGATGGACATGGAGCATACACTAATGTCAATCACCTCATGCCACACATACTTATCAATAGTAGGCTTACATCTAGTATTGACAATTTAATGCTCAGCATATATAGTTAAACAGAGAAGAACCCCTGAAGTTCTGACTAATGTTCGAATTACTCCAGATCGGGATATGTTTCCGCTTACATCCTGTCACAAGATTAGTAAGTTCCAAGTTGGTGAAGAAGACTCTTCTTCGGCAAATAAACTGAAGCGATAATCAGTTTAATGCGGGAATATTAGATTATGTATAGTTTCCATAGTTACCGAGGGAAATACAAGTAGCGAATTGGACTGGTAAATACATAGGTTTTATTAAGATTTAAGTTAGTTATCTCGCATTTTCAAAAATCATTCAAATTTTTAGAGTGCAATGACTTTTGTTTATATAGTTGTTTTAGATATTTAAAATTTTCATAGGAAAGAGTACGATAATAAATGTGATATGAATTGAGATAAATTTTGTACGAAGAATTCATTATAAATAAAAATTATTTAAATTTAGATGAATTGCTTTGAAAGGCTTGAATAGAAAACTTACCGCTGTTCAAAAAAAACCATTCAAATTTTTAGTTTTAATACCGTAATTGACGTCCGGCCAGCTAATTATTTTAAACTGCAGTATTTAACGTACAAGCAATTGCAAATGACTTCAAATACTTTAAAAAACATAGATGTTTCATCATATGTATGTATTAATTTTTATGTTATATTTGTATCTTATTATATTTTCATATTTAGAAAATTGTTGGTTTTGAATAGTCTGGGAGTTCGAGCAACGCACAGCAGATTATTATAATATTGCGAAATATACTTGAAATCACTAATGAACTTATTTGGTGAACTTATTTTCAAATCATTAATTTTCATATATTATGGAATTTGAGTTTTACCACATTGAGGTTTACCCGAAAAAACAAAACCAATTATGTATTCCGTTTTCTTTTCAAATCGATTTTCTCCGCATGACTTAAATCTTTTAATTTTCGTTATCATTATTATTGACTCTTCGTATTTTTTTTTATTGTTGCTGATTTTTTTGTCTGACGAGCATGAAATAATACAAGGAAAAAAAATAAAAAGAATTATATTTACCTGAAGTGGTGTAAGAGCATCTTTTTCATCTGTTTTATTTTCATTTGGAGGCCATATTTGTGTCAGGCACATAACAGCTTCATTACAAAAACGTAATCCCATTACTTCTTCATCTTCACGACCATAACTGTAAATGAAAAAATATTGTGTTAGTTGGATATTGGATTAACAGACTAAAATTGGTATGTACATATACGAGTATGTATACATATGTTCATGTGCTTTAATGTGTGTTACATGGTCGAAAAAATATTCTTTTTTTGATAGAAAAATAGCTATTATGTAAAGGATGATGAGTTTTCATTTTATTGGTATTATCTCAACGAATGTATAGTAAAATGGAAAATATAAAATTAATTTTCGTTGTTGGATTATTATCATCAGTTCAAACCGTTCTACGAATTTTTGGTGTAACCTCAAGGTGGTAGTAAGTTTATATAGCAAAGCTGTTATGTTTACAGCTCATCGGATGACTAAAAACAATTTTTGGATTAAATTCTCGGTCATTTTTAATATGTATGTATATAACACCATAGCATGTTTACTGGTATATTCGGCTGACACAATTATTTTCGCAACCTAACCTATATTTTGAAAAATCATTGGGATTATTATTGTTTTAAGATTATTACTAATAAAAATATATATATACGAACCGCATATAAATTTTATTGTTGTCTAACGACATATTTTTGTTTGCTTTTATGGGATTTGTATTATTTGTTAATGTCAAATGTCAAGTGACTTGAATGCCACAAAGAATTACGAAACATAAAAAGATTTGATGACAATGAAAAGGAATTATGTTTAGATTTTATGTGGATAAGCATTTATTTGTTGCGTACCATATACAAAAATGAAGTTAAAGATGGTTTTCAAAAACATTGCATTTATGGTTAACCGCAGAATAACTTGAATCAAAAACATTAGTCCCATATGGAACTTTGTTGCATTTTTAGAATGTTTTTTAATACCTTAGAACTATATTACATTTATATTAAATTAAAATCTTTTATCAAATTTAAAGAGCACAAAACAATAATATTGTTTTAAATAATAATTGCTGTATTAAGTACCAATTTAGACATTAATGGATCTCATTTCGGTAGTTTCCATAGTGTTAAATCTGACAGAAAAATATCACATAATAATAATAATAATAATCAGTTCAAAAAAGCCCATTACTGGCCCTTTACTGATTCAACAATCTGGGTCCAAGGATTTCGCTCCTGAGCTTGATCTTCATACTGTATTAGACGATCTGACGAAGCCAAGTCGTTCTACACCATGGAGCCATTGTCGCCTGAAACGGCCTCTGCCCCTACCATATGTTGGCTCTCCTTTCAGAGATTGCTGCACAATTCGTTCACAACTCGTTGAGATCTTACTTCATGTATAATGTCAGGGATCTTCCACAGAGTTCAACACATGTACAGAGCTCGGTATGTACCATCTACTTCCCGTTTTGGGTCGTAAATCACACTCATGATTCTTCTCTCAAATATAAAGAGTCATCTCTTGTACTTGTCCGTCAGCGTCCAACCTTCATAACTATATATAACAACGAGCCTAATCAACACTTTGCAAAGCTTCAGCTTCACAGCACTTGATAGGTCTTTAGATAAATTACACATTATAATATGTGTAATTTATAAAGAATTAATTGTGCAAGCGTAAATCGAATATTTAGTTTTAGTGGTACAATTTTGTAATCAGCTATATCCGTGAAACTCGTGTACCTAAACAGAGAATAGAACAAGCGAACTCGAGTGTAATCGAAAATTTTGTTGAATTTTTTTGTGTTCGTTTCTTTTTGAAAAAAATAAAAAAATAATTGTTTGTTTTTGCTTGTTACCCGAATTTTTCGTTTCTCTTTTTTTCGTTCGTTTTGTTCTTTGTTTTTGTTTGTCCGATTCGCTGGCCAAATTGCAAGTAAGCTCGGGCTGACTTGAAAACATAAAAAAATGACAGATATTTAATAATTTTGATTATTTAATCGTCAAATTAAAATATCATACAAAACTGCGGTTGATTTGAGCGAAACTGTGTAAACAAAAGATTCTTGACAAGTGTAAAGAAATTTTAGGAATTTCAAACAAACTGTTGAAATGAAATTTAAAAAGATAAATAATTTAGGCCTATATAAAATACGGCCCAATTGAGGAACTAATAAGTCATTTTATTTCATTTAACAGGCTACAAAACATAAAATGTATAATATAAAATGTACCTAATTATTTAAAAATATTTTTCTCCTTCACTTCGACGAACAAGGAACAACCGAACAACACAAACTGGATAAACGTAAAATTCCAAACATTTTGGAAAATACGAACAAATTCTTGATTGCTTGCAAGCAACCCGAAAAATTTACAAAAACGAACAAATTTATTTTTTCTAGTTTGCTCGTTCGCACTTGTTTGAATGAAAAGGATAATTGGAAGACAAAAACTACCAAACCAATTTTTTTGTTTTTTTTGCCTTTTCTGTTTTGTAGTTGTTTGTATTCGATATAAGAGAATTTTGTTTGGTGTTGATCGAAATTTTGTGCTTGTTTCCAATCTCTAGACTATAGTCCTATTCAGATCTTAAAAATAATTTTTTTTAAATTGTTCTGCGCAGCTTTCAGTGATGTAGAAAAAAATTATAAAAATTTTGATGGGTCGCATTTATCTTAGGTAACAAACCTAAATAAAATAATAAATAACCAATAAAAAGAATTATATTTCAGTTTTAATACACAAAATATTCAAAATGATTATGTATTTATGTTATTACAATCATATTTCAAGTGAAAATTAATAGGTCAAAAAAAAATTGCACGCCTTTTGAAAACAATGTCAACATTTAATTTTGGTACGCACTAAGGAGAATAAATGACCAAATGATATTCGTATCGAACAAAACCACAACAACATAAAAAGCAAAATCGGTTTTCAATTTAATTCTTAGTTTATCGAATTAAATATTAATTTCAAAAGTGTCAGTGATTATAAGTTAAATTATAAAAACATTTTGTGATTAAAAACGTTCCTTTTCTATTTAAATACAAATACAACATAAAAATGTAAACAATAAACATGAATTATTGTACTTAATACATCACTGTGTATCCGCCATATTCTATCTGCGCGATATCTGTCAGAATTCCAGCGAGATTTGAAAACTACTATACCTATTCAAATAACGACATCAAATATTTCTCTTTTGCGAGACCAGGGGCCCTACTATCACTTTCGACAACGATTTTCGACGACGGTCGTTTTCTTATAGTAGGCAAAGGAAGAAAAAGGTAAACAATAGTAAATTTATAATATTGTTTTCCTTTTTCTTCCTTTGCCTACTATAGGAAAACGACCGTCGTCGAAAATCGTTGTCGAAAGTGATAGTAGGGCCCCAGCATTTCACGAAATATTCTCAATATTCTGTAACATCGGCATTTTCATTGTTAAAATTATATTTTTGAGAATCCGTTTTACTGATCGTCTAATAATGAATAGTTTTTTGGAACAGGGATAAATTACCCCAAATTACGTAAAAATGAAAATCGCGGTGTTCATTGCTTAATAAAAATATAAATAAAATTGCACAAAATATTTGTTTAATTTTTTGTTCGAGAACGTGATGTGAATTACCGATGCAACTGGGGATAAACAACAAGTAATGATGCAAAGTGATAATATCAATATTAATAGTGTTCGCTCATGAAATAATTTTTTTGTTTTCTTCTCTAAAACCTTCGCTCTGAAAATCAAAGTGTGCAGTTGCACAAAAATAAAATATTCATTTATGATTTTCTCTTTTCCGTTCATAACGAGACGAATAGACGGGTTTATCTCTTTTCAACGATCAATTAACGGGAAAATCTTTTCTCTTGCATGAACCAGATAAATACGTGAGATTACAAATATATAAATTATCTTTAGAAGAGAACTCTTTACTCTATGTAAAATACTTGATTTTTGAGGAAACTTTTCATATCATATTTGAGATAAGTAAGTTGTGACCAGTATAAATTTTATGTGTTGTTCACCTTACAAACATATTATATAAAACATACCAACAAATAAATAAAAATAAACTATAATTTAAATTACATACATTTGGTGTGTTCCAATGGCATGAGTAAACTACTCAAAAGTACTTGTATCTACTCGCGTCTACCATACTCAAATGGTGGTGTAGATGACAAAAGTAGTTACGCATAAAATTTTCGGTAGAGTATTACGATTAATATTCCTCCTTCCTACCATACAGACTGATCAACGCTTTAACTTCGTTATAAGTCCAGTTTTTAGACATTTTAATTATTTATTGAATTAAATAACTTAATTTTTTAATTTAGCAACTCACACTATCAAGTAAAGTGGTAACCAGGGATGACATAAAAAAAATTAGGAAAATAACGTAAAAAAAAATAAGAATGCGATAAATGGCGTTTCTGTGTATTCGCCCATGGAAAAAATAACGTAACGTAAAAAATCCAACGAAACCTCGTTAAATTTCATCTGTCACAAAAAAAAAATTAGGAATGCGAAATTTTTCTCCCATACATAAGAAAAAATAAGAGAGATGGCAAAACAGATGTTTTATTTGATATTTTAAGGAAAACAAAAGGGAATAATATTTTCATGCGGTGGTAGCCATTTTAATATTTCTATCTTATGATTATTTTTTTCATACATATGTATATATTTAATTATATTTCTATTTAATTGTTAATCAAATATAAATAATTTTTTAAAATGGTATGAATAATTTTTATTAAGTGTGATAATAAATAAAATATTGAAAATTTTATTGTTCTGCTGTTACAATTTGATTAGATTTCATCATTGTTTAAGAAATTATTTATTAAAATTTGATTTTAAGGAAATAATGGGACATAGTTAACAATATACATATATATAGTTAACACACGTTTTATTTGAAATCTAAACTGATTTAATTGAAAAATTAATGTTTTATTCGAAATACTCATGTGATACACAAAGAATGAATAGCTATGCAATAATAAAAAATGTAAACAAAACAAACGCTGCCACATAAGAATTATTATGTTTCTATGGTTTGAATGTCAAAAAAAAAGAAAAACAATTGGTTTCGATAAAATTCTTATTTTTTTTTATGTTCATATTTTTTCTATGGTTGACTCTTAACAAAACAACACAAAAATATTTTAGGCTATGTTTTACTGCTGTCATATAAATTAGCGTTCCATTGAACATCTACTCACAAGTACTTGTGAGTAGTTTACTCATGCCATTGGAACACACCAATAATACAATACATTATCAGCAGGAGTTCATGGAAATAGGAGACAGATGCAATTTTGAAACAACGCAGTGTTGTTTATTCAAAGTATTAACTTCAAAATCTTTCAAAGAGAATAAATTGAAGAAACGCTTGAAACGAATTCACAACTTTCTTCGAAACCACGAAAAGTCTGTTAAGACTAAGAATATCCAAAATATTATGTTTCAAGCCGATAAGAATATGCAAAAGTCCTCCTACCATGCTATGTCGAGTGAACATTTTAATTGTAACAGAAAGTTTACAAGCATAACTTACTCTCTAAATATAGAAAGTATCGTTGGATTACATACTTAATTTTTATTTGAACATTATATTACGTGAAATTTTTCTTCTAACTGTTTAAATAATCATCTAATGATTAACAAAGAAGTAAGAACAATAATAAAAATTATATTAAATTTATGTTTTATTAAATTTAAAACAATTTTCATTCAACAAATTTTTCTCGAGCTTTAAATGTTTGCAAATATTGAAGTTTAGAAAAAAAAAATATTTATTCGTGTTAAATCTTCTTACAATATCCACTCAGTTTTAATTCAAAAATTAAATTGGAATTTTGTCACATTGTCAACTTTAAACATCCTGAAATAGATTCGGTACGAAATCTCGATGTAATATCGAATACAAAATCTTGAATCTTAAAATGACGTATTTCAAAATAACAAAATTTTAAAATACCTAACTCTAAATTAATCTAAATCCCGCATAGTTTTGTAGTATACGCAGTGCGACGCCTCCAGGAACATACAATAAAGTGTGGAAATCGTAATTTTGCGTTCATATAAAAAATATATTAAATAGATGAGCACGGTCCCCCTTGCCAGCCCTAACTTTTCCGTCAGCCATACACGGAGAATTGGGATTTAATATTCTACAGGGACCTCATGTAACAGTGGATCTTCTTCACTAGCGGAAATTTCCGCTGATATCACATTATCGATTTCATTCGGTCTTTTCTTCTCAACCAACCAATGGAGGATATGTGTATGTGGCAATCGGCGCTTTCACCACACGACTGAATACATTCAACAGAGGGTCTCGCCGAACACGCGATATTTTAAATAAAATCCATGAGTGATTTTTTTTTTATTTGAATACCCTAACGATCATGGCGATCAATGGGTCAGGAAATAATTCTTGTCGAATTTCTGTCCACTGTTAGGGACTTCTGACGTATGGTGGGGAGAATTGTCATTCTGCCGACATTCTATTCATTTCCGTCAGCATTGATGGCATCCCGAAGATGAATGTATTCCTCGGAACGAAATTTTGCCTAGTTCAACCTGATAAATGTTAATTGCTCTGTTTCAACTTAGACGGATATCCACAGCATATTGGTGAAATAGACGCCGATATTTACAGATGTGATTATCCTCATTTTCACAAACCATCAGTCTTTATGAATAATAATTTATTGAACTAACTTTTTAGTTAGTTTCGGCGCCTGTAAAACATGTTTTGTGTTAATAAGATAAAGTATCGTTGGTAGTAAAAGTAGATTGGCTATTTCCATGTAACTGGATTTATCATCTTCATTGAAAAATTATACCCATTTTCACCTTGCCAAATTAAGATAGGATATTTTCATGATGACGATAGCGAATTCATCAATTATTGGCGCATTAAAGCGTCTTGCGTGTTGTCCTACAGGCGTTTTATCGGCTCTGATGACAATTTTGTTGGTTTCAGATGGCATGCGGTCTTGAATAATGAAACCAATTCGTTATATTGATGGAAAAATGTGTGGTCTTTTCACCGAATTGTTGTGTGCACAACGCTGATCGACTTGTCTTGCTGAATCGCCCGTAAAATAAGTTTGCAAAAATTTGTCGTCACTATCCGACTAATAATTCATAGCACTAATAATTCATAGTACTAATTTTTTTGGGTTAGTTCTGCGCCGGTGGATGGATTTGTTTGTTTTATGTTAATGTGATATCCATCATCACCTTCCCAAAAAATTAAAGAATAATTGCAATGCGCCGTAAGAGCGAAGAGTGTCTTCAATTTTCTGAATGATGTTATCTCTACGCTTAATAACTATGTTACGTGATTTAAAAGCTTCCCCAACCATTACAATAGCAACTTCATCAACTGTTGGTGCATTATATCTATACGGACGTCGGCACCTGTTCGTGTTTTATCTGCTTTAATAACGATCATGTAATTATCATTTTCCAATTGTGGTGTAATTTTTTGGAACAATTGTATTAATTGATTTTTTTCCATTAAAAATTGTTGAATTGAAAATTCTCTATATCAATTGCTTGGTTTCTTCGCGTATTGCGACTAATATTTGAGCGTTGCATTTTTATGAAAGAAACACTTAATTTTACTTAATTTTATAGTCCTGCGATCAATGTTTCCACGTACTCTTTCATTTTTGTAAAATTTTAGTTTTAATCGTAATTTTACTTTAATTAATTTATTTTTAACAGTTATCTTGTGTAAATTAATAAAAATCACTACGGAATAACGTTTTTAACGTTACTATCTCTAAAACAGCGCCACCTATCGGGTCCAAATTTCACAAAAACCGAAATAGCAACGAAACAAACCTATGGTTAAAATCTGAAGTTCCGAAGATGTTTCGTTGCTAAGAAACAGAAAAACCGTTATCTTATCCGGCTCATAAAAACTCAAACCGTTAAAATCCTAATCTATGGTAAAAATTTCAGCTTCCTGCGATGTCTGGTTCCTGAGAAAGGCTATTACAATCATTACAGAAACCATTTTTATATATTAGATTCGGGGTACAGCGAATAACTCAGAATTTAGATAAAAATAATTAGAAGGAACATAACTCTACTTCTAAAATAATTTAATTTTTTATGATACAAACACATTTAAATAAATATCCATTTAAATTTTAAAACATTTCTTTTAAACAAATTTTAAAAATTAATCATTTGGGATGTACCTATAGTATGTACATACGAGTACATATATACCATACTTTCCAATTTTCGAGATTTTCACATTCGAAGTTTTGGAAAACCATATATTAAAATTCGAGGCAAGTTTGTTTCTTGATATTATGCTAATTTCGATTTTACTTCGAGCGAGATCTGTTAAAAATAATAATTGAAGCTAATAGTATTCAACAGTTTTGTTTGATAAAGGCAAATAATGTGATGAGGATGACCCAAAATATTTATCAAAAAATTCTTCAAATTTAGGTCAATTGTGAAAGCTTCAATTGTTTACTTTTAAATATTGATTCGAGGAATGTTCGATAACATCACAATAAAATAAATGAGAGAAAACCTGTTAATAAGATGTACATGTACATATGTATGTGTACACATATAGTTAGTCTTGATAGAAACCGAAGAAAAACAAAAAGCTTTTATATTTTTTGACTTTCGTATTTCTATTGGGATTGCCAATATTTTCGATTCCTAGAAAATTTCATTCAATGAAAAACCACTGAAAAAAAAATAATAACGTAAAATAACATTCAACAGAATTTCCCTTATGCATGTGTACATATGTATTTAATATCTATAGTATTAGGGTATACCCATACATATTTAAGTTCAACAAACAAATGAAAAAATTATATTAACTGGCACAAATGTAGCTCAGCATACATATGCAACAATAAAAAATTATATTAAAAAGGTATACCGACGTTGGAGATACGAGTTAGAGTTTTACTTAAGTTCTGCGATATGCATGCTATTTTATATAATGTAAATCGAATTGACCTTATATCCTATAAATACAGAATTTATTTTCCAATGAATGATTTTTTTATTCCATTTCATTATTTACTTTGTTTCATAAATATATATTATTAAGTAGATAGAATGGTAAATCATCAGTTATAACTTAAATAAGACGCAATATTTATTATATCTCAAGTAATTTAACAATTTAGTCATGTCGTTAAATGTACATTTTTGTTTAAACCAATAGAACAATGTTAATTTTTTTAAACAATAAATTCAAATTAGTGCAGAAGGTTATTTATTTTTCTATGTGTCTATATAAATAAAAAGAAGGCTTAAAGAAAGATAATATAGAGAAAAAGCTGCCATTTCCATCGTTGGGAAAAAATTACCTGCAATAACACGAGCGTAAAAACTAATCCCAAACTTTTCAGAAAATATTTAGTTTATACAGTTATACTCATATCAGGATTTCATAAATTTATACAATTGACTGATTCCAAATATACTTTTGACATTTGCAAATTATACAGTTGGCTGTATGAAAAAATGTATCCTATACGTTTTGTCACGTATATGAGTTATGTAGTTATATTATATATTATAATAATTGGAAGGCATTTGATTGCGAGAAAGACAAGAAATGTGGCTTCAGTTGGATAGTGCACTTCATCATTTTGGAAGCGCTTCTCGGGAACAATTAGATTTAATGTTGCCGAATAAATGGATCGAAAGAGTTCGCACGATCATCAGATCTAGGGTTAGGGTTAGGTTGAGTGGCTGCTACAGTACATTTAGACCGGCGACGGTCCGTTGTGATACCACATGATCTTACTTCCCTATTACCCTTATGAGAACCAGTTTGAGCTACTTATGTAGCGTGATAAGTCTCGCACCTTACAGTTTTCGAGAGCAGAGAGGCAGTCCATTAAGAATTTCCCCAAATATTGTCTTTTGTGTGTGCCAAAGCCGGGCATGAGCATAGAAAGTGGACTACCGTCTCTTCCTCCTCCTCAACCATACAGCTTCTGCAAAAGTCATTAGCTTCTAGACCTAGCCTCCTCGCATGTTCTCCAAGAATGCAGTGTCCTGTGACTATCCGCACGATCGTTTTTAGTTCACGTCTACGTAGGGAGATCAGTGTCTTTGAGCGTTTCAACTCCAGTTTTGGGCAGATTTGCCTTGCTACACTTCATTAGAGGGTGTTCGTCCACCTTTCATTCGCTGAAGCTACTGTCTCCTTTTTAAGCACAGTCTGGAGTGCTTTAATGGACCTCCCCAGCTTTGCCCTTTTCGGTATCAGTTGGAGAGTTGCCTTAGAAATCTTGCCTTGTCAGTAAAAGCTAGTCTCCTGCTATTTAAGAGAGGTGGACCTACTACCGGGATTTTATATTTCCTAGTAAATAGTACAGTTTTGGACAAGCTGATTGCCAGTCCACATCTGATGGCCCACCTAGTAATGATTAGGGGGGCATTTTGGATTACCTCTTTCACCGTGCTTAAATATTTATCAGAGACAGCTATCGCTACGTCATCTGCATAAGCAATCACGCCGATTCCCTCTCTCTCCAGCTCGAACAGCACCCCATTGATTGCTATGTTCCAGAGAAGAGGCGATAGGAGACCTCAATGCGGGGTTCCCTTAGCCACCCGCCTCCTGATGGTGGATTCCCCCAGCTCCGCGTTAACCATCCTGCATCCCAGCATGTGATTGATTAGCCCACTTACAGGGTAATCCACCCCTAGGAACGACAATCCATCCAGAATTGCCTCCGTCTTTACATTGTTAAAGGCACCCTCAATATCACGGAACGCCACCATACAAAACTCTTGCGAGAATATTGATTTCTCAATTGTACTTACCACGGCGTGCAGAGCTGTGTCCACAGATTTCCGGTTACAGTAACTGGAACTGGGCCCAGTCACTAGGCTTTATTTCTGAACGTATATTGTTGTACATTGTAGGTTTTCAGTAGAAAGGATGATAGAGTTATTGGTCAAGCCCTTTGGGTAGCCATGTGAGCATTTACCCGCTTTTGGAATAAAGATCACTTTGACTTCTGCGTACCTCCGCCGAATACAGACCAATTTTAAACAACCTTTGAAGATCACTTCCAGCCAGGGGAGAATAATCGACGAGTTGTTTTGAATTTCCGCTGGTATAATTCGGTCAGGACCAGCCAATTTATAAGGTTTGAAACCTTCAAGTGCCCATAGGATCCGTTTTTTTATCACCAGATCCAACTCGTATGGATTTTTATTTATGGGGCAAAATGAAAGACTTTGCCTAATTTGATCGACGTACCACTGCAGAAGATATGAAACACAAATTAAAAAAAATTTCAGAAACTGAATTGGGGGCAGTTGATATTAATTTTGAAAGACTGATTTTGAATTAAATGGCAGATATTTTGAACATTTAGTAATATGATTTTATTTTGACCAAACATATCGATTTTTGTTATCTAAATCGAGAACTCTGATATTTTTTATTTTTAACATTTTTTTGAAATTTCGATTTTTGTCAAAAGCCAAAAGAAAACCACAAAAATAACAAATAATTTTTATGAAACACTTTTGTTTTTTCTCTTCACTAATTTCATTTTTATTTAATTTTGGCAGTATCTAAATTAAAAAGAATCAAAAAACAATTGAATTTATTTGGTTGTATTTGGTGTCACAATGAAACAGTGTAAAAACATTAAAATTGGGCGGATTTTATCCAGCACTCAATGCCACAAATGGGCCTACGGTGCTATACCCACATTCCCACTAACATTTCAACCCATTCATCCCATTCACACAAGTACAGTATACCACCTGCGCATTGCATAGCTCCATGTCACCCTGTACAGTGACATGGAAGATGGGTCGGCCCATGAGTTCTACATTCCAACAGAGGGTCATAGATGTTTTCAATTTAATCACACTGTATCTATTCCAAGGGTATGAGTCAATTCAATACAGTAATAATGTATATATATTATATTATATTCTAGAGGCATGGAGACCGTATGCTTCTGATCAGCGCTATAACTAGAGTATGGCCAGTGTGGCTGTGACCATAGGGATTGTCTGATATAGGCCATGCAAGTAAAATCTCGTCTGATTTTTTTATTCATAAATAAATTTAACAATGAATATTAAAATTAAACAAAAAATTCATCTGGGAATTTTAGAATTGCTTTAAGGGAATTTATGTCTTCAATATTATCCAAACATTACTGTTGCACTGTAAATTGTTTTGACTTTGACGTAACTGCCAGTGAAGAAAGAAGCTTTGGTAGACGTAAAATTAAAAAGCATTACTTAAAGCCGACGACGCATCAAGAAAGTTTATTATCTATCAGCTAGATATTTTTGAATCAACATTTGATGGATATTTTTGAATCAACAGAACGTAATGAATTTTTGCGCTTTTGTTAAATCAGAGCCACCTATACGAGTATATACAGAGCCCTAAGATGAAAAATTGAGTTTTTTCTAGAGGAACTAAGATTGACTAAAAAAATATTTTTTCGGTACAAAACGTATGAAATATTAATTTTTTTCTGCTGCGATATTTTTCAATGAAAATGTCGATGGATTAAGTGTTTTAACATTGAAGTATAATCAACAATTATCATTTCATTATTAATTTAAAACATGATCAAAGTTGTTTAATTTTTGTTTTATTTATTAATAAAATTTATAGAAAAAAAGCATTTCTCCATTAAATTGATATACCGGTTGTTTCTTTTAAACTGAGACGAACAAATATCTCGAAAAATAGCCACTCTACGGAAAAAATGTCCATAATCAAAATTTATTCATACCGCGGGGGAAATACATTAGTGCAAAAAAAAAAATCCCCCACCCCCGCTTTGTAGGTGGAGTGGGGGTAACTTTTAAACTAAGATAGGAAGCCATATTTTTTATTGCAGATACGGATTCTACGACTAAAAGTACGTATGATTTGAATGAAATATTTTGTTCGGTTATATGATTCGGTTGTATGATAGATGGCGTTGTAATCGACGAAATTCAATTTTTTCAATTTCTCCTTCTTAGAACACACGCATTCGATTCTGCAATACGTTTGAAATAAAAAACATCACGTTTTCATTGGAAATACTCGAAATTCGTCATCAAAATAATTTATTCAGTTTTCACATTTAGTAAGTAAAGTCAGTAAATCACATTTAACGTTTGTGTTATTTGTTATCTTCATGTTTTTCGTAATTGCAAAATAAACGACAAAATACTTTAGAATGGAGCATTTAACTGTGCCAGAGAAAATTGAAATGGTTCTGGTTTATGGAGAAGCTGGCAGAAATCTTGAAAATGCTGTTGCTATTTACGCTCAACGTTTTCCGGATAGGATTCGTTCACGTGCTTCATTTGGCCGTACTATCAAACAATTTATTACTGATGGAAATGTTCAACCGAAAAACAGGACCCGTAGAGCAACAGTCACTGGAGTAAATAATGAAATTGCTGTATTAGCAGCAGTGGCTCATAATCATCATATTAGTACACGAGAAATAGTTCGCGATTCCGGATTGCCCCTCACCAGTGTATGGAGAATTTTAAAACGGCACATGATATCATCCATATCATGTGTCTTTACACCAAGATCTTCATGGCGTTGATTTCCAAAATCGGGTAACTTTTTGTCAAATACAACAAAACCCCAATTTTTTTCGTTGCGTAATGTTCTCCGACGAATCGTCTTTTACAAACCATGGAACGGTTAATCGACACATCAACACAAATCTGCACTGGCTTCGTCAAGTTGAATATCAGCGTCCTTGGACTGTCAACGTGTGGTGTGGAATAATTGGCAACAAACTCATAGGCCCCCACATTATTGAAGGCAACTTGAATGGTCAAATGTACCGAAACATTTTGGAAAATGAACTGCCAATATTACTTGAAAATTTGAGCTTAGAAGTGAGACGGAACATGTGGTTTCAACATGATGGTTGTCCTGCACACTATTCGTTGATGGCACGTGAAATACTTGATCGTGATTTCAATGGTCGCTGGATCGGTAGAGCTGGTCCGATAAATTGGCCCGCCAGATCACCAGATCTTACTGCGCCAGATTTTTTTTTGTGGGGCTACCTCAAAAACAAAGTTTACACACAAAAACCAACAACACGTGAGAACATGATTGAGCGAATCGGAAATGCGTGTGCTGAAATTCAACCAGACACACTTCTCAGTTGTGTACAATCATTTGAAATGCGGATTAATAAGTGCATTGAAGTCGCAGGCCATCATTTTGAACACTTATTTTAGATTTATAAAACTGAATAAATTGTTTTGATGACGAATTTCGAGTTTTTCCAATGAAAACGTGATGTTTTTTGTTTCAAACGTATTGCAGAATCAAATGCGTGTGTTCTAAGAAGGAGAAATTGAAAAAATTGAATTTCGTCGATTACAACGCCATCTATCATGAATCGAACAAAGTATTTCATTCAAATTATACGTACTTTTAGTCGTAGAATCCGTATCTGTAATAAAAAATATGGCTTCCTATCTTAGTTTAAAAGTTACCCCAGCCCCACCTACAAAGCGGGTGTGGGGGACTATTTTTTTGCACTAATGTATTTCCCCCGCGGTATGATGAAACTTTGATTATGGACATTTTTTCCGTAGAGTGGCTATTTTTCGAGATATTTGATCGTCTCAGTTTAAAAGAAACACCCGGTACCTATACAATACACACAAATATCAACGCAATAAAATTAAACTGCAAGGAGAAAAGAGAAAAAATGTGATTGTTTCCTGTAGAAATTATAAATAGACCACCGTGACTACTATCACAGTTCTTCTGGGACGATTCTATTTTTATAAATTATGGATGGAAACCAATTGAGCAGCTGTTATTGGAACTCCCTATGGGTGACATGTTGTAAGTTGTCAACATCACAATTTGGTTTCTTTTGACCGATGTTTAAGGCGTTGCCACATGACATAAATATCGGCGAAATCCTGGGACCAATTTCTTCATTTATGACTAAATGATTGTATATCTTTGGCTTAAATTATTGAGAAAATATATGAAATAACTACAATTAGTATAATTAAAATCATAAATTTATAATAATATAACAATTTTAATTGAATAATAAGAGTTTTTCTATTCTGGCGGTCCTACAACCGATTTTTTACTTAGATGGTACAAATTTTGTCGGTTCCGAATGTTTCCCAATAAAAATTATGAAACAAATTATCGGCGATATTTATTTTCGTTGTTTGGCTCATGTGGCGTGTGTTTTTGTATTTTCTACCGAATCTATCGAAATTACAACTGCATGTGGCAATGCCTTTATGTTCTCTTTTTAAATTTTTCACAATTTCGTATATTCAATTTTTAATTTTTTTCTATTGCGATCTCAGCCTATTAGTATAATTTTCTACTCTATCCCTTTTTCCCGATTTCGCTACAAGGTAACGAAACAAAAATATGTGGTGATACATTTTCAAATGTATAAAAGGAAATAGAATTCGAGCATACTACGATCGCAATAGAAAAAGCGAAATTAAATACGAAAAAGTGTAAGATTTAATTCTTAAAAAAAGAGACATTAAACATCGATCGAAAGGATGATACATGTTTTATTTATTTATTTTACTAACATATCCAAATAAATTCATGTTTATATAAATATGATAAATTCACATTTAATTTTGATTTGATGTTTATTAAATTAATATAAAATTTAAGGTTCTGACTTTCAGATATGTGCTTCTTCAATATAGAATAAATTCCATAAAGTGATTATCGAAATGAAAGATTTAACTTTTCATTGTTGAAAATTAATTCAAAAATGGTCATTTTTACATTGATTCTTATGGGATAATGCAAAAAGTAGTTCGTCTAGAAAAAATTCGACAAAAAACATGGCTGATCCTTACGGTTCTCTATATACAGGTGGCTCTGGTTAAATAGATATTGTTAAATAAGCACTAGTGAGCTTCCAAACATTTTACTACCGGTTGTCTAAAATAAACATTTTCACGTATTTTTGGTTACAAGTAAAAATATTTTTGTATTTTTTATAACGAATGTATGAAAAACTGTAAATTTTCCTAAATAATTCCCTTGTTTTTGTTGGTATCATTGTTGGTAGGATAACGAATTCTAGTATGGTCCGCCGAACTGTGCGTTAATTCTCAACCACGTTTTCATGTTTACATTCATTAGCATTCCATGCTTCAAGTGGCAATCACAAAATATGAAATATATTCCACAATTAAATTAACCTTCATTTTTTAAAAAGTTATGGTAAATGGTAAAAATTCCTGGTCACCCTCTGCTGAGCTAATTGCTATTTTCATTTATCAACATACTCTCTAAAATCTGTTTTAGGAAAATCGTATCGAATTATTACTATTACAATACTAAGTTCTTTAATATGTCGTCTCCAGAAGCAATTCATGCTAAATTTCTGGAATTTCTCTTGGGTCCATTAAATATTTCAGAGATGTGACTATTGTTTCAAATTTTTTGTTTTCTATAAAATTAATTTTTGAGAAAGAATCTGACAAAAACAATTCTTCAACTTGTTCCTTCTTTATTCCTAAATTTTTTTCAAGAATATCGTCATGGTAATAATATGTAGGTCGTTTGAATAGTTTAACAGCCTTATGAACAGAAACAAATCTATAGCTTGCAGAGAATGTTCTATAATCAAGGCTATATAGATAATATTTGTTTATCATTTTCGATTTACTATACCCAATCCCAAACTTTTAGATATTTAGATAATAAATTTGTAGAATGGTACATATAAGCACGTTAAACCACCAAATCAGACCTCAAACTGCAAACTTTTTATTTATGTCCTAAAACGCGATTAATTTTCAATTCCCTAATTTATTCGTACGATTTAACAACCGGTTCTAAACCGAAATAAGAATATAGGTTTAATTTTTGTACTTTGTCATTGGCGCCATAATTTCTAGTTAAAGCACTGCTTCTAATATGCAATAATCCACAGCCGATTTAATCAATATTATAGACGTTAGAAACTTCAATGCTCTAAACAATTAATTCATTTGATGTTAAATTTAAAGATTGAATGTACGTAGAAATGAATACATTTTGATTTTCTTCTTCATTTTTCTTCTGTCTGTCCCAGCGAATCATATGTTTTGATAATAGAATGTGAAATAAATAGATATTATCTATTTATTTCAAACACATTTTTGATGTC
This sequence comes from Tipula unca, assembly GCA_951394425.1. Lineage (NCBI taxonomy): Eukaryota > Metazoa > Arthropoda > Insecta > Diptera > Tipulidae > Tipula > Tipula unca. Next base: position 101,113,181 of record OX596380.1, read on the forward strand.
ATAAATCACTATATTTATAGAGTATAATTAAAATAACGTAGATTATTTCAACATACCACTCTCCAATTAATCCGATTAAATCAATTTCCAAATCAAACAAATACATAATGCATGTAATGCGTAACATGACCTTACCAACGTCGATGGTTGTCGACAGACATCAATAATATATCTATTATTTTCATTCAATTAATTTAATCTTTTCGAAATAACTCAATTAAATCAAATGGGGCGACTGCGATAAAATTGTTAAATGTTTTTTGTTTATTATTATTATGCGAAATGTAATGTCATCGTTATCATGGTGACACAATAAAGATATTATGTACTATTAAAACAAAAGAGAATATAATAATAATCGTTTATTCAAAAATTAATTTATAAATTTAATATGATTGCTCTTCTTTTGAGTTTTATAATTTTTTAATTACGGATTGTGAACGATTTTTTTATAATTTGTTCATTTATCACACCCCATATAAAAGAATAACAATAATTTTGCTCTATTATTGTTAAACGCAATATTATGTACACTTATAAAAACTGTATCGACTTAGCTTACATTTTATTCTATAATTTGATTGATTAGTCTTCCATGTTGTAATTCAGGTAAAATTATATGATAGAATCAAATACAATTTAAATATTGACCATTTCATTCAAATGTATTATTATTGTATATATATACATTCATATATGTATTTATATATCGATTGACGACGGAACTAACGACTAACTAATCTTTGCAATAAGTTCACTCTGTCTATTAACATTCAAGTTTAAGTGCTATCAAATTTATAATTCCTTATACATACCATCGTATTCAATGATATTACTAATTATTAATACATTTGTTTTGATTGTTTTTCCAAAATATATTATTATACATAAATATAATATTTCGGTCCTTGAACCAAAAAACCGTATATTCTAAGTTATTATGTATATTACGACTGATTTAAATTAAGCCGGAATTATGTCATTCAATTTTGTGCCTATATGGTACAATATGTCTTTGAATTAAATCTAAGTAGGTCTAAATGTTAAAACATATTTTGGTGATTTGTTTTTGTTGACACCACAAACAAAGCAAACATTTGAAATGGTGTCAATTATTATAATTTCTTGCGTGTCTGTTCTTTCGAGACATAGGCCCTCTTCCCAAGATGTTTGGACGAATTTGTTCCTTTATTTTTTTTATTCCACACTTCCCGGCATTGGTGTTCTCTAATTCTAATAATTTATTTAAATAGTTAATTTAATTTTTATATTTGATTATTTATGGGGTTCAATATGTGATTCATTTCTATTATATCACGCGAATTAACTGTTAAAACTTGATCATTTTTTCACTTATTCATTTACATTTTTTATGTACATTTTCAAAGTTTCTTTACCATTTATTTTCCACAAAGTTTTAAATTTTTCGATTTCAGGGTCCAAATTTACTTGAAGTTGTTCAAAATTCTAGCCGTATCATATATTAAAAATCATTCGTTAATACATATATGGTGATTGAGAATTAATACGACTTACTAAAGCTATAATTTATTCACATTTGTATAATTTATTTTCGATTGAATTGAACTTTATGGATATGGCTGGTTAATTGCATCGAAATTGTGTTTATATTATCATTGTCTGCATAGGACAGCATTTTTCTATCCATTTCATCATTACTTGTAATACAACTGCGTTTGTGAAAATCTTCAAAGCTAATTTCTATGGTAAACAGTAGTTTCCAAAATTGCAACATCTATTGTGGCATTGGGTTTGTATTCTTTTATTTTTACCGCAGGCAGTCTTTACGTTTAAAATTATACTAACGTTGGCTTTTGTTCATTGCACTAAACCGACTTATTTTGAATTTAATCTACTTGAACTTGATAATTGATATTGAACTTGATGATTGATATGCAATGAATATCACATACTATAGTTGTCTATAAACGTTAATATTATGAGCATGTACTTCTTTAATAAAACGTAGTGCTTTGGTTGGAAACGTTATTAATGTAGGATTCTTATGGTTTTCGTTTTTATTGTGGCAAAATAATTCGAAACATGTGAGTTGCTATGGCGTTTTCCAGTTTCTAGCAAACCAGCCTACAAAAGAAGGTAAGTAATATATTTTTTGAGAAACATGCATATATTAGGTCGAACTAAAAGTTTATGAATTTTTGATTGGAATCTATTTCTAATTTTTTATTGAAATTCGGTAATTTTATTCCGGCTATAGCGCCGATCACCGATCATTTGTTTATAATCTAATACAATATATGCAATTAGCTAAAATAATATGCTAGCCCGAAAAATACGTAAAAATATTGCTGATTTTAGCATATCTAAATAATTTTAATTTTTCGGGATGGAAAGATTTTTTACTCTATTTTACCTAGTTTTACGTGCTGTTTTTTTTAATGTATTTAGTGAGGACACAAATATTTTATTTTTAAAAAGTCTTTTTTCGGGATGGTTTTCGGACTAACTTCACATACATGGACTTAGAAGGTGCCTGTACGAAATTGTGCTGAGGGACATTTGGCCCGCGGGCCAACTTAACAAAGTTAAATTTTTAAAAAATTTTGAAATTGTACTAGTATTATACCAACAAAACAATAAATAAAAATTATATTTTAGCTCTTTTAGTGGGTCATTTGATGTTTTAGCTCTTTATGGAAACATAGAGTAGCTATAAATATTTTTGTTTGTCGATGTCATCATATATTATGTCATCATATATATTATCTATTATCTGTGTATGTTGTGAAGGTTCATGTAAGGTAAAAATATTTATTTTATTTTTAATTACATATATTTATTAGCTTCAAAAAATAAGCCACAAATAGAGCTAAAAACTAAATATTTTTTTTTATTTCGTTGGTATTACACTGTAGTACAATTTCAAAAGATAAAAAAAATTTAACTTTGTTATGTTAGCCCGCGGGCCAAATGTCCCGAACAATTTCATGAAGTGCCTTGAGAGTAAATGGTACTATTAAGTTTAGACTCCTTTGTTTCGAGTTTCTCTATATTTATGTTTCGTCACAGAAATCAAAGCTATTATTTTCGTTACAAATTATTTAGGGAATAAACTGATGAGTACATGTAGTTTTGTACGTTATAAATTTGCTATTCATTAAAATGCACAAACATTCCCATTGCTTCATGATCAAGTTCAAATATAAAATTAACGCAATCATTTCTTTTATTAGAAATTTATTCAGATCAGAGATTTCTAAATTAAATCTTTTGAATAAATTACGTTTAAAATGTTACAGAATAGATATTTTAATGTTGTATTTCCCTTTGATTTCATGCTAGTACCAGATTTATAATCTGTAGCAACTCTACAAATTTATGAAATGGAACGCACCTGTTTGCGCACTGTCCAATTATTATGTGTTAACATGATGATTTGCATATTGCAATTTAGAAAACGAAAAAGCATATCGGTAGACTTCAGAATATCGCGTATACGAGAAAGAACAACTAAATAGTTGAGAATAACCAAAACACGACATAGTGCTTTGTAATATCATGTGCATACATATGTTTATATTTTGTAATCATAATTAATAATATGTATTCTGAAATCCTTGTATACCAAAAATAATAATTATAATAATTAGGAAACATAATAAATAAATATATAATCAAATTAATTGTAATTAACAAAACATTTATTCAGAGTTAGTATTTTCTTGTGATTGTTACAGTGCAGCGTAAAATTACTGTACCACATTGAACAATTCAGTGAATAAGTTGTGCTACAAGAAAAAATTAATATAGGTAAATTGGATCTTATCATAATCAACCAATATATAATATATATATATATATATATATATATATATATATATATATATATATATATATATATATATATATATATATATATATATATATATATATATATGTATATATATATATATATATATATATATATATATATATATATATATATATATATATATATATATATATACATATATACAAAATACTAGAGCTGCCAATGAGTTTGTCGTGCTAATTTTTGGTGCTAACTTCACAAAGATCTTTGTATAATAGTTCACGGCTATGGGCAAAGCAAACTTTGGTATTGGAATTAGACATCCTACCACAAAAATAATTCTATGTGGGATGAAAAACCAGCTTCACACAATCGTAAATATGAAACATATTTCTCAATTAACAATTATACAAATTTCTCACAAAAAGAAAACTTTATTTTGGGCACTTTGATCAATGGTATTGATTAAAATTTACTATTTCAAAAATTTTATTCTATTTTTGGTAATGTAGACTGTCAATATAAATTATTTTGTTTACATGAATTTATATGATGCTTAGTTTCAAAATATCATAAAATGTATCAGGATTTTCAATCTTTTGCAGTAAATCCCCTTAATTCAAAATATAGATTTAGTTAACGCCCAAAACCAATCTGCCATGAAATAATTTGGCATACCATTTTTGTTTACTATACTATACTATACTATATTTGGTTTTCAAGAAAAAGTTAAATGTTGATAAAAAGTGTGCTATATACGATAGAATCATGTGTCGGTGAAATTAATTATGGTACTGGTAAATAGCTATTATTTTACATAACATGTAAAAGGTTTTAAACGAACCATATTTGTTTGTGGAATAATTTGTTAAGATACATACAGTCATCAAAATAAGTCTGCGTATGATGTGTACACGTGACGAAAAATTAATTTTAAATATTTACATGAATCTTTCGTCACTTGCACACATCGTACACAACTTATTTTAATGACTATAAATAGAGCTGTTGCCTTTTTAATGTCAAATTAAACAACAAAAACTCACCATTAAAAACCGTACTTTTTATACTAGTGTTAAGTTTATGACAAAATATTTTGACAATACAAGTACTGATGTAATAGTAAAAAAAACTTTTCAACAGCAAATTATGAAATAATATTGTGATAAAATATCTTTAAATTATTTTGTTCTGGTATTTAACAATAACAGGTGTTTACCCAATTAATAATATATAAAAAATTTAAATAATATTAATATAAATATGTGTATAGTTAAATTTAATTTAATATTTTTAATACATAATTTGATAAATACCAATATATTACAGACCGATTAATTACAAAAAAAACGGTCCTATGTATGACAGTGCTCTCACAATGGAAAAACATTTTAATTTTTACTCTTGCCTTTTGCCTTAAGATTTTTTTTAGCTCGAACAATGAATAAATAAAATTGTAAATTGAAGTCAATTTAATTATTGTTTATTTGACTGTTGTTTATTTGTCAAAATCATTTGATTTGGAAATTTCAGTGTAATATTAAATAAATATATAAAACCTTGTTATTATTATTAATATCGTGTCAACTTTATAGGAGATTTTACCCCTCAAATTTTCAAATGAGCACAGCACGGCGATGTTTTATAACTGTTTTTATCGAATTGTATCATCGCATATAGAAGATTAATCGCCGTTTGTTATTGGTTTTCCCATGTATAGCTATAAGATGATTAATTTTTACGCCTGATTTCAGGAAATTATTGAATAAAAACTTTATTTATTTATATATAATTCATCTGCTATGTATTTTTTTTAATATGATGAATAAATGAACTTTTATGATTGAATCACTTAACAATGAAATTTTCTAGAATACGTACAGTATTCCCATGTATTTGGTGGTAGATATTGATTTTTTTAACAGACTGATACGTTGTGATGTACATGTACACCTAAAATAGAACTCAAAGTAGTTCAGTTCAGCCAGTGAGAATTGATTATGAAAAATTGTCATACCATAATTCACAGAGTCAGTTTTATAATTCACAGAGTAAACGTTGTTTGTAATGTGGCATCTACTTGAATGAAAGTTTTTTTTATTTGATTCACAATTAACCCTTTATCACGTTTAACCGCGATTCAAATGATTTGGTCAGAGTTTTGTTAATGGTTGTTGCTATTTTAAGCAAGCTTGTATTTTGAATTATGTACGTGATTTTTAATGTTTTTCGTTGATCAAGGGACGTATGTTCTGAATCCGTATATTAATATATGTTTTCTTGAGGGTTGTTTCTATGTAAAGAGTGTTTTTTTATAGAGGTTCAAGTTTAAATCATAATAAAACAAAGAAATATATTTTTAATATCAATGAAACGGGCTTTATTGGATAGAAAATTTTATGACATTAATGTTTAAATATGATTTCGGCTATGTGGCTGCCACGGCAGGCGCGTACAAGGCGCAATCTGGAACACCAATTTTTTTGACGATGAATATTTTTTTTGAAGAATGACATGAGAATGAGATTGACATTAGGTTTGTGAGTTTGATGTGAATATCATCAACTAATTTTATTATCAGAAAAAAAAATATATATTAAAAATTAAAATGTTTGTCGTGAAACCAATAAAATACTCATTATTGTGTAGCGCAGAAAAATAAGTGGCGATCTAATAATAAAAAAAAAATTAATTATGTGGATTGATATTTGTATCTGACTCTCGTACATGTTACATACGTATATATAAAATAAAATAAAAACCACACCAAAGGACCAAAAGTTAATTCTTTGTTGATTTCAAACAAGACGTTTATGAGTGATGAATACAAAAATATATTAATGGTGGTTAATAAACAAACAAAAACAAAACTAAATTACTAATAATTTTTAAATTAATTTTAAAAGAAGTTTAAGTTTGGTTCTTAAAAATTAGTAAAATTATATTTTTTTTATGAATTTAAAAATAAAAATAAAAATTTAATAAAAATAATTTACCCATATTATATATTTTTTGCATGCAAAATTAAATAAAATTAATAAAGTTGAAATAAAACAAAAATAATTTGTAAAACAAATACAAAAAATTAAATAAAAAAATAAAAAGAGAGTTTTGTTCGGAGGTGTGGAGTTACATCGATTCATACCAAAAAATTGTGAATGGAAATTGTAAATTTCAAAATTTTCAAAAATTTAAAGAATTTCAAAAATTTTGAAGTGACGTATTGAAATGTCAAACCAAACTAAACAAAAAGCAACTATCAGCTTTTAAATGGGTTGTCAAATAAATGTATACACCCTTTACATATGTATACATACCTACTCGTATACAGGTTTTGCTTAGACATTTTTTGGTTGCAACATTGTTATTTATCTCATAACGGTGGGCTGATTAAAAATTCAACCTGTTAGATGGAGATCTTTGTTATATATCCAGTTGTTATTATTTTAGTGTTTGATCTTATTCTCATGTCCAGGAATGGTATAAGTATTACCGACTAATGTTATTTTCAAGTTTTATGACAAATTTTTTTCGGTAATATGAATTAAACAAGTTTAACGAAGTTTTAATTACAGCTTTTTGTAAAATCCAAAGAAAATACATATAATCTCATAATAAAACATGGTTGTATAGTCAGTTGTGGTAGTTTTTCTAACACTATGTGACACCGAACTGTCCATGACTTAACATACAATTGTTTATAAAAATTGTTATTGAATTGAAAATAGTTGTTGTCATTCAAGCATGTATGACACATTTTTTTTTAAATTTCCTTAGAACACGGCATGTTTACTTGAATTTCTAGTCTTTTTATTGTTCAATAAATCGAAACAAATAAATCATGCCTTGGTTATTCATAATGTGGCTTAATTGCATTTATAATTCGTTAAAGTTTGTGTTGTTTTAAAAAATCGTTTGAAAAATGTTGTAATACAGTTCTAGCAGTAAAGTATATAAAAACTTATTTGTATATTTTATTTCAACTATTTGGATATTATCTACAGTCTACACACCTTTTTTGGGCCATTACTATAAAATTTAGTTCAAAATATACTTTCTTTTATAGTTCTTTTGTTGGGACAACATTCCACACATACATACTATCATAGAATATATCCAGCAAATTTTTGTTGTTCTTCTTCTATAACAAAATGAATTGTCATTGCTAGGAAAATACGCAATCAATAATTATTTCGTTGAATAGGGGAGAAAATGTAATTATTCATAAATACAGCTCAACTTTAATCGCGCGAGAAATATTTTTTAAAGTTTCTTTAGCGAATAATAAAATAATTATATACTGCAATTTCAAGTTTGACTTAGGACCAGCGTTACCACTCGAAAAAATAAAAATGTATCCAAATTTATTTTTCATTAAAAACAACCAATATGTTACTTTTTTAACAAATTTCATTTATAGCTCAACTTACATATATTATTTAAATAATATCATCATCATCACATAAATTCATTGGTAATATATTCAATAAAAAAAATCACATTTTTTGTATCTAGGAACTAAAATATAGTAAAATCACATTCTTTTCATAAGAAATAGGTATATATGCTTCAAATGCTTACTTATTTTAAGCATATCAAAAATTCATTTTTTGTTTTAAATAAAATAATAGGTAAAAATAAAATTAAATTAAAATATCTCGCGGCGGCACCCAAACGTCACTCATTTTATTAGAGCTTATAGATTTTTTTTGCTCCTCCGTCAATAATTCTTTCGCTGCCATCATTGAATCAATGGTCTCAATTAATAGACGATTTGTGTTTCTGGTTTTTGTGTTGAATAAATCAGAGAATATTCTTTCCGCGGCTGCCGAACTATGGGGTAAACTCATTAAGCTAAACATATAATTCGCCAATTTTTCGAAAAGATGTTCGCCTAATGAATTTGTAATTGAACCAATTTTTGACCAATATTCTCCAACGACAGTTCTATCTAAATTAGCAAGATGTGAAGAAAATTTTTAAACTTTTAGCTCATCCAATATAACGTCTTTCTCCAATTCATTTGTTATTAAATTAGGAAAACTATTTAGCATCGGAATTAATGCGGAAACGTTTAACGACAATAATTTTTCTGGATTTATCAACGATAAAAGTTTAAAAACTTCATTGTTAAAATCAAATCGAGATTTGATTTGGTGGGCTAGCTTATAATATAGAATTGTTTAACCTGCAAGTTCTAGAAAATCTGTTTGATCTAGTTCATTTTTAACTAAAAACGATTGAACCGCATACCCCATACTGATTTCCGCCAGTGGTAAGTGATTTTCTTCTTTTTTGAAGTCGATATCGTTCACATTAATGATATTTAACAGGCAATTGGGCTTCACAAAATTACTTAAAATAATTAAAAAGTTTTTTCCGACTGAAATTCTTTCCAGATTCATCTTGTTTACATAATTTTTAAAATATATGACAAAAATAGGAAATATATTTTATTACTTGGGTTACCCAATTGTTCGGCTAAGCTTCTTGCTGTTTGTTGTGAACCTTTGTCTTCCAAGTGCAAGATATAAAACTTAATTTTAGCGCGTCCCACTGTTCCAATATCCTGTTCACTACCATCTCCAATGATAACCATCGCGTTCGTGCAAAACCAAGAATTTTGTGTGGTTTAAGTGAAAAAAATTCTTGAAATTCTTTTAAATCTTGTATTCTTTTGGAACTGTGTGCGAAAAAGTTGTAAATATTTCTTGCTAATTGCTCCACAGAAAATGGTAATTTACCAGTATATTGACCAGACATGACAGCGGCATTATCCCATCCGAGTCCAATAATATTGTTGAGGGGTATTTGCAACAAATTTAAATGGTTTAAAATTGTACTTACTATAGAAGCAGCGTCAGTTTTTGTTAAATTTAATAGTCCTAAAAATCGATCTCTTGTGTAGCTTCTATTCTTATCGAAAATACGGGCAACCATAGCCAACGATTTTGCTGTGCTCACATAGGTAGTTTCATCGATTATGATTGAGAACTTTGATTTCTAAGCTGACTAGCTACATGCTGACGCCCTTTTTCGCCCAAGATAGATTTGACTATTTGACTAGCCTCAGTGCTACTGCACCTTATGTTTTGCGCAATTTTCGAGTCAGGGCAACAATTTTTTAACAAATTCGGCAAAAAATCCATTAATGTAAATGGTAAGTGATGCATAATACAAAACATCACTAACATCAATTCCGATTCTTTGATTTGGCGTTCAAAGGTAAGTTCCCTACAAGGTTTGCAAATACTTCATTTATAGGTGTTATTATTTTACTTATCTCAAAATTTTTCTTATGTGTAATATTTTCATGATGCCGGACACGGTGCGATTTTATATTAGTGAGTCGTGTATCATATACCTTGCAAAATGTGAATTCGTTGCGACATTCAAGCCAAGGAAAATCATCAATCCGCTGGTGGCGAAAGATTCGCGTTCGTTTACTTTTTTTGGCAACTGTTTCGTCCTAAGTTAGGACATATCACGTATCACATCGGACATTCCACATAGAGAATCCAAACAATGTAAAATTTGTTGCAATTACTTTTCTTAAAGACAAGCGTAATTTTAACCTTTAAGCTATTGACCTTCAATCAATAAAGTGAAATCTTAGTGAAACTATAATGTACACTAGTGGTACTCTGTTTTTGTACATATGTATTTACATACATACATACATATTTTTTGGAATATTTATTAATTTATACATACTCGTATACAACACATTTGAACTATTATCCATTTATGTAAATCCTCAGGTGGTCACCTCATGCAAATAAATAGAAACATCCCATTTTCATAACGGTGCTCAGTTTCTGACTTGCAAAAACAAAATAATTTAATAGATGTTCGTAAATGTCAAAACCAAAATTTTATTTATTAGATGTTTGTAAATGTCAGAACCAATTTATACTTGAAAATCCACGTGTGCGATCTAATTTTTACCTCATGTTTCATATCAGAAAATTGATGTGTTTCGTAATAATTACCTATATTTTGTAGCTATTTTTGATGTATTTTGATATTAAACAAACATTTGATAATACTGATAACACTCATTACCATAATTATGTTCTAGATATTTTATTTCATTTTGGGGTTGACAGACACACAAATAACAAAAAAAAAAAAATCAACATCTAATATGTGTATTGTGTATACTGTATAGCTATTGTGGCTCGGTTAGGTATATAAATCATTTAACTTATCAGTAATTAATGGTTTGCAATCATAAAAATGACAATTATATGACAATTCAGCAATATATGTATTTATTTAATAACAAGAAATTGGATACTGTTGGGTTTATCATATTGGGCAAAAGAAAAAATACAGCAGTGTTTAATGTAATTTTCGTAAAAAATGTTTAAGCACATAATCGGAGTTCGCCACTGTAAAAATAATAAAACAGAATGAATAACAAACAATACGGTATGTACAGTACATATATACATATATATAGGCATCTTCAAATTCTAACATCAAAAATGCATTAAATATTTTTTTAATACAATACATAAGCCAGTAACAATAAAATAAAAAAGATAAATAAAACAATGTAGCATAATAATTAATGATATTTCATACAATTCATGTTTAGTTCATGAGCGTTCTGAAACATAATCAACTAAGGTTTACGAGTGGAGTGGGCAAAGATGAGGGTAATTTTAATTACGATTACTGTCAATTTGTAGGCAATACATAGTACTTATATTTATGTACAGAGTGTTCTACAAAAAGGTATGCGTATTTATACAAGCCCTAATTTTGGTATATAGGTTACTTTTGTAATTCAAATTCACCATGATAAATTTATTATGGGACGATATTCGATAAATCATCGTGTTTTAGTGGTTAAAACGTTTTATCAAAATCATTCATCGGTTATCTATATACGAAAATTACGAAAGATTTTAGGTCGAATAACTAGTAGTACTAGGCCGAAGCCTGAACTACGTTATGCTCTGTACTTCATGCGCCGTTTTTTGTTCAGGAAAGTAATTGGACCGTATCATAGATCATGACAATTGAGTTACTGCTATATTGTTACTGGAGAATAATAGCGTTACATAATTGACCATTTTTTGATGTCTTAATTAGATGCCTTACTCGATCAACTATTTTATGTCATAAAGGTGATGTGGAGGGGCTCTTACGCGTAGCTATAGTGTGGTCCACTATGTGCCCATTTTAAACAGGATACGCATATATTATACTATATCACATTTAGTTGAAGATAATATTATTCAAACATAAACGAAAAGCTATCATTCTTGATTTACACGCAATTTTGTATTCAAATTTTTATTTTGACGTGGAATACCGTCCTCTGATTCTACTATTCACGGAGAACGCCTGAGATTCTTGCGAAACATTTACACGATTTGATTTGAGTATGTATACTGATATTTGTAATCATTGTGTAACGGTTGCCTGTCAACAACCGTTATCACCCTGTCCCATACAACCTAAAATATAAACACAATTTTGAGGCCAAGACCTCAAACTTGTTTCTTGTTGACAAAATTATTGTGTTATATACATATTCAGGCCACAATAAATTATGTCGGCCAAAACAAATTCCTAGTGTGTTATTTACCTGTACGCGCACACAACAAAATTGGTAACAATTATTAAATAACTTTACGTTATAAATTTATTATGGTTGTAACCTATATATTTCTTTTTTGCAACGTTTTCGCAATGTTTGAAATATTCATTTTTTATAACACAAGTGCATTTTTATGCGTTTTCTTTTATTTTTCCTCTCACTCTATCAACCCACCAAATTGGTATAAATATACCACAAATATTCTTACTTGAGGAGAGTTGCATTTTGTCCGTGCTACGAACGCGAGTATTGGCGGGTGACTAAATTTATCATTAAATAAATCATTCACAAAAACGGGAATTAAATTCTATTTTTTTCAATTCGTGGAATATCAAGCGGATTAACAAGCAGATTTTGATACGGTTAGAAATGAAAACAAGTCATTCATCTACTAACCGTAAAAGGCCCAATTGGTGACGGGTCTGTCAGTGGTCCCAAACGGGGCGGAAGAAAGTAGTGCGTACGCATCGTCTTCCCTTCTGCTGACAACGCGTCACCAATCCAACTACGTACTAACAACTAAGTGGGTAGACTTAGTGTCTACCACTTCTATAATCCTGTTTCTTTTTTTTTTCGTGTTCTCCTCCATTACCCATCATGGTAATGGATAGGCACTAAGCCACTCTTAAACGACAATGGTCCGACACGTCATGAGATCCACAAAATATTTGTGGTTCCGATTTTTTTTCCCTAAACCTGTCTTTTTGTATCCTTTGGCCATACACCCCTGTGGTTAAATCTAGGTCCTACAAGTTACCACCACAACCCACGACTAATGTAACTTCTACCGACCTGAGTTTCAGGTTAATGCCGCGGTGAGCCAACTATTAGGACAAATTCTATGTAGCTGAAGACTTTTCGCCGAGTAATATTATTTTTTGTTTGTACATTTTATTAGTTTATTACACGATGAGACCAATTTTATTGCTTAAGATAATTAGTGATTTTATTTTTATTTATTGCATGCAACTGTTTTAGCATATTTTAGTTCTTTCTTTGGTTTAATAGAATAAACGTTTGTCAGGGCAAGTCCATTGAAAGGACGCCTATTTTATCATAGCGATTGAGTTTACCTTGTTGGTCATTATTTTGTCACCCTTGTAATTGTCGCTTCATATATAAATGTGTCGCCTTTGCCTTTTCAAAGAAAATTAAAAGCGATTAAAAGTCGTATGGTCAAGCTTTAGTAGGGACACCTATTTTCTCATAACGATAAGTAAGTATTTAGAACCTTCTTGTATCAGCGGTGATAATTTTCTGATCGTTGGAAATGCCGCTATATAAATAAATCTGTCGCCAATGCTAAGAAATAAGAAAATTAAAATCAAATTGAACAACATCTCGAATGGAAAGAAAAGCTTTTGTAGGATTACGTTTTTAACCTTCTTGGCCACCACTATGCAGGGCTGATAAAAAATGTGTCGAATTAGCAAACTTAATTTAACGAAAAAGTTTAGGATAGTATGAAACTATGAAAGTAAAAAATACTGCGATGAACCAACTATATAAAATATTATGTACGAGTATGTTTTGTGAAAAGTCTGGGATGGATTTTTAAAAAATCCAGGGGTAACTAACTTCAAGGAAGTAACGCTGTGATATATTTTATTTGAAATTTGAATTATTGAACATAGTATAGCTGCACTTCGATAAAACAAGAAAAAACACTCTTTTATGGAAGCGATGTTACAAAATAAAAATTCATCACTATCTAATCCCTTTCTACTTATATCATTGTTTAATTAATTTTTGTTAAGTTATAATATTCAGATTGGTCGTTTTGATTTTAGATAAATCGAATTTTTTTTTGTTTTCTCCATCTTTGTAAAAAGGTGGCTTTGGTCACGATGAAACAACTAAATTGAAAAACATTATCGCTTAGGTTCCGTTTAGATTTTTTTAATTTGTTTTGATTGCGGCCGTTTGTGTATTAATTACAAATTTTTTCAATTCCATTATTAATTATTAGAACAATTAGATTAATTATTAGAGAACTTCCCGGAGCCAAATTGACCATGTGTTAGTTTCTAAAGGACGGGCTCAGGTTGTGCAGGATGTGAGAACTTATCGGTCAGCAACCAAATACGTAGGCAGCGATCATCATTTGGTCGCTGCAAAGCTACGATGGAAGTTTTCGTACAAGTCTGGGAACACAGCGAAACGCATGGTACGTTTCGACTGTGAAGGTCTGATAAATGAAGATCAAAAGAAACGATATCAGGATCTTGTCAGCGACAACATTAATGAAGCTAATTACCAGTCTGACTGCGTGAACTCTGTCTGGGGGGTACTGAAAACTTCGGTTGTCAGTGCTGCTCAACAGACTTTAGGTATAGTGAAAGTCAGACCCAAGAATGATTGGTTTGATGACGAGTGTCGTCTTGCAGTTGAGCAACAAAATATAGCCCATAATGAAGTGCAACAACGTCTCACAATCGCGAGGAAAAACAAGGCTGCTCTTGCAAGAAGGGCAGCTAAGCGGATTTGTAGACGGAAGAAGCGAGAATGGTGGAAGGCCGAGGTTCTGAAAGTACAACAACTCAGTAATGAGCGCAGTTCGCGTAATTTCTTTAAAGGAATTACTGGACTGAACCATACTTTCAGGCCTACGTCAACCGCCATTCGGGACCGGGATGGAAACCTCTGTGTCAACATCGACGCAGTACTTGACGCATGGAGTGGACACTTTACTGACCTGCTTGATGTCCATCATGCGTCACAGACTGTTGTTGAGCCACCTCTAATACAGACTGCGGAGATTTGCACTGAGGAACCATCCCATGAGGAATTCACTAAAGCCATGCAGAGATTGAAACGAAACCGTGCACCTGGAGTGGACTGCATTAATTCGGAGCTCTTGATATTCGGAGGGGATACTTTGTGGAACTGTCTTTTCGACCTTATTCGATTAGTATGGCGAACCGAAGTTATGCCTGACGAATGGAAAGTGGCCGCGATATGCCCCATCTTCAAGAAGGGAGACCGCTTGAAGTGTGAGAATTATCGCGGTATAGCTCTCCTTTGCACAGCTTACAAGTTACTGTCATACATTGTATTGGATAGAATCACTCCTCTAGCGGAGGGCTTGGTTGGTGACTATCAAGGAGGATTTCGTCCGAATCCATCAGTCACCGATCAGGTCTTTTCGCTGCGGATGATTCTATCTAAATATTATGAGACATCCATCCCCGTACATCAGGTGTTCCTGGATTTCCGGCAGGCCTATGACTCGATCAATCGAGAGAGTTTATGGTCTGCCCTGGAATACCTAGGAATGCCAACAAAACTGGTACGACTATGTAGGATGACAGTGACGCAGTCTCAATGCTGTGTTAAAGTTGAGAACAGGCTATCGACAAGTTTTGTAGTTAACTCGGGTGTTCGGCAGGGAGATGCTCTGTCCCCGATACTCTTTAATCTCATGTTGGAGTACATCTTTCGTAAAACTGAAATACCGCAGCGTAACATCTTATATAGCCAGTCCAATCAGGTGCTTGCATATGCAGATGACATATGCGTGATTGGACTGAATAGCAACGGAGTGAAAGAAATACTTGATCCGCTTGTAGAGTTTTCAGCTTCAGTTGGACTTCAGATCAATGAGTCCAAAACGAAATACCTGATCTCTGGTTTTAGGGACAGTGGTACACCAGATTTTAGTAGTGGCCACCACACGTTTGAGGGAGTGAGGAGGTTCAAATATTTGGGTTCTCTTATCACTCACGATAATAGTGTGGGTGAGGATATTAAAGTGCGGCTGGCAGCTGGCAGTCGTTCTTTGTATCCTCTAAGGCCACTGCTAAAATCTAAACACTTATCAAGTACCGTGAAGCTGAAGCTTTACAAAGCGTTGATCAGGCCCGTTGTTATGTTTGGATGTGAAAGTTGGGCGCTGACGGATGAATACGAGAGATGGCTCCTAACATTTGAGAGAAGAGTCATGCGTGTGATCTACGGCCCAAAACGCGAAATAGATGGTACCTACCGAGCTCTGTACAATATCGAGATCAGAGATCTGATGAAGATCCCCGATATTGTACATGAAATAAGATCTCAGCGAGTACGCTGGCTCGGTCACGTTCTGCGTGCTGATCCGGAACGAATTGTGCAGCGATCTCTGAAAGGAGAGCCACCATATGGTAGGCGCAGAGGTCGTTGCCGGCGACGATGGCTCCACGATGTAGAGAACGACTTGGCCTCTTCAGAGTGTCTTAGACAGTATGAAGACCATGCTCAGGATCGAAACCGTTGGAGCCAGGTTGTTGACTCAGTAAGGGGCCAGTAATGGCCTTTAATACTGTTTATTATTATTATTAATTATTAAAGTACATACTCGTACTTTACGTCATGACGTGTAGGATAACAAATTTTCAGGATTCTGTTTTCTGTGATATAAGTTAGGTGATTGTGTTGAAAATTAGTTAAATTCAAGCTAATATAATATAAAATATAAGACTAGGATGGAGAAAACTTTTATCTTTTCTGAAATATTCTAATATGCAAAGTTTATAGTTCATAAAAGTTTTTTTAAAACAATAAAATTTATGGTTTCAATTGATTTAATTTTCATTAGTTTTCAGTATAATCAAATAATAAGAATTTTCTGAAAAGAACTTTGTTCGAAGAAGAATTAAAGAATTATGTGAGAATAATTTGTATTGATGCAAATTGTGGTAAGTATGAGAATGCATGACTCGGAATCATAAAATTTTAATTTAAGTTATTGCAGTAATTTTGTATTTTTATATTCGAATTCTAGGTGCTTGTAGAATAGTGGGTGTTTTGAGTTTGGTTTTTGGAGTAAATTTATAAATTTCACATGTTATAATAATCTAATAGGTCGCCTTGTTAAACCGTTTTGGTTCCAAGTTATTTATAACCTATAATGAAAAAGTTATTAGTTTTATTAATAACCTATAAACACATTCATTTTTGCTTGAATAAAGTAAATAAACTAAATTCAATTAAATACTTACCGCCTTCATCATTCATGTTAAAATACGAGAATACCACTGATTATTGTCAAATAGAGAACAAAAAATTATATTTACCATAGAATTTGCTAATATCATCTTAATTTTGTTTTATAACACTAAAATATTAATGGTTATGTATATTAAAATATAACCTATACGTATTTGAGTAAATTTCTCGTTTTCCAAATGTGTGTATAATTTATTGTTGATTTTTTTCGTATATATGTATGTAAAAAAGTAAAAAATTGCCGCGAACCGACAATATCAGTCGGTAAAGCAAATAATGTCATGTATTGTTAAAGCAAACCATATATTTTTCACACAAAATGCATTTTTAGGAAAGGTCCACTACAATTTTCTGATGAAGATTTTTCTACATAAATTTCAATGGAATCGAGTTACAGAATAGTAAAATTCCAACAAAATTAAATTTGAAGTTCAAGTTCCTTCGCGTTGGAATTTTTCACACGAAAAGAGATACACAATAGAAAATTGTCCAATTGTCCAAAAGGACCCTCTATCAACTAAGAAATTCTTATGTTCTTTTATTTGTGAAAAATTGGTGCTTACATATGTATATGTTTGAAAGAAGAGGTGAAATATATAAAACCCCTATAGTAAAATATTTTATATCATAAAAATAAAGATTTTCAATCACAATTCACAATGTCACACTGTAGTATTGAGAATTTATAATTATTAATTTTTTATGTATACTAAAAAAAATGTTCGATAAGGGAATACCATATTATTTATTATGACGTGAAACAAAAAGTAACAGAATATTTGTTTGACTAAATAATTTGATGAAAATTATGATATAGTATAAGTATACCTTGGTTGACCTACTTTGTACAGCATCTGTTCTATATAATTGTTGTTGAGTTCCAATTTTTATACTAAAGGTAATAACTGTCAAGTAACACACAAACAGCTGCTAACTAAAGTTTTTCTTCAGATATATTGTATAAAATACACGCCAATTAGTTCAAGGTCTATGTTTATGCAGCACTCATTAATCACTACCAAATTACATAGTTTTAAACATAGTTAACATGGCTGAGAATGTATCCTGTGATAGTATGTATGCATTCCCAACATATACAGCTTTATTTAAGGTAAGTATTACAAAAAAAGGAGGTGGAATTGTGAAAATGTGTTTACGTTCTAATGAATATAAATAAGTTCGTTAAATTATTTATTTATTTATTATACCTTTCCATAGCACGAAATGAAATCTTTCCTTTTTTTGTGTATGTTGTTAAGAGGACATTCAATTGATTTTTTTTATATCACAGTAAAGAATATATATGTATTTCGTCTATCTGTTGCTTTGTGTTTTTGTTATATAATATTAATACGTGCGAGGAAAATAAAATTATTTTCATTGCGTGATAACAATAAAACTTGAAGATAAAAAGCTCAAAACTACATAAATTTCAATAACAAGAATAAACTGAATAAATCATTTGGAATTCAAGTTTAAATTGCAAGTTGGGTAATTAACATCGTGGCAAAAAAAATCACATTTATTTGTTCCATTTTTTCAGTTCAATTTTAATTTAAAATTATTACTTCTTATATACTCCGCGCTTATAATTATACCGAAATCTTGCAATGAATAATAAACGCGTTCTTATATACTTTGATTAAATTTATAATTGAGATTCATTCATTGTATGTGAGTATTATTTTGTATGTAATAATAATTAAAAACATGAAATAAATAAAAAATTAGCAAATGCTTTGATGTGTATTGAAGTGTAGGTAACGCGGAATTATCGTAATGTAGGGCTAAATTAATGATGTTTGTAATGAATTTATGAGAACGCGGATACAATATTATGTTGACTAACAAGGTAATTAAAAAGTTGAACGATATACAAACATTGAAGTTTTATACATTTTTAGACAACATAATCTAATATTCGTTGAATATACATATATAGTATACTTAAAAATATTAATGATATAAAATTATTGATTATAATAGGATACACTGTTGAAAGTCGATTAGCTGCCAAACTATTTTAGTTTTAGATGAAACGGTTTATGGTTTTCTATAAAAACACACAAAATGTAGTTACACATTAATTCCAAAGATAACTATTTTCTGTGATAAAGCATTAATTAATTAATATTGGTTTTTTTTTTACCCATTCCACAGAAGAATAGAAGAAATAGAATAAGATTACGTGACCTTAGAATATTGCAAACGAAATCTAATAAAAGAACACAATAGAATAGATGGAATACGTTTTTGGTAAAATCGTATTCGAGTGATGATTCAGACGATAAGAATAAAATTACTAACAAAATGATTGTAATATATTATAAAAATACAATTTTGGTCATTAAATATGACCAGTGATTTAGTGCTCAATTTCAACAGTGTACCCAGTAATAAGTCACAGTATATATTTCGACTATTTGCACTATAGTAGGCCGCTTTACTCTTTTTATTCTACATTTGGTATAGTACAAACACAATGCATTCGAAAAATTTGTATGAAGTTAAAAGTTACTTTAATCAAGATCGCTTAAATTCGTCGTAATTGGCTCGTCCAATTAAACAAAACCGCAAATATGTGAAATATCGATACAAAAATTGTGTCAATCTAAAATTTCTTTTACCTCCGCATTTATTCTAATTTACTCTATGGCACCATTTTTGTTGGATCGACTTATAATTGATTTGGTTGTGATTTTACCAAAACAAAACTGGTTTCTGCTGATTCACCAATTAGTTGCCGTCTTCATAAAATTGTATTAGTTAATGAACCTTTCTTATCTGGGCTAGTGTGCTGGTAATGTCGGTTCCCAGTACGACAATTTTATGGAATAACCGAGCTGCTTAATTGCGATCAAGGCTACTGACACAGAGACACTTTTATCATGAGTTCAGATGTAGGTATCAATTTTCCTTCAGTTTCAAATTCATCTTATGACTTCCGGTGGAGTGAAAATATTTTCAAAATTAGTTCCACTTGAAATATTTTGTATCAGAAGTTTCGGTGGAATACTTTTTCATACAAATTTTCTCCGTCAGAAAAAGGTAATGGACAAAGGGCGGAATTCTGTTAAATAAATGTTAATTGATTTATAATTTATTTATTGATTTATTCTTAAACTATAACAGTTTTAAATTTATGCTGTAACACCGTTTTTGTTTTTAAGATACATGCTTATCGTTTGTGGGCATGATCATTCATTGTCCCGCCACACAATAATTTTTTTTATGTTTGAATCGACCATTTAGCCGGGACACCTTATTAGCATTTACAAGTACTTGCGGTGGTCGATTTGAAAGCAACTAATGTATTTCGAAATTCGGTTGAATCTATGTAAATTTGGATGTTTCGTTCACAATGGAATTTATATAAATGAAAATGGAAAATGTAAAGCGAGTTGCGAACTTTACGATGTTTTGACAAGTGTAAGCAGCGCCAGTGGCTCAGTACAAAATTGCTACATTTTGAAAAATCTTTGTATGTGTGTCTGGGTTTGAGTTCCTGTTAACAAAACTATCGTAAGATCTTTTATATGAATTAAAACATTCTTGTGTTACTATGAAGGTCTGATAGTCTTTTGGTAGAAACTTCGAGATATTCACATAAGATAAATCTTAATAAAATTACGCCCATTATAGTATTTCACTTCACAAGTATTCGTGGAGTTACTAGAATTGGACTAGAAGATAGAAAGTTTTATTGCGTTTTTAGTATAGCAAATAGAGCTATTATTCGGTAACATAATAATATCTAATCGGCTAATCGTAACACTCTCGCTAATGTACTGAACTATTTCTTTTATGTTTAGGATCATTTTTAATTTTTATACTAAATATAAAGCATAATTTAATTTCGGGCTTTCGGTTTCAATTACCTTGAGCCCTTGTAAAAAGTCTGATTATAAGACAACATTCCATCATGGCTGTATTGATACAGCGGATCAATGGGCTAAGTTTTCTAAAGAATGCTTATACGCTAAATTTGTCTGTCTTAACTGCCAAAACGATTTCGGATCTCATATACTATGGCGGAGATATGAAAACTAAACGACCATTCATCAACAATGTTAACACGTTATCGACCAATGTTGAAAAGATTGATACGTTTTAGCCGTAATTCAACAGCAATCTTCATCAGTAATAAACGGCCAGAATGAAATTCAGATTACGTGCGAATAATTGGACCTGGCGACATAAATGATCTTCATCCATCTGCAGTTTCTGAAAGTTTAACTTGGCACAACCTGATATGCCTGTTGTACTTAAAAATCGGACCATATATTCGATACATTTTATTTTGTTGGGACTGTATAAAAATTGTAAGAGTGACTTTTATTTATATAATCCGCAAAAACCTCAAATTTTCGAATATTTCACCGACAACTACTTCATTATTGTAGTTTTACAATAATCAATCTATTCAGTGGTATCAATATCCGTCAAAGCAATAGTGCAAATTTTAATATGTCTAACATACAATAGTAGTACATATTTACTATACCATAGTTTTAGCGGGATTCCTTCTAAAGCGAAAGTGATTTATTCCTCGATAATTACTAACGGCTACGATTTAATACTTTTTAGCAAAACTTGGTTAAACAATAAGTTTAATGTTAAGGAGTGTTTCCCATCCAGATAAACTGGTTTACATTTTGATATATGCCGATTCTCTTGAATCAAATCAACGACGGTGGTTATAAGATCAGTTAGGAACGATTTAACTTTCAAGCAATTATTTGTATGTTTACTGACATTTTGACGAACTACGTATATACATATATATATACATATTTATAATATTCCGTTTGGGAGCTGCAGATTTTATTTGGTAGAAGATTTTACAATTGTTGATTGAAGGCGATAACATTTAATATAGTCTAGTAGTTAGATACTTTAATTAATAAAAAATCGATTTGATTCAAATAGATGAGTTGATCTCGTTGGATTATCTAATAAAGTCATACTAAGCCATAACTTACACACATTTCTGAGTTTTGGAACTCAGAAAATCGACACAGTTCGTAACAACAACATTCTCGATTTGCTTTTCACATTACAACAATCAGCTCAAGTGACACCTTCTATTGATTTAGCGAGCAATGCTATACTATATACCATACAATTTACTCATCGCAATTCATGAACAATACGAAGCATAGAAGTTCTTTATTAGAATGGTAACCAAAATTAATGGCCCGGGTAACATGATAAATGACAAGATCCAGCTATATACCCGAGTTTTCGAATATGGGCCTTTCCGTGATATGGGCCTTTCCGTGATAGTAAAAAAGGGCTTGTTTTTCATTAATCTTGTGTTTTCATTTTAAAATTTGTTGAAATATAATTAATAGTAATATCAACCAATAATTAAAAAAAATTCAAATTAATAATAATACATCTTACAAAAATAATTTTAATTTAAAATTATATTTAATTTTCATAAGTTATACTATTAAAAAAATTGTCGATTTCTGCTGAAATTTTTCTGAAAACTTCAGTAAGGTGTAATATTCAATTAATTTATTTAAAAGAAACAAATGCTCAATTTGTTAAATCTTAGATTTTTCAACATTCGATTTCAGGCTAAAGACTAACCATTTCATAATAGCCAGTGATCAACATTTTTCTATGATGAATTTTAGAGATCGGAATTATTCAAATATAAAAATTGCAACCAAATATATTCTCTAATTATTCCAACATTTCCCTACGAAAATGATCGCTCAAGTTCATTTCCTTTAACCGATTTACTTACATCAAGCCAAAATATTTCACTAGATACTCGTAGTATAGGTGGGTGTGTGACATAAATTATTTGTGAAGTTTAATTTGAAAAAGTGAGAACTTTTTAATGCACTAGTGCTTTGCAGAATCAAATTCAATACTAGGTAGATGATTTTACCCATTGCCACACTGTACCATATGACTACAAATAATGACGTCAAATTTTGCCTCCATCGCCGGGTGGGGTAAAGTTTAGAAAAAGTATATGTTTTTTTCTTTTTGTGGGTAAAGTTATTGTTTTTTTAGTCTGCTTCATTACTTCATAAGTTCGAAAGATATGCGTCTCGTTCTTTAAGTTATAAATTATAATTTTTCATTAATTTACAATATAATCATTAGTCTTTTATGGGCATACTTAAATATATTTTATAAAAGTATCGCTTTACACTTTCAATAACAAACAATATTTTTATCTTATTTTGAAAATATTGATTTTTTTTTAGTTTGTTATAATATGTCAAGGTGAGACGAATGTCCCTTTGTACATCATTTTTCTTAAATAGGTAGAAAATTGTATTTTTATCAATTAAATTATTATAGCATACAATGTAACTTTTAAGTAATTTTATGTTATAATATATTTTATTTTATTACACATTATAATTTTGGCTGCGAATTAAGTTTAAATTTTCGACGCTAGTAGCGCTTAGTTGAATAAAAAGAATTGTTTGTTTTGATATTATTATTGTTTTTCTTTTTTTGATTTTGACAGTTCGTTAATTCGTTATATTTTTCTACATAGTTTATTAGTCTTATAAATATTAAATAATTAACATTATTTCATAAAATCAGTCAAATGATTTTTGTAAGTGAATAGTTTTAGGATATACTTCGTCGATTTACAATTTAATTATGTACCTAACTTTAATGTACAAATTTTCCTACTCGGTGACGTTATGGATTTTCTCAATATCCATTACAATATATAATTAAATTACAACATAATAATTATACATATATAATTATAAGAATAAATTAAAAAAATTATTATATATTTATTTTGTATTATTTAAATTTAATTTATTTAATACTTTTTTCATATTTCGATAGAAAACTATTAATCTCTTAAGATATGTTATGTACTACAACATCTGTTGAAAAATAATTGAGATTAATGTAATTAATATAAATAATATAACATTTTAAAAAAAATATTATAATTACTGGTTTAGTGGTTTAAACATATCGTTTGCTCAATTTAAAATAAAAGCGCATGTCATTTCTCTTCGACAAAAAACAAACATTATCACACATTCACACTTCGACGTAATGAAGATTGAGAAGACTAAACAAAATAATGACGAATTTTCGAAACAAAAAGCAAAAATATAAATTGTTATTTCACTTTACTCCGTCTACCGGTAGGATACATAAATTGACGTCATTAACAAAAATTGTGTGTTGTCAAACGCCAGTGTATAGTGGCAATGTTTTAACCATCAAAATATTGTACAATATTTGGAAATGACGTTTGAGTATTTAAATCGAAAAAGAGAACATGCTTTCAAAAATAAAATAAAAGTTTATCTATGCTGTTCCCATTTGATGAAAAACATAGGCTAACATTTCCAGATTTTCGGAAAAAGTAAATATTTGAAATATATGATTACAAGTATGTATATTCATTTTAAGTGAGCTAGATCAAATCATGAAGCTATGGGAATGTTTGTGCATTTCAATGAATAGCAAATTTATAACAAACAGCACTACATGCACCTTTCAGTTTCTCTCCCAAATAATTTGTAACGAACAAAATCATAGTTTCGATTTGTGTGACGAAACCATAAACATACAGAACCTCGAAAAAGAGGAGTTTGAGGTTGGAACAGTACTAGTTACTCTCAAAGCCCTTACTTTATTGATTTTAACAAAATTTGTTACAATATCCAAATAGAGAATCATTTGAAAGAAGAATTCAATTATTATTATAATATCCACAATGTATGCAAATGCTTCTCAAAAAATATATTACTTACCTTCCTTTGTGGGCTGGTCTGCTAGAGCCATTTCGAATTATTTTGCCAAAATAAAAATGAAATCCAGGAATTCAACATTAATAACGTTGCCAACCAAAGAACCACGTTTTATTAAAGTGGAGCATAGAGTCAACTTTTATAGACATTAGACAATTAGTAAGTGGAATGCCAAAAACATTATGAGGCATATATTATATCGGTTCCCAAAGAGCTCACATTAATTGGCTCATAATGGGCAGGGGAAGCATGGGGAAAATTTGTTTCCGACAACCATTCAGAAAAGTTAAGTCAGCGTCCTATAAATGAAATTAAAAAGGAATCGCTTAGTATTTTAAGAAGAGTTAGATGTAAATTAAATCGCAAATAGGAAAACAACCAAAATTTTCCTAAGACAATTAGTACCAACTCTAGTTATTCCAAACGCAAGGCCTTTACTGGAAAAAGGCAGCCTTTTAAATAATTTTTATCAAAACACTTGTACTTTTTCAGTATTCTCTTAATGCGAATTAAATGCCAATTAAAAATACTGTAATAGCGCTTGCAAAGCATGATCTTTAGAGTCTTATAAATTAAGACAAGTTATACTAATTCAATTATTTAATTCACATTGACATTTAGCATAATTTAAAACATTAATCTAAATATATGTAAAGGTTTTATGGCGATAGACAAATTTCTGCCAGTTATATCCAAAAGTTCAATTCAATCAAAAATAAATTATAAAAATGTGACATGAAATTATGGTGTCGGTAGTCAAATTAACTCTCAAGCACCACATTATATAAGCTATTGTAGACGGAGCTCCAAATTGGAAAAATATGATGACCTGTAGAAATTGAGAGTTACTCCACATTTGTTATTTTATAAAAAAATAATATATGAAATAAATAAACTAATTAAATATATAATTATTGAACCTAATATATACTTATATGTATATATAAAGGATTATAGATGCACAAAAAATAAGTAGATATGTATATTTGGTTGATTCTATTTACAAAAATTATTATTTGAAAAATCGCAATTTTATTTTTAATTAATATTTTATTTTCATTAAATTATTTTTTGTTAAATTTTTATTATAATATTCTTTGTAAAATTCAATAGTTGAAAATTCAGATATTAATCAATTGAAGCCATTAGTCACATTAATTATATATAAAACTGTACCAAAATACAGATTTTTTATAAAAATTAAATTCACTCCGTACTTTGTACATACCTTATTTAGTTTAAAAGTAGAATAACTTATTAATGTTTATACAAACTTGTAAAAATTGTAAAGATATGAAAATAAAAATCTGCACGCCTCAATTTTTTGATTATTTTCTAAATTGTAGCTTTCAACCAAATAAATAACATTGAACCAAATTATTGAGCTTTTAGTATGTAAACAGGCTCCCGATTACGATTAAAATTAAAACTCTATGACCCTCTGTTGGAATGTAGAACTCATGGGCCGACCCCATCTTTCATGTTAGTACAGGGTAGCATGGAGCTATGCAGTGTGCAGATGGCCAATTAAAAGACACGGACCTGTAACCGGGTACAAAATAGGGATACTGTTCAGCTTTCAAAGGATAATAAATCCACTAGCCGAACAGTCTCTAATTAATGCATGTATGTGTTGCTATTTATTAAAAAAAAAAAAAAAACTTTACGGAGAATTAAGGAATTGTTTTGTTTATATAGCTACTGTTTGTCAGCACCCGCTGAATGAGGGGTAATTACATTGTTGTGGGTTTATGGTTCAAACAGTAGCTTAAAAACTACATTTATTACGAAAAATATTATTTTACTTCGTTCAAATTAAACAAAAGCACAACAATTTTTGTCAGCAAAATATTTGAGACATTTCTTTTATTGCCATTAGTGAATGGTAATAAAATAAAACCCTTCAAACCAATATATTTTAAACTATGAGTCATTTTTGCAAATAAATTTACGAAAAATTTGGGACGATACGCATATACATACTCGTATATTTTAAAAATTTAACGGTACAAAACGATTTACCCGATAATTCAACCGCAGCTAATGTAAAAAAATTTCATGCATGAAACGTCATAAGAACAAACCAAATACATAATAATCAGGGTTACAGGATGTTCATTTCATCGTAAATCGTAATCAATTAAACCACGGTGGGAAAATGATGATATTGAAATTTAAAAGTTGTTTATAGCTTTTTTATATTAATTATTGTGGTGTTTTGTTTAAATTAATTTAGCTAGACATATTTAAAAATCAATAAAAATTTTCTATCTTCTACTAACTTATATATGGATGTAATTTCAAAATGAATAATTGGCGAAATCGTTTAAATAATAAGTTTAAATATTTAAATTCTGATTAAATATGAAAATTATTTATGTAACGAAGGTTTCGATTATAGGAGACAAAAATTATTACATACAATTGGTTTAAAATAATTAATTTATTGATACCGCGGTTTTCAGTTATCTTTAGTGGTTGGTTAAGTATATATCAAGCTAATCGAGAATGTGATAAATTTTAACCTATTTCCAATTTGTAAATTTATGAAGATGTTTCTAAGCCCGTACCTCACAAAACAGATAACAATATTTCCGTGAAAAAAAATTAATTAATTTCATACACTTGTAGTACTCAAATACGTTTCTATTAAAATATTTTTACATTGTTTTGTATAGTTAATTCAATTAAAATTTATTATTTTTGAAATTCTTCAAATTTCCATGGAAACTGTTCTTCCCCTTTTTAATACATACAGACATTAATAATTAAAATTTTGTTAGAAAATAATTTTACGGTTGTCAGTAAAATTTGGTAGGTACATTAAGGTATAGGTAAATTAATATTTTGACTTTAATGAACTTTGATTCTGGTATCGTTGGAAATGACAGGTAGTATAAAAATTGAGCATGTTTTTTAAAAATAATTTTTTTAAATATACAGGAATTTTGTGGTTAGATTTATATAGAATTAATATGTGTATCTCTATTATACAGATATAGAATATCTACCATATTTTTATATTTAATGTAAGTACATTTTATTGATTTAGTTATAAAGAAAAAGATTTTATCTTGGATAGTAATATTCCATTTCCATCCCAAATATATGAAATATTTAAATTGCATTAATTTGGCCAAAGGAGCTGATTATTTTCTATATATCACTGATACTCACTGATTATGAATATTTAAAACAAAAATATCGATTAAATTCACGGGGATAAAAACGATTTTAACTTAATTGCACGTTATTTGTGCTGGATACAATGCATATAAAAGTAGATTTTCAAATTTGATACGCTAACCATTTGTTTTAATCTTTTTTATCCTGTAAAATACAAAACACCAACGATGCCTATTTACATTTTATATATGGTTTTATGAGCAATATTAAAATGTACTGTCATTTTATAATATTAAGTTGCACATTTAACGTTCTAGATTTTCTCGTTTTGTTTGTTGGCAAATGATTTTGTGTTGGCTAATTAGTTTTTGTTTTATAAATACATACGAGTACATATTCATATATAAACAGAAAATTCACCAAAAATGTTATTGAAAGTTATAATAGTAAATTTTTCAGTAAGGCACGGTATATATTATTTTGAATTTCATTTATCCAAACTAAATTATTTTCCACTTTTCTTGAGAAAAATTTCTATACGTGTATAGTAAGAATAAGAACTGTAAAAACTAAAAAGTAAAATTCATAGATGTATTTTCCCTTGGGCAATTTATTATAAGTAAATAGCTATGTATGTATATTTGAATAAAAAATTGAGCGTTTGTACGTGGGTGACATTTATAGAATAGCAATTATTTTTTGAGGATCTAAAAATAAACTCGATATTTTTGAAATCGAATCCCGAAAAACAATTTACATTTTGACTATTATCGAATATCCGATGAGGGACTGAGAAGCTAGTAGTTTTTACTCGTACAATCTTTTCCTCAAGTATAATATAGAATAAGCACGATTTGGGCGACCTTGCGCCGTGCGTGTTGACCGTACGAAGACCGGTCGGTTCCTTTGTCTGACAATTACTATAGCACAGTTATATTACGAAAAAATGACTTTTTAAACAAAACTTGGCTGGCCCTTACACGGTGCGGAATAATCTTGATTTGTAAGATAATGGGTGCGGCATCTTTTTTCGCTCTTGAACTAGCAGTTATTTCGACGCTCATAACTCTAATGCCATCTGCCAAGTGACAGACATTCAGTTTTATATTCCCGGTGAATGAAATAAGTCGATATACGCTTGATAAACATTCACTTTTAAATGAGAACATTATATGAATTTTGTAATACGAGTAGTTGACACAACTGGAAAAATAGAATATCACATATTTAATTAAAAATATTTGTTTGCAACACATTACAACAAAATAACCGCTTTTGCGATATTGAGAACGAGCTGTATTTGTTAGAAATTTTTGGGAGTATGAATATGTTATGTATTATTTTTGCGCAATGTATCAACAGTTGTAAAACGTAAAAAAGTTTTCACATATCACATTTCGATTGGTCCCTAAAACCTGGTTATTCTACTATTCTTCAATATTAAGTTAAAGTTTTGTTACCATTTTCCTTCACTAAATAGGGTTTACTATCCAGCGGATAACCGGTTGAAGAATCAGTTACCCTGAATATTTTAATTCCATATTTTGTACGTTTTGAGGGTATATACTGTTTGAAACAGATTCGTCCTGTAAATGCTTCCAATTGCTCATACTGTAATTTGTCAGGCATATAATACTTTTTCGCAAAACACCCATAGAAATATATTTCTCTAAGCGTCTGGTGTTTTCTATGCTCAATTTTAAGTGGTCAGCTACTAAGCGTAATCAAAGAAAAGCCTCAATTTCAATCGAGTCTATATGTTTCTACTTTGTTTAATAATTTCTCTGCTTGTTATCACATGGGGTTTCAATATTTGCATACATATGTGACAATATCCAACACACTTTTTCAGTTATATATTGATATCGGCAGCTCGCAAATCCATTTAAAATGTTTATTAATTTAAAATATTCTGTTTTCGGAAGATTATGGAATCTATGGAAACTATACATCCCTGCAGTTGGAACAATTATAGTATTGTTTCCTGTTTTCTATACTCACTTTTTTTCTAAATTGTTTTATTGAACTACTTTGTCTTTAAATTTATTTAAAATTAACATAGTTACAAGTAAATTTTCTTTCGATCACATTATCATAGTATTCAACCTTATTTTATGTTTTCGAAAATTTTGTTTCTTTTTTTGACTGTTTTTGGAAAATTTCTAGAGTGGCAATAAAAAGATAAACCCAATTAAAATATAATTTAACGGTGATAACAAATTAAAATTAAATTGTATTTACGGTTTTTTGTAAAAAAAAATTTAGAAATTAAATTATAATAAATTCACATTTAAAGCTGCATGCATATCTCTATTTACACATCAGTCAAAAAAGTGACCAGTTTTGTTAATGCTTTTGGCCATCGTGTTTAGGCTCATTAGCACCATAATTTGTTCTGTTTTCAGAAGTAGCAAATTATGACCTTGGCAGTTTTTGTATAGGTGTATGTGGTTTTAATTTAATTGTTTCCAGTATGGATGCTGCGTCGATAAGATGTAGTAAGATGTTCCGGCTTCGATTTAGTATAGCTCACCAAGTACAAGTAGTGCAATTATTTTCGAAGGTGGAAATTTTATAAACTAACTATCGTGCTACTTTAATCAAAGACGGAATTTTTTAAATTAAAAATGTATAATATTTATCGAAATTTCCGCTTTTGAAATTAATGCACTATACATATATTTTCGCTGTATTGCTTAATACGCATAATATTTTTATTTATATTTTACAGTGTGCTTAATAAGTTTTTTAATTTTTTTTTAGAAATAATCGACAGTTACATTATACATAAGAGGAATTTAGGATGAAAAATATTGTAATAAAATATATTTTATATTGTATTGTAATAAAATATATAAATATTATGAAAATTTGTTTAACGCCTAATTTGCAGAATAAATAGGGTAATGTAATATAATGTATGGTACATTTTTCTAAAATGTATTACATATAGATAATAATATTAAATTGTTAATCTAAATAAAAAAATCATTATTTTCAAATTTTTATCTACTACATATTGTAATTTTATTTTAAAATTGGTCATTTTTTCATCATTCGAGAAGACATTTTCATGACAGCAGGTGAGTAGATTATAATAAAATCATCATAAATTTTTTATTTAGCTGAAAAGATGGATGACTTCAGAACCGTGGTAATTAATTACCAAGAGGAGATGAAGGGTTTATTAGGAAACGATATGCCTCGAGTGCCGGAAGGTATCATCAACAGACAATTTATTAGTGCCCTGACGTTAAACAAAACCATGCTTTTGCATTTTTTGTTTGATGCGGGACTAATCAAAAGAGAAATGTTTTGCGCAAAATTCGAAAGCTTGATGAAGGTAATACAAAATGAAGATGTGGAAAAATCCCAGTGGAGCTGCGCGAAAATGATAAATCGTGTTCGGTGCGCAGCCCTAAGAAGCATCCGCCATAATTCGTGGTTTTCAAGATCTAAATTAAAACTGGGATTAATATTGCTTATTACGTACGATATTATTCACAAAGCCGGCTCCACCGAACTTATGTGTGAATATTGCATGTCATCCGGTACAGCCGCAGATTGGAACATGTCCGTTAGGGCAGTCACGGTGAAGTACATAATGGACCAATCTCTACCGATTGGAGGGCCGAGAATAATCGTAGAGATAGATGAAAGCAAATTCGGCAAGAGGAAACATAACAGGGGACATCACGTGGAGGGGCAGTGGGGTAGAAAGAGAGATCGGGAAATGTTTTTTGGAGAAAGTAGAGAACCGAAACCGTGTGACCCTTACGGAAATAATAAAAAAAATCATTCTCCCCGGCACTACTATTACATCCGATTGGCGTATAGACATCTAGGAAAAGAAAGATATGATCATTTTACTGTAAACCACAGTATATCCTTCATAAACGAGAGAACCGGTGCCCATACGAACACCATAGAAAGCACGTGGAGACACGTAAAAGCGACAATGCCCCAGTATAATAGACAATCGGATTTTACGCTTTATTTAGCAGAAGATCCTGTTAATACGTTCTTCGAGATTGTGCGGTCAAAAATATTTATTGACGACAATTAAGTGATAAAACGTGATATTAGTTTAAGTGAGAGAATGTTTAACGGGATCTAATCTATTGTTTAAGATTGTGATATTAGTGTTTAATATTTATTAAATTATTGTTATTTATATATTTATGTATATATAAGCACACAGCACAATGCGAGAGAACTAATTTTGTTCTTCCACAGAATTTACTTTTCGATAGTATGATATGCTCTTACATTTATTGATATTCAGATAAACCAGGTTGGATTCACACCAGGTTGCCACATTTTTGATATCTTCTTGCAGTCTGACGGTATCGTTCATATTTTCCACGATTTTGTAAATTTTGAAATCATTGATTATTAAGTCTATGGAATTCTGTATAACTTCAGTTACTCTATTAATTAAAATGATGAAGGACCAACGGCCAATATGGGAACTATGTGATAGGTCGGAAGAAATTTCAATTAAGTTGAATCTTTTATTTCCGCTTTCATCATTATGAGTGCAGTTGCTACCGGTCCACGTAAAAGTTGGAAAAACCAAATTTAATTTAAACAAAATTCGTAGTTTTTCCCAATAACTGATCAAGTCAAAGGATTTAGCAAATTCTGTATACATCATATCAACCTCCTTGTGATTTTCTATGTCATTAATAGTGTTGCTGATGAACTCAATAAGGATTGTTGTTGTAAATCTTTTTGGCATAAATCTATGATGGCATAGTGATATGATTGTATTTATAGAGAATACTGCTTTGAATGAATTGCATATTACCAGTTTAAATAAGTTGGGAATTGATGAAATTGACGTTATACCTTTACAACATGAAATATCGTTCCTTGCTACTGTTTTGAAAACTGGTGCCACTCTAGTTATTTTCCACTGCAAAGAAAATTCTGCACATATGTACATAATAAACCTATTATGTTTTTCTTTGTGTATATATCACGGTGGTGCATCAATTGGAGGTACCAATGAACAAATTAGTTGTAAATAACTTATAACTTATATATGGATTTCGAATGATTTTTTAGCCCTCCATGAAAGAGCAATCTCTTCAATCGAATATAGCAACCGGATTGCTTTTATTTTATTTGTGTTAGTTATCTGTCAAAAATAATATTTACATTATTGTTATGTAAACTTTTGAAAAAAAAAATGTTGTTAGACAATCATATAAAATAGCAAATATATTAAAACTGGTGCATAGCTCCATATCACCCTGTTACAGTGACATGGAAGATGGGTGGGCCCATGAGTTGTACATTCCAACAGAGGTAATTCATAGATGTTTTCAATTTAATCACCGATCGTAATCGGGGGATGAAAAATCCCTTTGCATCCCGCCTCTGTTGGGATTCGAACCCGGTACCTCCATATCCAAACGTCGCAGCTTTAACCACTGCGCTATTTGCTCCGTAATGTCGGTATTAGAAAAGTAGGGGTAAATCTATCAAATAAACTAGATTTTATAAAATGATTTAGATAAAAGAAATTGCTCGCAAAGTATTTTTTTTGTAGTCTATCGAACATAGTTCCAATGCGTCATTTGTTTTCAATTTATGAGAATATTGAAAAGGAAAGTGTTTTGATAAATGAGTAAAAAATCTAGACAAGCTTATGATCAATTTTCCTATCACCTACAAGAAAACTTTGTCTGGCGTACGAAATAAGTTTAAATACACAGAGAATAATTTCCAACTTTGAGAAAATCGTATACCTTCAATCATTTACCATTCAAAATAGGATGTTGTAAAGGTGGGCTTTTGCACCACTAAAGAATATACCAAGCTATTATTCGACTTTGTATGAAGCATTTAACAATAACGCTACCAGAAAATTTGAATATAATTCAAACATAACTACGTATCTAGCTCCTCCAACCATCAACTCTAATATAAACCCCACTTTTGGTCCGTCGTCGACAGTGAAAATAGAACTAAATACTTCCCTCGGAATCAAAACAGTGAAGAATTGGCATGGCGTTATCGCTTTAAAATTAATGTTGGTATACGTCATTCTGGTAACTGTGGTCGGGGGCACACATGTCTCGTATACCTAAATTGCTCGAACATTTTTTCCAAGAATACCACCACAGTAGCCTTGCTTGTCGTATGAGGCGATTAAATGGTTGGATCGCTGGTGTGACGACCCGCATCCGTAAAAAAAAGAATCTGTTTATAAACAGGAAAACAGGATGTTGACCTAGTTCTGTTCGAGTTAGTTTGTTTCATGAAACAAAAGAAAGGTTTTCCTTATAACCCCTCTTTGTCCGTCTGTCTGTGAACTTTTATTCAATTGGAAAATACTTATCCGATATTTTTAAATTGAAAAAAAGGTCACGAAATTTTAGAAACGGGGTTTATTTCTTCGGGGTTATAGAGCCAAGATATTTAGATTACAAGATTTTCAACTCACAAAACGTATATTTGAGTTATCACTTGGTTTTTAAATTTGGCATAATTGGAGATTTCCTGTTCTTATATTTGAGTTATCACTTGGTTTTTAAATTTGGCAAAATTGGAGATTTCCTGTTTATTATTCAAAAAAAATTAAATCGGGATTGCGGTGTTGTCGCGTAGTAAGCAATAAAATTACCGATAGACGGTGAAAAAATATAAACAACATAACCTAAAGCATTTTGTTTAGAAGTGGATCACACTGAATTTTATTGAGTTGCGTTCAGATGATGACTTGCGGCATTGTTAATAAATTTCAATAAAAACAGTGTGGTCGTGTTACAAGAAAACACATCTATTGTTGTTGAACGAAAATTTTAAATAAAAATTAATTGTCGGTACTAAACCAACGACCCAAGAAGCAGTTGGCAGAAATTTTTTTTCGATTTCAATTTTTTTAAGTAGATTTTATTAAAGCTTTTATGGGAACTATTTCAACAGCTAAGATATTGATTTCCTAAATAAACGAAGATCTAATAGAGAATAAATGGCCAATTAAATAAGATAAGGAAAACTTATTTAATTATTCCTGAACGCACACCAAAGCCGCTATAATCGACGGGACTCCTAGACCAAGTTACGTCATATGAGCTTTCAATACTGTTTGCTTCAAAACCTTAACGCTTTTATGATTACCTAAAGCAATTTCTAAATTAATTAATTCCAAAGTGTGTATATAATTTTAATTAGTTTTAAACAATACGAGGATTATTGTGGAGAAATTAAAAATTAAATAAACATTGGAAATACATTGAAATTCAGTCTATTAGGAAATTTATTTTTTGAATATCAGAATCTCATTACAGGAAAAAAATTTTTTTTGAAATAATTAATGAATGAAAGAATTAATTACATTTATATACTACAGAAATTTTGAATTCGACTAATTCATTTAACAATTAAACATTATTCATGTTTAGGTCCATTTAAATCAATTCGAATTATATGTTCTGTAATAAAATAAAAAAAATAATAATTAGCATTCGAATAATTGATTTCTGAAGTTATAGTTGGAGCCAAAGTTAAATATAATTCTTTCAATAACTATAAATAGCTCAAATAAAAAAATGTAATGCATCATTGTGGAATAAATAGTTGAGGTGTAAAGCAACAAATATTTAATACTAATTATAGATTCAACAGCCTAGCCTGTATTGTGATATGTTTTGCATAGATGTGATATGTTTTCTTTCAGAGTATTAAACTTTAATATTTCAGACCACTGTTTTATTGCAATTACATTATCAGGAGCAGTTTGTAATACAAATTCTATATCTAGAGGAATAGCTGAAGCTTCCCATATCGATTATAATAAATTACAGGAATTACTATTGTTTGAGAAATGGACTGATGTGTTTTATTTGCGGGACGTGTCTAAGGCCGACGATAATTTTAATAACATTTTTCAAGGTTATCTTAATAAATGAATGGCATATACGTCTTTTGGTAAACGATCAATGAAGCTGAAGCCATGGATGTTTAATGTTTTACTGAATATAATCCGCAAAATAAATAATTTTTGTCTCCTTGCCAAAAAGCATACTAATAACAACGATTAAAACTATGTAGCCTGATGTTGTGTGACTCAGTTAATAATCAACAAATTAACGCAACCAAAATATAGTTCTATTCCCAACAAATTTTTAATAAAGATAAAATTGGAAAATGGTCAATTAAATAATAATCGGACACCAAGATCCAGATATAAAATCATTAATCAGAAAGGTCTGAGCTTATCCAAATTGCCAATGAATTTAACCAGTACTTTACGAGTGTGGGCGACTCAAATGGGATGAACGAATATGAAATATATCAAATATTTCAACTGAAAATTATGACTTCACGAACCGTTGTGTTTTTTCGGAAATTTCTTCTAGCGAACTGTATATGAGATATATTCTTTCGCTAAAAAATAACTCAATACCTGGTTTGAAGGGCACTTCTGATAATGTTGTAAAAATAATGGTTTGCTTTCTGGTTGATGTCTTATCTTATATTTCCTGTATCCTTAAAATAGGTTTAGTCATTCCTATATTTAAAAATGAGAAAACTAGCCTCAATAACTATCGTCTGCTGCTTTCTGTTTTTCTAAAAAGCCATAAAAAGTAGGAGGATTGATTCTTTCTTGGACAAAATGGATTTCTCTCTCCCTTTCAAAATGTTCTTAGGAAAAATAGAAATACTAAACAAGCAGTTTTGTCATTCTTACCCTAGTAACTGGATATAGTGATAAAGCAATTTCGTGGGTATCCTATACTGCTTTTGCTGATGACATGGAATTTACATACGCTAGTCCTAGTTTACAAGACATAGCATAACTCAAATAGATCATGATTTACATATGTTATCTGTACAAAATGCTCATAATTTTGTCATAAACCAGAAAATGAAATTATTACATTTTAGGGATACCCCATCAACGTATCAGACCATAATATGTATACAATTCCCTTCAAGTGATTACTTTTTAGTAAATTCAATCAATTTCGATACCCTGGTGTTTAAATTAATAGAAATTTAAATTGAAAACAAGTTAAAAACTAGAGTTTTCTTGGTCGCTACAAAATTGTACGTTCTACGGCCATATTTTCCTCAATATTTACTTAAAATGATATATTTTGCCTTAGCTGACTCATATTTTGCAATATGGTTTATCAATTTAAAAACCACTACCAAACTTTAGGTTAGACCTGCGGAACATTTTTCATCTAGTAGAATTGTTGATTTAAGACCTTTAAAAGATAATTTAGAGGATATTTATGAAGCCTTAACCCAAGTTGTAGAAGAACGGCGCTCAAATTCTAAATTTTCCAATTCAAGTTTATTTTTATTCTTCTTGTTTACTAGGAGTATAAAATATGTATGTTGCTAGCAGAGCTTTACAAAGTATTCATATACATATTTCTATTGCTGTAAACGTTGTTAAAAACACATTAGAATAATCAAAAATAATGAGAAATGAAGAACAGTTTGAAGCCTATATTTACCGTTCTTAAAAAATGGCCCATAGTTTAGAAATTCCAATGGATTTGATGAACAAAATCTCATTTAGATGAACAAAATCTCATTTAAATTATGAGACACCGGATAGTAGATTATAGCCAAAAATATTAAATTAAATTTTATTATACGATGTTTTGCCAAGCAACACCATCAACATCGGAACGATTTTCACAATTACACGATCATAGTGATTTATTCAGTTCTTATATGATATATCAGGATCATATCAGGATCAAATATGTGAAGTTAGCGAAAGTTCTTACTAAGGACGTGTGATTTAAATGGAAATGAACTGGTAATTGAAGTGAGAATGCCTAGTGAAACATAAATTGCCTACCAAACACGTTTTGAATTATATTACACAACAAAATTAATTTACATTGTAACCAAATACCGTAATAGCGCTGTAAATTTTATAGATTTTGCTGGTATCTACTGATGGCACCAGTAGAACTTAGTTTTTCTAAATGGGAGATAATTAAAAACTATTTAACAATTTCCATGACTTAGGAAAGATTAGTTAGAGAAAGAAACAATAGAGAAAAAGAAACGATTAGCTAATATTAAATCGTGAACAATTGAATTTTAATTTACATTTTTAAAATTTTAATTAAGAGGAATATGCAAAATTAAAAAACTCAGTACTACACTAGTCTACCTTACGGGTATTATGGAAATGGTTTAAACATGGATTAACATATAAAGATACTATTTTTAAGCATTTTGCAAAAGTTAGATTATGTAAACCTTAAACATCTGCATACGCAATGCGGTGATTGGGCTGCTGATGTTGATCTGAGATATTATAGATTAACGAAAGATAAATTTCAACGCATCCGATTAAAGGCATGAGATGAAGAAGAAGTTCCCGTCAAACGCTAATTGCAAAAACTGCTCGATAGCTTATTCTCACCTTAGATACAGTGTAACTGGGTTACTGGGTGGTCTCGTGCGAAGCTGTCTTGGGCACTTGTTGCCAGCTCCGTATCTTGCAGCTTCCACAAGTGTGCGTGTTACCTCCCCGTGGTGACCTCCGGGCAACTGGTACACCATGTTTTATATGGTGTACTAGGCGAAAACACGGCGCTAAACAACTGGGCCGGGTTAAGGTGTTAACCGTTACGTGCTGATAACCGACCTGGCTGGGGGCCCAGTCTCTTACGGTGTATTCGGATATTTGGCGACCTCCGGATCATGCTGCCATACCTGTGCATTGCGGATCTATGCACAGGTGAACCTCCTTTCTGCGCTACTCGTGGGACCTATTATGAATAACAAAGGTAATAAGGAAAACGAGACCGGTATTCTTAAAAAAACCGGCACCTAGTGCTGTCGAGACATCGGCCTTTAGGCCCGGTATCCAAAGCGCAAAAAGAGGCATAACCATAAATGAGGCTGGCCCCTCGAAACCAAAGAGCAAAGGCACGAATGCTGGTCCTCCGCTCAGGAGACACTATCCCTGGACTCGGAGATGTCGAGATCAATGATGCTACACTGTGCGCTCCAAATGGACGAATCGTCGTCAGAGAAAATTTTTTTAAATATAAAATACTAAATGCGAAAAATGAAGGTAACATACGTTCCTGCATTCTCGCTAGAAATAATCTGAACATTTTTATACTACTAAATTATAGCAACGCTGATGTAGTGGTGGCTAGCATCGAGATGGGTGCGCAAAATCTCTGGCTTATATCGGCGCACCTACCATATGAGGAGGAAAATATACCACCAGGTAAGTTGGGTAGTGCAATAACAGAGGCTCAAAGACGAAAAGTCGGAGTCATCATGAGCAGTTATTGCCATGCGAATCACTCAATCTGGGGAAGTACAAATATCAACAGGCGAAGTGAGTTACTCCTTGATTTTATTTTAAATACTAACTTAAATATATGTAATATCGGGCCCAAGCCAACCTTTATTACTAAAAATAGACAAAAAATGCTATATCACGCTTGTCTCAGATTTTATTAAGGAGAGGGTATTGAACTGGAAAGTGTCCGAAGACCATTCCTTTTCTGACCATTGTTTTCTCCAGTACGAATCCTTACTTAACCTAACCTAACCTAACTGGCTTAGGACGGCCACCCATACCTAACCTAACCTAAGATTTGAGTATCCCCATAGTCGGAAACTACAAAATACATATTTAGTACACTATGGGTGTATCCAGCACACTCAAGGTTTTTTTTTATATTTTTTTTAAATTGGGCGGATTTTACTCCAGCACTCAATGCCATTAATGGGCCCACGGTGCAATACCCACATTCACAATAACATTCATTCAACCTATTTATCCTATTCACCCAAGTACAGTATACCACCTGCGCATTGCATAGCTCCATGTCACCCTGTACAGTGATATGGAAGATGGGTCGGCCCATGTTTTCAATTTAATCACCGATCGTAATCGGGAGATGAAAAATCCCTTTTGCACACTCAAGGGTTAATTAGTAAAATAACTTAACGTAATAATACGAGCTAAGGCTTTTGAATGTTGCTGACATTTTCGTTCAATATTTCTGTCTCTGAACAGAGCGAAAATTATCGCGCAAACTGATGGAAATGCCATATTATGTATATAGCAACGAAGGTATATAAATTTAAAAGGATATTGTGCTTGCAAATGATAAAATAATAAATGAAATTGTACTAATACTATTTGACAAGTTGTGGTACGGTTTAGGTGGTCGACATGTCAAATGTTACTTAAACAAATCTGTAAGGCTTCGTGGTGCTTCACTGTTAGCCCGCGAGGTCTACTTGTAATTTTCTAAAATTTAGAATATGATCTGTTTTTGCAATAATAAATTTTATGAAAACTGGGCACTATTAATGAAAAAATTAACAAAAAGAAGTGAAGACACAAGCCAAAAAATGTAGATCCAACACTTTTTTTTCTAGTAAGGATTCAATGTGTTGGATATACCCATTAATCCATATTTCCATATTTACGCACGCATGGAACCAAAAGAATATATTTTTGTTGTACACATTTTTCAATTTAATCCGGGGTTTTGTGATAGCAAATATACTCGTACCTGTTGCTTTTTGACACCTTATAATTTGCAATGTCAGACTTTCACTTTATCTACGTTTGCTCACAATGCTACGCCCCTACCCTGGCTAGAATAGAGAATGATTTATTGTATGAAAGATAAGAGGAGTATGGATACAAGTCTAAAATGAATCATCGAATAATCTTGTATATTTCGAAAATGTCGGCCATGTCAAAAACACTTTAGATTTCGCACTCTCCTTGTCTAAAAGATTTAATATCTCGTGAACTACCCAGCGTACGATAAAAAATAAACACTGTTTAGACTGCTAAAAGAATGCCGAACAAGATGCAAGATTAATTTTTTTAAATCTATTTAAAGTTTTAGGAAGTAATTATAATTATGATTTAATATGATTAATTTGTGAGCACCGATTATATTTATGTATAAGAAATCATAATTACACTGAACTGTGATGGCTGGGATAAAACTCAAAAATGTGTGTAAAATAGATAATATGTACTAATAAAAATAAAATTTGCTCATCGTAAATTATTACCAAACAGCCAATCAATATTATTTTTGGATAACTTTGGATATATGTATAAAATGCTTCTTACCAGTATTAATATAAATTAAACTTTTACACCAATAAAGGTTGATTTATGGATTGTAAAATATTAAGAGCATTGTTATAAATTTTATTTTTTATTATTTATTTGAAATTTTATCTTTATAGCTATTTTGTTCATCTGGTATATAAGTATGTACATAATAATAAGATTATATGTATACTCGTTTAGTAAAATTGTCTTAATTAATTTTCGTATAGACTTTTGTGTCTATCTATTTTATTTAACTGGTAATTGAAAAAATAACGAATAAAAAAAACGTATATTGAATTCACGAATCGTTGATTCCATTGTTAAAATTGAAAATTCGTTTTTATTAAACCGTAAAACGTAAAAATAAAATTGAAAATAAGAGACAACAGGATAGCTTTTAACGAATGAAATCTATTTTCAATTAAATTTATATGTATCCTGTAACGTGAACATTGTTTAGCACGGACAATGAGCCTATTGCGGCATTGGAAGTTTTCGTTTTATTTACATTAAAAACGTTTCTATACCTAATCCACAAATATTCTGTTATTTTTATAAAATGTTAAGATTCTGGAATGAGAAAAAGATAGTAGTTACAAGAATTGATCCCAACAAAACCATTGTCTCTTATTAAATTAAATTAGATTTTGAATGGAAGTGTTTTTTTTATTGAAATTTTTGTTTTTTATATTAAAAATTCTTGTTGAGACACTTATGTACAACACAAAATACAAGTTTGCGATTTTTATTTGCTACCACTGTATTTAACACCACTTTAGATTATACTATAGAGGCGGAATCAAAAAATTCCAAGATTGAACCAACCAACATAAAGTGATTTTTAGAAGAAGAAGAATGAAATCGATTTATATTCGAAAGCATTTTATTTAATTATGTGGCTCAAACCTATAAATATTCTCGATCATCAGATACAGCTGCTGTCTAGTTAGATTTGACATGTTTTAATTTTCACAATATTGGTTCATAATAGGTACTTCAGGAGACTAATGCTGCCATCTAATATTTGTCATATTTCATATACTGATTTTTAGGGGAGGGCGTTCAGCTTTTCCAATAAATACGGAGATATGGGGCTTATTAAGAATTATTTTACGATTTAATTTATGATCGAAATTTTACATATATTGTTGTTAATGTTAACTGATTTTGTTTTTAGGATCATGCCCACGATATTCTAGATTTATCGAATTATAATTTATCGAATGGTAAACCATTTACATATTTAATTATGAAAATATTTTTCTAAATAAACTTTAGTTTTATTATTTATATTCAGTAGGAGCTTAGTAGAAATTTAGGAAAACAAGGAATTCAAATGACCTTGGCAAATGCTTGTAGATAATATAATATATAAGCAAATCACTAACCATAATAATGACGACTGTTCCTAGTAAGGGGAAATTATTGGCAAATAAACTTAAAACCATAACATTCACAACATAGTGTTCGAAAGAGAAATGCAAGAATTAGGCAAAAGCAGCAGGTAAAAACTCTCCAAAAATTGGCCACCAGAAAAATTTGGGAAAATTTAAGTTTATGAATGAAGTTGAGTTTTAAAATAAATCTTTTGAACTTTTGGCGAGACTAGAAGTTCATAGAAGTTCAACACAACACAAAGTACCGACGAGTGACACAGACTAATGCAAATTCAAAGAGAATGTCATTTTAGTACTCGTACCTACATGAGATCGCAATATAAAAAATGAATTTAAATGAACATGTGTTCAAATTTATACTTATAAAATGGCTCGACTCGCTTATCGCTTTCTTTGATAAATTCCAGTCCTGACTAATAAGTGGATTGCCAGAGTTAGGAATAAAAAAATGGAAATTTCTTGGTTTCATTTGAACTTTTAATAAAATAATTCGCGCATTTGAAACAATTTCCATTTTCTTGTGCATAAAAGAGACGGTAATCCGAGGAAAATGAGTTGAAGACGGATTCAGTTGAACTTTTTAGTAAACTCAGGTAAATCCTATTTATTAAATAATCCGTTGCCGTTTATTGAAAACTCAGATAATTCTTAAGTTCGATACGTAGAAAGAAATTGCTACTCAAAGTAAAATTGACGACTATAAATGTAGGGTAAGCACCTCCGCTATAAAAACATGAAATATTTAAGCTTTTAATAATATCTGTGAATATGACACAAAATTTGTAAACACTAAGGCTTTGAAACAAATTAGTTTTAATAACAAAATTATTAAACGTCCAACTTTCACAGCATCAGCCTAGTTTAATGGAGTCATCTACCGGAAATAATATTAGCTAACTTGTCTCTTTAAAATTCGATTGCTAGCACAGTTAAAAATGGTCTAGCGGGCACTTTCGTGCATTATTTTGTTAATGTTTTATACAAATATTGGAGTTGAATGAAATACGCTGTTTAACAGTTTCATAGATGGAAAAATTAAATATGTAGCTAATTAAAATATATTTTACTCGAGTGAATATCTGGCAACCTTATGCTGTAATACATGTGGACTAATCAAGAACGGTAGGAAACCACTTGAATTTGTTTGCAGAATTTTTTAATTTACTGCTATGTTGCACCGAAATTACTCAATAGCGTGGTTATTGTTCTTGATAAAAATGAGATGAAGGGAAAATGAAATATTTTAGTTTTTTAATAATTCGAAAGCAGCTTAAAAAACCATTTGTTAGTATAACTGAAAAGCATAATAGCTAAATTACCTTTTTATAAATAATTTGCAATGCGGAACTTTGATCTCGCGAAGACCATTTTTTAACTAAAAATTGTTCTCTTGATAGGATAGATGCAAAATTCTACTATGTATCATTCCAAATTGCATTTCTCTGATGTAACCATTTCAATCATTAACATATTTCTTAAAGTATGTAACTAATTTAGCACAAATAATGCAACTAAACCAAAACAACGCGTATTAAATGGTGCGGAAAGAGTTGATAATTTGTTGTTATGAAAATATAAACATAACATCTTGTTGTCCCATTTTATTAAAATAATCGTGAATTGGTCGCGTGCTATGTACATATATGTATCGTGTTTTGTGAATAAAATAGTCCGATGGTACTTTTTTAATTATTATGGTTATTGTGTGAATTAAATCTTAGAAATATATTTAGTATACAGTTCTGACTAAGGAGCCAACAAAAAACCCACATTATCTCATTAATTGGTGAGATTCGCCGTGGCTAATGTTAATCAACATCGTACGGAACGAAGGCAGGGATCCTCAATCAACTTAACTGCAACTAAATTTTTCCGACTTTC
This sequence comes from Tipula unca, assembly GCA_951394425.1. NCBI lineage: Eukaryota > Metazoa > Arthropoda > Insecta > Diptera > Tipulidae > Tipula > Tipula unca. The sequence continues at coordinate 101,157,834 of OX596380.1, forward strand.
CGACAATTCCGACTAAATTATCGTAAATTCGGCCCCGTAGGGGCCGCAGCCCACTAGTTTAATTAAATTAAACTTAAATAACGTCAAACATTTGACAATATTTGAATTTAGAATATTAATGGAATCAGTTCATCACAGTGCTTCTAAAATAGTTAAACCAATGAATATATAATAGGCTGCCTTTTCATGCTCATAATGCAAGTGGCCAGACGACCTTTTAATGCACCGAAATGATCCTTTTAGTATGCCAAAACAATCCTCGTATGCCACTTCGAATTTTTGTGTGAAATAAATAAATTTCATTTATTTTTATTAGTTCGTGAACCAAACGTTATTAATGGTCGACAAAGCTGTAAAGTTTGTCAAAATATTTTTATTATAATAGAAAATATGGTATTAGTTTATAACAATTAACTTTAATTTATTTATATTTCCCTTACCATTCCGTATACCGTCTTGTTTTTACTTTACGGTCGCAGTATAAATATGAAACAATGCTCATTTCAAATTAAAAAAAAAAACTTTTTTTAACGCCAACCAATGTCAATGTCAAAATAAAAATAAAGAAAAAAACAATGATGGGGCGCGCACTAAGACATATTTTTTCCGGTTATTTATCTCTCAGCTCTCCGAAACCGACCAAAATCGCAGTCCTAGTTCTCCAATTAAACCTTAGTTTAACGAGTGACTTCGTAATTTAAGTGTTTGACATGAACAAATACTTTATAGCTCTCTTTAAAGTACAACAATTAGTAATTAGATGTAATTAATTGTCGCCCTCAAAATAATAAACATTCATAAATCAATATTCACCTTATGCGACAAGGTACAAAACAAATAAACTAGGGCTAATAACAATAGTCGTGTTTTTTTATTTAAAAATTTTCGAATACAGGAAATTTCTGGAAATTTGTTACCAAAATTGAAAAAAAATTTGTATGTAAAAAAATATATTTACTTATTATGAATTTTATCTTTTGTAACTTTTATTTGCCATAATGTTAATAAAAATATTATTGCTATTTAATGTTACATTTTATTATCATTTTAAAAATGTTGAATACACTTGTGTAATGGACTACATATATGAAATACGCACATTATTAAATGAAGTAAATTATTGTGATAAAGAATAAATCGAACCAAGTGTCGTTTAATTGAAGCATATAATATGTATGTACACACATTGTGGTTGCCATAAAGGATTATTTCATAAAAATTATGCACGTATAAATATTAATATTTTTAAAAGCTTATAAGCTGATTAAATTTATATATTTTTCTCTCTATTCAAATATATATTTAAATATAATATGTATATATGTATGTACATTGTACATATATGCAATACAAATAATATATAGTTCATCTGTCTGAAATGGTTTGGTATGTTGCTGCTTTTATTTTTTTTTTGACGTACACCGATAAACATTTTCAACATGCATACGAGATTTTTTTTAGTGGAACCTCATAAAATAGTGATGCCTCTCGAGTACTCTATATACACGTTTGTAACGGTTAAGATTTTATGTTTTCATCGCAATTGGAAGGTTTTAATACTATAACTATGTATATGTATTTACAAACTGAATCCCACTAATCACACCTTTTATTATTGTACACACATACTTGGTTATCAATATGATTTTTCTGTTACTGAAGTATTGGTCGATTATTGGGTTAAAGTATTATTTACTAATAAATAAATAGCGTAATGAAATGCGATGGGATGGATAAATTTCAATATTTGAGAGTAAATATGTTGTTATATGTATGTACATATATTAGTAATAAACTGCATTGTTAAAAATTGATTACATATTTGGAAATTAAAATACATATAGCATTGATAGTTTTATTTATTTCACCACCAATAATTGTAAGCAAAATTGAAAAATACCGTGCGATAAGAGATACAATGTATTCAAATCAGATACAATATCAAACAATGATGCTTAATCGCAGAGACGTTAAAGTCAATGTCCCAGATGTAGAACTGCCGAAAACAGGGTGGTTATTCTGTGGTGCTATCTCACACGTTTATCTCACAGTTGGAGGCTTTTTTTGGTGATATTATAGTAAGGGTAAAGGTCTACAAATCCAACCCTGCGGTGAAATGAATTTTAAGGGGAACTTGGATGAATTTGGTGGTATTTTGACGTTTATTTATAACCTCAAATCTATTTATACGAACATTTTTTATCGAGTGCTATTCATGGTAGTGAAATCACTATGAAAATAAATTTTTTAATAAAACTTAATTTTATTTTTTAATTTTTGATTTAAATATTCAAAAGTTTTAAAATAAAATTAAGTTTTATTAAAAATATATAAATAAATTCTTTCTTTTTTGTGAAAATTTTATTTTTATTAATTTTATTTCTATATATGTATACATAAAACCAAATTATGGCTGATTGGTTTTGCTTACCACAATTTTCTTTTTTTAAGTACCCACAACAAAATAACAGTTATGATCGCTTTGCTTAAATGTTTCAAATTCTGAATAGAATAGAGGAACAAGAGCAGAAACCATTGAATACTATTAGATCAATTATCCGGAGACTGACGAAACTCAATGAATTTGATAGGCATATGACCTAGCTAGACCAATATTTTTACCTTTTACAGAGTTTTATTCCAATATAAAGAAATCATGCATTTAAATCAAAATTTCAAAAATAAACTGATTTAAAATTGTTGTTCATCTTAAATCTATAAGAACTATAAGGAAAATAAATCTCTCTGCTTTCCATTTTTTTATCGTTTACTCACTTGGTAAAAGTGCATTTTCTTAGATTTATTAAATTTCAAACTTCCCGAATGAGCCATGAAGGCTTATTAACTTCAACCTTAATGGACCGGACCGAACGGAACATAATTTGCAAACAATTAGACTGCTAACTCATTGAACCATTCTAGTTGATTGCCCAAAAAAATCTAAAATGTACATAATAAAATATAAAAACGTAATTAATTATTATAGTTTCTGAACATAAATAGAAATAATTAATAAAGTCCTTCAACATTTTTAATAATTAAAATATTGCAAAACAATAATTAGTAGAGGTTTTTATTATTTGTAATTTATTTTAATAATCATCCCAGAAAATCAATAACGGTATAATATTGTGTGTCATCAGCCCATAAAAAAACTATCATGATAGTAAATATTAGGGCTCGTTGGCACAGTTAGTAGCGTGCTTCCTGTAGTGTTTGAAAATTTCGGGTTCGATTTCCGATGGTGACCAAAAATCGTGGTTGTGTTTTTATACCCCATATTATGATTCTCACCTCACCTCACCTTCCATCGTGACATCTACAGTCGCACGAATTATATTCCCAAAATAAAATTGTGGAAAAAAAAAAAATAGTTTCGAGAATTTATTTATTTTAGACGTGAAATCAATTCGGTGATTACAATAAATCTGATCTTACTTTTTTTCTATCGATAATTTGTTATATCATACAAATAGAGACACCAAGAAAATATATTAAACAACAAAGAAACAAAGACGGTTTTTATAAACTAAAGAAATGCAATTAATGCATGTATTATGATTCTTGCTTTTATTTGGGTGAGTGACGTACGCTACGACGTACTTTTAGTTTCCTTAAGTGTTAGTAGTTGTTATTGTTTTAAGAATTTTTGACATTTGATCCTTTGAATGTGCGCACATGATACAAAAAATAAAAATTATGATGCACAAAAATTCACCACGAAGATAGCTGTATGAGTTGAAACTCGAAATATAATTTCATCACTATAGCCTTTGTTAATACGAAAATATTATGACTTTTGAGTCAAAACTTTTGTTTAACTATACTCAAAATGAAAATTGAAAGTCGATTTTTTTAAGCAAAATATGTTCCATTGCCGAAAAAATAGCAACACAAGCATAATTTTCAGTTTTGTTAATATGGCTATCCTGGTGAAATTTTATTCGAGTTGAGAATATTTCAACTCAGGTAGCTAACTTCGTGGTGAAGTTTTGTGCACCAGAATATTTTTTTTTGTACCATGTTGCACCTTCACACTACCGGATATCAAGTACTTATTAATTGATATTTAAATGTATTTTTTAGCATATTCTAAGGCATGGTGTTATAAATTTTTAAATTAACAAGCATTTTTCGTATAAATGAAGATGGAGTTTCGTATCTATTGGACAAACTAGAAGGAAAATTCAAACCGTCTTATTATACTCATCCAGTGTTCCTCCACGGACAATATCTGGGTTTTTCTCCATCTCCTCAACGAGTTTTGCGAATTGTTTGCCATTAGTTATTTTCGGTTTATTAGAAAAATACAAAAACTCACGTTCTTTTGCCTTCCATTTTATCTAACGTAAAAAATACTATGTATATTAACGTCAAAAATTATTTTCTCGGTCAGTCTCGCCACCAAATTGTAGGTGAGAATATGTGACATTATACTCACTCACGGCGAGAATCATAATACCAAAATGGAAATATGGCGACATTATAATAATAGGGGCATTAATGTGTAAGATATGTGTCTTTATCCGGGTATTGCATCGTAAGCCCGTTTGTGGCATTGAGTGCTGTAGTGATCCCGACCAACTTTAATATTTTAATTAATATTCTGCCAGTTTTGTCTAAAAGGCATCACAATAAATAATATAAAATGTAAATAGTAACAATAATTTAGGGCGTATATAGGCATTATTGCCGCATCTCTAAGAGATCTCTCGAACCATTGCAACTAATTGGGGTTGTACGTGGTCAGCTCAACAAACGTTCTATACACACAATTGTTTGCTTATCCAATGCATATATTGATATTTGATTAGTGAGAATCGCACTAGGGACCGCGGCGTGATAATCCGACCATCAATTATATTTTCTTAACTGTATAAATAATAATATATATAAGTATGTATTTAAACAATAAATAATTGTATGCAAGTACTGGCACAGAAAAACATATGATCTGAATCTCAAAAAAATTTGACGTAGTGACTATAAAATATAGAAAGGCGTTTAGTTTGGCTTTCTAAAAATGTGTGACTCCTTTAATATTAATTAGTTGTGCTATGTTGACAATTTTTCGAAAACTGATAAAATTACCAAAAATGTATGAGTGTGTTGTGGATACAATCAGTAAATATGAAATCAATCAAAATTGATTCTATATTTCGTGGCACGAATTTATTTCCAGATACCAACACTTTATAATATTGAGAGGCCAAATAAAGAATTTTTCTCCTTTTTCATAATCTAAATACTAAAAAACGTTATAAACATATTTTTTATATTTTATTTAATTTTAAATATGCATACATCGGAAGAATTTTCAATAGTATTAAGTTGAAGTTAAGGCTTGTACACGAGATCGCATGCAAATTCTAGGAAATCAAATCTATCCCTGAGAGAATTTTTGTGTGATTAAAGGCGCCTTCACGAAATTGTTCGGGACTTTTGGCCCGCGGGCCAACATAACAAAGCTAAATTTTTTTTCATCTTTTGAAATTGTACTACCAACGAAGCGACAAAAAAATTTATTTTTTAGTTTATTTGTGGCTTATTTTTTGAAATTAATAAATATAAATAAAAATAAAATGATTATTTTTAACTTACATGAACATTCACAACATACACAGATAATATATATTATGATGACAGCTACAAACAAAAATATTTATAGCTACTTTTTGTTTCCATAAAGAGCTAAAACATCAATTGACCCACAAAAAAAGCTAAAATATAATTATTTTTTTTTCGTTTTGTTGGTATAATACTAGTACAATTTCACAATTTTTTAAAAATATAATTTTGTTAAGTTGGCCCGCGGGCAGAACTGCTAGTTTTTTTGCTAAAAGTTAAAAATATTTCAATTCAAGAGAGAAACAGGGGCGTTTTTGTTTGTCATTTTAGTTGATTTGATTGCGAGAGGGATCGGATTTAAATTTCTAGGATTGAATCCGATCTCGTGAACACGGCCTAAAAGTTAAATATATTTTAACTCACGAAGAGAAAAAAGGGCGTGTTTTTGTCATTTTAATTGATTTGTTTGGGAGAGATCGGATTTAAATTCCTAGGATTTGAATCCGATCTCGTGAACACGGCTTTTGATACTGTTGAGTGTTGATTTTTGTTCAAACGTGTATCTATTTTGTTTTACATTAGACTTGCCAAATTTTTTTATTTTTTGTCTCTTGATATAACGTACCTTATTGTGTTTTTTTTTATTAGTCTAGCGGTGATATTAAATCACAAATATTTTTAACAAAACAGTACAAAATACACATATGGCATTTGGGGACTGATTTACTGACAAAACAATAAAACACAATCACAACGGAGGCATTTTGAAACGGAGGCATTTTGAAACTGTATTGCACTTTTTACTGAGATAAGTCAAATTAATAATTAATATTTATAAATTGACGAAAGGTGATTTCTCGTAGATCGATATATCGTCGGACAAAACTATTCTCATATCTACTGAAAATCATTTATTTTAATTGACAATATGTAATAATTATAATATAAAAATCTAATTTTATTATAGTATTACGCAATTTTGTAATAAAAATAACTATAATTAAAAAAATACACAAAAAATATCGGTGACACGGAATCGAAAAATCAAATCAAATAAAACGTGAAAATTCAAAAAAGCAAACTATTATATGCAGTGTATCTATAGTACACTGCGTATGACAGTCATAATTAAAAAAAAAATGTTTTAGTTGGTAACCAAGAATTAAGAATTTTTATTAACTCATCATTTAGGTGCATGACCATATCAAGTGATTTGATCAAGAGACCAGGAATAAATACTATGGGAAATTCTCCCTTTGTTATGCACGCGGCTTATACACAAACATATTACTTTTATTTACGATTCACATCTTAACTTATAATTTTGTTATATTTTACGTTACAATTATTTTTATTTATTGTTTTACAATAAATGTACGTAATATTCACTAAAATATGATAAACATTTTAATAGTTTTAAATAAATCATAATACCCAACACAATTTATTACAACACCTCTAGGCAGTAAATAGCATGAGGAGAAGTCTCATGAAAATAAACGTAAGCTCCTACAAAATGAACCGATTCACATAAATTTGGTGCTGACCATAGCACGCTAATAGAAAAAAATAAATGCTGTACACAACTATACGTTTATATGTATATACTTTTACTTCTTGTCGGGATATTGTTCAGAATTTGAAATTACTATATGTACTTCTTACGTATACGAAATTCTCATGGCTCATGCGTGAGACTAGTTTCATGAAACGGCCAAAACCAATGTTCTGGATTAATAATGGACGAATTTTCGAAATCGAAAAAAAATATCAACTTATTTATTCAGCCTTCATTCTCATAACGGACGTTAAACAATATAAATGTACACTACTATATTTTTATAGAGCTGTTTAGATTGATTTGTTTTTATAAAATCATGACAGTGTATTAATATTTAAATAGGATTTGTTTAAATGGCATTTGTTTTAATGTTTTACGAACGCCAATTTCCGTGTCATTTACCGAAATAGTATTGCGCCGAAATCAATTGAATAAAGACAGTTAAAATCCAATGTACAAATTTAGTAAATGAAACCGAACAAATTTTTGTTCAACATACTGTAGGCGTATATGTACATATAATATCCTCGTATAAAGTTGTACCCACTATGCAAAATTACAGAAATTGTATGCCATGAATTAATTGTTAATGTTTGTTAATTTTCAATTTGTTAATAATTGTTGCCATAGAAATGTTGAAATACCAGCAATTAAGCGCAAATGTTAGTGGTACAAAAAAAAAGCAACGTAGGAAAATAATCTGTGTGCCAAGGCTGCTAGATTAATACATGTTTCGGCAAAACAAAACAATGAAAAATATCAATAATCAATATAGCAACATAATTCATCCTGCGGTACCGATAAAACAAATAATACGTTTTTTATTAAAATTTGTACTTGATTGCTATCCAACCCAAACATTTCCAATAAAAATTAAACAAACTACCACATATTTTTTTGTGTGTGTTAACTACTATGAAACTACTGCCCTCACATTTGTCTGGATTTCGTTTAAGACTTCATGTGAATTTATTTGCACTTTTAACCTTAGCAATCACTTGGATTTTCTATTATGGTTATTGCGGTATTCAGTGTGCTATACTATGAAACTACTGCCACAAACATAACATATCTAGACGAATTATGGGGAAAGAAATTTTGGTTGAATACCGTGACTTTATTTTTCATTGAATATACAATATCATACCGATTGCAGTGGTTGAAAACAGGTGATTTCTATATTTGTCGGGATATTGTTCAGAATTTGAAATTTTCGTAATATCGTTTATCGGGATTATTTTTTTCAGTATGTGTATTGATAAAACCATACCATGTTGGATGAAAATGGGATTATAAAATGATTTTAATTCATTAATCAGCGTATGATAGTTTCGGTGTATTTTCATTTTCGGTAAATTCTCGTTTTCGATGAATATTGTTTTCGGCGAATTATCGCTTTCGGTGAATTTTGTTTTCAGTGAATTGTGTTTTCCGGTGAATTGTTTTTCTGTGAATTATCGTAAATCCGGTCACTTCATTAAAAAATCTCTGAAATTCGAGTGATATGTCTTTGTATCACAGGCACAGCACTCTCAAACAGTTGTTGGGTGCTTAAGTAAAGGTTTACTCGTTAATAAAGAGTAAATCTGATTATACGGAGTCTTTCTAATATAAACTTTTATTTTTTGTAATGGTCAAATTGACGATTATAATATTAAAATTAATTTGTATTTAATACACTAATGACATCTCCGAAAAACCTAATACAAATCTCAATTCACAAGAATCAAATATAACTGTCATGTGTTTATAACAGTCATGGAATGCACATGTGAACTCTTGTGGGTTAGTGATAGTTTAAATAGTATCAACAACGTAAATATCTGTCAAATGGAATGTATTAAGCGCCATGAAAGCCTAAATAAAAGCAGAATGAAATTGGAAAGCCAGCTGATATAAATTGCTATAAAGCAAGAATTTCATGAAGTGGAAGATCATTGGCAATCGGTGCTGACTTCAGCTACATCGCCACAAGAAACTGATTATATATTTTGAGGTTAACACGCCTATGGGCTGTATATTTTCGATTGTTACCTTGGGAGGAACATTAAGGTTCTTTATTGTTAGAAGAAGTTTCGTAAATTAATAATCATGCTCAAGAAGGATTATTTACCAAAGCTGAAAATGAATTCTTTCTATGGGTGTTATAGGGAATGGTCGTCATTAAAAAATATGTACATATACTCGTATATAGCCAGTATTCATTGGATTTATGTAACTCTAGCTTAAAAATTGAAAATCTTGTTGAAAGGCCCTACTGCAAGTGTTAATTCATTTGTGTATTTATTGGTTTAACTAAAGCCTGACGGGTTTCGATCATGTAGTTCGTTTTAAATTCAGATGTAAATTATGTGTTAATATTTGAAACTTTATAATAAATTCTTTCAAATTTCAAATATTTATAATATTAAACTATCGTAATGAATGTTTTTGGAAAAAATGATAAATGTATATAAATTTATCGATTAAATTGAGCTGGGAAAACATTGCTCTTTAGTGAAATTTTATAAAAACCTTTTAACATTTGTTTCCGACCTTTGTAGAAAAATCAATTTGAATGAAACCTAATTTTCATTTTTTTTATGTTAAAATTCTTGAATAGATTCTATCCAAAAACACGAAAGATCACCATTAAATATCCGGCTATTTGTTTTTACCTTTTGTAACAAAACGTTGTGTGCTTACATGCAAAAAATCAAATCAATTTCCACGGATAATTGCAAATACTCGAAAAAATAATTCCAAAATTCTTAAAAGCACGCCTATTTGCCTAAATTCATTTTTATCATGAAGGATGAAACATCTTCAACAACAAGAAAAAATATTTATTATAATACGAGTATGTATATTATACATATTTTCAATCTTGTTATACATTTCTGAGAAAAACCTTTTGCAAAGTAACGAAAGAAACGTTTGTAATGCTTAGTAAAGTGGTGCAAACACACAATCAATTTCAATGATATCATTGATATCTTTAGCAATTTATTTAATTATTGATAGCTATCTATCTATTATACTAAACTTTTATAAAGAGCCCCACTGTCTTCAGTATTATGGACACTCTTGCGAGTTAAAATGAAATATTCTCTTCTGTTATATGGCGTTGCTCGAAGCTAACCGGCTTCTGAATTGTTTAATTATTAATAACAAGATTTGTTTCTCTTGAAAAAAAAAATTAAATGAATATTGTAGAAAATATTAAAAGGGTTCGTTAAATTAATGAAGTACTTACATATGTTTGATAAAAAAATGTTTCCCTTTCAATGAAAATAAGTTGCGTTTTAAAAAATTGAAGAGAATTTTCAAAAAGTAAACCTAAAACATTAAACCGGAATTAAAAAAACACATATTTCAAATAATTATAAAAAATTCCTAGTTGAACTAAAACCTTACATTCAGTTAGGGACAAAGAAGTTAGGGACATTCTCCTCAATTTTGGAACCTCTTATTGTAGACATTTTTTTTAAATCCTCCATTTTATGGAGTCGATTTATTTTTGTTTCGGTACTAAATATCAAAAATTTAGCTGAATCGAAAAGTTAACCATATAGTTACTTTGAAACCCCGTTCTCCTCCCAAAGGGATATTTTGAAAATTCCACTGGTTGTTGCCAGTTATATTTAGAGGTATCAAGAGCGATGAAATAAACGTCTGTTTAAAATTATCGTACCTCGGGTCATCAAAGCAAATTTGTGACTAAAACAAACTATAACTTGGTTTCACTCGTACCATCAATATCTGTAACATCTATAACAAAATCTATCCGTCTATTAAATTTGTAAGTATTTTTGTTTAATTGTTTGATTTATGTACTCTGGTAAATTTCAAATTAGGTATGTAGGTTGTGGTTTACAGAGATATACATATTTAGCTGTCAGGTATAAAAATTATAACTTCAAATATTCAGAGTTTTGTTGTGTCATTTGTCGTAACGTTAAATCCTTTAATAAAAAAATGTCTAACTGAACAGAACGAGTTAGCTACTTCAAATTTAACCACCCATATGACGGTAAATATTATAATTCAATATAAATAAAATTTATTCACAGCGTGTTCATCCAGAAGCACTTGAACAGTTTGATAAAACAAATGGTAAAAATCTTACTATCGAAGATATTATTAATTATAAAAATTTACAAATGTAGTAACATTCTGCTGAAAATGGTGTAGTAGATTTGCTACATTTTTCTCTCCAAGTGGTAACAGGCCACTGTTAATACCGTACATTGGGTAATTAGTATTTTTCTATTCACCATTTTGGTATTTATTAATTTATTGATCGACCCTAAAACATTAGATGCAGAGTTGGAATCTGACGATGATTTATCACCATCAACTTATTAATTTAGAGCAAACTAACTTATCAAAATTAACTATCAATTATACTACCTAGAATAATGTGCTAGTTACACATTAGGCCTTTTGGCAACCACCGATTTGATAAGAATTTTAAAAAACAAATAAAAAGTGTCTAAGATGCATTATCATGCTATTACAAAATGAACTTTTTTGTGGAATTCAGCTCGATGCTATACAAACCACAGATTTTATTAGGACCGTTATAGAAATTCAATTAATATCTACAATTCCAACAAGATGAATTCTTTATATGACGTAATTTAATATCTTAAAATATGCCAGACACTGAAAACGGTAGAAAATCAAAAATACAAACTTTGTGTATAAATGCTTAATGCTCAAAATAATAAACAATAGAGAATAGGATGTATCTCAGTTTCGGTGGATGAGATCAAAACGAGCGATTTTACATGATTGGTTCAACCTCAAACCCACAAGTATAAAACAAAACAGAATAAACTAAATTTTGTCTTCTGCCCCAGTAAATAGATTATTTACTCTCAACGAATTTATACACCAGCAGATGATCATTATTAGACAATAAATATGTACTTAAACAATAAGTCGTTTAATTAGTGACTATTTTGTCGATATCGTCGTTTTGATTGTTGGAATTTGTAAGCTGCTTAGATTTTTGCAAAAAATATGTAATTGGTATTTTAATTACATACTCGTACTACAAACAATTGTAATTTGTAATTTAATTGAATATAACTGTAACTCTCATTTTAATTACTAAGTTTGATGTAATTTGTAAAAGTATTTTAGTTACTCGATGCAATGTAATTTTCCCAGCCTTGTCAGCGCTCTTTATGAACGAGAGTGTTAACCAAATTTTATTTTATACAATGCAAGCCTATCTCAATTTCCCTGTATAATTTTTCAATTTTCTTAATTACAGGTTATGCCAAAAACTGAATTAGGTAGGGCGAGGCCCGCTATGTTGACGTACCCAGTTAATTTTGAAATTCTGGGTAATAACCCGAATTGAATTGATTTGTTTAATAATGCGAAGGATGTATACGTACAATATATTATGCTTTTCTACAAGATTTTGAAAAGGAAAATCTGATCGGTCTTTGCCTGCCGTCAATAAATAAGTAATCTATTTGTTTATATACATATTTTATTATTTCTGTGTTCCTTATTATTATTGATAAACAATTATACATATATTATCCATAGTTTCAACATCGATCAATAGCATTTCCTTAGTAATAAAATGTAAAATAAAATCGACTTACCGAAAAGTTAAGGTTAGTTGGCCAAAAATTCTATGGCCCTGTATAAATTTTGTATCCGCATACAAAACACCTTTTAATGGTGCAACGATACCATTCCGTGAGACCAGCTCACGTGTCGGTATATAAATTGTTAGCATGGAATTAGGCGATGATTTTTTATAAACTCTGCAAAATATTTAAAAAAAAAAATCATCCTAGGTTGGTAATGTGGACAGACGACGTTAGATATAGACAATCACTGTATATATGTATATATATATGTACCTTTGTGATCCAAGTAAATCATGTGACGCATCTTTTGGTGTTCTGAAAATATAAGAAAAAATAAATATATTTAATGATCAACATTTAATTTTGCTTTTTTGTACGAATAAAATCTGTTTATTATTTTTATTTTTTATGTTCGTTACACAAGATGCTACGATAAGACAAAAATAAGATACATCTCGTAATGTTTTTTATTATTACATAATGTGGATGGTTTTTCCATTATTTTATATACATTATCCTACTTATGTACATGTTATAGCGCATAAAATCTTTATACATCTTATTTATATGCATACACGTTCATATTATAATCATTTTTTTGTATATAGTATGTATATAAGTATGTATGTATATATATATATATATATATATATATATATATATATATATATATATATATATATATATATATATATATATATATATATATATATATATATATATATATATATATATATATATATATATATATATATATATATATATATATATATATATATATATATATACATATATATATATATATATATATATATATATATATATATATATATATATATATATATATGTCGTGATATTGTCAAAGGATATCAATACAATTTATTGTCTGCTTTATAATTTCAAAGTGACTTCAGTTTTATTTATGTGATTATTCGACACGGTCGATGACTACAAAATTAAAGTTTGGTTTACGATTAAATGAATTTGTTGCTTACGTGTAGCTGTGTAAAATAGCTTTTTGAAAAGTTTGATTGGATTTTTTATTTCTCTGGGGAGACGTTCCAATTTTAGTGACATATTTGAATATACATAATTATTAATAATGTGAATGAAAAAGCTGTTTGAAAACGACAAATAATATGAATTTATTATAGAAGCTGAACAAATTTACAGAAATTGTGCATAACCAATTTATAGTTTTTCATAAATATAATATTTTAGTTCAATACATTTTTTATTGTTAAATCCATATGAATACAATGAGAATGTAACGGCTGTCGGTATACTATACGGGATCATATTGCTTTTGGTGTTCGGGATCTTAAAATCGATTTCTGTCACAAGATCTAGACACATTGAAACTCGAGAAAGTTGAGAGTGTAAACCTCTTAAAGAAGAGTGTAAAGCTCTTATAAGTGTAAGTCACAACATTAATAAATATACAAAGCAGACTAGTTGATGGAAGAATTGAATTTACTGGTAAAATATAACGTTGTTATACGCGTGAACCAAATAAGGCAAAGTTTGTGAATAATATTTTACTCGTGAAAAAGAATAATTCTTTCAGAAACTATCTTGATCCAATTCCTTTGAATATCGCCATCAAGAGACCACATTGTCAGTCGACGACAATAGATGAAATGTTGCCACTACTAGGTAAAGCGATAATTTTTAGTACCGTACATACCACACAGAGATTCCGATATATGAAATTAACAGAAGCAAGTAGCAAATTAACCACCTTCGTTTGCGCCAGAGTTATTTTAAATTAAAACGTTTGAAGTTGCTCTGGATTTACCAGGTGTAGACATTTTAGCGGATGACGTACTAATTTTGAAAATTTGCCTCTCTTGAAAGCGCCCACACATTTGCAACTGATGTTGGTGGTTCTTCAGCGGTACAACATAGAAGTACACTTTATAAAGAGCAAGTTGACCATTACAATAATTTCATAAATCATTACAATGTATTCAAAGTTGATGCTGAAGAAGAAGAAATATTTCAAGATTTGGCATGAATTAATTTGGTTTATTCGTTGATAATTTCAGATGAACAAATTCAGAATATAATAGAGAGAACTTTGAATGAACACACTAAATTTTTCGTAATGGAAAGATTTAAATTCCAGTCTCCGAAAATTGATGGTGGGAAAAGTTCAAGTGGCTCATAATGGTATGGAAACAACAATTAATTTAACGGAACACAACATTTGCTGGCCGACTGATATAGTCGGCTGATATATTCCATGCATTAAATCATTGTTCTCTCGTACCAGAGTACCCTTAACAACACTCCGAAGAACGTTGTTTTGGACCGTCTGCATTATTTTGATGTCTCCCTATTTAGTACAGCCTAATGGCTGGATACCACACGTTCATATATATAGGTTTAATATTTTGGAAACATCATTTGAGAGTCTCTTCAGTTTGTTTGTTGCCTCTTCAACATTATTTCCAATTGTTATATTTGCTGTATCATCCGAAAAAGTTGCAATAGTTCTTTGGTGTGGGTATACAATAGATAATAGTTTTCGTATTGCTTATGCAACGATTTATTGTTTTGGCGTAATCAATAGAGCTTTTTTGGGGATTAAGGTTAGTTTTTATCTCCTCTTTTAATTCGTGTAGAGCTTTACGGGTACTATTGCTCATCAAATTTAAGAATTTAATTTATGTCTTCATTAGCAGTTTGTCTGGGACAGCTTTTTGAGTTTTGTATTCTGCACTCCAACAGAGGGTCATAGATGGGTTAATCATCATCCCGATCGAAATCAAGGATGAAAAACCACTTTTACTTCCTGCCTCTATTAGGATTCGAACCAAGTGCCTCGTGATCCAAACCAATACTCTCACTTCCACTAGATATGTTTTATCGAAGTTACTTGTACTTTGATTTTTTGGTGAACTCATATGGGCTGCAAATTGAATTACTTCGATAAGAATTTCTAGTTCATCTTCCAGTTGATGAGGGTTTCATATTGGTATGTTTAAGTTCATTTTTGCTTCTGGAAGCACCCGAAACTAATTCCAATTAGATGCTCTTTCCTGATTAGAAATTCACTAAACGTAATAATGACAGCAGATTGGTCTGATCGCGGCGGGCATTATATTGCTGAACTATTAAAATTCCTTACTTATTTATAGTAGTAAATTGCATTATAGTTTCTTCAATGTAACTTACTTCTTCGATGTGTTGCCCTTCATGATATTTGACTTTTTATTGTTTATTTTAGGTTTTTATCGCTTCTTGTGTTCATTTGCTTCAAGTATTAAATTGTTCTTATTGTTTTACTGTTCAAGCCGCTTTGTTATAGTAAATACAGAATTTTAATAGATTGATCCACACTTGAGCTAATCTAGGCGAGATATATTTTTTAACTTGAGTGATACATAACTTAACTCGAGTTGTCGTTATGTCACTTTACATTGTTCATACGTATATATTGATATTTTTCTATATTGTATTTATTGACGCATATATAACGTTAAATTATAAATACTTCATTAATTAATTTATTTTTAATTTAGAAATGTTTTATCCGCTGAATTGATTTACAATTCAATTCATCGGCCTTATTTAATATGTTGCCAGAACTTTGTATATGCGTCATTATTAAATTATACAAAAACGTCAAAATGGATGTGTGAGTAAATTTGTTAGCTGGAATGTGCGGCGGGTGAGCTAAGCGAGCTAAACTATTCTGTGGTCTCGCTACACTCAAAAAAGCGACAGACTAAAAATTAAAAAAATATGATCGAGAAAAAAGAATTGGCTTAGAGTTAGTATAGCTCACCAAGTACTAGTAGCGCAATTATTTGCGAAGGAGGAAATTTTATAAACTAAATATCGTGCTACTTTAATCAAAGTGGGAATTTTTTAAATTAAAAACGTATAATATTTATAGAAATCTCCGCTTTTGAAATTAATGTACTATAATATTTTCGCTGTATTGCTTAATACGAATAATAATTTTATTTATATTTTACAGTGTGCTTAATAAGTTTTTTAATTTTTTTTAGAAATAATCGACAGTGTACATTATACATAAGAGGAATTTAGGATGAAAAATATTGTAATAAAATATTATCATTATTATTTTTTTTAAAAGGACTTGGCATAGACACTTTTTTGGTCCATAGCCTTAGTAGGTCAAAAACATTTATTGACGACAATTAAGTGATAAAATGTGATATTAGTTTAAGTGAGAGAATGTTTAATGGGATCTAATCTATTTTTTAAGATTGTGATTTTAGTGTTTAATATTTATTAAGTTATTGTTATTTATATATTTATGTATATTTTTTTTACAAAAATATTTTATTATTTTATATGTTTTAAAATTAGAACTTAAACAGTTAATTTTGAAACCGGGGATTAGGCCTAATTTTTGGGGGAACCTCGTTACAAAACGCATTGAAGCCTACCTCTTGGGTAATGTTGAAAACGTTTTATTATTATTTTGATTTTTTGATCAAACAAAGATCATACTAGCCAACTGAATTACTGCATAATTTATTGTCCTACTGAGATTTATGATTTATTATAGTGGCAAAAGTTATTCGAATATAAAATTTGTTGATCAACTGTATAAGTATTTTTGTTTTTGAACAATTTCTTTTATTCTCGATCATCATTCATTTTTAAGATGTCGCTTTTTGACTACAACCATAAACAAACCATATAAAGACATACAAAGCCATAGTGTAATATAGTAAGAGTTGAATAAAATTATTTGTTGTTGTAAAATTGCTTATTAATACCCACTGATTGTATTAGTGCGTATCTATAACATTTCATTCTCTTTGCTTCTCTCAAGCAAAATCAAAAAGAAAAATGAATATACTCGTACATAATACTCGTATATACGCTATACAGTATACATTGCTTAGTTTCCGAAAAATTAATATTTATATTACTGTATCAAAATTTTATATGAATGAAATGGTAGGTTTCAACTGTATGCAAATTTTAACTATACATTTATTCTTTCGTCGGTTTGTATTGGTATGAGTATGAATTTCTATGACAAATTTTAATTATTGGAAGAAAATCCAGAAATGAATTGCATCGCTTATGCTTTTAAAATTCCCAATTTTGAATGTGAAATAGTTTTTTTTGTAGACCATTTACAATGTTTTCTGATTAAAACTAAAATCATGAAATCTATGATCGTATTGTGATGGTCATAACATTGGTTATTAGGATCCAAAAATTCATTAAATTCCGGTTGTAGTCTAATGATTTCTTTACATTGGTCTGTTATATATTTTTTAATATTTGGTAGATGGGGACTTTTACCAAATATTTTGTGAAATATTTCGGAACAATATATGGACAACTTAAAATATATTTCAGATGGAGCTTGCAAGCTTCCAAAATCTGCATTCTGAGTATAATTTTTAAAGTAAATAAAATACTCGTTTTTCAGAGTAATTGTTTTTTCTTGTTTAGTAAGAAGTTTTTTGCAAAGTTCGCATTTTATATTTTTATTGCACTTGAAAAAAACGTACCCAATAAAATAATTTAATGATGCATCATCTATTCCATTTCGTAGATCTAAATTTTCATCAGTTTGACTTTGCAGTAAAAAATTTTCAATTTTGAAACTATTTTCTTCTACTAACAATTCTGACGAATCTTCATTAATTTCAATTTCTGTATCATGTTTTTCAAATTCATTATTTGGGTAGTCTTGCATGCCATCAATTTGGTTTAGGCTGCTTATCATTTCTTCGTCATCATACTCGCAGTTGGATAGGTTAGTATTTTTTAAGAATTTTATACACATAATTTGTGCTACAATTCTACTAAATTCTAATACAGATGGATTTTTGCAATGTCCACCCTTTCCTCTAACAATAGAAAATGTATTTTCCAGTGGATCTTGATTCAACCTACTTGTAATGACATATTCGATACTAGGTGTTTCTTTAAATAAACTATTGGATAATTGGAGAATGCCGTTAATAGTTATCAAAAGCCCTTTAAAACAATAGTTGATTGTGGTGTTTTTACATTTCAGCTGTTCAACGTAGGTTTTCATAATTACTAAATTATCGACAATGTGATTACTAGGTTTTAGGGCACTTCTATTATTATTTTTTGAATATAATGTCTTACTATTTAGGTTGTCAAATAATTTGTCCATTATCTCAAAAAAATTTGCAGTTGCAAGCACGAAACTACTGTTTTTATTGGAAAATTTGTCCAACTCATGCATTGTTCTTATACCCGCAACAACAGTCCTACTGAAAACCTGAGTTGCCAAAGCAACTCTCATTTTTTCAAATGTATTAGGATATACATGGCGGTATGTAATTTTGGGACATAATTTAGTTGCATTATTTTTTTCTGCTTCATACAAATCTTTAATAACACCCCAGCTAACCGGACCATCAGGCGTATCAATGTCTGATTTTATTAAATTATTTCTGACCGATTTAAATAAATGTGGCGTATCAAATAGTGCAAATATTTTTGTTCCTTTATCCTTTAAATAAAAATATGGTTTTTCTACTGAAACTCCCAAAATTTTGTATGCGTTTCTGTTATTTGAACCCTGGTCACAAACCGTGGCTACAATACGAAATCCGACGTCGCTTAGGAAAGTAACGTTATCCTCAATTAGTTCCACTAACTCTTTGCCAGTTAATCCTTTTGCAGACGTGTAATAACTAGATATATATTTATATTGACAAAAAAGGCCTCTAATCATGAAAACTAAAATACATTTGGCAAGTTCAGGTTCTCTCATTTTACCATTGTCCGCATAACCTTGAACAATATCTTTTTTGCCGTCATATTCTAGTTCTCTACGGATATGCATTTCATCAAATAACAAGATCACGTTTCGGTTCTCCATTGTTAACACATTTGCTTTTTTTCTTAAATTTTCTAAAATATTTATATTTCTTCCCGGAGATAGATTTTTAACGGGCATCCAGTTCAAAATTGAGTTTTTAGATGGCAGATTAAATTCTAAATTATTACGCAAAAATCGGTAACAAGCTGGAGATATAAAATATATATTTTGAGCGATTTGCCGCTGATTCTCGGGGTATTTTAATGTTTTCGAATATCTCAACAACAACATTTTTGAGAATTCTCTAGCATTTGCACTTATATTTATTTTATTAATTTCATTATTAATTAATTTTCTTGATTCATTCTTAGTCCTTGGTAAGAGTTTTCCTTTAGTTCTTCTTTTAAGATTTAAATTACTACTTTTGATGGTCTGACACTTATTTTTTAAAAGATCGTACCTTTTTTTTATGAAACAATATTTTCTTTTATAAATATTACAATTTTGAATATTTTTAATACAATGACTGCAACATTCATTAAAATCTGATTGCACATTTTTCTTGAATCTCTTAGGCGATTGAATATTTTCAAAATCAAAAATTGTCATTTCAGATTGCTCCGTGTCCGTTCGTTCGTACGTCCGAATATTGTCATATCTAGCTGGACGTTCAGTTTCGCTAGTATTCGGTTGGAGTGTATCGTTCAATGAAACGGGAGCTTCGCCAATGCTAGAATCAATCAAGTGTAATTGAGGGACGACATTCTTTTTTAATTTTCACTTCCCTTTATCGCTCTCGTTAAAATGAATGTCGCATATAATTAATTTTTTTTCAAAATATTTAGGTTGAATCGAGCATTTTTCGACCCAGACTTTAAATAGTTCTGATCCTTTTTTCGGAAAATTGAAGAAGCTCCTTTCGGGATGAGTTCTTCTGTTAGCGTTGCAATTACTAACAGCACATGGAACGCCACATGGTAATTGATTTATTCGGTTGGTAGAATCCATAATGAAATTAAAATATTTAAAAAGTAAAAAAAAAAAATATTGGAATATAACGTTTTTTTGATGAAAAACGGTTACCAATTATAAATAAATTATTAAAGATAAACTTTAATAAATTTTGGCACTTCTAAACAATACTAGAATCGGTATTAAAGAAAATCCAAGAGAAAGCCGAGTTATAATTAAAAATATTCTAAAGAAGAAGAATGTCCGGAGAAAAGCGATGGTCAATAGTTTTTAAAAAAACTCTTTTATGTAGCAAATAAAAAATATAATGAAGAGCACAACACACAATCGATATGCAAACCACAAAGTCTCAAAATGTATTAAAACATTCAGAGACAAAAATTACTTTATATACTAAAGCAAAAAAAAAAAATTATTTCATCAAAAAGGATATAGGTATATCGTTTCGTTTATGATTTTATTCAATTTTTTTCATTTGGTCTAGTATTATAGATATAGTATTGTGTTTGTATTATATCACGCACGTTTGTATAGTATAGTTTATTCTCTCATTTTTTTAAAATGCATATAGCTGGGTATTGTATTTCGAAACACGCATACATGCAGTGGGTATTGATAATTTTACACTAACAATGCCATATACGAAATCAAAATATGGCGCTTTATGTCTTTATATGTATCGTTTTTGCTACAACCAAATATAATATTGCCGATCTCATACACATATTTTCGACAATTTTTTTTTTTATAGACAGAACGAATGCTCAGTAACAACATCACGCGGAAATTTTTATCATTATTTTTTAATTGAAATATTGGGTGAAACTTTGATGACATCTAGTTTTTGTAATAGAAATTTAAGTTTAATATCCATTTATAATTTTGTTAACGTTTTGAATGAGATAATTATGATGTACAAGTATGTATATACAAGATGTACATACATATATACAAATATCTAAATACTGCATTATTTGTAAATATGTATATACATATACGTATTTTTCTATTTTACATTGGATTTTAATTTGTTATGAAAAAATAAAAAACAAAAAGAGATTTGAATTCAAGGATAATTTTTATTTTGTATTTTTGTTTATTATTTTTTTCGGTTTCATTATTTTTTGTAGTTCAGTCATGTAAAATTTAAAATTATAATAAAATAAATTGAATTAAAATCATTTAACTTGTTAAAATATCTAATTTGTACAAATACATTTTTTTTTCGTCCAAAATCCATTGGCTGTTTTTTTGTATAAGAATTAATAATAAAAAATTTAATGCTTTGATTCTATGGTTGTAGCAATTATTGGTTTCTGCATACCAAGAGGAATCAATCTTATTGGTTAATTCTATGCACTCTTGAATGTACTTTTCTTTAAGACATTTTAAATGAATCCGTTTAACAAACGTTTGTTGAAAATGTTGAATATACACCCTGCATAATTCAAAAAATTTTGTGCTAGCTGCCGAAAAAGTTTGAGCTTTTGATTCAAATTTTATATTGAGGAGATATTCTCTAGGTATAATTATATTTTTATCCTTTAAAAAATGAGCACAACATTCCTCGCATTTAATTCTTTGAATTATCTTAGTGGTTACATAAGAAACAAAATATGTTATAACATTGTTAAATTGTTCGTCATCTATTTTATCTTCTAATAGTTGAGCTTCAGATATATTAAAAGAATCCTCATTAGTTTCTTCTATATTTCCTGTTTCCGCTATTGTTTCCGACATACGAATATCTTCGACAGTTAAATCGGTGGTGCTATAAGAGTGTTCGAGGTCTGTATCAAAGCCACAGTTGGCAGCTTTCGTTTTTATTTGTGGAACTATTATTTTCATGTTCATGATGAATTTAAGTGCATTATTGAACTCTTGTGGTGATGGGTTGCGATTATTGCCGCCTTTGCCACGTATCAAGCTGAAAATGTTTTCTAATATGTGTTGATTAAGCCTGCGTGTTGGTAATTTATCTATTGCAGCATATACATCAAATATTAGTTTTGTAAGACCAATTATGGCATTGATATTTTGCACAAAACCTTTAAATGCATAAACTGTTTTTTTGCGTTTTCCCGATTCTTTACTAATTGTTATTGTTTCTATATAAGATTTCATATCAACCAAATAATGTATACAATCGTTATTATTTATATTAATAAAAAGATTTTTGGAAAACACATGGCTGGAATCCGTATTAAAAAAATCAAACAAATCGTTGAATTTTTTTAAAAAAATTTCGGTTGCAATTGCAGAATCAATTTCATCATTATTAAATTTACCTAAATGTAATGAAAGATTTATCGCCGAAGCAACGGAGTTGCTAATAATTTGGGTTGCAAGACATACTCTCATTTTACCGAAATTGTTGGGCTCTATATGGTTTATGGTCAGCTTTGGACACATTTTAACACTATTTGTTCTATCAAACTCGTAAATTAGTTTTACAAATCTGAAATTAACAATACCACTACATGTTTCAAGTATGTTAGAAATAAGTATGTTTCTCACTGATTTTATGAGATGTGGTGTACAATAAAAAGCAAAAATTTGAAAATTATTAAAAATAAAATATGGATTTTCGGAATTTATATTTAAACGCTGATATAGAGAACAGTTATTTGAACCCTGATCGCACACTAAGGCACGAATACGAATGTTATTTTTAATGCATTTCTCTAAAATTCGTTTTATTTGGATTTCCAGTACTTCACCTTTTATAGCTGAGTTGGTCAAAACGTGTCCAACAACAAAATTCCATGACGTAAGAAGGCCCCTAATTAAAAAAACGCAAACTTGTTTGCCAACCACATTTGATCTGTGTGCACCGTCGGAACAAATACCGTCTATACAATCCATCGAGCAATTGTACTCAAGTGAAGGTTTAATATGAATTTCATCAAAAACGAGAACACATTCATTTTCTAGTGGATTAGAACTATTTTGTAGATGTGTTTTAATTTTTAAGAAACTTTCGTCTTGAATTCCGAAAGATAGTGTTTTAATAGGAAGCCATGTGTTTATTGTTGATCTAGAAGGTAGTCTAAACCCTAAATCTTTTAAATAATTATAAAAGGATGGGCCCTTAAAATAAAGGGCTAATGCAATTTCGCGTTCCGGGATTTTATATATTTGTTTTACAGATTTATGCCGAAGTAGCATTGAACAAAATGCCCTAGGAATTTCGTGTACGTGTGTGAAACGTTCAATTTGATTTATTATTTTGTTATCGTTAGATGAGTTTCTAGAAATCAAATTACTTTTATTTTTAATATAAGCGATTTGTTTCTTTTGTGCAGTGACGTTTCGTTTTACTTTACGCATTGAATTTTTTAAATTAAAATATTTTTTCCACCAGTAATGGGTCTTCCGTTTTTCCGACTCACAATTAAAGCACAAAATATGAGGGATATCCTCAGATTCCGTTTCTGGAAATAATTGGTGTTTTGGGGACTTTAGAAGTTCTATATCATCGTATTCATGTAATGTTTCCTCAATTTGTTTCCCGAATGTCTTCGGACCTGGATAACATTTTATTACGGAGATTGGCCGTGTACTTTCATTTTAAATTGCCACCAATCCCACCGTATCGTCTAAGGAATGCTTACGTTTTCTACTATAAGTTTTTATATTATCCATAGCAGCTAAGTTAGTAGGATTAACACCAGATTCACAGCAAATTTTATTACTAGGTAAGAATAATGTAGGTTTTGCTTTTTTATTAATTAGATATATGGAATTAAATTCACCAAAACACTGTCTTTCAAAATGTTTATGGCAAATGTAGAACTCACCATTTCCGAGTTCTATCTCTAACATCTGGTTCCATTCGTAAAATTTGTCAGTTCCAAATTTTGGATACACAGAAAATGATTCCTGTTCGTTAGATACTGCCGATGAAGTACATCCCGGAACAACACATTTTCTATTTTTGGGCATTTTAAAATTCAATATATAGAAGACACTTACTGTCAGAAAATCGTTATTAAACAGAAATGATAGGCAACGATCACTGTCAAATTTTTAAAAACACAAAATATGGAAATTCAGTGTACAGACGGGTCACTTGCTCTAAGCTCTAAGTTATAGTGGTAATATATTTACACATGTGAAACAATTACAGTTTTAATATTCACTTGCACAAATTTTTTTACAAACAAAATCACTTAATGATTTACATGTATGTATAAATAATTATTAATTTTATTTGCTAACTATAATTTGCTTCCATTTATGTATATACTTTCGGCTAAAATCACTTGAATATAATGTCAAATTAATATGTGCATATAATATATGTATGTAAATAAATATTATACGTGTTTCATACTATTTATTTACTAATAAAAATCACTTTCCGTTAATATGTACATATTTATATACAAATTTGAAAAACATCAATACACTTTTTATATTTTTATTTTTAAGTATGAAAATCATGTATATATGCATCTCGCATATACTTATGTATGTATATCATATTTACAATGTCCCGTTCCCTCATTCAAAACATTAATAAAATTATAAAGCATCATCTACATATGGATATTAAACTTAAATTTCTATTACAAAAACTAGATGTCATCAAAGTTTCACCCAATATTGCAATTAAAAAATAATGATAAAAATTTCCGCGTGATGTTGTTACTGAGCATTCGTTCTGTCTATAAAAAAAAAAATTGTCAAAAATATGTGTATGAGATCGGCAATATTATATTTGCTACAACGTATAATTCAGTATGTAACCTCACCTCATAGTTTGCGATATCAGACTTTCTGGTAGGTTTCCTCACCTACAGAGTGCGATATATTGGTTCAAAGGTAAGGAATATGGTTACAAGTATAAAAAAGAATCATCTAATAATGTTGAATAATCAATCTAAAATGCCGAAATGTTGAATAATCAATCTACTATTCAACATACGATAAAAAACAAATACTGGTTAGAAAGCTAAAAGTATGCCGAATTAAATACAAGTTTAAATTTTTCATTTCGGTATACATAGGGGTTCAACTGGACGCCCCCAGGTTTATATTTTCGATTTATCTACATTTCTTCACAATCCTCTTTTCTTATTTCAACAAAATAAATAAACGATACATCGTTTGAAAAGTAAGGAATATGGTAACAATAACTTATCGATGCTATGTTTTAGGTCAAATTTGCTGTTCAGTAGTTTGAACACTTGGACTTTTTGAGTGTATAGCTACACTTCTAACGATAGAATAATTTTACTGTCAATTTTTCTTTTACTTTTGTAGTTTGTATCTAGAATTTTTCTTAACGTTAGAAACTTCACTACGGTCTTAAAAGTTATCGATTCAAAACCAATTATAATAATTCTCGCTAGTTTAGTTGTCATATTTTTTCTATTTATAATGTTAAAAACTTGAATGTTAAATTTGTAAAGAAAACAGCTTATACCTTTAATTTTCTCAATAAGTCCATTCCTTGGTAACATACATTTTACGGTTATATATTTTTTAGAGTCTCTAAAGAAAATATTATTATGGAGGTATACATATAACATATGTATATCCTTTTAGTTAAATAATTCTTTTTTTAACCTTTACATAAATTCTAAGAACACTGTCTTTTTTATGTTTATAATAAGGAATTGAGAATTCAAAAATAGTACATCAAGTTTTAAATTTGTTCAGTTTTAGTTACTATACAGTAGCGCTGTTTTTGTGTTTAAAGACGATAATCATTAAAATTTGTTTTCAAAACAATATTTGTAAATTAAAATATTGTGTAAACATGATGTTGTGAACTGCAGAGCAGGAAATAAATCAGAAATACTGTGAACGCAAGGCAAGGTGTGTTAAATATAGAAGAAGCACCCAACACTATCTTGTACATTAGTAAGGGATGTACCACCAAAATGCGTAAACTGTAATCCTACCAATGCGAAAAGTGAAAAATCAGGGAATGAGATTAATGTCACAGAAAACATTTAAATTAACACTCAATCCTAAATAGTCTTGAAGAGCAAAATAAAATAAACAAGTTAATATTTGATGAACTCAAATTACTAGGGCAACCTATAAACCAAAGTGATCGAAAATAAATAATGTCTCTAACATTAAGGACCAATCAAAAATCTTATAAATACCATATGATAATATTATGACGCCATCTTCATCTCGATCCGTTATATGTATTTTCATTCGGGTGATTTGAATTATGACGGGTCCTGTAAATTTCTTCTTTATTTTGTCTTTATCTGTATTATTAAAAGATTTTGATCAATAATAAATCAACAAACTTACATTACCATACATTTTCCAATATTTACATTTCCGTCAAGGTATATAATTAGTAAGAAAACCGGAAATGAGTTTAAATTTTATTACATTGTTTTATTGTATCCCTTAATTTAATGTACAGGAAAACAGAAATGTTTTTAATTATCTTGTAAGCACAAAAAAAAAAAAAAACACAGAAGCGGAAAGCTTTTTAACGATGAGCTTTTAGATTTTTTATGGTATTTTTATTTTTCTTGTTGTATTTTCGTCACAAAAACAACTAAACAAATACAGTAAAAATGTTGTCTGTACTTAATTTATTTTGATAGCTCTAAGTGAAATTGGTCTTCAAATAAATAAAAACAAAACGAAGATACTGTATCCGTAATGGATAACAACAAAATATTTTCATTTTATTTTGTTATCTGAAGTTTTATATTCATAACTTTGCGTATAACACAAAGATAATTTTCTAAATCAAGTTTTTATAAGGATATCCTTGGCAGCATCAAAATAATATGTTCTCGATATAAAAACTTTAGAAAATCGTGAAAAGGACATAATTCAGAATGTAGTTGACAAGATAGATTCTATTATAGTTAAACCTTTTTTAAGGATATTTCACTTTCAGATTTTTAGATTATTAAAATATGATCGGATCAAAAGAGTTCATTTAAAATAATTATACTCGTAGTTTTAAAAATGTGGGCATACTATAAAATTAGATATATAAAATTTACTGTATTACACAAAAATAATAATATTTTGTTATTTTAATTAAAATGGTTACGCTTCAATTTTCTAATCTATTGGTTGTCATTGAGTGCGAAACTTGTTTGGATTTATGTCAATTGACCTCTTGCTAAGATATACATATTATTTGCGAAACAACAATAGATCAGTTCGATTACTTTTTTATTATTATCTTGTTTTTATATAAAAATTATAATATTAATTCACAGTTTATTTTAAAAACGGTGTTAGCCGCGAACTGCCTGCCACGTCATCCTCATAAAGTTAGAATTACCACCTGTACATCAATAATACATATATAAAATATAACATTATATTTTGATTGATTTAGATAAATTTAATTAATTCTTTATTTATCTTTATTAATTAAGATCAATTAAAATCTTTCAACCCAAATTTGATGTAATGATTGTAAACACAATGTCAAATCAATTTTGTCAATAATTTTTGGTACTAGATTATTAAGACCGATCCTAAAGGTAGTTTGCATTTTAGTACTAATGCTATAATAATTCGAAATTATGCGCTTAATAGAATACACTGAAATATTTCATATAAAAAACATCACAATTTTGATAAAAAGGAAAAAATTGTACTCTTTGTTAATAAGTGGCGATTCATCCAGACTTATCAATTAAATAATTAATATTAAATTATAATTAATAAATTTCAAAACGCTTTTGGGTAATTTTACAAACATCTGTACTGGCACAAACTTCTTATACGGTTAGATTTAAACCTTCGCATGGGCAGGATTTACAAATGTAAAGATCTCAATTTTCCGTTTTGAATAATTTCGTCGCATTTTATTCTACCTGGAAAAACTTGTTAGTCTGTGTTTAATTTTTTGAGTTTGATAGGAAAATGCAAAAAAGCATTATAATTTTTTTGTTTTTTGACAGTTTTTAGAGCAAGTCGAATTTTTTTTGGATCAATTGGGCAGGATTTACTTTTGTAAAGAAATTTGTTTTCTTGCTTTTTATATGAAAATTTATGAAAGTTTTTTAGTGATCTGAATTGGAAGTGGAAATGTAGAATTATTTATAAGAGTAAGTAAAGACAAATATTGCATTTATTCAAAATTTTCATTATTTCAAGAGTTATACATATATAAAAAAGGCATCCTAAAAATTATTTCTTGTAGCAAGTTTCACATTTTGATTGTTGTGAGACTATGCTCATGCTACACAAACCTTTCTGATCACCCGGTTTCTTTTATTTGCTTCGTGATATCAGATGAAGCAGTTTCCTTTTATTTTTGAATGACCTCGATCATCTTCGTCCGCCACAAATTTCTCAGTATTGGGATGCCTCATACTTTCAATACTATATCCCAGCATACATTCAATTGCAATTATAGTCAGAAAGAAGGCGGTCGATCGGGGGTTTTGTGCCCTATTTCTTATCACTGGACGGCATAAATTCTCGGCTAATAGCTGGATAAATTGACGACGTGGTCCTAAAAATAGTAAAAGTTACGATAGCAATTATTATAATAAGTAGTAAGCAAAAACAAAAAAATTAGAATAACTACCTGGAGATGGATTATTTTCAGCATATATTATGTATGACGCAAGAGCTGCTATATTCAAAAAAAATTGAAAAATAAGGCCAGCGGCCAACGTATTGTCATTCGTTTTGTTGTATACTGGGCTAACATCTTATCCATTGTGACGACACCTCCTTTTGTTGCATTATAAAATAGTATAATTTCGGGTTTCTCTTTTATTTCAGTAACTTTATCATCAAAATGCATGGTAGAGAGCAAAACTACCGCCTTGTTCTTTTTAGGAACATAGGTACATATAGTTTAATTTTCACCAAAGCCGAAATTAGATGACAAAACTTTTCGTCATGCCGAAGCCTTAAATTCAGGTGGCAGGCATGTCTTATTTTTTTTATGGTTCCTACCATCGACAGCTTCCAACTTAGCAGCGTGTCGGCTAATGATACAGTGATAAAAAAATATCCGTTGTGAAATTACTTCCTGTATTTTTATAGTGTCCAACTAAATCCTTGACAACCCTCTCTCCCTGGTTTATGTCCCTGGTATTTCCAACTTTGCCAGTATAAATTTGACCTGTCAACGGATAACTACTTTTTGAGTCACAAGCCCACCATAATTTGATACTATATTATGCAGGTTTCGATGGTATATATTGGGTGAACTTTGTACGACCTCGAAAGGGATATAATTGTTCATCAACGGTAATATTTTCATAGGGCCGATAGCTCCGACGCAGGTTGGCATTGATCATTTCGAATATCTCACTAATCGGAGCGGCTTTATTCGACGCCATTCGATCCGCTCTAGTATTCGGTTGGTCGAACCAAATGAACCGGGTTTTATTCCGAAATGTTTTAGCCGACATTGTTGCTCTATAAAGAGGGTAAGCATTTTTTCTCCACAAGGAGTCAACGTTCGTAATTAAACAAAACATTTTATAGAAAAAAAAACAAAAAAATTAAGAAATTTCCGTACAAAATACACAGAAAATAAATCTTTACACATGTAAATCCTGCCCAAGGGCGCAGAAAAAATGTGCTGCCCATGCGAAGGTTAAACCAAACACGCCACGTTCTTTTAGGTATAGTGCACAAAAATCATAGAAAGGATAATCCCCTAAATCACTGGAGTCAGTTGAGCTCACACTCCCTGTAGTTTTTGAAAAGTATTATGGAAAAACTTAAATTTTTTACACGGAACCAAAGTGATTGTTATCTATTAAGTCATATACGCACGGGCTATATACATACAATTTTCTTCAAGTAATTTCTTCAACGTTTTTTTTTCTGTGTGTAATCAAAATGTTTTGCCGCATTTTTCACCGAGTTTAACATTTAACAGATTATGGTGATATAGTGGTAAGCTGGTGAAATGTTTAACAAAATAGATCACCAATCCACCTATTTGTAGAGCTAACGGTAAACGTAGGTTATAGTCTTATTTTGCTTCAATCTGATCTTATTATAATTTTATATTTATGTTAATAATTTTATGCTTAATATGTATTATTTTCAATTGGTGTTTTTCCATAAAACATTTCCTACTGAATACTAGCTCAAAATCATTTGTAATAATTAGTTGATTAGGCCATTTTTGGTCTTTCCAAAACAATTGATAGAACTAACGGAAAAACTTCATGAGATTGATGACTACCTCGCCAAACCCTGGGACCATACTATGACTTTCGCCTACTATTCGACGGCTATCGTTTTTCTAAAGTAAAAAAGGTAAACAATAGTAAATTTATAATATTGTTTTCCTTTTTCCTCCTTTTTCTACTATAGGAAAACGATAGCCGTCGATAATAGTAGGCAGAAGTGATAGTAAGGATAATAGAATAATAGAAATATGAAATGATAACAGAACCATCAAGATAGTGTTTACCAAAATGTGTATGAAGTATTAGCAATTAGTAACACAAAATTGTGTTTTACTATTAAAAACTGGTTAGTAAAAACTTCACAGGTCTAAAGAGGCGTGTTAAATTTTTCCTAAACCTTTCCAACATATTTTTGTATACTTTTTGGCAAAAGCTTCACTCGCATCATTTTCAAATGACATTTGTAGACTTTTCTACCAATAAATAAATTTAGTACTCGTATTCGACTAAGTTCATAATAGTTAAAATAACAAAGATAAAGATAAACTTATTTTAAAATCATGTACCTAACCAATCAGTGAGTACCTTCAAAATCGGTAAAACTATCTATAACTCAAAATGATGGGAAAAAAAACTTTTTACTTAACAAACAAAAGATGGGAAATTTTAACATGGGCAAAAATGTCTAGAATTGAAACATTTTCTCGTTTAAACATCAAATATCATACAGTATACATGCAAACGCATAAAACACAGAAGAATCTAAGTTAATACAAATACACACATACATATAATATTTTTATTTAAAAGTTAAGAACTTTTCTGGTTGAAGAATTTCTTTATGTACCTTACCTACGTAAATGAAATATTTAAGATTTCTTATTTTTGAATTTTCTGTTTTATATTATTTATTTCTTATATTTAAGAGGAAAGTTATATGATTTATATTGCATACTGGGTTGCTGTATATCTCGTTTTCTTTACACGTGTTTCTATATTTTTCGATTTGATTTCGAAACCTAGCATATTATGTACTTATCCCTCCAAAAAAAAAAAAAATTACATTGTACGTCATTTTTTCGAGATGAAAGAAAAAAGTTGAAACTACATTTTTTTATTTATTACGCTGTATGCGGGATTGGAATACAAATGTGTTATTCATATCTGTTTTTTAGCCAATATAATAAAATTGGTATATAGGACTAGGAGGATCAATAATTTTGAGAAAACGAGTGTGATTTTAGTGAGTAATTTTTTTAGTATTAAAGATAAATATAAAGTCATTTTATTATTAATTAAATATAAAACTAGGAGAAAATAGTTTTTGTTGAAACTAATCCAGATTTTCAAACAAACAAATTTAAATTCCGCACAACATAAGCAAAATGTAAATATAATACACAAAATTTAGAAATGGAAGGTAATGGATAGATTAGATGAAATTGAAATTGAAATTTACCAACACACAAATGACACAACCCTTTCTACCTAATTACAAAATGTCGTACAACGGGATCATTAAAAGATACCATTAAAGGAAGATTATTCCCTTTTATTTATTTTAAGTTTTAGGAATTTTATTTAAATCTTTCAGCAGTAGCGAGATAAGATACGAGTCTTTGATCTGAGTCTGCAAGATTGACAAAGCGATTTCCAGGATCGAATTATCTAGAAAGTTTTAAGATTTGCGCCACACTTTGACAATCATATTTTGAATTTATTTTTCTAGTTTTGTTAGTGATTTTTCTCCTGGAAAATGTTATCTTTTAAAATGATTACGAAATAAATAAAACCAATAATTATTTCGAGCGAATGGATACTGATTGTTTAATTAATAAATAATAAATTAGGATAAATGTAGGTTTCAGTTAAACCTATTAGCAAGATTAGAAACTTTGAGAAATCGACCAACAATTCCCACGCGAAAAGCTTCCTTACATTACCCATAACGATTTTACTTAAAGCAACCCTGTCATTAATAAATTATAAAAGGCGCACCATACTACTTAGGGGGTTATAGCTATGATCTATTTAATCTAAAACCTACGAATTAATACGAATTCGAAGCTTAACCATTGCGATACGATTAATATACGATTAATATTTTTTAAAATTATTAAAGTAAATGAAACTTTATAAACAAAATCAAACTATAGTTTAGTCGATCTGTCCAAGCACTCACATAGTAAGATACACGAAAAGTTGTATAGTACAAATGCGAGGCAATTTTTCGTGTGTTTTACTATGTGATTGTTTGGCAAGGTAGACAAAATTTTAACAAGTTTTTTTATAAGTTATAATTGTAAATGATAGTAAATGAAATTTTATTAAAAAATAAAATATCGTTATAAAAGTTTAGTCGACCTCGCAGGCGCTGATGCAAGATATTAGTTCGTGTGTTTTACTATGCGAGTACTGGGAAAGATCGACTAAAATCGAGAATTTCTTTTATAGTATTATTGTATTGGTTGTAATTCGACGAAAATGATTTCGAAAGCTTTTATTTTGTATTGACGAGTGGTAAATGGTAAGGTGTTTTTGATAGTGTTCACAATATTTTAAAAAATTGCGTTAAACTGTATATACATTTATCGAAAAATTAGTCGCTATGAATTTAAATTACATATTTTAATTAATTAATTTTTTGTATTATATCATATATTTATGTTTTTTTGAAAATTTCTTGGGTACAATACAAAATGTTAAAATCCAAAAATGAAAATTTTATGTGCAATCGATTTTATTTCTTTTTCGGTTTTAGTATTTAACATTAAAATGTTGTCCAAACGCCAAGAACGTATAACTATTATTTGAAACGAGCAGCTTTGATAAGCT
Organism: Tipula unca; assembly: GCA_951394425.1. NCBI lineage: Eukaryota > Metazoa > Arthropoda > Insecta > Diptera > Tipulidae > Tipula > Tipula unca. Next base: position 101,191,284 of record OX596380.1, read on the forward strand.
ATGAACAGGTTGAGCCCACGAAGACGGCGCAGTGATGTAAAAACTCATAACTTTTTTTTTTTTTTGATTTTTATTCTTTTTGTTTTAAAGGTTATGTAAAATTTTGTGGATATTTATGATGGCTAACTATGAAGTGCAACAATGTAACAAGGTTGTTCAATTTTTTATTGTTCTGAACGCTGATATATTTTAACAAGTATTGTGAATATTTTAATGCGAGATTGCAAAATTCGTTTGAAAAAATAATAACGTATCAGCAAGAGAATGGGGGTCATTTGGTATCATATTTCATACATACAGCGACACTTGAAATAATTTCCAGCATTGCAATCTCTTTTTTTTCGTGAAATAAATAATTGTGTGCATCAATTAACACTTACACCTATAATTAATGTATAATGATGACAACGAAATACCAACAAATTATTGTTTGCCTCTATTTTCAATTTTTAGAAAAATTGACCGAATTGTTAGAAAAACTGGACAACAATAATTTATAACATAATAAAAATGCTCCGGCTATTTTCTAAACGCCATCTTAAATAAGTAATTCAAGGCGTGTCAATTGATTTCACTTACATATGGCTGTCATAGCCACATCAAAACAAAAATTTTTATCTATATTAACATTTGTAAAAAGCCAAGAATATCTAACATAGCTGTAGATCAAACAATAATTGATTCTTTAATTTCATAAATCCGCACGCCAATATACAGGAAACTGCAATAACTTATATACACTCGTTGTGCTGGCTTGGATTAAGGAAATTAAACAAACCATGATAAACTGGTAACAAATTTTAAAATGATAGCCATCGCCATTTATATCTATTTAAAAACCAACAAAGGCAAACTAACACTTTTGAATTTTGGGATCATGTGCAGAAATGCAAAAAAGAAAATAAATATTTTAATTTTTATTAAACTTTAACAGAGCTCTCACAATGCAAAAACTTTTTACTTTTGCCTTTTATCTTAACAATTTTTTTAGCTCGCACAATGAAACAAAAAATTAAACTGAAGCCAACTTCATCATTATAAAAAAAATTTTTTACAAAAGTTGTTTGCAAAAATTGTGATATTTAATTTTCTAACCTCAAATTTTTGATTGATCTCAAATTTCTTAAAAATATGATACATAATCAGTAGTTCGTAAATTAATATATATTTATTTATTAATAGATTCATATATGTGAATACATACAAGTGAAAACTCATACAAATGTCGATATTGTAACAAATCATTTGCTGCATGCAATGGTCGTACGAAACATTAGATCGATCATCAAGAGCCATCAATAGGGCCGTTTCAATGTCATATCTGCCCAAAAAAATTCCGAAAGAAGAACTATCGCAAACACTTATTAACGGATACCGATGAAAAATCACAAAAATGTCCATACTGTGATAAAGCATTTTTGTTTCGCAAAGGAATGGTGGTCCATATAAGAAGTCACACGGGAGAAAAACTACACGAATGTCAATATTGTGACAAGAAATTTTCGCAAAAACTTTGTCTAAGGTCATAATGCTTCACATCATAAATGAAATACATAACTAGAGTGGTGTGTATCTTATTGAAATAGATCTTAATTTAAAAAAAAATGTTTAAAATTCATAAATGAGGTATTTACTTTATTGATGTTAACAAATCATACATTTTAATTACCAAATGTGACATCAAATGGTATAACAATAGTTTTATAGTTAGCTAGGAATATAAAATTTTAATAATCCTCTGGTTTATATAATATATCGGTCGTAATATGAAATTCAACTTTTACCGAATTAAAAAAATTGTTTTAGTTATCTTGCAATAATTAGCAGCTGCTGGCAGAAAAATTTATGAATTCGTACCACCACCACCACCACCGTTTTCAAAGCATTGAAACTCTATATTATACTCTTCTTCCCGAATGCCGTGTGATGAACCAATATTCTTGATAATTAACTGATAAAACGGAAATGGAACTTTTGCATTAAAAATACCATTTGAATTAATGCATATACAATTTGTATTCACTTTATTTATAAATCCGTAGGCGGTTAAAATATTTATTTTTTAAATAATAAAACCACTAAATACGTATAACGTCCCTTCACTATTATGGTTGAATGTTTACTCATTATTGTGGGGTTATGTTATGATGACATTTATCGAAAAATAATTTTTGACATTTTAAAATGTTGCGAACTTCATTCGTTTCAATTATTAAGGCAAAAGTTAGGAGTTTGTTAACTTTTTCTAAAAGATTTTCACCAACATAACGAAAAAAATTTTTTTTTTCTCAAAATGAAATTTATACAAAATTGTAAGTAAAAAGTAAAAAGTTTTGCATTGTGAGAGCACTGTAATAAAATAAATATCATTTTCATTAAATAGCTGACCAAATAAAAGCTAAGGTTACTACACAACGTAAATAATTGATCAATTTTGACAATGAATTGAGATTTTTTTGCAAGAAAGAGACAAAACTAAGTCATCTCGCCAACGAACTTATTTCAATAAGTTAGTTTCCACGAATAAATATTCGTTTGGAAAACAGCCTTAATACTAACATTTTGTTGACCGAACCAAGCACTCATCTAGTAAAATAAATGAAAAATTATTTAGTACTGTGCTGGGATGTTCTATCATCACTTCGATTCGCTTCGATAGACATTTGTGTCTCTTTTTTTAAGAACAAAATTGTGCTACATTGCGTTTTTTGAATTACATTTTGTCTATTGCGATCTCAGCCTGTAGCCTATTTCTATAACGAATAAGAAAACGTGAAAACGCGAAAACGAGTGCTTTACACGTTTTCATACCAAAATGGTATTCTATAACTTTACACCAAGATAAATTAAAAAATGGGTAAGATATTAAACGTCAATAAATTACACATACAATTTATCTTGTGTAGTTCGTTTTCACGGATAAAAATTTAAAATATAAAACTAAAATTTCACGAAGAAGGCGGGCTAGTGCCGAACAAAAAAACCATGTTTGTCCTTGTTACTCTTTATATTATATTATGAAATGAAACATTAACAAAACGTCAAAGTGGTTTTAGACACGATAAAATTATTCAGCAAGAAAAAATTTACACGCTGACTACTTTGTTTTATAGAATACCAGTTAACCTAAATAAGATAGCAATTGTGTAAATTTTTTTTGTGTAAACTTTTCCAATGTTTCGTTTTTTCACATTATCTTGTTTTTACAGAATTAGACCACTGTTAGAATAAATTTGCAAACTATCTCTTTTTCCTCTTTTCACTTGCCATCGAAAATAAAAATATTGGTGATATTTTATCGAATGAATTTATAGAAATAGAATCGAGTAGGCTATGATCACAATATAAATTGCGAAATAGAATACAATATTGTTCGTAAAAAAAGAGACACAAATGTCTATCGAAGCGAATCGAAGTGATGATAGAACATCCCAGCACTGATGAAAGTCAAGTTTTGTTTTTTTTTACTATAGGTGGGTTTTTTTTACTATAGGCGGGTTTTTTTTATTCAAAAATATTCGAGTTCGAATTTTTTATTTTTATTTTTTTTTATTTTTATAAAACGGTTGGAACCTACAGAGGTTCCGCACTCAATGCCACAATGGGCCCATGGTGCAAACCTTGAGGATCTATCCTAGTTCGCATAAGCGCACTGCAGCCTTAGCAAACTGTAAAAGTTTGAACCAAGGGATGGATAACAACTGATCTACGTTCAAAGATCCGTACGAGAACACTTGGGATCTGGCTTCGACAAAGGCCGGACAGCAGAGTTCGAATACTATAATTATAATTCAAAATGGATTTAATTTTTTATCGATAAATGTAGTACATTTACTGATAAACTACATATTTTAATTCATTATTATCGAAATAAAATTAAATTGAATTTTATTTTTCGGTGTACTCGATGAAATCATACTACACGAACTCGAAAAGAGAGGACATTTTTTATCGGGTACATCGAAAATAAAGTTAAATTTCATTTTCTTTCGATAATATGTAGTGCATTAAAATATGTAGATTATCATTAAATGTATTATATTTATCGATAAAAAATTAAAATCATTTAGATTTTACTGAATAAACAAGAAAATTCTTATTCAGTATTCGAACTCGAAAACTTTTAAATAAAAAAACGCACCTTATGTGACTGCTTGGTTCGGTCAATAATAATTTGGATTTAAATACTTCAAGCTTGATTGTTTTATCAAGGTCGGCAAACTTTTAAATATTTTACAAATTCAAATTCATATGTACAAAATTTTGAAGAAATCGTATTTGTAAATGGGGACATATAATATATACATCGCGTGAACTCATCAGAATGGTAAACAAAATTTATACCTGCTGATGACACTTTATTTTTAAAAATGTAGATCAAACTGAAAATATATTTAAAATTTAGCGGGAGGAAGCATGTGGTTTTCAATATGTAATCGCGCTGCTCGGTGTATGTGAAGTTACAGTTTATTTAATTTCACTTATTAAGTCTTGGTTTTCGTATTCAATTCACTAATTATGAAATTATATTATAATCATTATTCTCTACTTATCCTAAAAGCTTAATACGATTTTTAAATTTCAAGATTAATCTGATTTTTTAAGATTAAAATAACCAATATCTTTTCAAATATTTTACTACACATGTATGTCTTGTACAAAATGTAGCTTGAATAATTGACTGTATTATACCCATCACAAATACAGTATACATTAAATCCGCAAAAAATCAAAACCAAAAATTTCTTAGAATTATACTTAGTTAAGTTAATCCTTTTTTTACATTGGTTCATTCTTTTACTTTCTATAAAAAAATGGCAATACAATAATTAAAACATTAGAAATTTATCTGGAAATCGATAAAATCGGATGTCAAAGAACTAACCATTTTTAATAAAAGAAAAATAATAGATCGGACCAGGCGAAAAAATATTTGAAAAAAAGAGACATAAATCGTACATAAACCTTTTCAAATTAAAATTGAAACCCGAAAATTGAAATTTTTGTTTAAACAAACAAATGAACGTTGTTGATACAAATCTGTAGCAAAATTAATTTCCATTTTCTCTATGTACCCACATGTGTTCACTTGCCTTTCATTGTTTGTGAATTCATGTTCCTCTTTAAGTTTGACTAAAATTGGACTAAATCGAAAAATGTGGTTGAAAAGAAGAACATTTTTATCTTTCGCTTCCCTATATAGTATATTGTTTTTCCATGTTCCATTTTGTTACCCATGTCTATAATTTTTTTATCACGCCGTTCCAATTAAAATAGGACTTCCTTATTTTATTATTATTGTTTTTATGCTTCTGTTTTATGCTTTGTGCTGTAGTCATATACCTTTATTACGTGCACAGTTTCTGGGAGATTCGATTTTCATGATAATAACATTTTTTTTTCGGTCTTTTTGTGCTGTGCTTTATATGTACAACAAAATATGTCTCTATATATATTTTTATGTACATTGTTGGATTACAATGTGTATATTTGAAAAACAATATAATATTTTGTGAAAAACCGAGAGTAGCTGTATATAAATAAAAATACGGTACGGTATATTAAATTTAATTATTTGTTTTGTGGAATTATGATTTATAATAAAAGTTTTGGAACGGATGGGTTCTCTAATGAAATTGAAAAGTTTTACATTTTCAAAAAAATAATTTAGTTCAAAGCGCCAGTAATATAAACAAAAAGTATAAGTCAATGTTATAGATTCTATAACAGGCCTGTAAAATTAGATCTGTTTTGGGGATCAATATTTGTAAGATCTTACAAACATGTCACATACAAACCGTATCCAACAAAAAAATCAACAATCAAATCAGCGATATCCATAAGATTTTGAAAATGCATTTGTAGCAGCTCGAATATTCGACTCACCGGTAATCGAAACTGCCACAACAAACAAATTAGTAAAATTCAAATATAAATCAATTAGGCCTAAATACACTTTTTCATGTACCTGGGTACAAAGAACAATATGTTTTCGTTCATTTTAAGATGAAAAATTGATATTATTGGAATATTGCATTCAACAGCAGCATGAACGGTGGTGTCCAATGATTCACCGACGATAAGGTCTTGCGGGAAATCCCCTACGATACATTCAAGAAAAGCGCAGCGTGCCGTAGACGGTCCTCCAAGACGGTCACGATCTAAATTTAAGTAACACTTGACATTAGTAAACCACTCTTGGTGTTTGTTAATGGTCAGACAATAACGACCGTAAAGTGGCGAGGGTTGGATTTTTATGCTGAAATTATCGAGAAAGTGAAATAAGACACACATACTACAATTTTCATGAAAGTTTAGTAGGGGCTTTCATAATTTGTAAATGTGCTGGTTGAGCAGGCCAAATGGATTGTAACCAGCGTATAACATTATTCACTGGTCTGCTTTGTAATTACAAAGGTACACAATGGTATAAACGATGCTGTTCCAATATATTAGCTGGAGTAATCTCGATTATTTAAAAATATGATTATGCACTAGCCGATAAAGCTAGGTTGTGTACTAGCCGATGAAGCTAGTGGTCCTTATGTACGGAACTAGAAGCAGTATGGCCGGCAAGTAAACTGGTTTTAATGTTGACACAATATACTAACGCGTTTAAGAGATTGTGTCTCGGTGATCAGTGGAAGGTAGACTCAAATTCTCTTTAGGAAACATTTTAAATATATAACGCAAGTTTTTACAACTGCAGTCATTTTAATATATATTAAGCAGTTTTAACATTTTATACATCAAACGCAAGGTTTTTAATCAGCAAATTGGTTTAAATTATATTTTATCAGGAGCTTGCATCTACGGACTGAAACCAATTTTACTATACGGCAGTTACCGCTTGATGTAAATCCAAGAGACCATTTTTGAAATAATACAACTACTACAGGTACTATAAGTAATGACAATATACTGTCTCCATAGTCGATATGGTTAGTATAGTTTAAAGAATTTTCTGATTTCATCATAGTCATTTTCATCAAAAAATGAAATTATTTACATATTTTGATGAATTTGGAGTATAGCACGTGGCTCAAAATAAAATGGCCTTTTCATAAATCGATACTTTTTGCTTCTTCATATACATATTTCACAACTCGTTTTGTGATGTGGAACTGGGACATAAATTAAATACTTATGCAGAGAATATCCAAACCCATAGAAGGTTTTGTTATACAGTATTAATGGTATGATTATTATACCCACTGTGATAGATAAATGCACATAATTATGGCTATCAGAGAACTCGATTGGAATTTCAGTTCTGAATACAAATTTCTAAAAAATGGAAATTAATATTACAGACATAGGCATTTCAAATACTTATAAGAATTTTTTAGGTTTTGTATGGTATAGGGTTGTTAGATTGACATTTTGTAGGAGACAAATAAACATCTCTGACTAGTCCTTTCATTTTTTTTTTGAGATTATACCTCTCACCAAACATATTTTACAGAGTTTTCAAGTCATAAAAAACTAGGAATATTGAAAAGGCGTAAACTCGTTCAAATCATAAAATATCGTTATTTAACATATAATATGCTGATTTTATATAGAAGCCAATTTACAATCGTAAACCTCCTTGTTTGGTGTTTATCCATTAAAAATACATTTTTGATTTTAAAACTTAAAATGATTTTCTGTATACAACCCCGTCAATTTTTGTCAGGGAATTTTCTGTGATATTGCATATTCTTCGTTCCTTTCCTAGGTATTTTGTGATCGCAAATCCTGTTGGAATTAGATTTCAATTTTAATTTATTCGATTTAGTTCATATAAAATCTTCCGGAAACTCGAATTTATTCTATATTTTCTAAAAATAATCGTATTTGTATTTACATAAATAACCGATTCTGTGAATTGAATAAGATGAATTAAAAAAGATCTGCTAGCAGAATAATTGTTATGTCAATAAATATTCGATATGCCGTCTAGAAAAACTTAAAACTGAAGTTCTAAAATTTAGAAATTTAAATTTACACCGGACCGGTCAAGTCCAGGCCAGATCTGCCTGGTTATTACACACGAACTGGCGTTAGACCATCTGACGTTCGTTTCTTTTATGGCTTCTTCCTGAAGCAGCAGTTTACATTAAGCAAGCGGTATCTTTATATCACCGCCTGCCTTTGGGTTATTAGGCGTGCTGTACCCTTGCGGGTCAACTCATCTGCCATTACATTCCCTGCGATATTGAAATATCCTGGCACCCACGTCAAGTGGATGTTGAACTGATCAGCCATCTCATTTAAAGATGCCAGACAGTTCTGGGCTACCTTCGACGTCAGGGAGTATGATTGTAGCGTTTTAATAGCAGCCACAGGCTGTCCGTAAAAATGCGAATATCACTCGTAAATATTACATTATTCTTCAACCAGTCCATGACTTCCATTATCGCGACCAGTTCAGCTTGAAAAACGCTGCAAAAGTCGGGAAGACGAAAAGAGATGTTAACCCCTAGTGACTCACAAAATACCCCGCAGCCAACCCCTCTATCAATTTTTGAGCCATCCGTGAAGAAGCTTATCGCCTCATTGTCCATAACCATTTCGTTCACCCAGTCCCCTCTGGTGGGAAACTCAGTTTTGAATTTCATCTCAACAGATGGCAAAGGAATAGCGATAGTCGGTAGCTTCCAGAATACCCCTGTTGCATAGGATAGATGAGTGCGCTGCACTGTTACAGGTCCACATAGATATGGATTTGAGCCGAATGGCTGTGCAAGATGCAAGCTGCTCAGCCGCAATATCCAAGGGAGTAAGATGAAAGAGCTTGAGGAGGTGTGCTCTTGAGAGCCCCACGCCCCCACTTATACACAAGCAGGCCGTTTTTTGGACTTTCATCAATAGTTTAAGGCTGGCCATAATTTTTAACGGTGGCCACCAGTCGACAACCCCATACAGCAGTATAGGTTTGACCACACTGAGACATACAGACAGTGTTTTATGTGGGGCTCCATACCCCATCTCTTTCTAATGGCATTTTTGCAGGAGTAGAGCGGTATAGTAGCTTTCTTTACTCTCTCTACGATGTTTGGTTTCCAACTTAGCTTGCTGTCCAAAAGCAGTCCGAGGTATTTTGCTCTATCCGTAAAGATCAAGCGAGTACCATTTATTATTGGAGGGTCACACTGAGGAAGTTTGTGCTTCCTGGTAAAGAGGATCAGCTCCGTTTTCTGTGGGTTTGCGTTAAGTCCGCAGTCGCGTGCCCACTCAGAGAGGTAGCCAAGCGCGCACTGCATGCGCTCACCCAGCGTACTAGGATATTTACCGAAGACTGCAATAGCAACGTCATCCGCGTAAGCAACCACCTTGAAGCCTTGCCCTTCCAGGCTTAGTAACACGTCATTTATGACCAAGTTCCAAAGAAGGAGGGATAGAACCCCACCATGAGGTGTCCCGCTCACTTATCTGCCGGCAGACGTCCCACCCAGATCAGCTGTCACGATCCTGCCTCTAAGCATTTAATCTATCCAGCCTCTAAGACCCGTCTACTCCCAGACACGCTAGGGCCCGAGTTGCCCCCGGTCTGACGTTGCTAAAGGCCGCCTCTAAATCCAAGAAGGTTACAATTGAATATTTCTTATATTCAAGTGATTTCTCAATCGGACCTTTAAGGGAGTGGAGAGCTGTTTCCATCGATCGTCCCTTTCAGTATGCGTGTTGAGATCCCGACATCTCACTCGGCTTGATTAAGCCTCTAATGTAAGCCTCTATTTATCTTTCCAGTGATTTTAACAGAAATGAGGATAAGCTTATAGGCCTAAAGTCTTTGGGATAGCAGTGAGAGCTTTTTCCCGCCTTAGGTATAAATATAACCATTACTTCAGTTCGTTTGCTAGGAATGTGATCGAGTTCCAGTATAGTATAAGTAACCATAAATTCTTGTTGTCCCAAAACAGACTATATTTATTGTTAGAAAATACGTATAAACTATGGTATTTTACCTATACTTTTTCTCAGTTTAGAACGTACTTCATGTACAATATCGGGGATCTTCATCAGATCTATAAACTCGAAATTGTACAGAGCTCGGTATGTACCATCTATTTCACGTTTTGGGCCGTAAATCACACGCATGATTCTTCTCTCAAATGAGCCATCTCTCGTACTCATCCGTCAGCGCCCAACTTTCACATCCAAACATAACAACGGGCCTGATCAACGCTTTGTAAAGCTTCAGCTTCACGGCACTTGATAAGTGTTTAGATTTTAGCAGTAGCCTTAGAGGATACAAAGAACGAATGCCAGCTGCCAGCCGCACTTTAATATCCTCACTCACACTGTTATCGTGAGTGATAAGAGAACCCAAATATTTGAACCTCCTCACTACCTCAAACGTGTGGTGGCCACTACTGAAATCTGGTGTGCCATTGACCCTAAAACCAGTGATCAGGAAGTCCAACTGAAGCTGAAAACTCTACAAGCGGATCGAGTATTTCTTTCACTGAATTGGACTGGCGATATAAGATGTTGCGCTGAGGTGTTTAAGTTTAACGAAAGATGTACTCCAATATGAGATTAAAGAGTATCGGAGAAAGAGCATCTCCCTGCCGAACACCCGAGTTAACTGCAAAAATTCTCGATAGCCTGTTCTCAACTTTAACACAGCATTGAGACTGCGTCACTGTCATCCTACACAGTCGTACCAATTTTGTTGGCATTCCTAGGTATTCCAGGGCAAACCACAAACTCTTTTCGATTATTCTCTGTTAACAAAACATCTTTTTAATTCCTAGATATCTTAAAACTCCAACAAGCTTTAAAAAATTTGAAAACTACGTAATTTTCACATTTATGAAAAATTAATTTTCAAAATTATTTAAATGGTATCCTAAACAATTTTTTAATTTATTAAAATTCAATTTTTTAAAAAAAAACTTCCTGTAAATTTCTGAATGCGATATTTCTTATACTGACGTAACTTAAGAACTCAAAAAATTTACAAAAAAAAAGATGATAGATAGCTGCTAAATCATCTCATCGTCGATTTCATGTACAATCGGACACTGTCAGGTTTACCATCGTTTGTGTGGGCGCATAACAGCGATCAGGCAAAATTGCACCGCAGGCATTCCTAACAAGTCTACCTGAATGTGTGTAGCCAGCCTTAGAAAAAAAATTAAAGAGTTGTAAATAGATTACAATTACTAATTATGAATAAAAAGATTTTCAATAGGGTTATACTAAGAATTATTCATTTAAAATATAAACAAATAATTAAATTTGAATTTATTGTGAAAGCAAGTTCAGATGAAATTTATTTTATGTTATGTAATTTCGAACTAACGGTTTCGGGTGTTAAAAACATCTTTTACGCCAGGAAAAAAAAAGTTGTGCTTAGCCGTTTAACTCCGATATGTAATCTAACCAACTGTAGTTTTTGGGACCAAACCCAAGAATTTGGATAATGGATGCAATGTTTATTCCGTACCTGTTTGGTTTGATTAAAAGTTAAGATATACGTATGTAAATAAGAATGCGGGAATCAAAATGTTTTACAAAAACTCACGAATTTATTGTAACCATTCCAAACTATCTAAATATCGAATAAATTTTTATATTTGAAATTTATTTTGAATATTTTAAATTTAAAGTTTTAACAACAAATAATCATAAATCTTTTAATTGACTCACGATTATTCATAATCACTCATTGATAATGTATTTAAGGTCACGCGTTTACTATATATGCTAATAAAATATCGTATCGTCTCAAGCTGACAGGATTATAATAATTTTAAACTTAATAAAGAACAAAAACCATAAATCTTGTGTCTAAAGAAATAAAAATCTCTGACACCGCACGCATTTTCAATCCACAAATAAAACAAATGATAATTTGTCATACCGACAACTACAACAACAACACCAACAACAACAATGAAAAGATAGATTAATGTCCTATTAGAGCTGTACCATTTCAATCAAAAGTTTTTTGCTGCTTTTATTTTGCCTTTTGTATCGTATTCTTTAAAAATTATAAAATTAAGTTCTATTAAAGTTTTATCTCAAGAATTTTCATTTGCCATTTAGATTTGTTATTGTTGTATTGCGTTTTTTTGTGTTATAAAAACTTTATTGAAAAGAAAAATAATACATCCATACATACATATATACTTATACTCGTAGTCGTCTTATACATTTTACAGTTTTTTAGTAACATACTCGTATAACCTAACTATATACTTCTATAAATTTTGTTTGAATTATAACACACACAAGATAAATTATGTGCATTTTCAGTACAAGTATGCAGTATATTAGGTACTCGTATATTTCACAGAGTTTTTACTAAGATTTTATGTCGTTTGCATTGTTTGAAAGTTGAGTTCACATTATATCTTTGTTTATAATCATGTTACATAATATTAATTAATTACAACATGCACCGATGACCGGATGTAAGTTCTTTCACCCGTACACGTGAGCTGACTTCTTATATTATGGTTATAATTTGGAAAGTCACGCTTCACGCGACTTTTCCGTTTAATTCCGTTTCGTTTTGAATTTTGTTCGACTGAACTTTAAGAATGCTATACGCGTTTACCACGAGTATGAAAGACACACTTTATATATGAGTGGTAAATATGAACGCTTATAAAGATTTTAGCAGTGGCCTTAGAGAATACAAAAGCTCTCTTATCATCCACACTGTTAACGTGAGTGATAAGAGTCTTCACTCCTTCAAACGTGTTTAGTGGCCACTACTAAAATCTGGTGTGCCATTGTCCCTATAACCAGAGATCATGTATTTCGTGTTGGACTCATTAATCTGGAGTCCAACAGAAACTGAAACCTCTACAAGCGGATCATGTATTTTCTTTATTCCGTTGCTATTCTGTACAATCACGCATATGTCATTTGCATATGCAAGCACCTGATTAGATTGGTGATATATGATGTTGCGCTGAGTTGTTCCAGTTTTACGAAACATGAGATTAAAGTGTTTCGAGGACAAATTTTCGATAGCCTGTTCTTCTCAACTTTAACACAGCATTGAGACTACGTCATTCTACACAATAGTACCAATTTGGTTGGCATTCCTATGTATTGGAGAGCAGACTACAAACTCTCTAAACTGATCGAGTCATAGGACTGCTGGAAATCCAGGAACACCTGATGTACGGGGATGGAAGTCTCATAATATCAGAATCATCCTTAGCGAAAAGACCTAGAATTATCTTCAACGAAAAGACCGGATCTTTTGTGACTGCAAGAAATAGTTATACCGCGAACGATCAAGCGGTACCCCTTCTTGAAGAAGGGGCATATAGCGGCTACCTTTCATTCATCAGGCATAACTTCGGTTCGCCCTACTAATCGCGGGCCTGGAAGTATGGTGCGATCAAAAGGCAGCCTAGAACCCTGTCACATTCCTAGAAAGTGGACTGAAGTAAAAGTAATATTTATACCTACGGTGGGAAAAACCTCTCACTACTATCCCAAAGACTTTAGGCCTATAAGCTTTTCCTCTTTTCTGTTGAAAACACTGGAAAGAATAATAGAGGCCTACATTAGGGGCTCAATCAAGCCGGGCGAGCTGTCCGGATCTCAACACGCATACTGTAACGGACGATCGGTGGAAGCTATCCACTCCCTGATAGGTCCGATTGAGAAATCACTTGAATATAAGGAATATTCAATGGTAACCTTCTTGGATATAGAGGGGGCCTTTAGCAACGTCAGACCGGGGGCAATCACTAGGGCCCTTGCGTATCTGGGGGAAGACGGGTCACTCAGAGGCTGGATAGATCATATGCTTAGAGGCAGGATCGTGACAGCTTATCTGGGTGGGACGTCTGCCGGCAGATACGTGAGCAGAGGGACACCTCAAGGTGGGGTCCTATCCCCCCTTCTTTGGAACTTGGTCATAAATGACCTGTTGCTAAGCCTGGAAGGGCAAGGCTTCAAGGTGGTTGCTTACGCGGATGACGTTGCTATTGCGGTCTTCGGTAAATATCCTAGTACGCGGAGTGAGCGCATGCAGTGCGCGCTTGGCTACCTCTCTCAGTGGGCACGCGGCTGCGGTCTGAACGCAAACCCACAGAAAACAGAACTGGTCCTCTTTACCAGGAAACACAAACTTCCTCAGTGTGACCCGCCGACATTAAATGGTACTCGCTTGATCTTTACGGATAGAGCAAAATACCTCGGACTACTTTTGGACAGTAAGCTAAGCTGGAAACCAAATATTGTAGAGAGAGTAAAGAAAGCTACTATAGCGCTCTACTCCTGCAAAAATGCCATTGGAAAGAGATGGGGTATGGAGCCACACATAGTACACTGCACTGGCTCTATGTCTCAGTGGTCAAACCTATACTGCTGTATGGGGTTGTCATCTAGTGGCCAGCTTTGAAAATTATGGCCAACCGTAAACTATTGATGAAAGTCCAAAGAACGGCCTGCTTGTGTATAAGTGGGGCTCTCAGGAGCACACCTACTCAAGCTCTGGAGATTCTCTTTCATCTTACTCCCTTGGATATTGCGGCTGAGCAGCTTGCATCTTGCACAGCCATTCGGCTCAAATCCATATCTATGTGGACCTGTAGGGCACTTATCTATCCTATGCAACAGGGGTATTCCGGAAGCTACCGACAATGCTATTCCTTTGCCATCTGTTGAGATGAGATTCCAAACTGAGTTTCCCACCAGAGAGGACTGGGTGAACGAAATGGTTATGGACAATGAGGCGCTAAGCTTCTTCACGGATGGCTCAAAAAGTAATAGAGGGGTTGGTTGCAGGGTATTCTATGAGGCACTAGGGGTTAACATCTCTTTTCGTCTTCCCGACTTTTGCAGCGTTTTTCAAGCTGAACTCATCGCGCTAATGGAAGTCATGGACTGGTTGAAGTATAATGTAATATCTACGAGGGATATTCGCATTTTTACGGACAGCCTGGCTGCTATTAAAACGCTACAATCATACTCCCTGACGTCGAAGGTAGCCCAGAACTGACATATTTAAATGAGATGGCTGATCAGTTCAACATTCGCTTGACGTGGGTGCCAGGGCATTTCAATATCGCAGGGAATGTAAAGGCAGATGAGTTGGCCCGCAAGGGTACAGCACACCTAATAACCAAAGGCAGGCGGGATATAAAGATACCGCTTGCTTCATGTAAACTGCTGCTTCAGGAAGCAGCCACAAAAGAAGCGAACGACAGTTGGTCTAACGCCAGTTCGTGTGCAATAACCAGGCAGATCTGGCCTGTACTTGACCGGTCCAGATCAGCCCAACTGATATAGCTTCGACGGCACCATATGTTATGGTCGTGGGAGCTATAACGGGACATTGTCTCATTGGGATACATGCGTGCAGACTGGGTGTCCCAGCCCACGATTTCTGCCGCAG
The DNA here is from genome assembly GCA_951394425.1 of Tipula unca. NCBI lineage: Eukaryota > Metazoa > Arthropoda > Insecta > Diptera > Tipulidae > Tipula > Tipula unca. Next base: position 101,206,645 of record OX596380.1, read on the forward strand.
CTGTGGTGATGAGGAGGAGGAGGAGGAAAATGTGCTCCATCTGCTCTGCACCTGTCCTAGTCTAGCGTACAGCAGAACGAAATTTATGGGAACTTCCCCTTTGAATGACCTCACGGACCTTAGGAAGATCGGGATCCGGGACATTAAACGCTTCTTGGAAAGCTCAGGATGGTTTAGCGAGTGAAGAGGAAGAAACTCGAATGTGGTACAGCTACGGACCAATTTTGTGTCTATGCTAGTCCTTTAGGACAGCCACCCTTACCTAACCTAACCTATGGTGCAATCAAGTAATTCCTTTTAAAAATTACGCGAACTGCACTCATTGCTCAGTTGTTGTACTTTCAGAACCACGGCCTTCCACCATTCTCGGGTCTTCCGTTTACAAATTCACTTAGTTTCCTAATTCCTAGCAAGAGCAGCCTTATTTTTCCACGCGATTTTGAAACGTTGTTGCACTTTACTATGGGCTATATTATGTTGTTCAACTGCAAGACTACTCTAGTCATCAAACCAATCATTCTTGAGACTAACTTTCACTATACCTAACGTCTGTTGAGCAGCACTTTTCAGTACCTCCCAGGCAGAGTTCACACAGTCAAACTGGCAATTGCTTTCCTCAATGTTGTCGCTGACAAGATCCTGATATCGTTTCTTTAGATCTTCATTTATGAAAGCTAGTTACAGGCGAAACGTTCCATGCGTCTTGCTGTGTTCCCAGACTTGTACGAAAACTTCCATCGTAGCTTTGCAGCGATCAATTGATGATCGCAGCCTATACGTATTTGGTTGCTACACTCAGAGAAAAATACTATACAATTAATGTAATTTACGATTATTTTAATAATTTTTTCCTATTAATTTTAGTCAATCGTATATATCACATTAAATTAATAATTTGTAAACTATTATAATAATAATTGCTATCTACTATTATTTTAATAACGTTACCATTTTAGATTAATAATTTACAGTATTAATAATAATGTGATTTACTATAAAAATAAGAGGACAATCGTATTATTATTATTTTAAAAGTGAATGGTATGAACTATTACAATAAAGTGAAAACTATTAATTCAATGTGTCAAATCACATTAAAAAGTAATATCAAATAATAGGATTAACTATAAAAATAATAGGATAATTTTATTAAAACAGTAATTGTATGTACTATTAATTTAAATGTGGATGTACTTTGGTCCCGCATCTTACATATAATTGCTGCTTTAAAATAGTGTCCTATTCTTTCTCTAGCCGTGCCTGCAAAATTAAAAAAAAAACAAGCAACTGTTGCAAATATGGAACATAAACTTTTTATTTATAAATTCATACATACTATTTATATAATTTTAAACTTAAAAAATATAATTCGACTTAATTTATTATACTGTTTAGTTAATTTCAAATGTACATAAGTAAATATGTTTAGTTATGTTTTAGCCAGTTAGTTATGTTAATGTAAATGATTGTTTTTTTTTATTTTTTTTTTTAGAATATGACTGTAGTCATAGCGTTTTAAACTTTGATACACTTTAAGATCATGACCACTTGAAATATGCCGTTTATAGGAATATAAATTTGAAAATTGTTGAAGGTATTCTTCTTCTATACTTATAAAAGACTCAATATTTTAAATAATGTGTGAGGATTTTATATGATCTGTTAAAGGTTTGGATGATGAATACATCACAGACTTTTTATAGCACAAATAACATTTCATTTTAAATCTATTATTTTTCTATTTCAAATACAGATGTTTACCACCAAGATATTTTATAAAACGTAACGATGTTGAAAATATTAAAACTAAAACTTAAAGACTTATTCCACTTTTTAAATATTCTAGAACGCTCGTTACGTTTGAATTTTTATCAGTTTTAAATTATAAAAAAAATGCTCTATAAAATTATACACGTTTTTGCCCTCTACGGGGTACTCAAAATTCATAACGTGGAAAAGCTTAAAAATAATATCCAAACATTTAAAAAAAAATTAAATTTATATAATATACCGTCATAGTATACATAAAAGTGTTTTAAATTTACTCTCTGCTCACCGATCACAATAATCACAGGTTGGAACGTTAAACCTTTTTCCAAATATTTGAGTTTCAATTCTTCAACTTTTGTCATGTAGTTACTGGGCGAAATACAATAGACAACACTGGATTCTTGAGAATCTAATATTGATGGTTTCCATTTATTCTTTTTACCACATGTTTTGCTTGTTCCAACTATAGGTGGCTTTAATATGGCAAGCATAAGCAAAAATAGTATATAATTACGGGAGTCTGGAACCAAACAAACAAAAAACAGTTAGTAATCTTTAATAATAAAGAATTAAAAAGATAAAAACCATAAATTACTTACTTTCATCAATATTTTTCTCTAATTCTGTCAAAAGTTGCAGAGAATTTTTATCCTTAATGTGTTTTTGGAAATACGTTACAATTTTTGGCACAAATGACGGCCACAGCAAAAAAAGTTGAGACGAATTATTGTTATATAATATGTTATAATCAATTTCGACCTAAAAAAAACATGAGAAATTTTATTAAAAATTATAAAATTTTTATATATACTGAACTAAAAATAATTTACCAATGTATGTCCAAAGCTGTGTTTAAAAAGTGGCCACTTTTTTAAAACATTTTGGCCTTCTCCTCTTTTAATATCATGTTGCCTTATAGCAGCTACTTGGGTCCATTTAGTTTCAACTGTTGGCCAAGGTTCGTTGTTGTGTTGTAACCATACAATCACTTCCGAATCACTCTCTGTGATTATAGGTTCTAGTGTGGGCCGGAATTTAATTGCTGCACGGGAAGAATCTATAAAATATACATATGTAAATACTAAATATTAATTAAATTATTGAAAACAATCTGTAACTAGTAGTACCTGGTGGCTCTTGAGTCCGGCTTTTTCTTAAATTTCTTATTTTTGTGTTGGAATTTACGGCTTTGTCATGAAGCTTACCAGTTGGGTTTTGCCCGTGACCTCGTTTGTTCAAATAGTATTCCTGAAAAAGAACGAATTCATTAAATAAATACCTTTTAAAAATATAAGCTGTCTAAACTGAGTAAAAAGCATAAAATAAATTTTTCTTAGTTTAAAAAGTTCGATATTACAAAAATTCTTTTGGTTAAGAATCATATATGATTGCATACAAGAAAAAATCTTTAAAACACTTCTTGTATCGAGTTTTTTGAACCGTGAAAGGTTTATTTTAACATTCAACGTCAATCCATAATTTTAACAAAGTGTTCTAATTAATATTAAAACATATGTAGATAAAAATGTTGCCTCACTTTGCATTCGTTTGGAAAGATAGACACAATTACATTGGTTGCAATCACTAAATCTCGTGTGGTCATCAACTTTCTGTTATTAGTGAAAATTTCCACTATGATCGACGTTAATATATCTTTGTTCGCCTCATCCAGAATTTTATGTTCTTCATAGAATTGCAAAACTTCAAGACCTATTTCGGAACTTTTTAATAATGACAGAAGTTTCGTAATAGTAAACAAGTTGTTATCTTCTCTAACAGCGGATGACGTTGAAGCAATGTGTTCTGGTTCAGGTGATGGAACTGGCGATTGTGCTTCAATCCACTCTCTACATAAATTTGAAACGGAAACTGTACTGGCCTACAAAGCAAATAAAACTATATTTTTTACAAATATGGCAAAAGTAATACTTACATCTTTCCTCCATAAATTTAAGTGAAATCGGAATTTTGCTCTTGTTCCTAACAATGGAGACGGAAATAAATCGCTTAATTCAGATTCGGTTGTGACTAATAGGCTTTCGATATCAAAACCATGATCTAAAATTAAAATAAAAATTGTATAATTATGTATAATTCGATTCTGTTATTACGGTTATGGAAAAGTGAATAGCCATCTTACCAATAATTCGCTGATAAATCGGTTCGCCAAACCCGAATCTGTCACAAATTATTTGATGTAATTCGTTTTCGACGCCAATTGCAGGTATATCCGGTTCACAGGATGGTTCGATTATAAAATCGTTCACGACGTCTTCCATGTTGCTTTTAATTTTTACAAATTACTATAGCTGATCTTCAAGTTTCAAAATATTATCGACGAATGCTAAATTATCACGGCAATAGGCGTCACAATAAAAATGTAAGGTTAAAAACGCGTGGAAAAATTCATGATTCAATTATAACCATATAGGGAAAATTTAATTAATTTTTAAAGACAGATACCATTTTGTAACAGAATTTCTAGGAAAAGCACATTTAAGTAAAAAAAAACGCTGTAATAATATGAGTCGTACAAAATAGTATATACGAATCACATTTTCATCGGCACTTCAACTTAATTACACTTAATACACCTTATTTTTTTAAATACATACAGTAGCACTTTCAACTTAATTATTATACAATACTAATAATAATAATTTAATGATATGATAATTATATAAATTATTTAAAGACGACTCCTTCCTTGTTTAACTCCTGATAATTAATGAAACTAGAGCAAAATTCGTTTGAAAACCATCATTCGATGTAATAAAACGGTAAAATTAATGTGAATACTATTAAATTAACATTATAAGATTTAATATTATGTGAATAACATTGATTCAAAAGTATGAGGTATAATATTTATGTGAATACTATTTGTTTAATAGTACCGTATTTAATTGTAAAAGTATTTAATTGAATTCTAAGGGTAATATTCATAAATAATTTCACCAAAGTGTTAAATTAATAGTGTAATCTAATAGTATAACTCGCAATTACTGTTAATTTAATACTATTTGTAGTAGTTTCAATTCATTGTGCAGTTTGAAAATCAACAGTATATTTCCTATTAAATTAATTCTATAAAACAATGGAAAATTATTATTTTAATAAGAAAAATATGTACCATACAATTTATAGTGGTACCATTAAGAATTTAATAGTACGTTTTTCTCTGAGTGATAACCGATAAGTTCTCGCATCCTGCACAACTCGTTCTTTTGAAACTAACACGTGGTCTGTTTTGCGAGTTCCATGTTTCCAAATGTATTTGATGTGTGGGAAGAATGTCCTTGCTATTCTAAGGAATGAGCAATTGTAAAGTACATCATTCTCTCACCATTATCGGTCGCAGTTTCGTATCGGAAATACGGACCTACATAAATTTCCACACAAGCCGGCCTGATTTCTGCCAGCTCTAGCGTTAAAGTCCCGAATTACCATTCAAACATCGTGTTCGAATATACCTGCGGTCCAAGAAGAAATCCAGCTAAAAGATCATCTCCACTGTAGAGTAACGTATAGCCCTGCGACACATGGCACCACTTTTAGGTCAGCGAGTTTCTTGGAGAGCAACGAGTTCCAGCCGATACTCTTTCATGCACGTGATTAGGGTTTCCAACGCTCCTGGTTTCCTAATTGACTGCACATGCCGATCCTTAAGCTCGTTTCCGGGTACTTGAGCGGGGGTTCCGTATTCGTTTGACGATATCCATTTTTTCTTTTGTTGACATTATAAACACTTGAGTTTTTTTCCGGATGCGGGTCGTCAGCCCAGCGATCCAAGTCGCCGCCTACGACAAGCAAAGGATACTGTGGTGATATTCTTGGCAAACATGTTCCTGTAATTTATATTTACGAGACGTGTGAGTGCCCGCCGACCACAGAGGCCGAATTACTGTTGTCATTATTCACACAAATCAGAGTATTATCGCAATGCGATTAAGTAGTTTATGATCTTAGTGAGTATTGCTTATGAAAACTTGCTACAATGTGTTGACTTTGAAAACTTATTACGAACAACATATTGCAGTTATGTTTACCTTAGATGTATCGTAAATAGTATGTCATCGCAAAAATCTTGCTGCTGTAGATAAATCAAATCAAAGTTGACTGTGGTCAATCACTCAAATTTGCTATCAACAAAATCTCGAATAAATCAATATGATCTTTTATATATTTAATAAGATTGTGACCGTAACATTAATTAGTATAATTTAAAATTATCTTCTAAACAGATTTTTCATGCCATGTTTTTGGCAAATCAAGCGAATATTGAAAAAATATTGATATCAAAAGTAAGATCTACATAGGATCTATTCTGGTTTTATATTTAACAAGTTCATGTGTTTACGTTAAAGTAGAAATGCAACAAATTTATTTAGAATCATAGTTTTCTTGTAGCTAACTACAATATAAAAATGAGTTCTTAAGGTAAGTATTAAGAAAGATTTTGTAACACAGCACTGTTCACTACCGTGTTACAAGTTTTGTTGATATAGTGGTATGGAGTTGATTATGCTGAGTTGCTACTTTTAATAAATTAACGACACAATTACGAATATCCGGTGATGAGTGAGATGTACGTACAAAGAAATGAAAATACAAATAAAATATATGGGTCGTGGTAATGGTCAAAATGGAGGTGGAGGAAGAATTTTATTTAGGTAGGTCATTTAGAAAATTACCATAAGAGTAAACGGATCAAATAATTCCGTTACCATATCTAAACAAAATTTTTGTTTGTAATTTTGAATGAATGTAATTTCTTTAAGTTTATAATACACGAGTTATGTGTAAACTAAATTTCTTGAGTTTGCTAAAAAGAATTTTGTGATATTTTTTTGGTGCTTAAACATTATACGTAAAAAAAAAAAAATTTAAATAAAATCATGTGGGTGCTGATTCGATTTTAATCGTTGCGGGGTTTGGACGTGAAATCGATAAAGTAAGCGACAAAATAAAAATAAAATAGTCAAAAAGTGCAGTGATAGTAGTTTCTTTTTTAATTATTTTTTTTAGAATTATTTTATATAAGTACATATTGTGAAAAAATTAAAAGTGCAGTTTCCGATGAAGAGGAAGTGGCAAGGGAATCTGATTGGATCGTGAAAAAAAACAAGCCCAGAAAGAAACGAAAAGCAGAATCATCGCCAGAATATGTTGAGCGGGGAAAGCAAACATCAACATCAAGTAAACCAACTACTCAGTGCAACGATGAAATTCCTAACACAGTGAAAAAAAAACAGCCACCAACAATAAACATAGTTGGTATTAAAGACTACCCGGCTGTCAAGGCTCTGACGATCTCAATTACGGACAAGAATTTCAAGCTAGTATAGTACTAAATAATGATATTTGGAAGGTAAATGTTCCAGACTCCAGATACTTATAGAGATCTCTCTAAGAAGCTTAATGCTGAGAAAATTCAGTGGAATACATATGAGGACAAGCAGGAAAGACCAATTAAGGTTATGGCTAGAGGACTACATCAAACATGCGAGAGTGAAGATAAAATTGCCGAGCAGCAGAGTAAAGGATTCGACGGATGCTGCAAACATCATTAAAAAAGAGAGAAAGGTAGATGAGAAAGGCAACAGTGTCGTCACAAAACGCGGGCTACCGCTATTCATGCTAACGTTTGGTAAGGAGGATAATATTCAAAAAATTCATGATATTCGAGCCATTCAAAATTTGAAAGTCAGAATAGAACCAGTAAAGAAAAGGTCTCTGCAGATAGTCTAATGCAAAAAATATCAGGGCTTTAATCACACTCAGAGATACTGTGGACGTATGGCAGGATGCGTTAAATGTGCTGGTAACCACCTTACGAGCACGTGTACATTAGATAGGAACTCAGCTCCAAAATGCATTAATTGCAAAGATCAACATCCAGCTAATTACCGTGGCTGTGAGGTAGCTACAGAGTTACAAAATATAAGAAATCGCGCTAGAAAGTCTGATCTAAACCGTAGAAACCCTACTAGTGAAGCCCCGACCAATCAACAGACAAATCGGGAATTATATAAATTACGAGGAAAAGAATGAAATTTGCCCAGGTGACCCAAGGTCAACAGGCAAAAGCGAAGGATAGCAACGACGGCCAAATTTTATAGATGTCGTGAAATGCATAGATGCTCTAAATAAAAAACTTGATGAGCAGGCTGCAACCAATAAACTCATATTTGAACAGTTGAGAAACTTTTCATCATCCAACACGACTAAAAAATTAAAATAAATTTACAAACGCTCAGAATAGTAATTTGGAATGCGAATGGGCTGATCCAACAAATCCCCGAGCTGGAAATATTTCTATTTAATAACAAAAAATTGATATTTGTCTAATCTCTGAAACCCATTTTACTAACTCCTCATATGCCAGAATACGTGGGTACAGATTTTACCATGCTATCCATCCATCAGAGAGACCAAGAGGCGGATCTGCCATTCTTATTAAAGAGAACATAACACACAACGAAGAATTAAAAATTGAAAGTGAATGTATGCAAGTTACAACAGTCAAAACTCGCACAAAGTACAAAGAAATAAATGTATTAACAATATACTGTTCACCACGACATAATCTTAAAAGAGACGATTATGAATAACTTTTTAACACCATGGGAGGTTGTTTTATCATTGGTGGCGACTTCAATGCGAAAAACACATACTGGGGCTCCAGAGTTACTACACCAAAAGGGAGAGAGTTGTTTGAAGCAGGAAAAAAAATTAAAATGTGACTTTCAATCTGATGGCTCATCAACTTACTGGCCAACATATTTAAACAAAACACCGGATCTTATAGACTTTTATGTGACAAAAGGTATATCAGATAACTATATTCGTTTGGAAAATAATGAAAAGCTTACATCGGACCATACTCTCCTGTTATTATGACGGTCAGTGAAACTATAATTGAAAAAGAAATCACAGCGAGACTGTCCAATAAGAATACCGGTTGGAACAGTTTTCGAGAATTATTAGAACAAAAGATTGATGTTTTGTTCTAATAATTCTCGAAAATTGTTCAAGCACCAATAAGGAACATTATGCAAGTCGAAGAGGAAGTAGAAAGGCTAATAGAAAACATACAACAAGCTGCGTGGCAAAGTACATCTTTGAAATACGCAAATAACAACAACTGTAAAAACTATCCACTTGAAGTAAGAGAGCTTGTGGCAAAGAAACGAAAAGCTCGAAAGTCTTGGCCAATAAATCGAACCAAGGAAAATAAAACCGTCCTTAATAACCTATGTAACAAGTTGAATTCTCTGATCAGAACAGTTAAGAATGAATCAATAAGTACATATTTGTCGTCGCTTACTAGCCAAAAAGATACCGAATATTCCTTATAGAAATCAACGAAAGTACTTAAGAGACCAACAAATTCGATGGCACCAATTAGACGTGAAGATGGAGGCTGGGCTCGAAGCGCTAAACAAAAAGCTGACTTGTTTGCGAGACACCAAGAAGAAACGTTTCAACCATTACTCCGGCAAACTGCGGATGAAAATGTTAACCTACTGAAACGATCTGATGAGCTTGAAATACAAAGTGTATCTCTACTGGAGCTAAAAGAGGAAATTCAAAATTTAAACATGAAAAAATCTCCTTGGTACGACCTCATAACCGGACAAATCATTAAAGAATTACCAAATAAAGCGATACGTAAACTTCTCCATATAATCAACGCTGTGTTTAGACTAAGATACGCTCGAAGGCAACGGAAGGTGGCAGGGGTAATCATGATCTTAAAACCAAACAAACAATATATCCATACTCCCAACCATAGCTAAGATTTTTGAAAAATTGCTCCTGAAGAGAATGAAACCCATAATGATTGACAGAAGTCTCATTCCTGACCACCAGTTTGGATTCAGAGAAAACCACTCGACTATAGAACAAGTCTATAGAATCACAGATATAATAGAGCGAACACTAGAAACTAAAAAAATATGTTCAAACGTTTGCCTGGATGTAGCGCAAACATTTGACCGGGTTTGGCACAGAGGTACATCCATAATCGATAGACACTTCCGTGTAAAATATGAAGACGAATACTCGGACCTAAAGAAAATTTCAGCTGGAGTACCACAAGCTAGCGTTTTGGGCCCTGTCTTGTACCTCCTGTATATTCGGAATATTGTAAATGCTCCATGGTACATTAGAAATGAAGACCTCCACCGAGATTTAAAGATGGAATACATCGATGAAGTTATTACGTATCATGCTCTCAAGCATGATTCACGCCTCCGACAGCACGAAAACATCGAGATATGCAATATGCGGGACAGACCATTGTCAGTAAGACGTCTCCAGAGGACTAAACCAATTGAACTTGTGAATGGAACATAAAATTACTATTATAGGAAAATAATTTTAATTTCTAGGACTAGCCGTTGGGCTATATCGCAACAACTGTTAATATAATTATGATAGAAAATTTACTAGATGACTTAGAATAAAGTCAGTTGTAATATTATATAAATAACAAAAAAATACAAAAATGTGGGTGCTAAATTGTGATCTCAGTGACTTCTTTTAAAGAGATCCCAATATAAAATTAGTGACGTACCAAAAGAAAAAAATCGTACGATTATTAAGCGATGTTTTCTAGTACCGTAAATTGTTTTACGTCTTATATATTTTTTTTATGTAAATATAACTCTGGAGTATATAACACAAAATAATTTGTAAATTAATAATACTCAAATTAATAAAATAAGATATAAAATTAAAAAAAAAGGTATAAATATCAAAAAATGGAGTATTAGCCGCTAACAACATAATATTTACTACAGTCAAATAATAATTATTCATAATATAACATAAAATCAATCTCCATCAAATACAACATAGCCGAAACCAAAAACACTCAGGTTTATATTTTTATTAATATATAATTGTTAATTTTTTTTTTGTTTAATTTATTTTACTATTTATATTGTTTTCTTAGTTAAGTTCTTTTTGTTGTTAATTTTAAGAATTATTTAGTATAAATTTAGCATAAGTTTATTATATCTTAACAAAAATTTAAAATGATAGTATTTCAAACTTATACGTACTCGTATATATACGAATATTATATTCCTTATTAAATTATATTTAATTATCTAATCTTAAAGCTTAAATTAAAGTATCACATTTTTTTATATATACAATTAATTAGCTATCTAACTAACCAGCTTGTTTAATTCAATTTAATAAAATGTCTTTAATATTTTATTTTGAATGAATTCCTATATTTTTTATTTTACAATATGAATTGAAATTTTGATTTAACAATAGTGTGACCAAGGTGAGTGATGACATGATCGGTTCAACCTTACTCTGTTTCATTTTCATTTTGTTTCAGCAATAATTGTACTTACCTATACTTACCTTTATTTTATAATTTTTACCGTGGTGATGATACTTGCCGTAATTGAGATGCTGACCGATATTGAAATTTAATACAATCCATAATTAAGAGAATTGTTTATTTTTTGGTATTTTTTTTTACGGTCTATCAAGACTGAGTTCATCCCTAGAAAGCCCACTCCACTGCTCCTGAGCCTTAGCCGCGCTAGAATGACCGTCAAGGGTAATGAACCAGTACATTTTTTTTCTGATGACGAAGTGATTTTACTGTAGTTCCATAGTTTTAATTTAGTTTAATTTTAATTTACATGGAAACTTCCAAGTGAACAAAGCTTCGCTACACTTTAGTGTACCATCTTGTAATGTAATTTTTCTGTGGTTCTGACACTGTAAATGTTCCCTACAAAAGTCAACAGCACACTTTTAATGCCATGAGAAAAGGTTATTTAAATCATAAAATCGATCGATTAACTTTAATTAATAAAAGTAAATACCTATATTCAGTATTCATTATAAATAGAAAGTTTACTACATATTTCTTTATCACCAACAAATATAGCTTAGTTAAAAATTTTAACACCAAAATGAAATTTGAAATGGTCCAATCTATAAATACATATTTCCATCGAAAGAAATGAAAGATATACATACGACCAATAGGGGTGGGGGAAGTGATCAACTCTCTCCAACTCCCTTCCCTACCCTCAATACCCAACATTTATGACACTGTATGACATTATTACGCCACAAATACCATTTTTTGTCAAATATTTATCCGGCTTATAAATTTTAAAACGTCATTCAACTATACAGAAAATCTTATTTTATCATATACAGACTTGTAATAAGATTAACAAAATAAAATATAAACTCCAATTAAACTCGTAACGTTTGAGTGACAAATTCTTGGAAAACCGATTATCAAAATTTATAAAATGATTTTATTAAAAAAAAAAAAAATTAGAATCAATCTTATTATTTTCTACCCTGCTGATGTAAGTTAATCGATCCAATTTTTAAAATTTTTTATTATTTCCACTAAATTGAATCGTATATTAAATATAAAATAACAAGTTAATGTGTCAACGCTTTTGATTTTCTAATAATAAGACGACAGTAAATGGAATATTTTATTGTCATAACACATATATTTTATGCTTTAAAATGGAGTGACAGTATAAAAGAGGGTTTTCACTACATTATGAATTATTATGAATTTATATTTATATACACCGGTTTTACACCTGAGTGTAATACATTTTTCGACTATAATCTTTTAATAGTAGATCAAAGAAATAATATTCATGTTTTAGGAATAACGTTAATTTTTCGGTCGTCATCGAGTCGAGACCTCCCGGCTGGCACATTTGACCCTATTAATAGAGAATATAATTCAGTTTTTATCATGAAACTCTCCCGACATCGCTTAATTTTTTTAATCTGTAAATTATGTATTAAAAAAAGTGCTAGTTAAAAAACTTTTGACGTAACAATAATTATAAATACAAATTAAAAAATTGATCAAAGATGAAAAGAATACTCATATCTCTTGTGTATTTTAATAATTAAGTATTTACGATAAATAAAAGAGAATAACAAAAATTAGTCACGTTTTAACAAAGTTCAATAAAGAAAATTGTGAAAATTTTAATTATGATTTATAATTAATGTAATTTTGAGTTGATAATAATAATTTTCATTTTATTTCTATTTCCATGAATAGCCGGAATTTGAGTTTTTTTTATTAATTTCGTTTTAATTCATCGCCGAATTTATATTCCGGGAAATATATTTTTTTTCTGGTTTTCAGCCTGGATTTTATGAAGCGAAATAGTAGTCAAGATGATTTATGTGCATTTTTTAAAATTCATTCATTTTATATTATAATTAATGGAATGGGTTTGAAGTATTTTTAATGATGAAAATAAAAATTAATCGTAATCGTCGTTTTTATCCCTTTTATTATTTGTGAGATTAAAGGTGATGTATACTCTATCTTGGTAAAAAAAATTAGGAAAATCGATTACATACAGGGCTTAGTTGCAATACTGATATTGTATTCAATTAAATCTAGCACATCACAGCTGAAATCAGAATACAGTGAGCTTAAGTAACACATTTAACTCTCTCATGCCTGTCATAGAAATTAAAGATTATGTAATCCCCGGGATGCTTTACAAGGCGCAATAATAGCCAGGTTATGGCCAGATAAAGGAATTTGATTAGGGCCAAAAGAAACAGTTTTTTCAACAACTTCGGCAGATCTACCAAGTACGATAACAGAATGACGTCTAACGTCACCTACACAGTCAACTACAACTAAAAATGATCTACACAAGAAGAACACAAGAACTGTGATGTGTAAAGTTAGTGGTGGAAACCTGTTCGCTAAATTATTTGAACCGTTCAACCGTGATCTGAAAATAGTCACAACTGGGTGAGTGAATTATGCAATTCAGCGGCGCAACCCTTAAATCAACAATAAGGTGCATTTTCCTCTTTCTTTACACGGCTCACGAAGAAGTGAATCTGCATTTACCAAAATTAATCTGTCATTCCAAATAAAACATATCACTTATCACTTTGCCGGATGTTACTTTTGGGTGATCAAAACCAAATAAATACCTTACATCGACCGACTTAATTTCGTCAACATGCTTTATTCTCTAATGCAAATCGGCTTTCAACAAGTTCTAAACATATTAGTACAAGTGTCCGACGGCTAGTACATGCCTTACCGTTATTACATTAATAAAGGGAGAGTTATACAAGTTAAAATCATAATAAAACAAAAAAGTATATTTTTAATATCAATGAAACGGGCTTTATTGGGTAGAAAATTTTATGACATTAATGTTTAAATATGATTTCGGCCATGTGTCCGCCACGGCTGGCGAATACAAGGCGCAATCTGGAACACTAATTTTCACTTGTAATGGTGTTTCGACAAAAGCTTGTGGATTATCCTCACTCCAAATGCGACAATTCTGCTTATTGACGTACCCATTCAACCAAAAATGGGCTTCATTGGAGAACACAATTTTTAATGGAAATTCAACATCAATATCAATTTGTCCTTCAGCCCATTCGCCGAATTGGCGGCGCATACGATGGTCGTTTGGGTTTAATTCCTGCACAAGTTGAGTCTTGAAAGCTTTTAAGCCAAGATCCTTTCGTAAAATCTTCCATAAAGTGGAAGGACACAACCCCAATTGCTGAGAACTGCGACGAATTGATTGATTTGAATCTTCTTCAATGCTTTCCTGTACAGCGGCTACAGCTTCTTCACTGCGCACTGTTCGGCGTGTCTCGGAATACACATTATCATTAAGAGTGAAATAAAACGAAATCAATGATATTAACAATCACAAAATCACAGAAATTAGAACAACTTCAAAACAGAAAGCACAATAAACTTTCATCTTGCACAAATTCACTAGCAGAATGAACTAATAGGAGATATAAACGTAAAGATATAAACAAAAATGTGGAGACATTCTATAGTATCTTATTTAAGGGCATTTAATTATTTGTTCCCATCGTTGTAACCAAACCTTATAAATATTCGCATGCAAAAACTTAAATTTTATTCAAATTTTTATGAGGGAGCACACATAAATTCACAGTATAAAATAAAATTTTGGAAAGTTGCTGAGTAAAAGTATACAAAACTATATTAGTTGTATAAAGGAAAAGATACGAAAAGATCCTAAACACTTTTGGAACTTACTAAAATGTTTACCAATCTCAAAAACACATCCAAACAAATTAAAGCAGGTCATAGTAATTTTAACTGGGAATTTCACGATGAGATAAACATGAGGTTCTTAGATTACCTAACAGAAGCAGTAAATATCTTAAATGATTTTGAATTATCTACACCAATGCCTAACACCCCAAACACGAGTTTTAAAGGAGGATAGTCTCAATAATTTGAGCTGAAGCTTAAATAGCTGTGATTAGGTTAGTTAGCGCTTAGGTCAGGATAAAGTGAATACTGCCTTTAAATTGACAGTTTATATCGGTAATTCAAAATTTGTATAATTGGCATAACCACGCCAACATCGAGGTTATTCTCTACTAACACTTTCTATTCATAGTTAAGTCCAAACACCACTATTCAATATACGCGGAATTGATTGCGACCTAGACCTACGTCTGGTGCTTAAACCCAATATTCAATAGCATACATGCAATCTAAATAAAATATCTTTCTATAAAAATTACTGCTACCGTTTGAATTACTAATTATGTTTTGTTTGGTTAGATGGTAACGTATTCAATATCGTGCTGATGTTTTTTTAGGTTGTTTTATTCAGATACAAAATTTAAAAAAAACTGAAACGATGTAAAACACGAATACATGTCAACTAAAATGAAATATATCTTTATGTTTACAGTCAAGTGCCATCAGTTAGTATTATTATTTTATGTTACAGGAAAAAACCATTGTTAGACAAAAATGCGTTCAATATATGCCAGTCATTTTCCTTCTGTTGTATAGTATATAAATATTTGAAAGTTTTATTGATTCGGATGAAGATTATTGCTATATATAGTAAGATCGTTTAAATTGCTTCGAAAACCAGCTACTAGCAGAGGTAGATCTTTATTATATATATGTATTTATGACCTTAAATAAATATCTATTCGAAACGTGTAATTTAAAAGTGGAACGGAGGAGATGACGAAAATCTTCAAGATAGGACGTAAATGCTAGGATATAAATCCACCAACCGATAATGTCAACAACAAATATAATGTTAAATATAATTAATTCACTAAATGAATTTAACTCTGATATCGAAATTTTTGATCAGAAGTGGATAAATGTTTTATGTATAAACAATAAACATGGTTTTGAGATTGCTAATAAAATAGAACGCAAATATGCCACTCGTCTATATCTAGAATTTAGTGACCATAAATGCATTCTTACAAAATTCTTCATTTGATCAGAATTATTAAAGAAATCTTAATCTTAAGAAATGTTGATCATTCTAGCGTACAAAAAATTATATCACAGTACACAGACTTTAAAAACTTGAATAATTCTTATCTAGAGCTAGTACTGGTTGAAATATTAAATAAGTGTGTGTGCCAATCGAAATAAAAAGTACATAAAAAGTTTAAAAACAATTTATTCACTACAATAATTTTAACTGATCTCAGACCAGTACTAACAGGGCTCCAGGGCCCGTATTCTTGAATTCCACATCAATTTCCCCGTGTGGACATCTATCAAAATTCTATATTCAATTCCCTTAGTATTTCCTTATGAATATTCCACATGCAACCAAAAGGCGTTTTCTTGAAACATTCGGATTTTTTTATTCTCCACTGTTAATGATTAAATTCACCACTATTAAATTGTGACTAACTTCATAATATAGTTGATTTATTGTAGAGAAATTTCTATGTTATAATTGTCAAACTGACAATTCTAATTATCAAATTGACAATTATAATTGTTAAACTGACAATTCTAATTGTCAAACTGACAATTCTAATGTCGTTTTCGTTTGAACATTAAAAATTGCACTGAGTGCAAAAAATTACTCGAAAACCGTTCGTTTGAACCAAAAAAAATTGCCTGACAGCTAAATTTTTTGCACTCAGTGCTATTTTGTCTTATCTGGGGTTTTCGACAGAGTTACCCCTCTTTTACACCAATACTATTAACCATCTCTCATTGTGCTGCCATTATATATATATGTATATAGGTACATACATATATACATTTATTATATTATTTATCACAATTTTTTTTTATTTATTAATATCACTACGTATTTTTATCAATGTGTTAACTCATTTACCTCAAACAAACAATAAAGAATTATTGTTTATAGGTTATGTTTAGGATTTTTTTTTTTTTTTAAATTGAAAACACAAACACAAATATAAATGAGGGTAAATCGGTTTCATGTTCGATTGACGCACAAAATCAGTGTTCTCTGCCAATGAGGGGGAAAAAATCAAACGAAAACGACATAAGCTAAATTCTTACATCTAACTTCTAACGCTTTGTTGTTTAAAATAAATACAATTAGCTGTCAAAATTTCCCTGTGGGGAATTTTTTTCCACATACATATACCCATTCGGCAATTTTCCCTTACTGTGATATTCAAGAATACTAGATTTAAAACATCACATATTTGTTTTTGAATTTTGACAGACATTCACATGGGGAATTTGATGTGGAATTCAAGAATACGGGCCTAGGAGTGTGTTCATAAACTCGACATTGTAACAATAAAATTTCCCCTTATTGTTACAAACGTCATTACCAACTCTACTCGGTACTGCCTTTCTATACATCAAAATGACAGTCTTAACAATATTGTTACAATGTCGAGTTTATGAACACACTCCTGTTAGAATTTTGGATTTGGTTTACAATCACGCCAACTTGTAAATATTTTGCACGCTTTAAAATTAAAACAATTGGTAAACAATAATAAATTTAATTTTTAAACAATTTGTAAACAATAATAAATTTGTAATGGTAGATCTACCAGGGCAGAAACCATGCTGCTTTCAAGAGATATACCGCTTAGGCTGTTTCCGAAACCGATACTTATTTAAAACTTATTTACTTATTTGCCGCCATCTTAAAAGTCATCCGAATTGATTTCTTCTTATTTTGACAGAAACACTATGTTTATGCTTCTATAGATAAAATTTTTGTTTTATTATTTATTATAAACAGAACAAATATTAATATAATATGGATAATTTAAAAAATTTGTTGCTTGTAAATTTAATGACGAACAAAAACGTCAAATCGTATATTATATTTGTTCTTATAATAATAATAATATTTTTTTTAATTTTCTTTAACTAATTATAAATTTACTAAAATGTAATTTTAATTTGATGTTACCATTCAACAAGAACAACAAAAAATTAACAATTAATTTAGCTTTTCTTGCATGCAAATAAGTTACCTCGCGAGGAGACTTATTTGAAAAAGTTAGGTTCCACAAATAAGTTTTGGTTTCGGAAACAGCCTTAGATTAAAATAATAAATTATTCTTTAGTATATTTTCAAAGAGTTTGGGTAACACTAACTCCTCTATAATTTACAATATGGGTTCGACACCCGATTTAAGTAAAGTAGGTATCAGTGTTACTCTTATTAAAAAGCCATGTGATTTGATGCGTAATCTTAGTTGTACAATAATATGAATAAAATATGAGCTAATTGCAACCGGAAAATTCAAAATTTCGAATTTCCAAAAACATTACAGAATTTGAATTGGTATGTGCTAGGAGTGTATACCACTCTCTATATATACAAACCTTCCATGAAGAAACATAGTAGCAGCTGCTGAATGCTTCACTTCCTTTTAAAATTAACGAACTTCCAAAAATGATCGGGCTTAGCTTTAATGTTGGACTAAATTTCAAGAATATAATTATCACACAAGAATCGGTTCAAGTATCTATGTTGGTTACGTAAAACGCCAAATGAGTTATAATTAGCAGTATTCGGGCACTTTTTATTGATTTATATTTATTGATTTATATTTATTGAATTAGTTGAATTTGTTTTTATTGTTTTAATGTCAACAACAAAATAAACTAATTTAAAAAATATTATATGCTTCTAAATGCCTAGAGGTACGTTTGTGCACCACCTGAAAACTCTGTACTTAAGTAGAAACGTAAAAAGCGGGTTAACTATTGTATGTATAAATAGAAAATAATACACCTTGACATTTTACGATTCAAATGCTTTCATTGTTTGAATCTACGAATACAAGTTTGTATAAGAACGTCGGATGCTGGCAAAATCAGAATATCTTACATTTTTTACAAATACTCACTATCCTATACATAGTTTACAAAACTGGACCATCTTAAGAAACTAAACTTCTGAATATAAATATTTTATAGTTTTATACAGAATAACTTTTTTTAACGTTCTGTTTCGACTGCCAAAGTGCCAATTAGGGTATAATTCATAGATCGAAACTGAAATCATGAGGGAAACATTGGTCTTGATTAAAACGTCAAGGGAAATTGTTTACCCAAACGTTTTTATTTCAAAGCATTTACTTTATGTACATATATAAATTTTTAATTTTATTTCTCTACATAATTTATTTATAAAAAAATATTCAGGTAAAAATTCAAAGAAAAGCAAACGAAAATTTATTTTGTTTTGCAGGAATTAAAATTACAAATAAATACATTTAGTAACATTTATCATTAATGTCCAATTTTATTTGAACCTGTCTTTATTTAATGTTAATAAAATTAAAAATTAAAAAATATAATTCTTCAAGTTTTTCTTGTATGTTTTGGCTTTGTTTAAATTGAAATTTGGCCAATCTATTTATCGTGTTGTTAACACCGTAATTTGTGGAATGTTGATCAGGACCAAATTCTGAATCGATGACTTCTTTCTGACTATCAATTGAGATGTGTGGTAATATGGTCAAGAATAGTGAAAACAATGATAATAATATCAAGCGAAATAAGATTACAACATGTACAATAAGTTATTTAACGTAATTACTTTGATAAGTTCCAATGTTCCAAGAGTTGCTAACCGTTTGATCTATTATTTTTTCAAAGGTTTTTCAAAAATTAAAAATGTATTAAAATTAAAAATTAACTTAAAAATCGTTTTAAATGATATTTACAAAATCCGAAGCATTGTTTTCCAAGATATACGGTGAGCCCATGTGTTCCAACAGCACGTTTATCACCATTGAAGCACCCAGTGGTTTTCTTCGGTTATTCAGTATTGTAATTTTATATTTATGACATCTTTCAGTGCAAGGTGGTAGCCGAGAAATATTTTCGTGAAATGGTGGATTGTTGTGATAATCCCAGCCATCTTTATGAGCGATGTATAACAAGCACGGTTTTTGAATGCTTTCGATGCCACTGTTGTGAATTTGATGATACGAACACCACTCTGGAAAAGCGAATTAAATTTGGGATCTGATGACATAGGCAACATAGAGAGTGAATAGGCATTTATTTTCCGTTAACTCCCATGACCACTGCGTAATAAATCCCAACATAGAGTTGGGATTTATTACGCGGTGGTCATGGGAGTTAATGTGCTCATTGAATGTTAAGTTGTATAAAAGCACGGCGGAACTCCAAAATGTGCAGTAATGGTCTTGATGTTACAACACAAATTTCGATATATTGTTGTCTACCGTTAACGTACAATAAGATCCATTTCACAAATGCATTGGAGAACCCAAACTTCGACAAGTTTTGTAATACTTTGACATGATCGACCGAGTCGAAAGCTTTTTTTATCTTTTCTAGATTAGTTATGGTATTAGCCGTATTGAGCTGTTGATAACTGACGTGGCATAATCGGCTTTAAATAACAAATTCAAATAGTTTGCGGATTGACGGCAACGATGAAATAGGGAACTTGCCAGTCTGAAGAGAATAAGAGATTGATTGAAGAGCAGACAAAGCGCCATTATTAGTTCAGGGCCGAAAATTGTAAGAATCGTTGATGATGTCTTATCGGGGCCGCAACCATCACCAATTGAATTAAGAGCTTGTAATATATACAATACAATATATTGTTGGTATGGTACACTGATTGAAAAAATTCAGCAAACATATTTATGATACAGTGTTGGTTACGTGATTGTTTATTTTTGTAATATATGGAGGCAGAGTTTGGTCTGACATTTCATAAAAAAGTTCCAGAAATACTTAAGATCATGATTGATGTTATATTGTAATATCACGATATAATTTTTGTACTTTAGTTCAAAATACTCCCTATACATGACGTTGATCTTTTTAAATGATCTTATGTTGCTTTCTGTATCGTTGTCTTTCATTTGTTGTATGCTTTGCTCTTTGTATAGCTGATAATAGTATAGACATACTGAATTGAAGACAATTCATCCTGCCAGAATATGTTATTGAAGCAGTTCTTCAACTCAGTTACTTTAGCTTTCTTGAAGTTGAATCGAGTTTACACGTCAGTGATTGATAAACAAGGCAAGATTTCAGTTATGTTCAATGAAATTTCCATTGGTGGTGATCGGTCATCATTTGCAGCAATTATACATCATTGAATCAGTTACATCAAAAATACCCGGCTCACTAGAAAGGAAAAGGTCAATGGAGTGGATGAATTATATATTTCTGGTTCGGATGTAACGTTAAAACAAATATTGTAATTAATATCGGGTTCGAAACACCAAGAAATGTTAGGAAGACTGTTAATAAGATTGATATTACATTGGATGAGGAATACATCCAATTTCATTCTAATTTTGATGAAACTTTCAATTTGATGCTTGGTGACAGATCGCGAGGAGACGCTGCCTTGATTTCATAGAATGAAGACTCCGTTGGGTGTTAAAGTCGATCCTTAATTACTGCAGGATATGTTGTTGTAGGTAGTTCTTGTGTTGGCACTTTAATTGCTACATTCGCTTGTGTGTTAGCTCGTTTTATTTGAGAAAGTGTATTTATTATATTTTCTAGCACCGATGCTACCAGTAATAATTGTGGAGGTGGTAGGATTTCGTTATGTGTTGGTGTTATTGATAATAACATATGAGTATAACATACCGTTGATGTTGGTTCTGCTAAATTTAAATGACAGCCAACTTTAACTTGGATCTTGTGATACAGCGTTCCTGTATTTACCTCTAATGGTAAAGCAATTGGTGGAATGGCCCGGATAGCACTCATAAAAGTAACATCGGCCTTGTCAATTCTTTCCACTACCGTAACTGAATTAGATACAGCATGAATTGCACTAATTAGAGTAACCTTTGCTTTTCCAATCCTGTTAAGCACTCAATTCATTTTGGAATGGGCATTCGTCATATCAGTCCTACATTCCAGACAAAGATGGCTTTCTTTTTTTGATGGCTTTCTTTACTTCATTTATGGGAATGTGCACAGAAGATTTTTCACATCAAGTGCGACACAATTGTAATTTATTATACTTTACTGACATAAAAAGATATTTAAGAAAATAAAAAATACATTTTGAATAACCTGTAGCTTTACATGAGAATGCATATTCGGAGTTGATGGAAATTTATTAAATATCGTGTTCGATTTGTAATTGTAACATTGAATTGGAATAACGTTGGCATTAAAAAAGTATGCGTTAGAAGTTAAACTGCAAATTCTTATATCTACTCTTTAAATCACAGACTTTGAGAAGGCATAACGATACATTTTATTGTTCCTTTTCTCTTATAACGAAAGTTTAGTTTATGTAACATTTCTATTATACCAAATTGTTACGGTTACATAAATTTTAGAATAAATTAAATCTCCGTAAACTGTATGTTTCTGTTATGTTATGTATGTATAAATCAACAAAGCTATATTTAGGAAACTAAGATTTACATAATGTGTTGGAAATTTTGTTGAAAAAAGTTTCTTTTAGAAACCTTAAATGGGTTTATTCTTTATTTCTTTTTTTTATTCGTTTTACGAAATTTGTATAGTGATTGAAGCCGGGATTTTAGAAGTTTTACTAAATCAACATACATTGTATAGCCTTGATTTTCACCTTTCATTAATTGTATAATGAGAAATTTACAAGCATTTGTAGTACAGTTTAGTGAATCATGTTCCAGTAGAATGGCACTACGAGCCATACAAGTCGTGAAACAATTGCATCTCACGAAATGAAGACTTCAGTAGACCGTCTAAATTGTTTAAATTTTGATCTGGTATTATTGTTATCCATATAGATTTTTGTGTAACAGTAAAGCTGATGTTGTTGCAATTAAGAAGTACGTATGTATATAATATAAGAATGTGTCTGTATAATTTAAATTTATTAATGAAAAATACATTTTAAAAAATTAAAACATAAAAATATTTTAAAAAAAAACAAAAAATAGTTTTATATAATAAAGAAGATGGTCATACTTACTACCTCACGATGTATTTCAGACAACGAGTTTACTCGGAAAAAGTATGGATGCGATATTGCAAAATCACGGGTCCCAAAGGTACATTTTGGATGCGTGCCATTTATTAAAACATGGATGAAATGAGACACAAATAGTATGAAACGAAACATTTTGAAACTAAATATTGTAAACCAACTTGAGGTACGAAACATTTCTTATATGAAACGACATATTACAAAGCGAAATGAGCGATTATGCTGAAATACAATTTTTAGACAGATTTTTGAAATATAGCCAACTGATATAAAATAGTGTAATTCTATTCCAGTTAACCATATTCCAGAAATATGTTCAAAAATCATTTTATAATTTCATACCCATCCAACATGTCAAGTTTCATCATAATTCATCAAGGAATGACTTAGTTCCTTTCCAGTTGGCCGCATATCCCAGAACTTCATCCAAAAGCAGTTTGTAATACCATTTCCGCCCAACATGTCGAATATCATCATAATTGGTCAAGGGACGATCTAGTTCCAATCCAGCTGGCCATATTTCAGAACTTCATTCAAAAATCATTTTATAATTCAATTGCCATACAACATGTCAAGTTTCATCATAATTCGTCAAGGAATGGCCTAGTTCTGTTCCACTTGGCCATATTCCAGAACTTCTAATTAAATTCTATTTCCATCCAATATATCTAGTGCTCTTTGTTTAATGCACCAAGCCTAATAGAAATTCAGTAGACCTAAAGAGTTTGCAATGTTGTTCTAAGACTGAGATCGCAATACGAAAAGCGTAATTGAATAAACGATGTAGCATACAATTTTGTTTTTGTAAAAAAGAGATATAAACGTCTATCGAATATCGAAAATTGTGATGGTAGCACATGTCACCCGTAATATCCGTTATTTCGTCAATAATAATTGCAAAATTCTGATTTTGGTTAATAGAAGCCCATTTTTTTAATCGTGTTATTCGCATTTGTTTTACTATTACTATATTACAGTTTAAAAGGCCGTTACTGGCCATCCTGAGCTTGGCTCTCTTACTAGATAATCTGGAGAAGTCAAGTCGTTCTCTACATCGTAGATTGGTTTTATGTACTCCAAAGAGGAGTATGCGGAATACTGATTAGCGGAATACAGATTACACGAAAAGAGTACAAAACTCCACTCGTCCTTAATCTAATATTGTTTTTCAACAGGATTATGTACAAAATATACTGAAAAAAAAACAAAATTTTCTTTGTTTGAAAAATTAAAAAACTTGTAATTTCCTCGCTTTATCACTGCCTACTTGTAATATCCATCCATCACACTCACTAGTGTACATATAATAGTTTAGATTGAAATTTAACTAGTTTTATTTGAAATTGTAAGCCTATATTTATTTATTATTTTGGCAGTATGAGTGGCTTCGTAACATGACTAAATTAATCTGAGTAATACGAGAAAGAAATTAACAATATGTGAAATCTATTGTAGTATTCAAATCTCGCTGGAATTCTGACAGTTATCGCGCAGAAAGATAATGGCGGATACACAGTGATGTATTAAGTACAATAATTTATGTTTATTGTTTACATTTTTATGTTGTATTTGTATTTAAATGGAAAAGGAACGTTTTTAATCACAAAATGGTTTTATAATTTAACTTATAATCACTGACACTTTTGAAATTAATATTTAATTCGATAAACTAAGAATTAAATTGAAAACTGATGGATTGGAAACTTGCTTTTTATGTTGTTGTGGTTTTGTTCGATATGAATGTCATTTGGTCATTTATTTTCCTTAGTCCGTACCAAAATTGAATGTTGACATTGTTTCCAAAAGGCGTTCATTTTGAATGTTTTGTGTATTAAAACTGAAATATAATTATTTTTATTGGTTATTTATTATTTTATTTAGGTTTACTACCTAAAATAAATGCGACCCATCAACATTTTTATAATTTTTTTTTCTAAATCAGTGAAAGCTGCGCAGAATAAACAAAAAATTTTTTTTTTAAAGATCTGAATAGGACTATACCTTGCTGACGAGTTCCTTTGTTTTTAGAAATAATACCAATCATTTTGCCACGCTAACTTAGTTTTTATATGAACTATGCCACGTTTCATCGTATGTTTTGTTTTGTACGGTTTTATTATTCGAGTTATAGATATTTAGTCTGTTTCTTTATCAGTGTATACAGATGGGCTTGATCTTGGTCTCTTTCTTTCACTGTCTAATTTTTTCTGTTTCATTTTGATTTCGGAACTAATTGGACGTATGTTTTATTTTTCTGTTCCATTGGTTTTTAGAGCAGTTGACGTCATTAAATAGAATGCATGTTTATATGTCTTTTTATTTGTTTTGGTTATTTCTGAGAACTAAAAAACTTGACAATCAATGCTTTAAATAAGGCTTGATTTGTTTATTAATATTAAATATTTTTGAAAAATAATTTAATTTTAGAATACATTTAATTCTGTTTTTTTCAATAATGGAAATTGTGTCTTTTGAATAATTTTTGACCCGATGTTTAAGGTTCATTTTTAACATGCCAGATACTGCATTAAGATGGGTTTGAAATGTATTCTCGTACTATTGATATATACCGACATATAAACTACATATTGCCATATATTTGTTATTGTTGCTGATTTTCCAATTTGTTTGCTTTTCCTAATCTTATTTGGCAAAATAAATATTTTCATAAAATTTCAATGTTAAATCATATACATATGTATGTATGTACATGTAGTTCATTTCGATAGGAAGGAAAAAAAGAAAATTCAATCAATTTTTTGTGCACCTAAAGAACACGAACAAAAAAGATTTGATTTTCTAATCATATTGATGAACAAACCCTGCTGTTTTTATGTTCTTTTTTGTTTATCATCTATAGCGTGGTAAAAATATTTAGTGATTTTAAAATTATTTAAATTAGTTTTTAAGATTTTAAAAATTATTTACATTTTGTATAATAAAACAGCAAACTATGTATTATCGTCAATGACGAATTCAAAACAAACGTCTTTTTTTATTACATGACTGGAGTATGTGATGGTAAAAACAAAATGTACCCAGTAATATCAGATTATATTAATTGAAGAATTATGTTATAATTATAACACATTTTGTCATAATCTCGAACGAAAACGTTTTGCACGCTTTAAAAAATTTAATTCACTTATAGTAAGATTGTACTGTACCAACGGCATACATCTTCTTTCTTAATTAAATTTTCTTTATTTTTGTTATTCTTATTTTTAAGTGTAAATATGCTTTTGGGCATGGTATGGTTTTAAAAGTTAATTATTATTATTTTTTTTTATTACAGTCATTATTGATATTTTTAATGGGAAATTAAACATTAAACTCAATAGAAGTATAAGGGCATGTGGGCTGAACGCTAACAAAATATTTAATTAAACAATTTTTTATTATTCTACTTTTTGTTTAATATTTCATCTAGAATCGAGTAAAGGTGAAATTGAAACACTGTATGTATTATTATTTATTGGGAATATAAATTTAGGATATAAAACACTACAGCCGCAACATTAATTAATACTAATTGTTAAAATATACATATTTTATTAGAAATCAATATTCTAATGATATACGGTTGCTATAGCTTAAACTCATTTTAAGAAAGCACGGTTAACCAAAACATTAATTTTCACATTGCTTATAAATCTTTTTATTTTAGAATACAAAAATAAACTTCATTTGTAAATAAAAGCCTCCAAGCTTATTTTTTCCAACATACGTACTCGTATTATTATATAATATAATGGTCTCCTTCTTCTTCCCCAGTAAAACTTGATCCTAAATACATATTTAATATTTATCTCTTTCTTTAACAACTTCGACAATTGTTTGATGTACGTTCACAGAAAATGATTTTAGCTGAATAAATAATTGATTTTTTATTTTTCAGAAGTATCAGTGTATAAGTATTAAATAACTGAATCGCCTAAAGTTTTGGCTTGCGATTATCGAAAACAATTTACCGTTCAAACTATGTAGGTGACATATGTCCTAAAAAACAATAAAAACAATTTCAGCTTACATGTGTTAGTGTACAAAGCAGAATGTCTCGATATAACGAATTTTATCACTAAGAATATAAAATTTAGTGAGATGATTACATTATTTTCCGAAATTTCTTTGGGAAACTCAAGGAAGATACCAACACAATCTCGGAATAAATATCATTTTGGTGTTAGCTTACTATGTATCTTCCAAGAAAATTCAGAAAAATCATATAATCGACTTAAATATCATGACGCCATACAAAACATGGTTGTCCTAAACCCCGTAATCCCCTACTTTTCCAAAATTGAAATATTTTTCGGATAGCTTAGGCCTAATGACATCTTGGAATATATGTCATTATATGGTGTTAGCTTCCTAGGATATTGACAAGGGAATTCGGAAAAATCATTAAATCGACATACATGAGGTCATACAAAACATGGTTGTCCTAAATCCCCTAATCCCTTAAGATTTCCAAATAGAGATATTTTTCGGATAGCTTAGATCCAATGACATCGTGAGCAATATGTCAATATGATGTTAGCTTTCTAGCGATTTTTCAGGAAAATTTGAAAATTTATTTATTCGGCATACATGAGTTATAAATAATTCACTTAATCGGGTAAACTATTAGATTTATCGGTTTATCCGAATAAAATATGATATTCTCACTTACACATGTAAACATTTTTAGGATTTAGGACAAACTTCATCCCTCTATATAGAATTGTGAATTTGATCCTATAAAAATCCTAATTTTTGTTTTTTCAGTAATATATGTATTAAACTAGGCGATGAGTACGCGAGATGGCTCCTTACATTCGAGAGAAAAATCATGCGTGTGATTTACGGCCCAAAACGCGAAATAGATGGTACATACCGAGCTCTGTACAATTTCGAGATCAGAGATCTGATGAAGATCCTTGATATTGTACATGAGGTAACATTTCAGCGAGTACGACTACGCTGGCTCGGTCACGTTCTGTGTGCTGATCCGGAACGAATTGTGCAGCGATCTCTGAAAGGAGAGCCACTATATGGTAGGCGCAGAGGTGAGAGACTTGGCCTCTTCAGATGGTCTTAGACAGTATGAAGACCATGCTCAGGATCGAAACCGTTGGAGCCAGATTGTTGACTCAGTAAGGGGCCAGTACTGGCCTTTAAAACTGTTTATTATTATTAAACTAGGAAAGTGATATCCAAGTGATTATTCTTATTCCGGTTATCGTCTTCGATACAGACATTAAACCATCGTTTAACTTCCAAAACAAAAAGTACTATAAATAAATTAAAAAAACATTTTCGTTTTATTTTAAAGAAACAAAATGTACTTGAAATTTATCGAACATGAGAATTATTAACTCATTACACTCAAATATAAAACCAAATTGAAAAGTTGGTATTTTCAGTAAATATAGCTTTCTTTCGCCTTTATTGAATATAAATGAATAATTTTGTAATTTAAAAATTGAAACGTCTATGACAAAAAAATAATGAAAAACAAAGTAAAACACAAAATTCAATTAATAATTGATTAATTTTTAATGAAACAAAAAAAGTTTAGGGAAAAATTATTTAAATGGATTTATAATTAGAAATTATATTTAATATAAAAAAAGAGTTTTTGTTAGCTCCTATATTGTTTTTAACCATAATTCACAATTTAATCTAAAATCCGATTTAGCAAATAGGGCTGGTCGAATAAATAATTTACACAAGTCCGTAATTCGTCGGCAAATATTAGTTATAAATACGTACATATGTATGTAGAAAGTATACAATTTTATGATGTATTAATACTTTGAAATATTAACATATATTTATATGTATCTAGATAGACAGTAGCAAAATGCATGGAAACAAGAATCAACACGAGATTAAAAATCTGGAAAAGTCAAAGTAAAGTTTTCCTTTCTTATACAATGATAAAGCAAATATATACAGTTACATGAATGACATGAGAAACCCAAAGTAGCCATGTCTGCGGGTGAAGCCCGGTTCGATGAGAAATTTATCATAGGGGTTTTAAAACTCGAAAAAATATGCAATTGATGAAATTATAAATGCGATTGATCGCTTTGATTACTGAGAAATTAAAACTCAAGAACAATTACAATAAAGTCATATACAATTTTTAACTAAGAAGTTGTGCAATGTGCAAATATTTTTAAAAGTTAACAGAAAGTAAGATTAATCGATATCATGTAGCAAATAATCTGTAAATTATATTTTGTTTGACTATAATACACGAAATAAGACAACAAAAACGGCGAGAAACCTTCAATTTAAATATTATGCCTTCTTCTGATTTG
Source organism: Tipula unca (assembly GCA_951394425.1). Classification (NCBI taxonomy): domain Eukaryota; kingdom Metazoa; phylum Arthropoda; class Insecta; order Diptera; family Tipulidae; genus Tipula; species Tipula unca. The sequence continues at coordinate 101,236,010 of OX596380.1, forward strand.
CAACAGTATGCGTGCAAAATTTAGCACAAATTTTGTTATTGAAAGGTTAAAATTGACTTTGAAACACAAAATTATTTCTTATTTAATTTATTTATTAAAAATTCTTCGAACGTTCACATATAAAAATAAAACCGATCGCGCTTGTTAAAAATTCGTTCCTCACCAATGAACCCTGCAGAGTTTCACAAATGAAATGGTAAAAAATCAAATAAAAGTCCTCATTATGGAGCACAAGTATAGAGGTAACGCAATAGATTTTAGAAATTCCAAAAAAACGGGAAGTAGTATTATGCACGGAATTCTAAAAATTCTTTAACTCATAAACCAATACGCAGACGTTCAATTTATTTAATTTAGTATTTACAGGTTATGTTATTTAAAGAATGCCGAAAACCCTATAAAGCAAAGAGTAGATGAATGCAACAACTAAAGGAGTTTTTAATATTTGTTTGGGTCATAACTTACCCAAACGTTCAAATATACAATTATTATAGATTCAATAGTTATTTGTGATTTTAGTGTATTAGTATTTTTCACAAAGGTATTCGGACAACTTCTAGTAAATTATTTGGGTTTTATTCTTATTTTATTATATATGTGGAAATTTATACTAAGCGATAAATTATGTTTTATAACTTTGAAAATGAAGTTATTAGTTTACTAAAGCTTTGTGTAACTGCCTAAGAGACTTTCTTAGAAGCTTTACTGAACTTCATATAACCCATAGAAATTTTTACTAGTAAATCTGAGTTCACCCGCCCAATCAGTTCTGTTAATCATTTTGTCAGGATAAGTAAAGCATTTGTACGTGTGTCATTACTAATAGTATATATAGCGCACGGCGCAAACATAGTAAACCTCGCGTTAATCAAAACTTCGCTTTGAAATTAGGTGCGTTGTTATTTTGATTTGAAATTAAAGGTTTTCCGAATAAATTGGTTAACGGCAGGAAATTAATGGTAATGAAATTATCGTTGGAAGCTATTCTATTCAAATGTATTAGCAGCGAATTTGTCATCTATATAGGCGCCAGTTTCTATTTAAATTAGCGTATGCTTTATCAGCAACCCATAAGCAAAGACATTTTCCTGTGTGGCCATAGATTAGAGAGAAAAAATGAATTTTTTCATGAACAACTTTATGTTATATTAGCGCGAGCGCAACACTCGCTTTGGAGTTAAAGACGTTGTTCATCTTGAAGTGATAACTGTTTGAAGACAGCTATAACTATATAAACGAGCAAGGTTTGAGGGTTTTAAATTAACCTGGGTTAATTTCATGGAACAAAATTACAAAGTCCACTACGTGTCGAATGTTATGTAGAATAATTTTTTGAGTGTATTGCTGGGTATGTCTAAAACAAAAAAAAAAGTAATCTTTAATCGTGACAGTTCATCTGGGTAGGACGTCTGCCAGTAGATTTGTGAGGCACACTGCAAGGTGGAATTGTATCCCCTCTTCTTTAGTATTTGCTCCTGATCTGTTACCAAACCTGGCCGGCAAGGCTTCAAGGTGATTGCCTACGCGAGCTGGTCCTCTTTATCAAAAGGCACAGACTTTCTCAGTGTGACCCGTCAACACTAAATGGTACCAACTTGATCTTTGCAGATGGCGCAAAATACTTAGGCTCATTTTGGACAGCAAATTAAGCTGGAAACCAAACATCTTGGAAAGAGTAATGAAAGCTACAATGGCGACTACTCCTGTAGAAACGTCATTGGGAAGAGATATGTTTTGGAGCCTCATATTGTACACTGGCTCTATATGCCTCTGTGGTCAAACCCCTACTGCTATAATGGGTTATCGTCAGGTGGCCAGCTTTAAAAATAATGACTAACCTGAAAATTTTGATGAAAGTTCAAGGAACTGCCTGCTTGTGTATAAGTGGAGCAACTCAGAAGCGACATAAGTAGATCACTCAGAAGAGATATCCATATCTAGGTAGGCCTGTAACAACAGGGTTTTCATCCATTTTGTTCAATAGAGGTATTTCTGATTCTACTTACTGCGGCATCTCATCGCCATCTTTGGAGGTGAGGTTTCCACCAGAGAGGACTAAGTGAGTGAGGCGCTGAGCTTTTTTATGGCTGGTTCAAAGAGGGATGGGAGGGTTGTTTGTTGAAAATTCTGTGAGGCACTGTATGTTAACTGTTAGTTCTGCCTGAAAGACACTGCAAAAATTTGGGAAGACGAAAAGAGAGTCGTCTTCCCAAATTTTTGCAGTGTCTTTTAGGCAGAACTTATCGCGATAATGGAAGCCATAGACTGGTTGAGGTATAATGTTATATCTATAAGGGATATTCGCATTTCTACAGACAATCTGGCAGCTATTAAAACGTTACAATCACACTTCCTTACGTCGAACGTAGCCCAGAATTGTCTGACATCTATAAATGAGATGGCTGATTAGTTCAACATCCCCTTGACGAAAGTGTCAGGGCATTACAATATTGAGGAAAAAAGCAGATGAGGTTACTCGTCAAGGCACAGGGTGCCTTTATCTCATAAAGTAGGCTGAATATCAAAATACCGCTTTCTTCATGTAAACTGCTACTTTAGGATGAAGCTTTAAGAGAAACAAACGGCAAATGGTTTAACACCAATTTATGCGTCATAACTAGACGAATGACACCACATGAGTATGGCTACCCAAACTTGACCGATGGCACCACATTAGTATGGTCGTGTGAGCTATAACAGAACATAGGTAAACATTCGGGTAGACTGGTCGTCCCTGCTTATGATATCTGCCGTAGCTGCGAAGATGAGGAAGAGGAAAAACAATACTCCACCTGCTATGCACTTGTCCTCGTCTAGCGCACGGTTGTATGATATTTATTGGAACTCTTCATCTCGATAACCTGACGGATTTTAGTAAGATCGACGTAAGGGATATCCAACGCTTCTTGGAAAACTCGGGATGGTTCTATGAGTGAGAAAGAGGAAACTTAAAATGTGGTATAGCTACGGACTAGTTTGTGTCTAGACTGGTCCGTGTGAAAAGCTATAACCTAATCTAACCTTAGTACGACACATATTTCAAATAAATTTAAGAAAATCTTGTGATACTTCCTAAAAAAATATATAATACAAAAAAAGTTAGAAGGCCCATTACGGGCATACGCATAACCTTTTGTTGAATAAAATGTACCCAGCTATAAGCCCTACCCGTGGGGATTATATCAGCTGAGGCACCCTGTATATATAATATTAAAAATAAATAAAGCTTAGCCAAAGTTAATCATAAAATCAAATTTAATCTTTAAAAATTGAAAATCAATTATTACTCAGTTCGGTAATAATTTTTGAAATATCCTTCGTCCTATCTATATATAACCAATTTTGTTTTTGTTGTTTTGGATTTAAATGCTTTTTGTTTGGAGTATTCAAATTTTCTATGGATTTATTAATTACAACTTTTTTTGTATCACAAACTTTTATTTATTTTTTTATTGAAACATAAACCAAAGTGGTTTTGTTATATTTCGGTTGTGTTCTGTGGAAGGTTATCGATCACACACACTGAGAAAAGTTGTATTTTAAAACCAAAGGTTTTATCTTAATTCTTACCGATTTGTGACTATGGATTTTACGCAAAATCATTTTGGATTTAAATTAAGGAAACCAAAATCTTTAAAGTAAAGTTTTTTTAAATCTTTAGGATCAAATTTTATGGATTTTAAATTAAATGATTTCAATTTTATTTCAAAGGACTCAAAGTGGTTATAAAGTTATTGTATTTTTTTAAACCCAAAAAAAGAGTAAACTAAAGAATGTTATAATGTAGTTTAAAGAATTCTGGTGATTTTGGCCCAAAGCAGTTTCGGTTTAGATTTAAAGAATTACAATACTTATGTTTGAATTCCAATTTTCTTTGGTTTAAATGTTACCATTGTAAGTCAAATATTGCATGTTTCTCTTTGATTTTTTTATTATCTGGTTCTAATTCCAGACGGAACAATGGCTGAGGCAACTTCTCACGATTAAGAGTATTGGTGATTGATTTACATTGAAATCCTTTTTCAGCGAGGGCGGCTCGTATCTCATTTGCATCCATGTAGGCTTCTATGCCTTTTAACACGACGACCAATTCTTTTTGGCTTTTTAGTTGGTAAGTGTAGTAATGTTTATCAACTTCGTCGAAATGCTTAACTAACGCTCTACAAGCGTCAATATTGAGCGGTTGATTTTTTGTTTCTTTTATATCTCTTCTTTTGATCACGGAGATATACAATTTTCCATTAGTAATGAACTTGATTGTCTTTGCGAGCTCTCTATTTGATTCTTCCCTCAAATAGACTGATGGCGGGTTCTCTGGTTTTGGAGCTTTTTCGGCCGGTGGGTCTTCAACAACCAAGCAAGAATACCGGTTGCTTTGTTTTTAATTCAGCGCTAGCTAGCTTGGTTATTCACGTTTGCACTAGCAGCTGATCTAGGGCTTCTCCTTCGCTTTGAGGTGACAGTAATATATCTGTCCAGCTCTATTTGCACTAAACACTGACCTACATCACTGTTTATTTTATTAGCATCTGTCGATGCACTTTCATTGTTTTTTACATCGTCAAAATTTGTCGACGATGCACTTTTATTGTTTAACGCACGTTCATTTACATTAATTTTTAGTTCACTTGATATTAAATTACCTGGTAAAGCAATTTTTGATGCATTTGCTATTTGTTCTTGTTTTTTGGACTATGTTGTAGCTTTTTATTAGTCACTATTGTGGTCGTGGCGTTTAGCGCAAAATCACTTGCGACATCGCTTTCGGTAGATTTTGCTCAGCCTTTCTTATTTGAGGTGGAAAATAGTGGAACATCACGATTTCAAATATTTTTCACATCAAATTAATTTTTTTTATAAAAAATTAATAACTGCTGATTAAAATTTTCACACAAGTAATAAGTAAATTATTTTTAATGTTTATTCGGCGGTATCAAAATTGTTAGAAAATATAGATTTAGGCGTACGAATTTGTGAACTTATTAACTAAATATTTGCTTGATTTGTCACTAATATGTTTAGATTATCGATTCACTTAAAGTTGTACTGCCTTCGACAGAGTTTGCATCACTTGGCTCTCTTTTGGGAAAAACATCAAGAAGAACAATTTTCTAATCCAAATCATCACTTTTGTAACATTTATCACCGAAATTAAAATAAAATAATTACTTTCCCTTATTATAAATTAATCGAACTTAAATTACTTGATTTGTCACTAAGTCTCAATATACTCGTATATATCAGTCAACTTGATCATAGAACACCACAATATTAAATAAAAAATGCGTCTTGCATCAATTATAACAGTTACTCAAAAACCAATAGCTTTATCCACTTAAATCAAAACCACAATCCTTTATTTCATTTTTTTTTTGGTTTTATTGGCAAAAATCGTCAAGTTTAGAATAATCATTTACATAAAATCCACACGAACGTTAAATTAAAGAAATTTTTATCAAAGAATTCATTTCTTGAAATGAAATCTCACATTTTTCTCAGTTTTCATATTATAAATATTTGATGAAGATGAACAATTGTTATAAGTTTTATGCGATCTATAAGTACCTTTGTATAGACTAGTGACATCTCATGAACTTTAAAATACCATTTGCTGTATACATTTTATATCAATAAACAATGACGAACAAAATGAATTCAATGACAGATGATTTTTACATCAAATATGTATTCAAAATGTAAATATTAACAAGACATGGAATTTTAGTTTTAATTTTTACCCAAATGGATAATAATATTATGGAATGGCGTCTCTGTTATAAGGAACTTCTACAAACAAATATGTTATGTTTTGTTGTAACAAAGAAATGTACATATGTAATTAACAAAACAATATGTCAAAAGATAAAAAATTCAAATTGTAAATATGTATGAAATGACAGAAAAGTTTTTTTGTTTTGTCAGCGTTTTATGACTTTTTTTCGAAGGTACTCGTAGTTAGGATGGCAAATGTTTTATTACATTATAAATTTATATTATTTAATTATTATCATTATCATGTAAGGTTTGAACATTTAATAAAAATTTTTCTATTTTTAATTTACATGGTTTGCATATTTAAATGTTTAAATTTTTAAAATACATAAAATATCTCGTAGGTATGTACATATTATGTGCGTTACACGAGACTTAGCATTACACAAAACGACGATGGTACTTATGAGATATGAAAATATACTTTTGTGTAACATTTTTGTTGGTGGTGTGTGTTTCCAACAATAATAAATTAGTAGCCGGATGCATTCAAATTAAAAAATATATTTGCGAGTGAAGTTTATGCTAACTAATCCTGCAAATTATAATTTTTGTGTTTGTATAGGTAAAAAAAACTCATTTAGGCGAACACAACAAAATTGTAATACTTAGGTATCCGAAGACGCAGACTAACTGAATTATTTTAATGAAAACTAAATATTGTAAAAATTTGATCACATAAACCAATTTATTAACGAGTATAGTCAATCTAAATAATAAAAATGAAGAAAGGTAATACTTAGTTACATACTTAATAAATCAGTCATATTAACTATGTAATTCCTAAGTCATTAGCGTCAAGTTTATGGATATTGCCGAAAATACACCTATGATATGCTTAATTCCCGAATTAAAATTCTGATACCGGTAACAAAAGAGCGGTATTTTAAAACTAAGATAAGTGAAGCTATCGATTTTAAATCTAGGTGGAAAATTGTAAATAAGGTTCTGAATATTAGTTGCATCCCAAATAATCTTAGATCGATTGTTATTGCTGATAATCAGCTTAGATGTGACCCGTTTGAAATTGCCAATGCGTCTAATGACCATTTCTGTCGAATACCTCACGCAATCATTACTGAGAATCATGAAAATGTGGTTTTTGACGATGGTGTTAGATGTGATTTGGTACTGTCGAGGTGGTGAAATAGTGGCTGCTGTTAATGACTTAAAATCTAGCAATTCCTGCGATATTGATGGCATATCAAGCAAAGTGGTTCAATATATTATTTCTAATATTTGCCATATTCTGAATGTCGGGGTGGGCCCGATGTTGTTTATTATCTACTGTAATTCGATTTTTGATCTCAGAGTAAATGGTGATATCTTCGCTTGATATGACGTTCCTGTACACTACGAATAATGACGTAGCTACAATGGAAGAGAAAATTAATGAGGACATGATGATCCATATTAGATAATTCTAACCATTAAGTCCAAATTGATGTATTTCACTGTTTGAGGTACTATCCGAGATTCTCAACCATTGGTTTATCATTCTCTGGTTTGCAACTGGTCTGGGTGTGATGATCTTTGCGTTCGAATTGAAAATGTGGAGTCCTTCAAATACTTAGGAGTGATCCAGTATTCACAACTAAATTTTAAAGAACATGTGAGCTCTTTAAAAATAAAACTCTGCCAGGCACTTTTTGAAATGTTTTTATTTTGCATTGTTTAATTCCCACCTTCAATATGGCTTAATATTTTGGGGTGGAATTTTTTTGACTAATATCAAACCTTTAATTATAATCCAGAAAGCTGTTTTGAGATTCATAAATTATTTACCTAGGACTTCACCATCGTTTCCCATTTTTGTAAATTTTAAGATACTGCTTCTGCGTCATCTGTACGTTTATAAAGTCCTTAAAATTATTTTAGGAGCGGAAATCGTTTTCGTGGTGTTGATATTAGTGGACCATATATGTTACGGGATAAATCTAGGATGTGGGTGCCTCGTCCCAACAAAGAACATTTTAAAAGAAATTTCTTGTATACCGCACCCATTTTTTTTATATGAGCTAATTTACTCATGCATTCACTATATTGTGGTATGTTTGTGGGTAATTCAACTTTACTTTTATAGATTTTTATTATAATAGTTTTTATTTTATGTTTTTTATTTTTGTTTTATTTTTATACTTTATATTGTATGGATCGTGACTCCGTGACATTTTTTTAAAAAATAGGAGTTTACTAATAAAAAAAAATACTACCGAACATCTATAAACCGTCTCATGACTCTATAATGTATCTTACGGGCTTGCTTAAATAGGTAAGATATTCATAAAACAGTTTTTCAATATTTCTTGAAACTTAAAATGAAATTGCATCTAACGACTTCTTAGTATGACAAAATTACTTTTTCGGCCGAACTATTAGTATTTTCATTTTTCTAGCTCAGTCCATGAAGTTGATGCTATAACGACATTGGAAATAGTTAGTATGGCTTAGGAATACATTTTCGCCCGAATTAAACAATATAAATTTTCTTGCACCTCCTGTCAGATCCATTTGAAAATTATGAGACGGTTTATAGATGTTCCTTTAAATCTAAGCATTTCAGCAGTACCCATTAAGTTGATGCTGGCGACTATAAAATTAGACAGATAAAATTAAACATTATCAATCTTCTCGCTCAAAACACACCCTCAGATACATTGGAAAAACATGAGACGGTTTATAAATCTTCCTTGAGACCTAAGTAATTCGGCAGTACCCATGAAGTGGATACTAACAACCTAAGAGTTAGTTAGTATGGCTGAATAATACATCTTCGATTGAATTAACCATTATAACTTTACTGCCATAAAGTGTTCTGGTTTATCAGTGTTCCTCGAGACCTAAGTATTCCGGCAGTACCTATAATGTTGATGCTAACGAGCTATATTAAATACATAACGTTATTATAGCTGATTTATTAACTATGTAACTAAGTATTAACTTTCTTCATTTTTAATATTTAGATTGACTATACTCGTGAACAAATTTATGAGTTTTTGTGATCAAAATTTTACCACAAATTCACGAATTAATTTACTGAATTATAATTAATCTGTTTAATGCATTTCGTTCCATGAGAATTCATAATCCAGTTGTTTATTGTTGTTCCATTTTTTTAATTGTCCAACAAATTTAATTTTGGTACCAAGAACCAATTTAGATCCGTAACATTAGTTTTACTCATATATTTAACTGCTTCCATATAAATTTGATTAGCTAGAATAATTGGTTTTCAATTTTCATCCTTGATGAAATGAAAGATGGTAACCTCGACAGTTCAAGTCCCGGGCGCGTGACATAATCACCGTTACCTTGTTTCATTTCATCATGGTTGTAATCATAATTTGATCGATATATAGTAAAAATATGGTTTATAAACTCTGCGTTGGGTCTACAATCTTTGATAAATTTGATTGATTTTATTAGCTTGTCGATTTGTTCAAATGATTTTTGAAATTGAAATTGCAATGGCATTACCACTTCACAAAATTTTTGTTCGTCGTATGTTACTTCTTCACATTTATAAACAGTCGTAATTTCATTGTTTATAGTAAACTTCTGAAGAGGCTTTAAATAATCGTTTTTATTTAAAAATTTAAGCATACGATGTACAGTATTATAAAATTTAACTGGTAAATTACAAACTTCAATAGTTTTTTTAGTTCTGCTTTACTTTCGTTGCAGGATACATTTTTGGTAATTTTTTCAATTTCTTATGTTATTATTTGTTAAAACATTTTTCGGGTTACAAGTTATCTATCAAATTAACCCGAAAATTAATGGGAAATGCTACGAGTAAGCGCCGCCATAATATTAATTCAACGAAACCTTAACCCATTTTAACTCGGTACATGTGGAACTATGGTATATAGTTATACATTTGAGCATATTGCTATATTTTAACTTAACCTCACACATAAAATATTTCCTGCAACGGGTTTTTAATGAACCAAGAGGCATATTTAACGCATAGTGTCGACATTCAGTTCTCGATTCTGTGTTATAATTATTTTAATGCATTAAATAAACAAAGAGAAGTTTTAATAAAAACCTGTCTTTTTGAAAAAAATCTTTTTTTGATTTTTGGTTAGAAAAACTGGAAAACTGACAACAAATGAAAAAAAATTGAGATTTTCAGATAAAACTGAGAATATGACAACGAATGTTATTTATAATATATTGATTTAGTTATTAATTAATTATTTAAATGTGCTTTTAAGATTGGACTAATTCGTTTTTAAAATTAATGTACAAATTTAAATTTAAGATATTTTTAAATAATAATCATTTTTGCTACGCCGTTGCCAACCAAATAAAGGACGCACGGCCATAGGTCCGATTTGTTTGACCATCTACACCTTGTATAGCTCCATGCCAGCCTGCACTGACATGAACGATGGATTGATCCATGGATACTGCATTGTCAGGAGACGGTCATAGATGTGTTCATCATCATCCCCATCGAAATCAAGGGTGAAGAATCCCTTTTGCATCTATTAGGATTCAAACCCGTCAAACGTCACAGTTTTAGTACCAACACTTTTTACTAACAGTTTGAAGTTTAGCATCTACTATAAGTTTAGCTCAAGCGAAGTTCTTTATCTGAAAATTGTAAACTATTCTGGTTGCTGCGAATGTAAAATTTGATATATTAATGCATCTTAGCCGATTACACTATGAGAAGAGCCAAATATATTTTAGAGCTGGTAAAAATTGATGATAAATGTACTTCTTAGAAACTAAAGGAGCTAGTTGGAAACGATATACTTGAATTTGGGGTAGTTTTAAAAAAAGATGTTGTGGCCTTAACTCATAACGGTGCCAACGTTATGGTGAAATATGGCATATTAATAAAAATTACTAGTCAACTATGCAATAGCTATGCCATCCATTCGTCAACAGTATTTCTTAATTTTTTAATAGTTTTATCTCTTTTGGGCATTGTAAAGTTGCGACATAAAACCTATGAGTTGTAACATAACTTTTGATTCTGATTGTGCTATTGAACGAAATGAAAAACCACCTTCTCCAGCACATTTAGCCAAAATTTCAGTTAAGGATTTCCGTCGCATATATATTGAAATAACAGAAGTAACCCCGGCATTCGGTTTTCTTTGTTTTGTGGGTTGATTTTCGCTTTCCACTTCTTCATCAGGTTGATGTTTTAATGGTTCGTTCCCGTAGTATTAGCGCCTTTGCAGCTAATTTTTGCTCCGCAACCTCCAACATTACGCTAAGCACTATCGTTATTTAATTTTCAGTGATTTTTTGTGGCTCATTATAATTATTTATTTAAAATTAAAAAAATATTTGAAATCAGTTAATATAGGGAGATGACATCAATCCTTTCGATTTTGTTTTTAATTTTACACGGATTACGTGTAACATACGTGTAAAAATGAGAAAACTTTATTTTTACTAAATATATTTGTAAAAAGTAGGAAAACCTAGTTTTAGAGCAAATAAGAAATTATTAAAGGGATAGAAGGAAAATGCTGGATAGTACATACATTTGAGATAAATAACAGAAAACACAGGGTGATTATGAATTTTAAAATTTCGCGATACCGAGCAACTATCCGATTCGGGTAGTTAAATATTTGGAAAAATACCCGAGAATACGAGCCCTAAACGCTACACAATTATTATTATGTTGAAATATTTAAATAAAATTAATAAACTTATTAATGAGTTATTGTTAGATTTGTTATAATTAATTATTTGTTTATTTATTTATTTAATGAATGTTACAAGTTGTAACCAACTTATTTCATTAGATACAAAAAAAAAAAGAAGATATATATATCTTTATTACAATAATAATAATAATAACAATAATATTCATAACTACAGTAACAATATTAATATTAACCATCATTACGGTTATAATAACAACAAATAGCAATGAAAATAATAAAATAATAATAGTAATAAAACACTAGTTCTTACTTTGTACTTGGCCTTACTCAAAGTATTTTTTTCGAAATGATGCTGCTGTGCCACAATGTTTACAGTCAACTGACAAAGAATTCCACAAACTGATTCCCCTCACAAAAAAGGAGGAATTCATTAAGTTTGTACTATTATAGGCGATCCTTATAGTCTGGAGTCGATTAGATTTTAATTTTTCTAATCTGTTAAAAATATATTCAGGTTGTTTATCCTTCAAGAACTTAAAAACCGCCAAGCATACTCGAAACTGATAATATTCATGGAGCGAACACCCAAGTAAGATTTTTCTATACTGAGAGACATGATCATATTTTCTTAGTCCAAAGACGTATCTTATGCATGAGTTGAATAACAACTGTAAATAATTGAAATAATTGAAGTACAATGTCTCCATAAAGAAAATGCGGTAAGATGTACGTCTTAACAAGTTGAAGGCGAAGTGTAGAATTGAAATGTTTTGTAGTAGTCCATAATAATCTTAGGAGAAAGGTTATTCTTTTGCAAACACTTTCAACATGATGACCCCAGCATAAAGTCTTATCAAAATGTACACCCAGGTTATTCACAGTATCAGAAAACTTAATCACTGTACCGCTCACTACTATATTGGGAAGACTATCAGTATTGCGATCTGATGAAGCAATCAATATACATTGAGTTTTATTGCTGTTGAGGTCCAACCTATTATTTGTTGACCATTGAACAATGCTCTCAATATCTTGGTTTACCATCTCAATGCAATTTGGGATGTCGTTTACACCGCAAGATTTACATATTTGCAGGTCGTCAGCGAACAAGTGATATTTACATTTTTTTATTACACTAGTTATATCGTTGATAAACATCATAAATAAGAATGGCCCAAGAACAGAGCCTTGTGGGACTCCTGTACTTGTTTTGCATATACTAGATGTAGCTGAGTGGAGAAAAACTGTTTGGCGACGGTCGTAGAGATACGATGAAATCAGACGTGATGCAGGTAGAGAAAATAAGAAATAATTGCTTAACTTATTTATAAGCAATTTATGATCAATCTTATCAAATGCTTTGCTAAAATCCAAGAGCACCAATGTACTTGCTCGTCCGTCATCAACAGCCCTGCAAATGTCATCGCTAATAGTTAGTAGAGCAGTTATAGAACTATGATTAGATCTGTAGGCCGATTGAGCTTTGGATAACATTTTATGTGATTCTAAGTGATGCAGAATTTGAGTTTGAAGTATTTTCTCTAGAACCTTTGAAAGAACCGGTAGCAAACTAATAGGCCGAAAGTCAGATAGACAAGAGCTATTTTGCTTTTTAGGAATCGGTATAACTTTAGAGTGTTTCCATTCGTAAGGGAAACTAGAGAAAGTGATAATGCCGAAAAACTAGAGAAAGTGATAATGATATTAAACACATGTAATATATAACCATCTATGTAGGATAGTAGCATTTTGATAAATTTTAATGGCAGTCCATCCACACCAGCCGAATTAGATTTAACTGATCTAAAGGCTTCATTTAAGTCTACAATATCTATCAATATCAGTAGCTCCACTCAACACAAAATCGTCTACGTTAGCAGGTGTTGATTGTTGATTGCAAAAATAATTGTTCAGATCGTCTGCTGAGAAGTCGATGTTTAAGTTATTTCGTTTATTGGATAATCCAGTTATGGAATTAACATGTTTCCAAAATGTTTTAGATGGTAAGGTAGGATCGAGACGTTTAGCAAAATACTGAGTTTTAGCGTTTTTAAGAGCATTATTGGTCTTATTTCTAATTGATTTATATTCCAGATAAAGCTCTTCATTTTTAGTTCGTTTCCAACGATTAAAAAAAAATTACGTAATTTAATCAAACTTAAAATGTGATTATTGAACCAGGGTGGGTCAGTAGATTTTAAAAGAAATGATTTAATAGGAACAAATTTTTCAAATAGATGCCACAACCATTTGGTTAAAAAGCAAACTTTATCATTCGGCTCATAAATCGTATATATTATATCCCATGTATTATATATTATATCCTATGTTTGCACATTCGCGCATAAGACCAGTAGTGTCAATATTTTCAAGGTCAGACATCGTAAAACTGCCGTGAGCACTTTAAACTGCAACGGTATATGTATACACAACTATTAATCTGAATACCGTTTAGAACACGATTTTTAGTCAAATTTTGGTTTCCAAATTAGACTGACAACTATGTGATTTCAGTATTATTATGAACTATTTTGCGATATTATTATGTCTAATAAATTTGAAATTGAGACACAGAAACTCAACAAATTTACACCTTGTGTATCATTCACTCAGGTGGTCTGGTGAGAAGCTGTCTGGGGGAATCAAGTTGGCACTTGTTGCCAGCTCCGTATCTTGCAGCTTCCACAAGTGTGCGTGTTACCTCCCCGTGGTGACCACCGGGCAACTATTACACCATGTGGTGTACTAGGCGAAAACTCCGGATCATGTAGCCTTACCTGTGTATTGCGGATCTCTGCACAGGTGGACCTCCTTTCTCCGCTACTCGTGGGACCTATTATGGAAGATCCAGATAAAAAACAAGAAGAGACCGGTGCTCTTAAAAAACCGGAATCTAGTACTGCGGAGACATCGGCCTTTAGGCCCGGTCTCCAACGTGCAATTAGGGGCATAAGACCGAATGAGGCTGGCCCCTCGAAACCAAAGGGCAAAGGCACGAATGCTGGCCCTCCATCAGTGTCAAACTATCAGATCAGGAAGAGAGCCTGGCGCATGATCTCTAAGATCTGTAACATTCCGTTGGAGCAGAGAACGGATAGAGACAAGGATACGCTTGCGTGGGCAAGACGTATCACTGAGCCAAAGCAGGAGGGTTCCGTTGTGATCTCACAGCCGAAAAGGCAGAGATCTGATGATGAACCGCCTACGGAGGCTAAAAAGAAACGGGTTCCGGACAATGTTACCAGGCCCTTCAACGAGGTGCTAAAGGATCACCTGATCATGGCAGTCGTTGACAGGGCACAAGAAGATGGGAGCATTACGGCCCTTAACTGGAGGAAGGTGGAGAAGGCCTTAGCCGCCATCTTCCTAAAAATCATGAGGGAGAACCCAGGACCTGCTCCGTCCTGCCGAGACGGAGGGTGGCACCGGGGTCACGTAAAACTGACTGCCTGTGCCGATGAGAGGTCTGTGACCCTCTATAAAAAGGCGATCGGCAGCCTGGGGGAAGTCTGGCCGGGGGCCAAACTAGCAGTGGTGACTAGGGAAGAAATTCCCTGCAGGCCAAGGGCACGAGCCTGGATTCCTGCGGAGCCAACTGATCCTAGGGAGATCCTGGAAATGTTGAAAATCAGCAATCCGGATCTGCCAACGGCCACCTGGAAGATTGCCAGGTTAGATGAGGTTAAGGCGGAAACAGATCACAGATCGGCCGTCATAATCATCGACAGAGAATCCGTGGGTGCTTTGGCAAAATCTGGAGGCCTGGTCAGCTATGGATTTGGAGCGATTACGCTCAAAATCTATAAGCGCGATGAGGCTGACAGACCTGGGGCAACTGCAGCAGGTGGGGAAGCCACTAGTGGTGTCCCGCCTATTGCTGGTGACCCAGATGTCCAAAGCATCCCGGAAGACGCTCAGGAGACACTATCCCTGGACTCGGAGATATCGAGATCATTGGGACTACGCTGTGCGCTCCTACCGGACGAATCGACGTCAGAAGATTCTGATTCAACAGTGGTGGAGGTAAGCAATATCTAATGCTTAAGATCCTTCAGATCAACCTCCATCACTCTAAAGCCGCCTCGGCGGCCCTCCTGCTCAAAATGGAATCTGAGTCCATTGATGT
This sequence comes from Tipula unca, assembly GCA_951394425.1. NCBI lineage: Eukaryota > Metazoa > Arthropoda > Insecta > Diptera > Tipulidae > Tipula > Tipula unca. Next base: position 101,251,547 of record OX596380.1, read on the forward strand.
TGTTCTGGTTCAGGAACCTTGGGTCAATGGTGACCGGGTGCTGGGCCTCAGAACTTCCAAATATAAAATACTACATGCGAAGAATGAAGGTAAGATACGTTCCTGCATTCTCGCTAGAAATAATCTGAATATTTTTATACTACTTAATTACAGCAACGCTGATGTAGTGGTGGCTAGCATCGAGATGGATGGGCAAAATCTCTGGCTAATATCGGCCTACCTACCGTACGAGGAGGAAAACATACCACCAGGTAGGTTGCGCAGTGCAATAATGGAGGCTCAAAAACGAAAAGTAGGAGTCATCATGGGCAGTGATGCTAATGCACATCACTCAATCTGGGGAAGTACAAATATCAACAGGCGAGGTGAGTTACTCCTTGATTTTATTTTAAGTACTAACCTAAATATATGTAATATCGGGTGCAAGCCAACCTTTATTACTAAAAATAGACAAGAAGTGCTGGATATCACACTTGTCTCGGATTTTATTAAGGAGAGGGTATTGAACTGGAAAGTGTCCGAAGACCATTCCTTTTCTGACCATTGTTATCTCCAATACGAAGTGGATACAAAACCCACTAGCAAACCACCCTTCAGGAATAGGAGGAAAACTGATTGGGATTGTTTCAGAACCATTCTGGATAACTTATTACCGGTATCGGTTCCAAAACCTCCTGCATCTACACAGGAGCTTGATGCTCTAGAAGCCAAGCTATCTGATGCTTTTAACAAGGCCATGTTAGGTGCATGTCCTATCAGTAGACCCTTGGGTAAATCTCGGCCACCCTGGTGGTCGAAGGAACTCCAAGGTACTCGTATGAAATGCAGGAGACTGTTCAAGAAAGCGAAGAACACAAATGCTGCTGCAGACTGGGACTGTTACAAGGAAGTCCTCAAAACCTATAAGTACGAGCTGAGAGCAGCCAAAACGAGGGCTTGGAAACTCTACTGTGGCAATATACAGGAGTCCTCGGAGGCGGCCAGGCTACGCAAGGTACTTTGTTCTAGTCCTTCCATCCCGAGTTATCTACAACGACCGGATGGTTCATGGACTACACGTAGTGAGGAATCCCTGGAGCTATTACTAGAAACGCACTTCCCGGAGTGCTCGGTACTAGCTCCGGAGGGACCCATGATAAGTAGGGGTGTAAACTCCGTAAGCCATATAGTAAGCAGGCGGAATATCCTATGGGCAATAAACAGCTTTAAGCCATACAAGTCGGCAGGGCCTGATGGCATTATCCCTGCGGATATCCAGCGAACTATTGACTTAACCCTGGCCCTGGCTGGAAGTTATCTTCAAAGGCAGCCTGGAACTCTGTCACATTCCTAGGAAGTGGACTGAAATAAAAGTAATATTTATACCTAAGGCGGGAAAAAGCTCTCACTGCTATCCCAAAGACTTTAGGCCTATAAGCTTATCTTCTTTTCTGTTGAAAACACTGGAAAGACTAATAGAGGCTCACATTAGAGGCTCAATCAAGCCGGGCGAGCTGTCGGAATCTCAACACGCATACCGTAAGGGACGATCGGTGGAAACAGCTCTCCACTCCCTTATTGGCCCGATTGAGAAATCACTTGAATATAAAGAATATTCAATGGTAACCTTCTTGGATATAGAGGGGGCCTTTAGCAACGTCAGACCGGGGGCAATCACTGGGGCCCTTGCGTGTCTGGGGGTAGACGGGTCACTGAGAGGCTGGATAGATCATATGCTTAGAGGCAGGATCGTGACAGCTTATCTGGGTGGGACGTCTGCCGCCAGATACGTGAGCAGAGGGACACCTCAAGGTGGGGTTTTATCCCCCCTTCTTTGGAACTTGGTCATAAATGACCTGTTACTAAACCTGGAAGGACAAGGCTTCAAGGTGGTTGCTTACGCGGATGACGTTGCTATTGCGGTCTTCGGTAAATATCCTAGTACGCTGAGTGAGCGCATGCAGTGCGCGCTTGGCTACCTTTCTGAGTGGGCACGCGGCTGCGGACTGAACGCAAACCCACAGAAAACAGAGCTGGTCCTCTTTACCAGGAAGCACAAGCTTCCTCAGTGTGACCCGCCAACATTAAATGGTACTCGCTTGATCTTTACGGATAGAGCAAAATACCTCGGACTTCTTTTGGATAGCAAGCTAAGCTGGAAACCAAACATCGTAGAGAGAGTAAAGAAAGCTACTATAGCGCTCTACTCCTGCAAAAATGCCATTGGAAAGAGATGGGGTATGGAGCCCCACATAGTACACTGGCTCTACGTTTCAGTGGTCAAACCTATACTGCTGTATGGGGTTGTCGTCTGGTGGCCAGCGTTAAAAATTATGGCCAACCTTAAACTATTGATGAAAGTCCAAAGAACGGCCTGCTTGTGTATAAGTGGGGCTCTCAGGAGCACACCTACTCAAGCTCTGGAGATTCTCTTTCATCTTACTCCATTGGATATTGCGGCCGAGCAGCTTGCATCTTGCACAGCCATTCGGCTCAAATCCATATCTATGTGGACCTGTAACAATGCAGGGCACTCGTCTATCCTATGCAACAGGGGTATTCCGGAAGCTACCGACTACGCTATTCCCTTGCCATCTGCTGAGGTGAGATTCCAAACTGAGTTTTCCACCAGAGAGGACTGGGTGAACGAAACGGTTATGGACAATGAGGCGCTAAGCTTCTTCACGGATGGCTCAAAAAGGGATAAAGGGGTTGGCTGCGGGGTATTCTGTGAGGCACTAGGGGTTAACCTCTCTTTTCGTCTTCCCGACTTTTGCAGCGTTTTTCAAGCTGAACTGATCGCGATAATGGAAGTCATGGACTGGTTGAAGTATAATGTAATATCTACGAGGGATATTCGCATTTTTACGGACAGCCTGGCTACTATTAAAACGCTACAATCATACTCCCTGACGTCGAAAGTAGCCCAGAACTGTCTGGCATCTGTAAATGAGATGGCTGATCAGTTCAACATCCGCTTGACGTGGGTGCCAGGGCATTTCAATATCGCAGGGAATGTAAAGGCAGATGAGTTGGCCCGCAAGGGTACAGCACGCCTAATAACCCAAAGCAGGCGGGATATAAAGATACCGCTTGCTTCATGTAAACTGTTGCTTCTGGAAAAAGCTATAAAAGAAACGAACGTCAGATGGTCTAACGCCAGTTCGTGTGTAATAACCAGGCAGATCTGGCCTGGTTTTGACCGGTCTAGATCAGACCAACTGATATCGCTTCGACGACACCATATTGGTATGGTCGTGGGAGCTATAACGGGACATTGTCTCATTGGGATACATGCGCGCAGACTGGGTGTCCCAGCCCACGATTTCTGCCGCAGCTGTGGTGATGAGGAGGAGGAGGAAAATGTGCTCCATCTGCTCTGCACCTGTCCTGGTCTAGCGTACAGCAGAACAAAATTTATGGGGACTTCCCCTTTGAACGACCTCACGGATCTTAGTAAGATCGGGATCCGGGACTTTAAACGCTTCTTGGTAAGCTCACGATGGCTCAGCGAGTGAAGAGGAGAAAACTCGAATGTGGTACAGCTACGGACCAATTTTGTGTCTATGCTAGTCCTTTAGGACGGCCACCATAACCTAACCTAACCTAACCATCATTCACTCATTTTAATTTTTAATTTTTATATTAACATTATGTGTACATATTAATATCAAATTACTTTTGTTAAATAATTAGAATAAAATCAAACAGTATTAATTATTCATGATTTGGTTCACACAATGATTTATTAATTCATTACAGTAATTAATTAGAAATTTATTTATTTTTTTTAAGAGACTTAAACACGTCTATTCACTTGCGTCCATCTTGAATATTTTTGACAATCTCAATTAATAACCTGAAAAGATTTTGACATAATTTAATTCATTAATTAATAATAAAGTATCAACATTTAGTTTAAAGAACGCGATGATATTATATTAATTAATTTTAATTAATCGTCAATAACCAATTTAACCATAATTAATGATATTATCCAATTTGGTCTTAATATAAATAATTGTTAATAGAATTAACGAATAATCCTCAGAAATTGTTAAGGAAGCCCATTCGTTAATATTAGGCAAAGGTCCTTTTCCTCAGTACACAATTAATCATTCGACTGTTAATATGTGTATTCTGTATTTGTGTGGCACACAATTAACTATATTCATACTCGTACATATCAAATATAAATTTTTTCACGATTGACACCTAAAATTTTGCAGTTTAAATGGTATGATGGAAAATGGGAATGGTAAATCACCAAAACACCGTATTATTCAATTTATGGCCGTCTTCCTTGTCATCGAGGGTCGTTGGGGTTGATCGCGATAATCGATGGCACAGTTGGGCGCGTAAATTACACGATGTTAATATATTCGGTTTTTTACAAGTAAAAAACTTGTAATTTACATAGGGTTATTTTATACATAATGTATTGATTTGATTTGATTTGATTGGAATGTTCGACCAAGCATTAAGCAGGATCTCCCGGAGATGGCCGGGCCTCACCGAACACCCATTTACACATAACATAAAGAGGATTTGGATGGGTTCAGTTAGTATGACAGAAATTGACTCGGTTACAGACACCTGGTATAGCCAATAGTTAGTAACACAGGACGATACAGTTCTAATCTACTTAGTTAATTTTTAACAGCATCACTGGGCTCTGAAAGAAAATTTATTAGTTTGCTGGGTCAGACTTATGAGATACTTCTGAAAATTTAACTCAAATTAGTTCCGATTTATTTTATTCTGCATTCCAACCTTTAATTAATTAATTTAAATTTAAGTTTAACTGGCAGATATCCTGAAATTTAAAACATTTTATTATTATTAATTCCATATATTTGAGCTGTGAAGACACTGTACAATGAATGATAATTAGTTTAGTACTAACATTTCAACTATCAATTTTTGACCGCAAAACTGAGCTCTGTAATAAAATTTATTAGTTTACTGGATCAAAATTATGAGATACTTCTGAAAATCAATTCAAATTAGTTCCAATTTACTATAATCTGAATTCAAAGCTATAATTAATTAATTAAAATTTAAGTGGCAGAGAACCTATAATTTAGTTCAATTTATTATTATTAATTCCATATTTGATCTGTGGTAGACCTGTAATGAATAATAATTAGTGTAAACACTGCCGCCATTTGCGTTTAATACTCGTTCACGCTCTCTTCGCCTCTATCACTGCAAAATTCAAACTACTTTATATGTATTTTACAATACGTTTGTAATCTACTTTTATGATTTATTAAAACAAAAACTGCACTAGTTTAGCAAAATTTATTAGTTTGCTGGATGTGACTTTTAAGATGCTTCTGAAAATAATTTAAATTAGTTTCAATTTATTATATTCTGCATGCTTAACTGCAATTCATTAATTTTAAATCTAATTCATTAAAACTCCATATAAATGCGGATATACAAATACTAGATGAAATAAAATTATGTACATATTACTAGATGAAATAAATTTAATAAAATAACATATAAAATAAATACAACCAAGAATAGTCCTTAAAAGAAGTTCTTCGGTTTCAAATAAATAATTTCAGCAAATCATGTTGAATATTTGACTTCTATATTACTACAATTTAAATTATATTAATTGAAAATTGAAATATAAAATCATTTTCAAATCTGAACTGACATGCAAAAAAATAAATTTGTCAGTTGATTTCCTATCCATTTGTTGTGTTGTTTTCCTATTGTTCTAATGTAATATATAATTTAGATAAGAACACTGTATAATACATACATACATTTGTTCATATTTATACATTTATAATAAAATTTTAACTTTTTTTTCTGTTTAACACACTAAAATAAGATGTGTTAAAAGTCGTAAAATATAGCTCTCCAATTAGAAATCATTACCTAAAGTAAATATCATTATTGATTACTTAATAAGAAATAAAATAAAAATGAATATTATATATAAAATCATTCCACCTAACGCACCATCTAGATACCGATATCCGTATCAATTGATACTATTTGTGACTTCTCACTGTAAATCTAATTTAATATAAAAACAATTCCAATTGGAACACATATTCCCGTATATCCATAAATGGGAATGTTTTGTTTCGATATCTAACCTAACTTAACAGACAATTTAACTTACTTAAACTTACCGAATTATCCCGTTTTGGCACTAAAAACGTTTCTACTTATGTTTTATTTGAGACATTTACCAGATTCCTTTTCCAATTTGACACCACTTCAAAAAAATAATATTCATTTATAAAGTCATGGGTTATTTTATACATAATGTATGTATAAAAAGTATAAAAACTAAATTTTACAAATATTTTGAGTTTTTTTAGTATAAAAACACTCTCTTATAATGTTATAAGTGTTTTTATACTTAAAAAACTCAAAATATTTGTAAAATCTGTGATAAAGCTGGAAAAATTGTTCTTCGTTTAAGGCTCTACTTTACTCAATTTGCGAAAACATGTGTATCTTACCAATCGTTTTATGGCCACATAAACTTAGGCATTGATTTAATTTTTTTTATAGCAAAGTTAAATATATTTGCAAGCGAGTAACACACGCTTTTTTTTAATTCGCTATAGTTTCTCGTAATTGCGTCTCAAAGTTGATGAATTGTTGACAAAAACCATTCCTTCACAAACCAAATTTATCAATATTTTTCCACTAATCTGTAAAACTTTTATATATGGGTACGTTGAGGAAGATATTATCTAGCGATTAACACACGTTTTTATAAAAATTCGTTCTAATAAGCGAGAAAATTGAAAATTTAATTGAAAACTATTTTATATTGATAAGCTGATAAATCAATTTATTGAAAAAAATGTATCTTCGATGTAAAAATGGTTTAGGAATCAACTAAATATCGTGTATTTTTTAGTTCATCTCTTTTTAATTAGATGTCATAACTGGCAAAAAAACAATATTTTCATGAAATATTTTGTAATTTTCAATCGCAGAGATTTACACTATTTCAAATTTTATTTTAGAGGCATGTTTTTGCATGTAAATATCGACATCAATTTGATTTTTGTTCTAGGTAAAGTAGAGCCTTAAAAAAGATGTCAATAACATTAACAAAATTTATTATGTAAACTACGCCATCTCTTATCAAATCTGGTTATTATCATGTTCATACTAATCACGAAATATTCTATTTTTGCACTATATAATTTTTTGTTTACTTCTTCGGTCCTCGATTTAAATTATTTCACTTTACAAAATATATGTTTAAGTTTGAATTATTGATATTAGGTTTGAAATTCTTTTTAATATTTATTGAGGTTAGAAATTCAACAATTTTAATTTAAGATCTTGTAAATTTTTCAGATTGATATCTTTTGGCATAAATTTCGAATCGCTTACCCAATATGTATCTAATTTACTTTACGAGGCGCGACGTTTTTGTATAATTTAATGGTAAGAAATTGAACTGTTTCTTTTCCAAAATATATCAATCGAACGAAACAAATTTTTTTTAAAACTTCGAATATTGGTAAAGTTAAGGCAATGTCGTTTTGTTTGGGTGAGCGATTCGAAAGTTAAGCCAAAAGATTTCAATCTGAAAAGTTTACACCATCTTAAACTAAAATTGTTGAATTTCTAACCTCAATAAATATTAAACAGAATTTCAAACCTAATATCAATAATTCAAACTTAAACATATATTTTGTAAAGTAAAATAATTTAAATCAAAGACCTTCTACATAACTTGAATTTGGCTGGTAGATTAGAAGATTCTTCTAATTATTTTGGAACTACAAATTAAGAATAATCGTTGTGTAACAAATTGTTCAATTATCTGGGTATTCTATAGTTTTAACCATTGCCAAACATATCTAAAATCATATGTGAAATGGTTATACCACGTAACTTTCTAAAATTTTAAGCAAATTATTAAAAAAGTGATGAAACTTTTTTAATTATTTGCTTAAAATTTTAGAAAATTACGTGCTTCGTAATAATTTGAAATACTAATTCGTCGTTTATTATTACATTATGAACTGAAAATATGTCACATTAGCAAAATCATGACAAACAGTTCAGCGATTGTTTAAAGAATCATTAATTTCTAGGTCAAAAATTGTAGACAGTAAATTTGAAAAGAAAAAATTTCTTCTTAACAATTAACTTTCCCCTAACAAAATAGCCAAGAAATATTTATTTTGTTTAAAACTAATTGCATTGGGCGCTTTCAGTTCCGCCAACAGTTGTCAACATGTTGAGTAAATTTAACATGATAAGTTTTGAATGCATCTGATTTATCGAAAATTTCATGGCATTGTGATAGATCGTATGTCATTTGTTCCATCAGTAAATTTTCGATGCCAACATGTTGAGAGACCTGAAAGCGCTCACTGTGGTAGATCGTATATCATTTTTCTCATCAGTAAATTTTGTTAATCCATGAAAGCAATTAGGAAAAAAATAAAATAAAAATCACTTGCAGTTGGCGTTAGGTATTACAACTAAAACTAGGAATAAGAAATAAATAATTCCAATTACTTTTTTTGGAGGCATCAACAAAATACAGACAATGTAAAATTCGAATTAGAATAAAATCTTAACACGCTAAATTTTTTGAAGTGTTATTTAATAAATATAATAATTTCTTTAAAATAATATTAAATATCGCTAGATGTCAGTTAGCCAAGTCTTATTGAATATAATTTTTTAAATCGTAGAATTTCTAACATTTTCAAACAGGTGGCACTGCCATATAATGATAAATTTTGCGTGTAGAAACTGAAATAACTAAAAATAATATTAATAAATCATAATTTAATTTTAAAGGTTTAGTTTTAATTGTTATTAATTATTTTTATTAACTTTAAAATCTTGATATTCTGTAATTTTTTCCTTATTTTCTGTTATTTTGGGAATTCAATTTGTGTTTTACCTGTAATTTACCAACTAATTTCACAGTATTTTACATTTTCTTGTGTGTCTTTATCTGTGTTAAATTTGTAAATAAAGAGTAAATGTGTTTTTTGATTTTTTGTGTTAGTATAATAAAGATTTTAAATGTTTTGTTTTATTTATTTATTAACTAAGTGAAAATTAAAAAAGGAAAAACAGAAGAGCACTTAGTGATACGAGTATTTAAAAAAATGTCAAAAAATTTATAATTGGTATGATTTGTGCATCAAATTATTAAAAAGTGAGGTTAGAATTCCACTGTATATGTAGAGAGTTGAATTCGTATAGTCCGTTTGCATGGCGGTTTTTGGTCGTTGTTTTGTGATATGCGCGCGTTCAACGTAATTCAGAACCTTTAATTTCATTTTTGTGGGTAGTAATTGTAGTAAACTTGATTTATTAGTATATTTTTTCTAGGGCAACCAAAGTTTGCTATAATTGACATATTTTGGTTGATGGTCGGTTGTTATTGCCATAGTGGTTATATATAAATATATTGTATGCAATTTTTAGTGATTGAGGTGGTGCTGTTGATGGGTTATTATAAATGTTTACTATGTTTGGTTTAACTTATTTAATTTATTTAGCTTACTTAATTTAATTAAGTTATTCATTTTATTTATACATAATATTTTTTGTCATGAATGCGTCAGCCATTGTGGTTGAGAATTAAATGTTTTATATTTATAAGTTATTGCACTTAATAATGTCTTATTCAGCCTAGCCGAGTTTTTATATTTTGATTTAAACCTGTACTGTATATTTATGTACAATATTATGAAATTTAGTTTAGGAAAGGTGGCGTTATGAAAAATTAAATCCTCATTTGAAATTACATTAATTATTTAAACAGAGGTGGGTGTGTGTGAAAGAGTAAATTAGACCCAGATTGTGGGTGTGTGTGAAAGAGTAAATTAGAATTAACTTTTATGTATCATGATATTTTAGTTGACCTGTCAATTAGATTTAAATAATTTAATTGCAGCTAGTATGCATAATATAATAAATTGGATCTAATTTAAATTATTGTCAGAAATATCTTAGAAGTCTGATCCAGCAAACTAATAAATTTTATTACAGAGCACAGTTTTTGTTTCAATAAATTATAAAAGTAGATTTGGATCGACAACTATCGATGTCAACAGTAGCTTTACTCCTAAAGTTTGGTCTTGTGGTAGTTAATTGTTAGTTGAATGTTAGGGATGAAGAATGTGGGTTGGCTGAATTTGTAAATGGAGTATGAACAAGGGATAAATGGGTATATGTATAAAACGAGGGATGGAAAAAGAGGTACTAAACTAATTATCAATCATTACAGTGTCTATCACAGTTCTACTTAAATTTGAATTACTTAATTAAAGGTTGGAGTGCAGAATAAAATAAATCGTAACTAATTTAAGTTGAATTTTCTGGAATATCTTATAAGTCTAATCCAGCAAACTAATAAATTTTATTTCAGAGCCCAGTGATGCTCTACAAAATTGTAAAAGTAGATTTGAACTGTATCGTCCTGTGTTACTAACTATTGGCTGTAACCGAGTCAATTTCTATCATACTAACTGAAATTATCCAAATCCTCTTTATGTTATATGTAAACGGGTGTCAGGTGAGATCCGGTCCTCTCCGGGCGATCCTGCTTAATGCTTGGTCGAACATTCCAATCAAATACCAAATATAAATCTTTTCACGTAATAATCAAAAGTAAATAATTAGCTAGACCATTCTTCATCATTTAAATTCATTCTCCCAGGGAAATTTATGTTCATTATATAACATAAATACATATTTATGTGTGACTATAATATTATAAAAGCAAAAAACAATCAATACTACCCAATTTTTCAATTTAAGTTTTTCTCATTTGTTTTTTTTACTCAACTTCCAAATTTTGCAGATTTCGTTTTATTAAATTTGTTTATAAACTTTTTTAATAAACCAAAATGGAATAAGCATTGAATTAACTTGAGATGAAAGTACATTAACTTTGAAAGTACTATATTTTAATATTTTGTGTAGCTTTTTAAAGTTTATTTTAAAATGTTTCTTGAATTGTTATAGTTGCGCAAACATAAAACTCTTAAATTGTTTAACTTTTATTTTAATTTAAAAAATATGAAAATAAAAAAAAATAATTAAAATTTTGATTCAAAACCTATTCTAGTTGACGTCATGGCGTGAACCACAGTAGTGCTAACATAGTAAGATATTATCATATATGTACGGAGAATTTTAGTTAAATCGCGTATGATAATAATAAAAGTAAAAACTATGCAGATATATTTTGTTATATACTCGTAAATCATAGTAACACCATAAATTATTTTTTTATGCGAAAGAATTTTACCGTTTTTTTGTGTCTCATTCTAAAGAGAAACTGTTTAATTCAAAGAAAATTAATTAACGGGAAAAACGAAATATCAAATCGCGCTGTTTCCCGCTATTTGATATAAATCATTTACATGTATGTACATATATATGTATCTAAGAGCTTTTATTAACAAAACATTGTGCTTCTGTTAGGAGTCGGTTTGTAAAACTGAATGGAAGGTGAAAAATGAATTTTTCTGAAGGGAAGCCGTTAATATGTACATAATACGTATTCATACCTATACTGTTTTTACTAAAAAATAGAAATTTTTATAATACAACAAAGACAACCTATTGGTTAAATAAAATTAATAATGTTTCTTACACGGTAAGATACAATAAAACGCAATTTCGTAGAATTAATATACGGTGTACAGATGTAAATTGTGATGTTATTCATATATGTAGCTTGATTTTAATTGGAGGATATATTGCTTTATGGAGCAATTACCTAACTGTTTGTTTTTAGGATTTTATATGATGCCATAATTCATTTTTCTTTATTAGTCATAAGCTTCACAATAGTCAATTTTCATGTGTTTGAATTTTTCGTTGTCCACCTTTACTATTACAACTGAATGAAATTATCTCATCATCAACTTGATCTCTATATCTTTTGTTATTTAATCTAAGTTCTGACGTTGTTCACTCAACTGCTTAGGTTATTTTCACAGTGCCATCGGCTTTATTCTTGAAACTTTCCTATTCAAGAATCTCACAAGAAGTTTTCAAATCTTACAACTAATTAAATACAATTCATTAAGCCTTAACATATTCGTTCTGAATATTATCTTGGACTGTTGGATTATTGTTAGTAGTGTTCTCTAATTAAACAGTTAGATCCAACGCCGAAATCTGAGCCTACTAAGCAATTCCTTGCCTAATGCATTGGGATGTTGTAATTTTGACTGGTACATTTAACTGTATTGATTTTATATAACAAAACCTAATTGTCTATAGGCTTAAGCTTGAATGTTTTCCAATTAGTCAGTTCATCTTGCAAAATCTTATCTTACTTTTATGACATTTAGTTTCATAGTGTTTCTTCCAGGCCAACATTTTATCTAAGTGTAGATCTAGATATTTTACTTTTTTGTATTGCGGTAGGTTGATAGAAATTGTTAAGGAATTACATTTACTGGTGGACAAGTGTGTTTAGACAGTAAGGATGTAATAAGTACCGATTTGCACTCGTTTATTATTAATTCTCTATTTAGTTAATCGCATGCTTCAATTACATGCAGATTTCTTAACTGTATAATTTCTTTTGTAGCTTCCACAGAGGGTAATCTGTTGCTTCCGTTGCTGTGAGGCCGGTGGTATTGCTCTGGACATCTTCATCATGTTCCGTTATTAATGCGTTTTTCAAATTTAGAATAGCTTTATTTAGATTTTGACTTAAATGTCGCTGATCATTGTATTTACCATTATTTGTGTACGTAGAACGTTTTAACGTTAAGATCTGTTGTATATTCTGAGCTGCTTTATGGGAGTGTTTTTGATTGTAGTAACCACTGCAGCTTTTTGAAATATTTGTGTTAGGTTTTGAACCGCTACTTCAATTTTACCTGCTGTTTTCAATGGAATGGCTAATGGCGATTACCTTTTACTATATATGCATAAATTGTTCCCAGTTTGTACTTGTTAAGTGTACAGATAATGTTGATTTTAGAACTTGCATGATTAGCCTTATTATATTACTGGCAAATGTTTGATGGGTGAGGTAGATTACGCCGTGTAATCTACTCTGTTGTCGACACGTAAAATATTACATAGATTAGTTGGCAAGATACTTTCTCAACGTTGATAATTAAGACAATGTAAACAACCTACGATATTTTAGCAATTTGAAATAAAATGCGCCAGTACGCAGCTCTATTATTTAAAAATGCGATTCAGTTAAGTTGTGTAGGAAGAGATTAATGAACTATTCAAATTAAATCGGTAATCACATATACCATACTATATAACTTTGGAAAAATATGTTGAAATAAAACATATAATAGCTTTAACTAAAGACTATTTATTACTAAACGTTCAAATTGGTCAAAATTTCAAATTTTGTTACTATATGGATAAAATCACGCTCAGGTTAATTGATGCTCACCATGAGATTCTGCACAACTTTCGGTGGTAATACTGTTTGGCAGCAATACTGTTTCATTTAGAACGTATATTTTCAGCAACCATTAGTTTCATACAATTAGCTAAATCAGTAAAAGAATTCTGTGTTGATGCCTTTCTTAACTATGCAATCCGCCGATTATCTTCGAAGGCTGTTGTTTTGCTATAATAGGCAAAGGAACAAAATGGTAATTAATTGTAAATTTGTAATATTCTTCCTTTTTCTTAACTAGCCATCGAAAATAATCCGAATTTCATTCAAGCTTTTCAAAATCCTCTGCATGACATTGTTAAATTTCATTTGAGAATTCATAACTATTTTTTAAATTATTCATTGAAGGGGTACAACAACTGACTATAATGTATTTTATCAATTTCCATTGCGATGTCATTGTGGAAAATGTGCAAATCCTGCTCTTGAGTCCATAACTGATATAAATTCTATTTGAAAAATTATTTAATTTGAAGTGCTTATATTTGGCGGGAGCTTTACCACGATTTTTGGCAAGACACAACTGTTGACTTACTAACCGTTTCAAATCCAATTTCTCGTTGTGATCCATCAAAACAAATTCACTAAATGTTGCCGAAACTTGATCATGAAGCAGTGTGGCATGTTTTTAAGCGGCCAAGTTCTTGATAGCTCTTATAGACTTCCTGAACTAATAAATTTTAAGGCACGGTTGTAGTAAGAGATCCCCGGATTATCTTTACTGGAATTTATAACCGACAATTGTTTTCCTATTGGTGTTACTAATTAATCTTGACCCCCATTGAGGATGGTTATAGACTTTCACTATCATAAGTATCATAAATGTTGAATCCTTTAAAATTAAGATTAGAAATTAGAATAATTAGCATAATATCAATGTTTTGTTCAAAACGAAAACATTGTATTTCTAGTTTATATTGCGCTAGCTCGTTGACGTTCCGTACAGAGAATATATATCCTGGAACACCAACAAAATATGTAGCGTATGTTATGCGAGTACTGCGCAGCTGTACCAGTTGATACCATATGTATAAATAATAATCATTCGATTGTGCATATTTTCCCAGTTTTTCAGTAAAATACTATTACAAACACAATAACAAAGGTCACGTTATGTAAATACAATCTTATATTCGATTTATGTTTTGAAAGGTGAATTTTGTTGTTGAAATTATGCAAAAAAAAATGTTGAAAATTCCACTAGATTTTCTCTATGTATTCTCATCATGAAAAGTGTTTTATTGTTAAATTTTCATTTTGAATAAATATGCATTCAGAATTTATAAAAACTCCAGTTTTATTTTTATAATAATATGACGACGAACAAAAAGACAGATATAATGTACTCAACTTAATTTTATATCGAGAATATAAGGTTAATTTGCATATTGTGAGAAATGATATTCTATACATGTATATATACAGGGTGTCTCAATGAAAAATTTAATTTCTAATTTCGTTCTTTTGCTAGAGGCAAATTTTTGATTGTTTTTAAGATTTGAGTGGAATCGTTAAGTGATCTTTGGTATTTTATTATTCAGCGCCAAAACACATTTTCAATTAAATAGCGATGTCGACGAACAAATCCATTTGGAACTTGAAAATTTTCGTTGAAAATGATAACTAAATAATTGTTCGGTGCAGATTTGTTTTTTTTTAATACTACTGCCAATGGCATTATTCTTGTATCTTCTATAAAAGAAACTAACAAGAAATATGAAATCCTTAGAAACTAAAATTACTTATTTGGTGCAGATTTTAAGCACACTTAGTTTCCGGCACGTGCCATCTCCTCTATTGGTGACCAACATTGAATCTGTTTATCAGGAATTTAGTGAAGGATAAAATTCTATACTAATAATTCATAAACGATAGCTATACAATGAAATTGGACACTTTATTTGCATGTTTAATATCAATACTGTTCCTTTAAGTTGAAATAAATTTTTGGCGCTATTTTGGAACAATAATAATAACGTTTTATTGAAAATTAAAGTCGCTTCACCTCCGTTTTGGTGAACACCTTGTGTATATAAAAATGGTATTAAAATTTTTTCAGTCAGTTGTCATAATGATAATTTTACATTTTAAGACTAGTCTTAAATAATAATAAGAATGTGTAATTTTTTTTAAAATTATTACAATTTTACAATTCTGTCTAATATTATTACTCGTATGAATAATTCAAGTTTCAACGTATACAGATAACTGAAAATATAATATCTCTTAAACTGGATTATGATAACAAGCCCTTATAATCTATTTATATTATATTTATCAAATATACTTTTAACTTTCTTTAAACGATTTTGTTAACACCATTGTTGTTAGTGACAAAAAGTTAAAAGAAGTACTACTCAAGATAAGAACAAAAAACGTGGTAGCGTGGACACGTGAAAGTATAGTCACTGACTCGGGCAAAAATAAAAAACAATAAACCAAAATATTTGCAGACCATTTCACAAGGTAATATCACACATACAAATGCATTTTTCAAATAAATCTATTTCCAAATCTTCAATCCTAGAAGTAAAAAAAGCAACTCACGAGAATTGTCCATTAAAAATAAATACCAGGATGTGAATTGAACACAAGAAAAACTTTAATTATTACCAATACTAACTGTACGGACTTGTTAAAAAATAATTATTTATTGAAAAACAAACTTATTTTTTATCGTTAATTATATTTTTTTTTATTTATAAATTTTACTATGTACTAAGTAATTGCAATAGATGTGATCAGCTCGCTCGATAAAATCAAAGTGGACGAGAAATCACAAAATTGCAGAGTCATAAGAATGAAGTCATAAAACTAAAACGCGCCAACTGTTGTTCGCAATTATTACTTGATCAATTTTAGTGAATATAATTACTTCTAATTATTACTACTCAATATAGATGGCAAGATAATTCGAAAAGAGAATTTCCGAGTTTAAAACCCACTGATCATTTGTCGTCTTAGTCTGTATGGTGTTATTGTTATTGTTAGGTAAGTTGGTCGTTTTTTACTATTTATACAATATAATTACATATTATAATTATTAATCTAAATATAAGTTCAATTTCAGGAAACTACAATAGTACAATATTACAGTAAACTAAATATAAGTGGAATACAAATTTCAGTTAAGTACAAAATAATTTTAATAAATACGAATTCGATTAATGATTATGTTTTTCTATAATTTCAGCCTCGGATGATCCTGAACACTAACCTATATACATTTGCAAATATATATGTAATCGTAAAACTAAACCCTGGCAAACCTCCATTTGAATTGCCAGAAAAATACCTGATTTCTGACCCCCCAAGTTAGATTTAACCAAAAACATTAATAAATAGAAAAAGTATACATAGAATATAGTTGAAATAGTAAAAAAAAACACACTTATAGCTTTACCAGGCTGTAAATAAATCGAATTAGTAGTTGTTTCATTCACTTTTGTTTGCTTTGTATTTTACGTGGTAAAATTTTGCAAAATTGGATTTTTTAAACCACAGACGGTCAACGCTATTAAAGGAAGATATAACACTCTGCTGTTTATTCATGGACATAGCAAAAGCTTTTGATAACGTTTGGAATATGGGTTTACATTATAAAAATAAGGCTACAAGATTTCAACAGAATATTATAATTTTATCTTAAAAATATGCCAATCAAAATACAAATTGTACTGACTGTCTCTGAAAGAGACTTGCAACATAAAAAAAATTGAACGCACAAAATTTACCTCATTTGTCATTTTTGAGAAAACAAAATGGATTTTCCATATACACAGCACTCTTTAATAAATTTCGATTTCTCCAACTCAAGGATGAATAATCCCTTTGCAACCAGTCTCTATTAGGTTAGGGAATCCCAGACTTTTTTTTATAATTTAATGGGTCAGCATACTATACCAGCTATGATAATTTCCAAAGAAAAGGAAGATTGAAGTATTGGACGGGTTTTTTTCATGGCGTTTCAGTTTGGGGCCCTATGGCTACCACTACATACGCCAGTGCAGATAATCTTTTGATAGTATGAATAGCCGCTACATAAATAATTGCACGTCTTCGCGAAATTTTGAAAGAAAATAAATCGAACCGAAAATGACATGTTCAAGCTATTGCAGGGAGGAGCATTTTCTAATTGCGATTGGGTTTGGGACCCTATTGGCTACCAATATGTCAGAACTAATAATTTTTTGACTTAGACGTTTCGCAAATCTGGCAATGAAAATCACGTGTATTTTGAAACTAATTTTTGTTTGATTGAAGGGACCGGTTATTATGTAATCCTTACTACAGTTGAGTCAATTAATTCAGCTGAATTGAACGCGCTTTGAATACCAGTAAAAAAAAAAATTTTTTTGTACGACTAAAGAAGTAAGCTTTTCATTCGAATTTTAAATCGCGGATTGAGCCTTTTTCGATGATTTTGTTTTGTTATGTAAACAATTAACTTTTTCGCTTATCTCTCATAGCAACGAGTAACAAAGTACTTTGGTTTATGCACAACCAATTTAAAACAATACCGTTTACTAGTTTTTAATAATTTGATTAAAGCAATTTCGAGGAGCCTCTGACCAAAAATTAGCTGTACCTATAATTCACGAGGAACTTTGAAAGGTAATTATCACTAATGAAAATGTTAGTATGCCCCAATTGGTTAATAGGAGTAGTCCTAACTTTAAATTTGCATATGAAAACGACAATCGAAAACTTGTTGCTGGGCTGCTGGCTCATCGACTTTTATAACGATATTGTAATAATTATATCATTTATTGATTTTATCTCTATCTGTTTAATAAACTAAAACAGTTTTGGCTTTTACGAAATAGGTCACAAAAATCAAAATTTGGCGTATTTCAATCTCTCACCTGCTGTTTATAAATATATGTCAAGATTATATCATATTATAAAATTGGGGAGAAGATAAACAACCTTCGGCTTTCTTAATTTCTTTCAATAGACATAAAAGGGCAGCCATCGTATATTTATACCATTTTTACCGCATATCAACAAGATTTTTGGGATAAAGACTTCGATTTATCGATTTGAAACAATTTCGAAAATAATGAAAATTTTGAATTATGAAATAGGGAGTTTTTACGAAACGCTTGTATTACTCATAATGTTCATTAAAGAGCTTCACTATGAACGATAAGTTTAGTACATCTATTTAACCTACTTTATTTACAAATTCATTAATATTGCTAAGGTTTTTCTACGTTTTTAACGCATCCGAAATTTGCCAAATTGGTCGGTTCACCAACATTGTAAAAATTAACTTTAAACAAGTATAAAGCTTGTTAAAACTATGTTGAAATCAAAAATTGAATTACTCTTGCTTCCTTGAGGCCTAGTATGTCGTCAAAGTGAAACACGAAAGTTCACACACATCTACAAAAAAAGAGCATTTTTTTCATGTTCTTTTGTAGAAAATAAAGTTGCCCTTTTTTCATAAAGGCCAAAGAATATGATATACATTTTGGCCGGTCCACAAATTGACAAAATTCTAATTGATATTGTTTTTAGAGCTATTTATATAAACGAGTCGCTCCCAAATGACGGCATTTGAATCAATAAAACACTCATGAAAGTTGAAAAAACATCACACTTTTGTCATTCAAAATTGTATATACTTAACCGACTCACATAAACTAACAAAACACTGCAAAAAAAGTTTTGATTTTTTTTTCACAAAAGTTGATTTTGAGTCATAACAACTGATTTTTTTGTTATTTCTTTACATACATACCAATATTAGAAGTTTATTTTGAATGAATTTTTTTTTAAGAAACTTCAGAATTTTATATCATGTAAAATCATGTAAACATTAAAATCAAGTATCGCAAGTTTTAATTGAAAACTAAGTTAATTGAAAAAAAAATGTTTCTGATTGATTTTGTTATTTTCACATACCTCTGGGTATGTCCTCTGAATTTAAATTGACCATTTTTTAAAAATGACTGTGTACCGTTTGTGTGTCTGTGATAAATTATCTGTAACAGAAAACTAAAAATCGAACTAAGATGTTTAAAAAATGTTATATACACTTAATACGTACATATTATAACATCCTTGTGTTGAATAGACTTTTTGGTAGAAATGTACCCAAGAAAACCCGAGATACATAAATTCACATATCAACCTAAATCTGCATACACAAAAAAATTTTAAATTGGAATTTCAATTCACAAGTATTGATCCGTGGAGTTTTGTAGAAATGGATTAGACAATAGAAAGTTTTGTAAACAATTTGGACCACAGATGCGCTGGATGAGGGATTTAAATTGTAATTACGGGTAACATATTTTTATACGCAATCTTATTGTCTACGACTACAAGTATAATTTTCCATATTTTTTATTAATTTCCTTAGACAATAATTTAATACTTATCTTATGCCGTCATTGTAATAATTATGTAATAGAATATCATTAACATTTTAACCTCTTACTTAATTTTACAATCAGAAACCTTACAAATGTTAAATTAGTATGTTTAGATTAAATTATGGATATGTACGTTTAATACTTTTTTTTGTAGCTTAAGTAGCTTAACCATAATATGAATGTGACAAATTGCGAGTAATATTGTAAAGCGTCAGCAAGATAAGTTTTAAATTGTAAAGCGTCAGCAAGATAAGTTTTAAAATAATAACAAAAAATCAAAGAGAATTGTATATTACTCACGCCAAGGAAAAAATTGCCAACCATTGAAGTAAAACTTATAAGATAAGATTATTAAAAATTAAATGTAATTTTATTAGTGAAGTGAAATTATTTGGTGAAGCAAGTGTAATATATAGCGCTGAAGAACAGCCACTACTAGTGGCAATGTATGTGAAGTTAGTCCGAAAAACCATCCCGAAAGAGGCTTTTTCAATTTTGGTATGTGTCTATGCTAAATTTTACACCAGCCCGAAAAAATATATGAAAAAATGTAAGAAAAATCCATAGCATCCCAAAATTTTAAATTGGTTGAACATATAAATTAGCCGGAAAAATTATCAACATTTTCACACAATTGATGTATTTTTATTATTTCAGTATCAATATACAATATAAGAATCAATACCAAAATGTATAATTTTTTTGTGCAATCCAAAAGATAACCCTCTATGTTATGGTCTCTAAATAAATAGGTACATTGATCCTACATATAATGAGATATAGGCTATCTTCGTATCATGGAGCTAAAGGTTTCGTCTAGGGTCATTTGTACTAATAGGTTTGACAGTGCGTATACGAATTATACGAAATTTTTATAACTTTTTGGGGATAATCCTAGAGATAACCTCCTCTGGGTTATGGTCTTTAAAAATAGGTAAATTGATCCTACAAAAAATTAAATAGAGCCTATCCTTTTAGAGACCATAAGCCAGAGGGGGTTATCTCTACAATTTTCTCCAAAAAATTATAAAGATTTGATATAATTCGTATACGTACTGTGGAATCTATTAGTACAAACGACCCTAGACAAAACCTTTAGCTCCATGATACGAAGATAGGCTATATGGCATTATTTGTGGGATGAATGTACCTATTTTGAGAGACCATAATCCAGAGGGGGTTATCTCTAGGATTTCACATAAAAAATTAATAAATATGATAAAGTCAAGATTTTTTTTTATTCAGTGGCCCCGAACTATTTAGTAAGTTTTATGGATCCAATTAATTTAGAATCGGGGGCCCTACTATGACTTTCGACTACTATTTTCGACAGCTGTCGTTTTCCTATAGTAGGCAAAGGAAGAAAAAGACCGTCGTCGAAAATCGTAGTCGAAAGTCATAGTAGGGCCCCGGATTTAAGCATTTTTTAGACGACTTTCGATCACCCTCGTCGCTTCACGTATTTTTGACAGATTTGCAGTAACTAACCTATCGTGATCTATCCTTTCTAAATTTTGTCGCAAACAATTTTTTTGCATCAAAGAAAAATTTTTTCAATGAGTCAATCTGTCAACTTATCGATATAAAGTATTTTTCAATTAAATCCTCGCTTATTAGGACGAATTTTTATAAAAGCGTGTATTAATCGTTAGATAATATCTTCCTGAACGTATACATAAAACTTCCTCAGAATAGTGGAAAAATATTGATAAATTTGGTTTGTATTTACGCACATTACGCTTTTGTCAAAAATTCATCAGCTCTGAGACGTAGCGAACTTAAAAAACATGTATTATCCACTTGAAAATATAAGTGCCTTGAAGCTGCACCAGCCAAATCAGCCCGCCACAACAAAACCTAGCCCATAATTTATTACAATTTATTACACCAGGTGCCGATTTTATTACACTTGCCGTTCGCGAGAAAACCGTGAACTTTAAATTGAACCTATATCGCCACTTTGTAACTTTTGATGTAATTGTGATATCAAAATGAGGCTTGGGCCAAAATTTATTAAAAATTTAGTACACTAGGCCCCAATTTTATTACACTTGCCGTTCGGTAGAAAAGCGTGGTTGGAGTAATATTGAACATCATATTGAACCTACACCGCCGCTTTGTAACTTTTGATGTAATTGTGATATCGAGATAAAACCAGGGCCAGAATATATTACAAATTAATTACAGTTCACTGGTAAGACGCCGAAAAATAAAATGAGATAATTTTGTGTAAAAATCAACTTACATATATCACAATTACATCAAAAGGTACAAAGTGGCGGTATAGGTTCAATTTGATATTACACCGCTCACGGGTTTCTGACGAACGGCAAGTGTAATAAAATGGAGACCGGGTGTAATAAATTATGGGCTAGGTTTCGTTGTAGCGGGCTGATTTGGCTGGCGCAGCTTCAATGCACTGAAAATATATTTAACTAAGCTATAATTTTTTTTTAAATATTCCTAAATAGTTTATTCAGTGAAAAATGCTCAACTGGTGGACCGCTCTCAATTGTTAATTGGCTCATGTATATATGTTTGGTTGTTTATAAAAAAGACAAAATCGACTTTGTTTGAAAGTACAAAATATTACATAATAAACCAGGGTGTGATCCTTGCCTCACACTCTAATGCGGCATTTTAATTTTTTTTAACAAAAATGCAACAATGTGTATAAAGGAAAATGACAACTTATAGCAACTGCAACTGAATAAAGCACTACATATTCGATTGTCTTTGACATATTTTTTTATTCAGGCAAGTGATGAATATTTTTATAATCCATTGCTTTTCCCGTACTAGCCAACCTTAACATTTATATCTCATCAAGATTATCCTTAATTAATAAAAAAATTTAATATCTAGATTCGTAAAACATTTTTTTTTAATTTCTTTTCTTGACTTTTCGATTTATTTCGGGTTGATATGTACATATAATATATATTTTATGTATCGAGATGGGAAAAGTGAACATAAAATAAGAGATATGCTCGTTAAATAAAGAACCGAATATACATATATGTACATAATATATAAGTATATATAGGTATCATCATAGTTCGTTTTATATTTCTATATTTTAATTAAAATAAAAAACTCCATTAAATCTATTTTCATATCAAACATAAATATTATATACATATACTATTTATGTATAATAATAAATAATAATCATAAAAAAAATTAAATTAGAAAATATATGTGTCTGTCTGTTCGGAATATACGTACGTGTATACAAATATCTAAAAGCAACAAAAAACTTAATCATTAATTCGCGTATCACCATCACTTGTATTCTTTTTTCATCTTGTTTCTATTTTGGTTCATACCAATGTACTAAGTGTGTGTTTTCTTTTGACTTTTCATACGTGTATCCAACATATGAAAGTCAAAAGAAAATATGATGAGCTAAATTAAAATTATGTTTCAAAAGGAAATAGGATTTTCTTCTTTTTTTTATTACATCACGTGATATTTGAATCAAAAACCACACACATACACGAAAGCTTACATTTGATTTTTCACTTTTTCCGGAAAAAGGGGAAAACACAATCTAAAGAATTAATATTTTACGTTTATTTGTTGTTGCTGTATTCTTTTTCATTTTTTTGAATCATTTCTGTGATTCGTTATTTCTAGCATTGTATGTAAAACGTAATTTGTTGATATATGGAATTTCTGAAATGTGAATTAAAACAACAACATAATATTATAATGTATGATGTGTATGTGCGTATCTATATGCCATTTGATATAATCAACATCTAAAAAAAAAATATAGTCGTATTACGAATTTATATTTCTAGTAAGTTTGAAGGTTTTTTGTGTGAAAATTATTATTTTTAGGTTCATTGTAAATATAAATAATAGTTTTGTTAAAAATGATTGTTATCAATAACACGTAACAAATTCAATTTTGACTGAAATATATACCGATTTGAATATCTGTACAAAAATATTAAAACCTAAAATTGAAAGAACTGTGCTTGTTTCAGCAGACACGAAGTTGTTACATTGTTTAATAAGAGTTTCGAGAACGTCACAATAAGCTATACACGGTAATCAGCACTACCCTGCTTTCTTTGAAGCTCGTAAGGAATTTAAATGTTAAACAGTTTCCTTTATAATAATTACGTTCTGCAGATTGATGTGGATTTGTCTTCCAACCCACGAGGTCTTTGGCATTTCATTAACAATAGAAGGAATGTTTTCGGAGTACCCTCTCCTTATCAACTCGTTGATGGTTTATCGCCCATTCTTATTAGAAACTGTGGGGAGAGGTTGTTTGATCACATTACTATTATCTTTAATGAAAGCCTTCCAACGCAAATGTTGCCAGTTTCGTGGAAAATATTCTTCATACGATCTTTATTTAGCGATTTCCATCAAATATCGTGGGATTGCTGTACTATTTTGTTTCTTCATACAAAAAAGTAAATTTCGCCTGTGTAACATGGTTTTTTGAAGGAAGATCGACAGTTAAAAACTTAGTGTCTTTCTGCGGTCATTTTCACAATACGATTGACACCAGGCTACAGCTGGACGTGGTACTTATTTTTCAAAGGCGTTTGCCAAAATTGACTACTCAATTCCGATTAGCTAATGAAATTAAACTCCAACTTTATCCCAGGCAGATTGTTGAACTTTTACCTTTCAGATGCGGTTGGCAATATGTCAAGTTATACTATCCGCGTTGAGACCATTGTTGTCCTCAATTTTCGTAAATGATATGGTGGACTGTTTCATTTTCGCAAGATATCTGCTCTACACTGATGACAAGAAAATGTTAACTCCAGTGGCCGATATCAGACTGTTTAAATTGTGTCTTGTTATTTTTAATATTTATTTTTTATATTTTTAGATTACCGATTGTATTTTTTATTGTACGGTAATAAATAAAAATAAAAATAAATGGACAAGTGAAATATTTTAAACGCTTAGACTGGGATGATATATAAAAATTCCTTTATATTTGTTGTGTGAGTTATGGACAAAATATTGTGATTTTGGCTGCAGTTTTGTTTTCAGTATCAGTGCTGGCATACGCACTTTGTAAGGAATTGATCCACTGAGGCACTACAAATAATTTACTGAGCCACTTTTTATTTGGTTATATTTTTTAATTATTTTGCTAAATTTGCTTCCTCTAATAATATGTAATGGCATCTATTTTTGAATTAAATATTTAACATACTAGAAAATTATGTTAATTTATTAACAGCGAAGCATTTTTTTTAAATGCTTATTTTTTCTATCTGCAGATAGGATATAAAATATGTCAAATTGATTTTAACTAATGGCATGGGTGTGAGTGTGTTTTTAAATTCAACGTACATAAATGATAAATCTTTTGAATAAAAACGCAGTATAAAAAATATATACCATTATATTTGGATGAATTTGGGTGATATTTTTCCATTATTTAAGTGTTTTGTCGAATATTTCATTGGAGCTGGAAGAATGGCAATATAAAATGGCATGACTCTTTAACAAAATATGTATAAAATAAAACAACACAAATGTAACTTGTAGTTATCTGATCTATGTAGTTATCTGATCTATCCGATATGGAATAGGATGTGGGGGGCCTTGAGCTGTATATAATGTTTTGATTATAAGGTGATATAGATAGGGACCGAATGGAATGATTGATAGATTTATAGTTCTTATATTATTGGGCGGTATTGCGTGTACCTTGTTGATAAATTGTTCTGTATTATGGATAGGATAGCTATAGTGTGTAGATGTTCTTGAATGATTCCTGTGTGAGTCTGAAAGAATAGTTATTGGTTTTATTAATGAAGTGGGATGCGTTAATAATGAATCCGCATACGTTATATCCATCTCCATCCAGCACGTTCATCTCTGTTTCGAATACGATATTATCTATTTTATTTGTAAGGATTTTTCGCGTTATTCTTAGGGCCCTGAGTTTATTAGCACGTAATTCTCCGTACAAAGAACAATCGTCTATGATATTGGTTCTTTTCTGACTTATATAAAGCAGAAGACTATTCGGCGGATTATTGGAGTGACGGGCTGTTTCTCTCTCCGATTTCTCCATCTCATCATGAGTATCCCAAAAAACATTAAAAATGATTATTTATATACATAATAAATTTTATTTTTAACAAACAGCGCAGGTTACCTTCGAATTTAATATTTTGCTATTTCAAATACTAAAAGAATTTCCCAGAAACGGAAACCATGTAAGTTTATACATGTCAAGGGTCCCTGCACCCGAGTTTTGTGAATTTTTCAGTTTCCTTTTTAAATACCGATATGTTATCATCAACAAATCTTTCTTTTTAAGAAATCTATTGGCTACTTTACACCTAATTCAATATTTATTTTTGCCAAACGTCATTAGCATGTATTTTATTTTTAGGTCTTGGATTTTTTAAATTCCACAATTCCGGATTCTCGTACTCACTTATAAATTGTCTGATCGCGGCTTTAATATTTGTAATATTTCTAATATCTTTACGATAACCGCAAAAGTACGAATTTAAACAAAAAGATTATTTATTAAAATAAGCAAAAAGAATTACAAGCGTAGTCCAGAAGGATAGTACATCAACGTAATTTCAAGTGCAGTATCCGCATGCATACCCATGTGATTAACAAGTTATTTTGGAAGATAATTCAAATTATGTGGACACTATCTAGTAGATATAGAGATTCAAATGTAGGCCATAAAAATGTTTTGAACTGTGAGTAGAAATAACGTTGATATATTTGTTAAATTTTAGTTCGAACGCTCCAAGCGATGGAACTCAATATAAAGAACTCCATTCATCCTAATATCATTATCTAGAGACCATCATCATTCAGAATCAAATCTCTGTAAAAAAAACAACTTAAATTTAGTAGAACTAAGGGAATGGAAAGACTCACTCATCTATTTGCGGAAGAGGGTCTTAACGCTGTGCTTCAAATATTGAGAAATCAGCCTTTTTAGATTATAATCGACGAAACGACTGACGTTGGTTCTAAAAATGCTTAGCGGTAATCCCGCGATATTTCGATTTAAAAATAAAATGTAACTACATCAACTTTCATTCGATAACTTAATCGGATTTGGAGCGGAGAACGATGAATAAGCGTCATAGGTAAGATTGGTGACACTACTTAAAAATAAGAATCCTTATTTATATTCTTGGATGTACATGTCATTCACTTCATTTATGCTCTTCTAATTCCACCAAGGAACTTCCTGATGAAAAAATTGAATTCATTTATGACGAAAGATAATGAAAAACAAAACTTTTACTGCATGAACTTCGAAGAATACATAGACGCAAGCACATAATTAGAAAAGCTCAAATAAATTGGTAAGATTTATATTACAAAATAAAGTAATAGCAGATTTAAAAACTGGCTGATACATAATCAGTGTTTATGTTGAACAGCTGAATCAAATAAGCGCACGCGATTTAAGTGGAATTTAAAAGCAATAACCCGACGGTCGAATATCAATCAAACTTATTAATCCTTAATCTAGTTTGCATGAAATTATATATACGCGGCTATCGTTGATTCTTAAAGTTAGAACGAAAGTTTTAAAATAGGCTCTAGAATATACGTTTCAGATGCCAAATATTAGATATAATATGTATACTCGTATATATCATTTTGGCTTAAGACTTTTTCTTCAGGAACACATGTACGACGTAAGTCGACAGTCGCTTGTACTTAAAAAATAAATTTATATCTCATTAATATCTCGCCAAACTACAGAGGGCCACTAACACAGTGATACATGTAAAGTTTAACAATCAAGAGGACAACAAAATGCTGAGATATGTTGGACAATCCAAACCCAGTAAGACGGCTTGAAAGGAAGAAGCCACTGGAACTAGGAACCTAGGATCCAAACGACGGTTAAATTAACTTCAATGTAAATTTTACTGAGACTAACCCTTTAAGTTACACCCCTATAAAACTGAACCAAAATAAGATAGACAAATCAGTTGTAATATTAAAATAAATAAAATAACAAAAAATAAAAATCTCAACTAATCGTTAATGAAAAACTAGTTAAAAAATTATTGTTTACTTAGTAAATGGAGGTGAATAGTGGTAATAAAGTTCTTCGCTATTTTTGATTAAAATTAATTAATTTATTCAATATTTAAAATTATAAAGTGGCTAATTGAAAAGTAAACTACATAATTTTAAACAAGTTTGCGATGTTTGTATACGCTACAAAACTTGTTTTTAATATTAAAAGCAAACAACAAATAAATGAAAGGAAAAGTGGTTTCGAATGTAAATTAAAAGCAAAATATAAGTATGCAAAAAGTTTTAGAAAAGCTTTGGAAAATGTTTTACGAAAAATAAATTTTCTTTATCGAAAATCTTCTTAAATTCAAATGATTAGATTTTGTCAAGAAAACACAAAAAGTTTTATCAAAGAAATATCTTAATAATTTAATTTTGAGAAGCTTACGGTATAGCGATTTATTCTAAAAAAAGTAACTTTTGATCGTTTTTGTTGTTGTGTTCAATATGACACAAACAGGCTTTTTAAAACAATTTATAATGTTGAAATTGAAAAGTTATTTGCCCTAATAATATTAAGGTGCAATTGAAAGGACATGAAAAATTTCTCGTGCGTGTAGCCCGGAAAAGATTATTTTAAAAAAGCCAGGGAATGGTCGCCAGATCAAATTGATCGGGTGTAGAGAACAAAAATAATAGTTTATTGCCTTATTAATTTAATTCAGTTAACTGATGTTAAACCCATTGCTTGTGTTATATAATTCGTTCTTCCAAAAATCAAGTTAATTTTTTCAAGTGATAGATTAAGGGATCTTCGATCGGGTCCTCAATAAACAATTTTTACATGAAGAAATAAACGACTCTTTTTTTTTTTTTATATTTATTGTCTTGATATCTTGTAATACCAAAACTTTGGTAGCAATAGTTTTAAAAAATCTACTCTCCAGAATTATTTCAATCTGTCCATTTCTCATTAATATATTAGATGTTTATAAATAAATAAATTTCGAAAGATTTTCTCAGCTGAGCCCAAAATTCGCTTAGAATTAAATTATACTTTAAAAGCGGTGGTTACCTCATCGTGCAGAAATTACACATTATAGCCAAGTTTCTAATATTTTCCCACTCCTGAAACTCTAAATGGTTTTCTGATGCGACATTTCTTTGTCGTATGTTTTTCGCAATGATATCCGAAACATTATCAATCGGGTTGAGATCTGTACCTCGATTTTGATCGTAAAATGAGACTTGAGGAATGAGAGTTTCATATACGACGAGAATATTCAATTTTGTTAGTGTGTGGTGTTATTTTATTTCTTCGTATTTGTATATATTTTGTGAAGTAAGCATGGTCACATATGTCGAATCGACCAAAGCGGTTTATTTTTTGCTGCTGATGATTTTCTTCATTCTTATTTATTGGTTTCTTCCACGATACTGAATTGTAAAATAAATAGTGAAAATGTTAGATTATAGTAAGTATTTAGTGTAAGTTACACATGTATATTTATTTTAAAATTATTTAATCTTAAATTATAGGCCGGGTGGTGGGTGTGTTTCAATAGGGTAGGCGTTGACTGTATATAAGCATGGCTTAATGGTCTATTCCTTCGTTGTAACTATGTGAAAATCACCAATTGTGTTTGGTATACCTCCATGTGGTAACACCCGGGCAACGATTTTAATCATCGGCTAAATACTAAATGCGAGTGCAATGCACTATAAATTAAGTTGCAATGGACACAACGAATGTGGAAACAATTACTCCATATGGCAGACCTGATTTTCAGGAAAATCCATCCTCGCCAGAGGCCGGTCCCAAGGATTCTGAGGGGACCAGCTATTGCATTACTATAATCAGAAAAAATTACAAGATACATTGGGGAATCGTAATACTTACTCGAATGAGTGAAGCAGAAATATATAATATCAATACTTTCCAAAAGAGTTAGGTTCTACTGAGATCTCCTACGAGAGCCTGTAGCACGTTCACCACGAAGAATAACAAAATAATACCTATATAAAATGTGGAATTACCGAGAAATGCTTTTCCAGAGAGCAATAATTGTTCTAAAAAAGAAGAAATACTGTATCAGGAATTGCGTAAGGCCAATGATGCATTGGTTGAGTATAACAATTTAAATTAGCAATTAAATGATACAATTGCTTGGATGCAGGAACACATAAGGATTCTTGGAAACGAAGTTAAAGCCCTTAAAGCAAAGAAAAAAGTTGATTCTCCTCCTACCCAAAAAGTAATGCAACAAGAATACTATACGGCTGAACAAGAATTAGCTCACGAAAATGAGTGGATTAGAATCAAAAGCCAGAGAAAAAAAACGAATGGAATGATACACCTATTCCTCCTCAACTAAAAGAGACAGTTCCTAAACTAATCCAAAACAATCCAAAAAAATTACCTCCACCACCCCCAATAGTTATAGATGGAGTTAAAAACTATGATCTATACTGTATGAGAAAATTAAAACAATAACTAAAACAGATAAGTTTAATACAAAATTGATGAGTGGGAACAACATCAAAATAAACTTAGCAGATGGTGGAACCTACAAAGAAAAGACAAAAATGTTAAGCGAAGGGGGACATTCTTGCCATACGTTAGAAAACAAACAAATCAGACCAATTAGGGTAATGGCTAAAAATCTGCACTCTACATGTAAACCAGAAAAAATAATTGAGGACATGAAAGGAAAAGATGTTAATGCAACTGAAGCATCAATTAAGCTAAAACGGTGAAGTAAGGAGCCTCGGAACATGTATATGCTGACATTCAGTGCAGATGATGATATTGAAAAAATATATCAAATCAAGTACATCTTGGGATGCAAAGTCAATATTGAGCCCCTAAGAAGATCTAGGCTTATACCACAATGTAAAAAATGTCAAGCAAATGTCCAGGTAAACACCATACTAGAGATTGTGACAACCCCACAGATGTACAGCCTAGATGCGTACATTGTGGAGAAAACCATCCAGCTAACTACAGAGGATGCAGTGTTGCTATTGAATTGCAAAATATCAAAAATAAAAACATACATGCTAAAAATACAAATGTAAAAAAGAAGCAAACTGTTAAAATAAACAAGCCTGAATCATTTAAAGGAGAGTTAAGGCGTAAAGCGTATATAGCGTATAGCCTCTCAAGCAGAAGTGGGCAAAAAAACTTACGCTCAAGTAATGATGAGTAACGAAAACAAAAAAAAACTCAAACAGGCGACATAAATCAAACGCTTAAGCTGATATTAAGCAAACTTAATACTTTTGATCAGCGATTACAGAAAGTAGAATACAACACTAAGGGAGCCATCCCTAAACAAAGCCATGTCTAACGACTTAAGAATTTTATGTTGGAATGCCAATGGACTCCAGCAACACCAACGATGTAGTATTAATCACTTCGAGGAATTAAAATATGAAACAGAACAAATACAAGCAACAGCAGTTAATATCTAGACCAAAAATAACTCTATTAGTGTTATTGGAATTTACTGCCCACCGAAATACTCTCTAAAAGAAAAAGATTATCTTGAATTTTTCAGTAAACTAGGGGAAAAAATTGTAATTGGAGGAGATTTTATTGCAAAAAATATCCACTGGGGTTTTTCCACTGGTTCTGTTTTTTCTTAGACGTTGCACAGGCCTTTGATAAAAGGAGTTAACTAAAAGTTAAGAACTGTCCAATGCAATTCACTAGAATATTAGAATCATACTTGAAAGATAGATTCTTTAGAGTAAAATTAGATGATTCCTATTCTGAATTGAAAGAAATCAAGGCAGGAGAACGGCAGGGCAGTTTATTAGGTCCGGTCCTATACCTATTGTACAATAATGATCTCCCTGTATTAGAAAACATCACTTTGGCGACCTTTGCTGTTGACACGGCAATCTTAGCTATTGGAGATAGCAACGAAGAATCAACTCAGAATTTACAGTTAGCTATTACTCAAATAAAAAGCACACATCAAAAAGAAAAGTGAAGAACTAGTGCTTAAATATAGAAAGATGTATTGGCTGATAGAAAGGAGCTCCGCTCTATCAACATACAACAAACTTCTATTATATAAACAAATATTAAAACCGGTTTGAACTTATGGTATCCAACTTTGGGGTTGAACCAAACAGAGGAACGTAGAAATCAACCAAAGATTTCAAAACAAAGTATTAAGGAACATCGTTGATGCGCCATGGTATGTTAGAAACAGAAACCTCCATAGGGACCTTAAAGTGGACACTGTTTCAAAGGAAATCTACAAAAATGCACTTAGACATAGGCAAAGGCTCGAAGTTAACACTGAGGCAACTAAGCTGTTAAACAACACAGATATTGTACGCAGGCTCAAACGAACTAAATCTTTTGTTTGAGCTGGTGTAATTGCTAGTGTAAACAGCGTAATGCTGATCTAAAATCCACAATAACGATGTGGTTTAATTCAATTTATCAGACACTATGGAACACCAGTGAGAAGTAGCCATAGATTAATACAACATAGTAAATTAAGTTAGAATAAAATTGCTCATTAGTCCAGGTGACTAGATTGTAATATTTGTTTATTTAAAATATTAAATAAAAAAATTAAAAAATGTCGGTCAAGATATTAAAAATAATTATAAATTAATGATACGCATTAGATTGTCCTGTAAATAAGATTGCTCTTCAATTATGATTTACTAAATTAATTTCCATCTAAAAAAACAAAGTTTGTGCAATAAAGCAATGTTTTCCAATAAATGGAGAAAAAACAACATAATGTATAGGTTCCACGCATTCCTCTGGTACATTATTGAATTAAGTGAGACTCTGCTCGTATCCTTACGGTGACTAGAGAAACTCTTCCCCAAACTATAATTGATCCACTACCATATTTTCAAGCCGTAACGATAAAACAACGAATAATTTATTTCACATACATCATAACACGTTTGTATGATTTTGTTAAACAGAATCTTTACTTACCTGCGAAAAAAGCGTGACCGCAATATTCAATTGCCCAAATTATTCTCGGCCAAATCGCAATCGCTCTTTCGTTATTGCTGTACTTGTAGCAAGTACCCATGATTTATCAAACCCGATTCCTTCAATCATTTTCTGATACACTCTCGTTTGAAATACTAACACTCCTTTGCCCATGATTATGCCGATGGACACGTGATAGAGTAGTTTTTAAGAGCAAACAGCTTCAGATATACCGACAATATTAAAATACCAGATTTGCTACATACCGTTCACTGTTATTTCTTGCAGTAACGTAATGATTCTCATTGCGCTTGGCTGGTCTTCACTAACGTTAATAAAAGAAGATGGGCGTGAACTTATTATAACCAATATTATGAATAATTTTGAAGAAAAATTTTTAAATCACAACCGAGTTTTGATAAATTTCGAACCGATTAAGATTTTAATGATTATGATAAGAAAGAAACCAATACACTCTAAATATTGATAATTTTGAGAGTCTATCCCAAGCTTAGCGACTAGCACGTATTATGCATTTTTATATAGGCTACAAATGCCACGCTGTCCAAGAATATGTTTCTAAATGTATTTCTTTTCGATACATGTACATATCGGTTTAATAAACCATATTTTTGAAAATATGTTACAGTATTTCTAAAGATAATACACTAAAATCTGAAAATTATGGTTTTATCGAACTTTAATTTTTTTTTAACCTAAAACTCATTAAATATTTATATAATAATAACTGAGCAAAGAAGAAAAATCAATTTTCAGTAATATCAAGCTAAAAAAAATTACCGCAGAGAGAAAATACGTTGAAATAATATTGGTTAGTTTATTTGTTGGAATTTAGTTATTTGTTGCTTCATTCGGTTAACCAGTTGAATTCAATGGGTTTTATATTTCTTTCTCGTTCTTTACGTCTTATCGATTTCGCTATTTCATATATTCATTCGTTTATTATTCTTAGGTAAATGTTCCCCAAAAATAAACCATTCTGTGTAATAAAATTTGAATTTTTTTGTTGTGGTAAAATTAACAGGAAATTATCGATGGATACGTACTCGTATGCTATACATATATACAACATTTATATAATTTCGAGAATAATATCATATTTACACATTATGATTTTAATGTACATATTATATGTACATACTGATTGCTTCTTTATACGAAGAAATATAGATAATCTTTATGCGGAAAAAGAAATTTCTCCCCACCTAAGGAGATTATTATAAGAGAAAATTTAAGATTAAACAAATACAAATCTTAATACATTGGCTGCTATACAGAATATACAAAAATAACATTTCTTTTTCGTTTCTATGTCATGTGATAGCCTTAAAGCTCCTTGGTGGTTTCAATTTATTACAATAGACACCAACTCACGTGAAAAGCTCATTAATTTTTTTTTCGATTTCAGCTACTCATAACACTTATCACTAAATAGAATAAAAAAATATTAAATAGGGAATAGAAAAAAATTCGTACCTGTCTTGCGCATTATCCTGTTGTGCTGGTATAATTTCGTCAGTCATATCTTTTATCACGAAGAAAACAAAACACAACAATTCGAATATTACAATATTAAAGAAAACTAAATGAAAAATCGTTATTAAATAATAAAAACTTTTTCAATATGACTTTAATTTAGAAATAAAATACAAAAAAATTATAATATATCAATTTATTGATAATATTTTTATTATTATTTTTTAATAAATTAAATTTCAATCAAATTTAAAAAATTTT
This sequence comes from Tipula unca, assembly GCA_951394425.1. Taxonomy (NCBI): domain Eukaryota; kingdom Metazoa; phylum Arthropoda; class Insecta; order Diptera; family Tipulidae; genus Tipula; species Tipula unca. Next base: position 101,286,069 of record OX596380.1, read on the forward strand.
CTTATTATATTTATGTTTTTTTCAAATTGATTTGATTTAGAATTATGTTGCCTCATGGTTAGCTTCTTTTTGTTTTTGGTATTTATTTTTACAAAGCTTTTAACTTAAATCATTTTGCGTTTTGTTATCTTATTTCGAAAAGTTTTTTATGTTTCAGTATTTCGATTTTCTCTGAAAATAAATAAAAATAAAAATACATAAAACAAATTGTATTTTGTATATATAAAATTGATAATATCTATAGATAAATTTAAAAAAAAAAAAAACGCCCAAAAGAGAGAATTAAATAAATTTGATTAAATTGTAAATGGGAAAGTGTTTACCCAATGTACAGAATACCATACTACCATACTATAGCACGATTGTTTTATTTAAAGGAATATTAAATTACCAACTATTTGTGACCTAGTTTACCACACACAAAAGAGTCACAATTGAGTATATCTTACTTTTAAATTTATACTTTTTAAATTTCTTAAGAAGTTTTATTTATTTATGTTTTCAAATAATGAACATTTTAAAATTAAACCGTAGGAAATTTGTAAAATTAATATTTTAATCAATGCCAAAATTATCTTTATATTTATAATGTATATAAGGTTAGCCCAGGATTCATCCCAGAAAACAACTAATAACCCAAGGATTAACTATCATCCTATAATTTTGTCCCATCCCAGGAAATATATGTCATAATGTCGCGACAGTTCCATTAAACTATCATCCCAGGAAATCAGTATAATCTTGAATTTCGTACCAAACCATCGCAATATCACGACAAAAAAGGTACACAAAAATGTAAATTAAACCATTCAATGATTTGATTTATTAAATAGGATTCAAAAAAGATTGTGATAAAGTAACGGACAAAGTCAAGTGATTTTTAAACTTGGCCAACAAAAAAAAAACTTCTTCGAAACACTCGAGCTAATGTCGGACTAGCCAGGGTGTTTTTTAAGTTTGGGATACTAACACCAATTTATCCTGTTCGTTTCAAAAACCTTCAACGGTCGTGAGCAAACCAACTTAGCTTTAAGCTAACCATTTCATATATTTTTCATTATTTTTAATTATTTCACAAGTCCCATCGTCACAATAATTAAAAATAATGAAAAATATATGTAATGGTAAGCTTAAAGCTAAGTTGGCTCGCCCACGACCTTGGAAAGTTTTTGAAACGAACAGGATAAATTGATGTTAGTATGCCAAACTTAAAAAACACCCGAGCTAATCCGACACTTTTAGCTAATTGACTCTGGAGACGATGGGATGGTGAAATAATGAAAAATATGTGTTGGTTTGAAAAGCTCAAAAATTTTGTAAATAAATTAATTTTTTATGTTGTATGTATTTTCCAGTTTATTATTTAAAATTTTAATTTTAAACGTATTTTGTAATGATTTCACAACTTGTATTTACTAATTTAGTTTTTATATGCATTATACATAGTTCTATCATGAGAGCTAATGGATACTATCACTTGTATTACCTGATGTACATTTTTAATTTTTCTGGGATAACTTTTTATACGTATATATGTATATGTATATGGTGAAAAATACGTGAAATCGCAAATTTTTGGAAGTCATGTTTTAATTTTGTGATTTTTATGTTTTAAATGTGTAGTACTGGGTAAAAAAAAATGTTTTGTACAACTGGATTTTTCCAGAGCCTAAGCCGACATGTTATCTTCTAAAATTCAAAGAATTGTCCAGGATTAAATTTATTTCGAGAATATTTGAGCAACGCGTTTCTGGAAAAGGACTACGAGGATGCTGATTTATCATTCAGTCTATGAATTTCAACTGACAAATGCAATTTGGGAAAGTATTCCAAAACGTTAGAATAATTTTTGGATTACTTTATAAAGAAGCTGGAAAATCTGATTCCTCATTACTACATTTCCCTTCAACAAACTAGCTACGTAAAAAATATTCTGAAGCCTACAGAAGCACTTGTATCATGTGACTTTGCAGAAAATTATTCATTTATAAGGGAAACGCAGCGCAGGGTTTCCATTGGAACAATAAGCAAGCAACTTTTTCATCAATTTGCAATTTACAGAAATGTGAAAGGGAAATTGCAGCACTACAGATTCATTGTTATATCGGATTGTCTTCGTCATGTCACAGTGGCAGTTCATCTATTCATCGAGAAAATGATTCATCACCAAAATTTATTATATAACTGATGGTGCTGTAACACATTATAAAAATAAAAATAATTTTATGAATATAATTAAACACAAAGAAGATATATATACATATATACAATCGAAATTGAAATTATATATATATATATATATATATATATATATATATATATATATATATATATATATATATATATATATATATATACATATATATAATATATATATATATATATATATATATATATATATATATATATATATATATATATATATATATATATATATATATATATATATATATATATATATATATATATATATATATATATATATATATATTATTATATATATAGTTTATTTCTAAATAATGCCAAAACACTTTTAAATTGAAACGAACATTGTTTTGTTTCTCCTAAATTGATTCAATTTACAAGTTTAAGTTAACTAAGACTGTGTCCGAAACCTGTAATAAAAAATCGTGAATTAATTTTTTGACATTTGTTTGATAAATATTCCCCTACATTCACGATTTTTTATTATGCTGTCCGAAATGTGAAATAAATCTCCCCACCTCATAAATTTTTCCCCCACGTCATATATGTCAATTTTAGTTTTCATAACCTCAAATGTCATAAAATAGTTATATTTAGAAGAGTTAAGAGGTAATAATATTATTTATATTGTAAAATAAGTGATTTGAGTACGAGGAATTACTAATAACTGTAATTTAAAATATTTCGGTTAGGCATCATGGAAGCACTAATTGTACGGCGACGAAGAAATCGAATTTCAAGGAAAAGATTTAGAGACAGAGGAAATCTATTTGAATATGATGATGAAACAATTTTTAGGTGATACCGATTTCCAAAATAAGCAACTCAAATTATTACTGTCAAATTAAGCAAAGAGCTGCAAAGAAATTCCGCCCTGTTCGAAAGCATGAAACGAAAAAAAAATTTGTATTTTATTATTTTACAGGTTGCAGAATATTTATTTACTAATGTTGTCGCCCGTTGGCCAGGATCCAGTCGCGACTCATACATGTTCAAAAAAGGTTCTCTTTATGGCTTTTTACTTTGAAACAGACTTCCGGAGAATTCATGGCTTCTCGGTGATAGTGAATAATCCTTAATGCATTGTCTAATGACTCTTGAAAAATGTGTGCAAATAATTACGGCCTGTTTTATTTTACATAACATTGCAAAATTGAAAAACGTTCCAGATGTTGAATTTGTTCTTGAAAATGATTTATTAGATTCCGAATTCGAAAATGTACTAGAATTTGATGAGAGTTCGTCGTTTCAAGACAGGGGAAATATAATAAGGCAAACTTTAGTTAATTATAATTTTACAAATAATCGTAGTTAATTTAATTAAATTGAATTTTCAACTACATAATGCGTTTTACTTTTTAATATTTCAGTCTTAGTTAACATTACCAATTTAGTTTAATTTGAAAAAAAAAAACAAGTAATTTATGTTTACGAGTAATTTGGTCATTGGCAGCCTAATCTCTCGGCAATGCTGCGAAGTAAGGTGTTTGTTATTTTAGTCTCCTTTAGTCGCTGTTTCTTTTGGCGATATCTAGCATTCCAAATCGAAACATTTCTTTTGGCGATATCTAGCATTTCAAATCGAAATTAAAAATAAAGTTTGACAAATAAACCAACAACAAAAATTATGAATATGTATAAATCACACGTGGCACATGCGTACACATATTATTCGATAGCTGTCAAAAATTATCATAGTAATAGACTCGAATAATTTGGACATGTTCGGTATTTTCAAGTAAATGTCAAAAAATTAATTCACGATTTTTTATCACAGGTTTCGGACACAGTCTTAGTCTAAATTCTTATAAAATTAAAAAATTAACATACATAGTTACGAGTTATATTAACCGAGCAAATAGCGCAGTTAAAACGTCTGCGACGTTTGGATCGGGAGGTACCGGTTTCGAATCTCAACAAAGGCGGGATTTGTGAAAAGGGATATTTCATCTCATGCCGATTACGGGGAGATGATTAATTTAACTGAACATCTGCCACAGTTGGAATTTAGAACTCATATGGGCCGACCACCCACCTTCCATGTCACTATACAGGGTGAAATGGAGGTTTGCATTGCGCAGGTGCACTGTAATTGGTGAATGAAGGTGAATGAATGTGTGTGTGTGATTAAATGTGGTATCACAAAGGACCATAGCTGGTCTAAGTGTGCGAAAAGCGATCACTTCAATTAAAAAAAATAAAAGAGTTATATTATCTTTCAATAACATTATCTTAGTTTCTGTTTTTTTAATTTTTTTTGTAAAAAACTAAAATTTTTTTGAAAAATTTCAAATTAACAAGCAAGGGCTGAAAATCAGTGAGTCGTTGTGGATTGCAGAAATTGGGTACACACGACTCACGTTTTCGGGCCATATTTGGCCGTTACAGACAAAAAACTCAAAAAAAAAAATTGATGTAACCGACCTACAAGAGAGTAACCGAATATTAGAAAAATGAAAGCTACTGAACAACAACATTCTAAATAGCTGTAACATTTACATAAAAATCTAACGAAAAAGCGTCAGCAATACTAATATATCGACATTTAGTGAAAATAAGAAATACTTCGATATCATTATGAAATTGAAATTTGTCATTTTATAATAAATTGTGTTTTTTGACACCAGTTGTCATTTCATCATGCAAAGATTAACGTCAGAGCAACGATTCTAAATAGTGTAACTTTAAATTAATTAAAACCAAAAATACATCATGCAAAATCTGCCGGTTTCGTAAAAGTGACTAGCCGCAAGGTGTGAGGGAGCAGGGAGAAAGGAATTCAAACTAAAAGTTTTGGAGCTCGGCAAACTAGCATTGTTTTAATTAATGTATGCTTTCAATATGTATGTAGTTCTGGATTGCAGCGTAGTAGCTAATTGATTATAAAACTTAACAATCAAAATATTTAAATACATCGTTGCTAGAAATTTGTGAGGCTACAAAATTATTTTTGCGCATATTTAAATTATCACATAGAAATCGATCCGATAATGCTTTGCCGAGTCAATTGTTCATCAATTAGACATTCCTGATAGGGGTCATTATGGCATTTTGAGAGAGTGAAACTTCAAAAGCCATTTCAAGCAATCTTTAAAAGCTATGAGATACAAAAAAATTCATGTTTCGTGTGCTCTATAGGAAGGATGAGTCATTGGACCGTCCTTTTTTCAAAAATGAAGCCGGCGAGCGTGATACCAACACATACATACATTATTTAGAGACTGTTCGGCTAGTGGATTTAATGTCCTTTGAAAGCTTCTGAACAGTATCCCTATTTGTACACGGCTACAGGTCCGTCTTTTAATTGGCCATCTGCACACTGCATAGCTCCATGCTAGCCTAACATGAACGATGGGTCGGCCCGCGAGTGAAACAGTAGATTTATTGAGGGAAACGTTTCTCGATCAGATTAATTGACCACCACGATTTTCTGTGAAGATATCTAAAGTTTTAAGTGTGTGCGTATATAAATCTAGGGCACTGCACCATTAGGAGGCGAACACTGTGCGTGTTATTAGCGAAATCAAGCGATCGAGGGTTGAGATTGAAAATTGGACCCGCAGGATGCACTGTAATACTTATTCGAGAGGGTTATATTTTCGAAATAATATGGACTAAATAAAGGAAATATTCCGTTCAATTGCTAAAATGGTATGTGTTTCTAATTTACAGTTCTACCATGCTAAAAATATACCCTTTATATCGTTCGAGAATAACTTTAAATCACATAATAATTAAATGTTGCATTGATCAAAATCGTTACTAATGATAAATAGATTCATGATTTTTATTCTGAACCAAGAAATTCTGAACACTTATTGTAAAATGCTGTAGTAATTATTTAAATCTTATGAAGTCCCTATTGATAGACCCTGTGTATAGTATAATGAAATAAAAATGTTTCAAATAATATCTAACATTTACATACTTTTGTAATTGTGCATGTGCTCGTGAACATTGTTTTTAACATTACATTACATTTTAAAGTTAAATTGATATATTCCTTATTCAGCTCTGATATATGCTATAAATTAATTATTTATCTATAGATCGATGTAATAGTTTTTTCATTCATTAAATATAAACTTAGAAATGTGGTTTGTACACTAAATTAAGATGGAACATCACGATAGTAGTAGTGCTTGAAAAGCTCTAATAGAAAATTGTCTGTATAAATAATAGGTGGCACTGCTTATAAAGATCCATAGGAGATACCTTTTCCAATTGGGATTCATACATGGCAACCGTCATGGTCATATGACATTTGTGTTCAATATTCATTGACATTTCACCAGGAATAGACTTACGCGAGAACAAAATTGTTCCTACTGAACGCATTATTCCCGAAAAATCAATAAATTTCGAACCACTCTTTCATTATTGGATATTCATCATCCGACTAGAGTGCATACAAGTCGATCTAATGTGAATATTACTGTTGTCGCTGAAAGTGTACGGGAAAACCTCTCATATGGCACATATTTTATTTTGTTTATTTTATTATCTCTACTTATGGCACATTATGGCGTATTTTAAAGAGAGATCTTGGTTTGAAGGCATACAAAATACAGCTTGTTCAAGAAGTGAACCTGGTTGACCATCCTTTGCGTCATCGATTTGGTTTATGGGCGTTGGAACAGCTCCAAATTGATCCGTTTTTTTATCGAAAAATTGTGTTCAGCAATGAAGTTCATTTTAGGCTGAATGGATATGTACCAAATTGTCGTATTTGGGCTGGTGAACAGCCAGAAGAGAATCAAGAGCTCCAATGCATCCTGAATGCACTGTTTTTTTGTTGTTTATGGGCAGGTAGCATCATATGACCGGATTTCTTAAAAATACGGAAGGACAGTGTGCAAACGTCAATGGCGCAAACAACAGAGCAATGATCAATGCATTTTTATTGCCAAAAATTCAACATATTGGTATAGCCGCCTTGTGGTTTTAACAAGATGGTGCAACGTGCCACATAGCAGGAATAACCATCGATTTATGAATCGTGAATTGGCCTCCAAGATATTATGAGTTGACGCCATTAGATTATTTTTTATGGGGGTATCTGAAACCACTTCGTTATATCGATAAACCACAATCGATTCCTGCATTAGAAGCGAACATAACACGCGTAATTAACGGAATATCGGCCAAAATGCTCGAAAGAGTGCTCGAAAATTGGACCCATAGAATGGATAATTTAAGAGCCAGTCGCGGACAACATTTAAAAGAGATTATTTACATTAAATGTCATAAACCAAGCATACGTCACAAATACAATTATTGATTATTAAATTGATTTTAATGCGTTTTATTTAAAAAAAAAACTTCCGGAAGATCTTATTGGATCACCCGTTATATAAAAAATAAATTTGTTGATTAGTTTCTCAGTCTAGCGATTAGCAAATTTGGTTTTGGCGCTTCAACATTTTTTTTAATTGAAATTATTATTTTAACATTTCATTTGAAAGCAACTAGTTCATAGTTCGGTATTTAAACAACTTCCTTGCAATTTATTAATTAATGCCAGGTTCCACGAAATATGCAACCAACGATTCTCCAATTTTTTAGAGTTAAAAATTTAACCGACCGTTAATATTATGATTTTTTTTTTATTGTATCGATAGAAAATTTATTTACAATTCCATGTAAAGTCAAAAAAAATCAAATTGATTTGGATTTCGTTTTAAACCAATTTTAGCGTTTAACCGCTTGTTAGCTAATCTCTAGTTAAACATTTTTTTACATAATTACAATAATAATCACCCGGTAAATACATATTGACAATTTTGTTCTGATTTATCAGCTGCTGATGATGATGCATGAAATATTAAGTGCTAGATAGACATACTTTTTAAAGAATTCAATAATGCTTGTTCAGATAAAAATATTGATTATTCCATTTTATTATTTTGGACTGTTGGAACTATCCATAGACAATCATCCTAAATTTTTCTTTTACAACAAAAGATAACAAAAAAACTTTTAATATGTCATCGTTGTGTTGGTACGGTTTTATGGTTTGTATGTACATTGAATGGAATATCACCAACCAGAAAGCAGTGCAAATGAGAATTCTTTGGTATTCTATTTTGCCTGTGGTATTATATTCATTCTAATTCTATTTACCTCTATACGGCCAGCAAATGATTAGGTTATAGGAGAGAAGTGATTGCTTCTTGTTAACACGGGTCAATGTGTCGGCAAGAAATATATACTTCATTTTAGAACTTTTGAGATTAATGATAATAATCGAAAATCAAAATTGGGTTAGAGACTTCATTCCGAAAAAAATCTTAAGTTGAAATTGCCTTCGGCCCACTAGGATTAAAGTTGTTAAAATCCCATCAAAAATGACCAAATATTTTGCTCATGCAAAATGAATTTTCATGGCATTTTGATCTCAGTAAATATCGTCAGGTTTTGTAAATTGATAAGGTTAGCAACCTTTTGTATTCATACGAATTGTGCTTAAATAATTCATATTGTGGTTTTTTATGACTCGTATATAAATTATAATACTCCTAATATGTCAGATTTTTCAGTTCTTTTACACCTTTTAATTTACAGCTAATTACAAGACGCATTTCAATAAAAACCTTTTCATAAGTACAGACTTATTTACAATAGAATTAAGTGAGTTTTAAATTATTAATCAACGTGCCCTTTGAACATAGTGATCCAATATATGTAATATCACTTCAATGTTGAATTCTTAAGTAGACTTCAGTGTTTTGGTCGGTCGTTCTGATTTTTTTGTAACCAATAGTACTGTTTAAGTTCTCGTAAAATCAACATCTTCGATATTCGATAGACTTTGTGTCTTTTTTAAGAACAAAATGATACGCTGTTTCGTATTCAATTCCGTAATTTCTATCTCGGATTCTATTTCTATAGATTAATTCGATAAATTATCACCAATTTTTATGGTTCCGTATATAAAATGTAAAACAGAGCCATGATTATTCTGTTACTATCTGTTGTCCGTTTTTACGTTTTGTCCGTTTAACAAATTTTACATTTTCACTTTAACGATTCTAAAACTATTTTTAGATAAGTGCTTTGATGAATTTTATTAACTCTGAAAATGTAAGGTTCAAAATTTTAAATTAAATCTGGAATGTAAATAGAGTGTAAAGATTGAAGGAAAATTAGAAATGAAATAAAATTTTAGTATTTATTAAACTACAGGATGTTGCAAAAATACATAAAGTTATATATTCTATCTGCAACCGTGGTTGAGATATTCGACGTTACGTTTTAATATACAGTTCATATTTTGAATTTCACTAAAATCCTAAATTTTTCTTCTTAATCAAATAAACTTTTACTCCAAAAATATCTTTTCAATTTTTTCAAGCTGATTACTTTTCAAATAAAATTGGTTAGTATACATATTTAAACAAGCTTATGCTCGCTATACGGAATCCCTGGGGCATGAAATTCATAACATAAAATTATTATTTGCTAAAGGGACTTTAAAATTATTTTTTGCTAAAGGGGCTTTAAATTAATTTCTCATTTAGCCTCGGAAAGAATTAATCCAGTTCCACTCTTTTCGATGACTGTATAAAAGAGTTAATGTTAAATCAATATTTTATATTAGGCGGAAAGAGAAGGTGTTCGTGTTTTACTCTACTATAATTTATCATTCACATCAAATTAGGCACACATAAAGGTGACAGCAAATTGACCCATGTTATTAAAATAAATATCGATATACCTCAAAAGTTATCCCCCATAAATTATTATATTTCGTCTTTACAATTCATTACCACAGCAACAAAATTCTTAAAATTCCACTTATCCATATAAAGGCTATATAAATTCTTTTAATTCCGACATTTCACACTTCCCCCATGTAAATAAAAATGTTACAAAACAATAACCAAGTGTTTTGTTGTTACTCGTATACCTCTGCTACACTATCATATTGATTTATTTTAATTAGACCATTCCAAAAATGTTTGTGGATCAATATTCGAACAAAACTAATTTGCTATCAAGTTTATAATTTTAATTAAAATCTATGCCATCGGTGACGTTGTCTTTTGTGATACCGGAAATAAAAATTAATAACAAAAACAAAATTAATTTTATATTTACAATTTTAATTATGTTCCACATAACATAATTAATTTTTAGGGTTCCTCTAATAACAAAACATAAATCGGATAAATTGTAAGTAAGATAAATATAACATAAAATAGAAAATTGATTAAAACACGTACACGTCAGCGTGGCTATTGATTTCCAATTTTATTTTTCATAATAAAAACATCATTAACAGTATGTTTGGTGTCTGCATGTCGTTCTTCAATACTGCGTCATATGCTCTTCGTGTGCTTTATCTTATTATTTCTTGAATAATAAAACATGAAAATCGATATTAAAGCGAGCATTCCCATCCTATAATACTCAATAAAATCAGTTCAGCGTGTGGTGAACAAAATCTGTAAGGCATAGCCTATTATAGACTAAGGACAAAAATCTCCTTTGGGATTAGAAGTGTTGAAATCGTTTTCAACTATTTTATATATAAAATAAGCGTCTATATAAATAAAAAAAAAATCCAATCTTTTAAAAAAATAAAAATTAAAACTAAGCTATTTCTATCCTTAAAATGTCACAAAAGGTTCGAAAAAACGGTTAAAAACCTTTATAAATTGTGCCTCCTTCTTTCTGTCGTTTCTTAATTCAATCAATAATAAAATGAATTTTTAATATTATGTCAGCCGACAATAATTTGATGAAAAGAAATTTAACTGTAAAGGATAGTGTGATAGAAAATGACAAAAAAGCTTAAATATTATTTTCATTTTTCTTACTGCTAACGACCATTATTTGGAAAAAGGATAAACTTGAGTATTTTGTGGTATTAAAATAGAAGGAAAATAAGGTTTATCACATTTGATTTAGAGTTTTATTATGTATCGTAGTTGTGATTGAAATGATTAAGTATATATGATGGGTAATTTTCGAAACATAAATCAAATGTTATGTAGGAAATATTAAAAGGTCAAATGACATAGAGTAAGAATATTATGTGAAAAACAAATGTCATTGTCAACCTGAAGTATAGCATCATATTTTAAACATGGTGATATTTCATGTCATGAAAAAAAGGTCGTGACTTCTGAAATATTTGTTTAGGTTCCAGATTTTGAAAACTTTCAGGATATCATAATTAAGATTTCAAAATTTTCTGATTACGCAATAAAACGAATTGTAGATCTCAGTGCTCGTGAGAAAGGGTGGCTTAGAAGTGGGACTGCTAAATAATATATCGGTTAGTTTACATTGAGTGCCGGCAGGCTAAATAAAAAATTCGTGAGCATCTCACCTATCCAATTCGTTCGTTTTTTCCAAATTAATGAATATTAATTAAAATGTATTCATCATTATTCTAACATAAAATTAAATTTTAATTAAAAAAATTTATAACATAAATTTATAATTTAAAACCCATTATAAAATAATATGGAAGCTCTTAAACTATATTAAGGAAAATAAACAATGTTTGTACAGTCAAACCCCGCTATAACATACCACGGATGAAGTCCGAAATTGTGTAGGTATAAATTACTTGCTTAATACTAACCGGATTAAAGATTTCTAATAGTAAAAATCAATCTTCTTGATGCTTTACATATGACACAAAAGTCATGAGAGAATGTTAAACTCGAAACTATTTTAAATTGTTTTAGAAAAACACTTTCTCTCAGTGAATTTGATATAGTACATCTCACTAGACGAGTATGTGGGAACATCAGAAGGTCTGACAATTGAAGATCTAATCCAGATAACAATACACGTAAGTGATTCTGAGGACTCTAATGACACCGACACTGATGATGCGCTAACTAACCAACTGTCACTGCTCTTCAAATTGATATTCGATTACATAAGAAAAATTCTTTCATATGCCAAATATAGTGAGGATGTAATTCAAAAGATGTACTTTGTTTTTGTAGATTCCATCAGCATTCAAATATTAATCCAATCAAAAATCACTGATTTTTTCCCACTATCGTGAGCGAAATTTGAAATTTTTATGAAACTTATATTGTTGAATTAATAAATTTACACGTGAATTAAATTCTTGTAATGATTTATGTACGTACATGAAATAGAAATCATATATGTATTTACATACATTTGTTTAATTGCATAAATAATACGATGGTTTTTCAATTTTATTCTGTGTATTACAATTTTGTTTGTTATAGGTAATATTGTTTGCTTCGTTCGGACGACCGTACATCAACTACATACATGGGAACATATGAAGTTTTGTCAATTTAAGATGGCTATTCAAATCTTAAAAAAAAAATTTTTCATTTGTTCTGCGCAGCTTTCAGTGATGTAGAAAAAAAATTTATAAAAATTTTGATTGGTCGCATTTATCTTAGGTAGTAAACCTAAATAAAATAATAAATAACCAATAAAAAGGATTATATTTCAGTTTTAATACACAAAACATTCAAAATGATTAGGTGTTTATGTTATTACAATCATATTTCAAGTGAAAATTAATAGGTCAAAAAAAAAAATTGCACGCCTTTTGGAAACAATGTGAACATTTAATTTTGGTACGGACTAGGGTAAACAAATGACCAAATATCATTCACATCGAACAAAACCACAACAACATAAAAAGCAAAATCATTTCAATTTAATTCTTAGTTTTTCGAATTAAATATTAATTTCAATTCTTTTAAAGTTAAATTATAAAAACATTTTGTGATTAAAAACGTTCCTATTCTACTTAAATACAAAAACAACACAAAAATGTAAACAATGAACACGAATTATTGTACTTAATACATCATTGTGTGTCCGCCATATTTTTTCTGCGCGATAACTGTCAGAATTCCAGCGAGATTTGAATACTACTATACTTCAGCTTTTTTATATAAACATATAAACACTTATTTATATTTAAGTTTACTATTTTAGTATTTGTTTTGGTAGATTATCAGAGCCACCTATATATACAGAGCCGTAAGGATCAGCCACGTTTTTTGTCGAGCTTTTTCTAGAGGAACTACTTTTTGCATTATCCCATAAGAATCAATGTAAAAATGACCATTTTCGAATTACTTTTCATCAATGAAAAGTTAAATCTTTCATTTCGATAAACACTTTGTGGAATTTATTCTATATTGAAGCATCACATATCCATCATATTCACATAAAGTCAGAACCTTAAATTTTTTATTAATTTAATAAACATTAAATGAAAATTAAATATGAATTTATCATATTTATGTAAACAAGAATTTATTTGAATGTGTAGGTCAAATAAATAAATAAAACATATATTGTCATCCTTTCGATCGATGATTTTGTCTCTTTTTCAAGAATTAAATCTCACGCTTTTTCTTTTTTTAATTTCGCTTTTTCTATTGCGATCGCGGCATGCTTGAATAAAGCATTATTCTATTTCATTTTATACATTTGAAAATGTTTTACCACATATTTCTATTTCGTTACCTTGTAGCGAAATCGGGAAAAGGGATAGAGTACAAAATTATTCTAATAGGTTGAGATCGCAATAGAAAAAAATCAAAATTGGATTAACGAAATAGCGTAAAATTTAAAAAGAGAACATAAACATCGATCAATAGAAAAAAAATTGTGATGTTGACAACTTACAACATGTCGTAGGGAGTTCCAATAACAGCTGCATAATTTGTTTAGAACCATAATTATGCACAAATGCGTAACAAAACTTTAACAAAATAATATAGAACCGTGCCAGAAGAACTGTGATAGTCATGGTGCTCCATTTATAATCTAAAATCCAAAATTTACGTTTAAATTAAAGTGAAATTAGTTTGATATTTATGCAGCTTTTATTGGAATACCCTTTAAGTATTTTATTTTATTCACAAAAATATAATTCAAAAGGACACAACAACCACATTTTTACTGTTTACTCTTTTCGTCTTGCAGTTTAATTTTATTGCGTTGGTATTTGTGTGTATTAATATCAATTCAATGGAGAAATGCTTTTTTTTCTATAAATTTTATTAATAAATATTATAAAATGATAATTGTAGATTCTATTTCAAAGTTAAAATACTTAATCCATCGACATTTTCTTTGAAAAATATCGCACCGAAAAAAAATTCGTCAATTTTAGTTCCTCTAGACAAAGCTCTTTTTTTAACCTTAGGGCTCTGTATATATAGGTGGCTCTGATATTATACGTTTTTTTTATTATTTGTTCTGGATTCTTATATTTTATTCTTGGTGGTCTAGTCTAAAATATATACACTACATAGCATATTGCACATGCGTCAAAAATTTAAATAACCAAAAAGCAACAACAAATTTTCAACATGGCGGGACTAGTCGCGATATATTTCTATTTACTTTTCAATTTTAGTATTTACGCTTAGTAATAAAATATTTTTGAATTAAATTTAAAAAAAATTAAATTGCGGCTTTTATGTAATATTTGATTATGGTCAAAAATACATTAAAAAATCACCGAAATATAAAAGTTTGAGCACAATATGATTTTGTAAACACACGAAAACATTCACAGCGCGTTTATTCAATAATTTTAATATAATTTATATCAAAAGTTATTAAAACAAAAACATTGAAACACAAACAACATCACGATATTTTGTTCATGACTAACGCCGCCATGTTTGTAGATTTTTGACAGAAGCGCGAGAAAGAACGAATATACTGGCACGGAGTGATTAACTAAGCCGGAGCCTAAATCTAAATATACGCACATATAAGAATTGGGAATTATTAATGATAATTCTACTTTTTGTTGATTGCTACAAATCCTGTTTCGATTTGATTTATATTACCGTAATTGTTTAGAGTAGATTTGTTTGTATACATTCATATTTTTGTAAAATATATTTTTGATAATATTTATTTTGATATTGTTTGTGAAATGGTTATATAATATAATGAAAAGATGTGTTGAGTATTTTAATTGTGTTTAGGAGAGCGTGACCATGGATGGAGTTGTGAGTAGCTTCGCCTTGCGTCTTATATGAGCAGTTTTCACAACTTTGGATTGACAATACCAAAACTTCATCGGAGTGTACAAAAGGCGGCAACAATGCTGCCGGTGGTTGGGACGACCGTTCGATATTCTTCAAATAATATTCTGGCTATTAGTATATGGGATAATATTAATTGTAAATTTTACCATACAAAATATAATAATCTTGATAAGCAATTTTATTAGAAAAAAGAAAAAACAAAATAGTGTTAAAAATTAATTAATACCTACAATATTTTAACAGAAAAAATATTTTATTAAATTATGTAAACATTTTATTTAATATAAAATTATTAAGATTGTTTTCTGGTGGTAAAATTTTATGGAATATTTATAATTTTTATATACAAATTTTTTTTTGCTGCTACTACTAACTACACAACCTTACTATATTTTATATTAGGGTTAACATGGAATATTGGATATTTGCTGCGTTCCACGTAACGTTGCAAACATGTACTTCTAACTATACCCTGCTACTCATGTTTGCTATTACTCGTTAATTTTTGCCATGCTGCCAGATCTCTAACGGAAGTATGCATGGAGGTGGACTGCATTAATTCGGAGCTCTTGATATTCGGAGGGGATACTTTGTGGAACTGTCTTTTCGAACTTATTCCTATAGCATGGCGAACCGAAGTTATGCTTGACGAATGGAAAGTAGCCGCAATATGCCCCATCTTCAAGAATTGAGATGGGGCGTATTGCGGCTTCTTTCCACCGGTTAAACTGTGAGAATTCTTTCTGCTAGAAGGATGAGAATCATCTGTATAGCGAGGGGCGGGTTGGTGACTATCAAATGGGATTTTGTCCGAATCAATCAGTCACTGATCAGTTTTTTTCTGTGTAGAATGACAGTGACGCAGTCTCAATGCTGTGTTTAAGTTGAGAACTGGCTATCGACAATCTTTGCAGTTAACTCGGTGTTCGGCAGGGAGATGCTCTGTCCCCGATACTCTTCAATATCATGTTGGAGTACAGCTTTCGTAAAACCGAAACACCGCAGCGTAACATCTTATATCGCCAGTCCAATCAGGTTCTTACATATGCAGAAGGCATATGCGTGATTGGACTGAATAGCAACTGAGTGAAAGAAATATTTGATCCGCTTGTAAAGTTTTCACATTCTGTTAGATTCCAGATCCATGAGTTTAAAACAAAATAAATGATCTCTGGTTATAGGGTCAATGGCACACCAGATTTTAGTAGTGGCCATTACACGTTTGCGAGAGTGAGCAGGTTCAAATATTTGGGCTCTCTTATCACTCACGATAACAGTGTGGGTGAGGATATTAAAGTGCGGTTTGCAGCTGGCAATCGTGCTTTGTAACCTCTAAAGCTTTACAAAGCGTTGATCAGGCCCGTTGCTATGGTTGGATGTGACAGTTGGGCGTTGATGGATGAGTACGAGAGATGGCTCCTTATCCATTTGAGAGAAGAATCATGCGTGTGAATTTCAATATTTAATAAAAACTATCAAAACTATATAATTTTATGTATGCCTAATCTAGAATTATGTTAATCTCTTATAATAAAAAGTATTGCAATAAAAACGTCAACGTTTAAATAAATGGAAGTTAAATAAATCCACGTTTATCCACATTTATTTTTAGATCGGTTTGTTAGACTTAAGTGTATGTTTCGGATTTCGTTCAGCTTGATGATGAACACATCTGTCGTCCAGCTTAAAGGCAGAATCTAATGACCGTGCCGTCGTTTATGCCTATATCCTTTACATCAGCTAGATTCCGTGTGTTAAGAAAAATATAGAACTACAACCGGAAAAAGTTCCGGAGAGCGCCATTGGCGTTCTTTATATTTTTATTCTTTGTAAATAAAAAAAAACGTCTATGCGCCTTTTGGAACGTTTGATTGTGAAAACGAAAATGGAACAGTTATTCCTGGAAACTGGAGAAATGAAAGTCAACATTTAACAAACCTACAGCCCTCACAAACAAAAAATTCTACGGATGCTGTAAAACAAACAAGGAACGAGTTTAAAAATTATTTTTCTGGGGAAGGTCAGGTCCCTTGGCAAGGTAAATTTTATAAATTAGTTATATAAGGAAAAAATTTGATATCGATAGAAAATAAATGAAATAAATTATTTTTCTCGTTCCAGAATTTAGAACGTACAAAATTTATTTTTGCTTTTAATGCTCAGTTTTAATTCTAAAGCAATTGACTCTATATCGCAGAGTTTATTTTAATTTTATTGCTGCAGTCTGAGGTTCCTATCTGCGATAAGCAGTATTGCTGCTCATATAGCTGGATTAGTAAGATTACTTCATTCCTTGACCACAAATGTTTGGTATCATTCATTTTTTTAATTAAAAATATTAACTTTCAACAATTTATAGCAGACTGATTCAAAATAACAAATATACATAATTAAATTACACAATGCAACTGTAGTAACTGCACTGGAAATATACCGATGAAATTTAAACAAATTTAAAAAATAAAGTGAGTGTAATGTACCAACTATGGTACGAACGAAATTTGCATTGGTTTGACCTTGCAGATGAAACATAAAATAAATAAAATTCATGTTTGTTACGTTCGAATGTTGTTGTTGTGAATTAACAAGTAGCCTACGAATGACGTTTGCAAAATGTAACCATTAGTAATGGTTTCACTATAGACACCGCGAAACAATTATTCGATGTTCACTTGTGGGTGTAATAACAATTATTTATTACCTCAATTCATATTAACTCGTTCATTTGCTTTCCGGAGTTCATACTATTAAGTTAAAAGTTAAATAAAAATATTATATAATTAAATATTGTGTTCTGGCCAAGTAGTGAGGCAAAATAATAAGAAATCATCCATAAAATATCGTAAGATATTATATACATTGTGGAAATCACCTACATATATACGGCTGGAATTTTGTTGGTGTACAATAGCACAATTAGAGGTATAATAATAAATGAAAAGACGTTAGTAAATGATATACCTATTTATGTGCGAATTTTTCTTTTTTGTGTAGCTAAAATTTGATTCGTTCTTTACCTCACTTGAGGCATTCCACCCATAACGCGGTGAAAATAAACAGGCTAAGAAAGCTACCAGCAAATCCAAAGGCAGAGCGCGATTACTATCGCTACAGTATTACCTAAATTAACGCGACCCGTATTTTATTTCATCAAGTGTGCACTACCGCCATATTGATGGTTGTTCGCGTTCATCACATCACCAAAACAGGTGGAAATACACGGAAAAGAATTTTCCGGAAACCACCAGCTGTAATTTTTTAGTTATTTTATTACATTATTAATATTATACATTAGTTTAGTTCTTCGTTATTATAGTTTTTTTTGTTATCTATTAATATATAATAGTAATAATATACAAATTATTGTTAATTTTTTTGTTAATTTAATTTATTGCGACAAAAGTGAAACCGTAAAATAGTAGCCTTTTTGGGAATTCTTTGAATCTGGGTTTATAAACACAATACATACATATATATATATAAATTCTAATTGTAGCAAGTGATTTAGAAATAATAAGTTGTACACTTTGGAGGGACCCTTGAGCGCTCAAGAATCCAGAAAAGAGTGGTAAGTTTTTTTTGTAACATAACTATATTATATAAATATATGTACGATATGTAATTTATTCCCCCATAAAAAAATGTCAAACAATTATAATAATAATCAATTAAAATTAAATTAAATTAGTAAAACAAAATGCAATAATTTAGTTCTTATTTCGTTGAATTGGGAGATGAGTGAAAGAAATGTGATGTTGATCAATACTTGAATGAACCTGAAATTGCTATGATTATCCCTTCCCCAAGCCACTGTGCTATACCCAGGTCGAAAATTACAAGGGTTTATGTTTCCCCTAAGAACCAGAAAAACATATCATTACATGAGATTCATTTACTTTTTCATTCTGTTTACACGTTATCACTTGGCAAGTGATATATCACTTTGAAATTATATAAGATGACGTAAAAGGGAAGTCTCATTTTATGAATTAGATGTTATCATCGAGTGAGACGTATAATTTTTTGAGTGATGTTTCACTTACATGATACCGTTTAATTGTACCTTAATTATTGAATTAAATGAGACACCAAAAACTTATAAACATTGCCGTCCCGGCAAATTAAATTGGTTTTGATTTTCCCTTAAACGCAATCGAACGCAATCCTCATGCGCCGTATTCTTTGAATTTCCTCAGTTTCCTCTATCATCAGACGAATCATATCTATTTTATTAATTTTTCTTTACACATTAACTAAATTAATTGATTAAATTTACAATAATTTTTTATTTGTATGCACCCACTAAATCACACAACTTTGACGTTTCATAATAATATTTATTTTGCTGGATTAAATTTATAGATGCTAACAATAAAATTATCCTGCGTTAAGTTTTGTTTACATTAACTTATCTTGCGAACAATTTTATTTACAGAATTTGATTTTAGCGGACCAAGATAAATGACGAAATGACCGCCCTCGGTAGCACAGTAAGTAGCGTCCTTGCTTTGTTATTCGAGGGTCTCGGGTTCGATTCCCGGTGGTGACCAAAAATCACGGTTGGGTGTTTTTAATGTGTAAGTATATGTGTTTGTCCGGGTATTGCACCGTGGGCCCATGTGGCATTGAGTGCTGGAATAAATCCGCCCAACTTTAATTTATTTTTTATTTTTAAGATAAATGAACACGTTAACTTTTTCACAAGTTAAATTTATGGCGTTATCACTTTACAAATTCTCTTGATTTTTAGAAAATCATGGATGAACTAATTGAATATGAAATGCATTTCATAAATATAAAATAAAACTAATTTTTTTAGTTTCCACTCTTTTGCAATTTTAATTAATCTAATTAACGATTTTAATTGGCACCAATTTCTGAAGGATCGATTGGTAAATAAAGAATCTCATTAAAATTTAAATTTCTTAGCGACATTATTCTTTTACTTACCAACATATTTTATTAGATTTCTAACTTATTTACACATCGATCGGACACATTATATCAAACAAAATGTACCATTAGTTTGACATATAGTCGTATAGTTATTTAAATATAGTAGAATACCCAAAGGATGAAATACATATTTGGTGTACAACTTGTAATAAAATTATTATATTCATGATAATTATAATTACTAATACTTTATACAAATTTCATAAACAGAACAACGCTACCTAACTCATAAAAGTAAAATAAACGTTTTTATGGTATGCCCCTAAGGTTAAAATAGGAAATGAGGAAGAGCATAATCTCCAAATACAAAACTAGTTTGAAAACATTATTTTTTCAAAAATAAAAGGGACTAAAAGGGACAACATTTCTATTTGTACATATAAAACACACGAAACATCCTACTAAGACTGTTAATCAACTTTTATGGATTAGTACGGTTAGTATAATTGTTCCTACTATTCAGTTTCGATGTATAAAATTGTTTGACAGCCGTATATTTACTACATTAGTATAATTTTATTATATCATCAATATAGAAGAAATTTATTCATTCCTTGTACAAATCCATCACACCACAACAAACAAATGCTAATTGTATTAAAACATTAAACAAAAACTCAACTATAAATACCATTTGGTTAATCATACTAATTCAAAACAAAAAATAATTTAGAAAAAAATGGGGTTTAGTTAAAATAAGTCTTTCTTGGAAAACGATTGGAATCTAAAGAAATTAAATAAAAATCCCATTTTCCCCTTAGTAAAATAACCATAGATAAAAGATTTAAGAAGTTTGATTATTTGGTCAAAATGTTACTTATACATAAAAAGAAAATGATGATAAAGACGTCTGGGATAATAATTTAAAATAAAAAAACTATAAAAAAAAATTAAAAATTAAATTTTGTTTACTTATCTACCCTTCCATTAAAAAAGGTATGCGTCAAATACGAATAGAAACTACATTTTAAATTATATTAAAAATAATTTTTAATTTAAAACTATACAGAAAAAAATAATAATTTATAAGTAATAATCTTCCTTTTTGACTGAAACGCATCTTAACATAGTCATGTTTTTTTTTTATTAAGTGACTGGCTTCTGAAAAAGTTATACTTTTAAGAGGGTGCGGTACTTGCATACGTCCGATCACTGTACAAGATTTTTTTATATAATGGTTAAATCAAATTCAACTAAAGTTCAATTTTCACTAAATTTTATTTTAGTTTAAAGATACGCCCTGTAATTGAAGGCAATTATTTTTTAATTTGTAGGTTTTATTAAAAATATTCAAAAATACTTGGCTTGATTTTTGAAATAGCGCATCAATAATTACTAGATAAAATTGTGAGTTTTAGAATTTCGGGTAACATGTTATAGCCCCCAATTCGCAAAATGTAAATTCGGTTTATAGCCGTAAAATTTCCGATTAGGACTAAAATTATATTCACAAAATGTAACTTGACTATGTATATATAAACGTAAATTATACTCTGTAAGTTTACAGTAAATAGTTTGTTGACGTAAAGTTTACATATCTTGATTTTAAGTGGACATATATCTCGTCACCATGGCTATTTTTCGATCAGATACGGCTACATGTTCTACTCCCGATATCATCTGGTATACGCCAGAATTCAAGCTGCTGTCATGTGCAGTTACCGAGAATTTTACTAAAATGTATTTTCTATTCTATTTTGATTAATCGCATATTTCTGATATTCTTCCGAATTGTATTGGAATTTGTAAAACTTAAATTGAGTAGTAAATGGTAGAAACCACAAAACGAAACGTTTTTTAAAATTATTTAATGGTTAGTTTATGTAATACATATTTATATAATACAAAAGTTTTATGTTTACGAACATTTAGTAATTTAATTTTTTTCGTAAACTTACCGTCAGCTACGGAGAATGCTAACTAGGTAGGGCACACAGTAAAGTTAAAAAATAATAAACAAACAATTCAGATACTTATATAATTAATTCTTTTGGTTGTTTTCCATTTTTTAGTTGCTGTATTCCTTAACTTCCCTAAGTTAAGGATAAGTTTTATTAAGATTATGTTGGTTTTATTAGTTGATTATGTCAACAAAATTTACCTAAGTGAAATATTTCCCAAATAACAAAAAATATGCATGTGTGGTTTTAAACAAATGTTATTCATTCAGGCGACATTTTATGCAACAAATGCTGCAATGATATCCCAAAAATCGGGAATGTTGCAACAAGATTGTATGAAGAATTCTGTTAAACAAAAATCAGAAGATTAACATGCGGTTAGGTGTTTCGGACAGTTCATAGTTTAGACTTTCCATAAAAAATTTGAAGTGGTCAATTCCTGGAGTCGGTGATATAAATAACGTTCAATATAAATTGGGAATGTTGGAAGAAGATTGAATTAAATAATCCGTTAAACAAAAATCAGAAGATTGACATGCCCCAGGAACTGACCACTTCAAATTTTCTATGTAAACTCTTTACTATGAACTGTCCGAAACACCTATCTGCATGTCTATCTTCTGATTTTTGTTTAACAGATTTCTTCATTCAATATTGTTGCAACATTCAATAAATACATATATTGCACGTTAATTATATCGCCGACTTCAGGGATTGACCACTTCAAATTTTCTATGGAAAGTCTATACAATGGACTATCCGAAACATCTAGCCGCATGTCAATCTTCTGATTTTTGTTTAACGGATTACTTAATTTAATCTTGTTGCAATATTCCTGATATATATATATATATATATATATATATATATATATATATATATATATATATATATATATATATATATATATATATATACTTATATATATATATATATATATATATATATATATATATATATATATATATATATATATATATATATATAATAAAATTGACTTGAATAATTAAATCAAAATTGACAAAATTGAACATGGTGCAACATGTCATTTGCAAATTGGCCACTCATTACATAAATCGTCGGCTACATGGACTAAGTCTATGTTGAGAACGTTCTATAAATTATATTCTCCTTAATTACTTTTATTACAATAATACAGAATTTTGTTAGTTGATTATTTTTAATTGTATATACTTTTAACATACATTTTAATCAATTGTAAAGTAATCAATATGTAGATGTCAATAAGAATTCTGTTATTTACTTGTTGCGACAAATAAAAACTGTATAAACGTGTTTAAATATGCTAAATGACTAATTGGGTGATTTCTGTTTGAAATCGTCAAGTTACCTCCATGAAAGATGGAGCCTATAGTCTATTTACTAAAATTAACTAAATTTATCATTTACTATTACTAATATACCTTTACGTATGTAAAACATTTCGAACATGTTGTGTGTTAATAAAAAAATAAAGTTTTTTTTTTATCAACACATACTCGTATATACATTAATTAGAGACTAGTGAATTTATATTGTCCTTTGAAAGGTGAATAGTAGCATTTTCTACATGGCTACAGGTCCGTCTTTTAATTGATCATCTGCACACTGCATAGCACCATGGTATCCTGTACTAACATGAACGATTGGAATTCGAACCTCGTCGTTACGATGAAAAATAATTATTTTAAACGGTGTTTAGGATTTATCGTTACTATTGGAACAAAAGGGATTTAAAAAGATTTCGTTATTATTGAGACACACCGTGTCAAGACTCCAATAGCAATGAGAATGGATTAGTCTTAAAGATACTATTCCATGAACTGAGTTACCGAAAATATGATGGAAAGAAAATTGCATTAGAGTGACAAAGACGATTTGAATTGTTTTGTTTATAGCATAATATTTACAGTTTATCATTCGTCATTACTAGATAAGACAAAACTTATGTAGAATATTTCGAAAATCTTTTGTATTAATAAAGTCTTGAAAAATGTGGCCGCTATGAAACCGCATGAGTTAAATTCAAAACATGTACAGCGTTGAAAAGAGAATAAAAGTAGGAATGGGGTTACTTGAGCCAGACATTTTGCTGACAATGTAATGGTGCCACCAAATATTAGTATTCAAAGTTGAAACTATTAAAAATTTTACAACGGTGGGAAAGTGGTGGCCATGAAGGTCAAACTTAATCGCTATGAGAAAATAGCGTCCTTATAAGAAACTCACATGGGCCGCAAATTGAATTATTTCAAGAAGCTGTTCTAGTTCACGATCCAGTTGAAGAGGATTTCTCACTTTGGTATTAGTTTTCTGATTTGTTAGACTACTGGCGTATGTTCTTTCCTGATTAGTAGTTCACCAAGCGTCATAATGATAGTAGAACGGTCTGATGAGAGTCCGTCGTCTATGTCGATGAAGTTGTCTGATATTGCTTTTATTACAAAGAAATTCGTAAGATCTTCAATCTTATTGGTGTCAGCGGGCCAGTGTGTTGAATTGCCATCGAATTCAAAATTGTACTTTAATAGCCATCTTGATAGGAACTATTATCCTCCTTTTCTTGTTCTTGTTCTGCATTCCCGTAATAGATATGTTTTGCGTTAAAATCATCACCAATAATGAAACTTGCGTCCTAGTGATTTAAAGAGCTTAGTGTAATCCTGGGTCTTCAAGATACATTGTTTTCAACGTTATTTGGATTTAGACTTATCAATATCTTTCGGCGTTTAGGCTGATTGTAAAAACCCAGCAAATATGTTTAATATGACTGATACACTCACTGGGTATACATTAATTTTGCGTTTTCTTTAAAAAAAAATGACTCCAAAAGTGTTTATGATCTTGTCTTACTTTTTATTTAAATACAGTTAATACAGCTTTTATACTTTATCTTAAAATGACTTCTGGTCACAAAGGTTGAATATGCATAATGTACATACGTCTAGTTCGAAAAACCATTCAAATGACTTAGTGGTAAAAGCTATAATATTAGGGTACATAGTAACAACCCGTATTTCATTGAACAGAACCTGGATGATACTTTGAGGCAGTACTAAACAGTACGGGGAAATATTAACACTTTTCCAAAGCTTGTAACTTTGTGAAAAATCATCACATAATTTTGATTTTGTTGTTAAATTAATGCTTACGAACTCAGTAATAATGCAAATATGAATGACTTAAAATTCAATAAGAAAAATGTCGCTGACTTATATCGATGATTTTTATGTATAATTAACTAAGTGGACTAACGTAAGAATTTTATCATGAATTTATTAGAAATATAGCTCAAACCGTGTTCAACCGACTATAGTCAAGGTTCAGCAGTTCTCTTTTGCATCTCTCATGTGATATTTTGACTTATGTATATGGGTTGCATGTTTCTGGTATTTATCCGAATTTCAATACAAAGTGCGTCACAATTATGACTATAATGGTAGAAACCATCAAAGGAACGTTTGTTTGAATTAATTCTTTTGTAATAAATTTGTATAACTAGTTTGTGTAATATTTCTGTTATATGTACCAAAGTTTCACGTTTACGAAGTCTTAATAATATTCACATTTTTTTCCTAAACTTAACATCAGTTACGCTAACTTGTTAGAGCGGACAGTAAAGTGAAAAAGTACAAAACAAATTATTCAAATAATTATATAATTTTTTTTGTTTCATTTACATTTTTTTGTGTTTAACTTCTTAAAGTTAAGGGTAAAGTTTTTAATTTTTAATACGCAATAATAATTTTTTAAGAAACCGTGTATTTTTTATTCAAAAATTTTCGAGTTCAAGATCTAGATAAAATCATAGTTCAGGAACTCGAAAAAAAGGGAAATATTAAAAGGAAATATTTTAAATAAATTGTATCATTGTATTTAGCTTAACACCTGTATTATTTAACAATAAACGTCAAAATATATTGTTCGATGTTCAAATTTATTCAAATAAATAGAACTTAAATAAAATATATTGGTTAAATTAAATAAAATGTCCCACTATTATTCCCGATGTTCTATATAGTTCTTGAAGTACTGTTAATAAAAAAACGAAGCTAAAAATTGCATTGACGTTAATGGTCGAAATACTTGTTATGAATAATATTTTGATTAAGTCAACAAAAGAATTTGGATTTAACTTATTGATTTATTTGCCAAATTTCTTAAATCTATCACTCAGTAAGTTAGGATTAAAGCAGCGTACATAACATCAGGAGAATTTTCCATTTTATTTCACGAAGTACAAATGGTGATATATGTATAATAGAATTATCTGTGTGAGGTAAACTTAACCAAAAATGTTTAACTTTACCTCACAAGGACACCCTTACCTTTTTTTAGAAATATAAATTAAATCAAAAATTTAAAATTAAAAATTTAATTAACTAAGGCAATTTTTGTTTCGAATCTAAAGCTAAATTGTATTTCCTACAACATGCTGACATTCGTTTGAAAGAACATTAAGTGTGATACACGTGAAACAAGTATTTTGACAGAAGTATTTTGATTTCCGCTCATTTTCGACCTTATTCGTATGCAAAAAAAAATCTGTTATCATCGGATAAAAAACCCATTAAAGCGAAGGTTTATATTTCTTATTTCGTTGGGTGTTGCGTTGTTTTTATGAATCCAAACTAAACCGAAAAATAATTTAAATTTTGAGTATTATAAAATAACAGATGGGGGACTGAGGACCTAGTATGTTTTAGTCGGACAATTGCTTCCTCAAGTATAATAGAATAACCCCGATTTGGGCAGTGATTTTTGACAGCACGGCGCACACCGACCGGTTAGTTACCAGGTATTTTAGTCGTCCAATACTTATCAATAATATTGGAGAAACTCATGAAATTATTAACACCATTTGTCAGTCCCTGAGACCGTACAAAATTACTGTTATTTGTAAAACTGTTACGGTTATTTGTAAGCAGTGCTGCCAGATTTATCTTTTTTGCAAAATTTTTAATTTCTTTTTCAGAGGTAAAAAGTTGTTTCTAAAAAAAAATTGCAAAATGGTAAAGCGGCTCTAATATTGATAATTGATATCGTGATATGAAAATGTACCAGTATTTCAATAAACAAAATTGTTGTTTAAAAAAAAGATTTTTCCCAAAAATACTTTTCGATCCAACCGATTGCCGGAAATACATTTGAATTCAGATCCACAATACATAATTGGCCTAAGCGCTGCTCAGCTGCTCGTTGCCAAAATGCAACTCGAATTAATCATCAGATTGTTGGAAAGTTGCAAAAATAAATGCCGTGTGAATGGAAAAACAGGGAGCATAACATATTTGGCATTATTCATGAACATCCATTATGATTGAGTACATATGCTCATAATGGGGTGTGCGGTGTGCATTAATTTTTTTTTTAAATTCATCAAATTAATATACGAACCGTCTTAGTATATAAGGTTTTTGATATGATGTATGAGAAAAAAAAACGATTTTAGAGCTTTTAATCAAAATTGTGGTTTTCATTAATGTAAAGAGCTCGCTTTGTTCTTTATGAAAATGTAAAGTAGTTAAATATTTTGCTTTGAGGCTGTTACACTTTACTGTGTATGTTGTGATTTGTCATGTAAATAAGTTGAATACATATTAAAATTAATGTTTAATTATGTAAATTAACTGTTAATATCGCTTTCGGTTACAAGTATTGATTAACTAAAGAAGATTATTTGTAGTAATCGAAACCCTTATTAATAATTAATTTATATAGTATTACAAAAAACACTAAACAGAAGTCAATAGTTATGTACAATTAAAAATAAACTAAATTAATTACTGCTTTATTTATTTTAATATACAATTTTAATAGTGAAATAAGTTCTACTACTACTCTACAATTCAACGTTCTACGTTTGTTATCACTACCCACATCTGTTGTCTAGATAAAAACATTAAGCCAGCCGTATTCGTTTAATTAAAAATATTGTTTGCTATTGTTCTGACAAAGACAATTGAAATTATTTTAAAAAATTAACTCCATACATGTCATTAGAAAGTCGGATGTCTCGAGAAAAAGCGAATATTTTCAATTATGGATTGAGTCTTCACTATTTCCAATTACGATAAGAAAACGATTTCAATACGAGAAAAAAATAATTTTATACATCAATATAAAAATAACAACAGTTGACGCATACCTACTCGAGTACTCGTACAGTGTCAATAAAGATTTGCTTTACTACTACTATACTAATTGGTTTTATTCGTGCACGAACAGCATACTTCAATATTCTTACCATAAAAGCGGATGTTTCTCAATTTTATAGAGAATGGTTGATTGGTGTCGCAAAGTTACAAAGTTTATTGTCTAAGCTAAGTGAATAGATTGTTGACCGACATTTTTCGATAGAATACACAAGTATGAACGCGGTGAAATAGCAAGATATACCTAATTAGAGTGACTAGATATACTGTTTTCAAGAGTATTACTACCTTTTTTGTACTCAAGATTTATAAATAAATGTCAAATTCTGCAATATACATATTTGGATTGCCAAATTTACATATATCCACTTTATAAAATTGTTACTATATTTGCCATCAATTTCTATAATCAAATTTTTTTAATATACTAAAATGTTACATTTAAAGCGACTGGTGGAAGTAGATTTTTAGGAAGCCAACCTGTGTATTTGAAATTGGAATAAAAAATTCAAAATTCGGCAGTTCGATGAACTTGGTCCAATATTGAATTTTGAAAGCAATTCTTTTTGTATTCGCTGCGGTTCTAAAATTAAATTTATCAAATTTCTAAAATCAAATTTCGATGTGTAATTATGAAATGGAATTTTGCCTTTAGGTTCACATAATTCAAGAAATATTTAAAACTTTGTTTAATTTAAAATGGTCCCTGTGGTCGGGGGACACTCACATGTCTCGTAAATCTAAATTGCACGAACATGTTTCCCAAGAATACCACCACAGTATCCCTTGCTTGCCGTAGGAGGCGACTATGCGGTTGGATCGCTGGGCTGACGACCCGCATCCATAAAAAAATCAACTGTTTATAAAGTCAACAAAAGTAAAAATGGATACCGCCAAATAAACACCTGGCCGCCGATGAAATATCCGGATACGAGATTTAGGATCGGCACGTGGAACGTGGATCAATTAGAAAACCAGAAGCGTTGGAAGGCCTAATCACGTGCATGAAAGATCATCGGCTGGAACTCGTTGTTCTACAAGAAACTCGGTTGCTTAAAAGTGGAGACCATTTGTCTCAAGGCTATACGGTGCTCTACAGTGGAGATGACCTCGGAAATCTTGGAGCTGGATTTCTTCTTGGGCCGCAGGTAAAGGACGCTGTTATGGATTTCCAAGAAGTCAATAACCGATTGTGTAAGCTTCGCTTCCGCATGAAGTTAGCCCACCTGTCGATAATTTGTGAACATGCGCCCACAGAAGTCAGCCAGCTCCAAGATAAAGACTCATTTTGTAATGACGTGGACGAGAAACTGTACAGAACTCGGTATGTACCATCTATTTCGCGTTTTGGGTCGTAAATCACACGCATGACTCTTCTTTCAAATGTAAGGAGCCATCTCTCGTACTCATCCGTCAGCGCCCAACTTTCACATCCAAACATAACAACGGGCCTGATCAACGCTTTGTAAAGCTTCAGCTTCAAGGCACTTGATAAGTGTTTAGATTTTAGCATTTGCCTTAGAGGATACAAAAAATGACTGCCAGCTGCCAGCCGCACTTTAATATTCTCACCCACACTGTTATCGTGAGTGATAAGAGAACCCAAATATTTGAACCTCCTCACTCCCTCAAACGTGGGTGGCCACTACCAAAATCTGGTGTGCCATTGTCCCTAAAACCATAGATAAGATATTTCATTTTTTACTCATTGATCTGAACAATATTGCTCGGTCACGTTCTGGGTGCTGTTCCAGAACGAATTGTGCAGCGATCTCTGAAAGGAGAGCCACCATATGGTAGACGCAGAGGTCGTTGCAGGCGGCGATGGCTCCACGATGTAGAGAATGACTTGGCCTCTTCAGATTGTCTTAGACAGTATGAAGACCATCATGCTCAGGAGCGAAACCGTTGGAGCCAAACTGTTTATTATTATTAGTTTAAAATAATAAAGTTTTACAAATTTGAAATTTTTGAATCTTTCGAAATATTTTGGGTTTTTCAAATTTATGGACAATGCTGGTCATATATGTATATATATGCATATATACAGTATTGAATTATTTGTTTATGCATAGTCCTTACATAAATACGTGAGAGTGATCGATTTGATTTATGATAAAACATCGTGTTAATGTTCAAATAAAACAACGATTTTTGATCAAATTTTGAACCTGAGATCAGTTGAGGGATTGATCTGGCTTAAAATGAAGGACGGATTTTATAACTACAAATTTGTTTGTTACTGAATATATTTGGTCGGTCGAACCTTGCGATCCTATAATGAAAAATAAATAATGATAATTAATTTTGAGTTATAGTTTCATAAATCCTAAAAAATCAATTCCGTGTCTACTGTGAATCATCAAGATATATGTACATAAAGTTGTTAAATGTAAAATCATAAAACCATGAAATATTTTATGTTTTTGTTCGCACACATACATACATATATCGTAATTCAATATAATATTCACCATGACAAAAAAGCTCTCACAATATAATCTTTACAATATTTATTGGCACAATATGATACGACACGAAATCTAAATTTTTCAAAATATATCGATCTAATATCTATTATTCAAGGCGGATTTTTTTTATTAAATATATTTTCTTTTTCATTGATTTTATAAACAAAAGAAGATATAAATAACATGGAGCTTTTTTGATATACGAGTACATAAATGCCATATCCCATTTATTTCATTTTCTATTGTATGTATATGTACATATATTGTATACACACACACACACATATGTATGTATAATATGTATGTTATGTACGTAGCATCTACTTCCACCCAAACTACTTTTCAATTGCAGTCAACAAAATTGAATAATAATATTAAAATTATAAACTAATATTTACAATCAATCATAGCCGTTATCAAATTGTTCAAGATTTGAAGACAATTCTCGCTTTTTCTTTCCTGTAATATATGGTCTCACTGGATTTTTCATTTGGTTGTTATGTTTTATGTTGGGCTAATATCTTTAGTATTTTACTACAATATTATTATACGATAACTTTTTACATGGATTGCAAAAAATACAACACAAAACCTGTCTGTTTAAATGGTTTACATGAATTTTCTTGACGTTTTCGGCTTTTGTCTGTCGCTCTGCCCCTTCTTTAATAAAATTGTGAAAAATGTATCCAAATATTTATATTTTGTGAAGATTTCGCATAGATTTTGTGATTTATTCTTTCGTATCAATTTATATGGATTTCAATTTCTTGACATTTGGTCGATTTTCGATTTTAATTTTATATCAACGATTTTTATAGCCTAGATTAAGGTTTCTAATGTCAGTTTTATCGATATATACATTAATACAGTTTTAGATGTCAACAGGCACAATACATAAAAATACTTAAAACAAAACAACAACAAAAAAAGAAATACCAAGTATTATAATATTATTGTGAGACTTGAATACGGTATAGGTTATATGGTTGTGTAAAGTGGAAATATATGTTCAACATGTTATGTATATTTAATTATACATAAGTCGATGACTTTTAAATATGAAATTTAAGTCAATTTTTTCCTTTAAATACAAATTAAGCTTGAGTGTATTACACTACATACTGTTCTAATTACCAAATGGTAGTTGGCATACATAATATACAATCTTTAAACATGGTTAACATGGCAAAGATTTTTTTCAATGTTGTGATACTTTGAATTAAATTATGGCCGGATGGACTTCTTGTGTGTGGGCATAAAAAACCTTTTTTTCAACAACTTCGGTCAAGCCACCCAAACCGATAATGCCGATCAATAATCATTCACTCCGCAGCTACCAAGTACTGGAGGAACGAATACTCCTGTCGAAAGCCAAGTTTATTGTGGAGCACACACGGAAAACAAGCATCAACGGGCAGAATCATCATCAACTTCTACTAAACATAACTTGGAAACGATCAACTATAAGAACACTACCTCAATGAACAAATAACAAAATACTACGAACAAATCATTTTATTTCCAAAAAATAAATAAACTGTCTTCGGAAGCTGTTCAATTTCACAATTTTGTCTCAAAAACGCTCTATCCGGTTTACATCATCTGTGAATTCAATAAAAGGATCCTGAGTTCGGAATTCTTTCCAAGCAAGTATGTGGTTTATAGATGTAATCGTTCGCAGCATACAAGCATTGATGAAACTGGTGGAGGAGTACTTATAGCCGTCCATACATCATTATCAAGTGAGTTAGTTGAAATATCCACACACCTGCCTGTCGAGCAATTATGTGTTAAAATTATAATCAACAAAAAGTCAATTTTTATTTACGTAGTATATGAATCCACTTGCCCCACCTATATCATCTTACGCTGCCAGCTACGACACAATAATGGAAATCAATAATGCTGCTAATTCATCTGACACCATCTTAATCACGGGGGATTTTAATGGTCGTATGACGAAGAAATGTATGAAATGTTTCCTCACCTTTAAACGTGAGTTCAGAAACAGAGTGTTTGTTTATCGATACTGTTTTTGAAATAAATCTAAGTCTAATTTGCCAGATACATAATGGTCTAAACCTCTTAGAACTGATCTTTACAAATGAACCAGTTATGTTTAAAGTAAATGATTCACCATCACCATTCGTTATTAATGATATTAACCACCAAGCCATTGAAATAATATTGGATGGCGATAGCCATAATGTTACTAATAATCACCAAAACCGTATTACAACTTTAGAAAAGCCGACACAATAAACCTTCAGCTATATGTCCAGCAGATTGACTTATCAGTAGCAACATAAATGTTAACGTTGAGAACTTGTATAAAATCATTTTCAAGGGTATATCACTATTTGTCCCCACTACTTTGGCCAAATCTATCAAATATCCTCCATGGTACGATGATAAACTTATCAATCTTAAAAACAAGAAAGACAAGGCTTGCAAAGAAAATCTCAAACGATTTTCTGAGGACAGTAAACAAAATTTCGAGCACTACTTTGTGTTAAAGTATAAGAGCTACACTAGCCATATGAAGAAAAAAATAAGAATGGATCCAAAACACTGTTGTAGTTTTTTGTAAAGCAAATTGTGAAATTAATGGTTACCCAGCGTGTATATGATATTGAAGGAACATAAATCTTGTGACCTGCAGGTTCAAACATGGTCAGTTTTTTCAATCAGTTTATAAGCCGGAAGACATTGATAAGTGCGAAAACCCTAGCAATGGTAAAAACAATGTAACCATACTAACACCACGGAATGTACCCGAGGATATCCACCGAGTTCTAGAGCTTCGGAGATGGATGCGGTCCTGATGGCATTACAGCTTCATTATTAAAAGATTGCACAATGTTAGAAATTCCTCTGTATCTTCTATTTAATCAATCGTTAAAATTAGGAGAATTTCCACAGAAATGGAAAATAACCCGAATGACACCAATTTTCAAAACTGGAGCAAGACCATGATGTTTGTTATTTTTGTTATAGAGGAATTACATAAATTTCTTCAATTTGGGTATTGAACTGGTAGTGTGCAACTCATTCAGATCATTGGTTCCTCGATTTATACCTCACAGTATCAGCACGGTTTCATGCCAAAAAGATCAACAACAACAATACTCATTGAATTTACCAGCAACTCTATTAAAGAAATTGAAAAACACAAACAAGTTGTTGTAGTTTATACTGACTTTGCGAAAGCCTTTGACTCCATCAGTCATTGTAAGACATTGGAACGCTGAAACGAAATAAAACAGTTTTGTGGAGCTACGCGATTAGGTGAGAAATGGGCAATAACAGCAGACCATTGTGTCTCTCCTCTGAAGCCGACTGAATTTTATGTTGAGACAACCGATAAGAAAAAAATTTGAATCGATGAAATATTTCAAAATGATTTAGACACGTATGTAACGTACATCTGGGTCTCTAATATAAATGGCGTTTGCTATAATTAAGAATTTATTTTCCGTCTATAGGTTTAATTTTGTAAATGATATTGCGTTATTAAAACTTAAAATTGACGAGCCTTCAGTAGTAACAGCAATGTTATTTACTCACATGGCTGAACCACATGATTTTGATGCAGTTCTGGGTTGATAAAAGTATTAGTGCGTTTTTAACTGTTAACGTGGCAACGTATGAAGATTGCCTATCGATACGGAGTCAATCGTATTGTTCAAGAGGTAGCAAAGAAGATTCTTGTTCGGTAAATATATTTCTAATAATATAATGAAATGATGATAACTACTTGGTGGCTGGTAGTATAATGTAGTATATAGTTTGCGATGTGAAAATCTCCCAGTTCCTCATAGCTATATCTATACTGTGGTATACCATAATATAAAATGGATTAATGAAACAATGTCTAAATAAATTTTGTGAAAACTGTAGACAAAAGATGAAAATCTTATAGGTTTGGTTGAATGTATATGTAGATGTTTAGAGAAATTTAAATTTTGTTGTATTTGTGAAGATTTGGTTTACTAAGGAAGGTGAGGAATGGATTTAATACTTAAAAAGTAATTTAAAAAAATGTGTAGCGATGAAAAGCTGTAGTATTTACAGCCAATGTATTATTTCGGCGTAAGTTAAAATCTATTTTCTACAAATTTTCTAAAATCTAGAGGTTTTAAAGCGCACATTAAAACTATTGATAAAATTCGTTTTTTTATTTTGTTACTTTGTTTCAGTGAAGAGAATATTTATTATTTACGTAACCGCAGGATTCGAAGTCCACCTGCAAATCTATTATCGAGGTTACCATCTTTGCGTAACATACCACTTATTTATTTTGGGAAAACTCCACAAATTTTACTTTGAAAAAGTGAATTAGGTCGGAGCAAAATATTACTTCAATCTTCATTTAAAGTTTACCTTACTTATGGTAAAGTCAAAGAGGTGATCAATTTTGCCGAAACTCAAGTTGTATATCATGATCACCGGTTCATTATCATGATACATAGTTTCCTCTGGATTGTAGTTATAATAATAGCATTAATTTATAGAATTCGAAATTTGATGGAAATATGTATAGTTTATATGGGTATGAGTGGTTTGATCAAAAATAATTAACAAATACACGTTACATTTGAAAAAAAAAACATTTTTTTAGACAAATTTCAGTAATAATTTATTTACAATATATTTAAATTATATTATTTTATCTGAAGAATATCCTGCTTCATATTTTGACTTCCACATGTCGAGGGATTCGTTCTGGAATGCTCTATTTAAGTTTGTATATAGTAGAAATTAAGTAGTCGGCAATTTTATATTTTATATGTGAGGCTGGAGTGAGTTCGACAGATATATTCATATCGTCACTATGATATAATGAATACATATCTGGCGTTTCTAGGATCAAAACGAATTTGTAAATACTAACTAAATAGAACCGGAGTTGACATTTAAAATCCATGCGATAATGATGAACTAAATATCCAACTATTCTAAATTTTTCTCTCATCCCTGAAAACTACACGGGCTTTATCATAAATATATTTGCTTGTTTCTAATTAATCAGTTTATATTGCAGACATCACAAAACATACAACAGATACAAAACCCGACCTCAAACTAACGCCTCCCAACTTCAGTAAATATAAAAACAAGAGCAATTAATAGAAGCTTCCGAATAATGTTTACTGCAAACACCCCAGTGGATTCGTATTGGATAGCGACTAGATGTCAGTTGCCACAACTGACGAAATTACAGAGAGCAATCGCAGAAAAATTAATATATGAAATTATATTTTATGGGAAATTATAAAAATTGACACATCAATCCATCATTAAGTTAAATTCTGAGTACGAACACGTAGCGCCCGCTCCATAAATTCCCCACAAACAACAACAACTACGCCAACTGAATTATCTATGAGTCTACTAAATGGCGAAATTCTAGGTGAAGTTGCAAATATTAATAGTACCCCATACTCGATGGATCGTTTTCAAAAATTATAATTATAAACAAAATAAAATAAAGACTAATTTTGATAGTTAATTTACATTTTTTTTATTGTTAATCTTTTAATTTAACTACTTCTGTCCCCCAAGACATTTATCATGCAATCTTGAAAATATACAAGGCCTTTATCATTGAAATATTCCGTAAATATATTCCGGACATTTCTATCATCCTTCGTTTGTTACCTTTGACTTTTACGATCAACCTGTTGTATAACATTTTGTTGTAGCCAGCTGTTTTCGCTAAGCGCTTATTTTCAAAATTTTCCATAAATAATTAATTGTATAGCGCAAAACACCCTAAAACAAACCATTCTACATTTTCTACGATGATAAAGATCGATTCCAGTAAAATTCTGATTCGCGAAGATGATATCACAACTCTCCTGGCCCTCGATAACCCGTAGTTAAATACCCTCTCTCCTCTGGTTAAATTTTTCTGCGGATAAGATTTCATCAAATTTCTGTTCAATTCAAAAGCGCTATCTCCAACGAACACGTATGGTGCTGATGTAGTTATACCAGGCAATAACGATGCGGGTTTGGTAAATTGAGGTCACAAGAAGTTAATTTTTGATAAATTTTTATATGTTTCATACTCCACCATCTGAAACGCTTCTGTTAGATCCTGTATGATTATACATAAATTCATAGTTTGCATTAACTACAGCGAACAACACCGTACGTAAGGTACCGTGGTAATTGTAGCACAGGGACCCAGTTGCGGGTGGTATATTGATTAAGACGTGGTCTCAATTCATAACAATAACGCAGTTATTACACTGCCACAAATTTTGAAATGATTGTGTGGTTTCTACCCAATCGGCTTTGGTTATAATAATACCATCAAACAACACTATACAACTTTAACACAAACTATATTTAACCCAACTTAATAATATTAGCAGAAAAATAATATCCACCTTTATGTATTTTTTTAAGACTTGACCAGTTTCGGGTATTATCTTTGACATCAATTACGGTGCAACAACATTACTGAATTTTAAGTCAGCATACTCGACCAATATAAGGTGACCATATACACTTTTTTCAAGAGTATTAGTATTCATTTTGTTTCGTTTTACTCTTTACTCTTTTGTGAGATAAAAATCACCAAAATATACTTTCTTGTTTTAAATTAATATATTAAATGCTTTTATCTGACAAATATATAAATGTATAATAGTACAAACGAATACAATTATGCGAGATAAGATTCTCATCAATATTAGGTTTACATTAATACTTTGTCCAAGCCAAGTCTTAACATGTAGCCAAACCAACTATTTCGATCATTGAAGGTATACTCATGGTTTTGAAGAAGCGTTATTGTTTTAATAATTAAATAAACATTAACTACAGTCTAACATTGGAAGGTAAGCTGGAAACTCAGTGTATACCTGTGATGTGATATTCTAAAATATTTGTAGTTGAACGCGTTCAAACGAATTTAGAATAGAGAATCTAGTAGAAACAAATATACCATCAGCTTTTGAACTAGGTCAAATCATCAATTTAGTCAAATGTACAGATTGTTTTAAAATTTCAATTCGTTTTATTGAAATTTGAAAATGTTGGGTGTATGATCGACTTTTGAGTATGTATATATACAAATAAACAGTATTAACCTGTTATGCATAGTTCAACTCCTAAAACACTCTATCGGTTGGATTTCTTATTGATAAAAAATCGCGAAAATAACGTAAAACATTAATTAAAATAACGATTTTTGATCAGCTTATAGGATCCGAGATCAGTTGAGGGATTGATAAATTTGGCTTGAAATCAGGGACTGATTTTATAACGAATGAAATAATTACCCGTATGGACTGAAAAAATTGTATGTTGATTGGTACGTTTTCAAATATTAACATTTTCAAAAACATACTCTTTTGCGTTAGAAAATATCTGGACAGTTAGCCCAGTAGCTAGAAATCTCAAAGTAGAACAACTAGCCGTTTTTCGGCTGTAACTGCTCCCCTTATCAGAGTATTTTGTTTAGAAATCAATGGAAATACCAAACTTAACAAGATTCGTTTTGTTAACTTTCATAAATAGCTAGATGTATTATTGAGTTTTAATTTAATTCGGCTTAAATATTTTAAATATTTTTTAACAAAATATTTAGCCATGTACCAAGAATTTTTCAAATAAACATTTTCTTTCGATAGTCAAGTACACTCCTCCCCAATTTCTGTGTAAAATTATAATAGTTTTATTGTATATAGTTTATTCAATTACGTAAAAATAAAGAAATCAAATAATAAGACAAATATGTATGTATCTCAAAATCATCACTAAAGCAGTTTGTTATTAACATAAATAAAATGTGACACAATAGAGAAAATTAAACAGACAACAAGTAGAAACTCGTCTATATAATTTCTAAACATCACACATCCCATCACAACTGAATATAGCTCCAGTCATGATAATATAGGTATAACTGTATTCTTCTAGGAGTTGTGCTTTTTTTTAAATTTCGAGATATACGAGAATTTCCTAAATTTACTATTACTTTTCAGATGGTGCTGTTCTTCTACTAGTTTAGATTCAAAATAATTCAAAAGGATCCATTGCCTATAGAAATTTCATATCGAACGTTTGTCTAATACAATTTCTGCAACTATCCATCATCTAGAAATTTCAATTCAAGCGAGGCTTGATGATCAATATTTAGAAAGACTTCAAATAAATAAAACTGTGCGATGGTACCTTTATCACTAAAAACACTTTTATTAGTTGTTACCAAATGTTAACCAAATTTATTTATTCATTATTGATTTAGACAAAGGCATTTAATTTTATTGTAACAAAAATATATTTTAAACACTTCTTTAAAGTTAAAATGAATTTTTATTTTCATACTTAAATATTCCTTTGTACAAAATTATGATATTATTTAACAATCAAAATAAATTCGCAATTCGTATCTTAATACAGTCCCAATTATATTCAGTGACCTTTACACATTTTTACATTATAAAGTATTTTTGGAATACATTTGTTTTAGAATTTGCTTCAGTTCTACGAGTTTGTGTGGGTAGTACAACGTCTCACATTTATATCTTCTACAAATAATATCTCCCACTCACGTTTTTATAAAATTATATTGATATTCGATGAAAATTCGAATTTGTAGTAAATTAAAGGTATAATCATTATATACCACCTTCACCACAGGCGCAGCGATATTGAAACATATGGCTTTAATTACAATATGATATAAAAATGAAAATGATAAGACATAAATAACTTTTCCACGTCATTTTCTGTCGATTTTTAGATTATTTGTGTCTCGATAATTAATGGACGGATTTTAATGGGACAAAAACTGTTATGAAGTATAATTCAAGGCACAGCGAACTGCTTAAAAAATATTCGCTGTTAAAGTGGTGAACAAATAAAAAAAAATACACCACTTATATTGTTTCTATATCTGTTTTGGCAATTTGCAGATGTTTAACGGCAACTTAAAATACACATGGGCCAAATCACAGTAATTTTTTTATTTCTCAGATGATTGGCGCTTGATCATGGTGAGACTTATCCTAAAATCTGAGAAGGCAAATTTTTATTAGAGTAAACCACGTTACAATTGGTTTAGAGGTTCGAATTTTGGCATGAACAATCAAAGAAATAAACAGATAGATTTTCTGATTTATGTAAAGATAGAGATTGCTAAAACCTCAAGGGGGAAAACTCTCTTGCATTCGTGCGTAGGTTTATATCTACACACTGTGTCAGAAAGTTCACAAATTAAGACGGAACATTATCATTTCATACGGAGAGTTTACTACCAAAAATGTTAAACCTTCTTCTATATTAATGATCTTAATATCGGTAAAATAATACATCTTAGCCGAGACATTTTATCCAAATATTGAATAAATTTGATTCGTATAATATAGAAGGTTTTGCATATAAAAGGAACATATCTCAGAAGCCGAAATATCAACAACACCATTATTTCAACATTACATTCGTACACCGCATGCTGTATAAAACATAGATAATGGGATATAGGAATATTTACGATTGTAAAAATAGGATAAGCCTCTCTCACGATAAATATAAAATATTCAAGCTATATACTAAAATTGTACATTTCAGATAAGCTAAGGGAGAAAACATGTCTTACTTCAATTTAGTTTAGCTCGCTAGCCCGACTCGTTGCACATTTCAGCTAATAAATTTCTGTGTTTATCTTTAATATTATGTTCAAAGTAATTTTCATTATACACTAATTTAACTTAAAATCTATAACCATATTTATAAAATATTTAGACAGAACAGAATGTAATTTGTGCGTCAAGGAACATTAAACATGGGTTCAACAAAATTAGTCAATGTATATGTGAAGCAATGTCGTGCGATGTATACATGTACATATATAGTTGAAATGAGTAACACGTGAACTATCAAGCTGAGCTGATTTATCGCTTAGAGCTTAGCTAAAACGTGCAACTAGCCTAATGCTTTGAAACAAAATTAGTTTTAATAACAAAATTTACGGCTGAACTCGCTCTACTTGCATAATTTTTATTTTTGAGCTAAATGGAATCTGTGATGCTCCAATCGTCAATAGGATAACAACTATACATTTGTTTCTTTGTCCAACTTACTTGTGGAATCACATAGACCGTTTATACTAACACGCCTTAGTTTGTATTATATTTTATTTCATTCCAATATTTGTAATAAATACAAATTTTTGTATATCTACCGCTTTGGTGCAGCGTAATAATATATATCCAACAAACATTTTTTGGTAAGTACTCGGCTGAATACATTTCCAATAATTATAGTCACTTTTCTATATGTCAACTTTGTCCTTAATAATTTTTTTGGTAGGACACGTATTTCTCGAGATATTTTGATACGTCAACATAAAATAAACACCCGGAATGTGCACAGAGATCACATTACTTGATTAGTGTCACTACTGTGCGTAAAACATTTTATTTTATTTACTGAATTCGTTCAGCTTTTTTGACACAATTAGCAAAGAAAGAACACAAAATCTACAAGGCACATAAGCACACACTTAAATATATATATATACATATATACAATATAGAAAAAAGGGGAAAGTTCAAAGTAGGGAAAGTAATAGTTTTCTTCAGCCAACTGTACTAAATTCGATGCATTGAGAAACTACATTTCCTAGTATGCGGTGCGATTTATAAATGGAAAATGTTCCATGTTCCGTACACAATGTTTGTTGAGTAGCCTATTATGTTACTACTATAATACAGACTTTTACTCTTTATATATTTAAGAGTTTATTTCGTTTCATTTGCGTTCAACAATTAAATTCTATCAAGTGGTTTTTGATTAAGGTTGACAAAGTTGGGTATTGAAGAAAAGCACGGAGAATGGGAACAAGAAATCGCTAGTCAAAATCAAAAGTAGTTGTTACCGCATAACAAACGCTAATCGTTTTTATATGGAATCGCCGATAAGAAGTATGTATTTTGTGTACAAAAAACAAAATTAAATTTTCTGTGAGAAAACATTAATAATTATGTTTGTAAAGTCCATTTCAAATGCTTTATTTTTCATACCATTTTCATTCACAACCAAATTCCGATTATTTACAAAATAAAACTGTTTTCTGTTTTTTTTAATTATAAAAATGTCTCTCCGCTATCTAAAATGGATTGTCAATTTTAAACAATAAACTTTTTTAATTAAAATACGATTATTAGTTAAGGGTTAAATAATTTCTAAGATGGTAAGATTGTGAGAAATACCAAAAAAAATAAACAACAAATGAGAGATTTTGTAGC
This sequence comes from Tipula unca, assembly GCA_951394425.1. Classification (NCBI taxonomy): domain Eukaryota; kingdom Metazoa; phylum Arthropoda; class Insecta; order Diptera; family Tipulidae; genus Tipula; species Tipula unca. The sequence goes on from OX596380.1 coordinate 101,328,058, forward strand.
ATCACTAATTAAAAATTATAATTAGAATATTATTCGAAAATAAATCAAATATTTTTATTTATTTTAACCCATTTTTTTTATATATATGGTTAAATAAAATGTGAGAGGAATTGAACTTTTAGTATGGGCTGATTGGTGGTGGTGAAACTGATTCTTTTTAACTACCAGATAATAGGAAAACTTTATTTTTATAATTTATCCAATTATATAAATTAATTTTAATTTAATAATTATAAAAATTTTATTTCGAGATAGTAAAAGTTATTCGGGATATTTGTTGGTGTGAATGCTCATAATAACTCTGCCAATTTGAGAGTAGGGGTTAATTTCATGTCTTTTTTTCATATACTGAAAAAGTAATACTAATTTAAAGAAAGCTTTAAAGTATGACCAGAAAATTTGCAGGAAACATTGATCTCGTAACGGGTTAACCCAAAAAATATTTGTTAAAATAGTTAGGTATAGATATATACTTCTTCTGTTAACCAGTTAATAACAATTGGTTGAAACAATAATAAGATCGTGTCAAACCTTAATGTTGACTCATATTCTGCTTTTTTGATTTGTATTCTCAAATTTGGTTTGACTTGTCCATTTAAATAGAAATGGATTTCATTATTCATTAAGTGATTCAACATAATTTATTATCTAATCAAATATTGTACTTACACTGTTTCCATTTTTATTAACCTCTAAATATCTAAAGTATGCCAAAATTTTACCCAACTTATTATGTTTTTCCAGTATAAACTACCAGAACTCCGCAAACACTCAAACGAATTTACTGGTTACCTAAGAAATGAGGTTATGATGCTAAACCAACGAAAGAAAACGAACATTTTTTACTGATTAGGCAGATTTAGAAATAGAAATAGATTGGAGGACACCAGAATACTTGCCAGTGATTGTAAAATTAAATCAATTCTCAATTATGTTCATTACTGAACTAATTGACATAAACGCTGAACTAATTGACATAGAGTTAAATAAGGCAGCGTATTGAGACCAACAACTGATAGGGTAATCACATCAACATTTGCAGGATAAAAGCGAATGAAAACAAATCAACATACAAAACATTTACGCGTTGAATAAGTCTATAGATGTCCTCAGCGGTGAAATTAAAGAATGTCTCTATCAATCAACAAATAAACGTTAAATACTTACGTCTTGATAAATGGTTTCTAAGAGAAATATCCAATTGACAATACTGGCCAACTAGATTAAATGAACTTCAAGATGTCAATTGCTAACTAAAGAATTAACCCCCGTAAAAGTGAGTAAAATAAAATATACAATTCTAGATGACTAATTTTAAATCAGTTAAAATAAAATTAGGTTGAGTTTTTTGCGTTAGTGCAAAACAGATGTTCACTCTATTTAATAGATTCATTTGGTGACTGACTCAGAATTTTTCAAGCAGGGCCAATTCAATAAAGTCTGCAGTTGTATTTATTTTGAAAACAAGCATAGCAATTATTTGATACTCAATCAAATGTTCTATTCTTCTTGAACAATTTTTTTCAAATTAATAGATGAAATCAAAAAATAGAAGGTTCTTTTATTTTGCAATTAAATGTAGTAGTTATCGACAAATCGAAATCTAATTGACGTGAAATGAGATTTTTCTTCGCCAACAAAGTTGTTCATTATGAATCTATTTGTAGCTTGTAAACGTGTTACAATTTTCATTCTGCATTGGTTGCCTGGATGATTAGCGCACAATGAATAAGTTTTTATATACAATTTCTCATTTGCAACTATAATTGCCTAACATGCACATTTCATTATAATGAAATTCCAATTACATTGAGTGTATCCAGCGCATGTGCAGTCTACAATTGAGGTAGTCCCAAATGTAGATTAATTTCACTTTGTAGACTCTACATACGCTGGATGCAATTTATACATATTTGAGGTTGGTGTCTTGGATGACTTGTAAACATGATATCTGCTATGAAACGTCTAAGGAATGGCCAACGTTTTAAGAACACGAGTATTATATACGAGTAAACATATAAATCAAGCGCTTATATAGATAGATATATAGAGACGAATTTTTGGTAGACTCTACATGCACTGGATACGCTGAATATAAAAGAAAAAGTGAGTTATATACGTCTGTACGTCAAACCGAAAATTCAGACATCATCTCCCCGCAGGTGTGGAAAAAGTATTACACTAATATTATCCTCATGAAATGATCATTTACCACGAGTATGAATTGAACGTTCATACTTGTGGTAAATGAGTATCATTCCATGCTCAGAAGGATATATTTATATCCTTCTTTGTGGTACTAATACAACTCTACAAAATAATTTTTCTCGTTATATTTCACGTAAATTTATCTTGCAAAATTTGGAGACCAGCAAAAGTTTCATTTTAGGCCAACTGTGGCAATTGAGATAATGGTTTCTCAAATTTCGAAAAAACTAAAGATTGTGAACAAATTTTAGAAAATACATTTAATTTATTTTAAAATAATTATATAAAAAGAAATAACACAATTATTATTTTTTTGGGTTTGATTTATAAACGCGAATTGGCGCAAAATCAGACATTAATGTTCCAAGTTTATTCACAATACATTCATTTTTTCTACCATAAACATTTTGTGAAACCGGTTTGAATAATGCCCCTATTATGAGTGAGAGAAATATCATATATCCTCACCTAGAATATCTTGGTGACTTAAGGCGAGAGTTTGTTTGATCAGATAAATACAAAATGGCAGATAAAAACTCGAAATTTTAGTTATTTCACATATATATGTAAACTCTTGTGAAGCTGGAAAAAAGTGAAGGGGAGAAGGAGGTATTAATAATTTCAGCATATTTGCCTGGTGATACGGAGGAGGTTCTTCCAACCATATGAAAGATCTCGTAAAGTGGTAATAGTGGTAAGCATCTATCTATTGCCTTTGAAATAAATCGTAGTGCCTTTACTGATTTTGTCAAAAAGCATAGGAAATCAAAAAGAAATTTCTGAAAAACTTAATGTGAAAACGTAAATGAACTACCTGATATTGCTAGAGTTCAAAAGGCTTTGTCAAGAAGTGCACCAGAAATTTTCTCTTCTCTACGAAACAGTGATGGAACAACAACCGAAACCTTCAGGGAAACTTTGGAAATCCTCATGAGGACCCATTTCCACAGAGATCAATGATAAGCTAAAATAAGCAAAAATTAAGAAAATCAGAATTTAAATAAGGAAGAAGCACTGCCCACGAAGGAGGTTCCTCTGTGTGCCTTTATGGGCATACATAGTGTAGGCGCCTCTGACAATGCTTCATTCGAATGTATGTCAAAATCCCAGCAATGTAGAGGGGCAAACAACAAAATCATCAAGTGGATAAAACACATTTTGGTAAGCAGAAAAATATCTGCCTATACCAAAGATTGACGCCTATAAAATTAGTGCTACCAAAGACAACCCACAAGGAGAGATTTCCTCTGTTATATTCGCTAGTAGTGGATGAACTATTAACAGAGAATTGATGCAAAATGGCCTGGATCTCAGCTGGAATTGGCACAAGAAAGAGATGCTTAGAATTAATCCAAACAAAACAACAATCAATTCTTTAACCAGGAGGAGGAAACTCAACTCCATAAATGGAATAGAACTGGACTTTAATACAGAAGTTATATATCTGGGCATTACGCTAGATAAAATCTAAAATGGGAAATATCTTGCGAGAACAATAAAAATGGCAACAAGAACGCTATGGCCTAGTACGTAAACGGTCGGTAGAAACTGGAGCCTTAGCCAAACAGCTGTATTGACAAATAAATGTTTTATCTAGGAAAAACCTATGCCCTGGCTATATGGAGAAAGAGCATAGCAAAACAAAGCTGACCAGACTCCAGAGACTATCGTGTCTTGGAGTAAGTAAGTGGTCATCTGACATGACCAGGTTTGGTGGCCAAATGCAGCCGAAATAATTAATTATTTTAATTTGGTAATGAGTTTTAGGTGGAATCTCCTTCTCCGCATTAAATAAAAATCTATGAATCTACTTAATGTTTAATTAATGCCCCTATTATGAGTGAGAGAAATATCATTCCGGGATAAATACATAATACTCGTATGTATGTGTATTATTTTTATGTTATTTTAATATAATAATCAATAATTTTCAAATCGGTTGAAAATATGAAAAATCCGAGTATACACAATATTAATATGTCGGAAAACTATAGATCGAGTGATTGAAAAAAGTTCAAAAACTATTTATTTTTATTTTTATGAACGTCCAAACGTCAAAACTATGCTTACAATAGTAAATAATATTTGTCTACTTGATGAAGAAAAATTTAATAAACTACGCAAAGCGCCGCGTAAAATTCTCACCAAAATAAAAGCGAGACTCAATACCAAACTGCCACGACTTTCACAGTCACGGTGAGAGTTGGGGAGGCGCGAACCATAATAGGGGTATAAAAAAAATTTCATTGAAAACCATACAAAACAGAATTCTTCTGAAAATAGCACAAATTTAATAGCTTCACTATAATTAAAGAAATTTTCCATGTTAACAAGTAATTACATACAAAAATTTAAGGTGGAATAGCAAATCTTCTTTTCCATCTATAATGACTATAAAAAAGAATTTCATATAAAATTATAGAAGAAGAAAAGGTATTGATTCGATACCATTCATACAAAATATGATTAAATGACGCCATGTTTCAAAAAAAATTCTTCCAAAATAAACAAAAAAGTAAAACTGAAAGTGCGAGATTTGCTTTTTTTTATCTAGTGTTTGTAGCTATCGCTGCACAACGAAATTGGAAATAGAGACAACTTGTAGAATACGGCTTGCAGTTCATTATTTTTAAACTCGCGTATTCTACTTTAACTGCATGCAGAATTTTTTGAAACTTTGTTTAATTTTAATATCGTTATTTTTTGACTAATTTTAATTCAACTTTTAATCCAACTTCAAGTTAACTTTTAAATAAATTTCCACAAATTCTATGTTATAGTACTTTGATAGTATAATAGCGTAAAAGTTTGAAAGCTGGTATATTTTATCAAATGTTGATAAATGTAAATATCTTATTATACGTACTCATACACAGTAAACAGTTCTTGTCAACGAACATTTGTTTGGAAATATAATAATCAAAGGGGCCGACTGCATAAAAAACAGAGTGTTTGTTTGTACAATTTGAGGAAATAGCATCAACTTGTTATCAAAAGAGAACACAAAAAGTCCGAAGCAGACGAAATTCTGTCAAAAAATTTGTAGTTCTTTCTGTCATCTACCTTTGATATTTTTGCAATAATATTAAAATGAAAATAAAATTAAATTTATTCTAATTTTCCATTGATTTTTTTAATTTTTCGTTTTGTCCGCTAAGTGAAATTCAAACTAACATAATTGATAACTTGATTTTGAAAAATAATCATAATTTTAATTTACTCGTTAATTTTAAATAGTTATCAACACTATCATTCGTTGAATCATGTTTAACATTTAGACGATAAAATGTTAAAATTAATAATAATTTATCAGTTGGAGTCTTAATAACGTCTACGGTACTACAAGGATCCATACTCGGCCCTATATACATATATATGTATAAGATTGATATTTTTGTAATAATTGGAATCTTGACTCTACAATAAAGTTAATTCTTACTGTCAACACACTAGTATAAAACTTCTATCTGTGCTTCTTGTACAATAAACTAAACTAATATAAATGTTAGAATTGCTTGCTGTGATGTCTATCATCACTGAGCACAGCATAAATGAAATGTCATCGAAAAGTAGCCTCGTAAATTGAATTTTCATTTGGCACCTATGAGACATTAGTAGAAGCTTAATTTTTTTTAGTTTAGTCGGTTAAGGCTCTACTTTACCTAGAACAAAAATAAAAATTGATGTCGATATTTAAATGCCAATAAATGCGTCTAAAATAAAATTTGAAATAGTGTAAATCTCCGCTATTGAAAATTACAAAATATTCCATGATAAAATTGTTTTGCCACTTATGACATCTAATTAAAAAGGGATGAACTAAAAAATACACGATATTTAGTTGATTCCTAAACCATTTTTACATTAAAATACATTTTCTTCCATAAATTGATTTATCAGCTTATCGATATAAAATACAGGTAAACCTCGTTTAACGAACGTATTGTGTCCCTGAAAAACCGTTCGTTAGTTGAGGTTTCGTTGTGCGAGGTAAATAATTGTATGCGCTGTTTTTTTTGAGGGAAAATATTTGTATGGTTTCAAAAATCAATTCCATTTATTCCTGCATTGTTGGCTATTGACACGATCATTTCTGTCACATTAGTGATGTCCATTTCTGCAGTACTTTTACAACATCAGGCCAAAGTTTCCTCCATACAGCATTCATTGTAGATTTTTCTATGGTTGCCCAAAATAACCCTATATTTTCTATAGATTTTATTAAATCATATTTTTTCCACACCTTAATTAATGATAGATCGCTGTTTTTCTCGCTCAAACACAAACTAGAAAATTGAGAAAATTTAGATAGAAAACTAAAAACTCACATTTCGCAATTTTTTTTGTTGTTTTATGTTACTACAAAAAAAGCGAATTTAAAAAATTCGTTAATTTGAGGTTTGAAGTTCGTAATACGAGGTTTTTAAATAATTTTGGATGTTCGTTAATTCGAGGATTCGTTATTCAAGAGTTCGTTAAACGATGTTTACCTGTAGTTTTCAATTAAATTTTCAATTTTCTCGCTTATTAGAACAAATTTTTATAAAAACGTGTGTTAATCGCCATATATAGAACTTTTACAGATTAGTGGAAAAATATTGATAAATTTGGTTTGTGAGTGAATGGTTTTTGTCAAAATTTCATCAACTTTGAGACGCAATTACGGGAAAACTATAGCGAATTTAAAAAAAGCGTGTGTTACTCGCCTGCAAATAAATTTAACTTTGCTATTGTATAAAAAAAAATTAAGCCAATGCCTAAGTTTATGTGGCCATAAAACGATTTGTAAGATACACATTTTTTTGCAAATTGAGTAAAGTAGAGCCTTAAGCCACACATCATTAACCTATTACGAATAATCACCGTATCACCGTAACTATTAAATAGTACAAATAATTTTATTTTATTAAATTATTAAATCGATATTACGTGTCAACCATAATAAAAATCGTGTGTGTCAGTTGCACTTGCAATTTTTTGCTTATACCCCGCCAATTAATGTTGATATCACTTATAAAATATCATGAAATTGACATAATTTTCCCGCTTGGAAAAACCATGCTTCATTTCATTCTCGCGTTTTTTTTCTCTTAATCTAAAAAGATAATGTCGTGAACATTTATAATTAAATTTAATTTGGTTCACCTGCATATATCCCCATCTACTTTATTGTATTTTATGAACATTTCACATCATTTTTAGCTTAATTGTACTGTACGTTTCGTTCGCTATGTAAATATGTACGTACGAGTACATACATACAATACTTCAGTTTTTCGTCTTCAGTACTTTTCATTACTTTCGATATTCTCATTCTACTTGATTTTCGCAAAATACAATTATTTTCCTCAATGTTTTCTGTATATATTATGTATAATTATGTATCTATGTAATACCTGATTTACATATTTATCTTGTTTTTCTTAATGCTGGTTTTTGGTTAATGTATTACGCAAAGTATGTATACAATAGTATCTTCTTTTGATTAGTTACAGTGATTAGTTGTGTATAATGGTTTTAGTATTAAATTTATTTAAGAGAATATTGGATTTTCACCAAATTAATTTATTTTAACAGCTAAGGTCAATGAGCTACATAATTAAGTATTGCTTGAAATTATCCATTTCCAAATTTGTATTCAGACACATCCTCCGTGGAGAATGATTGTTATTTTTACATTATGTATTCTAAAGTCAAAAAGTACTTTAAATAAAAATTTAAATTGAAACATAATCATGATTGAAGTGCATGACTAATTAGATTATAGATTAGAATTTTGTTAATTCGAAAGTATGGACAGTTAACTTTATTCAATTGATTAGATTATCGATATAATGAAATCGTCATTTATTTTCCAAGCAATTGATGCGATAGATGCGAGTATTTGCTAACCTTTTTAATACATTCTAAATTGCCTAACGTTATCATATTCTTAAATCCTCCATAATAAGTAATTCAATTAAATTTAATTTTAAATTAATTACTTTGTTACTCAACCACATTTTGCCTGTATGTTTTCGGTCTAATTCTTTCGTTTGCAATTTCATAAAAAAATATGCAAATTACCTTCCCCCAGTATAACCCTAGAAACCATACTTAATGAAAAAGAATGTCAAACAAGTTAACTGAATCGAATGTTCTTTTACTAAGAAAAACCAAATTAAATTTTCTTAAGAATAAAAATATAAAAATTTTAATTTATTTTATTTGTTATTTACTTATTTCTTCCTTGGTTGGATGGTAGAATAAAATTAAGTCTTCTGCTTGGAGAAAACATGTATTTATACATATTTTCCAACCAATAATCAAAGTGGTACATAGCGTAATGAAAAAAGGTATAACATCGGGCATCCCTTTTTTAGTTATGTGTATTTAAGAAAAACATAAATACTAAAAGGGCTGTATGTATAAGCGTTGTAGGCAAGGTGGCTATATTTTAATTCTTGTGTATTTTAATATGCGGATTTACAAGCGATAAAATTAGATTACCGATGAATTTTGGTTTTAATTGGAATTTATTTTTCTGAGGAGATTTCGGTATGTGTATATTTTATTTATTCAGGTACTTCATATAACGAAACAGAATTATGTACAATGAAAATTGTGAATGCCTCTAGGGTTTTAATTATTTAGGCATTATTCATTTTTATCCAAAAAAGACTGTAACATAAATAAGAAATTTACAAAAGTATAAGAAATGAAAAGACAGTTGTTTACAAACGACCATTTTATCATTTAATTCCCTTTAATTTTTTCTACGCCCAGAATATTCAAAATCGATTTGGGGACCAATTTTCAATCGGTATATTGAAACTAAATAAAAACACTGTGAATACGAATTTGTGTGAAATTCTCTGGTTTAATATTTTGCCCATTATACACTTTTTTTTAGTTGCCTATTTAGTTTCGAATCACAAAAATCTGAAAGCTTAAAAATAGGACAATTTCAAATAATATGACTCTGTAAGGTTAACTTTAAAACTTCATAATAAAACTACATTTTGCAATCATTCAATTGTTTCTCGTGAGTTCTATTACGTGTTCAGTAATTTAATAAAATGCTCTCCGGATAATCGACTTTAAATATTGTCTCCACATTTGACCGCAGCTGATACCTTACAATTTTATAATTATTTCATTGTTAAAAATAAATCATTTGAATAATTTTATATTTTATTTTAAGATTTAATGATATTATTGTATAGTAAATAAACTAATGTATGTTACACAGTACAGTAGAAAACTACACCACAACATTTCTGTTCATGTAGCTATAAATAAAATAAATGATTATTAAACTTTGAACAATCTTGAAAGAAACGAACTTCAGATGGTCTAACGCCAGTTCGTGTGTAATAACCAGGCAGATCTGGCCTGGTCTTGACCGGTCTAGATCAGACCAACTGATATCGCTTCGACGACACCATATTGGTATGGTCGTAGGAGCTATAACGGGACATTGTCTCATTGGGATACATGCGAGTAGACTGGGTGTCCCAGCCCACGATTTCTGCCGCAGCTGTGGTGATGAGGAGGAGGAGGAAAACGTACTCCATCTGCTCTGCACCTGTCCTAGTCTAGCGTACAGCAGAACAAAATTTATGGGAACTTCCCCATTGAATGACCTCACGGATCTTAGCAAGATCGAGATCCGTGACTTTAAACGCTTCTTGGTGAGCTCAGGATGGTTTAGCGAATGAAGGAGGAAACTCAAATGTGGTACAGCTACGGACCAATTTTGTGTCTATGCTAGTCCTTTAGGACGGCCACCCTTACCTAACCTAACCTAACCTTGAACAATCTTTGAACAAAAAATAGAATAATCAATGCAAAGTTTTATCTATTAGTTTAGAAAATCAGGGTTGTGGTGCTAAATTCATAGCATCTCAGGATGAGAGTAAATACTTCGTTTAGTCTATGGAGGAAAATATTTCATTAAAAATTGTACCTGAAAGGAGCTGTAAATAAAATCAACTGTATTTCGATCAATTCAGATAGTCACAAGCTTTAAGTGGCTTAATTAAACATAAACACATGAGAGCGTGCGATATATCACATTAGTCTGGTTATTTTTGAATGGAACTAAATTATTACAGAAAACGGCAGTCTCCAGTTTTATTTTCAAGATATGAGAAACGGCTAACTGTTTTTGAATCGTTACTACACGAGACCATCGTTGGGTTCTACATTTATGTCCCAATTGATATGCTTTTCGAAAGTGTTGAAATGACCACAAAAAATAACTTCAATCCAATTGTTAGATTATTTTGGAATCTCCAAATAATTAAAAACCATTAATTTCAAAAAACAGTAAAATTAAATTGTAAACCTTAAAATATCTGTGATCAAAACGTAATCGTAGGAAAACAAGGCACTTTATCAATGCACAAGATCTCTCTAAGCTCTTGTGGAGCAGGAAACAAGAGAAGGAGGTATTAATAACCTCAGCATATTTACCTGGTGATACCGCGGAGGTTCCTGCCAACAGTATAAAAGATCTCGTAAAATACCGCGAGGATAGTGCAAGATACCTTGCAAACGCCTATAAAATAGTTTGGGGGAGCACTGACACCAAGAGATGAGATGAGTTATTACTTGATGTTATTAGGTAGTAATTTAAGTATAGCTAAGAATTAAGTATAGTGCACTAGATATTTTCTCTTCCCTGCGAGAGAGTGATGGAACAACAACCGAAACCTTCAGGGAAACTTTGGAAGTCCTCATGAGGACTCATTTCCACAGAGATCAAAGATAAGCTAAAATAAGCAAAAATTAAAAATTTAGATAAGGAAGAAGCACTGCCACGAAGGGGACGCCTCTGTGTGCCTTTATGGGCATACATAGTGTAGTGGATAAAGTGGATACAACACATTTTGGTAAGCAGAAAAATATCTGCCAACTTAAGATTGAAACCTATAAAATAAGTGCTACCAATAGCCCACAAGGAGGAGATTACCTCTGTTATATTGACTTGTAGTGGATGAACTATTAACAGAGAATTGATGCAAATTCCCTGGATCTCAACTGGAATTGGTGTAAGAAAGGCATGCGTAGAATTAATCCAAACAAAACAACAATCAATTCTTTAACCAGCAGGAGGAAAATCAACATTCCGCTGTTGGTGATAGATGAAATAGAACTGGACTTTGATACAGAAGTTATGTATCTGGGCATTACGCTAGATAAAATCTAACCTTTAAATCTAAAAATGGCAACAAGAATGCTATGGCCTAGTAGGTAAACGGTCGGTAGAAACTGGAGCCTTAGCCAAACAGCTGGATTGACAAATAAATGTTTTGTCTAGGAATAACCTATATGCTGCGGCTATATGGAGAAAGAGAAAGCAGCTGGCCAGACTCCAGAGACTACCGTGTCTTGGAGCCTCTGTTGGGCATGATACTGTTAGTTTTAGCTGTAAAAGAAGAAGTAAGTCCTTGGTATCACAGAAGCTAATCTAAAGGCGCATCAGGAGATCCTAAAAGTAACTGGTCACTAGGTTTGGCGACCAAATGCAGCTTAAGATGCATTTTATCTAAAAATACAAAAAGCAAGAGAGGATTATATTAATAAAGCCACATAGCTCGGGGAAGATGCACAAAAATGGTTCATGAATGAATGAAAAATGAAACGCAGTGCAGTAAGGTTATTATCGGAATTGTTATTACATTAATGATTATACTTTTATCTTTTATTGATATCGGTTTTAGTCGGTTAGTATATATACATATTATAATATTTTATGTTTATATAATAGTTAGGAGCATTCACATAACGTAACCAATATTCACACGTGACATAAGGTAAACAGAAAGGTTACTCGATTAAAGAGCTATACTTTCAATAGTCGCATTCCAATCTACCTTTATTTGATTGGTGTCATTCAGCTTATCACGTCCATTTTTGGCGCATTTTTATTTGTTTATTATTTATTAAAATTGGTCGGAACCCATGAGGATTCCGCACTCAATGCCACACAGGCTCATGGTGCAAACCCAGGATTCTATCTCAATTGCTAAAAGCGCACTGCAACCTTCGCAAACTGAACAATTTTAGCTCAAGGCAGAGAGGACAACTGATTTAAATTTAAAGACTGGGCGCCTTAAAATGAATTACTTCGTCTTACTACTACTAAAAGTCTCAAACAACTGAAACCTTAGGTCTTTCAAAAAAAAACATTGAACATTTTAATTCGCTTTTAAAACTTAAAAATTAATTATTTTTAATGATGTCAGTTTAATTGCGATATGTACATAAGTATAATGAATTTATATACTTTTATATTGTTAATATTATAGAATATTGCTTTTGTTTTTTATAATATTTTAATATGAAAATTGTAAAGTGTCATTATTGCATTGCATTATATACAAAATTGTATTGTAGTATTATGGTATGTACACGACCTTAATTACCTTAATTGACAATGTCATAAAAGTAATAATAATAAACTATCATTTCTCTATTATAAAGCAAATTAATAATAAATAATAGCTATTTGACTAAACTGAGATATTTTTTATAATATATTTGTAACGATTGGTTGTGCGAGGCAGGACAGGTATCAACAGTATTATCGCGCTCTTAAACATACAATGAATTTAATTTTTAGTAGTTGCAATTATTGTGTAGGGTGGGGTAGTGATAAGAAACAGTAATAATCAATAACTCAATAATACCGCGAGAATTTTTGAAGGTGGTGATTAAAGATAAACTTGAGTAAACTGGTTTTCCATAATAAAGAGAAGAGAGATTGGATACTTGGGAAATACGATCTACAATCAAAGTAGGTATTTGTGATTAAAAAACTATTTTGCGCACGATGCGGTGAGGTGTATTTGGGAAAAGCGATGGAAAATTTTAAACCATAATGAAAATTTATTAATGAAAATAAAATTATTAGTGGAACGATTTCTTGGCCAATTTCCACTCTTAACCAATTTTAAAAAACAATACATATTTGTGATTACATAAGTTTACCGCATTATTTGGTTAGTATAATAATGTAGTGAGTGGGCAAATGGGATGAGTAACCCAGGGGAATAGTTTTTTTTATAACAGGTAGTTTTGAATTTGTGAATGGCTATTGTACAATCGTAGATAATGGAACCATCTCGACCGAATAATGCTACTTTTACTTCAAAAAAAAGGTTTGGTGGCGAATTCGATGTGGACCAATCATTTATAGATACTTCCTTATCTCAATCAATTATTTACTTCGTTGAATAGAAATAAGAATTATAGCTAAAGCAAACATAGCTAAATTAACTCTGATATTGATTGAACGAAACAAGCACCTGAACAACCAACACACTATAGGCTATTACACTAAATGATCCAATACAGGGAATCGGGATACCGAAAACTGGGATATCGGTCATTTTTGTCAGTTATTTAAAACCGGTATTCGAAGATTTATTTATTTCGGTATTGAATTAAAATAATTTTAAATTAAATTAATTATTAATTTAATTATTTGTAAATATAACAAAAGTTTACGGAGCTTTGCATAAGAAATGATGCAAAAAGTTCAATTTGTGTGATAAAACATTACTCATGTGATGTTAAATTCGTCTATATATTCTATGTTCTATTAAAAAAAAATTTTATTTTGCAATATTTTTTGTCTTTACTTCAATCAATAATATTATTGTTTTATTTTATCGCGCTGTTTCAATATATTTTGTTTATTACTATAATAAATCGAACCGCTTAAGAAATATCTTAGGGAACGAATGGGCATATTCAGAAGCCCCATCATGTTGGCATTGGAAATTTACGGATGGAGAAAATGACATTTAAACTATCACATTGTTATGAAATTGTCGGTGTATCAGATGTAATCAGTACTCCACATGATTGCACTTACTCAACAACTTGCCAATAATTGGCGGACCTCAATGCACCTAATGATAACTAATTAAGGTATAACTTTGGCTTTATAGTTTTTTAGTAACCAATATGAGCCAAAACTGATCAAAATATCTTTATAAGAGAAAATATATTATATAATTATTCACTATTCAAGTTTATTATTATCTATAAGAACAAACTAATTTGCTTTAGAATCAGCGATAGATCAGAACGTAAAATCACAGAGGAAATTAATAAAAAGTAATGAGAGACGGACAAGAGTTCGAATATATCGGTATTTGTATAAAGAAAAAATTGGAAAAGTATGTCATATGGCAGCTAGAAACTAGTCATATACTTATCACATGTGAGTCAAGTACTAGTCATATAATGTTTGCTTAATTGCTGTAAGTTATTTAACAAAGTCACACGTGAGTCTAGTACTAATCATATAATGTTTGCTTAATGGATGTAAGTCATTTAACAAAGTCATATTAAACTTCTCTTGATTTTTATTTGACTATTTTTGGTCGTATAAAATGAACCATTTTGCATACAAACTAATTTGGTAAATTAAGATGTTTTTATGATTTTGATTTATGACTTAGTCATAGAAGAGAATTATAGAGAATTATATGTAATAGAATTAATGATTAATTATATGATTTGTAGTTATCTGGGAATATCGTCTCTCGAAACATATTTCGCTCATAAAACTCATTGTTAGTTATTCACTATCAAATTGGGCTAAGCCAAATCAAACGTATACGATGCTTTATTATAGATTGCATAGTAGTTTTAAATCCTTGAAAGGGTTACGCGTTACTAACGTGTCTTAGCTAAGACTGTTAGCCTTTCGTTTTAGGTAAAACACATAATAGTATTTATACAATGGACACATTAATATCAAACGTGTTTACGTATAGTCATAACTATATCATTGTGGTCTTATATTTTCTTAGAAAAGACTGACAAATTTAGTAGTCGTATATGCATCATTATTTGGCATTTCTCATTAAAGTGTACACAAGTAAGTAAATCGCCATGGAGAAATGAATTAAAATTTAAATAATCTTACTTAATATTGTAAGATTATTTAAATTAGGGTTTGGGATAAGTAATTCTATTTTAATAATTTGGCAATTTACATATAAATTATCTAACACTATTTATATGTTTTGATAATTAAATTTATTTTAATATTATTAATGTAATGTAAAATGAGTGCTTTCATGATATAATTGTAAGACTATACTATATACGTATACCATCAGAATACGAATTAAGGTTTTTGTCATAAACAAGTTTTAGCAGACCGCAAATGGTTCGATGCAGTATGAAGGGAAATTTGCAATTTAAAATGTACTAATTTATATTTTACCGCAAGACACGTCAAATTGATGATAACTTCATTTAAGCTAACTGACTTTTAGTTCTGAAGTTCAATCTAATGTCTCAAAAATTCAAGCAGTGCTGGGATTGTTCTACCATCACATTTTCGGTAATCAATAGACGTTTGTGTCTCTTTTTTCACGAACAATATTGTATTCTATTTCGTAATCAATTCCGCAATTTCTATTGTGATCATAGCCTACTCGATTGTATTTCTATAAATTCATTCGATAAAATATCACCAATATTTTTATTTTCGGCGGCAAGTGAAAAGAGGAAAAAGAATATTCGTAAAAAAAAAACAGGCTGAGATCGCAATAGAAAAAACTTAATTGAAAAAATGCAAAGGAGCACAATTTTGATGGTAGAAAATGTGATGGTAGAACATCCCAACACTTCACAACTACGAAAACAGACTAAATTTGTTTTTAAAAATCCTTAACTACGCCAACTTGGTTGAATTTGTTTTCTGCATGTATAATTGTAAAGTCATTTTTTACTTATTTCATTTATATATTACCCGCACTATTTCGTTTAATTGGCCCTTTATAAGTTAAGACAGTCTTAAGAGTCTTATGTCCGGTTGCACAAATAAATATTTAACAAATAAAGATAAGCGGTTAAATGCTAAAGTTGTTAATTTCATAATCACAATCGAAATTCAATTAAATATAAGTTTTTTTGTACTTTATGTGGAAATATGTATATTTCCCATTGACACAATAAAATATTAGCAGTCGGTTAAATATTTAACTTTCAGAAATCGGACTGTTAATTTTAACTAACGAAAAACAAAATAAACGACTTGTGATTCCAAAATGTGTTTTTACTATACTACCGCAAAAACAAATAAACTTTCAAATAATTAATTTTTAATTCATATTTGTATGGTATAATTAATCGAGTAGTCTGGTTTTCCAGTAGCAACTCATTATCATGTGACTCGATCGAGGATTCCTTAATGTCAGAACTGCACTGTTAGTCTATAAAAATGAATAGTCCTGCTAGTGCACAATATACGGTGCGAATATGCAATTACGAATAAAAAAAACTTCAAGATATTTGTTTTAATTCTTAGATTTATTCATTCAAGATTAAGAATATTCGTCTATGATCTATTAGATTAGATGCTTAAAATGTGCACTGCCAAAAACGAAGCTTTTGGATCGGTCTGCGTAAATAGACTTAGGTTACATTTTTTTCCGTCGTTATACATTGATAATTCGTATTTTAATTTGAAATAAACTTCTTGATTTGATAAACATTTTTATCACTCCAAAATCGTGTTTAAGCTACTTATAATACATATTTTTGTTGAAACTTTAATCTAAATATAAACACATATAATTAACAAAAATTGGAAGCAATGAGATTTGGGTAATTATCTTTGAGCTTTAATAATTTCAATAACTTCAATATACATTTAACTTATCGAACACTAAACGTTATTATACAAATCCCACATTAACAAACAGATTGCGATTTTCGATAAAACTAAAATTATTTATATCGAGTGATTTCACATTAATTTGAAAATACAAAGTTGATAGCGCAAAATTCTTATAACTACTGATCATCCGTTAAATTTATTTTTTAAGAAAACATCGCTTCATTCGAATTTCATTGAGGAAATTGTAAATATTAGGTAAATATTTTTGATTAGTGAATTGTATATTATCATCTATAAACCATTAAGCTAAGTCACTAACTGTGAATTAGATTAATGGTTTATAGATGATAATAATAAATTGTCAATAATTCGAGAGAGACCTTTAGTACTTTTAATTTCAATGTTGTTGGTCCGAGTTTGGTTGATACGTTCCGATTCCGATTTGTTTGGTATTAATCAATCAAATCCAGTATTGTGATTAATTAATTTTGTTTAATTGATTAAAAATGTTTATAGTGATACTCAGTACGAATCAAAGTTCAAGAACTACACACACACACATACCCAGATTGCGTATTCATTGGCGAGCTATGATAAAACATCTGTTATATTTATAAATATATCCTTCTTCACTTGTTTTGTTCGTTATACTGACCTAACGGGTTCCGTACTATCCAAATCAAACCGTACTCCATATAGAGCATTTGCAATATTTACTTTGGCTCGCGATATTTCGACGATCAGCAGTGCTCTCAAGCTTCTTGTTATGGTAAAGTTTATCAAATATATTTACTAAATATACAAAAACATTAAATACTTAGTTATGTTTTAAATATTCTTCATTACTATAATAAACCAAACTAATAATAATAAAATTTTACTAATAAAGTTAACATTTATATTTCGAATCCATTATGGTTGTCTTCATTTTTAATAATATGTTAAGTTTACTATTAGTAAAGCTGGACAAAGTACAAAATTAATAATACAGAATTAATTTATTTTGACAATTGTTAAATGCACGTTATTTAGTATTAACTTAAATATTAAGTTCCGCAAACCTAACACGAAAGGTCATCTCAAAAAAGAAATCATCCCTACTGATATTCCTGTAAATCAGTACAAACCAAGAAACTATTGGTCCATCCATTCGATAAAATCCCTTAATTTTCCATAACGTAGCCAAAAATATACCAATCCGTTGAAAAATTTTCTATTGGATGATGGTGTAATAATTATGGCCAAGTTTAGAATACCTTGATTGAAAATATTTTGATTTTTGCTTAACTCCACAGCAATACAGAATTGAGAAAATCTATAAAAAATGGCATATGGAGTTATATTCTTGTACATGTTTCTATAAAAATCTGCTATAACAACATTAATTTTAACAAATATTATTTATACATACTTATATACATATGTATGAATATCGAAATACAATGCCACATGCATATATGTAATATTATTACGGATATATTATATTATTACGGATATTACATAATCACTCGGTAATCGATTATAAAAAAAAATTAATTTTACAAAAATTACACGAGTTAGGTATTATATAGAACACTTATTCAACTTATATACAATACCATAAATCACATAATACAACTACTTTTACTGGCGTTATTTACTTATATATAATATATAGGCGGCAAAAGTTATCATCCAAAATAATAACTATAATTTTAATAATCCAACTATATATATATATATATATATATATATGTATATATATATATATATATATATATATATATATATATATATATATATATATATATATATATATATATATATATATATATATATATATATATATATATATATATATATAAATATATATACAAGAGCCATGGCTATGTTTAGTAAACGAGTTAGTTTTTATTTACCGCACTGGTTCAACACATTCACAAATCTACCTATACATTATAAGTAAAATATTCACCTAAACTAAACACAATTAAAAATAAATTCAACACGAAATTAACTATGAAAATGTTCACAAATTATATAAAATTATGTTAAACTGTTTTTCAAAATTTGATTTTTATCACAATTATTTTCAATGAAAATTGATTTATGTAAAATAATAAAATAGATACTTAAATTTTCTATATAATTCTGATCAACGTTTATACACACAATATCAAATAAATTCACATGTAAACAATGTTAAAAAATAAAATTAAAATTAAAGTTTAATAAAATTGAATTAAAATTTACCAATTGGAATTTAAAAAAAATGTTTCTTTTAATTTTTCGGTTGACGTATTTCTCCAAATTTGATTTTAATTGATCACAAACACAATAAATTTGAGAACTGTTTACTTATCCAACATTTGAATTTACACTATTGGAATATCAATTAGAATTTAAACAAATTTTATTTTTGCTCTATTCAACAGATTTTTAACAAGCACACAAATACACACACATATACACTTAATAAATTATTAAACACATCATAACCACAACAAAATAAATTAATTATTATAGATTTATAATTGTAATTAATTTATTTGTATTTATTTAGAAAAATAAAATATTTATTATTTAATTTGTATGACACACACACATATAAACTTAAACTTAATTATATTATGTATTCTTAATTTTGTATTTATTTTTCAAAAGGAACAACAGTCATATAGTGTAACTACGTTCAACCGAGCAACCGAAACTTTTCTTATTCTGCTGAAATTTTATATTTTTATTTTTATTGTAAGATAAATAAACAATTCACAGTTGATAAAATAGATAAATAAAAAACTCTTAAAAATAAAATAAAATTAACAATTTCAAAAATAACAAATAAACACTTTCTTTTTTCTTTCAAAAAACTTATTTTTACAGATTTTCATTTACTTCTTATTTTTTATTTTTCTGTAAATTTAATTTCACAGCTAGATATAAAAACACTACCTACATATATAATGATTCCTACACGGAAAAAAGCACAGTGATAAACTATTCAACACAAAGATACGATACGAACTGACTGAAAGACGAACAAAATTGTATATACTTTGTATATTTTATCAGAAAAACGCAACACCATGCGTTAAAAATGTAGATAAAATGGAGGGGAAATAATTTTCCGAATTTTCACCGACGACGAAATGAAAATTCAAAAACATTATAATAAAGAAAACAGTAAAATATTTTTATATTGTAACAAGTTCAATGACGTAATAATGGAAATATTTATTTATTTCTCATTTTTCATTTTCGGAAGGTGTTTTTTTTTTGTTTTTGGTTTCTCGAAGGAAATAAATGAGAGTTTAATATTTGTTTCGATATTTTCTTTGTTTGAGGATGAAAATTGGTGTAAAGGGGTACGTGTTAACTTCATTCCATTTTGTCAATACGGCATGTTCTACAGAAATGGCGAAAATATTCCAAGTTGCATTTTTAAATGTAAGAGAGACCACATTTCTATAAATTGTTTGTTTCCTTTTGTTAAGGAACTAAATAATTTCATTTTTTGGATTGCGTGTCATATATAGGTGAATACAAATTATATGTCAAGGGCGTTACTAGCTTATATACAATAAAAGTTAACATTTATATAGATTTATTGGCGGAAGCAATATTATAAATTAATAATTAACTAACCAGAATATTATATGTAATTGTCTAAAAACACCATAAACATAAAATCAATCGAATTAAAAATAAAAAATAAAAATCGAGCTTATTTTACGAGACCATATTTTTGAGATATCTCTTATGAGCTAATGTAACATTTGATATTTTTGATTAAATTTTCATGAATGAAAAATATTCATAATGTATAAAAAAAACAATTAATGATAATTCATATACAAACCTTTTACTATGACATAATGAGATCAATAATTTTATAAGTAATTTGATTAATAAAATTAAAATGAAATTATAAGATTTTAATTTATTCATTAAATTTCAAGTGTGTATGTGTGTAAATAAACGTAATGACGTAACAACATCGTTAGATCAATTAAAATCGATATAATTAGATATGTATAACACTGCATCTGTTGTAAATCGGGACAGATTGTAAATAAAATTAGAATTTAAAAAAATATATTAATGATGTCACAAATCAATATTAAATTTTCACATATACTCGTATGCATTTTAATAATTGATTTTAAAATCAAATAATTGATATTTTGGCTTAAGCTTAAAAAACTTCAGAAATTATTGCACACATAGAAGCCTAAAGCAACCGATAAAAAACAAAAAAATCATTAATTGAGATGCCAAAATTTGTCTTTTTTCACAGACGTTGGCTAAAGTCGTGTTCATTTTGTAACATCACCATTTTCGATATTAGGTAGACGGCCACGGCCTGCTGGACTCTATTTCTATAAATTTATTCGATAAATTATCACTATTTTTTTTATTTTCCA
Source organism: Tipula unca (assembly GCA_951394425.1). Taxonomy (NCBI): domain Eukaryota; kingdom Metazoa; phylum Arthropoda; class Insecta; order Diptera; family Tipulidae; genus Tipula; species Tipula unca. Next base: position 101,349,301 of record OX596380.1, read on the forward strand.
TTGACGATTGGAGCATCACGGATTCCACGTAGCGGAATTTTTCTAAAATAAAACTATCTATCCATTGACGTTTAAAAACACACAGCCACCTAATTTCAAATACAAAAACAACAACACAAACTTCAAATGGATCGTTCTTTTAAATAATCATTTTTCCCGCGAGAGGAGCTTAGCCTACTTTTACAATCGTCAATAGCTGTCGAAACAAGGAAAAAGAGATGTATGCCAATTTATTCAAACATGCTGAGATCGCATAGAAAACGCGTAATTGAATAAATGAAATAGTTGTGCGCTATTTATTCTTGAAAAAAGAGACACCACCGTCTATGGAATATCGAAAATAGTGATCTTACTGGATTTTGGATTGATTCAAGAAATTCTAAAATTTCTAAAATTATAAAATATTTGCTAAATCTTACAAAGTTAATTAAATTTATCTATAATACATCTTAGAACGATTACCCGAGAAAGAATTGGATTTTTGAATAATTGATGAATTTGGGATTTTGACGAAGTATAAAATTAATTTCTATTAAAAAACGGAATTGTCAGATTATTGAGATTTGCAAGTTGAATGTAAATTTTAAATTCGAATTTTGCAAATCAAGTGATCAATTAAGAATGCTAAAATTTCATGTCCACGTATTCTTTTCTTGTTATTGACTAAATGCTACATCATTTATAAGGTTGTATCTTTTGCAAAAAAAGTCAACGCTACTATAACTTTAGTCACTCTATTAAAAACGAAATTAAGACTGTGTCCGAAGTCTGTAATAAATATTTTTTAGTGCAGAATTTTGGCATTTATATGCAAAAACCTCATACACCCAAATTATTATAGTCTATCGCTATCATAATTTTTGACAGGTCCGTGCAAATAAATTATACCATTGAGTTGTGGGCCGAGCAATAGAAACAAATGTGTATATATATAAAATGCCGGATGGATCGGATTTTTATAATGTTTTTGGCGGGATACTATCAAAATATATATATAAAAGATATATATGTATATATATATATATATATATATATATATATATATATATATATATATATATATATATATATACATATTTATATAAACACACATGAATGACACAGACTGAATTAATGTAAAATGAAATAATTAAAAGATAAATAAAAATAATTAAAAGTCCGAATTTAAACTTAAATCCAATTTTTTTATTTAATTTTTCATAAACGATATCACTTTCTTTCAATTTAACGTTTCAAACAAAAACATAACTTGAGAAAAGGCATTTGAAGTGGGGTGATTTATTACACATTTCGGACGGCATAATAAAAAATTGTGAATGTAGCGGAATAGTTCTCAAAGAATGTCAAAATTCTGTACTAAAAATATTTATTACAGATTTCGGACACAGTCCTAGAGCGATAAAATTTCATTGATCTGAGTCTGAAAGGTTGGCAAGGCAATTTCTACGATCATGAAACTCAGTTTTGCTCCCATCAATTTGAGGTAAAAATTAAAATAAAACTAAATTTAAAAAATAGTTTGCACACGTCTCTTTTTAAACAGATATTTCCATTTTTGTTTACCATTTTTTTAAAATTGTTCTTGCTAGGATATCGAGTAAAAATTCCATCAAGTGCTCTAGCATTACATAAAAGTTATGAAGTCGGATTCCACCGAGGTACTTCCCGTGTGAACCATGATTTTTTTAAAATTTAATTTTATGTTGTGCCCAGTGTTTCTATTTGTGAAGTTTTAATCTTTTTTAAAGTTTTTTTTACTCTCGAGAAGCATTTAAGAAAACAAAATTAAGTTTACTTTAGTTAATTATTTGACATTTATTTATGGCTTATTATTGAAGTTTACTTATTACATCTGGAAGGTTTTTATTTAGTTTTAATAAATTAGAGATTTTACATTCTTGCCGAATTGCTATATGATTGTTGAGCAAGTGTGCCCCTGAATAGTTTAAAATTTATCTAAAATATCTATAAATGTAAAAACAAATATGAACAATTATTACAATTTATTTCACTGTGAAAGATAGTTATATACTAATTTCAATAATGTTTCGACAGCTTTCAATTCAAAAATTCCTGAAGAAAGTCGAGATTATTCGTCGAGTCCACCATTCTATTCAGAAATAATTTCAGATGGTTACGACGAATCGTTAATTGATAAAGAATCGTGGTCGATAGGTTTGATTGTTGCCCAAAAAATTATTGCTGGTTTAAAATTATCTCTGGTTTTATGATAATAGGAACCCCCCCAAAAAACAGAAATTAACGTATATACCTGAGAATGCAATGAGAAAATGATGCCATCCTAAAATCGTGGATCGAAAGAAGCGACAATAGTTTGAGTTTTTGCAAAATCTGCAATACAATCTGCAAGATTAGGGATTTATATAACCACGTAAAATGCAAAAGCTTTAAAAATACAAGAAAATTGTACCTTAACGGTTAAAAGTGACCTAAACGAAAACTTACCAGTCACCATAAAAAAGTTGGTAAGGCAGAAGTCCAATTAAGTGCCTTTTGTGTAGCGCACAACATACCGTTTCTTACAATGGACCATTTGATTCCCATGTTAAAAACTAAAATCAACGATTCGTCAGTAATGCAAGATATTTCACGTACGAGAACTGAAAGAATATCAATAGTCAAAAACGTAATTGGAAAAACCACTGAGTGAGCTTTGTGATTTGACGAACGTAACCATGAAGCTTTTGAGAATATAGTAAAACCTTTCAAAATCAAGGTTGAAGATATATTTTTCGGCCTTAGCTGTAACGCAACTAGTATTTATAATTGTGGACATCAGTGTTCGATGTTATATTTAAAATTCTTGAAATTCATCATAGGTAAGTCTTCATTATATGCATTAACATTGTAATATATGTATTCAGGATGATCCAATTTCTAATATCAAAACAATAGACGTAAACAATCAAAACAAATAAAATAAAAATTTAGAAGATGTTTATTTGGGATCTGAAATGATGACAGCTTTACAAATAAAGAGGACGAAACAGATTTTAGAGCTACTTGCTTAAAGTTTCATATAATTATTACATTTGCACGTTATTTGTGCAACCTGTTTCCTCACATAATTAACTTTGACAGTCTGCAAAAACTAGACGATGAATGGCGGGAAATCTTATTTCATTTTAAATTATTAATAATTGATGAAAAAACTGGTGTACACGTATTTTGAGGCACAATTTAAAATATTAATCGCAACACTGGCTGTGTGTGGCTCATGGCTATAACACGAACTTTAGTTAAATAATCTCGAGTAGTAAATTAAGTCCACCTAACATAATTTTCGTATGACAAATAGCTCTATTCGCGAAATAATCTACCTTTCTACACATATCAACGGCGTGTAATATTACATTTACAACGCTTAAGTAAACATTCAATATCGAACCTTTATTAACGTGCATAGTATCATCTAATATAAGTATGTACATACTCGGAATTATTAAACACACACCCATTTATCTACCACCTGCGCCATAGATCCATTTTATCCATCTGATATGCATATTAAGATAAAAAATAAACTGGAAAATACACATCCCACCGAAATTCGCCGATGATGATTGATGTGGGAATGGAACATCAAAAAAAAATTGTATGGCATTCCGTAATTTTGTTTATTTTATAATTAAAAATGTTGTTATATATTTTATATTTTGTTCTAAATTAATTAGGTACATATTTAAAATGTATAAATAAAATAAAAAATTAAAAATAAAATAACGAAATTAAAAATAAAAAAAATCATAATTGATTGATTTTTGATGTTATTACTGTTGAATAATTATAAACACGCAGATTTACGTAGTTAAAAACTAATTTAGAACAGATGAGCTCTCTAAAATCGTGTTATTCAATTATGTACATAAGATCAAATTTACGGTTATTGTGCTCCAGTTATGTTTAAATTGATATAAAATATAAATATTTGTGTTCAGCGTAAAGATAGTGTGCGTGTGTGTGTGTGTGAATACGAGAGATCATCGTCACAAACAAGTATAAACTATGGTTTTAGTATGTTTTAATTGCCTCACGGAACATATTGGGTATTGACATTGAAAACTGTTTTTTTTGCGTTAAAACAACAATTTTTTGTGTTCGTTTGAATTTTTATTTTTAATTAATTTCTATTTTTATCGAACGTATGTATACACAATCAGGTGGTCCGATGTGTTCGGAATTTAAAAAAATTAATTTAAATAATTTAAAAATATAATTTGATTGTATTTATTCTTCAGTCATTGTATAGTAATTAGTAATCAAATTAGATTTCGATTAGGGGCAGTATTTATTTGATGAAGTAGAGTTATTATTTGTTTTGCTATCACTATTGAGTTCGTTTTCGCAATTTAATCATAATAAACTGAATCAGTTTCATTTCGACGCTTCGTTTTAACCTTTACTTTTGTGTAGTCATTTCATTTTTATCGTTGCCTATATAAAAGCATTTTACACAGTTTTTTTTCCTGGAATTACCTTCCGTTTTAAATATTGCTTTTGCTTTATACCACACATGAAAACCATTTCACGAAATACTAAAAAAAAAAAATTAAAAACATGTACCAACCTAAACGGAAAAATTAATGAAAACAAAAGCGAAAACAAAATACCATTAAATATAGGTAAAACTATCTATTTACGTATACTACATACTATTATAATAAAAAGCCTTTGTAAGTTAGTGATGTTTGATGTAAGTACTTATACAACAGATGTAATGAGGTGTGTATACTGCGGAAAAAAACACTTGCTTGTGTGTGTTACATATTTATTTTTAGAAAAGTTTTATCGTATTTTCTGCTTTCCTTTGAAATTGAATGATGGTATAGGTATGATGGTTAAAGTTAAGCATAATATAATTTTAGTTTTGTTATTAATTTTGTATCATCATTTTATTCAGAGGATCGAACTAAACGCGTCTGGTTTCAGTTAATTTCGTATGAATTTTAACTAGTTCTTAAATGAAAAATAATAATTTTATGAAATGTCTCTTTGTCATATTCGTAACTGGAAAAATATGTAATTTAGTACATTAGTTTAAAACTTAAAGCCACCTTTAAAGTCATCTAAAGCAACTAGATTTTTTGTCTAAAAGTCTAAGTCTGCAACTGAGTCGCAGTTATCCCAGAATGTCATCGAGTTTGCTAGCTTGCCATATAGTAGAAGCAACACACTATAAGACATTCTTTTCCCTTACTAAACCGGAATTTTATAACTACCATTTGAAATGAAAATGTAGATACCAAATAAAATGTAGTACTTAACAAATAATTATGATGCGTTTTATTTAAAATTAACCTTAAACTGGAACACCCTATGTTGTTAGACTCACAAAATTTGCAATATTATTCACATATATACGTATATCACACACACAATTGTGGCTTTGACCATATTTTTTATAAATTATTTGTAATTTGCAAATCTTTAATCTGAGTAAATCTGTACATTAGTACATTTGTACATTTAGTAGTAATCTTTTTAAATCCCTCTACATGACAATTGTTTGATTTCATTTGGGCATTCATAATTATATTTTAATAATAGCACAAAAAATAATAAATCATTCCAATCATGTGAATCGGCTGACAATCAAACTAAACAGTAAATAGAAATAATCAAAAATAAACAAACAATTTATTATCTAATTTGATGACAAATTTCAGTCCATTGTGCTGTGGCTCGATTTCTATGTTGCTTGATCCAAGTAATTCCGATGGTAAACCTTCCGTGATATATACATTAAACATGTCTTGGTCAGAGTCAAGACATATATTATGTAAAACGCAGCAGGCTGTGATTGTTGCTGGAGCCCAAATCGCCATTTTCATATTAATAGTTTTAATGTGCGAAAACCCGCTATCATTTGGCGTATTCCGGTCGGCCAACAGTTGGCAACATGTTGAGTAAATTTAACATGATAAGATTTGAATGCATTCGATTTATCGAAAATTTCATGGCAATGTGATAGATCGCATGTTATTTGTTCCATCAGCAAATTTTCGATGGCAAAATGTTGGGAGACCTGAATGCACCCAATAAAGCACAGCTACGTAACTCTATTACTTGTCTGCATGACGAATGTTTTTGATTAAATTCCATCTATTGTTGGAATAAATATAAATGTCATCTATCCATGAACGGTGTGATGCACCAGTTCAACAAGAGATTTCCGTTTGAAAAATAATTATTAACATTTTCTTAAGACCTTTGGTAAAATGAGAATATTTTACAATTCTTATATTGTAATGTTATGTTTTTCTGGTTTTTAGAGAAACATAAACCCTACCATTTTCGATCTGGATATAGCAGAGTGGCTTAGGGAAGGGATCGACATCACATTTCTTTCACTCATCTCCCAATCCAACTCAATAAGCACTTCTAATAATTTAATTTAATTTAATTGGTTATTATTATATTTGTTTGACATTTTTTTACTTAAATTGCCTTAAGACTATTTGAAATGTATTTAATTATATATGGGGCAATAAATTACGCATTTGTACACATATCTATATATTATAATTATATTTAAAAAAAACTTACCACTTTTGCTTGGAATCTCGAGCGCTCAAGGGTCCCTCTAAAGTGTACAACTTATTACTCCAAGATCACGCAAAAAAAATAGAATTGGTTGCTTTATGGGTGGGATGCCTGAAGTGAGATAAAGTTCGAATTACATTTCAGCTGTAACTATGCTACTATACACCAACAAAATTCAAGCGTATATAGGTGATTTCCACTAGGTAAACCTTACGATATTAGATATTTCCTTATTATTTTGCCACACTATACTTGGCCACAACACAATATTTAATTTTGTAATATTTTTTAACTATCCCGTAAATTTTAACTTAATAGTTTGAACTCCGGAAACCAAATGAACGAGTTAATATAAATTAAGGTAATAAATTATTATTATTACACCCACTACGTCTATAGTGAAACCATTACTAATGGTTACATTTCGAAAACGACATTCGTAGGCTACCTGTTAATTCACAACAACAACATTCGATCCTATAACAAACATCAATTTTATTTATTTTATATTTCATTAACATCATTAGTTATTATTTGTCAAGAATAAGCAAAACATAACCTTAGTTGTAATATTTTCATAAAAACAGATTACCACAAATTTATTTTTATAAAAACATTTTATTTATCCACGCTGTTTTTACTCTGAGTACACCGACCAATTTGACACTGTACACTGGTTGAGTAAATCCACTGGCTAGGGTTGAATTAAAAAATAGACCCAATGTCGAGTTTATGAACACACTCCGTCAAACTATGTGCTATATGTCTTGACGGTCTAATTAATGCTAAACGTCAAAATATTATCATATATCAAATTTTCCGTGTTGACGTTATGATTATAAAATAGCCTACTTTGATAGTTAAATATACGAATTTTACTATAAAGTAAAAATGTAGGACTACTACAGGGGTGACATGTTCTACCATCACTTCGATTCGCTTCGATAGTCGCATCGAAAAAAGTGATAGTCGGTATGTTGTAACATTTTCGATGGATACTATAAAGGAACATATTTTCGAAAATGAAATGACGTTTGACATCTATTTTTAATAGCTATTTCAACTGTTCAATCTGTCAATTATCTTATAAACATTATAAATGTAAGTACGTTATTTATAAATTTCTACAATTGTTGACTTTAATTGTTTAATTATAGTAATGATGAATCCTAATTTATTTATTGGTGCTATATCGACTTCACACGATGTTGATAGGGATGACGGAGATAAATATATATACATAATATAAACAATATTATATTGAATATTTGAAACTTTTATATGTACTTTCATTATAATATAAAAATAAAAATAAATAATATTATTTTTAACGTAATTTAATTCAAATAAAAGTCAGTAATTTTCGCTTATTATGTGTATCACAAGCAAAAAATCCATAAATCATATTATGTATTAAAAAAGTATCCATAAATCATATTATGTTAAATATAACAGCTCAATTTATCATGAAACCTTCAATAAATTTCGAAATGGTTCAGCCTTTGGCATCTGCAGATCAGTTGCAGGATTTATGTGGAAAACTCGGAGACGACGTTGAAATTTATACAAATTTGGGAAATAATGTTTATTATAGATATTTTTTAAAATGTACATAATAATTATAATTCACATTTACAGACTAAACAATTTCCGATGTACTCGTAGAAGGAAAACACGATTCAATAGGATTAACCAAAATTTTGATTTATTGAGCGGGCATAACGGGATGGCTTACATTTTAATGACATCTATGATTCGTTACCTTAATTTGTTATCTTTACGATAATAAAGTGTTGCCTGATGGAATTTTTTTTCGATATTGTTATTTTGCGTGACTGAAAGTTTTAAATTCAGTTTACGTATTTATAATTTATATGCATGATAGTAGTATGTAGTGTGAGTTTTTAATAAATGCCAGGCTTTTATCTCGGAAACGGTGCAAGATACGAAAGAGTTTCTTAAATTTAAAATTGTTCAGGGTGACGAGATATTGACGAAAGTTAATTTTTTTAAAATTATAATATAAACTTTTGAGTGCACTTTTTGATATGCAGTTAAAAATAAATACTTTTTGTTCAAAACCAAAATTTTCGAACAGTGTTTAGTTTCAAAGATATGAGCAAAAATCGGTCAGCATTACAGCAAAACAATTTTCTTTAAAGTTAATTATAAATCAATAGGAAGATGTTGTACATTAATGGAAAAGCGTTCAATATGATGATGGCAAAATGAACGTGAGACTCAAGAGGAAATTTTTGTAGATGTACGAACCACAGTCTTATAGGACTCACACACCTCATAGGATCAACTCGAAATATTGTACGAAATAATGAAACTGTCTCTCGCGTTTTGAAAGAAACAAAGTTCCATGCACACCACATAAGTATCAGTGCTACAGGAATTATCAGCAAATGCTTATATGAACAGAACTCAATTTTGTCATTGGGCCAGGTAACGAATTGAAGAAAGTTCAAACTTCGTTCAACATATACTGTGAACAGACGAAGCTACATTTAATAACGATAATGTGAACAAGTATCAACTTACTGTTGATAATCAACATCGATGGAGTGTAAATGTGTGGCGTGGAATAATTTGATCTCTCAATCGGACCATTTTTCTTTGATGAAACACTGTCGATCGAACAATTTTTGGAATTTTTAATGGAAGATTTGGCTTCTGTTGGAATACCCTACTTCTTTTTGCACACGATCACCAGAACTAACTTGAAGATTTTGATCGACTTAACACTACAGAAGATATGAAATATAACGTTAAAGAAATTTTCAGAATTTTTTTTTATTTTACCAGTACCTAAATTTAAATTTGTTTAATGGATCGATAAATAGCAATTGTATTTATTTGGTTACAATGAAATAGTGGAATGAGTTTCACAGTCATCTATATTGGTGATCTATTGTGTATCACATATAGATTGTGAAATAAATCAAACAGAGCAATACCCAAATGTTTTTAATGTGTAAGTATATCTGTTTGTCCGGGTATTGCACCGTGGGGCGGTTAGTGGCATTGAGTGCTGGAGTAATCCGCTCAATTTTAATTAATTTAATTTTTAATACTTTATCCCAAATTAATACGGTCTTTCGATCTTTGTGCGATTAAGAATTAAATTGCACAATTCAAAACGTGCGAATCAAAACTTACGAACGAGTATTTCAGGGATGGCTCAAGTGAAGGCACCAAAATAAAAAATCCGTTATCAACTGCAAAATAAATTTTCCTAACCCAACGACTGCTGGATTATATTTTTTTTGTGAGAATTACTAATGTATCGGATTATTTAATTATAAAGAAGAAAAAAGTTTGCAGATAATATACGAGTATTTAAGATACCTACACAAAGTTTTGGGCTCCGTTTTTTCGGACCATTTTTATATAGATATACTACAATCTACAGAGCGCTCTAGGGCGATTACACCTAAACTGTAAGTTTATTACACGTTATTCATATACGAGAATGTGTGTATACAGATTCCAAAATAATTATTTTATTATATGGCTATATAATGCAGAACTTAATTATTTAATTATAATGTGAAGATGTAGTTACCAAATCGCTGCTGTCAAAATTGCACGTGTTAACACAAATGGAAGGTTGATGCCAAATATATAGTTCAAACCATTGACCAGTTTCATTATAATTTATTTGTCGTTGATTGAACTGTTGAGATAGGTGTTAAATTCATGAAGCATTATAACAGAATTTTCACACACGCCGGAAAAGAAAAACCAATTTGAATGCAAATCACTGAATCCTACATTATTAATGAATATTTTCATCATCTTTTAATAAAACGGCCTTAAAATAAAATATTGTATCTTTTAATTTTAATCCGATTATACCCTTAGACACGTCAATAAAAAAAATATTTAGTTTGGATATTTTATTAAAATCAATAAAAATAATTTTAATTCAGTTATTTTGAATTAATTTCAGTGAAACCTGATATTTGGTTCTTTTTGGTCCGTTTTTCGTTTTTGATCATCCCAATTAAATTTGAATACATCCCAATTAGATTTGAATACAAACAATTGTATGTCCGAGTATGTAATAAATATTTTTCTAAATAAAAAATGAAAATATTACATGATAGTTGATGTTACTAGACAATTTCTACTAGGACATTGTACGATGGTTTTGAAAACGAAACTTACTTAAACTTCATCGGTTCGCCCCAAATTTTCTGTCAACTACACAGACACAGCATCGTTTGCGAACCAAATTTAAGAGACATAGTGCACTATAGGCATGATAAAACTATCGAGTGATGAGCCACTATGACTTTTTAAGTCATAAAGTTTTTATAGTTTTTGCAAAGAGTTGTAGTAAGTGATAAAACCAAAATACTCACTAAATATTTAAAAATTAAAACTAATTTGAACTATTATCTATATTGGACTCTGGATTTTAATTAAACTATATAAACTATAAGATATTCGGCATTGCTTGTATTACAAATAATTGATTTGATTTACATGATATATTTATAAGACAAATATGATATTTATAATAACCGCGCGACATCACATAAAATATGAAACCAATTAAAAAACAATTCATTCGGTTATTTTGGTTAGAATTAATATTACTATACTATAAATCCATATAGGTAATACAAACAAAACCACAGTGAGTATTTCAGCATGCGGTGTACATTAAAGCTCAGCGAGTAAATTAATTAATTTGTATCGCACTGTTTCAATAAATTTTAAACTAGAAATTGCGATAGAGATTGGAGGAACTATAAACAAGAAACTAATCAATTATGCTGTACCGATTTTGCATAACAAAAACTAAATTCGATTTTCCAGCTAACAGAAAATAAAAAACCTATTGTTTAAAAATAATACATACAACAGCAACAATTTCTTGCTTAATTTTCTTTCAACTTTTTTTTTTTTATAATATTCTTAATTAAAAACAAAGAAGAAGAAAAAGCAAACAAAAATCTTAAGCATAAGGTAAACATACTGTACAAGTGTACAGCACGCTGTTTATTTATACATCTGGATTTTTTTTACATTTTAATTAACTTTTAATTATGTGATTTTTAAATAATTCAATTAATATTTATTTTATCTTGTTTTTATAATAAACCATTTTTTTTTTAATTTTAATTAAATCAATATAATGTGAATTGATAAAGGCAAAATTATTCAATTATGATTTTGTATTCCATATACGTAATTTGCATATAATATGTATGTATTAGTACAGGTATGTATAACAGAGAAATTAATTTAAACTTGATTGCACAGTAATTTTATGTGATACCTCTGTCTAGTATTTCTGTGAATAACCTTCGTCTAGCAGATAGTCAACTAATTTATTAATTTGTTGAAATATAATAATAAAAAAAAAAAAAATTTTTCAATTCTCTTCACATACACAATATATTATAAACGATAACGTAACTTTGTTTACATTTTATAAATTTTTTTGTTCGAAAAAATAAAATTTTTATTTAATTAAATTTTTAATTCATAATTGATTGATATCCGATCGATTGTATATAGAAATATGCTGCCAATCCGATAAAATTAATAAAATATTATTTTTTATTTAATTGTTATTATTTCTGGTTAAATACGATGCCATCATAGTGTACAATGTACATGAATATGATTATATAACATGGTAGTTTGGAAATGTACATTTCCGTTGTTGTTTAAATTTTGCAGTCAACTCAAGAAAATATGTTTATAACCTTTTTGTTTTACATGGATTCTATGAATTTATTACATATAATATACCGATTTACTATATAATTATAAATACCTACATATGGAATAATGTATTATATTGAACTAGACGAACGAACACTATTGATCGTCCTGACCTAAATAAGATAATTAACATCATACTTTAAAAATTAAATATTTTGAAATACTCGATAACTCAAAAACTGCTACACTAGATCATCGACTTGTATCACTAAAATTTCTAATAGAATCGCCGTAACTTTGAGTTAAATTGTGCCACGAATTGTGCTTTCAATCAAGTAATTAATTAGATAATTTTAATTAATTTAAATATATATCTCCCAATATCCAAACTGGTGATCGTATCTGTTATAGCTTTCAGAATAGAATAGCTTCATCAATATATAAATACATAAAAAAAAATTTTAATTGAAATATATAACCGGGCGATTAGTTATTTAAAATTAATAAAATTTATAGGTTAGGTTAGGTTAGGTTGAGTAGCTGCTACGGCACACTTAGACCGGTGACGGTCCGTTGTGATACCACGGAATTTTACTTCCTTATTACCCTAATGTGAACCAGTTTGATCTACTTAAGTAGCGTGATATATCTTGCACCTTACAGTTTTCAAGATCAGAGAGGCAGTCCATTAAGAACCTACACATATATTTATGTCTTTTGTCTGCCAAATCCAGACATGAACAAAGGAGGTGGACTACCGTCTCTTCCTCCTTCTCGTCCATACAGCTTCTGCAAAAATCATTTACTTCTAGACCTAGCCTCCTCGCATGTTCTCCAACTAGGCAGTGTCCTATGAGTATCCCCACGATCGTTTTTAGACTTTTAGACTTTTTTTTAGACTTGCCTTGCTACACTACATGACAGAGTGCTAGTCCACCTTTCATTCGCTTAGGCTACTGCCTCTTTTTTAAGCAATGTCTTGAGTGCCTTAATAGGCTTCCCCAAATTTTTCCTTTCCGGTAGCAGTTGGAGAGTTGTACCATGTCCGGGGACCCAGACTATCTGAATGTTGAACTACTCACTCATCTCATTCAGAGACAAGTGGCAACCCAACGCCACCCTAGATGTCAGAGAAATTGAATCCAGCGATTTGATTGCCGCTGACTGTCCATAAATACCACATTATCTCTCAATCAATTCAATAAAGAACTGCAATGCTTCTGTTTCCGAAATCGACTCGCTCCTCCAAGATTCCCTTGAGGGGCAGGTAGTTCGGAACCTTTTCTCGAAGTATGATGTTGGTGTAACATAGTCTAAATTCGCCAGTTCCATTGCGATCTAATTATCGTCGAGTGTCCTGTCTGAAGACATTTAAACTGAGATATGGCTGATAGTCGGGTAACCGTAATCGCCGCCATCTGCTTACCATAAATATCGATGGGGAGAAGGTGAAACATAAGCTCCAAGGCACGTGCTGGTGTTTTCCTCACCGCCCCGCTTATACGGCATGCAGGCCGTTCTTTGTACCTTCTCGATCCCTTTTCTTGTAGGATGCTTCATCAAGAGCTGGCCACCACACGCTCATCCCATACATAAGTACAAGTCTTATACTACGGCAGTGAATAGCCAGGCCCCATCTCTTTCCGATGGCGTTTCTGCACGAGTACATGGCTATATTATCCTTGTTTACTCTTTCCAAAATGTTAGGCTTCCAACTAAGCTTACGTCCAGAAATCTTGCCTTATCAGTAAAAGCTAGTCTCCTGCCATATAAGATAGGTGGATCTACTACCGGGATTTAATATTTCCTAGTAAAGAGTACTAATTCAGTTTTGGACGAGCTGATTGTCAGTCCACATCTGATAGCCCACGTCGTAATGATTAGGATGGAGTTTTGGATTACTTCCTTCACCATGTTTAAATATTTACCAGAGACAGATGTCGCTACGTCATCTGCATAAGCAAAAACTCCGATCCCTTCTCTCTCCAGCTCTAACAGCAACCTATTGACTGCTGTTCCAGAGATGAGGGGACAGGACACCTCCCTGCGGGGTTCACTTAACCACCAAATCCTAATGGTGGATTCCCCCAGCTCCCAGTTAACCATCCAGCCCCCAGCTTATGATTGATTATCCCACTTACAGGGTAGTCCACCCCAAGGAACGATAATCCCTCCAGAATTGCCTCCGTCTTTATATTGTTAAAGGCGCTGTCAATATCAAGGAACGCCACCATGCTAAACTCTTGCGAGAATATTGATTTCTCAATTATACTTACCAGGGCGTGCAGAACTGTATGCACAGATTTCCCTTTACAGTAAGCATGCTGAGACTGGGCCCAGTCACTAGGCTTTATTTTTGATCGTATATAGATGGATATCACCCTTTCCAAGGTTTTCAATATAGAAAGGATGATAGAGTTATGGGTCTTAAGTTCTTTGGGTAGCCAAGTGAGCAATTACCCGCTTTCGGAATAAAGATCACTCTGACCAACTAATTTTTAAATATTTATTGTTAATGATTAAATTAAGCGAAATTACTTTTTTTAACCAACATACCAGTTTCACTTTTAAATTCATTTTAATGTTACATAATTAGAAATCTACTGATATCTAACCACAACAAGCAGCATTCATCGAAACTTAGCAACCAAATAGGGAATTCTATAATCGTCTGTAGTATTTGAATTTAGAAACATTCGATTACAGCACAATTAAAAAAAAGTAGTGATCTTTACTAAGACTTGAGAGCTTTTCGTACTCGCTCCAAATGACCGCTTATTAGAAACACACGAAAAATTTCGGTAACTTCGATATCGGTATTTCTATTTTGTGACTTAGAATCAAAAATGTTCAAACCTAAATACCTAAAGGCTTATATTTTGGAAAGCCAGGGGTGGGATGTTGTAATATCACCATTTGCGATATTCGATAGACGTTTGTATCTTTCTTTTTTTTAGAACAAATTTGTCAGTTATTTCGTTTCTTCAATTATATTTTTTCTACTGCGATTACAGAATGAGATCTTCAGTGTAAAAAGTTATAACTTTGTACACTATCTCTTGTTACTCACTCATTTCCTTAACTATCGAAAATAAAAAAATTGGTGTTATTTTATTGAATGGAATCTAGCAGGCCGCTGTGACAAGAGAAATTGCTGAATTCAATGCGATGGCGTATCATTTTGTTGTAAAAAGGGACATAAATGTCTACCGAATATCGAAAATGGTGATGCTGCAAAATCAAAGCACTTACAGCTGTATTGGGTTTGAATACCAATAGAGGCGGGAAGTAAAAGGGATTCTTCATCCTTGATTTCGCTCTGAATGAAAATAAAAATATCTATGATTTTCTGTTGAGAGTGCAGAATCTATAGGCCGACCCTTCCTTCATGCCAATGCTGGCATTTAGCTATACAAGATTTATATGGTCAAATAAATCGGACATGTGGCTGTGCGGCCTCGAATTGGCTGGCAACAGCGTAAGCGAAGGACGCAAATATGTATAGCTAACTGCGCAAAAGTTGGGACTGCCTTGAGCCCCATAGTAAGTAGAGATAAAAAAACATAAAATAAAATAAAAACCAAGGCTACTGCTTGTTTTCTCGCGCTCTTGAGAATCTTGCTAAATTGAACTTATAGAACATTTCTTTTTGAACTTATAGAACATTTACCACAATTGTATTAGATTTGCTAGTTTTTCGCCAAGTAACAAATTCAGTACGTAAGTATTCAGGCCTAAAGAGTATAACCATAAAGTTGTAGATTTGAATAACAAATCTACAACTTTATGGTTATACCAAAGAAGATATACTTAGTATATTAGTATATCTTCTTTGGTTATACTCTTTAGGCCATGTTTCAATTAGAAAACAATTAAAATTAAACAAACAAAATTGGAATTTCCTGCCAAAATTGTAATTTTCAACAATTTTCTTAACAATTGACATGCAGCATTTTGATCTTATTGACAATTGACATGCAGCATTTTGATCTTATATCTTAAACAGAGAAATAATTCAAAGTGCAGCAAACTTCACATTGTTGTTAGTTTACGATCCACATTTTGTAGAGTTAGACTTGTGTGTTTTTCAATAATTTTTCAAATTTTTTTTGTGAAAGTATTTTCATGTACATACTTAATAAATCCTCTGAGCTCCCATGCTGATTATTTAATAAGGAAGACTAAAACTGTGTCCAAAACCTGCCGTAACTATAATCTTGTTGTTACTTTTGACAAAGATTTCAAAATTATTTTCCTTTGTTTTCATTTGGCTGCCGTGTAGTAATTTATGATAGAATTCGAAATTTGTCGCTTGCGTCTTTGTTGAAATTTGTTAATCCAGAAGAATTTAAAGCAAATATTAAAAAATACAATTTATATTATTATTTCCAATACATCAAAAAACACTATTATAATCCCCTGAGCTATATTTTTTTTATCATACAAATTGTGTTTAACTAAGTGTTTAACTAATGTGTTCATTCATTAAAAACTGAAACTTCGAGATCCTATCATCTTAAAAATTCTCGATTACAACAACCTTATAAATAAAATTTGAGTATCAGTCTATAACGAGACGTCACCGGTGTAAGTGTGCTGAAACGGTCACTTTTGACTTACTACTGAGCGGGGCTGTTCCAAAATCCCCAATTTCAATAAATCGTGCGTGTACCACAGTTACAATAAAAAAAAAAGAGGAATTGAAAATACAACAAGGACACGATTAAGATTATAAGAAAAGTAACTTCGATAGCAATAGACATCACGGCTACTTTACGTGACATGCAAACATTCAAGCTATGTCGCACACAACCCTCAGCGTATCGAAAATATCAAGAATATTTTAATTTGTAGAATCACAAATTGTTGGGACTGAATAGAATGTATGTAAAATAATAATAAGTGACTGTCATATGAAATGATAGTTTAGATAGTTATTGAACAATGGAAAGTTCATTCAATCTCTAGTTTGGTTTGCACGATTTTAAGGAGCGGCTCAGTTTTAATGATATTTTAATTATTTTGCTGTTGATTATCTGTACAGACTAATATAATGTATTCGTCATTGATTGGCACGGTCATATGATATTTAAGAAAAACTGATAAAACGAGTAGAAACGCTCATAACGGATCTAAAGTATTAAACAACACAACAATTAATGCATTAGTAACAAATAAACCAGATTATATATCACATCTCTCCAATACTTCTGCTATATTGGCCCACACTTGGAACTTTAATATACAATTTCTGTAAAAATGTAATCGTTTATCAAATCGATTTGTGTGTTCTTTGGGCGAATGAGCGTTTTCCTTAATTTGTTTACGTCATTTAAAGTTATGAAACTTTTAGTAAAAAATTCACTGGCCTATATAGAAGAAATCAGTTTTTCCTAAAACTATTAATTTTTCATTTATGTAAATGTATTAGTGTTGTTAATAAATAAATAGAATACATTCGGGCAGATAAGTTTTGTCTTATATTTTAGGCATTTAAAACATCCATCCAATTAGTAAATAATCATTACACAAATAGAAATACAATTTATATTAAACTAATTAAATAAATTACATGGTCATTTAATTAAAATTTGGTTTGGATATTACAAACCCACTTTGCTAGTTAATATTCAAAAGCTAGTATTTAACCTTACATTAAAAAATTACTAATCTGGCATCAAAAAATTATTATTATTGGTGTAAGGCAAATTATAAATTAAACACAAAAAACCAGTTTACCGATTATAATACAAAATACATTTTATTAAATTTTAAGGCCATTGTGTTTTAAGGCCATTGTGTGTTCCATTTTCTGGCCGCACAACATATTTTTAACTTGGACATTTCATATCCAAATATGTTAAAAAATCCGAAAAAGCACGAAGGAAGAACTGGGCAGTTTATGGAATAATGTTTAATAGAATTGGCCGCGACCGCACTTCGGATGACATTTTTTTGTTGGGCCATTGTGACATCCAATTTCTGGCCGCCCAACATATTTTTATCTTGGATATTAACGGCGAACAAGCGATATTAGTACGGAATCTTTCAATCCATCCAGTGATACTTGCAATCAACTCGGGCAACCTATACTGCATCTCCATTCTATGTGAGATTTAAAAGAATTTATTTGGAGACTATCAAAGATGTAGATGGAATAGAAAAGAAATAAAATTGCACTGAAAACCAATACTTTTCAAAAGATTTTATCTATTTTATCTTTTGTATAACAAAGTTTTCGTATTTACCTTTGTGGGCTTCTTTAATTTTAAAAAACACAGGCCACGAGTTGCCACCAAACGCTATAGTTGAAAATTGGTTCAACTAATCTATCATTAAATATTTTGAAATTGAATCTTTGTTTCATATTAGAAGAAGAACTCCAGGACTACAAACATCACTTCAAGTACACCACGAATCAGAGGGGCAGATGAAGAAGAGCCGACTACTGTTGATTTAGAGGAAACATGGGGAAAAGCATCTCGGAAAAAATCAAAGTATTGTGGTAGACATGCTCTCCAAAAAATTATCAACGCGAGAAAACTTGATTTTTTTGAATGGAATAGTTTAACATATTTTGATAATATGACAAGGCAAAGGGACTGCTTTAAAATATTCCAGTTTATTTTTGGACGGCCTGCACGAATGACAAATATTTGTTATTCTTCATTAAATAACAAAGAATATTTCACCTCGAATGCCTTGTTTATAGCTTGTAATATATTATTAACAGAAACCAGTGATTCTTGTCGATAAATTTGAAATTAATATTTCAAATGACGATGAACTGCCTAAGGTGCGCGTTATATTTAATACTATTAAAAAAAATATTCAGACGTGTGATCCCTTAAATCCTAGTTTTGCTAAGCACAATAAAAAAGGCTTCTAAATTTAACCAGAAACATGCAAGAATTTGGGAAAGTAGAAAAAAACATGTTTTGAAAATGAAATAAATTATAGTCTACCACTACAAAACGACAATTATAATTGTGAATCTTTGGTTACATATGCAGTTCATGTTATTTCAAACAACAAAAATATCCCTTTGATGATATCGGAGAAACATAGAGAGTATTTAAAAACTGTAGCAGACTACACATTATATTTAAAAAAAAACTCATAATGCAAAATTTTTCATCATCTGGATGAAAATCCACTTGTATCTTCTACCTACAACAAAAAAGTGCATAGATCATGCAACGGAATCCGAACAATTATTTTAGAGAATAAGTGCAAAAATTTCTGTTAAAATAAAAAGACATTATGTAAGTATGTAATTGAAAATATGCAAATTTGTTTAAGCAAATATAGTTTTTCTTTATTATGACTTTAAAAGACGGCTGTCGTGGTTGAAATTTTTTAACTAAATTAGTAATATCTTTAAATACAACCACATTTTCCAAAAATGGTTGTATGGAAATGATGTAAAATATTAAACGACTGATACTCGCATTCCATAAGCAGCAATGTAGATAAGATTAACAAGGCTATTACTCTATGTCGCCACCGAAACAAATGCAACCGATCACAGAAGTTTGTAACAAAATGATAGGGATATGAAATATCAAAGTTAAAAATCTGTTGTTCGGCCAGAAAATGGAGAACATAACTGCCAATTTCATTAAAAATTATTCCATAATCTCCCCACTTCTTACGAAATTCGTACTTATTATGGGTTGGTTTAGTATGGTTTTTTGCAATATTATGATGAGTGATATGCTTTCCAAATTTTAATTATTTTTTATATAAAATTGTTTTGTTGTATTTATTAATTGGACAGCCGCCCGAATCTATGCAATTTATTTGATATTAACACCAATACATTTACCATAAATTAAAAGTTAGGACACTTTTAGTACAAACTTCCACATCGTTGTTCTTTTATTACTGCTTTTACGGTAAGTATTCTGAAATTAAATAATTCTTGGGTCGCTGGTGTTTTTATAGACCGATTTGTCATTTGGTTTGTTGCAGATAATATTTTATTTTGATATGGCTCTTTTGTAACCTAAAAATTACCTATATTACTACTCTCTTAGTCCCTAGAACTGTGCCGAACTCGGTACAACAATTACAATCCCATCTAACAAAATTTCGTATGCCCTAAAATGGTACCAATACAATGCATCTACTATATAAACCAAATACCATAGCATATCCAAATACAAAAGAAAATTACGAAGAAATTCAATATGTATGGTACATCCAATTAATGGTATTTGTATTATCAATAGTAATTTCAAAGTAGTTCAATTAAGTATATATATCGCATGTATGTGAAGATATCCCCGGATTTTATCCCAGGAAATAAAAAAATTGAATTAGGCAACTCTAACAATTTTATACCTCATGTAATGTTGTGTGAAGTTATCCCAGCCCAGGGATTTATTACAATTCCTTTTAATAAAATAATAATTGTAACGGGATGAGTTCCTCTATCCCATTACTACCTCAATTTCTCAAAATTCTTACATTGCGCATTTTTTTTTACTCTTGTAGGTCAAAATATTTGACATGCATTTTTTTTATATATTAATTGTAATAAGCGTGCGCGTAGTGATCTAATTTCAAGTCTTTTTTTTTTTATGAAAAATGACACTTGATATAAGTATGTACATACATTTTTTTTTTACAAAACGATATTCCAATTTTTTTTAAACGTTTAATCAAAACCTGTTAGAGTAATTCTACTTTTTGTTGAGTTTATTTCTGCTGTTTAAATAATTGAGTGTATAGAAGTATTAAAAAAAAAAAATAAATAAAATCTATTGTGAAAAAAAGCAAAAAAAAATCATTTATTTGTTCTTGTGTTTTCCTGGTTCTTTACTGTTTTCTAGTGAGAAAGTGTAGTACTATATGTACGAGTACATCTTATAATTTAGTGATACACCACTATATATACATACACTGAGAAAAAAAAATTGATAAAACAATCGTAAAATTAATAATTTTACTCTATAATTTTCAGCCGTAACGCATTAATATAAAAAATGATATTATATTATTATCATTTGCGAAAAGTGGATAAGTTTCATATCAATTAGAAAATAATATTGTTATTTATACATTGTAACTTATCAAACTCCTTTTGAGGTTTGAAAAATATATTATCGTTTTGATAAGAAATATATTTCTAATTGAAATGAAATATTATTAAAAAGCTGAAATTTGTTTTATCTAATTTGCATGAAAAGTTTCAAACTGATAATGAATGAAGAATGAACCGTATTAAATTAAAATTCAAAAAATTAAGTTATACATTTTTATTTCATTTTATTATATTTCGAAAATATTTACATATTTTGAGGTAAACTATATTGACAAAATTATTATTTTTATATATATAGGCTAATACATATACTTATTTCATAAACATTTATTTCTAATTACAGATAAACAGTTTAAATTATATATATGAATCGGTGGGCTTGTAAATTCATAAACCGAAAAAATTTTGCACTCATTTAAACAGTAATGTGTAATTAATTCTGGCATTGATTCTAAACTTAAATTGCGAAATTATTATTTAATTATTATTAAATTATTTTAACAAATAAACATTTTAATATTTTACTATTGATGATAAAAATTCGGCTAACGCAGGGCTTTTAACATCACAATCTTTAAGAATACCATATTAATGTTTTTGAATATAATGCCGTACTAATGTAGATTCCCGAGAATATTCTAAATCGAAAACGTGAAAAGACTTACTTAAAGACTTAAGACTTAAGCATACACTAAAGCATTTAAGAACGATGAAAGTTTAAGAATTACTTTATCGATACATACATAAAAGTTCATTAACTTTTGTAATTCTAATCCTTCAACTATAATGAACAGTTCCATAGGTTTTTGTTTTTTAATACAATCGTTAAATTTTTCATCTCGTAGCAATCGTTCATCGTTGTAATATGTAGTATCATGCTATCCATGGATTCTCGTATAGTTGTTTTTTTAATAGATTTAAGTTTCTGATCCTTTACAACAGATCTGGCTGTAGGCTTTAGTACAGAAATTAACAACAATGTTACTAAATAAATTTTTGAATCTGTGAATTTATAATTTACAATCTATAACAAACACAATACGTTTTGGTGGGAATAATATTCGGTACTTACTTTCGTCAATCGCATTTGTTATACTTTCATATATTGATTTAAACTGCTTATCTTTAATGGCG
Organism: Tipula unca; assembly: GCA_951394425.1. Lineage (NCBI taxonomy): Eukaryota > Metazoa > Arthropoda > Insecta > Diptera > Tipulidae > Tipula > Tipula unca. The sequence goes on from OX596380.1 coordinate 101,371,736, forward strand.
TTCTTGTAGTAATTCATTAATTGCTCTTCGAATTTTTTCCAGTTATTGTACAAACAAAATTGATTGCCTGGATGAATATTCTCAAAGTCTAATTGAATCTGAAAATTTCCTCGATTATTTAGAGGTTATTTAAATGAAAATGCTAACACTAGCATCCTTACAAATTTTTCACCTCCAACTTGCTTGTAAAAGGGCCATTCCTCGAAAATTGTATAATTTTCCATCTTTGCTAAATCTAGTTTTCTTAATAAATACGTATTTTGCCACAGTTCAACAGCATCTGTATTTAACATATGTTTTATTTTATTCGGAGCTAATTTTTGCGGTTTTCTCTTCGATTACTTTGTTATTATTGGAATTATCTTCAAATTTCCGTTTTAGCGGTTTTCTTGCTGATCGATTAATATTATTAAATTTATTAAATAGTTATCTAACAGGATTTGGTTTTTTAATTGTTCCTCGGGCGATAAAATATGTATCAGGGTGTTCAAATGGAAATAACTTGATAATTTCAGCAGTAATTTGTTCCATTTGTTATGGCGTTGGAATTATATACTCTCGTTTTATTGAATCGAAACTTATTCAGCTAAAGAATTTAATAGAAGTTTTCTTTCATGTTCACTCAAATAATTGTGTTCTTTAAAGATCTGCAGAACGCTTCTTCCATTGTTTGACAGTTTCAGAATATTATGAAGGTCCTGTAAAATATATAAATAACTTTGTTAGGCCATACTCATATATCAATAGTAAAATTATCTTCTGAAATATTTTGACACCTCAGTGTCCGGTTGCACGCACATTTATATTGGCTAACAGTTCGATTAATTGTGCGCTTATTAAATGTTTTATATGAAACTATTGCACGGTTGAACTGAATTATTTAAAATAGCTACTAATTTCTGAAATATCTTAGTTAAAATGATTTTTCGAAGTGGTACTTTTAACTTAGCGAAAAATTGAGCAATTGATTTAACTGAGGAATAGAAATAATTTAATTTGTATAAATGCAAGATTTCACTGAGCTATGTTTTTTTTATCCGAAAACGGATATTTCCCTACGAAAATTTTAGCTATATGACGTGGTATCTACTTACAATATAATCCCAGATACTTTTAGTAGAAGAGCTGCATTGCGGTCCAATATTTATTATTTCACAATTATTGCTCCATTCGCTTACTTTAGAATCAACATCAATAGTTGTTGCTGTTTCGTTGGGATACTATAGAAGAGCAAAACAGGTTACATTAGTTTTCAATAAACAAATTTGCAATTAAGATATATCTATTTACCACTTTTGCTTTCCAGAATAATAGTTTTTCACGTAATTCAATCCGGTTACCATTATTATCGTCTCCAGGAAGCATGTTAATCAGGTCTTCTCCTTTTAAATATTTTAATCGATCGAATGTAATTCCATAAGCTTATCAAATGAAAAAAATTAAAATAGTAAAATACAGTTAAAACAGTTCAATTTTGAAAACGTTTAAATACTTCTTGAACAATGTTCATAAACTAATGTTTTTTGTGTTTTGCGTATACTATTGTCTGTTTCTAATGAACAAACTTTATAAAATAAAATTAGTAATTTATAAGAATATTTATTAAAACTTGATAATCAACACGAAAATTAGGGTTATGTATACGGTTCGAGGTCACGCAACTAGACAGACTCTTGTACTCACCTGTTAACCGCGGTAAAAGATTAATTAAATTCCATTCCAATAGAAGAACCTCCAAACTGTTTTCATTTTCACAATTATTTTCAAATGAAATTTCTATTTCATCACAATTTTCGAGTTTAGACGAAGATTCATTCACTACAGCAATAATGTTTTCTGCATTGCATTGATCGATAATTATTTCACTATTTTCTAGGTTATTTTTGATAACACTATTTCGATTTCAAATAAATAACTTTTTTCTAAATTATCACTGTTATCCATTGTTTTTTGATATAACCGAATCCAAAACAATAAGATTAATATTAAGAAAACTTTTGTTATCAATATTTCACGATTTTTGCGATTATTTTAATATGTTAATAACCGGGCATATTGTAACGAAGTAAAAATGTGCTCTAAAATAATCTGACGTACAGTAAAGCTAACGGTAAATTTTACACAAAAAATTTCAAATTAATATATTTCTTATCAAAAACTGGATGGTTGTGATTGGTCCATTAAATGATAGGTTGTTGAAATTGTGACAATATCAATTTGAAATTAAAATTTAATACAGACTAAACGTGCGAATCTTATAGTTTCAACATGAAATAATTTAATTTTAATAGGAAATCATTCTAAATAATACGTTTTAATGTTATTTCAACATGAATTTTCAGGAATGTTCGTCATTTTCATTTTGATACGGTCTTTTCTTTCCAAAATATTAATAAACTTTTTTTTTCAGTGTATATATGTATATATAACCCCAAATTACACCGAAAATAACTAAAGGTATGTGGACTATTTTTTTTTGTTTTTTTTTAATAAATTTTTTTTGTTAAACAATAATGGTTAGATAAGTTCAGTTTTTTTCCCTCCGGTTGCACTCTCCGCTGCAAAGCACGGAGAGAACGTGTCTCGCGCGTTGTGGGTCCAACATTTTTTTTCCTAAACCTGTCTTTTTGTATGCTTTGGCCATACACCACTGCGGTTAAATCAAGGTCCTATAAGTTGCCACCACAACCCATGACCAAAATAACCCCTATCGACCAGAGCTTCAGGCTAATACCGCAGTGGACCAACGAATAGGACTTCTATGTAGCTGGGGCTGGAGTAATATCAGCTACCCTCAAAGGATAGCATCTAACAGATATTACCCCAAGTGCCTTCGTTACATAATTTATTGTAAATTAAAACCAAATGAAAAAGATTCTCCTGAATATAGTCATATTCAATTTGATAAATCAATGATAAATATCTTTAAAAACATTTTTAATTTTGACATGTCAGACAAAAAAATAAAATGAAATACAAAAGTTGAGTTAAAATATCCTCAGCTCCGTTCACTATTTAAGCACATTGCCACGGTACGATTTTCAAAATAAAATCTTGAAGTAAGCCGTTGATATGCCCATTTCAAAACCATATAGCTTTGATCCGAAAAATTTCAATTTCGGTAAACCAGAAAAGTATACATTTACGACCACCAAGTTTTATATGGCTATTGAATGTAAAAATTTTTTAATGATATTTATCACTGATTTATCAATTTGAATATGACAATATTTTTCATTTAGTTTTAATTTTCATATATTTAATTAATTTTCATTTAGTTTTAATTAATAATTTATTATTTTAATTAAAGAAATAGTAATAAATTCCTCGGCTGAAAACATTACATGAGGTATATAATTGTTAGAGTTTTCTGATTTAAATTTTTTATTTCCTGGGATAAAATCCGGGAAAAACTTACATACATATACTCGTATATATCGCTTATAGCAAACAGGCCGATAAAGGAGTAAAATATTTAAAATTCTATATAATCAGTTTGAGGTATTTTTTTATAAAAATAGAAAATTTGTTAAATTGCGGTTTTATTACCGTACATATACTTATTACGTATGTGCATATATGTACATATGTGCTGCAATGGAATATTCAAATTTTACAAGCACTTTAAACTACCGCAAATTAAGATGGTATGTATAAGTGCCTAACTGATAAAATTCTATCACACAAACGGTAAAAAATAAGCATTATTAAATGTCTAATTATTTTTTATCATCATACATATTTTAAGCAAATACAGTGCGTGCGAAATTAATAATATTCGATGTAGTGTACATACACTATCGTATAACCGCATCGGCTTGAAGACATTGCAAATCATAATGATTTAATTTTTGGGGGTAAGAGGTTTCAATAAAAAACCACTACATATACAAAACAAATATTTTCAAGAGTACTTATAAAGAAACATATTGAAACCACCTTTTACATTATGTCATCATTGGAAATTTTGAACCCCTAATACTATGAATTCTGCTAATATATTCGTATATTAGAATTTGATATAAATCAAATACATTCAAACTGCATAAGATTCTTTAAGTCCACTGCTCTCGATACTCTTTTTCGATCTTTCATTTATCACAAAATGTATGTATTCGTATAAGATTTGAAAAACTGTATTAAACCAAAAACAATCTGTAAATGGATTATCTATAATGTAGATTGTATTTTGTTATACAAATAAATATCATGTAACAAAATTAAGGATAAATATAAAAATTCGTCTCATTTTTGCAAACTTTATTACTACCGCAGAGGGTTTCAAGCGTAACATGAACTTTTATTCTTTTACATGCATACAAAAAATGTCAATACAACAAGGTTTTATGTACCTTTATTTGTTATCTCTAAATATGGATTTACATTTTTTTCTGCCAGTTAATCCTTTGCTCGTCGTATTCGATACTACATCAATATATTATAGAACTTTTCATACTCATACGAGTATGTGTATTATATGTATGTATGTATGTAGATATTTCCATGCCAATATCAAAAAGGAGTTCTCCACGATGCAAATATTGTTTTTGTATAATCTCTTGTATTGATATCTTTTATTTACCTTGAGGCTGATCAAATTTAATAAATTTATATTTGATTTCTCGTAAATTTATTTTTTGTTTTTGTTCTTTTTAAAATTGAAATTGTTTGTTTTGACAAGGAAATTGAGTGGAAAGTTTAGTTTATATTGTTGTCGAACGAACGTACACAGTAAGAATTTTATTGCCGTCATTGTGAACTTAATATTGAAAAGAAATATATATAAAAGAAGAAATATTGAATATTAGAGAAAATTGATTTTTTGTTTGTACGGCAATCGAAATAAATTCAAGCATTATAAAGTTAGATTTACAATGCACAGTAACTGTAGTTTCTTCTTTCTTTTGACATCGTTAAAATAGCCCAGTAAACCAAAATTTAAATAAGATGAGATCAATTTTACTTCTCATCATATATCGGGTAGTCCGGGTGCGACTATCAATAGAGGCAGGAAGCAAAAAGGTAATTACCCAATTACGACCTTTGAATAAAATTGATCACGCATCCATAAAACCTTGTTGACATGCAGAACTCAAGGGTCGACCATAGATGTACCTTACCTATTACTGGCTGCAGCATGGGCTAGGCAATGTGCAAATATGTTTTGTGGCCATAATTAAGAGCGGCTTAAGGCTCTACTTTACCTAGAACAAAAATCAAATTGATGTCGATATTTACATGCAAAAAAATGCGTCTAAAATAAAATTTGAAATAGTGTAAATCTCCGCTATTGAAAATTACAAAATATTCCATGAAAATATTGTTTTTTTGCCACTTATGACATCTAATTAAAAAGGGATGAACTAAAAAACAGACGATATTTAGTTGATTCCTAAACCGTTTTTACATCGAAGATACATTTTTTTCAATAAATTGATTTATCAGCTTATCGATATAAAATAGTTTTCAATTCAATTTTCAATTTTCTCGCTTATTAGAACGAATTTTTATAAAAACGTGTGTTAATCGCTAGATAATATCTTCCTGAACGTACCCATATATAAAACTTTTACAGATTAGTGGAAAAATATTGATAAATTTGGTTTGTGAGTGAATGGTTTTCGTCAACAACTCATCAACTTTGAGACGCAATTACGAGAAAACTATAGCGAATTTAAAAAAAAAGGGTGTGTCACTCGCTTGCAAATATATTTAACTTTGCTATAAAAAAAAATTAAATCAATGCCTAAGTTTATGTGGCCATAAAACGATTTGTAAGATACACTAGTTGTCGCAAATTAAATAAAGTAGAGCCTTAATCAATTAGATAATAAAAAAGAAAAGGATACGTGAGTGGTAACACGTTCATTGCAACCAGCATCGTTGATCATTCGATACTCTAGTTTTGGTTTATTTTTCGAATATTTGATTGTGCTTTGAAATGATCTAGTGGCACTTAACGAAAGCCCTGTTGAAAATCAATTACAATTAGTTTCAGCGGTACATTAAAATACGCCCCCATAGTCAGACATTTAAACTATTGGTTATCTTTCCACTTTATCGAGATATAACCTCTACGCCTCCTCGATGTATCAAATAAAATAATGGTTTTAGTTGCATCCACGTTGTTCTTTACGTTGGATCAAATCGAAAGGTGGATGGAATTAATCAAATTTCAATTTTTTTTAAACTGCCAATGGCTTTATTCTTGAATATTTCTTTAAACAAAACTAATAAATAAATTTTCAAAGTTTGCAATCAAAAAATATATTATCTAAGTCCTTAACCTATGTTAAATACTTATTGTTAGTATGCATGAATAACATAATTTAAATGTGTGTTATCTGAAATATGTAGGTAGATTAAATTTATAAATATAAATTAGATCTACTCTAGTAGATCTGCTCTGCGAAGTCTTTTATATTTCGGTTACCAAAATAGTTTCCTTGCTGAAATTCATTGGATTTATATTTCCAGTTTCGAAAGGTACTTCAAACCGTGAGCTTGTATTATATCTTTGGCCGTTTTAATCCCAAGATATCTCTATGGATGTTACTATTTCGAATATACCACGGACCATTTGTAAATTGTATTACAGCGAAGTATTTCTGATTTCGTTCGTTGCAAAATATCTAAATATATGATGCGCTTGTAAAGCCGCACAGCTTATTACATATATCCATATAGGAATTAGGATTGCTCTGTATAGTCGAATTTTGCATTCTAGGGAAGTTTTGATTTTCTTTCATTCAGTCAGTACATTTTTGAAAATTTTGTTTTTATTTGGCTGCACTTTCCTAATTTTCAATTTTGTATAAGTGATGCATAAGCAATTGTATAAGCAATTTTCTTGATGCAGTGTGAGGAGTTTGCTGTGAAAACATAATAGCTGTGTCATCTGCAAATGTTGATGTGACAACCTTATTAGTTGTTGGTAAATCGGCAGTATACAGCAAATATAATACTAGTCCCAGTACGCTGCTTTGTAGAACTCCTCGGTTTATGTCATTTAGTTTAGTAATGACTGCATTATGTTTAACCTGGTATTTTATTTGAAACAAGTAGCTTTCAAGGACTGAATGTAATTTTTTTGGCAGACGAGTTTGAATTTCATATTTAAGGCCCTCATACCATATTTTGTCGAAAGCTTGCGCAATGCTTAGGAAAACTCCCGAACAATATTAAAATTAATTTTAAAATATTAATTTTCTTTTAAGGCGAGTTTAACTGTGTTTACAACACTGCACCTGCTCTACAGTACCGTGCTGATATCGAAACCCAAATGTTTCGCAGTATACTTATACCTGTACGATGCAACTAGTATTTCATCTTTTCCAGGCTTTGGAATCATTTTTAGGGAAATACCCACATCACATAATCGCATTAAGTCATGAGTTTTATACATTTATTTGCACAATTTCCGGTTCATTCCTCTAGGCAGATATAACTTGATGTGAGCTTTATCATATTTGTTGAGTTCATAATGCTTTATTCTTCGTTTGATCAAGACTGCAGACCGCCAAGTGCTTTCCATCCGGATGTTTGTTGTCAAACTGAATACTCCTTAATTTTGAAAAGGCTTTTTTTGTAAAGTGTGTTTCTGATATTAGCATAGTGTCTACATTTTAAAAGATGAGAAAGCTGTGTACAGCTATCTTTGGACAGTCATTTTTGCCTTTTGACGATAATTTGCAATAGTTTGCTCATATTTTTGTTTAAGGCTGCGTGAATTTTTAAGTATTTTTATTGATAATAAATTATGGTTTTGGGGTGGTATATTTTAGGATGTTTACGTAAGAAACTCCTAGTTGTGCAAAACTGCTTTAATTTTATAGGTCATTTTGTATGGTTGAGTGTGGGTTGAATATGTTAGTTGGGCAATTGTACTTCTTGCAGACATATTCGTTGTGCATATCGGAACTTTGGATAGTCTTACGTTTCAAATCCAGATATACTGATCAACCTCTGTAATTTGCTGAGTGGTTTTGTGATCACAATTAGTACAGCATTTTTCTGATGGATCATTTCTTATCGCATTTTTTCGAATCATAAAGTCAAAAAATCGAATAAAAATACAGAAAATAAATTTTAACTGCGCAGTTAATGCAGCCATAATTCTACATCTTACAATAAGCTGTGCTGATTCCATAATAAATCCACAGTAATATCTCTAGATGACACGTCATCATATCAACAATCACAATAGGTTTATAAACAGTACTGTTTTCAAAAACTGTTAATAATACTGTTACCCTATTCTTAGAAAACTTACCAGAACCGTATTTTTCACCCTCAAGGTGTAACGTTTTGGGAGGTCCGGGTTCGACTCTCAGACGGCTGAAAAAATAAAGCCGTTTCATCGCAATTAACTAGGTTTGTTAGTGCATATACCATAGATTATTGTAACTAAATTAGTGTTCCACGCCACGACCAGACTATTTACATCGTTAGCTTCACCACAGCATTTATTGAATGTAATATTGAAGCGCTCTTTGAATGATCGTAACCAACCATTAGAGGGTTTAGAATTAACAAATTGTCGTGTTCTTGTCGTAAATGTAAAATTGGTCCCGAAAGCGTTAAATTATTCGATCGAGCGAAGAAAAACCATTCAAATACGGCATGGGTGATTATAGAGAATGAAGTGCATTGTTTCTGTTGACCGAAGATTTTCGTACCCCTAATAATTTGCTGGTTTCCATTTTTTTGGCACATAAGTTTCTCGCATAAATCTTTGACACTTTGTAACATTAGCCTTTAAAATATGTTTAAACTATGGTAAAAACAAATGGCTGCTATTGACAAAAACAACTCATCGCAGTGATGTTATAAAACCCATGCCATAGCAAGAACTACTGCTATGTACTGAAGATAATAGAGCTGATTGATACAGCTGATTGATACGGTAATCCGGATCTTTTGCGTAGAGTTTAATTAGTAATATTTTGCTGCTCAGAAACCGATGTTAGTTTAGACAATATAGCGTATGCACTTCCGTATAACTATTTACTTCCGTATAACTATTTATCAATTATATTATTTATTTACTATGTATCAATATTAGATGTATAATTCTTTCCGTACATTCATATTAATTATATTCACATAATACATGAGTCCATTACCTTTATAGTCTCTCTAGCAATTTTTTCCTGAGGGCACTGGACGAAGAACAGGCCTTGACATGGGCGGGGAGAGAATTCCATAGACAAACACCACAAACATAAAATGACTTATTAAAACGCTTAATTCTGTTGTGAGGCAATGTAATATTATTCAACCGGTTAGAAGACAAAGGTGTTCATTTTTCTGATAAGTACTTCGGTTGTGATGTCTTTAAAATAAAATGAATAATCTTGAGAATTTGAATTTCAAAAAATTCCTCAAACCATATAGATGGTCAAACTTCCTCAGATCAAACACAACGAATTCAAGCATGAAACATGCGGAGAAGTTTCTGGAAAACGAGGTCATCCCTACTATACAATGTACTAGCACAAAATACGAAGTGAGGAAGCAAATAAAAATTAAACATTTTCTTTCTTAATTTTGAATTCGCAAAAGCGGTAACAGAAAGTTAATCCTTTTACAAGTATTGTCTACGCGATATGACCAAGACAACTGTTCATCTAAATAGAGCCCTAAATCCTTAACAACATGAGAGAAGTTCAATACGGTATTACCAATAGATAGTTTCAGAGTTTCAAGGAAGGGTCTCCCCTGCAATCCTAGACCAATAGCTTGCATCTTTTGAGCATTCAAAAGAAATCTTAAAGCCCTTAAACGAGCATTGAGAGAAGAAGAAGACTCAGGAATCCAGAGTTACCTTACCGAACTCTCGGCGACCGAGAAGACAGATTATTCACTATGGAACGCTACAAAAAAACTAAAGAGGCCAACATTATCGAATCCACCAATTAGGCAACCAGATGGACATTGGGCCAGAAGTGACGTAGAAAAGGCTACTGCTTTCTCTAACCACTTGAAAAAAGTATTCACACCAAACGAAAAAACTGGCAACAGTGAATTACCAAAGTTTAAGGAGGATCCTTTGAAACCAATTCCTTTAAAATTTAAGTGGAAAAAAGTTAAAAATACCATTAAAAATTGTATAAACCCAAAGAAAGCTCCAGGACACGATTTTATTACCGGAAAAATGATCAGAGAATTACCTGCTAAATGCATGAAACTCATAACTTATATCTTTAATGCGATTATGAGATGTGGGTATTTCCCTAAAAAATGGAAAATATCGCAAATTACAATGATTCCAAAGCCTGGAAAAGACGAAACACAAGTCGGTTCGTATAGGTCCATAAGTATACTTAAGATGATTTCTAAACTTTTTGAAAAAATGGTATTACAAAAATGAAAACCAATATTATCTGAAGGACAGATTATACCAGACCACCAATTTGGGTTTCGAGACCAACATGGCACTGTAGAGCAGGTGCACAGAGTTGTTAACACAATTAAATTTGCATTAGAGGAAAAGAAATATTGTTCGGCAGTTTTCCTAGACATTGCGCAAGCTTTCGACAAAGTATGGCATGTGGGCCTTATATATAAAAGTAAAACTCGTCTGCCAAAAAAGTTTCATGCAGTTCTTGAAAGCTACTTGTTTCAAAGAAAATACCAGGTTAAACACAATTCAGCCATTACTGAACTAAATGATATAAACGCAGGAGTTCCACAAGGCAGCGTACTGGGGCCAGTATTGTATTTGCTGCATACTGCCGATCTACCAACAACTAATAAGGTTGTCACATCAACATTTGCAGATGACACTGCTATCATGTTTTCACACAAAAAACCTTAAACTGCATCAAGAGAATTGCAAGATCACTTATACAAAATTGAGGATTGGCAAAGAACGTGGCGGATAAAAGCGAATAAAACCAATTCAACATACATAACATTTACGTTGAATAAGCGTACATGTCCAGCGGTGAAATTAAACAATGTTACCATTCCTCAACAAACAAATGTCAAAATACTTGGGTATTCATCTTGATAGAAGATTGACATGGAGAAAACACATCGGATCAAAGCGCAACCAAATAAAAATAAAATTCTCAAAAATGTACTGGCTGATTGGAAGAAATTCAAAACTTTCCCTAGAATGCAAGATTCTACTATACAAAATGATCCTAATTCCTATATGGACATATGGAATTCAACTATGGGGCTGTACAAGCGCATCAAATATAGATCTTTTACAACGAACGCAATCAAAAATACTTCGCTGTATTACAAATGCTCCGTGGTATATCCGGAATTGCAACATCCATCGAGACTTTGGGATTAAAACGGTCAAAGATATGATCCAAGCACACAGTTTGAAGTACCTTTCGAAACTGGGAACTCACCCCAATGAAATAGCAAGACAACTATTAAGGCAACCGAAATATATACCGCTTTGCAGAGTAGATCCACTAGATCTAATATTTTGATAAATTTAATTTAAGTACATATTTAAGCTAACACACATTATTAATTAATATTTATGCATAATAATAATAAGTATTTAACATAGGTTAAGGACTTAGGAAATAATTTTTTTAGATTGTAAGCTTTGCACACTTCTTGTTAGTTTCGTATAAAGAAAGATTCAGGAATAAAGCCATTGGCAGTTTAAAAAAAAAAAAAAAGTAATCCATTATTCGCGCTCCACAAAAAGACATTTTGAAGGTCAGTATTCATAAAACTAAAAACATTCTTGATATCTGCGTATCTACCACTAACATAAAGCTGAACGTCGTCGGCATTTATATGATATTCACAGTGCTTAATAGATTTTACAATATCATTGATATATAAAGTATACAATACTGGCCCGAGTACAGAACCTTGGGGTACACCTGAATTTCTCATATGAATGCTTGAAAACGTATTAGTGCATACTGTGGTTTGTGACCGATCTGTGAGGTAAGAAGAAATTAGTTCCCTAGCTGTACTATGAAAATGATATTGTTTTTGTAGTTTTATTGCCAGACGGTTGTGGTCAATAGTATCGAAAGCTTTACTGAAGTCTAAAAGAATCTAGAGTCTAAAAGTTCTCTCAGAATATTGTCTAAGCTGATCGGTATTTATCGATGAGATTATGTTTTTCAATAAACGTAGTTATTTGAACTTAAAATTTTTTTAAAGCCTTTCAATAGACCGGGAAGGATACTTATCGGCCGATAATCTGATATGGTTTTAGGATGATTAACTTTGTTTAGTTGAATGATTTTAGAATGTTTCCAAGAAAGGGGAAATTTAGATGTCGTAATGATGTTATTGTAAATAAACAAAATTCGAGTTCCAATAATTAGTAAAAGAATCCTAATAAATCTGAGTGGAATTTCATCAAGTCCAATTGCATTTGATGTGACAGAACCCAGGGCGGAAAGAAATTCTAAATGGCCAACACAATTAAAAGATAATTCTATTGGTGCTACATTAGTCGGTACTGGTTAAGCAGTTTGTTTGTTTGAGTTCGGAACCGAGAGAACATTATCGTGAGAAAATTATCTGATTTACTTTTACCGAGCTCCAAGTTTTAGATTTTCTTCCAAAATTTCTTGCTAGGTTGCTCATGATTAAGATGATGTTGCAAAAAGAAACTTTTTGCTTTTCTGATCAAACTAGTTACATGAGTTCTTTGCCTTTGATATGAAGTCCAATTAATCGCGCTACTGGTTCTTTTTCACATTTCATAAGCAAAGTTTCTCAGTTCGATCTGCGATACAATATTATTGGTTAACCAGCGTGGCTGATTCTTATAGATTTTACATGTTTTAATGGGCACAAAATTCTGATAAACGTGACTAATTCGTTGAACATCAATAACTGATAATGTGGGTCACTTCTGTTATAAGTACATTGCCAAGGCAAGGAAGAAGCATAATTATACATGTCAGAATAATTTATAAAATTAAATGTATCTCTAAATGTCTCTAAAATTAAATGTATCAGTCTCAAAAATCTTAGGATTGGGAACATCGTAGGAAAAATAGATAAAATCGTGAAGGTATATAAATAATTGATTTAAAAATTTAAAATATTCATCTTATATACGCCTTTAAGGATTTTCTTTTTCCATTGTAATATGTTTGACCGTTAAGTTTCGATTAATGATTGATATAAACTATGCCACTACAGCAATCTTTTTCAAACAGCATATAAGAGTTTATACATACAGTGGAACTTGGATATAAAAAATGTGATATAACGAACGTCTTTTTATAAAATACTTATTTAGAAGTCCCGAGAACTAAAAATCCAGGTGAAATGATCTCTTTTTAGAGAACCTGGTTATTACGTATAACGAACGAAATTCGGCAATCTTACATTATTCTTAATTTTAATTCTTTATAGCGAACGTCGAAATCAAAAACAGTAATTCGAGAAGTAAAAAATATATTCACAAAGCAAAATGCCAATCACAGCAAAAAAGTAACATAATATGTACAACAAACAGGAAAAGTACCATAATGTGATCCACACACACGTCATTTTTCTCCTATAAAGTATTTAACGGAGATAGTTTTAATTTTTGGATATAATGAAGTTCTGATTTTAAGATCTCGATATAACCAACTCTTGTTGTAACAATTCCTCCTTATAACGAACAACATTTTTGGTCCCTTGAGGTTCGTTATAGGCAAGTTCGACATACAATTCATTTGTGTTTGATTTCATTTACGAATTTGCATTTTAATGTTACAATGTATTTATGTTCAGATTCGACCATGAAATATTTTTAGTATCATAAAAATCAATGGAACTATAGATACTTAGAAAAATCTAAATTTCAGCTTTTACAAACAAACAAAAAATTATTATTATTGTTAATAATACTATAATTCTATTTGCGTAATAAATGGAACAATTTCAACATAACTTGATGCATAATAAAAATAATAGTAAAAATATTTTCTTTTAAAATGATTAAGTATATTTATATAGTTGAATCATGTTAGTACATATATGTACTTATGAAATGTTTTAGTAACAATAATCTGCCACGCCAGTTTTAACTTAGAATGAAACACTTAAGTTTGAAAGACGTCGTAATTGATATTAATGCAAAACTATAATCTGTTGATATAATGAATGCATACAATTGAAAATATTTGATCGTTGTTGTATTTATGTAAAACAAATGAATGTATTTTATGTTAAGTTCTAGTATGCACTCAGTATCAATCATTAAGCTCAAAAATTTACTGCCACCAATATTGTAATGTACAGCTTTAATTATTAATACATATACTCCGTTTTCTTTATGAATAAAATCATTTAATTTATATTTAATAAATTAAGTTCAATTTTATTTATAAGTTTACGTAATTGATTTGTGAAAAGAGATTAGAAACAAATTTAAGTATTGAATTAATCCCAAGATTTATCAAAAATGCTAAGAATATAAAAGCATAACAAAAATGTTGAGTACCATATACTCGTATACCAAACAATACAATAATATCGGTTTGGCGTCGTTTCAATTTGCGCTGTTTTACGTCTGCGCTCAATTTTTTTACTGATGAAATGTTCGCTTTGCGTTTGGTTGATTTATTTTCTTGACGAACACAAAGTGAATTTTGCACCATATGTGTGTCGGAACTCATTTGTATTTATATCTTTTAAACTTTGTATAAATTCCTGGGAACATTGAGAATCAATCATCTCACGTATTTTAAACGTTGTTTGAATAACATAAAAAAAATGCCGCCAGAACAAATTGGCAGTAGTTGTCATAATACTCTACTTTATGTGTAGCTTAGTAGTCTTTGCGTTCATCTTCACCACTACTATGAAACCAAATCTCAGGATGCTTATAGTTTTATAGTGCATACCCAGCAAACGCGTTTTAAATTACAAGGCAAACTCAAGTTATGGCATAGTAAGGTTTCAGTCATTTGGTGTTGTAGGTTGGAACTATACAACTAACACGCGTACACTACAATCTATACACGTGTCAACTTCCAACCATATGATTGGTCTTATGTTATTTGACTGATTATCCATTGATGCTTCGTAATAATTTTCGTGTATCAAGTAAGACGACGGGAGAGTTAATCGAAAAATATAAAAACTCAATACAAAATAAAATGGCGGGAGAAGAGCTTTATCTGCACAGTCTCAGTTTTTAGCATTTTTGAGACAAGAAATAATTTTCCTTATTCCTTATTTATTATATAATTTTTGTAAAATAACAATTTAAAAATATTTCAAAGTTTGAGTAGTGTCAAATTTGTTCGGTATCACAATATCAGCACCACATGACTGTTACTTGGAACATTTATTTAATATTTCATCGAAGTATATAAAATTTCCATCTATATTGAAAAGTTTGAGATATCTTGGGTATATGAGCTGGTTTCTGGATGAATTTCTCGCACCATATAGCAAAACCAATTCTTCTACAATATGTTCTATACTTCCAAAAATCCAATACTGTCTGTGTTGTTGTATGCCATAATTTGGGAGACGGTGCCTATCCTATTAGGGAGTATTTATTAACCTCCTACAAGGATTACGGCAACCTAACTCAAAAAAGGAAATTTATACAGTAAAAAATATTGTCAAAACCAGAGTCAAGACGAAATCAGGTTTGCTTTACTAAACAACGATTTCGCCAGTTCATCCGATTAGGCTTCTTTGCATTAGAACGTATGAGCAAATTTGTTCTATTTTTTGTTACCTTTTGTGACAGAGGGGGGAGAGGGTATTTCTGAAAAAAGACGTAACAAATTTAAATAAAAGTAAAACACTAAATTTTAAATAAAAATATTTCATTTTATTGAATAAATTTAAATATTCCATATAAAATTATGTAGCAATAAAAATTAAATATTGCATTTATGCGTCCTCCCAAGTACTGGTAAAATGTTGGTCCAGTGTGCAAATTGGAATTATTGAGTCTGCTTCATTATCAGGGGTGATATCTAAATTTTCAACATTTAAATGATTCTCGTCAATCCACTCCGCTACTTCAAGTTGATCTGCCTGCATTAAAATAGCCATCATCTCTCGTTGCCTTTTGGCCGCAATTCGAATAGGACGAATTTTTTCAAATTTCAACTGATTTTCTTTTTGCAAATTATGCACAGACATATGCTTCTTCAGCATAGTGTGTGATGCAAAATGTATTTAGCAAACATTGCAAATTCGTTTTTGTAATTCAGGTTGCACCGTATTGCAAAACATATCGTATGGGTAAATTTCAAATTTTTTTTTATTTTGAACTACATTACCCAACGGTAGTGATTTGGTTATAAACTATGGCGGAAAATTATAATTTGGCTCATCTCTCGCATCCAAAACTTTATGCCATTGGAAGTTTGTGAAAGAGCACTGGTGGAGGCAGAAACCGAGCATTTAATTTATTGAAAATTGAGCTCGTGGCTCAGAACAACAAACACGATTGAAACATTTTACAATTTTAACGTAATATTGGCTGGTTCTTACATATTTGGCAAACCACTTCTGCTTTTTCGTAATCAAGGAACTGGCGTCGAATTCAGAAACATCTTTTTGGACATATTTGCATACTGTTGAATATCCATCAATTACTGTGTCATTCCAAATATCAACTAGAGTGTTGGCGGCGAATTCAACATTTTTTAATTCTAAATCAGTATCGACTATTCGACTTTGATTGTCTAAGTGACTGCCATACTTCTCGTGTGGCAATATTACACCCTAGAGTTGTTTGCTTAATGGTGCCATTCTTTGTGGCTTTGGCGTTCAGTTCTTTTGTTAGTTCATCTAAAGTTTGAATGGATCGATAAATATCAAAATTGTGTTTTTCATGGGAAGCTGCACTATGACCCGCAATATCAACTATAGTTTTTAATAGTAATGGTTGATCAACTTCTAATGTAGGTATGCACTCGTTTCTTTAACGCCGCTTTTATTTCCGGATTATTTTCGCAAACCACTTCTAATTTTCGTTTCCGTTCGTCTCTATATTTTTGCTGGCGCACTTGGTCATTTTGTTTAATTTTTATTCCAAGTATTTTTTTTTTTTTTTTTTTATAAAAGGACTTGGCATTTTCCAAGCTTTGTTTTTGATCTTAAAGATTCCTTAACATTTTACATTGCTCTTCATTGAGTTGTCCTACTTCCTTTCTTTTGTAAAAAACCGCTAAATCACAGTTGATTATGTTCAATTGATTTTTTATCTCATCTTGAGCTTTTGTGTCACGTTTTACATTTAGAGATGTTGATGGACACCTACTTGGTTTAACGTTGTTCTCAACAATACATTCAATAATAGTTTGATTTGAAGAACTGCTTTTAAAAGGCTCAGTAGTAGAAGGCTTACAAGCTACAGACTCTTTACTCCAGAAACTCAATAAAGTGCCCTTATTTTTCAAATGTAATGATTCATTTTTTTTTATAATTGATGCGATAATAGACTCAGTATCTTCTTTAAGTTTTGCTTCATTCCAAATTTTTGTAGCTTCGATTTGCAAATTGGATTTTTTCTTTTAAGGATAAGCTTTAACAATCGATTTGAAAAATTTTTGATACAATCAGAGCCACCTATATATACAGAGCCCTAAGGTTAAAAATTGAGCTTTTTCTAGAGGAACTAAAATTGCGATATTTTTCAATGAAAATGTCGATGGATTAAGTGTTTTAACATTGAAATAGAATCTACAATTATCATTTTATAATTGATTCTAAGCTTGATCAAAGAAGTTGTTTAATTTTTGATATATTTATTAATAACATTTATAGAAAAAAAAGCATTTCTCCATTGAATTGATATAAATAAACACAAATACCAACGCAATAAAATTAAACTGCAAGACGAAAAGGGAAAATAGTAAAAGTGTGGTTATGTTTCCTTTTGAATTATATTTTTGTGAATAAAATAAAATACTTAAAGGGTATTTCAATAAAAGCTGCATGATTTTGTTTGAATACGGTACGGTTCTATTTTATTTTGGTAAATTTTTGTTACGCATTTGTGCATAATTTTCCAATAGAGTTCCAATAACAGCTGCACAATTTATTTAGAACCATTCTAAATAAATTGTGCAGCTGTTATTGGAACTCCCTATGACATGTTGTAAGTTGTCAATATCACAATTTTTTTTCTATCGATCGATGTTTATGTTCTCTTTTTAAATTTTACGCTATTTCGTGAATCCAATTTTGATTTTTTTCTATTGCGATCTCAGCCTATTGGAATAATTTTGCACTCTATCCCTTTTCCGATTTTGCTACAATGTAATGAAATAGAAATATGTGGTGATACATTTTCAAATGTATAAAAGGAAATAGAATAATGCTTTATACGAGCATGCTGCGATCGCAATAGAAAAAGCAAAATTAAAAAAAAAATGTGAGATTTAATTCTTAAAAAAGAGACAAAATCATCGATCGAAAGGATGACAATATATGTTTTATTTATTTATTATACCTACACATTCAAATAAATTCATGTTTACATAAATATGATAAATTCATATTTAATTTTGATTTAATGTTTATTAAATTAATAAAAGGTTTAAGGTTCTGATTTTCAGATGTGTGCTGCTTCAATATAGAATCAATTCCACAAAGTATTTATCGAAATGAAAGATTTAACTTTTCATTGATGAAAAGTAATTCGAAAATGGTCATTTTTACATTGATTCTTATGGGATAATGCAAAAAGTAGTTCCTCTAGAAAAAGCTCGACAAAAAACATGGCTGATCCTTACGGCTCTGTATATATAGGTGGCTCTGATACAATTCGTTTTTATCCATTAAGCCTTTAATAATTTGTTAATTTTATGTTAGTGTTAAGATAAAAAATTAATTCACAACGGTAAATTTCAAAATTAATTTATAAATTACCTGTTATTCATACACTTTACAACCTGACTACACGGTAATAAGACAACACTTTATATACAAAAAATATTAACAGATGACCAATGACGATGAAGATTTTATTCAAATGTACTCACATCCAACACAATTGAACAATAAAACTATAAAATTAAAATCAATTATACGAGCAATGTATAAATAATTTACTGTTATCCTGTTCATATTTAAAAATCAAAAATGGGTCAAAAATTGCTAGAAATTGCGTGACATCATTAAAGGACGTACCTTCAGATATGATTAAATGACTTAATGTACAGCGTACAGCCAAATTTCTACTACGTAGTTACGAATGATAGTTCAAAAGTCATGAGCCTGTGACAGACGGACAACGGAGTGGCATCATAAGGATTCCGTTTTATATTTTATGTACGGAACCGCAAAAACCGAATCCCTACGATGAGAGTACGTTGTCCATCTGTCTAGTTTGTCGCTGGCTAAAAACGTATATTATTGAACGCATTCGTACCGAATGGATATGGATTATAACTCAATAGTTCAGAATTAAACAGAATTTAATCAATTTAGTTTTAACGAAATATTTTTTAATGATTTTCACCCATTGTAACACTTAAAGTTTAAGATCCAAAACTTTGAAAAAATATATAATGGAGATTGTGGCTAAAAGAATTAAATATTAGTAGAAAAACTAAACTTTTCAATATTTGTTAAATTACGGGTGTTGTTTAAAAAGATAAGATTAATACATCTTATAACTACATTGATTAGCTGTTTACTAAATACATATTGAAAAATATGTTGTATGTAAGTTTAACCGGTATTCTTTAATACAATTTCGATTTGGTATTTACTTTAGACCAAGAACAAAGGACCGCTTTTATGAATCGCCACCCATATTCCACAAGCAACAACTTATTTCATACCATTCGATAAGAATTTTTATGTCTTATCTAGGGACCGCAAATTTACCGAAATGTTCTATTACCGATAGACAAAAAAAAATGAGATTGAAACCGGTTAACCGGTAAATTGAAAACTTACTATACAAATTGTTAACTAAGTAAAAAGTCATATACTCATACTTTGATAAATAGCTCAAATGTTATCAGTACCAGATTATAGGGTACTCCGGGCCTTGGGCCAGTATTAAATGAAGTGTTTCCTTACAAATTTCTACCAAAACTCCACGAACTGCTATGTTCATTCAACATGTCGCAATTGGGATTCGAATCCGGTACCTCCGAATCCAAACGTCACTGCTTTAAGCTTTAACCAATGAGCATTTGCTCGGTATAATTTCAATTAAAAATCTATAAAATTTGTAAAATCGCCCAAACACCTCCACCATCTTTCTCTATTTCGTTGAATTCCAAATATTGGAAAAACTGTTAGAATGCTAAAATGTCCACAGGAAATTGCAAATTTTCATGAACGTTTCATAATCAAATTTTAAAAATTATATTCAGAATGGAATACGGGAAATTCCGTTTCGAAATTTTATAATTTATTTAAGAAATTTAGAAAATTGCTGCGAATTGGTATATTTCGAAACTTATAAGTTTTTCAAAACCGAGTTAAAATTTCGTTTCGTATTTTGATTTTCGACATTTTACAATCTGGAAATTAAATTTACAAAAAAATATCAGTTTTGGTTTTTGTAAAACTTGTGATCTACAAATCGTCAAGCGATCAACCACGTCTCAAACAAGTGATGTTACGAATACTTACGATCAAATTTTGAAAATTTTTGGATTTTATATTAATTTTTTTCGAAATTTTGGGAAGTTTTAAATATTTATTGGAAGCATACTTCCTTTGGCAAGCCAGAAAGCAACCAACCTCTAAAAAAATCTTTGAAAAAACAAATTCAACTTTTAGGCTGTGTCCGATTTCTGTGATAATTATTTTTACTGTAATAATTATGATAGCATTTTGTATGCAACCAAATAATTACAGCAGCTATGTGTAATAATTTTGACAATTTCGAAATAATTTTCTTTAAACGAAACGTGCGTGTACATTGTTTGTTGCTAACCAAACAAAACTTGAGTAGGTCATGTCTGATTCCAAATTCTTTGCGCTATACGTCAGAATATTTTGAAAGGTGATTTATCAGCGATCTGAATTTTACTGCCAATATTGATTTCATGCTGTTCACGTTACGTTATTGGCAAAATTATTGCAGAATTCTTGAAATTGGTACGTAAAATTATTATTATTATTATTTTGGAAATCGAACACGACCTTAACATTAAAGAAGTTTTAAAATTTAACTCACTTAATTTTGTTATAAAAATTAAAGTATCCGTCTAAATTCTGAAAAATATTTAAAAAATTTACAAAATTTAAATTCTGATAGAATTTTGAAAGATTCAAGTGATCAGACAATGTCCTGCATTGTTCTAAATTGATGACTAACTTTAAAAATGTAACATAAATCTACAAAATGTTGTTTAAATTGTTGAATATCATCATAATCGCTTAAGAAATAGCCTTGGTAGATCCATTACATCGAGATGCGTATATTTCTGAAATATTATGTTGGTTTAAAAATCCCATTACAAACGGTTTCCGACGTATGTATAGTATATATGCTCGTTTCGTATACAAATATTTAAAAATATTCAAAACTGGATAAATAGTTTAATTTTTGTTCTCAAAAACTCATTAAATTTTGTATTGTGTAAATTTTTAATCAGAACTGTGTGAATGTCCTAGCAATTTCTTTTGATATGTCATTACCAAAAATTACCAATTTTACCGGTTAGTACTAATTTTTTTACCGGTATTTCCGTAAGCTAATCTTATTATCAAGCTAATCTTATCTAGTCCCTAGTCATCATTCTACAAGTGTTTATTCATTGTGTAAAGTGTAACTTCCAATAATATGACTAATCATCAATTTTATATGAAAGTGTTCTCAACAATTCCTTGAGAATACCTTATCGTATTCACTTTTCCAAAATATAAAAAAATTTATATGCGTGAGATTTAAATTCAAAATATTGAAATTGTGTTGGTAATTAACTGAGTAGTATCATATGTCGATGGTTAAGTAAATTACTTAGCAAATCTTTTATTCGAGTCCAATTCTGTTCGCTGACCACAAATTAACTAATTATAATTGCAACACGCACGAACAGACACATCCATTGCCTAAGGTACGATTATAGTCTATACTTAAATAATGAACACCGTATTCGATTTACCCATTCATTTTTTGTTAGAATTATATAAATTATTAATTTATTTTCAATTTTATAAAAATATTCCTAGGCACCTAGCTACATTTACGTATGTATACTACTTAAATATTAATTAAAAATATGTATGTACTTACAATTCTTTTTACATGAAAGTGTGAAACTATACATAATTTTATTAAAAAAAATTTACGAATATTTATTGAATGCACAAATAGACTTATCACTATGAATACACTTTAAAATGGTTTGGCATGTGAAATGTCCGACAACTATAGCCATCACACTCGGTTAAACTAAAAATATCATTTCGTTTTAATAATAGAAATGTGCATTATAAAGTGTATCTTTTTAATTGACACAGCATTCATAACATGTTAATTAAATTAGTTTTGTTTATAGAAAGGTCACTATCAATTTTACGTATATACACAAAAAGTTTAACTTTCTGGATTTGAATGTGATTATTACAGAATTGTGTTAATTTGTTACCTGCATATTTATTGTGTAAGTTAAATTAATTCAGATTTTAAAGGTCATTACTGGCCCCTTACTGTGTCAACAATATGGCTCCACCGGTTTCTATCCTGACCTTTGTCTTCATGCTGCCCAAGGCAATCTGAAGAAGCCATGCGCTTACTACACTTCGGAGAAATTGTCAATATGGGGACCTTTCTGTTAGGGATCGTTGCACAATTTGTTCCAGATCCGCACGCAGAACGTGACCGAGCCAGCGTACTCGCGGAGATCTTACTTGATGGACAATATCGGAGATCATCCACAGATCTCGTCCGTCAAAATTTATTCACAATAGGTTATTGATTTTTCTTCCTTGTAAAATATAAATTTAAAAAGAAACACCTTTTTTACATTTAGTGTAGATCTTACCTAATGTAGTGTGATGAAAATCCATATTTTCCATAATGTATTTTGTAATTTTGTGTTTCAGAATATATTAAGTTCTTGGATGGCATTTATAATATACACCCAAATATAGAATATAGAATTTTGAATACAAAAAATAAAAAGGATGTTTTTTTTAAACGTATAAAAAATTTCTGGTGTGTTCATCACATGACGTGTATATACGGATTGGTTTTTCGTTGCTAAGGATCTTTTGTAGATAATTACATTATTTAAGTACATTCGAACATTGGACAACATTTTTAATCTTTATAGAAACCTTCTTCTTGCCTTATAAAAATACCGTTTAAAAATTTTGATCCAAGCTGATTTTTTACAAAACGTTTTACCTTCAAAAATTTTTTTTTAATTTTTTATGGTGATACGAGTTTTTATTGCTTTCGAATATTTCACAGACACACATACAAGTATATTTTCAAAAATGGTTGATTTGACTTCAGCGGGAAGCAAGGCATATAAGAAAAAATATATTTTTTTCGATTACAATACTTTATCCTTACTATACTTGTACATAAGTATGATAAAGTAAAAATCGTGAAACAACCTACTTCTCATTATCATGAAAATGCGTATTAATACGTACGAGTATTTATCCTTTTGTTCCTTTGCTTGTATATTCTTATTGTAAAATTTTGCATATTTTTGTATATACCTAACAAAGGAATAAATAATATATTCGTATTGTAACATTTTCTTTTGCCAAAATATAAAAAATAAATTTGTGAAAGATTGGTTGCTTCTCGCTTAAGAAGCTTTTGTTTATTGTATTTTTATATAACTGAATTATTATATGTTTAAGGACAGAATTTAAAAGACTCCAATTATTTTAACATTTTATGTTTTGCCTAGTAGACGTTATAATATTTTTTTTTATATAAAATGAATAAAACACCGATTTGCTGGAATTTGTTTATTTTAATGACTTTAAAGTTTAAACAATTCGTTGGGATTGGATACGATATGGTATAGGTTAAACTGTAATTTATTCACATACAGTGTGATGCCACAAAGAGAAATATAAATATTAGCACAGATAATATGCTAATAATGACCGACTTGTAATGGTTAGTAGCCGTCAGGGTACAATATTTGTGCAATGTGGAAATAAATAAAGTATTGTGTTAGTCAAGAACAAAACATGCAATTAGAAATAGAATAGAATAGTACTACTGAAACGAGCTAATGCTGTTTCATAATTGTTTTTTTTCAAACCAAATAAAGAAATATTATCTATATATATAAAATATTGTTTCAATTCATTGTAACCGCATCACGCAAAAACCACCGAACCGATTTCAGCCAAAATTTTAGGGGACGTTTGTATTTATGTGTAGATGGTTAATGTTTGGTCTAAATCAGTCGAGCCGTTCGTGAGTTGTTAAAGATTTTTAATAAATCAATTATATGATTTCAATTGATTTTTGTAAATAATGCCATCTGTGTTACGGATGAAAAATTACTAAAAATTTACTAAATGCGAACAAGTAGATAAAAAAATCAGCGACATAATTTAAATTTAACCGTTTATCACAGAATATTTTTGTTTTGACATAAAAAAATCGAAATAACAAAAATCAATTATTTTCAATCAAAATCAATTATTGGCATTCATCGTGTTTGGTGAATCATTTAATAATTTTGATAATTTTCCATTGGTATTTCCAATACAGTCCAACAAGAAAATAACTTGTCTTTAATTTACAAAACTGCGTAAAATTCAACCAACCATATTGTTGGCCATCCAGTGTTCTCACACATTTTGGTAAGTACTACGCAAGGCAAGGTAAGTTCATCGCAACTGAAAACTGATTCGAAGTGATTTTTAATTCTATTTTTTTTGTAAATTTCCAGTAAATTTTCATCGATTATAGTGAATTTCAGTTTGCCGTGCTCATTTCTGATTGAACAATTTACATTTGCCGGTGAGTGTTGTTTTTTTTCGTATTTTCCAGACGATTAAGGTTATGTGGTGTGTGTGTGTGTGTGTGTTTTTTTTTTTTTTTTGTGGGGTTGGGTAACGTGGAAAATCTTCGGAAGACGATGCATCGGTGGGACAAACACCTCAGCAACAGTGGCGGATTCCTACCACCTAAAAACCACGTGTGTGTGTGTGTGAACCTTTGCTTTGAACACTGAACATTGGCTTTGATAACTTTTACTGCACATTAATACAAATGCATTACAATTATAATATGTTTAGATTTGCTTATTAATATGCCTGGAAGAAAGCGATCAAATCTTGGGAGACGTACCCGTCGCACGAATTCCGTATCAGCACCTAGACGAACACATACTGCAGAGCAGCGTCAGGAAAGCATTGACCAGCAAGCAGAGCGAAGCACATCTCCTGATAACCAAGAGCCTGTAAATCGGCGGAGACGCACTTCAATTCGAACCATACGACAAATGGAACGTGCGGCTTTTAACTATGACAGCACCGCTGATTACAGTATGCATGCTTATATTGGCCACATGAATGTACAATGTGTGCATTGCAAAGCATTGAAATATCTTAACGAAACTCCTGGCATGTGCTGTGCTGGCGGGAAAGTGAAACTGCCAGTATTGGAACCACCACCAGATCCTTTACATTCGTTGATCTATGATAATTCACCGGAGTCGAAGCATTTCCTATCAAATATTCGAAAATACAATTCATGCCTCCAAATGACATCTTTTGGAGCTACGAATATTATAAGAGATGGATTTATGCCGACTTTCAAGGTGATTACAGCTAATGGAATAAATTCCGATCCATCATGTACATATATTTCGCAAACTTTACAGATTCAAGGCCAGATATATCATAGTGCTGTGGCATTGTTACCATTTCCAGATGCTGATCATCAGTTTTTACAAATATATTTCGTTGGTAATGAGGATCAGGAATTGGATAAACGCTGTGCAATTGCTCGGAATGTAAGAAGAGAAATTGTTCTTCGTCTGCAAAGATTTTTCCATGAGTATAATGCATTGGTGGATTTGTTTAAGACTGCACTGGATCGGATGCCCTCCGATGACTACACAATTATTATCAGCGCCGATAGAACACCAATCGGAGAACATGCCCGGAGATTCAATGCTCCAACTGTTGATGAAGTAGCAATCGTAATAGTTGGCGAACAAACTCGGCCAAGGGATATTATTTTGTTCCGAAGAAATGAGCAATTAAAACGCATTTCCGAACTACACCGTTGTTATGATGCATTGCAATATCCGATTTTATATTGGAGAGGTGCTGAAGCTTATCATATCAACATACCAATGATAAATCCAACAACTGGTACAAAAATTATGATTTTTGATTATTTTCTTTTGTAATCTTTGAGTAATATTTCAAATTTATTAATCGAACATTTTTGATTCTTTGCAGGTCAAGAAACTAACAAAAAAGTTAGTGCGATGAATTTTTATTCATATCGATTGATGATTCGTGATCAATAAGACAATTACATTTTGCGATGCAATCAACTGTGTCATCAATATATTGTTGACATGTATGCCAAAATCGAAACTGAAAGATTGAATTTTATTCGTCACAAACAAGCCCGATTGAGATCGGAAGAATATATACATTTACGTGATGCGATAAGGAACGATGTAAATGTGAGTGATATTGGCCGCTTCACTATATTACCATCATCATATATCGGTAGTCCACGTCACATGCATGAGTATACGCAGGATGCGATGTCTTATACTCGTTACTACGGCAGACCAGATTTATTTATTACATTTACTTGCAATCCAAAGTGGACTGATGTGAACCGCACATTCAGCTTTGAAATTACCATTAAATGTGCAAACCGTTGAAACTCCTGTATGCAATATATCAAAAAATTCTGGAATGGCTAAAGTTTTGCAACAAACATCAATCATTTTATGGGATGAATGTCCAATGGCACATAAAAAATATTTGGAAGCATTGAATCGGACATTACAGGATTTACGTTGTAATCAACAGCTGTTTGGCGGTGCATTAATATTGCTATCTGGTGATTTTCGACAAACGCTGCCCGTCATTCCGAGATCAACTCCAGCCGATCAAATTAATGCATGTTTGGAAAGGACTTTTAGAAATAAATTCTATTTGTTTTGATGTCGTCCGGTCCGGATTTCTCCAATTGAATGAAAATGCACAAACACAATAATATTTACTAATTCACAATTTGTTTATTTAATATTATAGAAATTATGTTTATTATATTTATTTCATTAATTTATTTGTTTTGGTACAATTATTATTATTATTTTATGTAATTTAATTATCATATATATTTATTTTACCACCACACAAAATTTTAGTTAATTATGACGCGTTACACTTGTATATGTTTTTTAATACCGCGATGAGAAAATTTACGAAATTGCATATGGCGGAGGTAAATAATAAAAGAAGACGTGTTGTCTTGAGTGTTACTTGTTTTGGTCATGGACGACTAATGTGTTGTGTTTGTTGTGTGACGTCGCCTTCGTGTCCAAAATACGTGTCGTATTTTGGAGAGGGAACACATGCGCCGGCGACGGTCGACATTGCACTTACGCATAAGTGTTGCATCACCGAACATTGTTGTTCGTGGTGATGTTGTTAGATGGCGATGGTTTTACTATAAATGTTTTATAGTAATGGTTCGGTTATTAGATAGTGGTGGTTGGATAGATGGATATGTGATGGGGTTAGTGAACGCTTAATTCAAATAAGTTGGTTTATATTTGAATTTCACTAATTGTTTTGTTTGTGGCAGAATCGAATATCGGTGAGTCGAATATTCGAGCTGCTACAGACTTCTTTGTGGAGACATGTACAAAGGCTATCGCTTAATATAAATATGCGTGTTAGTCTTCAAAATGATCCATCGGCACGTGAGTTTTCGAAACAGTTGTTGAAGATTGGAGAGGGCAAAATTGCAAGTGATTTCAATGGGTTTCATCACGCTACCTAATAATTTTTGTACCATTTTACCATCAAAAAATGAATTGATTGATCGCGTTTTTCCAAATATTATTCAAAATTACAAAAATCATAATTGGTTGAGAGAACGCGCAATTATGGCACCAAAAAATTTAAATGTGAATGAAATAAATTTTATAATTCAACAAAAGTTGCCAGGTGATGTGGTTACTTATAAATCAATCGATACTGCCATGAATGAAGAAGATGCAATCAATTATCCAGTCGAATTCTTGAATTCTTTGGAACCACCTGGTATGCCACCGCATTGCTTGAATTTAAAAGTTGGCTCATCAATCATTCTTCTTCGAAACCTCAATTCACCGAAGCTTTGCAATGGAACAAGACTTGCAGTTAAAAAATTAATGCCAAATTTGATTGAAGCAACAATACTATCTGGCACAGCAAAAGGGGAAGATGTGTTGATACCGCGCATCCCATTAATTCCAACAGACATGCCATTTGATTTCAAACGCTTGCAATTTCCCGTCCGATTATCTTTTGCTATAACCGTGAATAAAGCGCAAGGCCAAACGCTGCAGGTGTGTGGAGTTAATTTGGAAGATCCGTGCTTCTCTCATGGGCAATTATGTGTCGCATCACCCAGAGTGGGAGCACCAAAAAAATTATTCATTTATGCACCGCAAAACAAAATTAAAAATGTTGTGCATACCATTGTATTAAATTAATTTTTTTTTCTTTTTTTTTCAAATTAAAACTAAAGTTTTTTTAATAAAACAAAATCAAATTAAATTTAAGTTTCTTTTTGTATTTGGGTGCAGCGAAGCGCGCCGGGTCCCGCTAGTTTTCTATATAATTATGTACAATAGTCCTAATTAGGTTAAGATGAAAATTTAAAATATTTTTATGCTAAAGTAGGTAAAAACCGCCAATTGGGAAATACTATTTTTCCTAATTATGTAAATATTATAAATTAGAAATAGTTTCAAATAAGGGAAACGATAAAATTTCAATAAAATTACAATATATAGGTAATACGTATGGAATTTTATGGGGTAAAAGGAAAAACCTAATTACCATTAGAAAAAAAATGAATTTGTAATGCAAGTCCAGTATATAAAGAAAAGATCATGTTTTTTTTTTTTTTGTTTTTGTGCCGTATCGAGCAACAAGGGGGGTTCTATAGAGTCATACAGTGAACTCAATAAAAAAATTGTTAGTTTTTGTGATTACAATTCCAAAACGAAAATTTTTAAATATAGAAAAATTAAGAATATAAAAAAAAAAATATTAAGTATCTCAATTCAGTTAATAAAGTATTATATGTAAATGTAAATAAGTAATAAAGTATTGTATACTATAAGTGCAAAGTGTGTTGTTCAACAAAAATTTATCGATAAACAATATTTAATCGAATAAGTTGACAACCATAATTAGTTTAAGTTACTTGTGTTGGTGTAAAGAAAAATAAATCACTGAATTAAAAAAGATATAGATATGTATATAAATAAATAAAAAAGGGACCAAACCCGAAACACCAAATCAAACAAAGTGTTAAAAGCTAATCAGATCATCGTATCATTACATCCAACGTATCAAAATCGAGTTAACAACAGAGCAAACCGAGCAAATATCGCAGTGGTTAAAGCTGCGACGTTTGGATCGGGAGGTACCGGGTTCGAATCCCAACAGAGGCGGGATGCAAAAGGGATTTTTCATCTCCCGATTACGATCGGTGATTAAATTGAAAACATCTATGACCCTCTGTTGTAATGTAGAACTCATGGGCCGACCCATCTTTCATGTCACTGTACAGGGTGACATGGAGCTATGCAATGCGCAGATGGTATACTGTACTTGTGTGAATGGGATGAATGAATGGTTTGAATGAATGTTGTGTGAATATAAGGTAAGGCTATGGACCAAAAGAGTGTCTATGCCAATACCTTTAAAAAAATAAAAAAAATAAAAAACAACAGAGCAGGAAATCAGCCCAGTTCATCAAATCATCTTAATGTTTTGTTTAACGTTTTGTGGTAACAATTTTGTAAGTTACTTAGTTAAGTAAAAATAATTAATTTAAGTTTATATAGTATAAGTGTGTAAATAATTTGTACATGAACAAATTTCTATTTGAATTTGAATTTAAAATATTTAAAAATACAATGTTTCAATCATCCACGACCTCAGGTGCTGAGTAAAATTAGCTGGTAAATAAGCCAGGTTACAAGTATTCGTAACTTTTTTGGCGCCCAACGTATAAAATAGATTTTTTTTTAAAATGCAAGTAGGGATTAGATAAAGGCGAATTCCAATATGAATTGGAGTTACGCAATGTTGATTTTAGTCAAATGCAAGAGACCCCTGATAACATTTTACAGAATTATTTTGATCAGGAGGATCGTGAACCAGAATTGGTTCCTAAAACACTTGCTCAAGAAGAAATGTTTTGAAAGTTTTAGAAAGAGCGTTATTTAGGCTAGATGAAGTAGAATTTCAACATGACAGGAATTATTTGAATATTCTTAAGCACTGGGAAAATAGATTGAATAGAATCAAAATAGTTAATGACGGAGATAAGCTAGAAGTACAAAAAGTTTTACGTAGATTGCGACATATTAGATTGGATCGTAGTAAAATCGAAATTGTCACTTCCCGGCCCTTGCATAGTCCAAACTCCGTAATAACTTCGAATATTCAATATTCTCATATGTCAATCTCCAATTGAATCTTCTCGACCGCAACTACTTCATTAACCATGGCCCCTGGTCAAGACAATATGACACCAAGTGAATTTTCCTCTTAATTCAAACCCAGTTTAATACCACCATTAAATCTCAATCAAGGAGCAGTGCCTAAACCGAATTATTCAACATATTATGTTCCATCGTCGAATCCATACATACCAACATACAATATTTCATCAGTTGCAGATATTCCACAAAATCCACCCATATCTCACATAAGGATGACGTCAAAACCAGTTCAATTCAATTTTTACCAACAAAGCTATGTCGATAAATTCCAACCACCATGGACGCATAACTATCCTCAGCAAACTTATGTTAGTAATGCTTATTCGATACTATATACATCAGCTGGAACGTATCAACCAATTCCAAAACAATTATCAAATAATTATGACCTTCGTTGGAAACCAGTTCCTATTAGAGAGTGGAAATTACAATTTTCGGGTAATTCGTCTGAGAGTGCAAATGATTTCGTCAACAATGTTAATAGAATGGCAAAATCACAGGATATTCATGATAGAGAATTGCTCGGATCAATTGTTTTATTATTAATTTAATGGCAGTGCATTGAAATGGCACGATGCATATATCGAGCAGTTCACGTCGTGGGAGGATTTTTGAATTTTGTTTGCTTTCTTATAAAAGGACATTACATATGAGCGCATTGCGCCGATTACAACATACGGCTGGTGTTCAACAATTTATCACTGCAAGTGGACATAATGTCAAGTCGAAAACAAAAGAAACTTTTTCCGGCACTCATGGTTCTCGAGAACCATTATTTAAAATCCGTATTTCTTATATGGGGCCATATACATATACGAATTTCTGAGCCTATTGTGCCAATTACTTCTTACGACAAGAATGTATATAAGCTAACACGTAGTTTGCTAATTTATTAAATTATGATATCGCTTTTGGGATGATTTTTAAAATCCTGGGATGGGATGAGAATAGTATTGCCTGATGAACATTTTTAATTTTTCTGGGATGGAATCCTGGGATAACTTCACACACTTCTGCTTCAACTTCAATATATACCGCTAATTACTATAATATACCAAATTTAACCGATTTCATATCTTATTAGGTAGATACTAGGTTTTATTCGAATTATGGCCAAATTGATATTTCAAAACTTACAATCCAATATGACCTGTCATAGTATAAAATTGACTATTGTATGTAAGCATTTGTTCAAGATCGAGAATCTAATTAAAAGTAAGTAAATTTTTTGCGCAATGCTCTAAACAACATAGCGAACTATTTCAAGAAGCAAATGAAGATATGTATAAAACACTCATTAGTCTTGCAAACTATCTCAGTAGTTTCACTAACGAGACCCTAGAATCGGTACAATGATTTTATTTTAAACTACTTACTTTACCATACAAATTGAAATCCCATTGTTGACGTTGGTAAAAAATCAGAAGCCGTTATCTGGAACTATTCACCTCTACTTGAATTGTAATTTAGTATAATCCCTAATTTCTAATTGTTGGAAACAACGAAATCATTACCATAAGGCGGTAAATCGCCTTTTATCTTTCTAAGGTGTGTCAGTCATTTTTTATTTTTTTGCGATTTATCAAAATAATTTTAATTTGTTGAGATTATTTAAATTTTATACGATCATTGTTGAGCTCAGTCTGAAAAAAAACGTATAATGTGAAAATCGGTAATTTATTTATTCGATTCGACAGAAATTCTTAAAATAAAAATGAAAATCAGTTTCTAATGGAATTTAAATCCCCTTGTATAAATAAAGATATAATGGAGGTATAATATATTTTATGAATCTTAAAGACATGTGTATACGATATTAAAAGGAAAGAACTCTCGTAAAATTACTCAATACATTTTATGTATTCGTATAATATGTTGTATGAACATGTATTATGTGCAAACAAAGTAATTGAAAACTCGTTTAAGTGCTTATAATGATTATATATTTTTCAATTCGCTTAATTTGGTAAACACGATATCAATACGCTAAGCACGACAGCTAAATTGAATGTGTTTACAAAATATGTGACCGTGATTTACACCCTGAAAGTTGATGATTTATAATTTCCAATTTTTTTTCACAGAAAAACTAATTGCGCGTACGAAAAAAAAACTGTAGCAATGATGAATGAGATTTTATTTTTTTTTTTGTATTCGATGTAATGTACGAGTATTATATTCGAGATGGTTACAGTTTGCGATTATTGATTCAGACAAATTGATCAAATTTATGTGTGTCTAACGGTTTTATTAACGGTTTTTCTATAAAACCACGGGTAATGTTTTAGTACCAATCACATTCGCTATACTCAATTGTGGTTCAAAGTATTATAATTTCAATTACAAATATCGTAATTTCTAAGGTGAAATTATTCTTCTGGTGTTGGTTTATTATTTGGTAAATTAATTAATAATACTGTTTTGTTATGGGGGTTTATAAATCATATGTTTACATTTAATTTTTTTCTAGTTGTTGAAACACTTCCATACAAGTTTTGTTCGGGACACTACATTCCAGTTGATGGCTGAAGACGGGGGTACAAATATTATTGTAACACCAGTAACAAAAACTGTACGTACGACATGTGTTAGTGTGCCAGCAAAATTATAAATACTATTTATATAGCGGCGCAGAAGGAGATTTGGTTGGTTCAGGTAAGCACGGAGGAGTAGTGACCATTCTACGAACAGCGCCAGCTGTACAACGTAGCATTGAATAAAAATTGAATTAGTCTACAAGGCGATTATGGTGGCTCACACGATGGTGGTAACAATATTATTTTACACCAAAGCGTTCAACAAACCCAGCTACAATTGTTTACAGTTGCTTCATCACGTTCTTCATCTTCTTTATCTATTGCTGGAACCGCTGATTGTGGTGGTATTATCAAAGTTATTAAAACCAAACCTATATATCAGGCATGCGCCACAGTGATATCTAAAGGCAATGACTCAGACTGTTAAATTTAATATTTACTGAATACATAAACTATATAGGCACTGTTTTAAATTTATTTACATTTCTTTTAATTACATTAAGAGATAATATAATCGAATTGTTCACCAACCAAACCATGAATATTTTTATGGAATTCTAAAGCTGTACAGACTATAAAAAATAGAAAATGAATTAAAATATTAAATTTAGAACCAATTTTATGCCAATTTTAATGATTTTTTGTAGTATTTCGTTTCACCAAAATATAAAATTCAAACACGATACATTCTGTAATTTACTACAATCTAAACCAACAATTATAAGATTCAGTTTTTTATTTACTAAAGTAAATTTGCATTATAATCCAGCATATACCATCAAGTGCCGAACCCGAAACCGTATTATACGAAAGAAGTAGTTTTAAACTTTTTGATAATTGTTAATGCTTCTTCGTGTTCTGGTTAGTAGCTGATTATCGCTCCTTATTCAATTGGTTTGTTAGGCTTTTAATAAATTATATGCTTACTATCTCTCTTCGACTATAATTAATATAACTTTATAATACCATTGAAATGTTAAACTGTTAATGTTAATAAACAATTGATATGTTGTGATTGCAGTTCATCAATAAGATAAGTTTTACAATAAAATATTAATAAAAAATTGTTTTTGTCTAAAGTGTGGTTTTCTTTTTAGTGATTTGAATAATACGTCGCCTCAACAATGAAAATTATTACTAGAGTAGTGAATTATAGGTCCTGAAAATTTCACTTTTGGCCTAAAATATGTCGCAAGAATTTAATAAAGCTTGTAAAAAGGTCCTTTAAAATTTAAATTATTTCACATTCTGTAGTGCCACAGAGCTCTCATCTGGGACCATGAATTTTCATCGTTTTCATTAATGATATAACGAATGTTATGAAAAACTGTGATGTGCTGATATATGCTAACGGCATTAAAATGTTGAAAGTAATCAGAAATAGTGACGATACGTCAGCATTGCAAGATTAATCGACTCTGAGAGTTTTTGTGTGGTTTGCGTATATCGTTTTCACATTTGTTCAATCTTGGAGTTTGTTGATGAATTTTCGACTTATCTTAATGGTATCAGAAATTAAAATCATATTATTTTAGTTGATTTAAATATTGATATTTCAGAGTGTACTCTTACGAATCCTAATGTTGGTTTATATCTTCAACTGATGTCTTCCTTTGGGTTGACTTCGCTAGTCCAAGAGTTCACTAGAGTTACTGATACTACTTCGACCACTATTGATCACATTTTTTGTAGAACTAATGTTAACTCCAATCTGGTTACAAATGCGGAGGTTTTAGATTATAAATTATCTGCCCATTGTATGTTGTCGCTTGAAATCACAAAAAATAACCTTAAAGAATCGAATAGACAAACTAATATCCATTCTAGGCAAGTGATTGATCTGTCTAAGTTAAATGACGTTTTGAGTAGGGAAAATTGGTCTCATTTTTTTATGCAAAAAAATCCAAATGAAGCGTACAACAGTTTTCTGCATGTTTTGTCAACTCACATTACACACTGTTCTATATCTATAGTTCAATATTCTCACAAGCAAAAAACTAAACGAATTCGCCCTTGGATTTCGATTTTGTTGTCCAAAACGATTAATTTGAAAAATAAACTCTTGAGAACTGTACGTAAACATCCCAGAGATATTAAATTAATTGATAGAATAAAGAAGTTAGAGAGTAAAATAAGTGAAGTAAATGAACTTTTAAATGGAAATAGTGAGAAAGCTATTATTGAAACCATCAGATCTCAGAATAATAATATTCTAACCGATGAAGTAAATATTGCAAATGAATTTAATAAATATTTTACCAACATTGCAGAAGATCTTAAAGATACTATTTCGTGTGCAAATCCAGTGGCATTAGAAGAATCCCAGTATTTATTCAAAAAGAGTAAAAGACACAAGAGAAAACTTTTTTCTTTAATCCAACTGACAGCTGTGAGGTACTTGATACCATTAATTCGTTAAATAATTCATTAGAATGCGGATATGATAAAATAAGTAACTCTCTGATCAAATATATTGGACCGCTTATTTCATCTGTCAGTTATATTTTTAATCTTAGTATGTCAACAAATCAAAACTGTGGTCATACCACTACATAAAAAGGGAGATACACTTAGTTTGGGTAACTATCGACCAATTTCTCTGCGTTCCGTTTTCTCTAAACTGTTTGAAAAATTAATTAAGGATGATTATTTTCCTCTTTGGCAAAATTCAATTTACTTTTCAAATAGCCAATTTGGTTTCAGAGTTGGTAAAAGTACTGAAGTTGCTCTGCTAGAGGCTCACAAACAAAATTATATTTATAATTATATTATATTTATAATTAATTATTATCATAATTATATTTTGTTATTTAAACGATGAATCTGCTGCAGTAAATTTTATAGATGTTATAAAAGCATTCGACACTGTTGATCACAATTTATTATTATTGAAGCTAGATAAAGCAGGGATACGCGGCATTGCAAACGAATGGTTTCTGTTTTACCTTGAATTTAGAAAAATTAAGTGTGGAGTGCCACATTGATCAGTCTTAGGACCTATCTTATTCTTGATCTATATTAATTGTTTTTTCGAACTAAAGTTTGATGGGCATTCAATTGGCTTTGCTGATAATGTAGGGATGGTATATATCTCCAGGAATAATCATACTAATGTCCAGAAGATTAATAACGATCTTCGAATTCTGAGACGCTGGTTTGTTCTTCACTACATGGTTCTTAGTTCTAAAACGAATATTCTATATTTTTAATTATCTGGAATCGTGTCTAATCCAACTGATGTTGTATATCAATCCTCAGACTGTTTAAATAATAGTGTTACATGTTTAAATATTTACGAGTCACGATCGATAAGCGTTTTAGTTTTAAGAGTCATGTAATAGAAAATTATTTCTTCTACGTAATATTTGTCATGAACCCGTACTTAGATCAGTGTATTTTGGCATTGTGCAGTCAAAATTTCAGTATGGCTTAACTTGTTGGAGGGGAATATACTAGTCCAATTTGAAGGCCCTAATAGTTGCACAAAATTTTATAATGAGAACGATATGTTGCAAACCATGATTAACTTCTACCCTATCTTTATTTAGAAATTTAAATATACTTCCGTTAAGATATTTATACGTTTATAAAGTTTTAAATTTTCTTTTTACGTAGTGGTCACAGGAATTTAAAAGTAACTAACTATACATTACGTAATGCAAACTAAGTTAATTGCCCACCACCAAGAAAGGAGCATTTTAAACATTTTTTTAGCTCTGTGGCGCCTAAAATTTATAATCAGCTATCAGATAGTTTAAAACAAATTCCTGTTTATTTGACCTTTTTGAAGGGTGTTAAATCATGGCTAATGTAAATAAATGATATTGAAACTCTCTTTCACACTTTGAAATGAAACCACATTCCATTTACGTTTTTAGTTAAAATTGACACTAAGTTTTATTGATTGAAATTCAAAACTGGATTATTTTAAATTCTGTCGATTTTAGAATTGTATTTTTAAATTGTTTTTTATAGAAGCTTCCCCACTGCTTCCTTAATTTTACTATATTACTCTCGATGGTAATATCGATTCTGATCCTTTGTGATCACAGATGTTTCCTAATTCTCTTTAATTGTCTAAGCATATCGATAAGATGATTTCACCACTGCATGTCATAATATTTGTATTTAAATCATAAGCTTGTTATATGTATTGTTTAATTGTTATTTTAAAATATTTTAATACTTTTTATATCTTAGTTTTAATCCTATATAAATCAAAAAAGAGACGATAAAAAAAATAAAAATTTAGACCGAGTTACTAGCTGGTGCGAATCCAATCGATTACAACTATGTATTCTAAATATAAACAGGTGAAAAATTATGTCATTCTTTTGAAAGAAAAGATCTTTGCAATCCGAGTATCATATTAACAACGTAATTCTATGTAGAGCAGATGAAATTTAAGATAATTTAAGCACATCGACATGATAATCGTAAAATCCAACTGTATGTTGAGAAAAATTAAAAAAATGTTTTGGAGTACATCAATTTACCATTTCATGAAAATATTTCTCGGCTAATACCAGTTGGTAAGGACCTTACATTGACAGATGTCAGAAATATAATATTGTAACAGTGGGTCCCCGTTCCTGAATACGATACGTATCGTTACACGATAATTAATTGGTATTTCTGAATTCGATCGAATTAAATATCTTTACAATGTCATGAATGCATTGGGAAATTTCTCGTATTTCTATTTTCACTGTGATGAGATGAGCGAGAAAAAATATTTTCAAAGTCATCGTTGTGCTAATCTTTAATTAATTTTATAGTTATTTTCTTAACTAAATTAATTAGATTAAGAAATTATTTATTATTTTATAACTCGTATTCAAAAATAGCGCCCTAGAATAGCCGAAAAAAACAACTGTGTTCTTCATTGGTAGGGAACATGCTACTGGGAGTCATTTAAATCACCGTATTTCCTGGAAAACATCTCCCTTCCTGTCCCAATTAAGATTACTCGTTAGAGTAATTTAATTCAATTGGACCAACATCGCACAGTGTAGTGGGAATGAACCTGTCAACCAAATGGTAAAATAGGTAAAATAAATAATCAATGCTTTCGACTTCACATTTTCTTAAAACGATACTTTATTTTTAATTTTATCCCATGTGTGAGTGTGTTTTTTTCATTCATTTTTTATTCAACCTCTACAAGCAATTTTATGTTTTTAATCTCTAATATGTTCATTAATTTTATATATAATTGTTATTCACAACTTTCAAGTTCATCGCTCAATAGTGATGGTAGATTACTTAATTTATTGAGAGGAATGTCCGAAGCAACTAGCATTTTAAAAAATCTTATCTAAAACTTCTATTTACTCTTTAGTGCATTAAACTGCTAAAACCCAGAAAAAATTTCCAACCACGGAAAAGGTAAAAAACGTGCTAACAAACAGGTGTCAATTGAAAGGCAATTTTATGAATTAATTCCATATAAACTGAAGTAACCTTTTCATGATATTATAACCTTTACGTTTTTAAAATACATAAAAGTATTAAATAACAGCATTATTATGTATTTACCAGATCAGGCCAATTATAATAAAGATCGATCGTTCAAAATAGAAATTTTTCTTAATGCCACTTTTCAGGTTTGTCAAACCATTGAATATAAATCATGTCGATTATACAACTCGCCAGATCAACTGCGGAGGGATTATGATGATTCGTTTTTGTCGACGGATCATGAGAGAACGAATGTAACACTCAATCGTATAAGTGTCATTGTAAAGAATTGAAACTATAAACTGTAAGATTTAAATTATAAATAAACAAATTTAATTTATTTTAATTTTATTTTTAAAACAAATAAAATTATTTGTATAGAAGACGTACGGCCAACCGGACACAGTTCGAAAAGATGGTTAGTCTTATGAAAGAAATCCAGGACCTATTCAAAAAAAATTCATAATCCGGAATTGATGTAGTTTTAATATTTTGGCAAGAACTGCGAGCGAAAAAAAAGTTTGTTATAGGTTATGTGCTTAGGATATTTAATTCAGTTTTTAAATTTCAGATTGGAGTGATTACAAATCCTCATGGCGAAAAAAATTGACGGACAACAAAACGGGATTGGGAAGTAGTGGTGGTGCCAAAAATACCAAAAATGGCCAACATCGAAAATGTGGAAGGCGAAAATCAGGCAGTTAAAATTTATATAAATCAAAATTATAAGAACGATTATAGCATTGAGGAAGCCGAAGTGGAAATTGAACCACCTGCATTGCCAAACACCAAAGGGCCGATACATTTAAAGTTGCTGAAGCAACAAATTTGCATTCAACAAAAGTTATATGAAGACATTGAAAAATTTAGCCAAAATTACAATGATCGATCAACGGAAATCGAAAAACTTTTGTGACCATTAAAAACAGACAGCGCTATTTGGCAAGCTCAATTAGCCGAAAATAAAAGACACTATGAGGATGGAACACTTGCCTTCCGATTAAAAAATAAAATAACAAAACAAATTCTCGAAATTGAGCTGAGAAAAGCTGACCTAGATATTTAAAAGTCTCCAAACACGAAACTACTCAATGTGGGAACGCTAAATAATTGGTTTACCTATTTACGATACCAGTGAAGAAGTATTCAGTCTTTCGAAAACTATTCGCCTCTATAGAATATCTTTGTTCTTGGAAACATTCATTACCGTGATCATACATTTCAACTTCCTCTTAAAGATGTCCATGAAACATTAGATCTTCGTAATCTTGTACATTAAAATAAATTCTAATATTAGGAAGAGCGGCCGCATCATTTATAATTCTAGATGCTGTTTCCGGTGAATAATGTAAATGTCGCGCTGCATCTAGAAGGCTCCAGTTCTTCCATACACCTATTGTGTCTTTTATGAAATCTGTATTTATCCCAGCACTTCGAACCGGGTTAATAAGCCACGGTGTCAGTGGATATCCAGTATCAGCTTTTTTAAATAAATTAAGTTCAGCAAAATTTATTTTGTAAGATGGAAATACATTCTTACCAAGTAATGTCTGATTTCTATCACCACTATCGTGCAAAGTATTAAAATAACC
This sequence comes from Tipula unca, assembly GCA_951394425.1. Lineage (NCBI taxonomy): Eukaryota > Metazoa > Arthropoda > Insecta > Diptera > Tipulidae > Tipula > Tipula unca. The sequence continues at coordinate 101,411,957 of OX596380.1, forward strand.
TGATTGAGACGTGACTCGTCGTCTCTGGCTGGATCTTGTAAAAATTTTTATAATAAAACAAATAAAACTAATTTTAAAATAATTCCTATAATCACATTTAGACTATAAAATCATTTACGATTGTATAATAAGAGCACATTATCACCAATTGGCTCTGCGATTTTTACGTGAATGCATGCCATCTACACACAACGATTCCTGTAATTTTTTTTTCTGTAAATTCAACACCATGCCGGCATCCATCTTCTGCCAAAAAGTGAAGAACAGCCACTAGTTTCAATTCCGGAGTTAAGGAATTCAATTTTACCAGTACTGGTAATTTTGATTTAAGTTCTTTGAGAACGTATTTAAATGCTACCTCATTCAATCTGACGTTTTAAATGAATCTGAGATAAACAACTGCGATAGACATAAGTAAATTTAAAAATAAAATACTTACTGGATGTTTGATAGCTAGAATATGTGGTATTTCATCAGTTATATTTAGAAAGGTGCTTATTGTATCCATAATTAAACATTAATTTTACGCTTTATTTATTTCTCATTAACAATTTTGCTACCGCCGAGTAAACATTAAAAATAATTAACTTATTACTTGTGTGAAAAGTTGAATCAGCAGTTATTAATTTTTTATAAAAAAAAAATCATTTTCATCTGAAAAATATGTGAAACCTTGATGTTCCAATATTCTCCACCTTAAGTAAGAAAGGCTGGGCCAAATCTGCAGAAAGCGATGTCCACAAGCGATTGGTCGGTAACGCCACGACCACAATAGTGCCTAACAAAAATGTGCAACATAGTCCAAAACGACAACACAGCTGTACTGATAAAAACATTATTAAAACATTATGAATTTATAAAATATGAGAAGGAATATATCCAATCAACGAGCATCTGTCTGCAGGAGTGGTCTAGAAACTGTCATATCAGCAGTGTACTGTAATCCAAAACGCATGCTATAAAAAAAACTACACTTCATGGATTATTTCAGGCAACTAGGTAATAAATTTCCAGATTAACATCGCCGGGTTCCAGATTAACATCGCCGAAAGGCAAACAACTTTATGAAGCTATAGAAGAACAGTCCCTAGATTACTTATCTACTATGTTCCTGATTTAATTGGCTTTGTGTAACTAAAGGCATACTCATAATTGTATGCTAAGACCACCGATTGCTATGATCTGTCTTCTGATCAGTCATCTGTAATTGTAAGAGGGAGCGCCGCTGTCCTAAGAATAGACACGCCAAACAAGCAAACTAATTGGGATCAATATAAGAGGGTAGTCGAACAAAATTGTGTTCTGAATATTCCTCTTATCACACCAGCAGATATTGATGCGGCGGCAGGAATTCTAAAAGACGTCCTGGCATTATCAGCTGAAAAGGTTACACCTGTCTTAAGTAGTACAGAAAAAGTTAATAAACTGTCGCATAATATACAGGAACTAATCCAGGAAAATTCGCTGCCGATGGCAAGAAACGAAATCACCGTTGTTGAAATGGAAATTAAATCGAGCTCGGCAACCGAGAGGACAGATTATTCTTTGTGGAAGGCAACAAAAAAGTTAGCAAAGAAATATTGTTCTGCTGCCTTCTTGGACATTGCACCAGTCTTTGATATAGTTTGGCATGATGGACTAATATTCAAAATTAAATGACTTCTACCGAAGAAATTTCACTCCGTTCTGGGAAACTATCTCCTTCAAAGGGAGTATATGGTTAAACAAAATAATGTTTAAATGATATCAAGGCAGGTGTTCCACAAGGCAGCGTTCTAGGACCAATATTATACCTGCTGTGCACAGCTGACCTACCTGTAACCAACAAGATAGTCATAAGAAACTTTGCCGTTGACCTTCCTGGTGTCACACAATAATCCCGAAACTCAAAGGAATTACAGAATCATCTAAACAAAATCGAGAACTGGCTGAAGAAATGGCGAATTTTAACAAATATTCCTCAACAAACCAAGGTCAAATACTTAGGTATGCACCTGGATAGACTAACGTGGCTAACGTGGAAGAATCATGTTGAAGCAGAGCGCAAACAAATAAAAATAAAAATGTATTGGTTGATGGGAAGAAAATCTCAGCTGTCATTAGCCAATAAGGTTTTATTGTACAAAGGGATAATCAAACCCATATGGGCATATGGTATCCGAAAGCCAGCGCGTTTAACAGAGCGAACTCCTGCAACGAACCCAAGCGAAAATTATTCGTGGTATATTACCAATGCTCCGTGGCACATTCGAAATAGTAATATACACGATCTTGGAATTAAAACTACTAAAGAAACCATTAGAGCCAGGGATATATTAAAACAGCCGCGATTTCGAGAAGAGCAGATCCACTTGGACTGATGAACCTGTAAATATATTAAATGTTTAAGTTTTACATATGTATAAATGTAATCTAAATTAACTAATTAGTGAACACTAATAACAAGTATTAACGTTGGTTAAGACTTAAAATATGTAATAATTTTAGGTTCTTTTGTAGAAAAACTCAAGAATAAAGCCACTGGCAGCATTTAAAAAAAATGTATTTCTGTTTGTTAATTTTTGTTGTATACAAACAAAATTGACGAAAATTAATATATTGAAATTGAAAATAAATTCAATGTCAACATTTTGATAGCCAGTGAAATTGCAGATATTTGCGGATCGACAATACAGTTTTTCGGCGGATTCTATAATGCAAACAATTTTAAATGCAAATAGAATGAACACCCGCAGGCGTGAATATGTTAATCCGCGTTCTTAATTGCCCCAACAGAATCACAGAAACTGGAAAGGTTTTGCTCCTAAAATGTCTACAAACCTTTTGCGTGTAAAATGTCATTAAACAAGAAGCTCGTTTACGTATTTCGTTCTTAGTTAGTTTGACTTGCTTTCGATAAACCACAATTATTAGAGTTTAGAGATTTTGTTAAATTCAAAAGTGTGGATATTGTATTAAAGTGTACTCACATACTCGAGCAATATATGATTATAGCTTCTTGTCGAAAAAAGTAGGATTGATCTCAATTTTAAATAACATGTTTTCTACTAAACAATTCGTTCGGTGTTGTAACGTTGCCTTTCAACTAATTTCACTAGTTTTGTGAAACGAATAGAATATAACTATAGTTATCATACAAAACTAACATTTTCAATATTGCGGAACGATCTAAAAGCAGTTTCCAACTTATTCTGAAAATTAAACACAAAGGCTATTTATAATTATAACAAATAGACTATCTTTCGGTTCAAATTTTATGACTCATTATCGATATTACGAGTATAATTTAAGGATAATATTTTTAGGAACCATTACCAGACATTATCGATTGTTATAATGTAGACTAATTGAACAAAAAATTATGAGTTTTATTTTTATATATCTAATCAATCTGTATAGTTTCGACAAATCATTCTGTAAAAAATGTTAATTATAGCGAATTATCCAAATCTATAAACTTAAATTAAATAAATTATCATCATTTAGAAATCCGTAATAAATATTACCCTCTCAAGTCTCGATACTTGTTACATATTAAAGAGAATTAATAACCACACATTTATATAAAATGTTGTTCTGAGAATAAAACAATATATGTATTGCTTATAGCAAGAGACTAGGTACTGTTAAAAAATTGATTATATGTTAACCGCAAATCCTAATGTTTTCAAGAAATTATTTTACAATCATTAAAAATAGATTATGGATTATCTTTTGTTTAATTTATCTAATTAAAATTATTAGGCGTTTATTTAATATTTTTGTAGTTAAGATACAGAAAATTAATTAATAAAATCATGATAAATATTAATTCAATTAGCGAGATACACCAACAATTGAGATTAGAGTGGAAGAAAAATTATGTTATAACTAAAGCCTGTATTCCATTGTGAAAAATTTACCGACAGCAATTTTTTGCTGCCATAACGAAAGGAGAAAGAAAATTAAAAATTCCATTAGTGTGACAGAGATCGTATTTTTTTTATTTTTTGTTTTATAGTAAAACGTTTATGGTTACGTTTTTACAGCATCTGTAACATAACCAAAAAATTTCATAAATTTTTTCTTGTTTGAAGTGCGTTTCGATAAATATAATTTTATTCATTTAATCAGAAAGCTAATAATAATTAATTTATTCATATACCAATAATGAATAATAATTTGGATGATTCAAATGATATGGATTTTTTAGATCCATTGAATATAATGAAAATGCGTCATGAATTCAACGACGAAAAACAAAATAAAAATAAAAAAAATAGGAAAGTTTTGGTACGTCCTTATTATTTGGAACGAGACCGGACTGGTGGATTTAATTGTGTATTTAGTGAGCTGAATGCATTTGAATGAATTCGAAAAATTGTGGGAAATGGTTGGACCAATAATTAAAAAAGAAACTGTAGTAAAGGGAGCCTTTGAGCCGTAACTTAAGATTGGCGGTTACATTAAGGTAAATACATATTTAATTTATAAAATATGTATCTAATATTTTAATCAATTGAAAAAATCAATTTGTAGAAACTAGTGTTCACCGAATCGTAAGTGAAACTACTAAGGCCATTACATCAGTATTGAAAAGACCTGTTTCCTGAACTAACGGCTGAATATTTTAAGACAATTGCATCTGGATTTAACGACAGATGGAATTTTCCAACCTGCATAGGAGCTATCGATGGAAAACACGTCACAATTCAAGTAAGTTAAAGTCTTAAAATTTTCTAAATTCATATAATATTTTATATTTTATTTCAAGCACTAAATAATTCCGGTTCCGAATTTTATAATTATAAGAAAACTTACTCCATTGTGTTAATGGCGATTAGCGATCATGATTATAATTTCATGATGTGTGATATTGGTGCTGCTGGTCGTCAGAGCGATGGAGGAGTTTTCAGGGAGAACAGTGTGGAAAACGGTTTTACGAAAAAACACTTCCGTAAGTATCGTGTTAGTTAAAAAAGTAGTAAAGATTCCTGAACCGAGAATTTTACAGTTGCTCCATATGTTTTTGTGGCCGATGATGCCTTTGCCTTACACGAGAACATGTTGAAGCCATATACGACGATGCAAACCACAAAACAAAAGATTTTTAATTACCGCCTTAGCCGTGCTCGCCGTATGATTGAAATGTGTTTTGGCATCCTTTGCTCTAAGTGCCGAATATTTCGAGGACCAATTATTGCCAATCTGTCGTTTGTGCAGGATATAGTCCAGTGTTGTGTCTGTCTACACAACTGGTTAAAGAAGAAAAATAGTAATTATATTGCTCCCGACCTAATAAATCGTGAAGTAACAGGTGTCATCTTACCAGGTAAATATTTTAATTCATAAATACTGTAAGCTTAGAATATATTTAAAAATATCATTATTTAATAATTTAAGGTTCTTGGAATAATCTTCACAATAATATATTGCCAATTGAAATAATGAATAGAAATTCAACAAATGCAGCAAAATAAAACCGCGACAAATTTGTTGACTATCTTTTTGGCGAAGGGCAGATAGAGTGGCAGTATAAAAACATTTAAAATGGCTTAAGATGGTATGCAGGATTCAAGGAATTGAAAAGATAAGTATTGTTTCATATGTTTAATAAAATTACCCTTATATTTTATTGTTGTTTTTTTTCTTAGGGCTACCTGATTTATATTAAAATAATTATTTTATTATTATTATTACATATTATGTAAACATGTATGTATGTAAAATATTTTTATTTTGTGGTTGGTAAGGTTTTAATAAATGGAGAATTAATTTTTAAAATTTAATTGTGTCCTGTATCTCCATATGTGCTTTTCCTTACAGTAAAAGTAAATAAATAAAAAATTAAATATAAAAATAAATATGTAGTTATTACTTTCAAACCATCTTTTTCTAAGTGGCCATCAATGAACCCAAGCGTTTTCTAGTCTTTCCTTTTTTGAGAGCATTAACATAGCGCCGTCCTAAACATGAAGATGCAGGAAATAATTAGGTTTGTCCAATATTAGATACCAAATCTAATATGATACGGTTTTCAAAATGAATCAACATGTATTTTAGTATTGTATTTAATTAATTGTTTAATATGTTTTTTGAAACTGCCGGAAGTGTGTGTGGATTAATTATTTTTCGAATTGTCTTCCCTTAAAAATTTTCAATATAATCATATAATATACAGTCGAACTTGTCTATAACGAACCTCAAGGGACCAACAATTTTGTTCGTTAATAGGAAGAATCGTTACATCAAGAGTTAGGTATATCGTAATCTTAAAATCAGAATTTTGTTATATCATAAATTTAAAAAAAAAACTGCGTTAATTACTAAGGAGATAGGAGAAAATTGACGACTATGGATCTTATTATGGTAATCATCCTGCATGTCCGTATATAATAGGTTTCATTTTTGTAGTGATTCGAATCTTTTTCCCTCTTACACTTACTGTCTTTGATTTCGACGTTCGCTATATAAAGAAGTGAAATTAAGAATAATGTACGATGGCAAAATTATAACTATTAATAACGAGGTTCGCTAAATCGAGATCAATTCACCTAGATCTTTAGTACTCGGGGAACGGGATTTATATATAAGTATTTTATAACAAGGCTTTCGTTATATCCCGATTATTTATATCCAAGTTCGACTGTATAGTACATCTTCACATTTTTTTCACCAAACAAATAAAATACTTTTTTAATTTAAAAAACATTTATTAAATTTTTTTGTATTGTTTATTATATATTATGGAAAAGCCATATGGAGATTCAACGCACAAATAATTATAATAAGAACTCCATTAGGCATAAAAACCTTAATATTAAAAATTAAAATAATAATATACTATATACATACTCGTATGTAATAAATCGTGAAATTGGGGATCTATCAAATCGAGAAGACTCAATAGATCCGATTTTTTTGCTTCACTTATTTTATTTTTTCCAAGATAACACAATGGAATGTTACATAATTTCACAGAATTGCAACCTCGTTTTTGAATATTAAGTGTTTTAAACGGCTCTTCATCATTCAACGAATTTTTAAAATAAATTACTCCAAATTTATTTGGATATCGTAGCCATTTAATATCTCGCCAATTAACTTTGTTACCACACTCATCGACTTTTCTAAACGAAAATTTATTTTTAGCGGCTACACTAAAGTCTCTAAAATCACTTTGGGACATTTCATGTACAACAAATGGAATTCTTACACCAACTCCTCTGACGAATTGATACCAATCATGTGGGTGGTGTATTTTCATAGAAGTTTCTTTCTTCTTTCGCTCAATCATGGAATGGTCGACATCACATTCCATATGAGTGTGTCCCGGCTCCAAAAATTTATGGTCGATAAATTTGATTTTGTCGTTATTAACGGAATGAATCGCAAACATCGCAGCAACCAAAGAATTTTTGTTTTGCCCAAAACAATTATCACTGTAGTAGGTAACAAATTCAACATCGCCGGTAAATTTTGCAAATAGGAAGAGACACATGACGCGATATCGTTTCCTCCACGTTTTGCGGTTTCTTCGTCCCACATAAAACAAGTTGGTATGCCGGATGTGCAATCGTGTATGGTCAGATTATACACATTCAATTGTCTTTTGTAATATGACACGTTGGATTGAACGTAAGGAGTAGGAAGAACCTGTTGTAAGTCGAATGCAAATACTTTGGTTGATGAACATTCTTTGGTTTTAGCTATATTATCTTTCTTCGATTGATAAGCTAAATCCGCAGCAGCATGATGACGTTCTTGCTCCTCTTTTAATTTTTCTAATTCCCCACCTTTAGCAAGATCAATGGGTATCACACTTAGTGCAAGTATCAATTTTCGGATGCTTAAATTTTATATTTTGGGTTTGAAAAACCTCAGAATATTTGCTCAATGAAACTGGATTTTCATTTATTTGTACATACAATTTATACATTAGCGACAAATTCAAGTCGCAATGAAAATATTTTTGCATCGATTTTTTTCGGGTGTAATGGCTCTCATATGCTGGGAAGCTATTAATGTGATCTATGATTTTCTGAATTCTATTTTCTGAGATTTTATTTGCAAGTGTACTTTTTCCACGGAGATCTAGTGCTGTTACACTTCCAGGAGATTGTTAATAACAGTTCTTAAGAACCGATCCGTTTCACCCAAAGTATTTTTAAAACACTTTTGACATACCTGAATCTTTTGACCATACACGGTCAAATAATACTTGTATGAATAAATTCGATTTCTACGTGAATTTGTATTTTTTACTTGAACTGCAGTTTTTTTTGGTTGCACATCTATAGTACCTGATGCATAGGCAACTCGCAAATTAAAATTACCAAGCTCCCAATATTGCTTGAAGATGGATTGTTGCTCCACTGGTGAAATTTTATCTTTACATTTTTTTTGACAATTTGTAAGAATGCGCATGTTTCTATTAGGTACTGTTTTACCTTTCCGAGTCTTGTAAGCCTTTCCCAGATTCCGATTACGTTGAATCGATTTTCGCGACGAGTTTGTTAAATTATCATCTTTTGTTTCACTTTCAACGTGTTGATCGACGCTCATTAAATTAGTTTCTAATTGGTTGGCAAGTATATCAATATCTGGATCTGTTTCTGTACCACTTAATACATAGTTTGGGTCGCTCTCACTATCATCGAACTCACTTTCTTCAGCATCATCGGTTTCGATATTTGGTGAATTGGTAGCTGCTTCATGTTCTACTACTAGAGGAGGGACACTAGATCCCTTATCTTTCAAAATAACAAAAATGTTAATTAATATTATGTATGCCAACAAATTTTGGAGTTTTCTGTGACGCTTCAACATGAGACTCGCCAATCTTCGGTTCTTTGTATGGCTCTGTGGAGTGTAAAAAAATATTTATTTTGAACATTAGTAGCCTAATAACAATATTGTCAAACTTACCGTGAGTTTCTTTTTGAGTTTCCAATAATTCATGAGCTCTTCTTTTTCGATTTACTTCCATTGCCATATTTACTATTTTTTTTGAGCGATTCATTGAAAAGCACGAAAAATTATATTACCGATAATGATCAAAATATTCCTATAATTGTGTTACTGCTTTAAAAATTACAAAAAAATCACTTTTAATTTTTTTAAAAACGTTAATTTATCACTAAAACAAAAATATATGTCATTTTGCTTCTCGTGTTTTTCGATCCAAATAATCAAATGCACAGGGAATACCGTCTTATTTATATATAAAATTAACACTATTCAAGTCTTAAGTTAAGTAAAACGACATATACAGGACAAGTCACTTTTATAAATTAAACTTTAAATAGACTCTGTATTTTAATAAGTATGGAAAAGTGACTTATTTGTATTTAAAGCATTTATTTTTTCAAAATTAGTTTGGAAAAACGACTTAATACTATATAAATTTAATTAATCTTGTTTTTTTAATTAGGTAAAATGAATAAAATGAATTTAGGACACTTTTCCAAAACAATTTTTTTGTTTGCTTCCAATTTTACTTTGAATAAAACGACTTAATTCAATCAACACTAAGAGAAAAATAAACTCTCAGTAGGTATATCAATTTCGAATGTTTTTTGTATTGTTAATACGGTAAAAGTACCGTATTTAAAATTTATTTTTTTAAATAAGTCGTTTTTCCAAATGAAGTTTTTGAATTCAGGTACTTCTGTCGTTTTGTCAGTATCTAGTTTACACATTTTTATAAGTGATAGACACATCGGAGTCGGGGTAAAATTTCAAAAATTAAAAATATAGTTTCAAATGTAACTAAACTCAGTTTTGACCTAAATCGATTTAAGTCACTTTAACTTGAGAGTAAAGATATATATATATATATATATATATATATATATATATATATATATATATATATATATATATATATATATATATATATATATATATATATATATATTATATAAATAATATAATGTACAATTCACAGCATTTAATATTTAAATTAAATTATGTTTAATTCCGTCTGTAATATATATTCCATCAGATAACACGTCCCCGCCACTCTGTAAAAAAATCTCTAAAAACAATAAAACAATTGTAAGATTTGTTGGGGCGCTTGGCTTGAAACTGGCAAATTATTTATTCTCACCCAACAAAACACTGCACTTAAACATTTGCCATATAAATATATGTTCCGCATATACTTTTAAAATAAAACGACAAACGATGTACGTTGCTTACTAGATGGCGACCTGATATTTTCTCATCTGTCTTTTTATTGTAACAAAATAATTTTGAATATATGTACATTTAATTGTTATATACTTAATGCTATGTACAATATAAATTGGTTATACATGTATAATTGATATATACTTAATACTGGTACTATAGTGTGGATGGTATGGTGCTATACACAAATATTAATCAGTTATTAATACATATAATATATATTTTACATAATAATTATAATTGAACATTTAATGGTATGCATATATAGATATACGAGTATTATAAACATAAGTAAAATACATTAAAACAATGATGAACGTGTGTGCACACTGTGCAGTAGATTTTCATTTCGCATATTTCGTATCTCACCGTATATACTAATAATGTAAAGTTAATGATGGTTGTAATGCGGAGCGAACTAAAAGGCGTAGGCTGGCACCGACGGCCTCTACAGATTAAACTAAAAATATGAAACAATACTTATCTTTATAATAATTAAACCTTAAATGTTTTATTGGTTTTGCTGCACTTCTATGGCGTTGATTACAACATTCAACAAATCCTGTTGTGCTCGAAGCCTTGGCAGCGTTATTTATAGGCAGCGTTGGTAATTGTTGTAAATACATTAAGCCGTATCATCTAAAAAAGACATCAAGCTGCTATATTTGTATTCTTTTTGACACCCTGCTGCACCACTAGGTGTACGTTTTTTTGATCTTATAAACGAGGCCTTTGAGCTGTCCCACATTTTTCGTACCATTAACACATTATGTGCGTTGCTTTCCAGATTTATATAGGATATTACAAAGTTTTTAATTTACAAATTAAAAAAACCAATGGTTCTAAAAAAACTAATAACTTACTTTATTCACTTGCTACTTCTTCCCGTAGCCTTACTTGATTCACTTGCCACATCTTCCCTTTCTCATCAACTTGTTCCTAAAATTTGTGTCCCTGATCTCTCACAACGGCGGTCTGGATCGCACTGCGTTAACAATTAGTTCTGAAAAGTTAAAATTATTTTATTATGCCTTCAATAGATTATTTCATAATTTACCATTTGGTATACCGATACGATTCTTCAGATCGTCATGCGATGGTGTGTCTCTTACTGAAGCCGTTACTGGAAACAACTCTGATGTTGTTTTTTCATCAACTGTGGCACCAGTAATTGTATCCACAGTCAACTCTTCATCCCAGCTAGATAAATTGCTTTTAAGGGAATCATTATCTGGGTTAATCCTTTCCAGAACATGTATTTTTTTTCCTTATGAATAAAAAAATATATATATATTACTATGTTAATTGATATTCATTAATAATTGACGATTGGTTGATACAAATTATTTAATATATTTTTGGATCTAAGTATAAAAATTTGATGTATAGAAAATTTATTCATATGGATTGTTTGTATTTCCAATCGTCAATAATAATTTTAAACCAACTTACCGTAATCTTTTTCCATTATTTATATTCAAAATATTTATTAAAAATGAAATATCAAAAAAGAAAACAACACTAAATTACTTTATAATATTTAATTTTGACTATAAAATATCCAAATAAAGTTTATATGAGTGTGTGTGAAAAAATTTCGTATTCGCATACAATTTTTATGTCAATGTGTATCAATGTTGACATAAAAAATACTCAACTTGATACTTTTTTATAACAAACTATGGCAACACACTAACACAAACACATTTTTCTTTCCAGTAAAATGTTGCTGATAATGGTAGTTGTTTCTTTCGTAATTTTTTCACAATGGAATACAGGCATTAACCCGCAAAATCAGTTAAAAATTTAATTTTAATAATTTTAACATTTTTACTCAAATCATTATACTTTTGTTATTTTTTTCAAAATATCAATATTAATTATAGAAATTAGATGGCATGAAATTTGCATTTTATTATAATTTTATTTATGATTTTATCATAAGGACGAGTAAGTACATAGTGTGGTATAATAATTTATAAATAATAAGTATTTTTAATTAACCCAAATATGTTGAAGTTGTATTCACAATTATACACATCAATTACATTTCTATTTTCAGAAATATTTTATCCAAACGATTTATTTTTTTACCTGCAAATTATAAAAAACAAATCTCATGTTTTATGCCCAATTAGGTATACACTATGTTAAAAGCAATTTATATCAAATAAAACAAAAATGGATTTATATCATAAAATCGTATTATATCACAAAAATACCAAACCGAACTTGATTTACCATGGAGATACATACGTATACATGTATAGATACGTACACTGCCGTACGAAGCATGTTTTATATAACTAAATTTTTGGTCAAATTGAGTTAATGTTGCCTATCGATACCTATTAATATTATTTATGTTATAGATTAATAAATTTAATGAAAATTTAATTAATTAAGACATGATTAAACAATATAAATTTCCTTCTAATGGAAAAAGTTAGCATGTAAGAAACAACAATGACATAACTACTCTATTTTAAACATAAATACCTTATTTACTCTAAAAATAAACAGTCAACCATGGATAAAATAAGAACATAAACAAAAATAAGAATTTTAACGAAACCAATAATAACCAATAAGAATTTTAACGAAACCAATAATATAGAAACATAATAGTTCTTAAGTGACAAAGCAATATTCTTTAATATTAACAATATAAAAGTATATAAATTCATTATACTTATGTACATATCGCAATTAAACTGACATCATTAAAAATAATTAATTTTTAAGGTTTAAATCTTTTGTTTACATTTTGTATAACTAGTAATTTTTTGTGTATTATATAAGTAGCTATTTAGAGTAATATCATAGAGAATTACATAAGAGTAGTAACTTTCATACATTAAAATGGTATATGAATCGAAAAGTCACTCACTGTATAGCAATTATGTGGCTATTTTAACGAAAAGAGACCATAACAAGTGTATAACTATCCTTTTTATAAAAAAATCTTTATAAACTGAAAATTTATATCCTAGTAGGCCTACTTTTTATGTATTTTACATAGCAAAATCAAAATAATAAAATTATGAATGATGCGCGATTTACACGTTCCAACAATGTTGGCCAACAAAAAATGAAGAGATTAGTATATCGCGAAATTTATTTGAAAGACAAGAACAAACATATAAACAAACAAAATTTTGTTGGACTTATTTTCTTTTTTTTTTAAATTTGTTTCCATAAAAATAAAATTTGTTGCTATAAAATACACTCGACCCGAGTATATTTTATAGCAACAAACACAATTAAAATGGCGATTTTTTTTTATTGTCAAATATTTATAGCGCAAAACCAATAAATAAACCGAAATAGCCATGAGCGGCAAGGATTTCACTGTTTATTCATTGTTTTCGTTTTAGAAAAAGAAATATAGCTACAAGAAAGAGCGTTGTGCACCAAAATTACCCGTCAAAAGTTTTATTGTAATTTGACACCGACAAAAAATTATAGCACGACGCCATTTTTGTATTATGCGTATCTCTTTTTATCGCATACACATTTTTTCTATTGCGTGTAGCTCTGAATGTCTACAAAAAATGTTGGAAAAAAATTGTTGGAACGTGTAAATCGCGCATTAATCAAGCTATTCAATATTTTTAACACAATAATGACAGGTTTTCCTCAATTCCTAAATAAAATATGTTTATTTAGACTAGACTATTAGGGTGGTTTTACAAACCGGGTTTGATAATTTTATTGCTTTGATTTTGTTATGTAAAAATACATATAAACTATGCCTACTGGGATCTTATTTTTCGGTTTATATATAAATTTTTATAAATAAGGACAGTTATACAATTGTTATGGTCTCTTTTTGTCAAAATAGCCACACAATTATTTTACAGTGAGCTGTTTATAAAGTTGATTGCCACTTTAAAATATGAAAGTTACTACTCTTATGTAATACTCTATGGTAATATCACAAATGACCAGAGTTCACTTTGCCAAAATGTAAATAAATAAAAAATAATAATTTTGTAGGGGAAATGAGTGCACGGCCGGAACGAATTGTGCAGCGATCTCTGAAAGGAGAGCTTCCATATGGTAGGCGCAGAGGTCGTTGCAGGAGACTATGGCTCCACGGTGTAGAGAATGACTTGGCTTCTTCAGGTTGTATAGGACAGTATGAAGACCAAGCCCAGGATCGAGACCGTTGGAGCCGGATTGTTGACTCAGTAAGGGAACAGTAATGGCCTTTAAATACTGCTTATTATTATTATTATGAGCGAAAGAATTACAGCTGGTGAATAAAATTAAATTATTATCGAAGAGTTACATATATGATTTTTTTCAATTAAAGCGTTTTATTAAATTGTTTATTTAAAATATGTCCACTACAGTAATCTACTTACTTCATTCTAGAAAAGTGATGATATTGGACATTATCGGAAAGAATTATTCCTCCTCAATCAATTACAGATTTTTATCTGCACATACATACAATACAATTTTTTTCGTCATAACTTCAACTTAATTTTACCATAAAAATTACATTACATATACAAAACTTAAGATAATTAAAATAAAATCGATTCTCTCATAAAATAAGTTAATATATGAATTTATTTATCATATGTGTATGTCTGAATTCAGAATTACCGGAAAAGTGATAAATTATCTATAAAGTGTTAACATTCTCCAACGTTTTTATCGCTAAAATTATGATTACCAGAGAATTGTGGCAGGCTCATAACTTTTGAACATATCATTCGTAACAAGTGGAATGATTTTGCATGCACATTAACTTAATGTCATTGAGTCATTTAATCCACAGAGAATTCAAGACGTTCCAGAAAACTTATAGTTAAATAAATTTATTAATTTAAGGTACCAGTAAGGTTTATATTTATTTATATGGCATGTATGTGTCGTTTTATAGAAGCGCACTTTAACGGTTCTAAAAATACTTTTTAATGATTTTTCGATACAAATTTTATGAAAATGAAGCAAAATATTTATGTTGGTCAGTGCAATTTGAGTACTTACTGTATATTTCCAACAAATAAATTAATCTTTTGTTATTTATTGGGTGACAAATTCAAATAGTACAGCGATTATATAGACGACCCAAATAATAAGAATTTTTTTTTGAAACTTAAGAGAATCGCATGTTAAATCCAAAAACCTAACAAATCAATTCAACACAATTCATTTATTTTAACTATTTAATATTTTTAATTTTTTTGATGCTGTGCATAACTGTGATTTGGCTTTCGTTGGCCGTCTATTAATCACAGACCATTTACAATTTCTCCTTGTGATGACTCCAACGAAGAATGACACCAAGTTTATAATGTGCCCTATACATTCTTCATCGGTTAAGAACGATGGATATAGCATCTTAATTTGTGACATGCATTTATCTGTTATACTTTCACAATTGTTTGAAAAGTGGCACCCTGCCTTATAATTTTGTTCAAATATTTGAATAACAATTCGTGCTATTTCTTCATATTCTGAAATTGGAGCCTTTAAAGCTCCATAATTGCTCACATCTTTTTTGTAATTCTTTTCGTTCAAGAAGGTTTAATTGCACTTTCTTCATCAACTATCAAGAGACGTTGGGTGCAATTTTTGTAGCTTATTGTTTTATAAGCACAATACCCAGCGAAATACAATATTGCATTTCCTTTTAATTTAGTCAGGTAGGTATCACTACTAATATCATCGTCGATTCTGTCATCAATATTTTCTTCTACCATTCGATTAGATCTAACGCTTGCTTTGTAGTCTTCACGAAACATTTTCCAATTCACCTCCAAATTTTCACCTTCATCAGGAACACAATTTGATACTGGTGAATTGAATAAAATTTTCATACTTGTGATATTAGCAAAGTGAATACCAATATCGTGGCTAGTTGGTGTGAAATTATAGCCACCTTTACCTCGAAGTATTGAAAAAAAAATTTCCAATGCGTCTTGGTTAGTTGTCCCAGTAGGGAGATATTCAATTCCAAAAGTCTCATTTAAATAGTCAAATAACATTAATTAAGCAGTGATTGTCAATTGAAACCCTTTTATAAATTTAAAATAATTTTCGTTTGGCGAAACTACTTTTAAATTTTTTAAGAAATTAATTGACTGTTCCAAATAATTATATATTTTATTGCATTTTCCAAGCAACTGTATTACTTAACAATTGAACCGCTAATTTCACATTCATTTTTTGGAAATTATTATGTTTCTCTTTTTCATAAATTGAACGTATAATGTTGCTATCACTTACACCTTGGTCGGAATGTTTAATTTGATTACTTAAAAGGGCGTTGCGCGCTGATTTTATTAGATAAAAAAAATTATATGCGAATTTTAATTATTTCATTGACAACACTCAAAGCTTTTCGTCATAACGTCTAGACAAGTTTACCATGAAAACGAGACATCAACAAACTATATTTTCAGAAAATACAACAACATTGAATTCGTTTACAAAATTTACAAATTTGTAGTACTTACATATGTATGTATGTATTATATGTATAGAGATTATTTATAAGTAACGGTAAATGTGATAAATATGAATCTATACATACATATTATGTATATATCTTAAATGACAATATTGAAGGAACTTATATGTATAATCGTTGGTCAATAATCATTACGCATATTTTCCGTAACCTTATATCATCGACTAAAAATTATCAAATTATTGTTGCAGAAAAAATGTTCAAAAAAATGTTTAAAGTTGCTGTTTATATTCACGAAAACCAATACTATTGTTTATTTTATTTGTATTGTACATAATAATAACAGTGTTAAAGGCCATTACTGGCCTCTTACTGAATCAACAATCTGGCTCCAACGGTTTCGATCCTGAGCTTGGTCTTCATACTGTCTTAGACAATCTGAAGAGGCCAAGTCGTTCTCTACATCGTGGAGCCATCGTCGCCTGCAACGACCTCTGCGCCTACCATATGGTGGCTCTCCTTTCAGAGATCGCTGCACAATTCGTTCCGGATCAGCACGCAGAACGTGACCGAGCCAGCGTACTCGCTGAGATCTAACTTCATGTACAATATCGGGAATCTTCATCAGATCTCTGATCTCGAAATTGTACAGAGCTCGGTATGTACCATGTATTGTACATAATAAACTGTATATAAAGTTGGGTATATAAGCCAAGTAACAATTTCGTTTGTTAATAGAATTTGTGCATGGAAAATGAATTTAATTTTCGAGTATTCCAAAAATTTTTCCATGGTAATTATAATATTGCAGGAGCAAAAGAGACATTTAATTCAACAATGATTATATATTGCCTTTCGCTGGCCATACACTCATTTCCCCTACAAAATTATTATTTTTTTATCTATT
Source organism: Tipula unca (assembly GCA_951394425.1). Taxonomy (NCBI): domain Eukaryota; kingdom Metazoa; phylum Arthropoda; class Insecta; order Diptera; family Tipulidae; genus Tipula; species Tipula unca. Next base: position 101,429,467 of record OX596380.1, read on the forward strand.
TACATTTTAGCAAAGTGAACTCTGGTCATCTGTATAGAATATTATTATTTGTGGTAATATGTAGAAAGTAGCAGATGCAATAATTATTATAGTTAATAAATAAAATTAATTAGTGTATCAATTTTTTGAGATAGTTTTCAAATTGTAAGTTTAGATAATATTCAATATTGTTAACTACATAGAATATAATTCCGCAAACTACGATGAAATCAAATCAGGTATGGTGAGATGACAACTATGTATACTCATATAATAAAAAAACACAACTTGTAGGCTGAAATATATCGAAATTAGAGGGTGAGCTTCAAACACATTTAACCACCCATATTACCATAGTGAGAATTATTTAGTAAGTCATAAAGAACAGGTAGATTAAGCTATTTTAATAGTATAACAGGATGGACTTTTCTTTAAAATGTTTTACGCTCCTCGAAAATGCTTGGGTAATATGACGTCATCAAATAAAATTTTGTTTCACAATTTTTTCCACATTTTTGAAAAGGGAAACGACACCAAAAAAAGTATAAATAAACGATCTAAAAAAAAAAAATTTAGAAATAATCTGATCCTGTTGATAATAAGTTAGTGAGGTTTTTATATAACAAGTGTGTGATTCATTTTTATAAAAATTAAATCTTTATTTAAAATTATTTGAATTCAAACATGAATCAGGAATTACAGTTATCCCAACTAAATAATTTAAACGAACTTATTTTAAAAATAAAGAAATTAAGAGAGTTGAAAGCAAAAAAGAAGAATAAAAGATCTTGTAGTGTGCGCCAAAAATACATTCCAAATGCTGTTGAAACTAATTAGACCTCAAAAGGAAACATCAGAGAAGATTCGTATAATACTGAATGTCGTTTGGCATTAATTTTACTGTAAGTTAATAATGTAATATAACGTGTATAATAATGTATTCATTTAAAATTATGTTTATATATATCTATCTCAAGGAAGTTCCATTCAAGCGTTAGCATGGAGTTGGGAAATGGGAAAAGAGACTGTACGTCTCATAATTCTGGAAACATGTGAAGCAATCTGGACTGTCATTGGCTCACTATATATGTTTCTGAGCCAAACATTAAGGATTATGAGACAATTGAAAAGGACTTCTGGGACATGTGGAACATGCCTAAATGATTGGCGGCAAGAGATGGCAAACATGTTGCTATACAGTGCCCACCTGCAACAGGCAGCCAATTTTTTAACAACAAAAAGTATTTTAGTATAGTCTTAATGGCTGCCTGTGATCACAAAGTGATGGAGGTAATTATTAATTTATTTAAATTTGTATATTTGTTTTTAACATTTCTTGTTTTTATAGGCATTTTTAACATTTGCGGTTTCGGTCAAAAAATATGTACAAATACATTAGAAGTACCTCCACCGAAAAATTTACCGGGAACGAATAAAAAATTACCCCATTTTTTTGTTGGCGATGCAGCATTCACTCTTATGAGAAATTTGATCCATACCCTGGAACAGCTTTACCAAAAGCTAAAGAAATTTTCAATAAAGGGAAGATACCGACCATATGATGCGAGAAGGATTGTGGCGCGCCGAGAAACCAATCTTTGCCATCAATAGCTCCTTCACAACATATACACATCTTAGGTGGTAAAACAGCATTGGAAATGAGGGATCAGCTTTACTCATTTGTAAATAATGAAGGAATGTTGGATTGGATGGATTAGATTATTAGGCCATTGATTTGTAACAATTGGATTGTTAAAAATTCTTTGATCACAATGTTGCATCGGGGTGAATTTATTTACGCACTGTAATTGCAGCACAATGAATTTGCAAATTTGTATATACTTCGTTCGGCAAAAACCGCGTTATATTTTCGAACGGTCGGATATGCTTGTACATAATGTGTATTGTATATGTATATGTCTATAAAAATTAAATAAATAAAAATCGTACGATCATGTCGAGAAAACCCGAGACTGGTTCCATTTCCGGTTTGTTACCAATAATTTGTTTTGATGGTGTGGGTTCATGATAGATTACAGTGTCCACTTAAAAATTCAAGTTCTAAATTTATTAAAATTGTGCTGTAGCCAAATAATAAGAAAATAAAATAGCAAACCTGAAGCTCAACTTAATAAAAATTAATAAACCAAGGTATAGCTAAGTTGAAATAATTTTTTTTATAATTTCTTATCATGAGCTCATCATCCATATTAATTTGTGATTGTTTTGTGCAATTTTTTTTTGGTGATTTATAGGAGAACCCGTGGATTGTAACCCGAAAGACACTCGCACGGATAACTGTGAATAAAAAAACTATAAGTGTTAAATCCGTTAATAAAAAAATATATATTCTTTCGCATGGTCCAGCGAATTCAGCGCGGTTCTCCTTGGTCAAAACTTCGGAATTTTTTCGGTTTCCTAAAAATTATATTCAACATCCTTCAGCATACGAAAAATGCACAAATGGAATCAGCCAAATTTATTTTGTTTGCAACTTTGGGAATATACAATTTTTGAATTATTGTATTAACATATAGCATATTAAAATTTAACAAGTAAAACGAATACTATTACGTTATTATTAAGTTATTGTTTAAGACAAATTATTACAAATTTATTAATCATATTAATTAATTACACTACATATGGTTAAATTAGGTGCGTACGCATATACTATAGTATAGGAATTTCATATATGTAATATATACTACAACAATTAAGTATGATGGTTATGTTAACATATATTTATTTAAAATTTAATTAGTTTGAATAAGAAAATTTATATTGATTGCATGTTATTTATTATAAAAATTAATTGAATATTTATATATACGTATTATATACATATACATACTCGTATATGCGTCATACATATTGTTTCTGCTTGAACGATGAATATTTACTATTTTTCTAGAATTTCTAATTTTTTTTGTTAAATAAATTGTGTGCAGACGGTTTTCCACAATAAAATGTTAATGAGTTTCGTTTTTCCGTAAAAAGAAAATATTGTGATCATGGGAATAAAACAACCTAGCTTGTGCTTAAGTTTGTAACATTGACGCAATAAAAAAATGTTTTGCTAAATGAGTGAAAATGTGATGGTTTAGGTTTCCACGCTCAATATTTTAGAAATGGGAATACACTTGCAAATCAAGTGTAATATATCTTTTAGTTAGGGAGGGTCAAGCAAGGTGAACACCAACATCTGAACACCATAAACTGGGATATTCCAAAAGCCATTAAACATGTGTGGTATACAGTGGTATATACAGTGAGTATATGTACCAAAATTTTTATTTTTATTTATTAGTCTGAGATAGGCCATTAGAGGTCTATTGTCGAATCGTCCGTTGACCTATACCTGTACAAGTGATATATAATTTGTGTCTTGAATTTAGCAGCATTTTCTAGCTCCAAAGTGGATGGTGGAAAGACCCACTCCATCTGATTGTCACCTAGCCAGGCAATGTGCTGCTCCACCGATGCAATCCACTTGGAGATCTGTTAACGATGCATTGACATGGTCTGTATGAGGGTTTAACATTAGATTTTGTTACGCCCAACTGCACACAACTGCCAGCACATCGTTACAGATTAAAAGAAATTATATTATTATTTAGAAAAAATCCATTATTTTTTTTAATTCATTCCATTAATTAGTTTAATATAATAATAAAAATAGTATATATGTATGTTTACATTGTAGAATATCACAATTTAATTGTGATAATTGCTAATTAAATCACTTTGGTTTATTAAACATGTTTATAAAACCTATCTTAGTCTTAATTTAATATTTTTTTAAATTAAATTAATTTACATTAATTTAATTCAATTTATCAAATATTAATAATTTATAATAATATAAATTTTTTGATAAAACATTATCAAAATATTAATCAAAATTTGTACATATCACATTTCAATAAAAAAGCTAAATTCATAGTAAAAAGAAAAATTAATTTGCATAAATATTTACATAAAAATTAACAAAATAGAAAAATATCACATAAAAAATTAAATTCATATCATACATATATATATATATTATATACACGTACTTTAGTATTTAAATTATTCATTTAAAAAAAAAATTCAAAATATAAATTTTCAATCTATTACCAAAATAAAATGGCTATTAAACTTAAACCTTAACCTAATTAAACATACATATGTCTTTTAATCACAGATTTTAAAATTATTTATCAAAATAATCTTGCGTTAAGTTGTTATTTTCATCGTTCGTGGATGTTGGCTGCGGTATGGACGATACCACCCTTACTGCCATACTGTCATCACGAAATCCAAAATTTGGGACATTATGTAATACTGGTCTGTAATTTCTAATAGCTCCATCAACCCAATTATTGTTTGCATGAAGTTGGTTGTTACCAATCTTCGGTCATTTGGTGTGGTAGTTGGGGTGTTCTGTGACTCAATTGCTTTTACCGCCAACCTAACCGCCTCACATGCCATCGGAGTCGAGACAAGAGTGGCCTCAATATTTTCAGATTCTTCAATATTAGGAGTAAATACATTTTCTCTTGTTCTACAAAATATCAATATAAGTACATATTTGAATTTAATCATTTTTAAACTACAAAAACTTACTTTCTCGGCTGGATAAATTCTTTAAGAAAATTCATATTCTCAAAGTATAGGCAATCATTGAACGGTACCGCTTCGCTACCTGAATGTAAATCCCGTTTTTTAAGCTCTCTGCAATATCTTTCACGCAGCGTTTGCCATTTTTGACAACATAATTCAACTGAATACATATTTTTTAATACATGAAATTTTAAAAAATTTACAATTTGTACTTACTGGTTTCACCGGTGGTTTTCGCCACTTCCTTCCAGGCATTATCATTTTCTACATTAATTTTAAAATTTTTATAACTTTTGTCGTAGATAACACTGTGGCATCGTACGCTTTCAATTAAATTGTCGATGAATTTTTGACTATCCATTCTAAAAATAATCGGTACCAATTAATAAATCTAAACACATAGCTAGTATTTCAATATTGTTAAATAAAATTGTAAAATGTTAAATAAAAACCGAAAAATACCTACATTGTTGTCGATGTTGTACCGAGAATATCCTGCGTTTAAATTACGTTTATTTTTACGTTATGTTCTTATTTTTTTTATGTGATGCCTGGTTACTACTTAAGGAGCTTTTTCCTCAAATATGTTAGTTAAGTCAAATTTGGTTAGTTGCATTAAATGAAATTTTACTTAAGGCAATTTTTATATTCCAGTGAAAATGACTTATTTGTAATTATTGACATGACGATTTAATCAAACTTAACATAAGTACAAGAATTTTCATCTTATCTTATTAAAAAGTAAAATGTTTTTGTAAAAAGGCACATCAACTGTGATCGTTATTAATCAAAAACATTTTAACTGTAAAAAACGACAACTTCGTAAATTATAATTAAATTACGAAAATTATTTATTATATTAAATTAATTATAATTATTTATATTATCAAACATGAAAATTACAAATATTATTGCTCTTTATTTGATTTGATTGGAATGTTCGACCAAGCATTAAGCAGGATCTCCAGGAGATGGCCAGGCCTCACCGAACACCCATTTCACATAACATAAAGAGGAAATTGACTCGGTTACAGACACCTGGTATAGCCAATAGTTGGTAACACAGGACGATACAGTTCTAATCTACTTTTATAATTTTTAACAGCATCACTGGGCTCTGAAAAAAAATTTATTAGTTTGCTGAATCAGATTTATGAGATACTCCTGAAAATTCAACTGACAGCAAAACTGAGCTCTGTAAGAAAATTTATTAGTTTACTGGATCAAAATTATGAGATACTTCTGAAAATCAATTCTAATTAGTTCCAATTTAATTAATTAATAATTTAATTAATAATTAATTAACATTTAAGTGGCAGAGAACCTATAATTTAGTTCAATTTATTATTATTAATTCTATATTATTTGATCTGTGGTAGACCTGTAATGATAATAATAATTACACATCGTCCCTATAATTCCCATCGTCCCTATCCCTGCAAAATTCAAAATACTTAATATGTATTTTATAATGCGTTTGTAATCTACTTTTATGATTTATTAAAACAAAAATTGCAGTCTGCAATAAAATTTATTAGTTTACTGAATGTGATTTTAAAATTGTAATTTTCCTTGAGAATTTGATAAACATCAATACACACACCACATCGTCATGAAAAATTCGGAATTTCCGAAATTGCATCAAACACAGGTTTTTAATCCCTGCACATCTAAAATGAATGACTTTATTACATTCACCAACACAATTAAAACAGTTTTCAGACACTTTGGCAATTTGGCATTACATTCACAGCACACAGACATTATTATTTAAAAAGATTATTATAAATTTCAATAATCTTTTTTACAAAAAACAGTTCGAATTCATTTTAGAGTTAACAGTTCTAAAATATTAAAGCAAAAAAAAGGTACACACGAATATTGAAATAAATTAACACAAAAAAATATATTAACTACACAATGTTTAATCACACAGACACAGTTTAAAATACAGTTCGATTTAACACAGTGATTCTAAAGAGTACTGTACAGTTTAATAGTATGTTTCTTTTTATTAATCCAATTTACAGAAATATTGTCAATTAAATAATAACTAAAATCAAGATTATCGCAGATTTAACTTAATTAAATAGCACAATACAATACTATACTAATAACACCATATATGTTACTAATTATTATTTGTTTATCATTAGAGTAATCCAAAAACGAAAGGGTTAACATGTTAAAAACCAAAAGAAGAAATCTTCACCAACTAAAGCCATCATGCACATCATCTTGCAGAAAACTATGCAGTACTATAATTTCGAACATCGGTCGTCAAAAAATAAACGATATGTTTTGGAAAATGACGTGGTGTGAGCAATGGAATTTTATAAAAAATATGACATCTAAAAACCTTGTAAAAAGAAAAACAGTTAATTCATCTAAAAGGCAATGTAAACTAAAATATTTACTACACAACGAGCAAAAAGAATTACAAGATGTGTGTCAAACTTTTTTTTTGTGCACTCTGGGATATAAGTAAAACAACAACATCATTTTAAAACGCATCCAATGTGAGAAAAACGTACCTACTGTAGAAAAAAGAGGGAAACAACTCGGTCATTTACAAACTTATGAACTGTGTAAAGTTATTTCTTGGGATAAAACCCGGATTTGCTTGTCTATTAATTTGCAAAAAATTGTATGCTACCCTGTATGGAAATGTTCAAACGAATTTTATGTACGAAAAGATTAGTGGCGTTCAATTCAAGTTTTGTGCCCATAGGGAAATGGAGTAAAATTAAACAACCGATCTGTATAATATGGCATGAGGCAACATCCGGTCGTAAAACGGAAAACAATATTTCCGCCTTTTACATTTTTTCAAATACTACCGTGATGTTTAACAAATTGCGCTGTGGATTGACAACTGCGCGGCACAAAATAAAAATTGGGCCTTTTTCTCGTTTTTAATAACCATCATAAACTCAAATCATATTGATGCTGAAGAGATTGATCTAAACTATTTTGAATCGGGGCATACATTTATGTCGGCGGATAGTTTCCACCACCAAGTGGAACTACGCTTAAAACAACAACAAAAAATCATATGATTTTAACAATTTTCATGAAGCTGTTAAAAAATCTGGGAATGCTTTTATCTTTGGCCAGATAATTCATCGCAAGCAAAACTAAAAAAAAAAACCCCGGCCATATCTTAAGGATATGGTGAGGGTAAAATTCAAACGACACCAACGTAGTTTATTTTTTTCTACAGAATATGACCAGGATGATTTTAATGGGCTGTCTTTCTTAAAAACCTCCATAGAAAAGACTGTTTTAGTGGTACCGGAGAAAAGGTAACGTTCTAAAGGTGTCACTGCTAAGCACCATGAACAATTAACTAAAGAAATAGTTCCATTATAGCCAAAAAAAACCGGCATACTTTTTAGCAAAATCTTCCTATTAGCGACCCGCTAGAAGTCAATGATAACCCGTAAAATATTTTTTATTTATGTTAAATTAAAAATGAATTTTATTATTTTGATGATGAAACAATTTGTACGGTTGACCTATTTTTTATCTCGATTGGTAACTAAACAAAAATGCGTGAAATGGCAGATAAGGTAAAAATGCATCTTATTGAAAAATAAAAATCACTTCAGATATGTAATTTAAGTGACTTAACAATTAATAAGTTATTTTTGATTAGCATGGATCGAATTTTTTTATCTACATTTTAATGCATACAACTATTTCTTCTTTTTCGCGTAAAATTGATGTAGTTTATTAATTCTTTGTATCACAAATTCATTAATTATAATACGACAATATAAAATACGTTTTCATAAATCAATTAAAGTGTTTTATTTTGGTTTTATGATCAAAAATTGTTTCAAAATTTAAACATCGATTTTCTCAAAACTCAAAACATGCTTAGTACGGCAGTACAATACTAAGTTTCGTATATGCAGCTAAAATGAAAATATTATAAATAAATTCTTAATAAGTTGTTTTATACAAAACTAAATAAAATTATAAACCGAAAAGTTTAGAATAAATATTTATTTTAGGTCACAACAATCAATCAAGATTATTTTCATGGTAGACTAGTATTTTCATTATGGTTTGAGTTTATGAAATAAATTTTTGATGATAAAATCTAAAATGTATTTAAATACTAACTATCCTCTTATCTTATATTTGGTTCAAATAATTAGTAATTATTCATGGAACAATTGTACTATGACCCATTGTGTCATTGAGTGCGAAAGCTTATAAAGCCATATAGATGCGTCCGCGCCAAAATTTCGATTCGTACTTTCTAGCTTGACGTTTTATTCCAAAAATGAATATGAAATTAAAATAATTGTTTGTGCTTATGAATTGATGAAATATACATTTTTGTGATTTAAGTTTTAGACAAATTAAAAAATATTTAGAGTTACATTAATCACAATATTATATAAATTCCGAAACATTTTACACATACAATATTTAAAATGTATCGATTGCCGTAGTGTTTGATCGCAAAAATGATTTGCGTATTCTACAGAGACGTCAACCTTGACGGATGAGTTAAATCGGTTTGACAAAATTATAAATATTTTGAATTTTAAATACTAATGTGTCTATAACCCAAAAAGTTCTTCGGAGTTATATAACCGGCCGCTACCCGTGTGCAACGAATATACGCCTTTTCTCGTTTATAATGGAGACGTTTAAATTAAATTTACGTTATTGCATGTTTCCTTTAATTTTTTGTTGCACATTACGGAAAAACAAAAATAGATGACAAAATGGGATTCCCCGCGATTTAGATAATATTATTGAATAATATTTAGGTGAGTACACTCCTGAAGTTAGAAAGAAAATTAAGGGAAACAACTACCCTAGAGAAATTAGAGAGCTCTTGGCAGAAAAAAGAAGGACATTGAGAATATGGCAACAAACTAGAGCCCCTCAAGATAAAACTAAGCTAAACAATCTGACTCAGCTACTTAAAAGGGAAATCAAAGATTTGAAAGACGAATCTATCAGTAACTACCTCAGAAAATTATCTAATGATACTAGTACTGGTTATGCTCTCTGGAGAGCAACCAGAAGAATTAAAAGGCCAATAATGCAGATTCCTCCAATCAGAACAGAATCCGAGAAAAGCGCCGGGTTATACCTTATCACTGCAGAAATTTTAAAAGAACTACCAAACAAAGCATTATTAAAGCTCACCAATATTATAAATGCCGCCTTTCAATTGAAATATGTACCCAGCCTCTGGAAAATTGCAGAAGTAATTATGATTCCTAAACCTGGGAAACCACCACACATAACTGGATAATACAGGCCAATATCACTATTACCAGTTATGTCTAAACTCTTTGTGAAGTTATTAGTAAAAAGGCTAAATCCGATAATTGAGAGGAAAAACCTGATTCCAAATCATCAGTTCGGTTTTCGCAACCAACACTCAACATTACATCAAGTACACAGAATAACTAATATTATTGAAAGAGCATTAGAGGAGAAAAGTCTGCTCAACGATATTCTTAGACGTTGCACAGGCCTTTGATAAAGTTTGGCACGAAGGACTTAACTATAAGTTAAGAACTGTACTACCAATGCAATTCACTACAATATTAGAATCATACTTGAATGATAGATTCTTTAGAGTAAAATTAGACGATTCCTATTCTGAAATGAAAGAAATCAAGGCAGGAGTACGGCAGGGCACTGTATTATGTCCTGTGAAGGTTAAAACAACACTGTGGCGACCTTTGCTGATGACACGGCAACCTTAGCTGTTGGAGATAGCAACGAAGAATCAACTAAGAATTTACAGTTAGCTATTAACTAAATCAGTTCACATCAATTTTACAAACAAACGACTCGAACATATTTCGGTTACAATTAATCAAGAAATAATACCGTATGCCAACACGGCTAAGCATCTTGGCAAGACACTAGACGCAAAAGTACGATGGAAAGCACACGTCAAAAAGAAAAGTGAAGAACTAGGGCTTAAATATAGAAAGATGTATTGGATGATAGGAAGGAGCTCCGCTCTATCAACATACAACAAACTACTATTATATAAACAAATATTAAAACCGGTTTGGACTTATGGTATCCAACTTTGGGGTTGTACCAAACAGAGCAATGTAGAAATCATCCAAAGATTTCAAAACAAAGTATTAGGGATCATCGTTGATGCACCATAGTATGTTAAAAACAGAGACATCCATAGGGACCTTAATGTGGACACTGTTTCAAAGGAAATCACTGAGGCAACTAAGCTGTTAAACAACACAGATATTGTACGATGTGGTTTAATTCAATTTATCACACCAGTGGGAAGAAGCCATAGATTAATACAACGTAGTAAATTAAGTTAGAATAACATTGCTCATTAGTCCAGGTGACTAGATTGTAATAATTGTTTATTTAAAATATTTAAATAAAATTGAAAAAAAAAAAAAAAAAAGTTCTTTGTATGGGGTTGAATGGTTTCTGGGAAATAAGTAGGTTTTTGAGATTAGACAACAAAAACACAAGGCAATATCGATTAGAAACATATGATCATTGCCCCTTGCATGCCTATTGATGAGCTGAAGCTTATCAAAAAAAAAAATAAGCCATATGATTTGAACAAGATGCTACCATCAAGATCCCGTCAAACCTTTTCTTCTGTGTTTGGTTTTAGTGAAGACAGTATAACAATTTACTCATATGTTCCGAACAAAAAAGCGTGATATTGTTATCAATTGATGAAAGGAAAAACCTGAAATAATTCACTACTATAATAGTGCAAAAAATGGAGTAGACAACATGGTAAGCTAGGTAACACATTACACAACCAAAAAAGAACTCAACTGTGGTCTGATGGTTTCTTTTTTAATATTATTAATGTTGTGTGCGTTGCGGCATACAAGAATTATATAGAAAATAATTCGAGGAACGAAACTAACATTACAATTATAGCTCTACCACACTTGAATGCTCGAGCAGCGGTCCCCAATATATAAATAGAGACTATATATATTTACCAGAAATGTACAACGAAAAGGCCGATTATAGATATTGGGGCCAAAGACCGCGGGAACTTTATCATCTACCAAATTTAGATAATGGGAAATATATAAAATTATTATTTGTTGTTTTTTTCGATATGAAATGTGAAAATATGGAGCGTCTCCAATTTGTTTTTGATTTACTCGTCCGCAATGCATTTCTAAGATATAGGGTTCTTTGTAATGGCGTAGTTAAAATGCGTTTTACCACTACACGATGTAATTTGTGATTGCTGGGGTGTAGCTATCGTTGTGAAAATCGGCCACACGTATCAGCTGATGTGGATGTGTCGATAAATGCGGATGTATCGGTCGGTGTCCAGTCCGAGTGATTTTGTGTTGATAGATTTTTAATTTTTTAATTAAAATTGTGCAATTTCCGGACAACACATATACTTACACATTAAAAACACCTAACCGTGATTTTTGGTCACCACTGGGAATCGAACCCGAGACCCTCGAATAGCAAAGCAATACAGCACGCTACTTACTGTGCTAACAAGGGCGACGATAGTTGATAGATACGGAAGTATATAGAATGAACTTGGGTACGAGAACTTGTAACGATACGGCCTTGCGGCCGCATGTTATCAGAATGCCCCGGAGTCACCACCTGCAGCGTTTGCGCCGGCTATCGCGCAGTCTAGGGTGGGTTTTGTGGTGGTGTCCATCCTGAGTTTTACTGCTGCCTAAATCACGTCATATAACTTACCCACACACACAAACATGATGAACTCGCTTATCTCCCGACGGAGTACAAATTAAACTACCATCGTTTTGTCTTTTCTACCGTTCATTTTTAAAAATACATAATTTTATTGAACATCTACGTTTCATAAAAAAAATTTACAAAAATTATTATTTCTTGTTTGTAATTCAACTAAAAACTCGAATCCAGATTCCAATTTCGTCCAATACTCGAGCTCGTGTACTGACCTGCAATTGAAAAAGTAAGCAAACGACCAAACAGACAAAACTTTCAATTAACAAAAAAGAAATAATAATATATCAGCGATTATTTAATTAGAAATAAACAAATTGATACGGTAGATATAACTTCGTACAGTTAGTAAAAGTAGATCTTCCTCGTTATGGCTACGTCCTTATAATTAGCATCGGGTAATATACTGCGACCTTCACGTGAACTGCTGTTCGTCACGCGGTTGTACCGGTATGGATTGAAATCCCACTTTTGGTCCGCTACTATATGCCGTAGTGTATTGTATTAGGTGTAACAAATCCACCCATCAACAAAATAATTTATTTTTTTTTATCACTGTGATCGTCACGATTCGAATTTCCTAATCTTTTTTTTTTTATTTTTCTACATCCATCCGTCATGACTATCGCGCGCTCCAACGAGTTCGTTCGGTGCACACACAATCGTGAAATATAATGACATCTATGTTAATTCGTAATAAGGTATACCACAAAACCCGAGAACAAGACCAATAAGGGAAATTTAGTGAAGATCGACACGCACATTGTGATTACATAATTTGACGATGATTAATTGCATTTTTAACCCCTTCTCGGCTGCGTGTACTGATTTGAGCGATACAAACTCTAAAAGTCTAAATACCACAAAACATGTAGCAGCTGTAGTTGTAGCAATAGAATATTGATCAGTTGAAAGTAATGTTTACATTGATCGATTATCATTCATCCTGATAAAAAAATTATGCTTATTTGAAAATCGAAAAACTGAAAGATATGGCGGAATTAAAAGAAGTTTGTAACGGTGGCATCTAAAATAAATTGGAAAGATTATAAATGAATAATATAGAATAAAAATATTGGTAAATATATTTAAACAAAATATATATATAATATAATAATACATATACAATATATATTATTTAATGCCCATTTTCGAAATATGAGGAAGACCATCGAATCCCTCTTTAATCATTCCATAATACGATTAAATTAATTAATTAAATTAATTTACAAAATTTGTACATTCTACATAAAAACAAATTACTTGCTTTGTTCCATTGCGAAATGGTCTTACGTATGGCATTCAATTCACATTGGGTTCGCCCACACATGCTACATGTCAATTGAGCACCTTGGGTCTAACTGAAATCTCCAATTTATGAATTCCAAGTTTTCCTCGATACTTCGTTTTCCAAGATACTAATAGCTTTCTGAGTTTTTTAATAAAAGCATCTACAACCAAATATTTAAAACAATAATTTAAAAAATGAATAATGTAATTAACAAAAATAATTCGTATATAAGAAAAATAATCGAATTTTCTCGCTTTTAGCTAAACAGTCTAACAAAAAAAATCTACATCCGCAACCCTGCAAAATGAATTTTATAGGGGAAATAATGGACCAAAATTGATATTTTGTCTATTTTGCGTAGACTTAAAAAAAAATTTTTTTAGGAGGAACTTCCCGTATCCTAAATATATATGTATATGTATACGAATAAAATATATACTTTATTCAAATTAACCGAAAAACAAAATATTCAGCCATTACAAAAAGGTTCACGAGGAAATATAGGGGAAAAATAATAATACAAAATATATTAAATTAATAATGCAATTTGTTATTAATATGAATTAAATTTGTGCCAAAAATAGTAAAAGTGAATTTCTAGGAATTTCTAACGTGACGGTTACACACTATCGATTTTTTTTCAGAAATATGGCTCACATTTATGTAATTGAGACTCATATTATTTCTAAACAAAACTCATCCCATCCCAACTGAAAATACCTCTAATCATAAGTGATGTATAATAAAATATCCGACCGAAAATAGTGACCGAAAACTAAAAGTAGTTTTGAGTTATTTTGGATATAGACTAATAGAAAAACATCACCATTTTAAAAGTTATAGGGGTAGTTTTGTGTCACCGTATTTCTGAGCATTGGAAAAAATTTGCGAAATTCGCTTGATAACAAATTTAAAGACATATTACAAAATTTGCTAAAAAAACTACCTTAGCGTTTTTATATTAGTTCAGGTTCAAAGTAACTCAAAACTACATAGGAAAATTCGCTTGATATGAAATTTTAACATTTATATATAAATATAACATAACGAACCATTTTAACATATATTCACGAAAATCGCTAATTATGTATATGATGGTGCATGCTATTCCAAAGCAGGAGAAAAATCTGCATCTCATACCTTTCCAACTCATCCACGTCTTCATTTGTGGAAAAAATTATATTTTCTTTTTCAAACGAAAAACAGAATTTGTATCTTAAAAATTTCCATATTCTTTATATTGCTTGAACAATTTTTGGTTTTGTTATATTAAGAATTTACTTTTGAGAGTAACGTAAAATAACTTCGCTACAAAAATCCCTCATTTGCAAAGAAAATTAAACTTTTTGTTGTATTTCATTTTCGTTTTGCATTTAATTTATTACAGCGCTTTTGAGCATATATAGTGTAATTTTACGCGGTTTAGTTTATCTTGCAATCCTAAAAATGTTAAGCTTTTATGAAATTAATTATACATATGTATACCGGGTGTTTCTTTTAAACTGAGACGATCAAATATCTCGAAAAATAGCCACTCTACGGAAAAAATGTCCATAATCAAAATTTAATCATACCGCGGGGGAAATACATTAGTGCAAAAAAAATAGTCCCCCACCCCCGCTTTGTAGGTGGGGCGGGGGTAACTTTTAAACTAAGATAGGAAGCCATATTTTTTATTGCAGATACGGATTCTACGACTAAAAGTACGTATGATTTGAATGAAATATTTTGTTCGGTTCATGATAGATGGCGTTGTAATCGACGAAATTCAATTTTTTCAATTTCTCCTTCTTAGAATACACGCATTCGATTCTGCAATACGTTTGAAATAAAAAACACCACGTTTTCATTGGAAATACTCGAAATTCGTCATCAAAACAATTTATTCAGTTTTGTAAATCTAAAATAAGTGTTCAAAATGATGGCCTATGACTTTAATGCACTTATTAATCCGCATTTCAAATGATTGTACACAACTGAGAAGTGTGTCTGGTTGAATTTCAGCACACGCATTTCTGATTCGCTCAATCATGTTCTCACGTATTGTTGGTTTCTGTGTGTAAACTTTCTTTTTGAGGTAACCCCACAAAAAAAAATCTGGCGCAGTAAGATCTGGTGATCTGGCGGGCCAATTTATCGGACTAGCTCTACCGATCCAGCGACCATTGAAATCAAGATCAAGTATTTCACGTGCCATCAACGAATAGTGTGCAGGACAACCATCATGTTGAAACCACATGTTCCGTCTCACTTCTAAGCTCAAATTTTCAAGTAATATTGGCAGTTCATTTTCCAAAATGTTTCGGTACATTTGACCATTCAAGTTGCCTTCAATAATGTGGGGGCCTATGAGTTTGTTGCCAATTATTCCACACCACACGTTGACAGTCCAAGAACGCTGATGTTCAACTTGACGAAGCCAGTGCGGATTTGTAACAGGCCAATAATGCATGTTGTGTCGATTAACCGTTCCATGGTTTGTAAAAGACGATTCGTCGGAGAACATTACGCAACGAAAAAAATTGGGGTGTTGTTGTATTTCTTCACGTGCCCATTGACAAAAACTTACCCGATTTTGGGAATCAACGCCATCAAGATCTTGGTGTAAAGACACATGATATGCATGATACTTGTGCCGTTTTAAAATTCTCCAAACACTGGTGAGGGGCAATCCGGAATCGCAAACTATTTCTCGTGTACTAATATGATGATTATGAGCCACTGCTGCCAATACAGCAATTTCATTATTTTCTCCAGTGACTGTTGCTCTACGGGTCCTCTTTTCCGGTTGAACATTTCCATCAGTAATAAATTGTTTGTTTGATAGTACGGCCAAATGAAGCACGTGAACGAATCCTATCCGGAAAACGTTGAGCGTAAATAGCAACAGCATTTTCCAGATTTCTGCCAGCTTCTCCATAAACCAGAACCATTTCAATTTTCTCTGGCACAGTTAAACGCTCTATTCTAAAGTATTTTGTCGTTTATTTTGCAATTACGAAAAACATGAAGATAAGAAATAACAGAAACGTTAAATGTGATTTACAAAACTGAATAAATTGTTTTGATGACGAATTTCGAGTATTTCCAATGAAAACGTGATGTTTTTTATTTCAAACGTATTACAGAATCGAATGCGTGTGTTCTAAGAAGGAGAAATTGAAAAAATTGAATTTCGTCGATTACAACGCCATCTATCATGAACCGAACAAAATATTTCATTCAAATCATACGTACTTTTAGTCGTAGAATCCGTATCTGCAATAAAAAATATGGCTTCCTATTTTAGTTTTAAAGGTACCCCCGCCCCACCTACAAAGCGGGGGTGCGGGACTATTTTTTTGCACTAATGTATTTCCCCCGCGGTATGATTAAATTTTGATTGTGGACATTTTTTCCGTAGAGTGGCTATTTTTCGAGATATTTGATCGTCTCAGTTTAAAAGAAACACCCGGTATAGCATTTTGAATCAATTACAACCTTTTGTGATTTTGTGTTCATGATGAAAATCCAACCAACCATACACCTGTATTTGGCACGTATTATGACAAATTTTCAATGTTAAAATTTATTGTTGAATACAAATTAAATGAATTCATTTAGATAGTTCAAATGTTTAAAATCTTTATATTTACTTATTACGGAAACAATAAATTATAAAAATCAAAATCATTTACTTGTAAAATCACATCCGTTGATGTATTTATAACGGTAACCCCAAAATTTCTAGAAAAACAATTCATCGATTAAACAATTGAAAGAACAACATTTCATAGAACCACAATTTCACGAATACACAATTCCTCGAATTTACAATTCATCGAATTCCCGTTATCAGGGAAAAATTCTGTATAGAAAAGAAGAATACAAAATTGAATGTTGATTATGTTGATCGTGTAGATGGCTTTATAATTAATAACCCGCGCATTCATAGAAACCGCGTAGATCGAGGAATTACTCAATATGGTGGCTGACTACATGGGTTTTTCAAATATCATGTTAGATTGATATCATGTTATATTTTTATATGTAAACAGGGTGATCTAATTTTTATAAAAATTTCAAACGACTGATGTTCACTTCGTGCTTGAAATGTTTTTACTTTAGTTATTTTGTTTTATTCGTTACATGCGGTTTTTAATATTCTGTTAATTTTTAAAATGGAATTTGAATTATTAAAATCAGAGAAAAACCGCGATATTCTTCTCTTGGAAGGATACTTGTACTACAAAAAAAACAGCGCAGAAAATAAAACTTACTAGCGATGCACGCTTTACAATAAAATATCTTGTGGTGGCCGCGTGCATACCCAGAATGGTTTAGCAGTTATTGCAAAAACATATTCTGGTCATATCCCAGATGCTGCTCAAACTGGGGCAATTCGTTCCCTAAATTCCCTTAAAGAATTTGCCTCAGACAGCACTCTACCTAAGTACCTACCCGAGAAATCATTGCCCTTAATTCTGTAACAATCCCCGTAGCTGTTGCCCCTTGCATGCCTTCAACTAGTTCGATGAGTAGAACTATTCAATGAGCTTTGCCCATATCAAGCAAAGATATGGTTATTCCTGATATGTTTCAACTTACTAAACGCGGTGAAAAGTTTTTATATTTTGACTCTAGTCCTATTCAAAATCGAATTTTGATATTTACAACTGAACAAAATTTAAATTGGTTACAAAATGCATTAGAGTGGTACGTTGATGGAACGTACAAGGTTGTTCCATTGATATTTCACTAGTTATTTACTATCCATGGAATATTAGAAAAGAAATCGATTCCTCTAGTATTTGCTCTTCTCCCTAATAAGTCGCAAGCCACCCACGTCACAACAAATTTCGATATATATTATTCGTGAAATCGCGAATGCGACCAATTGTAAAATTTTCATATAAAATTCCTATGGGAAACGAAAATTGCTAGAACAACAATTGATCGAATTTACAATTTATAGAATTTATTTATTTTACTATGGGATTATCCTATCGAGTTTCGAGTTGATTTTGGTGAATTGTAAATTCGAGGAATTGTGTATTCATGAAATTGTGGTTCTATGAATTGTGTTTCTATGAATTGTTTTTCTGTGAATTGTTTTTAGATCAATTGTTTTTCTAAAAATTGTTTTTCGACCAATTTTCGGGGAATCATTTATAACATTCATAATTCATATCGTAAATTTAGATACGTAGGCTACAGACATAATATGTAAAACGGTTTCGACTATTATGCTTAGTTACTTGTTTCTTTATGATCTAATAAATAAATAAAAATGTAAATTTCACATGGAATCAAGAGTTGACCTAATGGGCTAAAATAATTGTTGTTGTACAAACTCTACGACCAAATTAATTCCCTCCAAACCGAGCTACTGGTGCTAAGGCTCTGAATAGCCTCCATGTTGAGCGATAATTAGAAATGAGTTTTTGTTATGATACCAAAAAATGTGTAATATCAGAGCCACCTATATGTATACAGAGCCGTGTTTTGGTCGAGCTTTATCTAGTGGAACTACTTATCCCATATGTAAGAATCAACGTAAAAAAACCATTTTCGAATTAATTTTTATCAATGAAAATTTAAATCTTTCGGGGAACAACGGAAGTGCATAATTACAAAAAAAAAGAAACAAAACGAAAATCAAAACTCGAAAAAAAGAGACAACTATACAGTGTATAATTTTTCCTGGACGATTAATGTATGTATCTCAGATAAAACGTAAGTAGTAACGTTTTTGGTGCCAAGATGGGATAATTCGGTAAGTTTTGTTAAATTATCTGTTAAGTTAGGTTAGATATCGAAACAAAACATTCCCATTTATGGGTATAAGGGAAAATGTGTTCCAATTGGAATTGTTTTTAAATAAAATTAGATTTACAGTGACAAGAAACAAATTCAATTGAATACGGATATCGGTATTTAGATGGTGCGTTAGGTGGAAAGAATTAGTTTATTTTTATACATAATATTCATTTTTATTTTATTTTATTTATTATTAAGTAATCAATAATGATTGGTGCGTTTTTTTATTAACAGAACTTCAAGTTCTATAAGAACATCGGGAATAATACTGGGAATTTTTTTTTAGTTTTACCAATATATTTAATTTAAGTTCTATTTATTTGAATAAATTTCAACTTCTAACTATATTTTTTGACGTCTATTGTGAAATAATACAGGTATCAAGCATAAAACAATGACAAATATTTGTTTAAAATATTTCCTTTTAAAATTTCCCTTTTTTTTCGAGTTCGTGTACTATGAATTTATCGCGAACTTGAAAAAACCAATGTTTTATCCAGAACATTGAAAAATAAAGTTAAATTTTATTTTATTTCGATAATAGTGAATTAAAATGTGTAGTTTAACATTAAATGTATCTTATTTATTGATAAAATATTAAATTCATTTGGATTTTAACTGAAAAAATGAGAAAATTCTATCCAGAACTTCATTCCAATAAGAAAATTTTTTGAATTAAAAAACACGACTGATATTTACTTTAGGTGATGATTTCTAATTGGAGTACTATATTTTACTACTTTTAAAACATCTTATTTTAGTGTGTGTAACAGAAAAAAGTTAAATTTTATTATTTATTAATGAATGTATAAATATGAACAAATGTATGTATGTAGAATGTAATGTTCTTATTAAAATTCTTTAAATTTTATTTCATCTAGCAATACAGTTAAATTGTATTGCCGCATTTATATGGAGTTTTAATGAATTGGGTTTAAATTAATGAATTTCAGTTAAGCATGTAAAATATAATAAATGGAAATTAATTTAAATTATTTTCAGAAGCATCTTAAAAGTCACATCCAGCAAACTAATAAATTTTATTGCAGAGCGCAGTTTTTGTTTTAATAAATTATAAAAGTAGATTACAAATGTATTGTAAAATTCATATAAAAAAGGATTTGAAATTTGAACTTTGTAGGGATAGAGGCGGGGAGAACGTGAACTGTTGCTAAACGCAAATGGCGGCAGTGTTTACACTAATTCTTATTCATTACAGGTCAAATATTGAATTAATAATAATAAATTGAACTATATTATAGGTTCTCGGTCACTTAAATTTTATTTAATTAATTGTAGGTTTGAACTCAGAATATAGTAAATTGGAACTAATTTGCATTGATTTTCAGAAGTATCTCCTAATTTTAATCCAGTAAACTAATAAATTTTATTACAGAGCTCAGTTTTGCTGTCAAGGATTGTTGGTTGAATGTTAGGGATGAAGAAAGTGGGTTGGCTGAAAACGGAGTATGAACAAGGGATAAATGGGTATGTGTATAAAACAAGGGTTGGAAGAAGAGGTACTAAACTAATTATCATTCGTTGCAGTGAGTATCACAGCTCAAATGTATGGAATTAATAATATTAAATTGAACTAAATTTCAGGATTTACGCCAGTTAAACTTAAATATACAATAAATTAATTAATTAAAGGTTGGAATGCAGAAAAAAATAAATCGTAAGTAATTTAAGTTGAATTTTCAGGAATATCTCATAAGTCTGATTCAGCAAACTAATAAATTTTATTTCAGAGCCCAGTGATGCTGTTAAAAATTATAAAAGTATATTATAACTGTATCGTCCTGTGTTACTAACTATTGGCTATACCAGGTGTCTGTAATCGAGTCAATTTCGAGCATACTAACTGAACCTATCCAAATCCTCTTTATGTTATGTGTAAACGGGTGTTCGGTGAGGCCCGGCCATCTCCGGGAGATCCTGCTTAATGCTTGGTCAAACATTCCAATCAAAATCAATGAAAATTTAAATCTTTCATTTCGATAACCACTTTATGGAATTTATTCTATATTAAAGATATACGCTTCAACAAAGTTTAGAAATTGTTAAATTCTTTTATCAAAATCAGTGCTCATTTGTGAATACTGTGCGAAATTTAAGAAGAATTCATGTCGTATTGTAGACAAATTTGAAAGTGAATTTTCTTTACACGATACAAGAGTACCAGTAGGACAAAAAAATGCACGTACACAAGAAAATATTGATTTGGTAGCAGCAAGTGTAAGAAAAATCCAAATTTATCGGTTCCACGTCCTTCTCAACAATTAAATCTTTCTCAAACAACAACATGGAGAATTTTAAGAAAAGATTTGGGTTTACATCCTTACAAAATTCAACTGGTTCAAGAACTGAAGCCATTAGACCACCATAAACGCCGTTTATTTTCTGGTTTTGCTCTTGAACAACTTGAAAATGGTGAACATTTTTATCGAAAAATTTTATTCAGTGATGAAGCTCATTTTTGGCTAAATGGAAACAAACAGAATTGCAGAATTTTGAGTGATGAAAATCCACACGAAACTGTTCAGACACCATTACACCCAAATAAAGTCACTGTGTGGTGTGCAATTCATGCTGGTGGAGTGATTGGTTCATATTTCTTTGAAGAAAATAGTCGAAGAGTAACAGTCAATGGAGAATGATATACAGAGCAATGTAAAATGATTTTTTCCCCGCTGTTGTTGAGAACAATCTGGGTGATATGTGGTTTCAACACGGGCACACAGCCACCTTAGCAATTGGTTTTTTGGAAAAAAAAAATTTGGTGATGAAATTATCTCAATATATTATAATCAGTTCAGTTAATTATCCTCCCACGTCGTGTGATTTAAGACATTGTGATTTGTTTCTTTGGGGATATGTTAAGTCACAAGTTTATCCTGATAATTCTACAACAATTGAGCAATTAAAAACATTGAACGTACTATTGATGAAATACAGCCAAATTTATGTCAAAAAGTGATGATAAGTTTTGGTGGTCATTTGAATGATGTTATTTTCCAATTTTCCATACCTAATGGGATAATGTAACCTTTCAAATAAAAAAAAATGTGTGTCTCACTGAATAATTTATGTGTATTTTTTATTGTATCATACCTATTGGGAAACCCTTTATTAATTTAATAAACATTAAATCAAAATGAAATATGAATTTATCATATTTATATAAACATGAATTTATTTGAATGTGTAGGTCATGCATGATACAAAGAAGAAGATAACATAAAAGTACTTTTTCTTTGCTGCGCCAACTTTTTTTTCTGGTTAAAAAAAAGTGCTAGTAGAGAGAACACAAAAAAAATCATAATAATGTTTAGTCATGATTTGAAATCTATCAGAGTAGGATATGCTGCTCGTGAAATCCCCAATGAAAAATGTACTTTGTATGATAATCAACACAGAATTACTTTAAAACGATATAATTTATAATTTAAGATATTTAATAACTCTATCAAAAATATTTATATACAAAAAATATCTCGGTCAACTAAAAAATCCCATCATTCCCGCTGCATATGTTGAACAATTTTCATTATATTTAAAAAACAAATATGTAGCACACAGAAAAAAAAAAAATTATTATAAAGATCATCAGATGATCAGGTAAAACGAGAGTACGAGAAGGTAAAGTAATAAAAGAGAGCTAGAGCAATAACAAAAAAATATCGGCGCACCAACGTGTTTCGTTTTCTCGTAATGACTATATCTAATCTTCTTTGTCCGATGGTGTAGGTAAAATAAATAAATAAAACATATGTATATTGCCATCCTTTCGATCGATGCTCATGTCTTTTTCCAAGAATTAAATCTCGTACTTTTTCGTTATTTAATTTGTTATAGAACTATTCTCATTCCTTTTACGCTTGCTTTACATTGAACGATTTAAGGCTTGTACACGAGACCAAATTTGAAATCCTAGGAAATCAAATCCGATCTCTCTCAATTTTTGTGTGATTAAGAGAATTTTTCTGTGAGTAAGAGTACTTTTGTGTGATTAAGTTGGTCGTCTATTTTAACTCAAAGAAGAGAAAAAGGGGCGTGTTTTTCGTCATTTTAGTTGAGTTGATTGGGAGAGATCGGCTTTGATTTCCTAGGACATAAATCCGGTCTCGAGTACACGGCTTTAAGCAGATCTGCATAATCGAAAGAGAAGAGAAGTATAAAAACTGATATGTAAAATGTGAAACAAGTATAGTTACTTTTATAGTTTATTTTATGTATATTGTGAAAGAACTATAGCCGCTTTTATAGCAATAATTTTTTAATTTTGAAATTTGTTTAACCTAAAATAAGTCTAGTTAATATATAAATTAACATTTTAACTAGTTACTTTCACGGTTCTAGCGTGTCATCCAAAAACGAGAGAAGATTGGAATATTTATGCTTATTGCGCATGTAGCAAGTTCGAATATGATCCCATCTTTTTTTTTATCAAATTAATATTATTTACTTCCAATTCCGCAAAAATATAATGGTTTTCCTTTAAGATAAGACTAATTTTAATTGTGTCACTCAGACTCACTCAATTCGTCCACAATTACGAATTGTTCTATTTCGATAATTATCATCGAGTAAATTCCAAATAGTTTGGCGACTTTGAATAGATGCAATCAGTTGTTCTAAAATGCAGAAGATAAAATTAAATTTAAGAAATATATATATATATATATATATATAACTTTTAACATACCATCAGTAAGTGATTTTTCACCAATAACATCTTGGGAATCGTCCTCTGAAAAACAAATAGAAAAATTAATTATTTTCACAAAATAAGTGTATGTACGAATATATTGCGCTGCTACTTACCAAACACACTTTTAGGTATCGACATTTATACTTTTAAATGAATATAATGTAATATTATATAATAATAATATATTATAAATGAAATATATTGTTTTATATATAATTATATAAAGCTAGGTTATGTTTCCTAGGCTTTTGTTCCGTATTGTGTATCACACGACAAAATATTATAAAGTTATATATTTAAATGTATAGCTAAAACTTCAGTTAATTATATTTAGCATATCTTCGTAATATTATAATTTTACGCTTTTAAATAAAAAAAGTTTTTATTTTAACACATTTTAAAATACGTATATATGTATATTACTAGCTATACACTGAAAATGTTGTAAAATAAAAATGGAAAAGTCAAAAATAACCATAATATTTTTAATTATTTTCAATGTGTGTACAAAATTGAGTATATTTTACATTTTACGTACATATATTGACGTCTGTTTATAGTAGCAGATGAAGCGCGACATCTGTTTTTCGTTTTCATCTGTTTTTTTTTTATTTATTGGGATCTTTTCGGTATGATTTTTTTTGCAAATGATATATTTTTCTCATTCTCGTTTTAATCAATTTTAATTATTGGAACTCAGGTCGAAAGTCATCAAATTTAAATCAAGCTTTATACATTAGAAAATGTATCACCACATATTTCTGTTTCGAAAAAA
Source organism: Tipula unca (assembly GCA_951394425.1). Taxonomy (NCBI): domain Eukaryota; kingdom Metazoa; phylum Arthropoda; class Insecta; order Diptera; family Tipulidae; genus Tipula; species Tipula unca. Next base: position 101,454,367 of record OX596380.1, read on the forward strand.
TTTTTTGGTTGATAATAAAACGTCGGTTCACTTAAAGCAATTAAAAAACTCGATTAAGGTATAAACAGAACAAGAATGACAACTATACAAGTGATTTCGCCTATCAAATTAGAATACACAGATATCATATGCTGCTCAGAGGACCAAGATATTAATGTCTATTCTGTAACTCGATTGGAAAATTTCCACTGGAAAAATACCATTCCATTTGAGTTAAATTTGCTATTCTGTATCTCGTTGGACTGGAAATATCTGTTGGATTTTTTTCTTGTTGTATTGTCAGATGGACGTTACGTTTTAGTAATGTTTTCGTTTTCCAAATGTAATATGTACAATTTATTGTTGGTTTATTTTCGTATATCCTTGGGCAAGGTCATGATTCTACGACTGTAAATCCAACAATTTTTGTTGTAATTTATTTGTTTTCGACATAAACTTTTGGTAACAAAATAGCTGTATTACTACTTACGAAGATAAAAAACGATTAAACCAATTTTGACTAAAACAACTAAATTTATATTTTTCAAACATGAACTTATCGAAAAATGAATAGAACTTATCCAAAAATATATTGTTAGCCGACCACCTTACATTTTCAACGAACAACCCCGAAATTAAAAAACATTACACTGTTACCTATTTCTATTAAACTTATTTAATAAATGCACTCGTGGGTGGGTTAAGCCTCTCAAAAATTGTAATAAAAGAACTAAAATACTGTCTATTGTTTAATGGCGAATTCATTAGAAAACTTTACTAGCGATTTTTTGTGTTTTTATCATCTATTTTTAACTCGTCTAATTTTTATATATGATGGCAACCATAAAAAAAATTGAAGAAATTAAAAGATGACAATAATTCAGAAAAGCGTGATCACGACTAACAAAGTTTACTCGATTAATTCACTATGAGAAAATAACGGTCTATTAATAATATCATTTGGGGGCAAATTTTTAATAAGCTTATAATATTGTATGTATGATCATTCTTAACTCTGCAATTTTTTGAAATATTCCGACGTATAATCAAAACCGACTTTACTAGCCGGCAATTGACGACTGTTAAAATTAGTTTTGCGTAATACATACATGTGTCGTAATATTTTTTTTTCCTATTTATGTAATAAAAATATGCCGCCAAACGACAATGCCACTTGCCAAAGTAAATGATGTCATATATTTTTAAAGCAAAGCATATAGATTCGATAAAAAAATCATTTTCAAAAAAATTACATCACAATTTTCTGCTAGAGATTTTTTTATAAAAAAATCCAATGGGTTCGAGTTGCAGAATAACAAAATTAAATTCGGAGTTAAAATTCATTCGTGTTTGAATATTCCAACGAAACGAGTTACAGAATAGGCAAGATTATCCCCGAATTTAATATCGGTAGGTTTTGTCTCTTTCATTTAAGTATCATGTTGTCTGTTTTCCACCATCTTCGTTCGATTAAAAAGTTAGAAATAAACCAACTTGATGAAATAATATCAGTAGAAAAATATGTCATGTTCAAAGAATACGTTTTGATTATGGATTATCCATAGTTGAATGTATAAAGTTCTGAATTTAAAATTTCAATCCAAATTTTCAGAATATTGAGTGAAAATTCTTGAGTTTTATTTTTTATACCGCTTCTATATTGTTAAGAATTTTGATTTCCGCTTTCACTAGCACCGTTCTGCTCAAAGCTATTGGTGGTCTTCCTACTTTTCTTTCTCCTTGCGGATTTCAGTCTTATGAAGATAATATTTTTAGCGTTGTTAATGCGTTGACTGATGTCTTCTTTAATGAAGCCTGTCCTTGTGTGTCGGCTTGTTTGTTTGTTAGAAGACAAATAGCATCTGCATAATACAGGTTATTGAGCTGTTTTGTTAGCGGTACCTCCCAACAAATGTCGTTTAAGGTTGTATTGTGATATGTGCATAACATATCTTTACTTCTCGTTATATGTATTATTTGTCCCTTTGCTTCCTTTTGTGCTGATTAGTATTCGCAGCATCCCGGTTTTTCTTTAACGATTTTGGTTACTTTCGTCGAGAAGCCCAGTTCACAAAGTATCTTCCAAATTGCGATCGAAATGAAGCGTTTGAAGTGCAGGAAGAGTAGGTGTAGTAGAGAGTTCCCTTCGTTACACTATTCCATGATGCTACGAATTGAATTAATGTGATCTGCATAGCACCTTCTTGGTTTAAAGCTAGCTTGCTCGTTTCTTATATCTTACCAACCGTACTGGAAGCATTTCTGTCGTGTCATTGTTTGTAATCTATTCCAGTTGTTACATTGAATTCTTCTTGATTATTTTAGTGTTATTGCAGTGAGTACTAGATATTACGGCTTATTGTTGCTCGTAGAATTCATCTTTCGTTGAGTCACCTACTTCCTCCGTAGATGCAAAGCAGAGGAAGTAGCACCATATCCGAAAAAGACTCACAGAAACAAACCGAAAGTATAGCATCATGATCAAAGCTATAGAACATTGGATTACGTGGTATCGGATTCCAATTTCAATAGAACAGAATACACAAATGATTTTTCATGATGAACACATGACCGTCGAATGAAGAATCGTCCATGTCAGTAATATAAATTGGCATGAAGCTATGCGTTGTGCAAACTGAGCAATTAAAAAGGAGCATGTGTCCGTTGTGTTTACGATTTGACTGGATGCGGCCATCGGTAAAAACGCTAACAGCAACCAATGAAAGATGCGGACGCCTCAAACCCGAGAACAAATAAATAAACAAAACTCAAAAAGGCTAAAAATTATATGAGAAGTTCTCCAATCCGAACGGTTGTTTTAAAAATATGCAAGCGATAATTTCATTTAATTATCGAAAAAATGTAAGAATTCCAAATTAGTAAAAAAAATTGTATGACAAATGCCAGAACTCTACCCTATCCAATCTAAATTTTCAAAATATTCAAGTCAAACCATGTTATCATTATTTTCTTCCTTCTTCGTTCACAAGGACAGATGTTTACGCTAGCTAGCTATATCCGAACTCTAAACCAATAAAATCATCAAAAAATCCATCCATAACTGAAAAGTTCATCCATTTCCCCTTTTTCAAGTTACAATATTTTTACCGTAAATATCTGTCCTCGTGATCCAACCTTCTGAACCTCCTTCGTGAACCAAATTTTTGATTTTAAATAAAACTAAGCCATGTAGTATTAGTTACTGATCACTTGACAAGAAAATGTTTTGTCTTAATACAAACAATAATTTATCGTTTCGCTTACGAATCATGGAATACAACCAACTTTCATATTTTTACAAAATTTGATGGCTTCAAGATTTTTTAAGTCTTTGAGGATGAGAAATGAAAGGAAAATTCATCAGATGAATTACGACAAATTTACTCAAGAAGTTCAAGTCTGCCTTTAGGTAATTAAAAATTAATATGAAGCAAAATAACATGATTTTCAGAATAATTGGTATAAACCTATATGTATTTAATTTTATTAATACAAATCTTTAAATTTAATATCGCTTATTTATGTTTTAAATGAATTTTGTACATATTTTTTTTAGGTGCATGGTAATAATTTAAATGTCTGGCACAGTTTTCGTGAAACGAGATATCGGTGATATATCTGGATTTCGTATGATGTACTACCCTTCTTTTTTTAACCACTTTATGCGGTTTCTTATCCTAATATTGATCATCACAATATCCATCTGCGGTCACTACACCCGCTAATAATTGCTTATCCGGTGGCCTTCTTGATTTAGCCGAACTATCGTCAGCAAAAACACTTACCATTATAAATATAATAACACCTGAAACAAAACAAAAATCACGTAATTAGAACTTTACTAAAAATTTTTTATGTAGATCAGTATTTATACAACTCATATTACATAAAATAAAAGTGGAACACTGAAGTAAATTCATAATAAATAATTTGATGAAATCGTTAAATGTACGTACGGTCAATTATGAACTAAATTTGCTTATAGTACAAAAAATTGTACATTGTACTAGTCTTATAATTATACAATTATATTTGTATTTTATTTACCTTTTCATTTGTTTTGCAAATAATTCGTCTTAGGTAATTTATGTTGATTCATCGTGTCGACACTATAATGTTTTGTCTTTTAAATGCATGAATTCATGAATATGGTGTGTGATCATAAAGTTTTAAGTTCAATAAACAGGCTTTTGATTATTATTTTATTACACTCTTGTATAATGTAGAGAGGATTAGAAATTAGGTTTGATGGTGAATATGTACGTACTCGTATATACATAAATATTATATGATTTGCTAAAACCTTTTTGATTAATCATTTACTCTGGATTACATACACACATACACACAATAGGCGCTCGAAAAAAACCTACGTTAAATACTTATTAAATTTTTAATCTTCAGGATTTTGTGGAGCTTGGTTACTTAAATATGTAAAGAACATTATAGTAAATTATTAGTTTTACTACCGCTGTGAGGTGATATTGTGTTAACCTTCTTTAAACCTATTTATTACATAAAATACACAATATTAAGTTCTGGGCTAGCATTGAATTGAATTTATGGACGAAACATATATGTATGCATATAGGGTGGGACGAAAAATTGAGATAATGACCCATCCGATTGTTCAATTTTAGGGTTAAGATGAAATTGATCATATAAATAGAAAATCAGAAAAATCTGATATTGAATAAGATTAAATCTATAAAATATATTTATTACACTATAATCAGATTTGGAATAAAAATGAAGGGATATTGATTTTATATCAAATCATTAAGACATATATATATATATATATATATATATATATATATATATATATATATATATATATATATATATATATCTATATATGTATATATATATATATATATATATATATATATATATATATATATATATATATATATTTGTATTTATTTATATATAAGACGGATGGTATTGTGTACATTTGTTTTATTACATAGATTTTATAAAAACAAGCTACATACGAGTATGTACATATTTTATTGGATTAATTGAAATTCAATAAAAAATTTCTGTGGTTTTTCAGATGAAATCAATGTCTTTTTGAATCATTAATAATTCATAGGCGGTTCACAAAAAATTACTAGGTTTACCTGTATTGAAAAAATATGGTTTTCCAAATGAGATAGAAAAACTACAAACCTCATTTCATTTGTCAACCATTTAATTCATCTATAGATATAACTATATGGATATTATACATAATATATGTATAAAAAAAATAAAAAATCTATTTATGAATTTATTATCGAAAATGATTGAATTTTGTTATCTAAATATAGTAATCAATTCTGAAAATATTTATGATTCGTTTTAAATTAATTCAACATTTTATAAATAAACTCAATTAATGTTTTGCGTTATAAATAGAAATGCATTCGTCAATAATTTCGTTTTAAATTAGGTTGAAATGGCACATCTTGGTTGAAATCAAGATTAAGTCGAAATCATGGTTACGAAACTAGAATTGTGTAATACTACTGTAATACGTCTAGTTTACAAAACATGGTTTCATCTTAACATGAATGAGTCCAAAACGAAATACCTGATCCCTGGTTTTAGGGACAATGGCACACCAGATTTTAGTAGTAGCCACCACACGTTTGAGGGAGTGAGGAGGTTCAAATATTTGGGTTCTCTTATCACTCACGATAACAGTGTGGGTGAGGATTCTGAATTGAGGAAGCTGAATTCAATCATGCATGGCATAGTGAGAGCTCTACATGGTCTCACTCATAAAAAGATTTATCCCGACATTTTTTCAAAGCTTACAGTTATATGAGCGATACAAGTTTTTAGCGCTAATGTTACATCCGCTATTTATGCTGCAATTGCAGAGATAATTTCGAAAATCAATCATTCGACAAACCCGTATTTTGTTACTAATTTTTTAAATTGTTAAATACTTATAGATGAGAAATAACAGACAACCAAAATTAATTTGCAACAAACAGCACTTGATACGGCAGAATTTATTTGATAGCCAGAATTCTAATAATAAATAATCAAAAAATCCGGATAAATATGCTGACACTACTGAGGCCAGCATTGTATTTAAAATTGTAAAGTCTGCAGTATGATGGGAAGAAGGTTGGAGACACCAAAGATCCAGGCAACGTCCTATTTATTTTGATGGTCTTCAAACAACTAATTGATTTATTATGGTGCTAATTAATACATAAGAAGAAAATCATCTCTCAAATGTTTTAGATGATGAGTGTGAAATCGTAAGTGTTTTTGACAAGTCCGTCATTTCAGAAATGTGCAAGATTAATTCGAAGATTCTTTTTTAAACTTGTTCCCATGCTCTTTATCTCTTTAACAATCGTTCACTGTTCTGTAACATATCTCTGCATGTTACAACGCTTCCACCTATACTGTACCATTTTTTTTGTTGTATTATCTAGTACAACAATATCTCTTATGTTTATCAATTTGGTATGCAAATGTTTTTTTGATAAAGAAAAAAAGAGTCAGTCGAGGAGATGATGGACTGTGAAATAAGTCGGGCTTAACAAAAAGCGAGCTTAATTAAAATGAGAAAAACAAAAATTATTAAATTGAAATAAAGTCTAAATGGAATATTTAGTGAATAAATAATAAATAAGTTAGTGAAATAAAAAAATAAAAATATGTTTAGTGAAAACTTAGTTAAATTAACTAAATAAATAAAATAGTTAGTTAACATAATTTTCTTAAATTTGATAAACTAAGAAACAAACTGTGAATTAATCAAATTTAACTGTAATCTATTGTAGAAGTGCTAATTACACTCATTAAAATTAAGTTTATATACATAGTTAATAGTATCATGTGTAGTTTATGTTGAAATCAATGGTGTATAAAACTATAAACTATACCATTTTGAAATTAATTAGTCTAAGTAAGCTAAAATTAAAATTAAAAATAAAACTGAAATAAATGTGGTTTTGAAGGGTGAATTGAATTAAAGGTTGTTCTTTAAGTGAAGTACTAGATAATGTACTGTAAGACAAAATTTATAATAATAAATTATAATAATTAAAAATTAATAAAAATCTACCTAATAATTACAAATCATAGAATAATAATAAAACATTGAATTTTAAAATTATCTATAATACTTTCATCATAATTCGTCGGGTGTGGGTTTTTGCTATTATTGTATAATGCAACAACACATAGTTAAACGTACCTGTTATGGTATATTAGTACGAGTTACGGTATGAAATATGTACATAATGATGGATGTATTTGAATACGTCACCAAATTCTAATACATACCTTCACTTTTAACATCACTACTTTATTGCCTATGGTATATTAAACGGTACCGTCATCACGATGAACATTATTACCACACTGGCAGAATTCATGGATAAATTATGTTTATAGAATTGTAAGTTTATTAAATTAATATTAAGTATATATGTATATTTAGTTTTAGGTATTAATTATATAATAGGGGTAGAAGTTTTCTATATTTTATATTATATTTTCAAGCTTGATTTTTTTTGGATTATTATTATATTAGAAATAAGAAATTTAAGAATTTATTTGTTTTTAATAAATCCGATATAATATTTTTTTGTTTCAAAAAAAAAATCAAATTATTCTTATTATTGTTTTCGGTGAGAATATGTGTTAAATAATTCAGTTGTGTGTGATGGATCGTGAAGAGGTAAGTAGCGTAAGTGTTGCAGTCTACATTCTGTTCTGTCATCATGCAAGCAATGGAACAAATGGAAACAAATTATACCCACGACAAAACATATACCTGTCCAGGCTGAGCTGCGGGAAAGATGACAGTTTCCATGCCATTGATATCGTTTATGTTTAACGAGTATAAATAAACTTTATACCACGTTACAGTTCTAGTCAACTCAGTAGCGGAGTACTGTGAGAAAACGTAGGTAACGCGAAGACGTGCTACGTCAAAAATGTTTCTGTATCTTATCGATTTTTCCTTTCTTATCGATTTTTCAATCTTTTATTTTTCTTGTATAGAATTGGTTCACTCAGAAACTAACCTTCCTCAACAATTTTTATTTCAATCGAATAATTAATTTATATTGTGAAAAATCGAAATGAAAAATGTGTTTAATATGTGTTGCAAATAGGAAACCAAAATTATATAATTTGTTGTAATCCAGCCCTGTACTTTACCATTATATGTAATATTCATGTTGTAAATGTATATTAGTTGAATATTATATACTTACATTTTATTATATACTCTATACAATCAGTAAAATAAAAGAATATTATTCATAATTTAAATTATATAATTATAATGTTTACCTGTATATACATATTTATATACACATAATGTATATACTAAGTTTTGTACTCTCCGCTCTTAAAAATATAGAAAGATGATCGTATGATAGAAAAATAAAAATCTCGATCATTCTTCTACAAGCGTTGACCATAACAATTATTAAAAAAAAAAATAAAGAAAAATTGTGCAAGACAACCTTGCGGTTGCAAATAAACTGTTTTCCTTTTTTTTTCCTCGCTGAGCAGAAGCTTATTGGCACGGTATCATCCATAACATTTGGTGACAGCGGAAAACGACAACCTAATCGAAAGGTAAAATAATCGGATCGGATTATTTTAAAACAAAGTCGAAGCGTGTATCAGTGTACCCAAAATTAGTAAAACTGCCTTATAACTTATACCGTAAGTGTTATTAAAAAAAACGTGGTCAGAACCACGAGAAGTGAAAATCCGTGTTCGTTAACAATTGTGCAAATAAAACTCCGTTACATATATAATGTGCATTAACACTAAGTATCCAGTTTCGATTGCATATATCAGCAACGAAAAAAAATGAATGTTAATTATTACAAGACCTACACGTAATCGAACTCTACTAATTTTCATAAACCTACAATATTTGCTACAATATTTGGCATCCACTCAACATCTTGAGCAGAATAAACAACCAGCGTCACATTCAGAATCAGAGCGATCAACAGCTATACCATAGGCATCATAATTTATGTATCCATATATATATACATACATACATATGATTAGAAATAACATAAGATTTGGTTATGTTACTATACAATACCAAACGACATACATATAACCATCACATTCATCTTTAACACCACCACATCAATTGAATTCGAATAAACAGCAACATCATAATGAATCATCAAATTGAACCTGTACAACTTTAAGATAATCAAAATTGAAAATTTCATAGGTAAATTAATTATTCTAATATACAGTTAACAAATTTCTAATTTAAATACTTTCAAATTTTCATGTTTCGGTAAATTATTATTTTGGCGAGCTCAATCACATACGGTCATATGAAGAGAACATCATTTCACTTACGTTCGAGGAAAATTGTATTCAACAATAACGAAGGAAATATTAAAGAAACCGTGAGTAATATTTTGAGTAGTAATTTATATATGTCTGATTCAGAAAGTACAACTCATTCTCAGTTAAATACATTTAAATTTGATTCTGACGATTCTTCTAACTCTGCTGATTCTGTAAAATCTGAGACTTCTCTACGTTCAAATCAATCTAAGTGGTTCGAAGATAATAAACCAGATTTCATACGGTCTGAAATAATGTCGTTAAATCTTGATCATGTTTTAAAATTAGTTCCCGATTTTGATGGTTCGACCAATTTACTACACAAATATATAAACGTTTGTGAAATTTTTTACAATCCTCTAACCAAAGAAAATGATAAAACTTTGTTTTTACAAATAGTTCAATCTAAACTTTCTGGTAGAGCTTACGAACTAACCCAATTTAAAACCATAGAAACATGGCAACAACTAAAAAAAGAGTTGATAACGCAATTCGAAGATTCTCGTTCTGTCGAGCAATTACAGATTGAATTGATCAAACTCTTTCAGGGTGCAAACGAAGATGTTCGTACGTTCGCCCACAAAATTGAACAAACTCTTACAGCTTTAAACAGTTCATGTATTCGTCGAGAAGGTGAAGAATCTAAAAATGTCATTAGAAATCTGAATGAAGCAACTGCATTACGATCATTCCAAGATGGCTTGAATCATTCAATTTCTACTATAGTGAAAGCTTGTCGATTCACTACGCTAAAGGAGTCCGTGGATAAAGCGATAGAAGAAGAGATGTCTCTGTTGAACAAACCTAGACCTCAATTAGCACCGAATCTTAACAAGAATTATTTAAAATGTCAATTGTGTTTTAAACCTGGCCATTCAGCTAAAAATTGTTTTCAGCACAACAAGCCAAGTACTTCATATACAAGTAATTCGTCAAATTATCAACATCCGTCATCTGGCGATGTAAAACCAACTTCTAAGGATTTTAAAAATAATACAAACCCTATTCGATGTCTATATTGCAAAAATCTAGGCCATATGCTGAAAGATTGTAGAAAGCGAATGTACAATAACCAGCGAAGAGAGAATACTAACCAGCCTGTTACAAATAATGTACATGTTGCGGAAAACTCCATCGAACTCGCTCAAGCAAAACAGAATACAGTTGTCCGAGTTCAAGATCTATAAATCTGTATTCTTCCGTTTCTACCCCAACTTATCCACACGTTAAATTATCAGATATATTTTTTAAAAATAAAAGCGATGAAATAATGTTCGAAAATAGAACTGATTTTACTAATTCTACTTCTAACTCTGTCAATGAAAATTCCGATTTACCATTTACTGTCTCTCCTAATACTGAAATAACAGATGTCACTCAATCAACAAATAATAAGTTACCAACAATTCTATGTCAGTCGTCAAATAATCAATTAACCGCAGCCAATACTAAATTTGTAAATATTAAATTAGACATATCAGAAACTCCCAACTTATATTTTCTTATCGATACTGGAGCAGACGTTAGCTTAATAAAAAAATCCTCAGTAAACCCAAACACAATTTGTTCACCTGAACATAAGTGTAAAATCAAAGGCATTACATCCGAAAAAATCGAAACGTTAGCACTGTGCCATGGTAAAATATTATTAGGCGATTCAAATATTATCCAAAAATTTCAATTGGTTCCAAACTCATTCCCAATCCAGTCGGACGGTATTTTGGGAAAGGATTTCTTACAAGGAAATAAATGTGTTATTGACTACGATAAATCCATTATTGAAGTATCGAGTCATGGCTTGCAATATCAGTTACCGCTTTGTAATTTACCCAAATTGTTTGTTGAACTTGAGATTCCTGATTATTTACTTCCCGATCGAGTTGAAAAAATTATTCACATACCTAATCCGTACCAAATTCAAAACGAATATGTTTGTCTGTCGCATGAAATAGCAAGTGGTGTTTACGTAGCTAGTTCACTAGTCAGTTTTTTTCAAGATACAATCCCAGTAAGTTTAGTAAATACTAATGATTATGCAGTAAATGTTGGCAAAATGAAATTAAGCTTTGAATCAGCTAGTTGCTACGAAATATTAAATGTTGGAAATTGGAATCCAAACATAGAAGGAAGATTGGCAAACCTTAATAAAAATCTTAATCTTAGTCACTTGAACGAAAAAGGAAAAAATTCGATATTGGAAATTTGTCGAGAGTTCAATGATGTCTTTTATTTAGAAGGCGATACTCTGTCTGCCACAAATGCTTGTTACCATAATATTCCTACAGTTCAAAATTCACAACCTATCCATATAAAACAATATCGTCTTCCCGAAGCTGCAATGAATGAGATTAATAAACATGTCGAAAACCTGCTAAATGATAATATTATTGAACCAAGTACTAGTCCGTGGAATTTTCCCCTATTGATCGTACCCAAGAAATCTTCAGCTGATGAACGAAAATGGCGTTTAGTTGTAGATTTTCGGAGACTAAATAATATTACAGTCGATCAATTTTATCCTTTGCCGAATATAACGGAAATTTTAGACCAATTGGGCAAAGCAATGTATTTTTCAACCCTCGATTTGGCAAACGGGTATCATCAAGTTAAATTGCACGATGATGATAAAGAAAAGACAGCATTTAGTACCCAATCCGGACATTATCATTTTCTACGAATGCCATTTGGTTTAAAGGGAGCTCCAATTACGTTTCAACGGCTCATGAACACGATCTTATTAGGATTAAACGGCCTTAGATGTTTTGTATATCTTGATGACATTGTCATTTATGGCTACGATCTCCATGATCATAATTCGAAGCTAGTCGATGTTCTAAAACGTCTACGTACTTTCAATTTGAAGCTACAACCTTCCAAATGCCAATTTTTAAGAACCGAAATCAACTACCTAGGGCATATAGTGACTCAAAACGGTGTTAAACCAGACCCATCTAAAGTCAATGCGATCATGAAGTACCCTATACCGATAAATGTAAAAGATGTTCGATCTTTTCTTGGTTTTTCTAGTTACTATAGACGGTTTATTAAAAATTTTTCCATGATCTCCGAACCATTAACTCGTTTATTACGAAAAAATGTAAAGTTTGAATGGAATGCTCATTGTGACGAAGCATTCAATAAATTACGAATCGCTGTAACATCATCTCCAATACTGCAACGTCCTAATTTTGAAAAAATATTTATTTTGACTACCGACGCGAGTGATTACGCAATCGGAGCGATACTATCCCAAGATTTCGAAGAGCAAGATCTACCAATCTCATTTGCTAGTAGAATGCTAAACGACGCCGAGAGAAATTACCCCACCGTGGAAAAGGAGCTTTTAGCCATAGTTTGGGCTACTCAGCGATTTCACCCTTACCTATACGGCAGGAAATTTATAATAAGGACTGATCATCGTCCTTTAATTTGGCTGAATAAAAACCCGAAACCTTCATCTCGCTTAATCCGATGGCGCCTCGAACTCGAGGAATATACTTACGATATTGAATATAAACCAGGAAAGTTTAATCAAAACGTCGATGCACTAAGTCGAATAAAAATATTTGAAAGTCCCAATTCATCTGAATCCACCAAAATAGTAGCAGCTGTAACCAGACTCCAATCAAAACGAGATGCACAAAATACATCTGTTCCAATATTCAACAATACTATAAAGCAATCTCCTGATAATTCCATTTTTGATAATCCGTTATATTTACCAACACTACCTACAAATTCTATTCCAAATAATAGTACACCGATACGAAAAACTTTGTCATCCGAGGAAGACATAAATGAAATTATAAAGGAATTCCATATTACTCCTCTTGGAGGACATCAGGGATATTCACGAACAATTAAACGAGTTAAACAATATTATGAGTTTCCTAATATGAATAAGCGTATCAAATCATTCATTAAGAAATGTTCTTTATGTCAAAAAAATAAGGTATCTCGTCGAACTAAATGTTCCATGCAGATTACTACCACTTCGAAAACTCCATTCAATAAGATTTTTATGGATATAGTAGGCCCAATGATTGTTTCACATAATGGGAACAAATATATCTTAACAATCCAGGACGACCTCACAAAATATTCAATGGCAATTCCAATCCTGTCCCAAGACACCAACATAGTTGCTAAAGCTTTTTCAGAACACTTTTTATGCAGCTTTGGCGCACCCAGTTCTATAGTAACGGATCAAGGATCCAATTTCATGTCGGAAATGTTCAATCAACTTTGCAAAATCCTTAAAATTAAAAAAATCAACACAACGGCATACCATCCTGAATCTAATGGGGCTTTAGAACGATCTCATCGGACACTAACAGAATATTTGAGGAATTTTGTTAATGACGATCCGTTAACATGGGATGAATGGATTCCTTATGCAATTTTTAATTTCAACTCTACTCCCCATACTTCAACAGGTTATATGCCACTAGAACTTCTTTTGGGATATAAACCAAACCTACCCAGTTCTATTCAAAATGACATTAATCCGGTATATACTTACGATAACTATTTATCAGAACTTCAAAGAAGGCTTCAGTTTTCATGGCAGATAGCAAGAAAAACTTTAATTGATCATAAGATAAAGTCAAAGGAGTACTATGATCAAAATTCAAATATGAAAACTTTTCACGTTGGTGACAAAGTTTTATTAAAAAACGAAACGAGATCGAATAAGTTAGAACCGCTATGGACAGGACCTTATGAAATAGTTAAAATATCTTCACCACTGAATTCTTCCATACGGGTAAATCGCAGAATCAAACTAGTGCATAATAATAGACTTAAATTTTTTGATGAATAATTGAATCAGACCTATATAATTATAAGAATTTAAAATATTACTAGGCCGGTTGTAATTTGACAAAATCGAAAAAATTTATATGATTGAGGGTGCCGGAATAATTAAAAAAATTAAATAAATTAAATATAAAACTTTTAAAATAAAAATGAATTGTTAATGTTAATATTATAATTGAAATTGTATTATCTAATTTAAGAAAAATTAAAAGCTACATTTGTAATTAAGAATAATGAAATAAATAAATTACGAACTATAGTTTGATAAAACTATAAAGTATGAATTAGCCAAAGTACAAGATGAATTATCCTACGGATAATCCATCTTTTTCATAGGGGATAGGGATGTTGTAATCCAGCCCTGTACTTTACCATTATATGTAATATTCATGTTGTAAATGTATATTAGTTGAATATTATATACTTACATTTTATTATATACTCTATACAATCAGTAAAATAAAAGAATATTATTCATAATTTAAATTATATAATTATAATGTTTACCTGTATATACATATTTATATACACATAATGTATATACTAAGTTTTGTACTCTCCGCTCTTAAAAATATAGAAAGATGATCGTATGATAGAAAAATAAAAATCTCGATCATTCTTCTACAAGCGTTGACCATAACAATTATTAAAAAAAAAAATAAAGAAAAATTGTGCAAGACAACCTTGCGGTTGCAAATAAACTGTTTTCCTTTTTTTTTCCTCGCTGAGCAGAAGCTTATTGGCACGGTATCATCCATAACAAATTCTAATGCAAACATGTTTGTGTGCATATATAAATCGTTTTAATGCTGAAGGTCAATTCTGTGTCATTTTCAATAATATTTAATGTGATAGAGTAATAGAAAGCTATGTAGGTTTTTGTAAACAATGATTAGTTTTACGCACGTTTGATTGATATTGCTGGGATAAATTAAGGCAATTTTAGCAATCTTTGTACTATTTAGATACGATCGACGCGACATCTAGAACTTCATCGTCTAAAGATTTTATTCGTAGAATGGGACATATACTACATATTTATAAAATGGTTTGACTGAATCGCCATTTAACGGCTTCATTTGAAAGCTATCTTCTGTAATCCATGTTAGCAATATATCAAATAGCACTTAATAGGATTTTATACCTTTAATAACTATTTGAGGTGGAGCAGATTGCTTCATACTTCTAGTTGTCCTTGATTTTCTTCTGCTTTATTTGTATTTCTATTATGTAGTGTAAGATTATTGTTTACCCTTCTTTTTTTAGACCTGACTCGAATCCACTTGATTCTTTTGCTAATTCCTCTTCGTCCGTAGCGTAAATCTCTGGCTCATATTGTTTTTGCTTTTAGATTCTATTCTGATTTTTCATATTGTATTGTGTTTTTTTGTATATTTTGCACTTCCTGTGTTAGGATGTATATTTGTTGTTGTTGTTTTTTCTTCACGTAAAAAAACAAAAACCGTCGTCGAAATTAATCCAAATAAAAAAATGATTCTGTAATTGTACCTCAAAAAACTTTTATTTTGTTCACCGCTGTGTTGACCAAATTTCAAATGCAGACTGATCTGACTAAAATATCTAAAATAAAATTATGCAATCTAAGGGCATATAAATTACGAGAGATATATGAGTAATCTTTAAAGTTAAATTAACACATAAACAGGGTGATTATGATTTTTGCCTATACCGGGAAAAGCAGGTATAAGTATCGCAGAAGATATTTATGTCTGCATAAAAACCCGGCAGGTCTTTTCAAATAATGAATATTATAATAATGATATATAAATCTAATAATGTATAATGTAATTAAGAAAATATATGTGGACGAAATCCATTTTTTAACATACTCCACGCCTTGATCTGTCCGTGGCAGGTCCATCAATCTTTTCTTCGTTCTTCTCTATTGGTAAGACTGCTACTCCAGAGATTGACCGCTCAAACGTTTTATCGCCACACCGTATCATCAACATCAGAACATTTCCATCCTTATCGGATTTACATGTCTCAACTCGTCCATGTTCGGCAAACCATTTCGTCCGCGGCTGTCACGTGGTTAAATATTCAGTCGAAAATCGTCGCCAAAACTGTTGGACTATCCAGCTAATTGTCTGATACATCTTTACTCGGTTGATATTTCCTAATATAGGCAACTCGGGTAAAGCAGAAGTAGGACCACCATGCAAGAAATGACCCGGAGTCAATAGCTCGAGGTCGTTCGGGTCCTCCGAAAGTGGAGTGATGGGACGGGAATTGATGATAGCCGCAACATGCCTAATTATGGTGTGAAGTTCATCCACTGTTACCTCTTCACATCCAATGACATTTTTTATGAGCCGCTTGGTGATTTTGATAGATGCTTCCCTTTGGTGATCTGGGTGGTATAAACTCCCACTCAACAGTCGACTGATCACAAGCTTGCCAAATGGCATCCTTATCGTCCTCCAACATTTTTTTAACTTCAAGCAGCTGATTGGCGGTCCATTTGAAATTTGTCGCATTATTTGAATAAATCTTTCGCACCATTCCCCGATCTGAGATAATCCTCTTCAAACAACGAATGAATGCTTCGGTTGATAGATCAACAACGAGATCCAGGTGAACTACCTTTGTGGAAAAGCAAACGAAAAGTACCACATACACTTTTTTGGGTACCTTGCAACGAGTGTAATGACGTACATTCAAAGATCCAGCAAAATCAACACCGCTCACTTGAAATGGTCGAACGTTCTTGTAGTCGAGTCGTGCTGATGGTAAATTACCCATAATTTGCGATAGAAATTTTGGCTTCATACGGAAACATCTGATGCACTGACGAATAATGGTTCTAGTCTGGACTAGTCCGTTTATTACCCAGTACCTTGCTCGAACTGCAGTGAGAACAATGTGTGATCCGGCGTGAAATGTCGTAAAATAATGAAAATAGCGAATTAGTGACCTTGTGAATTCGTGGTATCTGGGAATGAGGATTTGATGTTTGGAATTCTACGGGATGTTGGCCTTCTTCAAGCGCCCTCCAACTCTTATAATTCCTGTAATTTCGCATTTTCCTCATCTTCAATAGTCGGAGGCCCACACACGAATATATTTTCACATCTTTTTTCATCAAAAATTTCTTCCGTATTTCGACAGCAGCAAACCGACAATCCTGAATAAACCGCAGTGCATATGCAAATGATCGACGAACTCCTCGAAAGTTAAGTCGATAGTGCATACTGCTTGCAATATCTTCGATGACTTTTGTAGATAGAGCTAAATTACTGGCGCGTTTTTCCGCAATCTCTTCGTTCTGCGAGGGTGATGAATTAATAATAGGCCAAACTAATTCATCACATTGTAGAAACTTTGAACCGCAAAACCAAAACTCGGAAGCGACAATCTCTGAGGGCAACATACCTCGACTGATGAGGTCCGCAGGATTTAAATGACCGGGAACATGTCTCCAATCTTGCAACTTTGTGTCTTGCTGAACTTTAGTTACGCTGTGCAATAAAAATATTCCAGTTGTGGGGTTCTGCACTACTCCAACACATTGTAATTAACGAGTCAGTCCAATAAAAGTAATTGTTAACATTCAACTTGTTGAAAACGTCACATTTGAGACGAGTAACCAGATCGGTCATAAGTTTAGTCGCAACTAATTCGAGTCGAGCAATACTTATCGTTTTCGTTGGACCCACCCGTTATTTCGCACAAACCAATTGACAAGAAATAGAATGATCTTCATGAATACATCGTAAATATACGCAGGCCCCATAAGCCTTTTCACTGGCGTCTGAAAATGAATGAACTTAAACGATTTTAAAGGTTCCCTTCAATAAGGCGATTCGAGGAATACATATATCTTTCATCGAATTCATTTGTGTTCGAAAATTAATCCATTTTGATGCAAGCTCCTTTTCCAGTGGCGTATCCCAGTTGGCTTTCAGCTTCCAAAGCTCTTGATAAAATATCTTAGCAAAAGTGATGACTGGACACACTAGTCCAAGTGGATCGAAAAGACTTGCCAATTCAGACAATACCAATCTCTTGGCGACAGGCACGGTTGAACCTATTGACTGCGGTAAGTAAAGCGAAAAACATCTTGATCTGGTTGCCAAATTAATCCCAATGTTTTGATAACATCTTGATCGTCGATTTTCAAATATTTCTCGCGATGCTGCGGCTCAATTAGGGACAATATTTTTTCGCTGTTAATTTGAATTCCCTCTTCAAAATCGCGATTGATTCTTCCAAAATTTGGCTTAATTCATAGGCTGAGTTTGCTCAGCCTATCATATCAACCATCATGTCGTCTACGTAAAAATTCTGTCGTAGTACTTGGGTACAGATTGGATGCTAGACGATGCAATGTTTCTTTCCAGATACGAGCCAGCCGGAGTTGCATAAGGCACGGTGCATATAGTCGGAGAATTTTGATTGGATCGTTTTTATTGTCGCGCCACAGGATCATCTGAAAATTATTGTCCAGAAATCCGACACAAACCTGGCGGTACATTTTTTGAATGCCTGCCATTAAAAAGAACTGAAAAAGTCTGAACCGCAACAAAATAATGAATAAGTCCTCTTGAATTTTAGGTGCAGAATGTAAAATATCGTTCAGCGAGATACCGGAAGGGGTCTTGCACGAGCCGTCGAAAACCACACGCAACTTTGTGGTATAGCTAGTTAATTTCATCACGCAATGGTGTGGTAAAAAACAATGCAGGACTGTCGAATCAAAATCATGAACAGTTTCTAAATGTTGCAATTGTTCGTACTCGGTAATGAAAGCAGTATACATCTCCCTTGCTACGGGCTGTTTGTCCAATCTCTTATCTTAGTTGAGAAAACGTTTCATAGCGATTCCCATCGACTGCCCTAGTGTGCAGTGCATAATGGTCTTCACACTCTTGATCTCTGTAACTCATTTCGGGTTCAACAAGAGGAATAGTATCCATCTTCCAGAAACGTTGTACTATCTCGTTCAATGTTGATTCGGACGAATCAATTGTAGTTGATAGAATAGTGATCTTGACTTGACTTCAATTGTTGTGGTTAAAGGACCTCTGACAATCCAGTCTAATTTGGTTCCTTGTAGTATTGGCAAATTGTTCCCAATGTTTATTTGGGCGGGAAGAATAAGATGCCAAAAGAGCCCAGCTCCGATCAACAAGTCGATTTTCTGAGGTTTGAAAAAATATGGATCAGCCAGATCTAAATTGGTTGGGATTACCAAGTCCTTCGTTGAAATTGTAATTGATGAGTCTCGGATATCTTAGGCAAAATAGCTGCATAAATTTCAAACTTTTGTAAACTGTTGAACCGAGACGATATTGTGATAAAATACGCAGCTTTTGAAGTCGTTGAAGTGGTGCCAATTTCGCCAATAGACATGTTGACTTTTTGGCTACGAAGGTTTAAGGTTTGCACAAAATGCTCCGACACGAAATTAATGGTTCACCGCCATCTAAAACAGCTAGACATGGAACAAACAGTCCGTGGATAATATACCTGGCTCGTCAGAGATCCGAAAATAACAGTTTATGAGGGTCCAGCACTGGATGATGATGTATTTGATATACCACTGGGTGGTGGATTTCGCGATAAAGTTGATTTTGATTTATCCCACTGTTTTCTGTTGTATTCTGATTTCTCCAATGTCATTGAACGATTTTCTAGGAAGGAGTGAAAACCATCCCAAGTCGGAATTTCTCTAGAGGTCATCTCTTCCCATTTCTCGACAGTATTTGCATCAAATTTCGTCAACATCAAGCAAATCATGAAATTTTCTGCTAGCTCCACATTAATCCCAACGATTTCAGAGCATAATGAGCGCTGACTTGATCTACCATTTCACGAACTCTTTCGGCGGATTCCTTTTGCTGGGTCTCAGTTCGGATGATGTCATTGATGTGTGACTGGAAAATTAGTGAAGTATTTTCATATCGTGTGATCAGTTTCAAAATCGGAACTTATCCTCATCCTCTGATGAGAATGAGTTCTGATTTTAACTCTAAACAAGTTACAAATATATTCAACGTTTGATACTAACGTAAGGGAAGCATACGCTGGTTCGAAATTAAGGTCGTTTACAATAGCGTGTAAACGATCTCCACAATTTTCGATGAATCAACGACTAAATATTAGTGCCGAAATAGCTTTCCTCATTCAAGACAATCAGCAAAATAATACTTGTATATGTCTATTTATATACAGTCCAGCTGATATCTAAAACGATGATGCCATACCACGAGAGTTAAGAAAAAAAAAACTGAATCCAAGCATGTTTATTAGCACACCGGTTATCTCCGTTTATTAACAACGCGCACACTACTCGTATTTGTAATATTAGAGGTAGAAAAAAATATCTGATACTGAGGTTGTACGTAGGTTCTACCGGTTTACACTGTAGATACAATTAAACAGTGGAGCACAGAAAAACAAAATAATCAATTACTCAAGTGCAATCTAAGTGCATATAAATTACGAGAGATATATGAGAGTAATCTTTAATGTTAAATTAACACATAAACAGGGTGATTATGAGTATTGCCTATACCGGGAAAAGCAGATATAATTATCGCAGAAGATATTTGTATCTGCATAATAACCCGACAGGTCTTTTCAAATAATGAATATTATAATAATAATAACCGAGCAAAGGGGGTTTTCATCTCCCGATTACGATCGGTGATTAAATTGAAAACATCTATGACCCTCTGTTGGAATGTAGAACTCATGGGCCAACCCATCTTCCATGTCACTGTACAGGGTGACATGGAGCTATGCAATGCGCAGGTGGTATACTGTACTTGTGTGAATGGGATGAATGAATGGATTGAATGAATGTTGTGTGAATATAAGGTAAGGCTATGAACCGTAAAAGTGTCTATGCCAAGTCCTTTTAAAAAATAATAATAATAATAATAATATATAAATCTAATAATGTATAATGTAATTAAGAAAATATATGTGGACGAAATCCATTTCTGAATAGTTGTAGTTAACTGATTATTAGTTCACTCATGTAAGCCTTTTCATTTTCGGTAGCCAACTCGTATTCACCGATGCATTTATTCGTTGATGTAACTTAATGTAGCCTGATGAATTTGTTGTAGATCATTCCTGCTAAAGGTACTTCAAGGTCTCTCAGGAGATCTTTTGGTTCTACGTTTCCTATATGCAATAAACTAATCTCGGCAGAATCCATTAGGTCAGCTTCTGTAGAGGATGGAGTAACCAGTTCACTGACTGGTGTACCACCTGTTTTATAACTTCTATATGCTGGAGGTATTTTATTTCCCTCCTGCCACCTGGTGTTATCCAGGTAGTTTTCCCCTATCCACGAGACACTATATACTACATCACATTTACCCTCTCGATTATGTAGGCCGATTTCATAAAAAAAAATCTCAAATAAATATTTTATTTGTAAACAAAACATTGTTAGCAATGATAAAATCATTTTAATCCAAATTTATTTTATTTTTATTTCGTAATAAAAATCTTGTAAACAATTTTCCAGCTTGATTTGAGATTTGTTTTTCTTTTTGAAAACTTACGATTTGTATTGTTTTAAAATATTTCTACTCTCTATACTTTTTGACTATATATGATTGTAAAGAAAAACAGCAATTTTACTGATTAGATTTTGATAAGAAATGATTTTACATCTCTCCTTTTTGTTATGTGTGTGTAAAATTGTAATCTACATCTCTTGAAATTTAAAAGGATATAACAAAGGCTTATGGCTGATTATCCATTTAACAAGATATAATAATAATAAATAATAGTAATGATTAACATAACAAAACAATCAGATGATAATTTAGTACCATGAAGATTGAATTTTTACGATTTTACATAATATATAAAAGTTTTTCGTTCATATATGTAAGTATGTACATACATATGTATGTAGTTTTTTTTGAATAAATTATGTATTAATCAATGGGTTTTTCTACATATTATGTTTGCCTTTAAATGGGATGTGCTAAACTGTTTTTTTTAAATCGTGAGTAAAATTTTGTTCAAATGCTGTGAAATGATGGTGTGTGCTTGTGGTATAAAATGGTAATTTGTTTGGGTATGTTAGGTAGTTTTCTCTTGTTTGATACTGATAGCATAGGATTGTAAATATTAAGTTTATATATCATGTACATAAACGATAAAATTCTGTACATATAGACCATAAACATAAAACACAAAGATGTAGAATTTATAATTCATAACAAAACAGAATAGTTGTAACACTTTAATCCGTTTGGATCTACCCCGCTTCATTATAAATTAGTATACTACATGTAAATTTTTGGTGGTATTTAATGAGGCTATGACAGACATTTTGTTAACAAAAATATATATATATATATATATATTAGCATATTATACATAATACAACATCGTTAAGCTAATACCACACGAATAATACCAAGTAAGATAATGATAATGTCTTATAATTAGATTTTTTGAAAGGATATTGTTTTATGGGTAATTTGAACCCAATTTTTTGTTAAATTTAAACCGATTTTTAGGTTGTTCGAAGAACATTTTAAAAAGATGTTCCTATTCAACATAACTTCATTATATACAATGTACTAAAGTTTACCTGGGATCCTTGATTCTCTTTCGAATTTTGGTCTAGCGATCTATAAAATAAAACTCGGCTGGTTTGGAATAAAACTTGAGCGCCTTTTATATTGTAGTTCTATATCAAATTCACTTGTGTGTAGGTGAATAATTAAATTATAAATATGTTAATTATGATTTATACAACTACATTGTGTGAACAATTGTGACACTGCAACTTTCAAATAGACGTGAAAATCATTTGAGACGTACATGTTGTTTCTAAAAATTCAACAGCTAACTTATTCTTTAATGACAACTATGGCAACGCTTGCTATGTATAAATCAATTAAGCAAAAATTTGTTTTGTTTTTGAATGCCCAAAACTACAAAGCAGTGCCTGCTATATAAAAATTAATCCATATAAGCAATTCGGAAATTTATTTCAATTTCTACAAATTTCGCATTTTTATTACCTTTTTACATCTTTAATTTAGACACAAATTAGTCCGTATAGCTATACCACATTTGGCTTTCCTCATCGAACCATCCTGCGCTTACCAAGAAGCGGCGAAAAACACTGAAGTCAATCCTACTTAGATCCGTCAGGTCCTCCAGATGAGGAGTTTCCATAAATTTCATACTGCTTTGCGCTAGACGAGGACGATCCTATTAAGTTCCGTCAGGTCATCCAGATGAGGAGTTTTCATAAATTTCATTCTGTTGTGCGCTGGACGAAGGGCAGGTGCAGATTAGCTGGAGCCAAATTCCGGCGGAAATTATGGCGGGGACGCCCTGTCCGCATGTACCCCTATGAGAGAATGTCCCGTAATAGCTTCGATGACTATACCAATATGATGCCGCCGAAGCGATATCAGCTGGCCGGATCTGGACCGGTCAAGTCTAGGCCAGATTTGCCTGGTTATTACTCACGAACTGGCGTTAGACCATCTATCGTTCGAAGCAGCAGTTTACAGGAAGCAAGCGGTATCTGCCGGCAAGCTGATCTGCCTTTACATTCTCTACAATATTGAAGTGCCCCGGGCACCCACGTCAAGCCGATATTCAACTGATCAGCCATATTATTTAAAGATGCTAGACAATTCTGGGTTACCTTCTACGTCAAAAAGTATGAGTGTAGCATTTTAATAGCTGCAGCCTGAATATCCCTTGTAGATATTACATTATACCGCAACGTCCATAATATCCATAAAAGGAAGCGTGACTCCAAGTGGCTCCGTGAATACCCCACAGCTGACCCCTCCATCCCTTTTTGAGTCATCCGTGAAAAAGCTCATCGTCTCATTGTTCATAACCGTCTCACCTTTAAGTTAGCTTTTAAAGTTATTTTTAAAGAAAACTAAATTTTATTTTTGAATTTTGAATATTTTCTCCTTTATTTTTTGTGATAGTTATTTGTTTTTATTTTTAAGATCGATTTTGGAAATTTACACTTTCTTCATTTTTAAAAATATAATTACTATTTCGTTTTCTTAAAATTACATTTGCTTATGTCGTTTTCGATTCACTTTTTACCCCTCTTTCAAAAATCAATCTGGATTCGAAGGAGAATCGAACAAGAAAATCTGTAATCCATTTTATATATGTTTTATATATGTATGTGTGTGTTTTGACGTTTGAAAAATATTACAATATTTGTTTACGTTTTGAAAACACATAATAATAATAATAATAATAATAATTTACATAATTTACACATGTTTTAAATTAAAACACATAATATTTCTGTATCAATATGGCCGTGTCAATAGATTTAATTAATTTCCGGGTATTAATTGATTCCAGTGGATGTGTGACGATGAATGAGGGGCTGGTTGTGTTACAAAATTTACAAAGTAAGAATACTTTTTAATTTATTAATAGTTTTTAATTTAAATTTATTTTATTTAAAATGACAGCAAAATACTAATTGTTGGTATACAGGAAAATGACAACACGAAATGACAACAACTTGACAGTACTAGTTGTTGGTATTAGTAAAAGAGGGGTAAATCTATTAAAAAATCTAGATTTGTGACCGAGCAAAAATTTTGCTCGATCGGAGATTTTTTTTAGGTGAATCGAACAGTTTGACAGCAGAAAAATCAATCTATGACGTCATAGATTGATTTTTTGGAGTGAATCGAAAACGACATTATATACTATTGTTAGGTGTTTTTATTTAGCTCCCCTTTTTTATAATTAAATCATAAATTATGTTTGTTTTTGTGTTAACTTTGAGTAGGTTGCGATTGTTTTTGTATATTTTAAGTTCTTCAAGCCTATCTATAGTTTTTGTCCTTTTCTAGTTCTATGTATGATTGTTAAGTAGGTGTTGATATCCGTGTATTTGAGGTTTTCCGAGCATCGTATTTCTGTAGAACTATGATAACTTCAAAGGAAATTTTACAACGTATCAAGTAGACACGAATACGTATTTGAATTATTCGAATTCGTATTCAAAAATACCAATGGTACGAATTCGTACAATTTTTATACGAATTCGTATTCAGAAATAGGGCCAAACATTTTACTAGCGATAGATGATTTTGTTCAATTTAATATTTGCATTATCCGTGGACCTGACAAATTGCTCACAAGGTGTATAAGATAATTCTCAACTATGCAAGGCAGGATTTTAGGTGGGTTTAAACTTTAAAGCAAAGCATTCTTGAATATTTCCAGCAATGTGCTAAGTAGTCCTTCTGATATTGCTAATGAGTATATGTGCACAATTTGACATACATATGTATAGCAATTGTGGTAATGCTAGCTAGAAAGTAACAAAAATTGTTGCTTTTTATTAAACCTACTATAATATTTGTGTAGTTTTAACGATTTAGTACGTAATTTATTGAAAAAGATGGTCATGTCAATTAAAAATGCTAACACTATATATTTCTTATGATATTATATGTCATAACATATAGATAGTGTTGGTATTTGTTTCACTTCCAGATCGCAGATGTTATATCGCGAATTCTAAGTAATAGCGTGGATAATCAACGAAAAGGTCCCAAAGCAACTGGTAAATGGGTATGACAAATGTGTCATAACTTTAATTTGATGCAAATTACAAAAAATTACCAAATTCGATTAGGGATATTAATTACCTAATTGCAAGGCTGAATTTGGGACGGTTTTGGATGATTTCGGCACCAAGTTTTATATACAGAAACAAATCACTTAAAAATATAGATCATTGGTATAAATTATGTTTAGCTGAAATGATATCGATGGCCCCGCCGCCCGCCACTGTTGCCAATTCAATTTATTTTAGCACCATAAAAATCAATTTTGCACCCAAGTGCAATTTGGCACTATAAACATGTTTTTATCATTAGTTCTAGCACTTTCAAAAAATTTTATAAATTGTAAACCTTGTTGAGATTAAATTTTCATTCCTATATATGTAGTTTATTTTTTTTGTTTCAACTCTTAAATTCGAGAAAATAAAACCTACTTATTCGAATATTTTTGCTATAAAATCTACTACATTTCCAACAAATTTACGATTAACAAACATTCTTAACCACGTATAATTCGTCACGCAATAGGGATTTTAAACGAGCGGAAGTGGCAGCTGATGTTGAATATCAACTTATTGAGTGCTAATACAATTTTGGTTTTCTATTTGCCGAGTAACATCAATGGTCCAAACTTCGAATCAATAACTATCAGATGTATGTAGATCCAAAATAGTTCAATAAAGCTAACCTTCCCGATGTTTATAATTTTGCATAGCGAGAGTAAAGTATTTAAATGATAAGTTCTTTGCTATACTCATTCTGCAACAGTTGAAGCGCAGGAAGGAAAACCCGCATTCGTTATGAAATTGCAGAAACAGAAAGAAGTTTGATTCGTGTGCTTGTGCTTCTTAAGTTGAAGTTGATGGAATCATTGAAAAGACATAATTTCTAAAATTAGAACAAATCTTGGACTAATCTAATATGAAACAACAAAAAAATTAACGAATTACCTCAATTGATATATAGATTTTATTCAAATATCAAATTGGATTGTCTAATATGGGGAACCCTATCTGTGGAACACACATTATTTTAGATTTATTTTGAAAAATTGGTACAATTTTAAAATTCCATTAAATTAACGAATTTTATCAGAAAAATTTCCTTATTTTTTTTTTTTTTTTTTTTTTTTTTAAAGTATTACCCTTACTGAATCAAAAATTTGGCTCCAACGGTTTCGATCCCGAGCATGGTCTTCATACTGTCTAAGACAATCTGAAGAGGCCAAGTCGTTCTCTACACCGTCGAGCCATCGTCGCCTGCAACGACCTTTGAAACTACCATATGGTGGCTCTCCTTTCAGCTTGATCGCTGCACAATTCATTCCGGATCAGCACGCAGAACGTGCCCGAGCCAGCGTACTCGCTGAGATCTTACTTCATGTACAATATCGGGGATTTTCATCAGATCTCTGATCTCGATATTGTACAGAGCTCGGTATGTACCATCTATTTCGCGTTTTGGGCCGTAAATCACACCCATGACTCTTCTCTCAAATGTTAGGAGCCATCTCTCGTACTCATCCGTCAGCGCCCAACTTTCACATCCAAACATAACAACGGGCCTGATCAACGCTTTGTAAAGCTTCAGCTTCACGGCACTTGATAAGTGTTTAGATTTTAGCAGTGGCCTTACCCATACTGTTATCGTGAGTGATAAGAGAACCCAAATATTTGAACCTCCTCACTCCCTCAAACATGTGGTGGCCACTACTAAAATCTGGTGTGCCATTGTCCCTAAAACCAGAGATCAGGTATTTCGTTTTGGACTCATTGATCTGAAGTCCAACTGAAGCTGAAAACTCTACAAGCGGATCAAGTATTTCTTTCACTCCGTTACTATTCAGTCCAATCACGCATATGTGATCTGCATATGCAAGCACCTGATTGGACTGGCGATATAAGATATTAAGCTGCGGTGTTTCAGTTTACGAAAGATGTACTCCAACATGAGATTAAAGAGTATCGGGGACCGAGCATCTCCCTGCCGAACACCCGAGTTAACTACAAAAATTGTCGATAGCCTGTTCTCAACTTAAAATTACTGTGAATAAAATAATTTTTTAAATGGAGTGTCAATTTCAACAAAACCAAAGATTTAATTATCGAATAAAAATTTGGAAATGTAATCCTATGGAGTATGGCTACCAATTTATTTATAAATTGTTTCATTTGATTTAGAAAAAATAACAATTTTAAGTGCAAAAAGATCTATCCATTCTGAAAAAATTTCAGTTTGATTGCAAAATGTTCAATTTGTAATTATGTACTTTCCAACAATTTACAAACATAATGGTAATCTAATAAAATTATCAAATCTAAAACGAATTCGAAAAAAGTTACATTTAATTTGGAAAAGGTTGCGCGCAATTTGGAAATGTGTAGCTTCACTACATAGTAGCTTTTCCCCATAAACAATTTCTGTAAAATTATAGCTATAGAATTTTTACATTTTTTGAATTGGAGCCTAAGTTTTGGAATAAATTTATTTAGCACTCTATACTGTCAATCTAGCACTATTTTGACATCAATCTGGCACCTATCAAAAATAATAGTTGGCAGCACTTTATTCGAACTTCATCGATATCATCGGAGTTTTGGAATAAGGTTGGTGAACTAAACGATCTTGTGTGTTTAGAAATATTTTTCGAATTGCTCAATGGGTTTTATCGATTCCACACCCTATCTCTACCTATGTCGAGCGGCTTGTTTTAGTTCAAAATTTAATTAAAACTAAATGTTGTAACAGTTTATTGGTTAAAATCTGCTCTGCACTTTTGCAAATACTGGATTTAATTAAATCAAACAATAACGGTTACCATAATTTTAAGATTACAAAAGCTTTGATTTTTAAAAATATAGAAGGTTTCCCCACCAGAGCAAAAGTTATAACAGATTAAAAATTTGACCGTCCTATTGAGTGATAATAATGGGATCAAATCCAAATGTTTTTTCTTTACACACATATTTCGATACAGCCATCCCACGCGAAATCAGACAAAAAATAGACATTTACGGAGGCAAAGTGTCCAATTATTTTGAAATTCGGGGAGATGAGTAAATACTCGGTGGTGTCAAAATACCCGGAGTTCCGTTATAATTTGTTTTTGTCGAAAACTCGAACGTTGACATCTTTAAATTCGAGTATCTTAAGTTTTTCTTGTCAGATTTACACGTGTAATAGCTCGTTGGAAAGACAATTTTACACACTTTCAAATAAGCGTTTTGGCGTTAATATACAAAATTTCCTTTAAATTTCGTTTTAAATAGTCTTTTGCTGAAAAATTGAACTGCTCTCGTTTTATTTCATTTTTTATTTTTATCGTAAAGCACTTAAAAATAGCTTCAACCAGCCATCTTACATGATGAAGATTTGACGCGTTCAAGTTTTATAGAACAAAACGTCATAACAAATTAGGGCGATATTCAACATTTCAGTACAATTATTAATTACAAAGTAAAAAATTGATGTTTTTCTTTTTGTATACAGTTTTATTCAATAAAGTTAATTAATTCACACGGCCTTACAAGAATTATTTTAATTTAAAATCATAAAAACTATCAGAATTGGAAAATCGACGGGGTGCGATGTGGTTGTTGCCAATAGGGGCAAAGCAATAGTAATCGTGAGTTCCCTTGATGGCTTTTACCGAATCAAATGTTTTTTGCTAGTGATAGTGCCACTCTTCTGAACTCTTGATTTATACAAACCATGATTTGCCTTGTATTGACACAATTGGTAGAAGTTCTTTTTGTTTTTGTACTGTTCTTGTTTTGTTTATTTGGTCAATCCCGAAATGAGCTAATTATATATTTCTCAGTCCTATAATTGAGTTTTAACTTTGATTTAGGAAAGTCAAAAATAAAGCGGTTTTGGCTGGGAAAAATATCGAATCATACGTTCTCCGTTCCTATAATTCGATTATTAATAATACATAAGTATGGGAACGTTCAAAAAGAGTAGAGTTTGTTGTATATTCGACGGGATGCATCTTAGTCTATATCATTTTGTGGCTAATTGGAAACTTTTTTATTACAATCAGTACTTAACTTCCAGCCGAACTAGAACATGCATTTCTCATTGTTCATCACCTTTTCAATTTATTAAATAAAAAGATTATACTGGTCAACAAAATTTTGTAACAAGGAAGGTGCTTAGTAATTTTGAAAAACCTATCGCCCCTCATTACAAAACAATATTTATTTTAATTCGAGCTTAACATGCAATTTCCGTTGGAAAAGATTCAATAGAAAATAGAAAATTTGTGGAGATTTTAAACTTGTTGCCCTTCCTTCTTTCACGATTACTGCTGAGATGTACAAAATTCTGTTGTATTATTTGTGAATGGGATAGTAGGGATAGGTAAAATCATTATGTTAAGAAAGACTGGCTCAAAAGAAAATCTCTCACTCTAGGAGAGAACAATTTTAAGAATGCCCACTAGTACAACCCGATGATGTATTTTTATCTCTATATAATAAAACTAGGCCTTATGAAAAGTTTCGTGAAAACAATGGATCGGGATGGTGCTGCATTTTTATACTTGAAAGAAATATATCCCAAAATCGATGACGTCATCAAATTATTGTTATCAAATATATAGGTAAATTCGTTAATAAACAGGAGTGAGCTTGTTAGGAACAGTTACTTGGTACTTTGTTCTTATAATAATAATAATAATAATAATTAACAGTGTTAAAGGTCATTACTGGCCCCTTACTGAATCAACAATTTGGCTCCAACGGTTTCGATCCTGAGCTTGGTCTTCATACTGTCTAAGACAATCAGAAGAGGCCAAGTCGTTCTCTACATCGTGGAGCCATCGTCGCCTGCAACGACCTCTGCGCCTACCATATGGTGGCTCTCCTTTCAGAGATCGCTGCACAATTCGTTCCGGATCAGCACGCAGAACGTGACCGAGCCAGCGCACTCGCTGGGAACTAACTTCATGTACAATATCGGGGATCTTCATCAGATCTCTGATCTCGAAATTGTACAGAGCTCGGTATGTACCATCTATTTCGCGTTTAGGGCCGTAAATCACACGCATGATTCTTCTCTCAAATGTAAGGAGCCATCTCTCGTACTCATCCGTCAGCGCCCAACTTTCACATCCAAACATAACAACGGGTCTGATCAACGCTTTGTAAAGCTTCAGCTTCACGGCACTTGATAAGTGTTTAGATTTTAGCAGTGGCCTTAGAGGATACAAAGAACGACTGCCAGCTGCCAGCCGCACTTTAATATCCTCACCCACACTGTTATCGTGAGTGATAAGAGAGCCCAAATATTTGAACCTCCTCACTCCCTCAAACGTGTGGTGGCCACTACTAAAATCTGGAGTGCCATTGTCTCTAAAACCAGAGATCAGGTATTAGACTGCGTCACTGTCATCCTACACAGTCGTACCAATTTTGTTGGCATTCCTAGGTATTCCAGGGCAGACCACAAACTCTCTCGATTGATTGAGTCGTAGGCCTGCCGGAAATCCAGGAACACCTGATGTACGGAGATGGATGTCTCATAATATTTAGATAGAATCATCCGCAGCGAAAAGACCTGATCAGTGACTGATCGATTCGGACGAAATCCTCCTTGATAGTCACCAACCAAGCCCTCCGCCAGAGGAGTGATTCTATCCAATACAATGTATGACAGTAACTTGTATGATGTGCAAAGGAGAGCTATACCGCGATAATTCTCACACTTCAAGCGGTCCCCCTTCTTGAAGATAGGACATATCGCGGCCACTTTCCATTCGTCAGGCATAACTTCGGTTCGCCATACTAATCGAATAAGGTCGAAAAGACAGTTCCACAAAGTATCCCTTCCGAATATCAAGAGCTCCGAATTAATGCAGTCCACTCCAGGTGAGCGGTTTCGTTTCAATCGCTGCATGGCCTTAGTGAATTCCTCATAGGATGGATCCTCATAGTGCAAATCTCCGCAGTCTGTCTTAGAGGTGGCTCAACAACAGTCTGTGACGCATGATGAACATCAAGCAGCTCTGTAAAGTGTCCACTCCATGCGTCAAGTACTGCGTCGATGTTAACACAGACGTTTCCATCCCGGTCCCGAATGGCGGTTGACGAAGGCCTGAAAGTATGGTGCAATTACGTGAACTGCGGTCATTGCTGAGATGTTGTACTTTCAGAACCTCGGCCTTCCACCATTCTCGCTTCTTCCGTCTACAAATCCGCTTAGCTGCCCTTCTCGCCAGAGCAGCCCTGTTTTTCCTCGCGATTGTGAGACGTTGTTGCACTTCACTATGGGCTACACTTTGTTGCTCAACTGCAAGACGACACTCGTCATCAAACCAATCATTCTTGGGTCTGACCTTCACTATACCTAAAGTCTGTTGAGCAGCACTGACAACCGAAATTTTCAGTACCTCCCAGACAGAGTTCACGCAGTCAGACTGGTAATTGGCTCCTTCAATGTTGTCGCTGACAAGATCCTGATATCGTTTCTTGTGATCTTCATTTACCAGACTTTCACAGTCGAAACGTACCATGCGGTTCGCTGTGTTCCCAGACTT
Organism: Tipula unca; assembly: GCA_951394425.1. NCBI lineage: Eukaryota > Metazoa > Arthropoda > Insecta > Diptera > Tipulidae > Tipula > Tipula unca. The sequence goes on from OX596380.1 coordinate 101,486,635, forward strand.
GTACGAAAACTTCCATCGTAGCTTTGCAGCGACCAAATGATGATCGCTACCTACGTATTTGGTTGCTGACCGATAAGTTCTCACATCCTGCACAACCCGAGTCCGTCCTTTAGAAACTAACACATGGTCAATTTGGCTGCGGGAAGTTCCACGAGGATGTGTCTATGTCTCTAGATGTATGTTTTTGTGAGGGAAGAATGTGCTTGCTACTCTCAGATCATGAGCAATTGCAAAGTACATCATTCTGTCACCATTTTCGGTCGCAGTTTCGTGTCGGGAGTACGGACCTATGTTTCCACATAAGTCGGTCTGATTTCTGCCAGCTCTAGCATTAAAGTCCCCAATTACCATTCTAACGTCGTGTTCGGGTATAGATCCCATCAGATCGTCCAAGTCATTGTAAAATGAGTCTTTATCTTGGGGCTGGCTGACTTCTGTGGGCGCATGTACACAAATTATCGACAGGTTGGCTAACTTCATGCGCAAGCGAAGCTTACACAATCGGTTATTGACTGCTTGGAAATCCAAAACAGCCTTCTTTACCTGCGGCCCAAGAAGAAATCCAGCTCCAAGATTTCCGAGATCATCTCCACTGTAGAGCAACGTATAGCCCTGGGACACATGGTCTCCACTTTTGGGCCAGCGAGTTTCTTGAAGAGCAACGAGTTCCAGCCGATACTCTTTCATGCACATGATTAGGCCCTCCAACGCTCCTGGTTTTCTAAGTGATTGCACGTTCCACGTGCCGATCCTAAATCTCGTATCCGGGTACTTGAGCGGGGGTCCGGTGTTTTTTTGGCGGTATCCATTTTTCTTTTTGTTGATTTTATAAACATTTTATTTTTTTTACGGATGCGGGTCGTCAGCCCAGCGATCTAACCGTTTAGTCGCCTCCTACGACAAGCAAAGGATACTGTGGTGGTATTCTTGGGAAACATGTTCGTGCAATTTAGGTTTACGAGACATGTGAGTGCCCCCCGACCACAGGGGCCAACTTTGTTCTTATGCTAATTATTATTTTACTTTGAAAATGTGAAATATCTGTTTTTTACTCTATATATTTGGTTAGTGAAAAGTTTGAGTAAATCTTTCTGCATGTAGTTTTTTATTGCTTTTATAAATATAAAAAGGTAAGTTTTTTATGTCAACTATCTGCCGGTTTTATGTTGTTACATAGTCAACACCGCAATGACCGAAACTATAAAAACTAATCACTAAAGGTGAGTTCGCGAATTCGGATATATACCCTAGCTATTTACATCCGAGCTCTAAACCAATAAAATCACCAAAAAATCCATACCATATCTAAAAAAATTCATCCATTTTCTCACTTTCAAGTTAAAATATTTTTATCTTACGGTTGGATGTAAATAACTTGGGTAAGAAATACTTAAGATACACGAATTTAAAGATGTCAACTTTCGAGTTTCCCACAAAAATAAATTATAACGGAACTCCGCGTATTTTGATCGCACCGAGTTTTTACTCAAATTATATTTTTTTTTATCGAGACTAACCATCATCCCGAATTTCAAAATAATTGGACACTTTCCCTCCGGATGGGTGTCTGATTTCGCGTGGAATGGCTGCATATATAAAGCACTTTCGAACCAGAAAAAGTACTCTCTGGTGCATGGAAAAAGTACTATCGAAAATGATACATCGTCTTCACGTGCATTTTTTTAAAATATACATGTTTAATTACACGATAATATGATTTTATATAAATATACATAAAAAATGTATTTTTACATGTCATATTCGATGTCCTACACAAAACACACAGTTAATCTATAACAAGTAAACTAGATAACGAATCCATTGTCTCAATCACACAATTTCCATTTAGATGCTGTTCAACTTTGAAAGAAATGTAAATTAATTTGAATTGTAAATTTTATTACTCTCTACCCACCCTTGTTTCAAAGTATTAATATTTTTCAAAATAAAATAAAAATCTATCCAAGTCATGTGTTGCTTGTAGCATTTATTTTCTTAATTTGCTATATGTACATACATATATAAGTATATATATATATATGTATGTACATATACATTTATGTCTTCATACCTTCTCACTCTGTATTCACATAAATAGAAAAAAACAATCAGTAGAACAAAAATAAGAGTTTGCGAAACTTTGTTGAAATTATTATTTTGATGCTTAAGTTTATTTCTTAATTATATCTGCGAACCTGCTATGTATGTATGTATGTACACATATATATATAATGTTTAAATTGTGGTTAGTCATTCCTATACGATATAACTGAGATATTTGTTTTATAAATGTATGTACTTATAAATATACATATATATGTATTAATCCCTTTTGCGTTTGACACATGTACATATGTATATTTCCATGGATTGAAAGTTATGATTCTTGAAATTTTCTTACGGTTTCTATAGAGTCGTCTTGTAATAAAACGTTGTTTTTTTACGCGATTTAAATCAACCTACTCAATTATGTTTTTGTAAACATCTTTTGTATGTACAACCCACCCACCACCTTACAATACTTCTAAAAATAGAAAAGGGTCAGATAATGAGTTCAAATATTTAATGTTATTTTAGTTTTACGTAATTTATTGTTAATGTGCGCGGGAGGAAATCCAACCGTTGAGGAAAAGAAAATATTAAGTGAAAAAACTTTAAAAATAAAATCTTTCTTTCAATTAGAGGAAACCGACTAAAAAATAAATCTTAGACCGTCAACAATCAATAAATAAAATGCAGTTTTTACAAGAATCCAGTTTTTACGCGAACATGTACAGTGTTAGTGAAACTCAAAGCTAATTTTATATTTTTAAGTATATGTACGTATGTAATGATTCACAATTCACATTCTAACGCATACTGGAGCAACATAGAATGAAATTTAAATGTTTAGAATTCGCCAAAAAACACATAATATTCACCTAAAATCATATGTGTTGGAAGAGTGTTGCGCATCGATCAAGAGGAGATAAGTTCAATTTGGACTATCATGATGGCTTCCAAAATTCTTTCATGACTTAGAATTCGTGAATAGTTTTTGAACCACAATCAATGTAGATGTAGAGGAATAATGGCATGGTGTGCCGTTTCTTATTGTATGATGGAATAGACTTAACATTTTAGAGCACTGAAATGATGGGTAATTGACAAGAAGCATTTCCAAAGATTCTAAGGTTATTTAGACTACTAAGTTGGGTGTTCAGTACGACTCATCATATGAATAGTAAATAAAAAATTATTGTGTTGGAATGACTTTGATTTCTTGACTGGATCATGATTATTGATTGATAATAATTATGTGTGAAGGATACGATATCGGCCAAATGTCCACCATAGCTTGGGCGGCCCATATCAATCAGTTTGTTTAAATTAGGGATGATATCCAAATAATTATTTTAAATAAATGAAAATATGTGAATTTTTAAATTTTTTGTATAATTTATTAAAATGATTAAGTTCGTAGTAAATTTTTAACCTGACCGACATGAAATGCTCTATAAGCAAATTTGGAAGTTGAATCAGCCACCAGGCCGAATTTCATTTTGCTTAAAATGGATAAATACACACATAAACGAAACACTAACGCAATGACACCAAAAACTAATTTCTTTGCAAAAATTGCAACGAAGTTTTCCTCAATAGACTGAAACATAGTCAAAAACGTCTGAGGTTTGCTCTCGCGTAAAGTTGAAACTGTAGGAGCATTAACTGCGAGGCAATTAAAGCGAGTTCAGGGAAAATTTCTTTAAACTACATATTTAAAAGGATTGTATGACTTGTTCACTGCGTATTTGCGAAGTAATTAAATTAAAAAATCGTGTGTCGAAAATAATTTGTGTCGTCTGCACGGCCGAATATATGGTTTAGATGATAACGTTCATATGCGGTGAGAGAAATGGTAAGCTGTATGGGTTTCTTAAAACCGATATATTTATTATTGGCATCGCCGATGGCAAATGATGAAATACGATATGAATGGGGTGGTCTCAGCGGTGACGTGCCTCCCAAAGGCTTCAGGTTAAGTGTGTTGGATATACATTCTTAAATGAAGGTATTCTTGTTGGAAAGGCATGATTAGGATTTACTATGAAATCGAAATCGTCGCAGAACTCAATATGTATATCGGAGTCCACGCTTATATATGGCGGTACATATTGCCGGTTATATACAATATGTTTGGCAGAAATGTCAGGTTATCCTGGATAGTTGGATACGAGTACGAAACTGAAGTTGATCTCGTTATGAGCCACGAACACTTTAGTTAAGCGAATATCACAATATGTATTTATAAATATCCACTTTGCCGGCTGTATCAGTGGTCGACGAGCATCGTCTATTTATTCGCATAATTCATCTGTAATTATGAATGAGAATTGGCTCCTTGTCGATACACATTCATGTTTGTTGCCACGCATCCAGCCAGGCAGTCGCATCTCTGAATCATTTCGTGATCACTGTCCAAATGAAATTACACGATGCGTCTATTAAAAATAATTTGTACTATTTTTATTACATACTTTTCGCCAGTTTACGTCAATGTAATTAAGGACCTACCCAAACATGCATTTAGAAAAGAATGGCCTGCGCATTAAGACCAATTATAGTAGATTAAGTTTTCACATCATAAATTTGTTTGGCGTTCTGTATTGATCCGAGTTTCAATAACTTTGCAATTTTAATAGAAAATGATCCCAATGTTGAAGTTTTCGGACTCCTGCTTCTATTATCTATTAGTGAATTAACCACTTGACCCCAATACCCATTGTAACTTTGTGACTTATTATAAAGATTTTAATTAAATTTAATTTCTTAGTTGGGTGTTGTTGTGTGGGTTATATCGGTACGAAGGAAAGTTAGAAATATATTTATTTACAAATAATGTAATAACAATAAAAAAGATTATTAAGATAAATTATCTACATTGAACTTTTATTATTAAGCTTTTCGTAATAAACTGTTGTATTCTATGTACATACTTGTATAATTTACTCGTACCAAGAAACAATATCGGCCTTGCCACCATTTGGTTTGTACATTATAGTAAATTAATTTAGAAACCCAAATAATAATGATTGTGGTTTATTGATTTTGTGTCCTGAATTGTAAATAACTAAATTTGTATTATATTTTTGTTTAGGAAAAAAAAAATTACGAATTATATGGTAAGACGATGGGGGTGTAGAATTAATAGTGTTATTATTTTACAACAATATCCCTACGGAAATGTCTTATATATATAAGGAAAATCGATAATAAAGATCTATATGATCGTTATAGTTATATTTAAAATAACTTGGTCAAAGCATAATTTTTTACTCTATAACAATAAATCGAAATAAACTTATTTGATTATATATTTCTATTTAAAAATTTTAAATTGTCTAACATTTTAAACTTAAAACTTTCGACATGATGTTGAACGCCCAAGTTTAAATTCGGTTAATACAAATTGTTTACAGATTTTGGCTCATAAATAGACACACTAACGGTTAATTAATAACGGCCATGCAGGACGCGTATATAGAATTTGTTTGACTAACTTACGTGTATGATATGTTTGAAACGATTATGCTAGATCATAGACGATTCACGCCAGACAAGCATTAGACGGTTCCCAGTAGGGAAGTCATAAGATACAAACGGTTCATCAATGATAGTAATGCATATACGTGTCATACATACTCCATACTCCAAACATGAAACAATCGGGCGGCGCGTGGAACCACCATATAACAATAATTTGTAACAAATTAAAAGTTAATAAATTCAGTCTTTAATAAATAATAATAATAATATTTTTTTTCACTTGGATGCTCATTAGTGATTATCACCAAATTTATTGTAAATCTTTTTTTTTGTGTTCATAAATAGTACGTTTTAGGTTTTGAAGATTAAAAATTAATGAATTGAGTTCGAAATGCTATTTAAATTCAATTTATTTCTCTTTGAAAAAGATTTTCAACTAAAAAAAATTAGTAATAATAATTCAGTTAAGCCGCATACATGATAGAAAAAAAAATATTCTGATGCACAAAAATTAACCACGGAGTTATCTATCTCAGTTGAAATATTCTCAACTCAAATCTAATTTCACCAGGATAGCCGTATTAACAAAACTGAAAATTATACTTGTGTTGCTATTTTTTCGTCAATGGAACAGATTTTGCCTATAAAATTTGTAACTCATTTACACTAAATCTTTTTCTCTATTCCACAAAATGGACGTAAGAGAAACAAATACATTCATATGATTTGCATGAATAAATAAAGTAGGCATAGTCAAATAAACTTTGTCTTTTTCAAAAAAAAAATGAACGGGTTCGTTTTTTTTCATTATTTTGGAATTTTTTGTAAAGTTTGCAACCAAATTGTGGATTTTCGTTTTATAACATATGTAGTTGTCTTTTCCACACCTATTAATTTTTTCTATTTATAAACGTATAGCTATTTTCTTTTATTTACATATTTAATTTAGGAATAGAATTGGAAAAAAGATTAAAGATTGAATATAATGGCTGATTTACATTCAATCTTTTTCTCTATTCCATAAAATGGACGTATGAGAAACAAGTACATTCATATGATTTGCATGAAAAAAGAAAGTAGGCATAGCCAAATAAACATTGTCTTTTTCAAGAAAAAAGATGAACGGGTTCGTCTTTTTTTCAATATTTTGTCATTTTTTGTAAAGTTTGCAACCAAATTGTGAATTTTTTTATATAACATAGTTGTCTTTTCCACACCTATTAATTTTTTCCATTTAGAAGCATATAGCTATCTTCTTTTATTGACATATTTGATTTAGGAATAGAATTGGGAAAAAAGATTAAAGATTGAATGTAAACCAGCCATTACCAGCCAAAAATAGCATAACTTATTTTATTGCTCATTTATTTGTTATTAAACAAAGAATTTTCATTTTGAGTATAGTTAAACAAAACTTTACAACAAAACGATATGGCAACACTAAAATAAATATTTTCATCATATTTAAGTGTTAGCCCAAAAAAACACTATCACGACACTATTAACAAAGGCAGCCCAAAAAAATGACTTTCATGATAGCAAAAACTTTCGTGACAGATATATATATAATACATATATATATATATTGTTCTCTCAGCCCAAAATTAACACGCGCGTGAAAAAAGATTAGAATTTAAAGCAAACACGAAATGAAAATTAGTAAATGTATACATTTAAATTTATAAACACACGGACCAAAATCTTTCAAATCGTTGTGGGGTTTGGACGTGGAATCAGTGAAGTAAGCGATAAAATAAAAATAATCAAAAAGTGCAGTGAGTGTAGTTTCTTTTTAATTATTTTATGTATACATTGAACATAGTGAAAAAAAAAACATAAAAAATAAAAGTGCAGTGTTAGCTTTTTAATTTATTTTATATACACTCCCGGCCAAAATTATTGGGTCGATGGGGAACATCAAATCCGGTCGGTAAAATGAGTGACGGCGAGGAACCATTTTCTTTCAATAGGAACACGACATTGCAAAGGAAATCGTCGGTAGACGATCCTTTTTGTACTACTGGAAGCAAGGAACAAGCGATACAGGAATGGCCCTTTGGTGGAAGAAGTACTGCACTCCAAAGAACACCACCATCAACCCCACCGCCAGGGAACACCACACTGCTGTGTGAACTAAACAATAAGGAGGAAAATACCTCTTCCATCAAGCATAAAAATTCCAAGCCAACTGCCGAAGCCACGTCCAGCGCACAAGCAGTTATAATACATAACGCGGAACTAATAATTAAATTTGAGCAAATGAAGAAATTAATCGCGCAACTGAACAATGAAGTTGCCGTGCTAAAGAAAGAAAACCTTATGCTAAAGGAAACCGTAAATAAAAATAACAACGCAGGAAACTTGGCAACAATGAACGACCAATTTCAAGTACTCGCAGATCAAGCCGAATATAAAACTGATGAAGATGAGCTTGAAAAAGAAACAAATTGGAGACTACAGAAATCCAAGAGGGCAAATAAGAAACCTAGAGAAGAAACCAACCCAAGCAAGAGGAAAGCTGAATCATCACCAGAAGTTGAGCCAATGCAAACCCACATTAAAACTGGCAAAGCATTTTCTGGATCAAAAGTGCATGAGACAGAAAAGAAAAAACAGGTACCACCTCCGATCAATATTCTAGGAATAACCAACCACGGTAGTATTCAGAAACTGATGAAAGAAGTAGTACGAAATGACTACAAAGTAATATCGCTCAGCAATAATATTTGGAAAATAAATACAACAGAGCCTGAAGATTATAAAGCTCTAGCTAACAAACTAAATGCTGATGGTCACCAGTGGTATACCTACGAGGACAAAAATGATCGATCAATTAAAGTAATGGCAAGAGGTCTCCATCCAACTTGCTCAAAAGATGAAATTATTGAGGACCTGCAAAACAAAGGCCTGAAAATAATCGATGCAGTCAACATCATCAGAAAAGAGAGAAGAGAAAACAGGGACGGAAATATTGAAATCATGAGAAGAGGTCTCCCACTTTTTATGCTAACCTTCGCCAACCAAGAAAAAATCGAAAATATTTATAATATTAAGGCTATCCTCAACCTTAGAGTTAGAATAGAAACACCGAGAAAGGTCACTCGACTAATACCACAATGTAAAAAGTGCCAAGATTATAATCATACACAAAAGTACTGCCACCGTGACGCAAGATGTGTTAAATGTGCAGGAAAACACGCAGGAAATGACTGCACAGTCCCCCGAGATACAACACCGAAGTGTATCAACTGTAATGGCCAGCATCCAGCCAACAACAGAGGATGTGAAGTTGCAGTAGAACTACAAAAAATGAGAGATAAATCACGCAAACCAGGTACATCAATAAATGTACAAATAAAAAGAACCACGGAGCCTAAACCGTCAACTGCTAATCATAACATACAAAGCCAGAGAGTAAACGAAAACGTTACTTATGCACAAGTAGTTCAGCAAACAGAGGAGAAACAGTTAAAAGTGGATCTCGTTCTACAGGGCATACTGAGAAATCTAGAGAACATTAACAATAGACTTATTTCGCAGGAAATGAGTCTGCAGAAAACACTAGAAGAAATGAAATCACAAACTAGTTTCAATAAAAGAGTAGAAGAAAACCTTGGTCAAGTGTATCAAAATATAAATTATATAAAATCGAATTATAATCAAAAGAAATGAATAAAACATTACGAATTGTAACCTGGAATGCAAATGGGCTATTGCAACACATTCAAGAACTAGATATATTTTTAAACATGCATAATATAGATATATGTCTTATATCAGAAACCCATTTCTCCAAAACTTCATTCTGTAAAATAAAAGGATATAATTGCTACTATGCACTACATCCTGAGAACAAAACCAGAGGTGGATCAGCTATCCTCATAAAAGATTATATAAAACATAACGAAGAACCAAAAGTTGAGAACCTTTCCATGCAAGTCACAACAATCAAAATACAATTAAGCAATATTAAAACATGCAGTATCTCAGCAATATATTGCCCTCCAAGATACAATCTGAAACAAGTAGATTATACTAATCTTCTGAAAACGCTAGGAAGTGTCTATTTGGTTGGAGGTGACTATAATGCAAAAAATACATATTGGGGATCTCGGTTAACGACCGCTAAAGGAAAAGAACTGTTCGCAGCAGGCAAACAACTAAAATGCGAGTTTCACTCAGGCGGTACACCAACCTATTGGCCTACGGATACCAGTAAGATTCTAGACCTTATAGACTTCTTTATTACAAAAGGGATTTCAGATAATTATATCCATATAGAGAACGGTGAAAGTCTATCATCAGATCATTCACCAGTTATTATGATACTTAGCCAAACAATTATTTTGAAAGAGAGCAACCCGAAATTAACGAGCTTCAAAACCAAATGAGATCTCTTCCAAACACAGTTAACAGAAAGAATTAGTCTGCAGAACCCAATTCAGGGACCAGTCCAAATAGAAGACGAATTAGATAAGCTCATCCATAATATCCAATATGCTGCGTGGGAAAGCACTCCAAATAATAGGCAGGAAATGAAGCGCAATGCTAGCTATCCAGAGGAAGTGAGAGAACTTCTTAAAAATAAAAGAAATGCTGAAAATAAAAGAGTATTTAATCATTTGTGTAACAAATTAAAATACCTTATAAAAGACATTAAAAATCAATCAGTTAATAAATACCTCAGCACTCTAACTGGGCAAAAAGATACTGATTATTCATTATGGAAAGCAACTAAGAATATTAAAAGACCTAAACTTCAGATTCCTCCAATTAAAAATAATGAAAATTGGGCTCGAATTGCTAAACAAAAATCAGATTTGTTTGCAAATCACCTTGAAGAAACATTCCAACCTTATCCAAAACAAACGGAAGAGGAAAATATTACACCAATAAATAAACAGGATGAAGTAAATATTACACCTGTAACATTGAAAGAACTAAAATGGGAAATCAAGAATAATCTGAATGCGTATAAGGCTCCAGGATATGATCTTATAACAGGTCAGATAATAAAACTGTTACCGGAGAAAGCGTTGAGGAAACTAGTGCATATAATTAATGAAGCATTTCGACTAAGATATGTACCAAGGCAATGGAAAGTTGCAGAAGTAATTATGATACTTAAACCGAACAAACCTCCGCATGATAAAGCTTCATATAGGCCAATTTCTCTGCTACCAACATTATCGAAACTATTTGAAAAAGTTCTTCTTAAAAGACTAAAACCAATTATCGAAGAAAGGAATCTTATCCCTTCACATCAGTTTGGATTTAGGGAAAAACATTCTACGATAGAACAAGTACATCGAATTACTGATGTAATCGAGAAATCACTAGAAAGCAAACAAATATGCTCAACTATATTCCTTGATGTAGCGCAAGCATTTGACAAAGTATGGCACCAGGGGCTAGAATTCAAACTTCATCGAGATCTTCCGGAGCAATTTTTTCAAATTTTAAAATCATACATATCAGAGAGGCACTTCCGAGTAAAGTATGAGAATGAGTACTCCCAACTAAAAAGAATAACAGCCGGAGTACCACAAGGGAGTGTTCTTGGGGCAATCCTATATCTCCTATATACTAGAGATATACCAATTACAGAAGTAACAATGGCGACTTTTGCCGATGACACGGCAATACTTGCAACAGCAAAGAACATCAATGACACCACTAGTAAATTACAGAGGGCTACTAACCTGATATGTAATTGGACAAAGCAATGGCGAATTAAATTAAATGAAGCAAAATCAATCCAAGTGAACTTTACAAATCAAAAAGTTAACCATATACCAATAATGATAAACTCAATAGTAGTACCCCATGCAAACACTGCCAAATATCTTGGTATGACTTTAGATGCTAAGCTTAGATGGAAGGAACACATAAAAAAGAAGAGAGAAGAACTAAACATAAAATTTAGAAAAATGCATTGGCTCCTAGGGAGACAATCTGAACTAGCGATCCATAACAAACTGCTGTTATACAAACAAATTCTGAAGCCTGTATGGACATATGGTAGCCAACTCTGGGGATGTGCCAAGAAGACAAATATCAAAATCATACAAACAGTTCAAAATAAAATCCTACGATGTATTGTTAATGCACCGTGGTACATTCGAAACGACAACCTCCATCGAGATCTCAAGATTGAGCTTGTCGCGGATGAAATTAAGCATCATGCAACAAAACAACTACAACGTCTGCACCAGCATCAAAATCTGGACATACGCCGTATGATGACTACATCTCTAACAAGAAGACTGCAAAGAACCAAACCACTGGACTTATCGCGACCAGGAGGTCAGTAGACTTACTGTGGCGAAAAATCTGAGGGAGGAGTTACACTAACTGGGGATAATCACTTGATTACGCCGACTATTCAAAATACTGTATTATGCAATGTAAATTACTAAATGGGTACAAGACTAAGTACAAGTCGTAATATAAATAAATAATTAAAAAAAAAAAAATTTAAATTTATTTCCAATTATTTATTTTACCATTTTAATACAATTGTATAAACGACATTTCAAAGATATACTATATTGAAATACATATTAATATAATTATCATGAATATTCTAATCTCACTATGATTTTTCTGCGGGGCCTCATATTTACCTTTACACGTGAAAAGTTTTAAGCAGTTATGATAGGAATAACTAGAATGACGACTATATCTAGTCATTCTAAGTTTGATATTCGATCTAAAACGATACCATATACTATACAAATCTCAAAGATTTGCTTTTACAGCTACAATAATAAAGGAAAATATGGAGCATAACGATGTTCATGTCGATACTGATTATTCTATAAAAAAAACTGGGCACTAGTGACAAATTTTCAAAATTTATCAATATCGTCGAATATTGTGTAGAATAAGTGCTTAAACACTATACCAATTAACACTAATCTCAGAGATTGGCTCATATAGTGAATATGTCGAATGGGAACAGGGCTCATGAAGCTATCCATATCGGTACTGATTATTTTATAAAAAAGAACTGGGCTCTAGTGACAAATTTTCAAAATTTACCAATATTGTCGAATATGGTGTAGAATAAGTGCTAATACACTATACAAATTAAATGAACGACTTTTCACAGAAGAAGACGCTTCAAAAAGGTATATCCCATACTCAGTATATTCAACGATTATCATTATGCCCATTTTATGTAATATCGTTTAGCAAAATGCAACTGGATATATTAAAAATGGCAAAACAGCAAATCGAAATTGAAGGTAAAGAACTTGTATCGTATATGGATGATACGGGTGGGTCCGCCCTCCAAACAGTGAATCAAACGACTATATATTATTATACTCTTATTATACCACTGAAAGCCAATGTAAATGATCCATCTGATCCTTTCCCGATTTTAAATTTTATTAGCTCAAGTCATACTTATGAGACGATATTAACAGTTCGCAACATATTTAAAATTTTCGTTATTGAGCAGACAAAGAAATGGCCAATATTTAACGTAGTGGTAACTAATTTTAGTTATCCACAAATTAGTGCAGCTTTAAAAAATTTTAATGATTTAATAATCGTGCAATATTTAAAACTTTGTCATCAACAAATCACTAATAATACTATTGTTAATTTAATATAAAAGCTATAGAGGACGAAATGTTTCGGAAAGTAAATTGGGAAGTGTATTTCTGTAATCTGTATGTTGGTCTGGATGAGTCAGTCAATACTGAAGTTAATTGGCATAGTGTATTAGCACTTATTCTACACCATATTCGACGATATTGGTAAATTTTAAAAATTTGTTCTTTTTTTTTGGAATTTATGTTCTTTTTTATAGAATAATCAGTACCGATTTGGATAGCTTAATGGGCGCTGCTTTCATTCTACATAGTCACTAAATGAGCCAATCTGTGAGATAAGTGCTAATTTGAATAGTGTATCAGCACTTATTCTACACAATATGTGATGTTATTGAACCTCAGTCATAATATTTTTGAACACCAGTACATTTTCTTCGATTAATTTCTTCGTCCATTCCACTAGTACGTTAGGTTGGAGTAGATGATATATATACTACATATTTTTATTTTGTCTATTTTTAAGTCTAACCCGTTGAAACCATCGTTAAAAGATGTAGGAGTTTTGTTTCTGATTCATTGCGTCTTTTCAAATATGTGTAAATAACAAATGTTTCTATAAATTATATGGTAACTTATTTCAGGATAAATATTTAATTTAACCGAAATAAATTTGTAATAGTAACTTATGTCTGGATAAGTTGATCTGCAAATTATTATTTAAAATATCGCACTTTGAATTATGTATAAACAAGTTGATTTACCAACACAAATGGTTTACGTCGTTTGCCTATATGGATTTAAATTGTTTTAATTTCGTATTTTTTAAATATTTAATTTTGGTATTGAAATAAGTTGTGTTTTCTTTTGCATTTTTATAAATTTATGAAAAAGCTGTTTGAGCATAGTTAATATATCTGAGCTTATGTCAGATGGACATCTCGATTTTTACAAAATCGTAAAGTAAAAAATATTTTTCCAACTTAGTTTTTTTACTAAACGATTTTGTAAAAACATCAATATTGTCTTATCTCGAGAAAAGCTTCTTTATCTTTTTACCACAGATATATTATTCATTATAACATAGTAATTTAATCCAATTCCAACTTTACTGGCTTTTTTTATTTGTATTTGTCATTCTGTCTCAATTTTCGTTTCAATTATTTTGATTTACATTAATTTTATTATGCCAAAAAAACTGTCTGTGGTTTATTTTTCTTGCGGTTTTGAAATACATATATACTCTTCATTTTATTTAACTGATTTTCTGAAATATTATATTGCTTATCAAGTTCGGTAGCGACAGGCCCAGAAATTGTAGAACTAATCATTTTACATACACATATAAAGATAACAAACTTATCAATATTGCAGTGTTGCAACGTGTCACGCACCACAAGTGAAGCAATTTGAAGAAACAAATATACAATCTCAAAAAATGTATTGTTCATAAATCGGTCAACATTAGAACAATATGTAAATATATAATCTTACTTCCCTTTTCGTTCTATTGGATTCAGAACTACTTTACTGGCGTTAGATATCTCTCACTTTATACTTTTTGCGATCCAAGAGTACTGTACTTAACGAAGTGCTAATGCCGTCTATGGAATCGTTTGAAATGTAAGAGTTTAATACAAAAAGTATAGACATCAACCATTATTCGGTACCATGGTACAAAAACAATTTTTGAGAAAAGTCCTGGAAAACTGGAATACGCTCAAAACGTTTCAACTATAACAGTCTGAACTATGGTAAAACAAAAACAACATTATCAAGATTTAGTATGCTAACTACTGGTCTGACGAAGTCATGATGAATTCATGACCATCATGGTTTAACATCTGAGCAATTTAATATAAAATAAGGTCTGTACACAAAAATATAGTCATGAGATGAAGTAACTAATTTTGGCAAACTTTGCCATTTGGGATCGGTAGTCCGAATTATCAAGTCTGATTAGCTATTAGTACACGTCCTATATATAAATCAAACTTAATTGGCTATTAGCATCCGTCACACGCCACACGTCGTATATGTTAACCTTAAGACTAAACTGTCGAAATATTTCTATGCCGCCTACTAGTTTTAAGTGGAATGCTACATCTTAAAGCGTATTGTTTTGGTAAATTTTAGGATAACGATTTATAATTGGAATTAATTTTTTTTATGTGTTAGCAGTTTAGTTATTAATTTCTCAAAATTAGCTTTATAGTAAATAGAAACTAAACTTTGATTTTATTAAATTTATTATATTATCGAAAATGCAATTGATTGATAAAAAAATTGTTCACTTTGCCAACATTTCGAAATAAAATAAATTTAAACTAAAAGTCGGATTATGTATTATATTAAAATGGTGTCTGTAATGATTGTAATAGTCTTTCTCAGGAACCAGACATCGCAGGAAGCTGAAATTTTCACCATATATTAGGATTTTAGCGGTTTGGGTTTTTGTGAAATTGGGCCCGATAGTGTTTGTGAAATTTGGACCCGTTAAGTGGCGCTGTTTTCAAGATAGTAGGTGATAATACCGCTATTTTTGACGTTTATTTAGTTTTATTACAGCACACGGAAGAATACATCGTAGGGCGCAAAATTAAAAATAAAATTTATAATTAATCATAAAAAAACGTTATTACATAGTGATTTTTATTAATTTGCACAAAATAACTGTTAAAAACAAATTAATTATTAAAGTAAAATTACAATTAAAAATAAAATTTTACAAAAATAAAAAAGTACGCGAAAACATTGATCGCAGAACGCTTAAAGTGCATACATGCTGACCTGACATGCTGATCAGAATTAAAGACACAAAGGCAGCGCAACTTACAATGTGAAATTCAACAAGAAAATATAACCGAAATTCGAAGAGTTACTACTCGAAGAGCAAATAGAAATGTTCGAGCTGCGGCAAGTACATCGAACGCTCAATACGAGCGGAACAGAAGAGCATTAGTAATTTGTTCATTTCATCGAATTGCCTTTAATTATGAAGCAGACATCGATTATTACGTCCATCCTAAATTTTTTATCGGTGAAATGGATAAAGAATGCAATTATTGTGATTCATTAAAACTTAAAAATGAAACTCTTGGGATGTTTTACTCTGCAGGTATGTTTTTTCGGACATTAACCACCCCCTTCCCCCTTTTTATTACGTCAAAAATTTATAAAATATTATCGAAAATATTTCAGGTAAAGTTGTTTTACCAATTTTAAGTCCACCACCTGACCGTTAAAATCCTTGAAGACAGGAGAATCAAGTGATTCAAAGCAATTTTTGTCAAAAATAAAAATTGTTAATCAATGTTTCCAAATGGCATCTTTTGGTGCAAAATAAATTACCAATATTGATTCTCTTGGTCGTAATTTTGCATCAACTTTTAAAATTCAAGGCCAAGTTTATCACCACATTGGATCAATGTATCCAATGCCAAATGAAAATTCGAAATTTTTGCAAATATATTTTATTGGATCAAATGAACAGCAAGTTCAAAAACGTTGCGAAATACATCGCATAACCGTAATTCGAGAACTTGAAAATGACCCTGGCAGATTCAGGGTCAAATATATCATCGAACAGGTTCCTTATTGCCAAAGCCGGATAGTGACTACAAATTTTTTCAAACTTCTTTTACGGGCGATTTACAACAATTCGGTGAAAAGACCAAACATTTTTTCATCAACATAATGAATTGGTTGCATTATTCAAGACCGCATGCCATCTGAAACCAACAAAACTGTCATCAGAGCCGATAAAACGCCTGAAGGACAACACGCAAGACGTTTTAATGCGACAACAATTGATGAATTCGCTATTGTCATCGTCGGTGAGAATTTAGAAAACCGAGACATTGTTTTACATCGGCGGAACGATCAACGGTTACAATATATCCTATCTTAATTTGGCAAGGTGAAGATGAGTATCATTTTTCAATCAGGATGATAAATCCAGTTACAGGTAAATAACCAATCTACTTTTACTACCCTAATCACAACGATACTTTATCTTATTAACACACATACCGCCCTCGTTAGCACAGTAAGTAGCGTGCTTGCTTTGTTATCCGACGGTCTCGGGTTCGATTCCCGGTGGTGATCAAAATCACGGTTGGGTTTTAATGTGTAAGTATATGTGTTTGTCCGGGTATTGCTCCGTGGGGCCCGTTAATGGCAGTGAGTACCGGAGTTTTTTTACCCAATTTTAATTTAAAATTTTTATTAACACAAATCATTTTTTACAGGCGCCGAAACTAACAAAAAAAATAGTTCAATAAATTATTATTCATAAAGACTGATGGTTTGAGAAAATGAGGATAATCACATCTGCAAATCGGCGTCTATTTCCCCAATATGCTGTGGATATGTCCGTCTAAGTTGAAACAGAGCGATTAACATTTATCAGGTTGAACTAGGCAAAACTTCGTTCCGAGGAATACATTCATCTTCGGGATGTAATCAATGCTGACGGAAATTTTTTTTTTGTTTTTTTTTTTTTTGTTTAATTATATTACGACTGAGTCTTGTACCCATTTAGTAATATACATTGCATAATACAGTATTTTGAATAGTCGGCGTAATCAAGTGATTATCCCCAGTTTAGTGTAACTCCTCCCTCAGATTTTTCGCCACAGTAAGTCTACTGACCTCCTGGTCGCGATAAGTCCAGTGGTTTGGTTCTTTGCAGTCTTCTTGTTGGAGATGTAGTCAGCATACAGCGTATGTCCAGATTTTGATGATGGTGCAGACATTGCAGATGTTTTGTTGCATGATGCTTAATTTCATCCGCGACAAGCTCAATCTTGAGATCTCGATGGAGGTTGTCGTTTCGAATGTACCACGGTGCATTAACAATACACCGTAGGATTTTATTTTGAACAGTTTGTATGAGTTTGATATTTGTCTTCTTGGCACATCCCCAGAGTTGGCTACCATATGTCCATACAGGCTTCAGAATTTGTTTGTATAACAGCAGTTTGTTATGGATCGCTAGTTCAGATTGTCTCCCTAGGAGCCAATGCATTTTTCTAAATTTTATGTTTAGTTCTTCTCTCTTCTTTTTTATGTGTTCCTTCCATCTAAGTTTAGCATCTAAAGTCATTCCAAGATATTTGGCACATCAAGGAATATAGTTGAGCATATTTGTTTGCTTTCTAGTGATTTCTCGATTACATCAGTAATTCGATGTACTTGTTCTATCGTAGAATGTTTTTCCCTAAATCCAAACTGATGTGAAGGGATAAGATTCCGTTCTTCGATAATTGGTTTTAGTCTTTTAAGAAGAACTTTTTCAAATAGTTTCAATAATGTTGGTAGCAGAGAAATTGGCCTATATGAAGCTTTATCATGCGGAGGTTTGTTCGGTTTAAGTATCATAATTACTTCTGCAACTTTCCATTGTCTTGGTACATATCTTAGTCGAATTAATTATATGCACTAGTTTCCTCAACGCTTTCTCCGGTAACAGTTTTATTATCTGACCCGTTATAAGATCATAACCTGGAGCCTTATACGCATTCAGATTATTCTTGATTTCCCATTGTAGTTCTTTCAATGTTACAGGTGTAATATTTACTTCATCCTGTTTATTTATTGGTGTAATATTTTCCTCTTCCGTTTGTTTTGGATAAGGTTGGAATGTTTCTTCAAGGTGATTTGCAAACAAATCTGCTTTTTGTTTAGCATTTCGAGCTCATTTTTCATTATTTTTAATTGGAGGAATCTGAAGTTTAGGTCTTTTAATATTCCTAGTTGCTTTTCATAATGAATAATCAGTATCTTTTTGCCCATTTAGAGTGCTGAGGTATTTATTAACTGATTGATTTTTAATGTCTTTTATAAGGTATAATAATTTGTTACACAAATGATTAAATACTCTTTTATTTTCAGGATTTCGATGTTTTTGCCAATTCTTCCGTGCTTTTTTTTTATTTTTAAGAAGTTCTCTCACTTCCTCTGGATGCTAGCTTCATTGCGCTTTATTTCCTGCCTATTATTTGGAGTGCTTTCCCACGCAGCATATTGGATATTATGGATGAGCTTATCTAATTCGTCTTCTATTTGGACTGGTCCCTGAATTGGGTTCTGCAGACTAATTCTTTCTGTTAACTGTGTTTGGAAGAGATCCCAATTGGTTTTGAAGCTCGTTAATTTCGGGTTGCTCTCTTTCAAAATAATTGTTTGGCTAAGTATCATAATAACTGGTGAATGATCTGATGATAGACTTTCACTGTTCTCTATATGGATATAATTATCTGAAATCCCTTTTGTAATAAAGAAGTCTATAAGGTCTGGAATCTTACTGGTATCCGTAGGCCAATAGGTTGGTGTACCGCCTGAGTGAAACTCGCATTTTAGTTGTTTGCCTACTGCGAACAGTTCTTTTCCTTTAGCGGTCGTTAATCGAGATCCCCAATATGTATTTTTTGCATTATAGTCACCTCCAACTAAAAAGGCACTTCCTAGCGTTTTCAGAAGATTAGTATAATCTACTTGTTTGAGATTGTATCTTGGAGGGCAATATATTGCTGAGATACTGCATGTTTTAATATTGCTTAATTGTATTTTGATTGTTGTGACTTGCATGGAAAGGTTCTCAACTTTTGGTTCTTCGTTATGTTTTATATACTCTTTTATGAGGATAGCTGATCCACCTCTGGCTTTGTTCCCAGGATGTAGTGCATAGTAGCAATTATATCCTTTTATTTTACAGAATGAAGTTTTGGTGAAATGGGTTTCTGATATAAGACATATATCTATATTATGCATGTTTAAAAATATATCTAGTTCTTGAATGTGTTGCAATAGCCCATTTGCATTCCAGGTTACAATTCGTAATGTTTTATTCATTTCTTTTGTTTATAATTCGATTGATACACTTGACCAAGGTTTTCTTCTACTCTTTTATTGAAACTAGTTTGTGATTTCATTTCTTCTAGTGTTTTCTGCAGACTCATTTCCTGCGAAATAAGTCTTTTGTTAAGGTTCTCTAGATTTTTCAGTATGTCCTGTAGCACGAGATCCACTTTTAACTGTTTCTCCTTTGTTTGCTGAACTATTTGTGCATAAGTAACGTTTTCGTTTACTCTCTGACTTTGTATGTTATGATTAGCAGTTGACGATTTAGGCTCCGTGGTTCTTTTTATAGATTGTACATTTATTGATGTACCTGGTTTGCGTGATTTATCTCTCATTTTTTGTAGTTCTACTGCAACTTCACATCCTCTGTAGTTGGCTGGATGCTGGCCATTACAGTTGATACACTTCGGTGTTGTATCTCGGGGGACTGTGCAGTCATTTCCTGCGTGTTTTCCTGCACATTTAACACATCTTGCTTCACGGTGGCAGTACTTTTGAGTATGATTATAATCTTGGCACTTTTTACATTGTGGTATTAGTCGAGTGACCTTTCTCGGTGTTTCTATTTTACGGACGGGAATGAATAGAATGTCGGCAGAATGACAATTCTCCCCAATATACGTCAGGAGTCTGTGACATATGCATGTATACGCTGAAGATACCGTATGCACATCATTATGCAATTCACAGTGGACAGAAATTCGACAACAATTATATCCTGACTCATTAACGCCATGACATCACCGTAAGGGTATTCAAAAAAAAAATTTTAATCACTCATGGATTTTATTTAAAGTATCGCGTGTTCGGCGAGACGCGCTGTTGAATGTATTCAGTCGAGTGGTGAAAACGCTAATTGCCACATACACATATCCTCATTTGGTTGGTTGAGAAGATAAGACCGAATGAAATCTATGATGTGATATCAGCGGAAATTCCCGCTAATGAAGATCCACTGTTACATGAGGTTGTTACAAAAAATATGATAAAGCGGTTCCTGTGGAATATTAAATCCCAATGCTCCGTGTATGGCTGACGGAAAAGTTACGGCCGCCAAGGGGACCGGGCTCATATATTTAATTTTTTTATTTTATTTGAACGCAAAATTACGATTTCAACACTTTATTGAATGTCCCTGGAGGCGTCGCGCTGAGTAGCGGGCGTAGCTCGCTAGTAATATATTCATAAATCTAAAGTGTTTTTGGATTTCTTTATATCTTTTCTGGATGCAATTGTTGTTGTAATTTTTTTAAATTTATCAATTGTTTAAAGTTACATTCTTGATCTATATTCTACGATATAATGTGGCAAGCATGCCTGTCGCTTTAACGGTACATAAAAGATTTGATATATAATCGCAAATCTCTACTAATTTCCTTACATATCGATTTATAACATCGTGGGCCATGTAGTGTAGAGTAAGACATAGTTCTACCTTCTACGTACAAAATAAAAACAATACGATGATTCATTATTTAAAGATTACGTAGGTTCATAACATTGTAAAAATCCAAAATATATACACAATAATAATTGTCTCCATAAAATTGTATTAACTTTTTTTTAATTAATCAATAATATTTATATTCCATAATTGCAAAACAACAAAACCCACCATCATTATTTTTGGGACCAAAGGGAATGAATAAACTATTAATTAAAAAATCGTTAAATGGGTGAAATAATGGTTTTCCATTTCGATTTTCGACATTTGTCCAATTACATAATTAGTTTGGTATATTTTATATTGTTGTATCTGAACTTCATAAACTGGAATTTTACATTTGAAATAAATAAAAACGAGTAGATAACATAATACATAGTTGCTTTCCAGTCAACAAACCCGCTACCAAACCACCTAGTTTCTGGTGAAAAATTATTTTGCTTGCTAAATTAACCAAGCGTAGCTGCGTTTGTTAAAACTGTTCAATTTATTTTGTGTAATGTAGTGTTGCAGTTGGAAAAAAAACATAGTTTGGTTTTAAATCGATAAGTTTATCGGTAAAAATTGGTCATGTCTTAATCAATTATTCTTTGAATCGCGTACATTTCACCTATAGTTTTATTTATTTGCATTTGATTTTAGACGATGTGATAAAATACGAGTGATAAAATATTTTAAATCAAATCATGTTTAGAAAATAAAGAAGAATAAATTGGCAATAATATGAGTGCCAATCATTGGGAAATGGAAATAAAATATTTTTTTGTTACAATAAATTTTATTGATTACTTTTATTTCATGAACATTAATTGTACAACCGCAAAAACATACCCCCATATGCTATACATACATATATGCATGAATGTTTAACCTTCAACCACAAAGTTCAATGATTGTATATGCTCTGTCGAATGACATAATATGTAGAATGTAATCTCGTAACAATATTGTCATTCGTTTAAAAGTCTTTAACTGGCAAAAGTCAAAAGTAATTCATTTATCATATGTTCTCCATTCAAAATGTGAACGTCTGCATCATAAATTATTTTTTCACGTAATGTGTTTTTCTATTTCTTTCGTATCAAACGAAACATTAATTTAAAAATGGAATTTCTTATCACTTATTCTTAAAAGACAACACGATATATATGCTGGGAAACCTTACTGTAATATCTACTTTAATAAACACTGCGTATGAAATGTTTCTGCCTATAAACAATTTCACATATGTATTTGTATAGATAGATGATGCGACTGATTGATACATAAAAAATGTGTTTGCTCAATTCTTATGTATCAGCTCAATTTTAATGTGTTGTTTGGTTAAGATAGTCATAATTTGACGACATTTTTTAAACGTTGTTTTAAAAGTAATTGGTATATTCTGTTTAGGTTAGGTTAAGTTAGAGTTGCTCTCATAAGGCACTAGCATAAACATAGAGTGGTCCGTAACTGTACAACATATAAGATTTCTTCTTCACTACTCAACGAAACATTCTGAGGTTTCTACGAACCGTTGAACATCTCTGCCATCGATCTCACCAAGAATGCGTGAAGTCATTCAGATTTAGGGCTCCTATAAATTTCATTCTGCTAGTGTTTCTTCCATCTCGTCATAATTCATAAACATATCACAAATGGAAATAGCACATCGAAATGTCAAATTGAATTATATCCATAATAATAAAATAATAATTAATTCATTCTAATTTATTAATAATAATAATAATAATAATACAGTGTTTAAAGGCCATTACTGGTCCCTTACTGCGTTAACAATCTGGCTCCAACGGTTTTGATCCTGGGCTTGGTCTTCAGTCGAGACAACCTGAAGAAGCTAAGTCATTCTCTACACCGTGGAGCCATCGTTGCCTGCAACGACCTCTGCGCTCATCCGGTAGCGCCCGACTTTCACATCCAAACATAATAACGGGCCTGATCAACGCTTTGTAAAGCTTCAGCTTCACGGCACTTGATAGGTTTTTAGATTTTAGCAGTGGCCTCAAAGGATACAGAGTACGGCTGCCAGCTGCCAGCCGCACTTTAATATCCTCACCTGCATACTGTTATTGTGAGTGGTAAGAGAGCCCAAATATTTGAACCTCCTCACTCCTTCAAACGTGTAGTGGCCACAACTAAAATCTGGTGTGCCATTGTCCCTATAACCTGAGATAATGTATTTTGTTTCGGACTCATTGATCAGGAGTCCAATTCAGTCCAATCACGCATATGCCATAGGCATATGCAAGCACCTGATTGGACTGGCGATATAAGATTATGCGCTGAGGTATTTCAGTTTTACGAAAGATGTACTCCAACATGAGATTGAAGAGTATCGGGGACAGAGTATCTCCCTCTCAAACATCCGTGTTAACTACAAAAATTCTTTATAGCCTGTTCTCAACTTTAACACAGCATTGAGACTGTGTCTACTATTCTACACAATCGTACAATTTTTGTTGGCATACCTAGATAGTCCAGCGCAGACCACAAACTATCTCGGCAGGCCTATGACTCGATTGGTCGAGTCATAGGCCTGCCGAGGAACACCTGATGTTCTGTAATGGAAGTCTAATAATATTTAGATAGAATCATCCGCAGCAAAAAAAAGACCTAATCAGTGTCTGATCGATTCGGACGAAATCCTCCTTGATAGTCACCAACTAGGCCCTCCGCTAGAGGGGTGACTCTATCCAATATAATGTAGGACAGTAACTTGTGTGCTGTGCAAAGGAGAGCTATATACCGCGATAATTCTCACATTTCAAGCGGCCTCCCTTCTTGAAGATGGGGCATATCGCGGCCACTTTCCATTCGTCAGGCATAACTTCGGTTCGCCATACTAATCGAATAAGGTCGAAAAGACAGTTCCCAAAAGTATCCCCTCCGAATATCAAGAACTCCGAATTAATGCAGTCCACTCCAGGTGAGCGGTTTCGTTTTAGTCTCTGCATTGCCCTAGTGAATTCCTCATAGGATGGATCCTCAATGACACAGAGGTTTCTAATTCGGTCCCGAATGGCAGTTGACGCAGGCTTGAAAGTATGGTGCAATCCACTAATTCCTTTAAAGAAATTACGTGAACTGCGCTCATTGCTGAGTTGTTGTACTGTCAGAACCTCGGTCTTCCACCATTCTCGCTTTTCCGTTTAAAAATCCGTTTAGCTGCCCTTCTAATAAGAGTAGCCTTATTTTTCCTTGCGATTGTGAGACGTTGTTGCACTTCACTATGGGCTAAATTTTGTTGCTCAACTGCAAGACAACACTGGTCATCAAACCAATCATTCTTGAGTCTGACTTTCACTATACCTAAAGTCTGTTGAGCAGCACTGACAACCGTAGTTTTCAGTGCCTCCCAGACAGAGTTCACGCAGTCAGACTGCTAATTAGCTCCCTCAATTTTGTCGCTGACAAGATCCTGACATCGTTTCTTTTGATCTTCATTTATCAGGTCTTCACAGTCGAAACGTACCATGCGTTTCGCTGTGTTCCCAGACTTGTACGAAAACTTCCATCGTAGCTTTGCAGTGACCAAATGATGATCGCTGCCTACGTATTTAGTGGCTGACCGATAAGTTCTCACATCCTGCACACCCCGAGCCCGTCCTTTAGAAACTAACACATGGTCAATTTGGCTGCGGGAAGTTCCGCGAGGATGTGTTCATTTCTCGAGATGTATCTGTTTGTGAGGGAAGAACATGCTTGTTACTTTAAGATCATGAGACCTATGTTTTCACACAAGTCGGTTTGATTTCTGCCAGCTTTAGCATTAAAGTCCCCAATTACCATTCTAACATCGTGTTCGGGTATAGACCCCATCAGATCGTCCAAGTCATTGTCAAATGAGTTTTTATCTTAGGGCTGACTGACTTCTGTGTACGCATGTACACAAATTATCGACAGGTTGACTAACTTCATGCGCAAGCGAAGCTTACACAATCTTTTATTGACTTCTTGGAAATCCAAAACAGCGTTCTTTACCTGCGGCCCAAGAAGAAATCCAGCTCCAAGATTTCCGAGGTCATCTCCACTGTAGAGCAACGTAAAGCCCTGGGACACATGGTCTTCACTTTTAGGCCAGCGAGTTTCTTGAAGAGCAACGAGTTCCAGCCGATACTCTTTCATGCACGTGATTAGGCCCTCCAACCCTCCTTAGGTTTTCTAAGTGATTGCGATCTTAAATCTCGTATCCGGGTACTTGAGCGGGGGTCCGGTTTTTTTGGTTGTATCCATTTTTCTTTGTGTTGACTTTATAAACAGTTGATTTTTTTTACGAATGCGGGTCGTCAGCCCAGCGATTCAACCGTTTAGTCAAGCAAAGGATACTGTATTGGTATTCTTGGGAAACTTGTTCGTGCAATTTAGATTTACGATACCCTTTGCATTAGATAGGGTATCATTTTCTGAATTTTAATATTGATTGAGAGGTAAACAGGTTATCTGAAATAAACATATTAATAATAAATGTTGTATGAGTTATATACCACAAAAACATTAACAGTATCCTATTGTATTTTTATTATTTTGATGACACATTTTGTATTTAAAATGTATGAGATTCTACTCTTCAATATTATTGCAATAAATGCCTAAACTAGATGGGGCGATTGGATAATCGAAAAAGTTTAACAATCAATTTGCCTTTTAATAGTTTGTTATCAATTTCGTTAATTTAAAAAAAAAGTCCTTTTACGTAACAATAGGCTTTCCAATTGAACCATCGCAAGTACTTATAAGTACTTTGGTTTGTTTCTTTGCTTAAAATCAGCTACTCGTAGCTGCTCTTACATTTTATCAAAAGCAGCATGGACAACCTAGGTACTTGCGGTGATCGATTGGAAAGCAACAAATAGCTTTTCAGATAATGTGAGCTTAATGCAAAGATTGGCTGAAAATTATATTCCTATCTCACACTTGTTCTTTCTGTACTACGTTTAATCCTTTTAATATGATCTATTTACGCATTTATTACTTTATTTTTGTACATTTACGGTAAATGTACCTTTCTGTATGCAAATTTGCAATATAAAGCAGTACAATTATTAGTAGTGAATTGAGTGGCCTGTGGATTGTTTGATTGTCTAACTTGTTTTGCCTATTTTTTTGGTTTATTAGTAAGTATTTTAAGTAAATATTTTTATATTTTTCAATTATTCTAAAATTTCTTAATGTTTAAAACTAATAGTCGGTTGTGGTAAACATTGTAAGCCGGAAATACGGAAAATAATTTTACGATTGGTTGGCCAAGGTAAAACGTATCAGGAAATTCAAAAAATTATTAGGTTTTTCACCAACTACTCAACTACACATCTCAAATGCAAAAAAATATGTATCAGCTGCGGAGACGAGGGGTCGGAAACCACTTTAACCAAAAAATGGGTAAATCGTATTATTCGATATGTAAAAGTTAACCCGTTCGCTCCTGCAATACAGATAAAACGAGAGCGAGACGAGCCGGCTAGTGACCGAACAATAAGGCACTATCTCCAAAAAAATAACCTACATGCGCGCAGCCCACGTAAAGTGCCTCTTTTAAATTAAAAGCACGTGATTGATAGAATGCGTTTTGCTAAACAGCATGTGGATTAGCCAGTGGAACAATGGTTCAATATTTTATGGTTAGATGAGAGTAAAGTAGTGCTGTATGGCAATCGAGGCTCCAGATTATATGTATGAAGACCACCAAACACAGAGTATAATCCTCAGTACACACTGAAAACCATAAAACATGGTGGTTGTAGTATAATGGTTTGGGGCTGCTTTTCATACTATGGAATATATAGGACCAATATTTTGGATTAAGGAAAACATGAATGCTGATGCATACAGTGACATTCTACAAAATACGATGCTGACATATGCAGTTGAGAATATGCCAATCAGGTTCGTTCTCCAACAGGATAACGATCCTAAACACACCAATAAAAAAGCTAAAAACTGGTTTAGCACAAATAGGGTTCAGGTTCTAGATTGGCCGGCACAATCACCAGACCTGAACCCTATTGAAAACTTGTGGGCGGATGTAAATAATGCTGTGTCAGAAAAGCAACCAAATAATAAACAAAAGCTTTGGGATACCATAGAGCAGGCGTGGTATGCTATACCTGTAGCAAGGTGCCAGCATTTACTGCAGTCGATGCGAAGTCGGTGTATAGCTGTAATTAGTAATAAAGGTTACTCCACAAAGTATTAAGACTGATTAATTGAAATAAATTTAAAATTTAAACTTATAAATTTAAGATATGGCAAAATAAATATTTGAAATTTTCATTCTAAATTTATTATTGAATTATTATTAAATAAATATATTTAAACTGAAAAATTATTATTATTTCTTCATTATTTAATTGTAAATGGAAATTTGTGAAACAGTTTTTTCTTAAGAACTCTAGGATTTTAGATATCTTAAATTGAATAGTAAGAATTCTATTACTACTATTAATTTTGCCATGATATAAATAAATATTGATATAAATGTTGATATAAAATATATTGTTACAGTAACTATTTGGAGCCATTACACGATTTAGGTACGGGTAGCTTTCAGTTGGAAATGGGAGGTTCATTTTGCTCCAATTTAAGTTTAACTGTGAACATATAACACATCTACGTGTAATGTTAATTTTTATTTTTTTTTTGTAAACAGCACTTGTCCAAAACACCATCACCGAAATAAGAAAATTAATTAGAACATATTTTTTTTATCCTATATTAATGAAAAGACCAATTTGTTCTTTTAAAAAAACTAAGACTAAATTTATTATAAATATTATGCATAGGTTATCCCATTAAACAACCAATAATTTAGAGTTAGATATAAATACAATATACAATAAGCGATCTTAAGTAAGCAAAGAAGTTATTATTATTTGTTTAACTTGTTGATATTTATTATTCCTACTTAAACAAATTAATTATTTGATACCAATTTATTCTTATAACGATTTCAACGTGAAAATTCAAATGGTATGGTTGATGTTGTTATTTTTTTTTTTATCAACACAAAATATATATAAAATAAGTAAGACTTACCCCACAATCCGCCTGAAGCGCTTCACTAAGATTGGTGGTGGCGTGGCTGAAATTCGGGTTTTTTTACCCAATAAAAATGTTAACTTATACTAAGTGATTTTCCACGTTCCAATTGTTTCAATATTTTAAGATCACTGATAGATTATCTTATCACAACAAAAAAAAACAAATAATTAATCTGTTTGAAACAATTACGGATAAAATATTTATTAATCAGGATATAAATTAATTAATTCCTTTTTTCTTTTATTATATTAAAAAAAAACCGCAAGCGAAACCGTCTGCACTTTCGGAGATTTTCCGCCAGAAAATAACGTATTTTTCGAGGTAGTTTTTTTTTTATCTATGGATCCTTTTTTCTATAAAATAAGAAACAAACAAAGGTTAGAACACGATTTCGAACCAGACAACAGTATATACATTGACCATTTACATGTCTTTATCGTGCTATGTATTATAAGACGCCTTATAAGGTATCCAACCATTTTTTTTTTATAGCATTCCGGCCATCTCCAGTCGTCGTATACAGAAACACACACTATTATTCACAAAGTAAAGTTGTATATTTCTTATCCCGGCACTTTCAATATAGTATAGAACAATTATCTTTTTAGAAAAATAGAATACAGCACGGTTTATATAGACTTGTTTATCGTTCGGTTTCGCCTTGCTATCTGTCCATCATCGATACTTTATTCTTCTTGATCGCTTACGCAAATATATCATATTGAAGGTCAGTTATGTACTCAATATTTAACACAAATGCAGAATTTCTGTTACCATACTAATGTTTAACCAGATGTACATAGGAAAACAAATATATATATCCGCAGTAGTACATATAAATACATATAAATAAATAAAGATCATATGATCTGGTATATAACAATACAAAAACCGAATACCTAATACATAGTTCAAGCAATAAGTGTTGCTTTATGGACGTCACTTATATAGAAAGTTTAATTCAAATCTACAAATACATTGGGCCACACAAGTATTATTTAGAATCATTCCCTGTTTGTTCCGTCCAATACAGCTTCTAGTAAAACTACCTGTTACAATATATATATATATATATATATATATATATATATATATATATATATATATATATATATAAAAATATAGGTATATATATATATATAATATAGATATATATATATATATATATATATATTCACATATACAAATTCAACATATGGAACCGGAAGTCATGTTTTAATTGCGATTTTTATGTGGAGTACTATAGGTAAAAAAAAATTTTTTGTAGAACTGGATTTGTTATTGTTGTTGTTGCTTAAGCTACAGAGGGTGAAATATTTGTTAATTTGTTGAAAATGGTGATGCATTTATGCAAATATAAAAATTCAGTTTTGTTCTGACATTGAATTTAACACCGGAAAAATCCGACTTGCCAGTTGATAAACTGAAAACCATAACCGGAACTCGCGGTTTCCATGCAGTTATTCTGTCAGCAGAAGGTTACTTAAATAGTGACGACTAGATTTAAAATGTAATTATAGTAGTATTCAAATCTCGCTGGAATTCTGACAGTTATCGCGCAGAAAGAATATGGCGGATACACAGCGATTTTGTGATTTATTGTTTACATTTTGTTGTTGTATTTGTATTTAAATGGAACGTTTTTAATCACAAAATGTTTTTATAATTTAACGTGTAATCTCTGACACATTTGAAATTAATATTTAATTCGATAAACTAAGAATTAAATTGAAAACTGATTTTGATTTTTATGTTGTTGTGGTTTTGTTCGATATGAATGTCATTTGGTCATTTATTTTCCTTAGTCCGTACCAAAATTAAATGTTGACATTGTTTCCAAAAGGCGCGCAATTTTTTTTTGAACTATTAATTTTCACTTGAAATATGATTGTAATAACAAAAATACATAATCATTTTAAATGTTTTGTGTATTAAAGCTGAAATATAATTCTTTTTATTGGTTATTTATTATTTTATTTAGGTTTACTACCTATGATAAATGCGACAAACAATTAAAAAACAATTTTTTTTAAGATCTGAATAGGACTATACATATTTAAATTACTAACTTAATTTTTAATAAAATATTTTTTACCAATAATTTTTGTTTTAAATTTAATTTTGCCATTTTTGGTTAGATATTACAGTTGCGGTTCTATCAGAGAAGTAGCTGTACAACAAGGAGTAAAGGAGTAAAAAAACAAAATTGAAAATAAATAAAGGTAAAAATTTGATTTTTATTTGCAGAAATGGAGTAGGTCGTGGTATTAAAACGTGTTTTGCAAGAAAATGAAAAATAATTCCAATTTTGTTTTTTGATATGTTTATGCAGATAAAATAAAAAAATCAGATTTCCGGAAAAGTGAGAAAAACTATTTTGGGGGCCATTTTGAAATTGAGAAAGAAAAATTAAGACGGTACCGTTTTTGTAATAATTTTTTAATCCTTATTTCTTTATTTTTAAAACGAGCCATATTGCGTATTTATCGGATAAATACTTTTTTTTTATATTTGCATAAATGCATAACCATTTTCAACAAATTAACAAATATTTCATTAACAAAATCCAGTTCTACAAAAACTTGTTTTTACCTAGTACTACACATTCAAGACATAAAAATCACAATATATATGTATATACAATATATTATATGAAACATTTTCGTTTCCAAAAAATGTACAAATTAATTTACAAAATTATTAAGCAGTTCCCTGTGGTCGGGGGGGACTCACATGTCTCGTAAATCAAAATTGCACGAACATGTTTCCCAAGAATACCACCACAGTATCCTTTGCTTGTCGTAGGAGGCGACTAAACGGTTGGATCGCTAGGCTGACGACCCGCATCCGTGAAAAAATAAAATGTTTATAAAGTCAACAAAAAAAAAAATGGATACCGCCAAAACAACACCGGACCCCCGATCAAGTACCCGGACACGAGATTTAGGATCGGCACGTGGAACATGCAATCACTAAGGAAATCAGGAGCGTTAGAGGGCCTAATCACGTGCATGAAGGAGTATCGGCTGGAACTCGTTGCTCTTCAAGAAACTCGCTGGCCTAAAAGTGGAGACCATGTGTCCCAGGGCTATACGTTGTTCTACAGTGGAGATGACCTCGGAAATCTTGGAGCTGGATTTCTTCTTGGGCCGCAGGTAAAGAATGCTGTTTTGGATTTCCAAGCAGTCAATAACCGATTGTGTAAGCTTCGCTTGCGCATGAAGTTAGCTAACCTGTCGATAATTTGTGTACATGCGCCCACAGAAGTCAGCCAGCCCCAAGATAAAGACTCATTTTACAATGACTTGGACGATCTGATGGGATCTATACCCGAAAACGATGTTAGAATGGTAATTGGGGACTTTAATGCTAGAGCTGGCCGAAATCAGACCGACTTGTGTGAAAACATAGGTCCGTACTCCCGACACGAAACTGCGACCGATAATGGTGAGAGAATGTGTACTTTGCGGTTGCTCATGATCTTAGAGTAGCAAGCACATTCTTCCCTCACAAACACATACATCTTGAGACATGGACACATCCTCGCGGAACTTCCCGAAACCAAATTGACCATGTGTTAGTTTCTAAAGGACGGGCTCAGGTTGTGCAGGATGTGAGAACTTATCGGTCAGTAACCAAATACGTAGGCAGCGATCATCATTTAGTCGCTGCAAAGCTACGATGGAAGTTTTCGTACAAGTCTGGGAACACAGCGTAACGCATGGTACGTTTCGACTGTGAAGGTCTGATAAATGAAGATCAAAAGAAACGATATCATTATCTTGTCAGCGACAACATTAATGAAGCTAATTACCAGTCTGACTGCTTGAACTCTGTCTGGGAGGTACTGAAAACTTCGGTTGTCAGTGCTGCTCAACAGACTTTAGGTATAGTGAAAGTCAAACCCAAGAATGATTGGTTTGATGACGAGTGTCGTCTTGCAGTAGAGCAACAAAATATAGCCCATAATGAAGTGCAACAAAGTCTCAAAATCGCGAGGCAATACAAGGCTGCTCTTGCAAGAAGGGCAGCTAAGCGGATTTGTAGACGGAAGAAGCGAGAATGGTGGAAGACCGAGGTTCTGAAAGTACAACAACTCAGCAATAAGCGCAGTTCGCGTAATTTCTTTAAAGGAATTACGGGACTGAACCATACTTTCAGGCCTACGTCAACCGCTATTCGGGACCGGGATGGAAACCTCTGTGTCAACATCGACGCAGTACTTGACGCATGGAGTGGACACTTTACTGACCTGCTTGATGTCCATCATGCGTCACAGACTGTTGTTGAGCCACCTCTAATACAGACTGCGGAGATTTGCACTGAGGAGCCATCCCATGAGGAATTCACTAAAGCCATGCAGAGATTGAAACGAAACCGTGCACCTGGAGTGGACTGCATTAATTCGGAGCTCTTGATATTCGAAGGGGATACTTTGTTGAACTGTCTTTTCGACCTTATTCGATTAGTATGGCGAACCGAAGTTATGCCTGACGAATGGAAAATGGCCGCGATATGCCCCATCTTCAAGAAGGGAGACCGCTTGAAGTGTGAGAATTATCGCGGTATAGCCCTCCTTTGCACAGCGTACAAGTTACTGTCATACATACCGAGCAAATAGCGCAGTGGTTAAAGCTGCGACGTTTGGATCGGGAGGTACCGGGTTCGAATCCCAACAGAGGCGGGATGCAAAAGGGATTTTTCATCTCCCGATTACGATCGGTGATTAAATTGAAAACATCTATGACCCTCTGTTGGAATGTAGAACTCATGGGCCGACCCATCTTCCATGTCATTGTACAGGGTGACATGGAGCTATGCAATGCGCAGGTGGTATACTGTACTTGTGTGAATGGGATGAATGAATGGATTGAATGAATGTTGTGTGAATGTAAGGTAAGGCTATGGACCGTAAAAGTGTCTATGCCAAGTCCTTTTTAAAATAAAAAAAAAAAAAAACTGTCATACATTGTATTGGATAGAATCACTCCTCTAGCGGAGGGCTTGGTTGGTGACTATCAAGGAGGATTTCGTCCGAATCGATCAGTCACCGATCAGGTCTTTTCGCTGCGGATGATTCTATCTAAATATTATGAGACATCCATCCCCGTACATCAGGTGTTCCTGGATTTCCGGCAGGCCTATGACTTGATCAATCGAGAGAGTTTATGGTCTGCCCTGGAATACCTAGGAATGCCAACAAAACTGGTACGACTATGTAGGATGACAGTGACGCAGTCTCAATGCTGTGTTAAAGTTGAGAACAGGCTATCGACAAGTTTTGTAGTTAACTCGGGTGTTCTGCAGGGAGATGCTCTGTCCCCGATACTCTTTAATCTCATGTTGGACTTCATCTTTCGTAAAACTGAAACACCACAGCGTAACATCTTATATCGCCAGTCCAATCAGGTGCTTGCATATGCAGATGACATATGCGTGATTGGACTGGATAGCAACGGAGTGAAAGAAATACTTGATCCGCTTGTAGAGTTTTCAGCTTCAGTTGGACTTCAGATCAATGAGTTCAAAACGAAATACCTGATCTCTGGTTTATCTTATCACTCACGATAACAGTGTGGATGAGGACATTAAAATGCGGCTGGCAGCTGGCAGTCGTTCTTTGTATCCTCTAAGGCCACTGCTAAAATCTAAACACTTATCAAGTGCGTGAAGCTGAAGCCTTACAAAGCGTTGATCAGGCCCGTTGTTATGTTTGGATGTGAAAGTTGGGCGCTGACGGATGAGTGCGAGAGATGGCTCCTAACATTTGAGAGAAGAGTCATGCGTGTGATTTACGGCCCAAAACACGAAATAGATGGTACCTACCGAGCTCTGTACAATATCGAGATCAGAGATCTGATGAAGATCCCCGATATTGTACATGAAATAAGATCTCAGCGAGTGCGCTGGCTCGGGCACGTTCTGCGTGCTGATCCGGAACGAATTGTGCAGCGATCTCTGAAAGGAGAGCCACCATATGGTAGGCGCAGAGGTCGTTGCAGGCGACGATGGCTCCACGATGTAGAGAACGACTTGGCCTCTTCAGATTGTCTTAGACAGTATGAAGACCATGCTCGTGATCGAAACCGCTGGAGCCGAATTGTTGACTCAGTAAGGGGCCAGTAATGGCCTTTAAAACTGTTTTAATAATAATTAAGCAGTTCCACAGCACATTCATTATTCCGTGA
This sequence comes from Tipula unca, assembly GCA_951394425.1. Lineage (NCBI taxonomy): Eukaryota > Metazoa > Arthropoda > Insecta > Diptera > Tipulidae > Tipula > Tipula unca. The sequence goes on from OX596380.1 coordinate 101,521,257, forward strand.
ACAATTTTCTGCTTGAGCCAAAATTCGAATAGAGGTGCTCATAATATTTCTTCTATAAAATGTTATGGAAAGCAAACATTTCACTGTAGCAGAGAAAAGTACTATACTCGGTGACTTTCCAAATTTAAATACCATGAAACATCCTTTGTTGTCGTTTAAATTCCACAGGAATGCACTTAAAATTATTTCTAGTTTTTTATTTATTGATTCAATGGCATTTCTCTTTAAAGAACATTTTTTAAATAGAAGAGTACAGCAAAATGTTTTCATATTAGCAAAACAAATTGATTGACAGAATACAGCAAATGCACGATAAAAAAAACATGTTTTTATCGAAAATGGACGAAACTCAAACACCTAATAAAAAAAACAAAAAAACACCGATAAGATCGATTATGATTATTATAACGAAATATTTCAACCAGAAGTTATGATTGATATTTCCTCAAATTACCCCATCTCCTGACGTTTGAGGAGCAATACAAAATAGTATGGCGCGGAAGCTATAGTTATATGAAGTAATATAAGTTTTTTTATTTATAGCACCTTGAGTTCAACTGTGAAACTGTGATGAAATGAAAAACAAAGTCTGAATATGTTTTTTAAATGTTTAATAAAATTATTTTCGTTGAATGACAATTTGTTTTCTTACAGGTGATTTATCGGTAATCAATCTCATACGAGTAGCATGTCTAACTTTTTCTTCTTGTTGCATACTTTCTTCTGATTGATGTCTGCGAGGTAAGAATTATCTCCAAAACCATTTAGATGCCTAATTCATTTCTTAGCTATATTCAAATACCCTACCGATATTTTGTTTCTGGAATACAAGGGAAGTTGGATCTTGATTCGTTACCATGCAAATGAAGTCATTAAAGTGATCACCATCGAAGCATGGGTTATTTAGTTTTATTTTTTTTTTTTTTACTAAGAAAATGAATATCTTACGGTCATAATATAGCACTAAAGTTAAAATAACATGCACACGGCTCTATTTTTCTTTATAACAGGCACACGGCTTTAATACTAATGAGGCGATTCACATTTGACGATACAAAGTATAGGTCACGCAAAAATCGTAATACAGAAACGAGAAAGCTTTGGTAAAAGTAAATCAAATACACACATTCTACGTGTATACTACATGTTTATATTTGCATCATTAATGGCTGATTTACATTCAACACCAATTGTCCAGCTAGATAATCTTGTAAAACGATGAGGAGCAAACATTGAAATAATTTAAGAAAAAACGGGGACAAACCTCATCTTGTAGAATATTAACAGATGAACCCCGAGAAACGCACCCAAGATTATCATTTTCTAGTACAATAAATGCCGAGATTCATTTTTATTGTAGCACTTTTAACGTTTTTCAATTTTTAAATAAAACAGTAAAGCATATTTATGTCAGTTTTAAAAATTAGAAGTTAGATAATTATAGAGTTTATACTTTATAGTCAAAAACGAAATAAAAAACGGCGTTTTCCCGCTTTTTATAAAAGTTGTATCATCACAATCTGAAAAGTAAAATAATTGGTCGTAACCCTCATGAGTTTAATTGTGGTGCCTTGAGTAAGACGTGTTTTCGTGCTCAGATTATTTTTATTTACTAAAAATGGAGGAAAATAGGTAAGTGCTTTTAATTAAAAACATGAATTTAATTGTTAATATTTATAATTTTATATTACCAACATGACATCTTTAATCCATTTGATAATAATATAAAAAAACAACAAAAATTAGTTGGAATGATGTTACGCCTTAGTAAGTGAAATAATTTTTTTTGTTACGTCCTATTCGTTGCATGAAATTTCTGTAAATGAAGTTATTTTATTTCAATTAATGTAGTTATAAAAATCGCAACGAGGTTATGCTGGACTTGGCTAGGAAGCGAATAACGGAAAACACAATGATCTCTACTACTATACCTGATAGACCCGAATTCTATTCAGAAGAACTTAAAATCGACACCAACGAAATGAATGAAAATGTTGAGTATGAGGTCGAGATTTCGGATTCTTTATGAATTGAAACAGTACACATTGAAAGCCAGCCTACTCCAATTGAAATCGATGAGATTACAATGATTTGCAGCAATGATGATATAATGATGATTCTATGATTAAATTTGTCAGACGGCAACTACCGAAACTGATTTTAGTGATAAAAACGGAAAGTTAAAGACAAACTGCACTAATTATGCTCGTAATGTAACAAAAGAAAATTGAATGCAGGGACTAAACTACCAAGGGTATGAACGTTCAACCACTAAATATGTAAAATATGTTTGCATGTTTGTCCAATTTTTGTCAAAAAAGAAATTGAGAAACTGTTCAATTTTTAACCAAATTTTGCGAGACCAAATGTTCAATGAATTCTGGAAAATGACGTGGGTTCAAAAGCAAATGTATGTTTGCAATTTAGTAATGGAAGTTCCTAAAAACAGGCTTTATACAGAAGGGAATTTTTCTAGAAGAAATCAATCGCTTTCATATGATTTAAAAACTGATAACGAACAGATGCTACAAGTATGGCTAAAAATGATTCTCAACACGCTGGGTATAAAAGAAAAAATGATGCGCACATGGTTGAAAAATAGTTTGTCCCACGGCCTTCAAAAAAATCCGCTTGATAATTTCAAAAAACGAAAACAAAGATTACGTACAACTAAAACATTAATTGATAATGGTAGGCGACTAGCACATTTGTAAAACTTGTTTGCATCGTACCCAAACCTTGAGGCGCACTATTGCCGAGAAGACTCAAAAAAGATGTATTTGCAGACAATTAGTGACAGCAAAACTTCTTTATATAATAATGAATACGTTCAAGAATACTTAAAAGAAAATATGGAACCTTTCTCTATCAGATACTTCTTCGATTTTATTAAGGAATTTAATTATTTCATTTTCAACCCTCGCAAAAACCATTTCTAAGCTACGTGCACCGATACGTGCACCGAATTCCAAGTTGGCAACTTGGAAATAGAGAAATACAACGATCATAGAAATCGAGTAAGTATAGCGAGAATTGAAATGGAAAACGATCAAAAATTGGCAACGCAAGGTTTATTAAAAATGTTTTGTATGGATGTACAAGCTGTGAAACTGTGTCCACAACTGGATGCAAGTGCGCAATGCTATAAAATGAAGCTTCAAATACACAATTTTACCATTTATGATATCGTATCACACAAATCAACTAATTACATATGGGATGAAACTGAAGGACAATTAGTCGACTCTTATTTTACCACTATCATCTGTAATCATATTAGAAATGTAGTTGGAGTAGATGATGCAAAGATTGCCATAATAATTTAATCAGATGGATGTGGCTATCAGAATCGAAATGAAGTAAGCAAAAAGAGCAATAATATTTAGAGAAGGGACATACCCAAAACCATTGCGATTCAACCCATTCGTTGATTGCACGAAAAATAAAAGGTAAGCTTATTAACCTACCAAGTGAATTTGTATCGCTCGCTAAAGATGCTCGGAAAAAACCCTTCCCTCTTGATGTACAACATTTGAGTTATGGTTATTTTTTAAATTATGATGAGGCTGATCTGAAAAAGTATAAATCTATACGACCGGGTAATAAATTTTTTGATTATGTTAAAAGTCATCCATTTAATTTTTCTTCTGTTTTTCCAGGAAAACTGTCAGGAGATCCAACCGTGAAACAATTGAGATGCCTCCGTTATGTCCCAAATGGCGAAATACATTTTAAACTAAATTTTGAAGATGAATACCAACTACTTCCTCAACGTGGAAAGCCCACAATTTTATACCGGGAACCTAGTCGAATGTATTGCGAGCGTTTGACTATGTCCCAGACCAAGTTTAACCATTTACAAGAATTAAAGAAGCTTATCCCAAATGATACTCATGAATTTTATGATAATATAACCTTTCATACTGGCAAAGGGAAGCAAAAATCTCAGAATAAGCCTTTTTGGTGTTCTGATCTCAAAAAACTGAGGAAAACTGCTAGGAGACTCAAAAACAAAGCCAAAAGATCTGACCTTCAGGTTGATTGGGATAACTTTTTGGCAGCTCAAAAAGAATATAAGAAAATGCTGAGATCCGCTCGTAGGACTTGTTGGATTAGCTTCTGCGAAGAAATTAATAGTATCTCTGGGATCGCCAGACTTAATAGGTCCTTGGTTAGAAATGATTCCTGCCAACTCGATGTGCTGCGACTTCCTGATGGCAGATTTATCTCTTCCAGGAAGGAAATTGTCGGACTACTACTTTCTGTTCATTTCCCTGAGTGTAATGTTATCAATCATGACTATGTTGCTGACGCGCAGCCTAATGGTACTGATTATTCACCTGACTGGGACTTAGCCTGTAGGCTAGTCACTCTCAACACTTTGCGCTGGGGCGTTTTCTATCCATCACTGAAGCCTGCTCAAACTTTGCAATTGACCAAACCATTGTTACTTGGATTGGATCTTTGCTACGATCGCGCATTGCTGTGGCCGAGCTGGACTCCCTTTCTATTTCGGTCAAAAGTTACTAAAGGTTGCCACCAGGGAGGTGTTCTGTCACCTCTCCTGTGACTCTTAGTATTACTTGTAAAACTACAGCAATCCGGCTTCACCGCTCAGAGTTATGCTGATGACTTAGTCGTTCTGGTTCAGGATAAATACCTTAATGTACTATCAGATTAATGTACTATTCAGGATAAATACCTTAATGTACTATCAATATTAACGCAACGCGCTCTCCAAGTTGTAGAAATGTGGTGTCTAGAGAAGGGGCTGTACGTTAATGCATCGAAAACTGGTGTGATAGGCTCACACGTTATGCGATTGACGCTTCTAACTGCGCTATTTCCGGAAAAGACATTATTCTATGCAGTGATAGTAAACCTGTGCTCAATTCATTACGAAATCCTATGATCACTTCCAAACTGGTCAAGGACTGTAAACATTTTATTAACGTCCTTTGCTCTAATAATCGTGTCAGAGTTATGTGCGTTCCGGCTCATTGTGGCATTGAAGGTAATCAGATAGCTAATTTAGCTAAAACAGGTTCAAGGATGGAATTCATTGGACCTGAACCGGCAGTGCCCCTGACCTTTAATTGTGGTAAGGAAGCTATTAAGAACTACATGTTTTTGCAGGCTAAGCGTAATTGGCTAGCTTCTATTACATGCCGAGTGGCTAAGTACATCATTTATGAACCTAATCTGAGGCACACAAAGTTTGAAGAAAGACCAACTGAGAGTTCTGGTCGCTATTCTGACCGGCCATGGTCGATTTAAACTCCATTTAAAAAGAATGGGACTTGTCCAAGATTCCTTGTGTGACAACTGTCTTGAAGATGACGATGACAGCATTCACTTTGTCTGTGGCTGTTCCACTTTCGAGGTAGTTAGGTCCCGATTTCTTAATTATAGATCTTTAAATGTAGGTCAATTGTCATCCCTACCCTGGTTTAAGCTGTTGCAGTTTGCCAGAGCAGCCGAGCGCATTTGCGAATTATGATAGAATCCTCGGTTTGCACCATGGGCCCAGATTGGCATTGAGTGCGGAACCTGTTTGGGTTCCAGCCAACTTTAATAATAAATACTGAATTCTTAAGACTGAATATATCCTTAATTACCTAGTTCCTAAATAAAATTTAATAAATATAAATGTAATGAACTCCATAATTTTAGTTTTATTATTTAGTACAAAGCGCAAAATATGTCGTAACCGCTTGAAATTTTTTAACTAATAGTATTATTGTTTTTTAAATGAGTCCACTTTTTATTTTATTCCTCCATTAAGCCATCGATACTCAAATATGTTGACATAAATGTTTACTACATTTGTATAGCAGAATAGTAGAGACTTTTATTTTGTCTCATTTGCGTATACGACTATACAACCAATATAAGTCAAAATATTAATGACCAAATAAATATATAGCGTCAAATATATTATCTATCGTGAGGTGATGGATTACAATTATGATGTGGTGACTGGTGACATTGCTTCCGCAATATAGATTCTTCAGACTATTAATTCATATAGTGTGTGACCACAAGAGCGATCATCAATCTAAGCCATTAGGTTGCAATTGTTTCACAGATTCTCCAGCAGGAAATATTTTATTATATCTTGCAATTTTTAAGTTTTAACAGGTCTTTGTGAAAAGTTTTATTTGGCAAATATTCTCCTTTGCAACTGTACTGTATTAGTTAATGGTTTAACCCGCGCTTCTTTTACTGTTTTCGTCAAGGAAGCATAGGAATTATCGTCATGTTTTGTGTTTCTTTGTAATACTATATTCTTTTATGATTGCAACATTTTCATTGCAAAGAAAAGTTTATTGTTCGCCTTCTATCGTATATTGCAAAGAATTATTTTCTACCCCAGTCTTCGTAAAAATTTTGTTATTCAGTGTCAACATTTCTGTTTTTATTTCCTTTTATAGTTTTAAAATACATACATTGTTTTCTTTATTATTTTGCGAAGTCGATTGCAATTTTAGCTCGACCTACCACCGACATGACAACTTCGCAATCATCTGATTCAATATAGCTGGAAATAAAATTAAAAACTCTCTTTATTGATAACGTTGACCATTGTTTCGATTTCACTTTCTAACAAATTGGATTTTGAAAATGTACGGTTTATTGAGTTTATTTTATTAGAAGAAGTTATCGTTTGCACAATTACTTAATATTGATGGCTGAGACGAAAAACATGATTGTGAATATGATGATTGTATAGAAGCCGGTATTTTTGGAGCGTTCGATGCTTGTGGCGATAGTTCTGGTGGAGCTGATGATTATGGATATTGTGGTTACATCTAAATCGAACATTATACATACATTTAAATCGAACTCTTCAGTGAAATTTACTTCTAGTTTTTTTTTGTAGATTGAGAAATATTCAAAATTTGAAAATATATCGTAATGTTCAATTTTCTAAATTCCAAAAATATGGGTTGAGTTTTTTAAATCTCACATTTAAATTGTTACCAGACAAATCGTAAATTAATTTTTGTTATAATGTTGTATGACAGCTATCGGGTTAGAATACAATATTGGATATATATTCGGAGATATAATCCATGATGAAAGCACAGAAACAAACGATTCTCAAACTCCGCTTAATAAATATTAAATTTATAGATAGCTGCGGATTTTCTTTAATTAGAACATTGATAACACATAATCGCCGTTTGATTCAAAAAGTTCACCGACTAGACCACTTTTCATAAGTGGTAAGTATTTGCAATTGGTATATAAAGTTTGCTTATGCAATTTAATGTTTGTAAAATTAAATTTATAAATATACATTTTCACATTATCGGATCTCCTTCCTTACCACCCGTTGTATTGCTTCAACAATCCATGCAAAAATATGCAATTCATTACCCTCCTATACATAATATATAAAAATAGTAAATACATAAAAAAAATATCGTACGATCGAAATACAAATACGATCGTTATATACTATATAGTATATATCATGTACCATGAAGGAGAAATTTGGCGGTATGATTCCATCGTTTATGACTCATTTAAAAAAATAAACTAATACCACAATGTTTGTACAATCAATAAATATAAGACAATTGAGATCGTATGCACAGATTGTTGATGAATTGTATATTATAGTACTATATGATTGTATAGCATATACTCACATATTGTATACTACATATGTATATATACATACCTGTGTATATAATAGCTAGAGGATTATAGCTAAAGAAATTTTCAAATCTCAGTTTATGTGAGGCCATTGTAGTACTTACACCAAATAAATAAATAAAAATTGTCTAGGCGTGACGAGAGTAAACCAATATTAGTAGATTTAGACTTAGGTGATCACTATACAACCCTAGTATAGATATTTGAGTACAGATATTTGAATAAATTTCCGCTGATTGAATGGTAAGTTTTAGTTGGAATTCTTGTGTTGTGTCCAGATTAATTGATTATTCGTGTATACATATACTATCAATCATTTTGTCTAGATTTTCTAAAGGTAGTTATCAGTGAAGTTTATACATTAGTATAAAAATCCTAAAGAATAGTGATTATCTGAATCGGCAGCGAGGTCTCACAAGACGCAGAGCTATCGGCGTTAAGACAACGGTATACCAACATGGAACAATTGCCTTTAAAAGATAGAGTTATAAATATAGATAAAACCATAAATATGTAATAATCGGTATTTTACTTGGGTGATGGTGATGTGATGGTCAGTGAGTCTAAATATTGTGTATTTTGTCTTATCAACACGATGTTTTTGTCGTATCTCGTTCAATTACCATGGCAATGGACCTCCCACAGTCCGACTGTAGCCTATCCGAATCTAACGTGTTGGTCATTGTATAGATAGGTACTTAACAATATTTACTGTTTTTTTATAAAAATTCTATTAGTTTGATATGAAATGTGGAAAGTTCTAATACTTTGCAAATAAAAAGCAAAAATCATACAGTTCAAGTGTTAATACTTTGCATTTGTTTGATAATTATGCAAACTATTAGGTAAAGGAAAATTTGCTTTGCAGTTTATCTGACAACCTATTATGCACAACCTATTCCATAAAATTATTTGTTGGCCTGCAAATATGACGAATATTGCACACCAACTTTTCATAAAAGGCGGATTTCCAAATGTCTGTGGCTGTGTAAATGGACTAATATTAAAATTAACGCACCAACAAAAAATGAAGAAATGTTTATTTTTAGATATGGCAATCATTTGTTACTTGCTATGAAGATATGCGGTCCCAATAATATATTTCACGCAGTTAACGCGAATTGGCCAGGAATCGTTCATGATGCTCAGGTTTTTCACGTAATACAGCAAAATACAACAGGTACACGTACGACACTACAAATTTAAAAGCCGCCACCAAAGTAATAGTTGTCTGTGCAACAATTCAAAATATCGCGTTTAGACGAATTGTTAAGACGATGAAACAAATTGATAACGGAGATTTGTTTATGGTGGATGAACCCAATATGAACCGGAATTGGGCCGAAAGCTAAAACAACATTTTAAATTTTTACATATACATAGTTATTATAATAAAATAAAATATAAAATTCATGAGATATATCATTTGTACATAAATAAAAATAAATTTGGAATATTTAAGGTAGAAAGTATTAAGATCCATAACCTCAGTAATAATTATCGAAGGCGGCACACTAAACTCCCTCTCCATCTTCAGGAATTGTAATGGTGGCATTTTTGTTTGATCGCCAAGATTAATATCTTGGATTTGCTGGGGTGGTATTGACATGATAGACTCACCATAGCTTTCTGGTAATTTCAAACCTATTACCACCTCAGAATCCCGCTCTAGTATATCCAAAATAAAATGATCATCTTCATCCAATTTGATAATTTTGCCACCTTTCTATCTGGGTTTATTCGGGTTGTCACGCTTGGCCTTGATTAGTTGATTTCATCATAAAGATTATTTTGAGAACTGCAGCAACGTTGGCACAAAACTGAAGCAGACGCATGAATAATAGTAGAGTGTGTTCTATTTTATCCTCCAAGCTGATGTCACTCCAATCCATTATTTTTAACGACTAATGTCGCTCAAATGAACAGTAATTTTTGTTCGTATCCTTCTCTTTATTGTACATGCAAGGGAATCATTCAGAGCCACTTACAAAAGCACTAACACATTTTTATAATTCATTAAAACATAATTTGAATGCTTCAGTATTATATCCATTAGATGTCACGTATATCATACATTAAACCTTAAATGATTCACGTTTATTAATTGTGGATGTAAAGATACATGATTTCATGGTAAAAGCCACAATATAATCTAATAAATTTTATACGACATAAACGATACGCGTCAATTTTATGATAATCCCGTACATTTATAGAAATGTAATTTGAAAATTATAAATTAATTCTTTCGTTTGTAATAAAAATAATATTGTATACAAATACAATACGAACATATGTATAACACAATATTGTGTTCAAGTATAAGTAAAAAGACCGGTCTAAAATGAAAGTTTATTGTTAATTTAATAAATATTTTTAGAGCTGTAATAAATTAGATTGATTGTGATACTATAGAATAACGTAATATCGAACCAAATTAAATATTTTAAGGATACCCAAGACAGCGCATTGCTATGTACGTAGCAGAGTAAACGAATAAAAAAGTAAAATAAGATAAAATTGAATGTGTGCACACCCAATACATACAATAGACATAACCATGTATATGTACATGTATGAGCGTATCGATCGATTTTCCGTTTTCAGTTTTGTTAAAGCCGCAGCCACGCGACTGGCGAATGTAGACGAATGTCATTTGTCCAATGTTCGAGCAATGTTCGAATCGTGTGGCTGATACACGTATGTATATAGACGAATATACCTCATTCGCGTTGATATTCGCCTATTGGGCGACGAACATTCGTCTACATTCACGAGTCGTGTGGCTGTGGCTTTATATTGGCACAAATGTTAATACATATTGGAAATGTAAAGTCTGGTATGTAGTTCTGTTGAAGGTTATCGTTATATTCGTTTCATACCTTCTGATTATGTTACACAAAAAAGCAATTTAATTTGTTTTTTTTTATTCGATTTATCTCAACAAACACGAAAAATAACAATAAAAGGAAATCTCCACTTCTTGTGGTTTTTCGTAGAATTTCTTCACTGAATAATCTCTATATGAATGTATGTTATATAATTTTTTCATATTAAATCAGCAGGAGACATGAACTAGTTTTCGTCAACTTTTTGTTCACACAAAAAATTCTTGTAGTTATTTATGAAAGAGTTTAAAAATTTAAATTTGAATTTATTTTTGATTGGAATTGGAGCACATGGTATCCCAAACCATATACATAATTTCCTTTGTTTGAACGTTTGTTCCAATACAAATACAACTTCGTGTAAAAAATAAATAAAGTTTTTGTTGAAAACAAAACATACTGTTTCATTGTGTGACTGTTCCCATTTTGAAATAAAGCTGTAGGTTAGCATAACGGTATAGTTACTACATATTGGTATTTATGTCCGAAAAACAAATGATATTGATTGGCCCCTGTTAAAAAAATTGATTGTATAAATTTACGAACAGACTTTAAATAATTTATCTCACGATGGTCATTCGAATAAAATTTACCGCCGTTATCAGGGATATATCCTGAATGACAGTCGATCTATTTTCAAGTAAAAGCCATGAATCGATTACCTTGAGCCCTGTGCAAGAGTTTCAATATAAGCATTACGGAAAGTAATTATATAAACGCTCTAAAAATAAAGGAACGATATAATTGCAAACGACATATTTTAAACTCATTCGTCCGCACTTTCATTGAGCAACCATCGATTTCCACAAATGTATAGGCATTTCGGTTGAAAGCTTTAAAAGAGAAATCAAAATCCCGCAAGCATGGCTAAACATCTAAAAATTAATAGCCACATTACTACTGGAGAATCAAGATTTGTTTGCGCCATATGCAATGAACAGGATTATTCACTATTTATATATAAACAATTCAATGAAATGTATGCAACAAAACGTAGAGATTATCTGAGGAGTTAGCAGGTAATTCTAAGTTCACATCTCAACACAATTTTGCAAACCACTGTCAGTCATACGACCCTGTCTACAGCTAGTCCAAGTATGTCGCGCATTACTGGATTCAGGATCTCAAGCCAGCTTTATTACGAAAGCGTGCGTCCAACGGCTTGGATTAATAATAATAATAAACAGTATTAAAGGTCATTACTGGCCCCTTACTTAGTCAACAATTGGACTTCAACGGTTTCGATCCTGAGCTTGGTCTTCATACTGTCTAAGACAATCTGAAGAGGCCAAGTCGTTCTCTACATCGTGAAGCCATCGTCGCCTTCAACGACCTCTGCGCCTACCATATGGTGGCTCTCCTTTCAGAGATCGCTGCACAATTCGTTCCGGATCAGCACGCAGAACGTGACCGAGCCAGCGCACTCGCTGAGATCTCACTTTATGTACAATATCGGGGATCTTCATCAGATCTCTAATCTCGAAATTGTACAGAGCTCGGTATGTACCATCTATTTTGCGTTTTGGGCCGTAAATCACACGCATGATTCTTCTCTCAAATGTAAGGAGCCATCTCTCGTACTCATACGTCAGCGCCCAACTTTTACATCCAAACATAACAACGGGCCTGATCAACGCTTTGTAAAGCTTCAGCTTCATGGCACTTGATAAGTGTTTAGATTTTAGCAGTGGCCTTAGAGGATACAAAGCACGACTACCGGCCATACTTTAATATCCTCACCCACACTGTTATCGTGAGTGATAAGAGAACCCAGATATTTGAACCTAATAACTCCATCAAACGTGTGGTGGCCACTACTAAAATCTGGTGTGACATTGTCCCTATAACCAGAGATCAGGTATTTGGTTTTGGACTCATTGATCTGAAGTCCAACTGAAGCTGAAAACTCTACCAGCGGATCAAGTATTTCTTTCACTCCGTCGCTATTCAGTTCAATCACGCGTATGTCATCTGCATATGCAAGCACCTGATTGGACTGGCGATATAAGATGTTGCGCTGAGGTGTTTCAGTTTTACGAAAGATGTACTCCAACATGAGATTAAGGAGTATCGGGACAGAGCATCTCCCTGCCGAACACCCGAAAAAATCATAAATATCATAACAATTTGAAAAAATAAATAAATATACAACAAATTTCTATTATATAAACAAATATTAAAACCGGTTTGGACTTATGGTATCCAACTTTGGGGTTGTACCAAACAGGGCAACGTAGAAATCATCCAAAGATTTCAAAACAAAGTATTAAGGAACAATAATAAAATCCACAATAACGATGTGGTTTACTTCAATTTTATCAGATACTGTTCCATAGTACCAGTGGGAAGAAGACATAGATTAATACAACATAGTAAATTAAGTTAGAATAAAATTGTTCATTAGTCCAGGTGACTAGATTGTAATAATTGTTTATTTAAAATATTAAATAAAAACCAAAAAAAATAATTGATAGTGTTGATTTTAATTAACTAATATAACTAATGTTATATTAACTAATTAAATTTTTTATTATTAATAATAAAAATCAACCCAAAGTATTAAGAACTTTAACTTTGGTATTTTGGAAATTTTGATGTTTTTGTATATTATTTATTAGACACAAGCCTAAATATAATATATTTTTTCCTGCATTTACATCTCGATTCCAAGTGATATTACATTTTTTGCAAAATTGATATCTATGTGGAGATTTAGATGTGTAATGCTCCTCGTGACAGCCAGCACATAATTTTGCTGTCCTAAATTCACCTACTTCTAACACATCTGCAAATTTCTTTAAATAATTTAAAATTTTTGGGTGAGGCGTCCGAACATATCCTTTTATTGGTGAATTTGATGAAATTTTAGTAGATCCAATTACTACAAGTGCTTTTTTCTTAACTGGTCCGATAATTTCTTTTGCAATGGCATAACTTGCTTTTTCAACACATATAAATTTTTTGAATTTTAATCTTGCCACTTTTCGTTGGACGTTTTCTTTTTGACAAATTTTGAATATTGATAATTGATGATCCGTGTATTTCCTAAAAATTTTTTCCATTGGCGAAATTGGTTCTTTAGATGTTGATGGTGTCCAATTTTTTAATCTTTGATGAAAACTACTTATATGTCTAAATTTAGAACTTTTAAATTTAATTGGTAAATCATTTCGTATTCCACCAAAGATTAATTTCATCCCCGGATCTAGACCAATCTTTACATCATAATTATCTATGTTATTACGAATTTTTGATAAATTTCCTTGAAATAATTCATCTTCATTGTGTAATTTTGATTTTTTTGATTTAATTTTTTCTTTTTTTAATTCAATTTTGGCCATCGAAAATGAAATTGCAACTCCATCCGTCATTATTGAATAATCAAATTTTTTAAATTTTGTTTCTGGAAAGCAGAAATATTTTCTCCATTCCAAATCACGATCAAATGTTTTCCAAATTCCTTTAAATAAATTTTGGGAACATAATAAATGATAAAACGCCATTGAATCGTATCGAACTGATGTCTTTCAAATTTTAATATAGGTACTAATGTGAAATTTTTAATTTTCTTTTCTTCATTATAACGTTGAAGATTATACATTTTTTTTATATATTTATGGTATTTTAATTTATTACTAATATCATACAATTTTTGACCATCCCAATATAATATTTCTTCTAATTTTTTTATTAAAATTGGATCAGGAATTTTTTTACTTTTTTCATTAAACAAAAAATCTAAAGTATCATATGAATTTATTTTAAACAATTTAAAAAAATTTCGTATTCTATTGTAACCATGCATCCATATATTATTATGAAAAATAGTTTCATAATGGTTTGCATGTGACACAAATAAATTTGATTTATATGATTTATCATATGACCGAATATTATATTTATTTCTTATATCTCTGTATTCACTATCAATTTCGTATTTAACTTTAGACCCAATCAAGAGATGGTAATACAAGTCTAAAAATTTAATTTTATTAAAATTATCATTGTCCCATTGTTTATATAAATAGAAATGTATATATCGGGAAGTTTCAACAAAGAGTGATGACATTTCTTCCACATCTTCTTGTATTTTGTTTAAAATTTTAATGTTATTACATTTCTTGTTTAGGCCACACTTTACGTTAACTATTGATTTATTATAGTTTTCTTCTCCTTCGACCTTACGTTTCGGCATTTTTCAGTTTTTAAATATATTTTTTATAACACTTATAACACTAAAATAACGTTTTTAACAATATCGTCCAACATCACTAATTTATATATAATATGGTATATTTTTTATAACACTTATAACATTAAAATAACGTTTTTAACAATATCGTCCAACATCACTAATTTATATATAATATGGTATGTTTTTTATAACACTTATAACTACATCACTAATTTATTCAAATAAATAAAATAATTATTAATCTATTCAAATTTAAAATCTTACTGTGCATAACTTACGAAAAACTTGTCCTTTTATATAGAAAGCGATTTTAAATTTTTTATGTGTGCGTCAGTTGCGTCAGTTTAATAAATGATGCGGCGAAAGATGATTGGTTAATCAAATATCACGCCATATAGTAGGTCTTGATATTTTTTGAAAATAATATATGATGTGGCGAAAGATGATTGGTTAATAAAATATCACGCCATATAGTAGGTCTTGTGGCGAAAGATAATTGGTTAATAAAATATCACGCCATGTAATATAAATATGAAAATAAACGAATCTTTTTGCCATTCGTAATTTTCATTTTGTTAAAAGCAGTTGTCTTTTAATTATCGTCACATGGTAAGTAAATTTAATTGAATCAATAGTTATAAGTATGTATATCTATATACTATATTTATTTTTTTTTTGTTGTCTTTAATCATCTCGCGGTGTAATTCTTAAAATATAGTAAATTAATTGATAATTGATAATATAATAATTCAATTTTTAATTTTGATTTTATTTTGTATGTACATTTGCATGTACAACAAAATTTCGCATTTCAAATAAAACCCGACTTCAATCATAAAATCGAAATTGCATCTCAACTTCTTGTCATCGTGTTAAATAAATATAAAAAAAGTTACATATATTCCCTTATGACTTTTTCTAAACTTTATTAGAAGGTGAATTCCATATAAAATGTTTATAGGTGAAAGACGAGAAAAAGTAAAAAAAATTATTTCGCGGTGTAATTGCCATTGGTTCTGCCATTCGTAATTTTGATTTCGTTTGAAAGAGTTGTGTTTAATAATATGTGATACGAACAAAATAAAAAAAATAATTTCGCGGTGCAATTGTTAAAATATAATGTGTGTAAAATAAAAATTTAAATTTTATAATTCATAAAAAACAAAAATAATATTTAAAACAAACATAAATACAAAAAATTATTTAACTTTTTAACTCATTCGTAATAAATGTGCCTATTAACTTAATACCTAATAATATTG
This sequence comes from Tipula unca, assembly GCA_951394425.1. Lineage (NCBI taxonomy): Eukaryota > Metazoa > Arthropoda > Insecta > Diptera > Tipulidae > Tipula > Tipula unca. The sequence continues at coordinate 101,537,267 of OX596380.1, forward strand.
ACAATTTTTGCTGGATATCATATCACCATAAACATTACAAATTTAATATATTTAATTATTTGGTAATCTGAACAAATTGTAATTTACCATTTTTTATGCTTTTTCTCGTCTTGCTTCTTCTTAATAAAATATTTAACAAAATCAAATAAAAGCGAAATGGAAATTATTTTATCGATATTTGGAATGGAGAAAATATTTTTTCTTTGATTTGATTATTCAATTGTGACTGTAAATTGGTGCAGATGTTTTACAAATAGGTGAATTCAGAACAATGTTGGATGTCACTCACGAGGAGCACTATACATTTAAAAAAGTAAAATAAATGTATGTGTTGGATTTCACTCACGAGGAGCACTATACATTTAAATAACCACACAGATATCAAAATTATCTAAAAATACCTATATTTATTATGTAAAAATGCCTAAATGGAAGGTCGAAGGAGAAGAAAAATATAATAAATTTAAAGAGGATTTTTAATGAATAATAACAATAATAATAACAGTGTTAAAGGCCATTACTGGCCCCTTACTGAATCAACAATCTGGCTCCAACGGTTTCGATCCTGAGCTTGGTCTTCATACTGTCTTAGACAATCTGAAGAGGCCAAGTCGTTCTCTACATCGTGGAGCCATCGTCGCCTGCAACGACCTCTGCGCCTACCATATGGTGGCTCTCCTTTCAGAGATCGCTGCACAATTCGTTCCGGATCAGCACGCAGAACGTGACCGAGCCAGCGTACTCGCTGAGATCTAACTTCATGTACAATATCGGGGATCTTCATCAGATCTCTGATCTCGAAATTGTACAGAGCTCGGTATGTACCATCTATTCCGCGTTTAGGGCCGTAAATCACACGCATGATTCTTCTCTCAAATGTAAGGAGCCATCTCTCGTACTCATCCGTCAGCGCCAAACTTTCACATCCAAACATAACAACGGGCCTGATCAACGCTTTGTAAAGCTTCAGCTTCACGGCACTTGATAAGTGTTTAGATTTTAGCAGTGGCCTTAGAGGATACAAAGAACGACTGCCAGCTGCCAGCCGCACTTTAATATCCTCACCCACACTGTTATCGTGAGTGATAAGAGAGCCCAAATATTTGAACCTCCTCACTCCCTCAAACGTGTGGCCACTACTAAAATCTGGTGTGCCATTGTCTCTAAAACCAGAGATCAGGTATTTCGTTTTGGACTCATTGATCTGGAGTCCAACAGAAGCTGAAAACTCTACAAGCGGATCAAGTATTTCTTTCACTCCGTTGTTATTCAGTCCAATCACGCATATGTCATCTGCATATGCAAGCACTTGATTGGACTGGCGATATAAGATGTTACGCTGATGTGTTTCAGTTTTACGAAAGATGTACTCCAACATGAGATTAAAGAGTAATGAATAAATTTTTAATAAATTAGTGATGTCGGACGATACATATAAAAACAGTATTATAGTGTTATAAATTGTTATAAAAAATATACCAAGTTAAAATAAATTATTGATGCCGGATGATATATTTAAAAACTGAAAAATGCTAATATTGATGAAAATGTATTATATTTGTTGTAAATACAATATTCGGTTATATGATAAATCGTATAAATCAAATTTGTTTGTGTCACATGCAAACCATTATGAAACGATTGTGGTTCTTTAGTACCTCCATTGTGTAAGATATGATTCAATGGTTTTATATCAAATATATGAAATGATTTAGAATGGAGAAAATATTTTTTCTTTGATTTGATTAATCAATTGTGACTGACGGAGTTGCCACCTCCATCATCTAAAGAACAAATTTCGCCAATGTAAAAAACTTTCAATATTCAACAATTGTCAAAAAGAAAATGTGCAACGAAAAGTGGCAAGATTTGTGGACAATTTGAAGACAATTATGATGTCAAGATTGGTCAAGATTATCAATATTCAACAATTGTCAAAAAGAAAATGTGTTAAAAAAGCAAGTTATGTCATTGCCAAAGAAATTATCGGACCAGTTAAGAAAAACGCACTTGTAGTAATTGGATCTACAAAAATTTCATCAAATTCAACAATAAAAGGATATGTTCGAACGCCTCAACCAAAAATTTTACGTTTTTTAAATAAATTTGCTGATAGTAGGTGAATTTAGGACAACAAGTGCTGGCTGTCACGAGGAGCATTATATGTACATCGAAATCCCTACAAAGGTATCAATCAACATTGCCAAAAATGTAAGATAACCTGGAATAAAATGACCAAACGTAATGTCGAAGGGGAAGAAAACTATAATAAAACAATAGTTATATTACCATCTGTTGATTGGATCTAAAGGCAAATACGAAATTGATAGTGAACACAAAGATATTAGAAATAAATACAATATTCGGTCATATGATAAATTATATAAATCAAATTTATTTGTGTCACATGCAAACCATTATGAAACTATTTTTCATAATAATATATGGATGCATGGTTACAATAGAATACATTTAAGATATGATTCAATGGCTTTTTAACACTTATTATGTTCGCAAAAATTATTTAAAGGGAAATGGAATTTATTTGATCGTGATTTGGAATGCAGAAAATATTTCTGCTTTCTAGAAACAAAATTTAAAAAATTTGATTATTCAATAATGACGGATGGAGTTGCAATTTCATTTTCGATGGCCAAAATTGATTGAAAATTGAAATACACTGAACATCAATTATCAAAATTCAAAATTTGTCAAAAAGAAAACGTCCAACGAAAAGTGGCAAGATTAAAATTCAAAAAATTTATATGTGTTGAAAAACCAAGTTATGTCATTGCCAAAGAAATTATCGGACCAGTTAAGAAAAAAGCAAAAAAGCACTTGTAGTAATTGGATCTACAAAAATTTCATCAAATTCAACAATAAAAGGATATGTTCGAACGCCTCAACCAAAAATTTTACGTTATTTAAAGAAATTTGCTGATGTCTTAGAAGTAGGTGAATTCAGGACAACAAAATTATGTGCTGGCTGTCACGAGGAGCATTATACATCGAAATCCCCACAAAGGTATCAATCAACATTGCCAAAAATGTAAGATAACCGGGAATAGAGATGTGAATGCCGACAAAAATAATTTATATTTAGGCTTATGTCTAATAAATAAATAATAAAAAAACATCATAATTTTGAAAAAAATCCCAAAGTAAAACCTTTAATTACTTTGTGTTGAGTTTTTATTATATTTAATACGTGAAACCAAATTGCCGCAAAGTTTCCTTACGGATCGCTACAAGGATGCTTTACCCGATTTACAGACCCGTTTTGGCGCTGATGAAGTCGAAATCAAGGTAAGATCACTAATATATATATACAATATCTAATCACTTAATGTTATTTTTTCTTAAATTTAGATTACGATACCGGAATTGGCATTCGCTGAAGAAATTTATAAAACTGGTGGATTATCTGTATTCCTTCGTAAGCATCAACTAATAGCTGGACAACTAGTAACAATTTTACTTGATTTGCCGGACATTGAAACATTCATTTCGGTAGCAGCATATGCACGAGATTGTTTGAATCCAGCACTATTTCAATACGCCCTGTCGATTGCGGTCTCTGATCGCCCGAACACGAAACACCTTACTATTCCGTCAGTTATTGAAATGTTTCCGGATCGAAATTCTAATTTTGTTGTGTAAACTATTTAAATTGTTCTTTTCTGTAATATCAATATGTATTCATACGAGAGTTGTATGCACAGAAATAGAAGCAATATAACAAGTAAGTACATACAAAGATTTCTATATTTATTGTTGTAAAAATGTTAATCAAGTCTACAATTTGGTTCGTAGAAATGGTAGGTGATGTAGGCTCACATATGTTTAGATAAGAAACTTAAAATTTCAACATTATTTTGAAATTTATTTCATATGTGGCTAAGAAACTCATTAAAAGCCAACAAAAATTGACATGAAGTTTGACTAAAAAAATGTGTTGACTGCTAGTGAGTTTGTCATTGCGACCCTTGATTCAACAGATGGTAAATATTTGATTTTATTGAAAATATTTATACCCCATCCCTTAAATGTTGATCTCAGAATTCAAATCAGTTGGATTCACGTTTGTGATCATTGTGAAAGAATTATTGAACATTTTGAAGAAACTTGAAACACTCCATATGGATGAGAAAGTGGGAGGAACAAGTCAAGTAAAAAACTTGTCAAGATACTGGAATTCAAATTAACTTTACCAATGAGACTCATGAGTGTAGAAGTGGTATAGTAATCCGATGATAAGGAAATAACAAAAACGATCCATCTCAATATTTTCTGTAGGTCGATAAGTTCAATATCGATCTATTTTTTTTAACTTCGAATCTTGAAATTTATACTTTAAATGTCGTATTGCGAAATTTAGTAATTCTCAAATTACTCAACGCAGAAAACTTTCTGTATTTATGATTGTTTCGGGAATTGATTCGAGATACATGATTATTACGCGAATCCAACTCTACACTGCTGCGTAATCAGCAACAAATTTAATCGTCATTTGACGAAATGGAACTTTGAAGCATCTCCAGTTTTTTTTACATATTTTTTTTTGTTAAATATTTTAAATCTCGAGTATGTATCTCAATAATTTTACACAATAAGTATGAGAAAACGAATTGGTTGTAGTTTGAGTGACGCGCTACTATTAAATTTGATATTATTCGTTAATTTTTTTTTTCGTACTCAGTTAATATTTTCGCACCTCCAGCTTTTCGTAAAATGAATTGCTTCAAAGATTAAAAAATTAATTTGTTACTGTTTTCACTTAAAATAATTAATATACGATACCTCAGATGTTTCTACTACAGCTGTCCTGGGATGTTCTATCATCACTTCCATTCCACTTCGATATACATTTGTGTCTCTTTTTTTACGAACAAAATTGTGCTCCATTGCGTTTTTTGAATTACGTTTTGTCTATTGCGATCTGAGCCTGTTAGAATAAATTTTCAAACTATCTCTTTTTCCTCTTTTCACTTGCCATCGAAAATAAAAATATTGGTGATATTTTATCGAATGAATTTATAGAAATAGAATCGAGTAGGCTATTATCACAATACAAATTGCGAAATAGAATACAATTTTGTTCGTAAAAAAAGAGACACAAATATCTATCGAAGCGAATCGAAGTGATGATAGAACATCCCAGCACTGGTCTGATTACTACATTCGTGCGGCGTATGATTTCTGGCGATGATGACTTTGTATCCTGTGCGTCGAGATTTATAAACATTTTTTTCTTAATCGCCAAAAGGAAGCATGGATGCATAAAAAGTTAGTGACTTAACTAATAAAAATATCACGATAAATTTCTGCTCCGTTAACATTCAAACAACAATCAAATTCAGAAATAAAACCAATACATATTTTTATTATTTTCAGTCATGTACACAAACATATTAGATACATACATTTATCACAATTAATAGTCATTTTTAACGTATATTAGATGTGCTGGATAATTGGTGCCCAGATAAAAGAGGTTTGAGGTTTGACTTTATTTCGATAATTTTGATTAACACAAAATAACAATACATATTGCATTCAAAAATTACAGAAAAATTGTTGAGCAAACTCAATCAATTACACATTGCATCATGTACCAAAAAAATCTGCGAATTGCCATCTGCAGACTTTAGAGTTGAATTTATAAATTAACGGTTTTAGCGTATTAACGTTGATAATGCGAGTGTATGTACCAATATATATTAGATTCCAACTTTTCTTTTAAGTTTATTTATCACATTGATTTGCACTTGAAAACACATTTGTAGCTACTGGACTTACATATTTAATTAAGTAAGAGATGCTCAATTACATATGTATGTACATGTGACGAGTGCAGTGAGTACATGTGAAAAACAAAAAGCCACAATCATATGTTTATTAATTAAATTGATGATTAATCTCTGGGCCACGTGATTTTAAACGAGACATACGGTTATAGTGAAAGTTTTATTATGGAATTTTTTTAACGTCATCGCGTAGAGTTGAATAAGTCAGATGTTCTCGTATAATATTATTTAAAGAAACTTTGACCGTTGCATCATCCATATGTTGTACATAATATATAATATATGAATTTTTCCAAGTATAGAGAATTTAAAGTATATTAATGTATGTAAATGGAAAATGTTGTTTTTTTTAATTAATTTTACATTTTTCATTTTGTAGTGAACTCAATCAACTACGCAGACAAATTAAAATACAATTTTATGCAATCGCCAAATTGGCTTATTTCACAGTTATTTATCATTGTGAGCTACCATTTTTACTGTTTTCTAATAAACCATGAAAGTTTTTTTTTTTGAATAAACGGAAAAAATTATACTTTTTTTTATGTTTTATTTGGTTGTTTATGTCACAAGAATTATAAAGAAGTACAACAGTTAAGCACATAAATATAAATATTTAAAAAGTTTCTCAAAAATATTTAAATTAACATTTGTTAGATTTGGGTTAATGGCATTTATAGAAATACAAGTAAAATAAAACAAATTTTATTAAACGTTAAACTCAGTTAACCAAATTCTGTATCATACCGAAATTACAACGATATTCCGTGGACAGTGGAAACGAGTTCAAAAAATTTATCAAAGTAATAAAAGAGACATTTTGCTAGAAGCTGACGGAGTTTCCATGTTTCTTGCTGATTAAAACTAGATGTACCAAAGTTTCGCACTCACCTCGATTCTCGGCTGAAATCGATTGAATATCATTTATCGTTTTTTATTTTATTTCGTCTAACTATGGGACATGCATAAATATCTCGATTAATTAAATAAAACTACATTTTAGTTGTGTGACCTTAAAAACTTAACATAAAGTTTTTTTATAGCTATTAGTGCTTGAAGTTTTCTTTAATACTACAAGTAAAACTATTCGTTTGCTCACACTTCTGTTTAAAATTTACTACATTTCTTTTAATTCAAAGACTTTCGATTGATATTACAGTTTTAAAAAGATCGAACCTCGGAATGAAAGAGTTCCCGTACAAATGTTCTGCAAAATGGCGGGAAAATGTAATAAAACTCGGGGAAGTACTATCCGCAAAACGCACCAACATTCTTATTAATCTAATTAGAAAAAGCATAGGTGATTATTATTATAATGCTATTTGTTTATTAAGCTTTCATTTATTTCAATAACAGCTTGGATATAGATCAGTGTTGGATACATAATATAATGTAGGCATCGAGCTACAACAGCGCCTCAGAATCATGTTGTCATTCCGCATGTATTACTATAGAGAGCTTTGCAACCGTTTCTGAATGCAACCGATGTAAACATAGCCGTAATCCGTAAGCGTTGGTACGATAAAAGACGATTTGCGGAAAAACTATTTTCGTTCAAGAATACCAACAACAAGGTTAACACTAACCATAGAACCTCACACAGTTGAGTAAAACTATGCTAAGAATCAAGTGAAATCTCGATTAGAATAACGCGAGCTGTTTATTGATGAGTCGATATTCTGACGTCCAAATGAGTTACAGTCAAGCTAATATTCGCCAAAGCCAATTAACCGATATTCAAGCTTAATGAAGTTCAACAACATCTGGTGCAAATACATATGTAGCGTTAATATCAATAATAGAGGACAAGATATGCGTTATTGATCACGACCAAAAATATCACGACTGATAAACAATTTTTTGGTTTGTTTCCATCAAGCCAACTTTTTTCCTTTTCTAAAATTCATCAGTATTTAAATACCGTATCTAAATAAATAATCTTTCAAAAAAGTTCACAAAAAAAATAATGATAATCCTTTTGAAGAGGTAACATGGGAACTACGGTACATTCAACCTAATAAATTTTCAAGACAATCGGTCACCAGAACAATATGATTTTTGTTTGATTTGAAGGTATCATGTATCAACGGTGTTTTCTGTTAACTCATGGTATGTGAAAATAATATCTTGTGCAAGTACTTATATTTTCCCTCAGCAATTCTTCACCCATTGACTAAACCGACGAATTTGAAATCTGATAAATTTTCTTATCCCAATTAGAACTACTAACTTCTAAATTTTCTTCGCGGTTGGAGTCCGGTTCAATTGAATTCCATGAAAATGTTTTAAAAATAGCTTCTACCTGAAAATGCCTAAAATAATTGTTCACCTAGGAAATAAATTGAGAAAACTATTTTGTAAGGACGGTTTAGTTAATTTAAATTGTGTTTAGTGTTTGATAACGGGAACGGTATTATGCAGAGTTTTGCAACGTTTGTGCATAACCAAACGCTTTTAATTTGTGTTTTCTTAGTGCTTTTTGTGTTTACCGTCAAATCAGTTACATTTTTTTTGTACTTGTGCTGTGTAATTGCATGTGGTCTGGGAACAATGCTCTACAACGAGTATGACAACAGATGAGTATACCGTTTTTTTTACATTTATTTTTTATTCGCTCATAGATTACTCTTTCTTATTTTTTTAATTTCTCTTTATTTTTATTTTTTAATTATTTTTCTGGTTTCTTGCGGATACCGTTCCTGTTCTCTCTGCGGTATGTTTCTTTATTTACATGTGCTGATTCACCTATAGTTTTTTGCGTGTGATTTGCTTGGTTGGGCTTTCGGGACCTTACGTATTCGGTTTTGGATTTGCTCTAGCCTTCTCACATTATGTGCTGATGGTTTCAACTCAGACATCATTTCGGGTTCGGAGACTGCCCTACTACATTCGGGTGGTGAATTCGGGTCGCCGCCAACGTTTGCTAAAAAAACTGTCTGGACTGGCATTAGATGCAATCTCCGAGGATCCTGGCTCTTCGGGTACACCTAAAAGGCCAAGCTCGGTATCGGCCCTAAAAAAACCGCGTACTTACGGGGAAATAGTAGCCGATGCTAATGTTAAAAAATTCTGCGTGCGGAAAATGAACGCAACCATTACTTTTAATGAGGAAAATCTGCGTCTTTTCCGCAAAGAGCTTGGTCGTTGAATTCTCGAGATGGCTAAATCTTGAGGTTTTGTATTGCAATTGCTATGTTGCTACCTGGGCGATGGTGTCATCAATTGCAAAGCGAGCAATGATGAGCAGTACGTTTGGTTCTGTGAGGAAATCGACAGAATCAAGGATGTCTGGGAGGGTTGTCAACTTTCGGTTGGTGAGCCCTCCAAACCTTGCAAATTGCACTCATGGATTCCAGGGCCACCTGAGAATCCGAGTGAAGTTATCATGAACATCGGCATAATGAATCCAAATGTGTCGACCACTGGATGGAGGGTTATCCGATACAAGCGGGAGGCTAATCACCAATCGGTGGGGTTCAGGGTTGACCAGAAGTCCTTCGAATACATTACTGGGTCCGGATTGTCGCTACAATACGTCCTTGAGAGGATTCATTTCAGGGTTATCTCAGGGCCGTAGGTTTTTTTTTTAAATTATTATATTATTAGTTCACGGCTGGTCTTCATGGTGACGTCCATGCTCGACTACAAACTGATCAACCTGCAACATAGAAAGTCAGCCTCTTATGAGTTTAAGAGGCTGCTGGCTGTATCGCATATAAATTTTTGTCTAATCCAAGAATCGTACGTCATTAATGGGGCGCGGTTTATCGTTTAGATTCGAAGTTCGGCAGGATTTTTCTAAAGTTCACCGTCCTTAAAACCAGAGCGTGCATTTATATTTCTAATGATATTGATGCCGCTCTTATTAATGAGTGCAGCACGGCTGATCTTGCGGCGGTGCTAATCACTCACGTGTATGCAGACTCACGTTTTAAACTTGTCATTACATCAGCCTATTTACCCTATGATTCCAACTCGCCCCCTCCTTCAGAGGAACTGGTGAATCTTGTAGTGTGGGGTAGGGTCAACAAGCTACCTCTCGTGATTGGTTGTAAGGTAACGCTAATGCTCATCATACCATTTGAGGTAGTTCGAATACCAACAATATAAAAAGGATCCTCACTGTTCAATTATATTTACTCCTTTGAGTTAGAGATTCTCAATGTTGGTTGTGAGCCAACTTTTATCAACTCGGTTCGTAAAGAAGTGATTGATACTAGTTTGTGCTCTATGACCATCGTTGACCAGATTCTAAATTGGAGGGTAACGGATGATATTCTAAATTCTGATCATAGTTGCATCTCTTTTTATATTAACTTTAAAAGACCACCGGTTAAACCATATCGTAATAGGAAACTAACAAATTAGGATTCATTCTCCTTTGAGCTAGTTTCACTACTATAGTTGCCTATTCAGATTAGATCTATCACAGATCTCGATTTGCAGGCAACTGTACAAACGAAAGCAATCTCGACTGCTTTTGAAAAGTTGTGTCCTCTTATTTACCATCAGAAGAAGCTTAACAAACCCTTCTGATTGGAATCGATTTTTGGTAGCTCAAAAAGCCTAAGATCCGCGTAGAGGGCTGCGTGGAAAAATTTCTGTGAGGAAATTGATAGCTTATCTGTTTTCGCCAGACTTAACAAAACTCTGGCTAAGAATGATACTTGCAAACTTGATAGCCTTCGCCTACCTTCCGGGAAACTCACCTCCTGCAGGCGAGAAGTTGGTGAGCTACTGTTGTCTGTCCATTTTCCTGGATGTGACACTGTTGATTCGATAGTGTGGTTGCCTCCGAGCCTCCTTACATTTTTGTCGGTACGCCGGATTGGAATTTAGCCCATAGACTGATATCACTACTGATGTTCTACACTGGAATATTTTCTCGTTTACACCGTTCAAATCGAGTGGTCCTGACGGCGTTTTCCCTGCTGAATTGCAGCATGGTTTTCTACCCATCCGTACTAACTTGCTCAATCTGTTCCAGGCGTGTATTGCTTGTAGTACTGTACCACGATCCTGGAAAAAGAGTAGAGTAGTTTTCATACCTAAAGGTGGCAAGTCGGATTATACCGACCCTAATGCTTTTAGGGCCATTAGTCTGATCTCTACTTTTCTTGAAACTTTAGAGAGGATCATCGACAGATTTATTAGGGATAACTATTTAACTACTTCCCCACTCAGTAACATGCCACATGCTTACAGAGCTGGCAAGTCCTGTGAAACTGCTCTACATGAACCCGTTACTAGAATCGAAAGATCAGTTAATTACAAAAAGTTTCTTGTAGGTACCTTCCTGAACATTGCGGGTGCTTTTTATAGCACTTCGTTTTCTTCGATCTCGAGTGCGTGTACCAATTTGAATCTCCAACGCATGCTCAGGATGATCTTTGGACGATTATCTGGAGGAAGTGGACGACTGGCTAGACTACCTTTGCAGCAGTCCGGCCTTTGTCGAAGCTAGATCCCAAGTATTCTCGTACGGATCTTTGAACGTAGATCAGTTATTATCCATCTCTTGGTTCAAACTTGTACAGTTTGCTAAGGCTGCAGTGCGCTTATGCGAGTTAGGATAGATCTTCAAGCTTTGCACCATGGGCCTATTGTGGCATTGAGTGCGGAACCACTGTAGGTTCCAACCGTTTTAATAAAATAAAAAAAGGACGGTTTCAACCAAACAAACTGTGTTGCGTTAATATAGAATATAATACAAATACATATTTACATTGCCACATTCATAGAAAACCTATACAAACAAAATTAAAACTCTAAAAATAAATTTTCGTCACTACAATGGTATTTCGGTAAATGTTTTCTTTCATATATGTATGTACTTTCTTCTTATCCAAAAACTCTTTAGTAATGATGAAATTTTCATACGTTAGTAGAAATAAATCTTGATTTTCCTTTTGAAACGGCTTCCTTTAATTTTTATAATATTTTATGTCGTGAATAAAATACCAAAATAATTTGTGTAACCTATATATTTTACCTATTTTTAGCGAACAGGATGGATATTATATTTTTGGGAAAGTTACGTGTGTCTGTCAGTGCAATGACGCAATCTATTTACTACAATTTCCTTATTATTTAAAAAAATAAGACAATCTGAAGAGGCCAAGTCGTTTTCTACATCGTGGAGCCATCGTCGCCTGCAACGACCTCTGCGCCTACCATATGGTGGCTCTCCTTTGGTGGAAGAGAAAGTAAGGCGCCATTTATAAGAGCTACGTTTAATTAAGGAATTAATAGAAATCAGACAAAAAAAATATTTGTAACAAAATAAGTTAAATATCTTTTATTTGTTAAAAACTATTCATAATTCGCGCTCGCTTATTTTCGCCCAAATGTTTTAAAACAGCTTCTGAAAATGGTTCAGTGTTTTCATCTCGATCTGTTGTCACTCTGCCTTTTTCGATATTTTCAACAGTTTCGGACTCATCCCATGACTCACCATTATCTATACATAAATTGTGAAGTACACAGCAAGCCAGCACAAATCAGGACATTCTTTTTACAGTAAAACAATCCAGCTTGTTCACACAAGTATGCAGTGCATAATGTATTTTCCTCGTTTCTTACCCCTTTGTCAATAAACTTTAACGGAGGGGAAATATTTGTGTTGCAACGCTTTCAACCAAAATTTAAGCCGCTCTCATGCAAATGAGTCTAAGGCTTATATGAGACGAAGTCAACATGACGGAGTTAAATTTTGTCCATCTCGTTATAAACATTTCGCAGTCGTACCAATTTATAGAGCAAATAGAGCAATAGCAAACAGAAAAAATAAGGAAATCGGTACGATTTCTTTATTTTTTTGTTTGCTATTGCTCTATTTGCTCTATAAATTGGTACGACTGCGAAATGTTTATAACGAGATGGACAAAATTTAACACCGTCATGTTGACTTCGTCTCATATAAGCCTTAGACTCATTTGCATGAGAGCGGCTTAAGTGTGATGAACGAATTGTAACGCACATACAAACAAACAATGCAAAACAAAATTTATTAGGTTCGGTATTTGTTTTTTGAATTGGTCGAATCATTTATAATTTGCCTTTTGGAGAATTCATATGAAACACAAAATTTATGATGTTTGGATTTTTTTTTTCAATCCGATGATTCTCATAGGTAAATTTTTCATTAGAGGAATAAATTGAAACCAAAAATTTATGATGTTCAATATTTTTTTGGAGAAACTGCTGATTTTCTTATGTTAATTTGCCGTTAAAAGAATTAATTCAAATAAAAAATTATGGAATTTCGGATTTTTGTTATTTTGAATCTGCTAATTGTCATAAGTAAATTTTCCGTTAGAAGTATAGATCAAAATAAAAAATTTATGTGGTCGAGTATTTTTTGAATCTGTTGGTTTTCTTATGCTGCCCATACAAGATACAACCTGGTTCTACAACCAGTTGTTAACCGGGTTGTAAAATTTCTCCACTGAAGATACAACTTATTTTCCAACCATGTTTATAAACGTCAAACAATTTATTGAGCCGATTGATCTCTAAATAAAATTGTGATTTTCAATTTATAGAATGTGCGAAAAACTAAAACTATTTGTGCGTTAATGATAATTGCTGAAATTTGTTGTGAAGATGAAGACGAATTTAAACGTAGAACACGAAAAATATGGATGAAGGAATGGTATAAAAAAGAAAATGAATTTGCTAATACCAAATTATTAAATGAATTAAAGGTTAGCCAACCAGACGATTTTAAAAATTATATGCGTATGGATGATGCAACATTTCAAGATTTGTTGGAGAAAGTCAACCCAATAATTATTAGAAAAGATACTTTTATGCGGGATGCTATCGCACCTGAAACACGTTTGTCGATAACGTTAAGGTATTTAGCAAATGGCAATTCATTTAAAGACCTTAAATTTTTTTATGCTGTGTCTCCTCAAAGTATAGGAATTATTGTTTTTGAAACATGTGATGCAATAGTGAAAGTTTTAAAGGATTATATTAAGGTGAGTTCTGTATGAAAAATTATAATAATAATTTTCCCAAAAATTTAGCTTCCAGAAACAGCAAGTGATTGGAAAAGAGTAGCTGAAAAGTTTCAACAAATAAAAGGATTTCCACAGTGTATAGGCGCCGTCGATGGAAAACATATCCACATCAGAAAACCATCGAAGTCAGGCTCATTTTACTTTAACTATAAAAAAAGTTTTAGTATGGTTCTTATGGCAATTGTGAATGCAGATAGCGAATTCCTTACGATTGATGTAGGAACGAAGGGAAGAATTTCAGATGGTGGTGTTTTTTCAAACACAAATTTAGGCAATTACAAAACAATGAATTAAATATACCTGATCCGGAAGTCATGTTGCCTACCGGGAAAGAATTAAATTATGTTTTAGTAGGTGATGATGCTTTTTCACTCTCGGAGAATTTAATGAAGCCATTTACCGGTAACAATTTAACTACCGAACATGAAATTTTCAATAAAACTCTAAGTTCAGCACGAGTTAATTAAGTAGAAAATGCGTTTGAAATTTTGGCTACAAGATTTAGGGTTCTACTTACTACTTACTAACATAGCAGTATGCCCCGAGAAAGCAACAAAAATTGCCCTTGCATGTTATCTTCATAACTATTTAAAAAAACGAAAATTAGTTTTATATTCTAATTGCGCAGCAGTCACCACTCAGTCTACTACACAAACCTTATTGGAAATGCAACCTTCGCAGTCAAGGAATTCATCAAAGCTCGCTAAAGATATGAGAAACAATTTTTCTGCAGTTGTAAATGATTCGCATAACAATATTCGATAAAAAAAACTTTGCATTAAAATGAATTCATTTATTTATGTACATACTTAGTTTTATTTATAATTATTAAGAAAATTTAGTGTCAGACATTAGGTCTTGAAGAGTTATGTAGCCACATTCAGTTGTTTGCAGATCCTCTAGAAACTGAAACATAAAAAATGAAAGAAAATCTTTGATTGCAGTCAAGCGGCGTCGACTATTTAGACACATTATAGGTGGAGCTGGCACTAGTAGCTGGAGATATTGAAGAAATAGAAGGAACAACATTCAATGTCAATCTGTTTAATTGCCCTAATAAAAGTATCACATCTATAGCCTTTTTTGCATATAATTTTTGTTCCTCGCAATGTTTATTGAATGATAATGCACAGGAATGTGCATATATATCACCATCGTTCACATCTCCTTTCTCGCTATTTAAATTGGTTAAAGTTTCCACTGCCTGTTGTAAACATTTATCTCTACTTCTATTGGTATTACATGGTTTCTTCGCATTTTGTTGGTACAACATTTCACTCTGAAATGAAGATGTATTGTAAGCAATGTATGCATTTTAAAATAAATTTCTTACTTGAACTTCATAGCATGGAGGAGTGTGTTCATAAACTCTACATTGTAAAAATATTGTTATGACTGTCATTGTTTAATTTACGTATATAGTTAACAACGATATTCTTGTAAACGTCAAAAGAAAAATCAATTTGTATATAATATATCGATTACTATTATTAAATATAATATATCCATTACTATTATTTCCTAGACGCGTGTTTTGGCCGGAATTATTCATTTTATCAAATAACAAATGCTTTTGACGTATAGAAATACAGTATCGAGTAGAGTTGGGAATGACGTTTCTAACAATAAGTGGAAATTTTGGTTAGGGTTTATGAACAACAAAAAGCACATGGCTGTTGTTACAATCGCAGTTTATGAACGCTTTAGAACTATCATTGTTAACAATATTGTTACAATGTAGAGTTTATGGACACACTCCTGCTCTATGTCTTCAAGGCCTGCTCCTGATCTTTCGCTTCTTACAACTTTTTTCAATTCACGACGATAACAAGTTCTTAAATTATTAATATTATTTTTTAATGTACTTATGGATGCTCCACTTTCTATTTTGTCATATATATTTAGAAATTTCATCCAAGATTTATATTTCAAATCTTTATTTTTATTGACATTATTACTTTTTATTTTCCATAATTCCGGGCAATTTTTAAATTCGTCGATTAATTCCCTCCAATTTTCATTATCAATAACTGCCATTGAAAACAAGTTCTTTTTTATCCTGTTTTTTTAATTTATGTGTAGAAAACAGAAAAAGTTCACAACAAAATTCAACAAAAATGCTATTCTACTGTTTCCATTTGGCACAAAATGTTGTTTTGGTTATACAATTTCCCCATAAACAGTACAACTTCCAACCAAAAACCAACGCCCCGCCCACAAAAATCTAAATTTTTTAATATGTTTACAACCAACTACCGACCATCAAAATGGTCGTTCAACCGGTTGTCAACTTCCCCACAGCCGATACAACTTCCGTAGTTGTACAACCGGTTGTACAACTAGGTTGTATCATGTATGAGCAGCATTACGTTTTGAATTTGAATTAATTATCTAGTCTAAACTAATAAAGCGAAAATGTAATGGCCGAATCATCTGTACCGTCGGAAAATTGGAATAAACAACATTGTTGTTAATAAACCACTCCAGAAATATCCATGTCAACAAAATGAAAATATATTTTTTTTAAATTGGTTTTTTGTTGTTCTCTAGTCAAAGAATCAATATGAAATGAACTTTTTGACACATACATAGATAAGTGACAACAATTGATGCATCCTTGTGTGGACGCAAACCAATTGTTGTGTTGTCATGTATTGCATACTCGTGTGAACAAGGCCATCAAGTCTCATCAATATTCTTTTTTTTCATTTAAATTACCGTAGTCTTTGAAGTGTGTTAATAAATATTCCCTTAATGGGTAAGCCGCTGAATACCATATGTCCATATGGGTTTGATTATCACTTTGTACAATAAAACTTTATTGGCTAATGGTAGCTGAGATTTTCTTCCCAACAACCAATACATTTTGGAAAATTTTATTTTTGTTTATTTGAGCTTTGCTTCGATATGATTTTTCCACGTTATCCTTCTGTCCAGGTGCAACAACAGCCTAAGTATTTAACCTTGGTTTGTTGAGGAATATTTATATCATTTAATTCCACTGGTGGGCAATGTGAATGTGACGTGAGTTGACTTGTTTCCGTTCACTTTTATGCTCCATGTCTTCAGCCAGTTCCCAATTTTGATAAGATGATTCTGTAATTCATTTGAGGTAGTTTCGGGATTATTGTGTGACACCAGGACGGCTGTATCATCGGCAAAATATGATATGAGTACCTTGTTGGTTACAGGAAAGTCAGCTGTGTACAGCAGGTGCAATATTGGACCTAGAACGCTGCCTTGTGGAATACCTGCGTTGATATCATTAAAACAAGTAGTTGCATTATTTTGTTTAACCATGTACTGCCTTTGAAGGAGATAGTTTCCCAGAACTGAGTGAAATTTCTTCGGTAGAAGTCCTTGTGAAATTTCTTCGATAGAAGGTAGCAGAACAATATTTCTTTTCTTCAAAGGTGTTTTTGATTGCATTTACAATTCTGTGTACTTGTTCTGTGGTACCATAAGTTGGTTTCGGAACCCAAATTGATTGTCTGGAATAATATGCCGTTCTTCTAATACTGGTTTCTATTTCGTTAGTAGCATTTTTTCAAATAACTTTGAGATTGTAGGTAGCATGCTTATTGGACGATATGATGAAATCTGTGTTTCATTTTATCCAGCTTTATGTATCATTGTGACCAAAGATATCTTCCATTTTTGGGGGAGAAATATAACCAGCCCGCATGATTGCGCTGAATATGAATGTTATTAATTTTATGCATTTGTCTGGCAATTCCATTATCGTTTTTCCGGTAATATAAGATCATGCCCTGGTGCCTTTTTTGAACTTATACAATTTTTATTTCATTCTTAACTTTCTTCCAATTATATTTTATGTGTTTGAAGGACAAACCATCATCCATTTGGTCGGGTAGCACGAAGTTATTAGTTTCTTCGTGTGGTGCGAATACTGTTGTTATAGATGAGCAGCAAAAGCATTGGCTTTTTCTTCATCGCTTCTCGCCTAATTTCCAGTTGGTAGTCTAATCGGGTGATTCGAATTTGTTGGCCTTTTTAAGTTTTTTGTTGCCTTCCACAAAGAATAATCTGTCCTCTCGGTTGCCGAGAGTTCATTTAATTATTTCTGGACGCTCTGGTTTTCTTCTTCCCGCAATGCAAATCTTAGAGTCTTAATAGCTCGATTTAATTTCCATTTCAAAAACGGTGATTTTGTTTACTAGCCATCGGTGGCGAATTTTCCGCTTTTCCTGGATTAGTTCCTATATATTATGTGATAGTTTATTAACTTTTTCAGTACTATTTAAAACAGGTGTAGCCTTTTCAGCTGATAATGCCAGGACATCTTCTACATTTTCTGGCTCCGCATCAATATCTGCTGGTGTGATAAGAAGGATATTCAGAACACAATTTTGTTCGACTATAGCCTGTTATATTGATCCCAATTACTTTTGCTTGTTTTTGTAAGCCGTTCTGGCGTTTTTTCTAGGACGCCGGTGGTCACTCTTACAATTACACGTGAGTGATCAGAAGACAGATCATAGCAATCGGTGACCTTAGCATATGTACGTTGGGTGACCGGCAGATAAGTAATCCAGGGACTGTTCTTTTATAGCAGTGAGTGTGTTTGGCGTGGAAATCACCTTCCGCTAGAAATGTATGAAATAATCCTTAAACTGCAGTTTTTTTATAGCATGTTTTGGAGGACAGTACACTGATATGACACAGTGGATATGTTCCTTCTCATATTTCATAAATCCATAGTGTTTTAATCTTGTTTTTATTAGTACAGCTGTGCCTCCATGTACTTTCCCATCTGGGTACTTCGTGTCATAAACAGAGTACCCATTAATTTTGAAATAGTTATTTTTGGTGAAGTGTATTTAAGATATTAACATTATGTCAATATTGTGCACAGTGAGGAATGCTTGAAGCTCTGCTTTATGTAGTGCTAGGCCGTTTGCATTCCACATTGCTATTTTGAGGACAGCCATTTTTAATTGTTAACGATTATCTGTATCAACGTGTTCATATTCTGCATCATTAGATTCATGGTTCTCTCCATCATCTCCATGAAGCTTTGTATCATGTTAGTTAACTTGCTTAAAGCTGCTGCGACGTTATCGGAACTTGAGACTAACTCTCTGTCAAAGAGTGATAACACATTAAGTTCAACTCTTATACAAAGACAATGACTTTCTGTTCTTCTTAATTAATTTATTATTATTTATAAATTATAATTTAATTTAATTTATAGATTAGAATAAACACGTATTTCAGACATAAACCGAATATAGTATTTTAGTACCAAAGAAATTGGATTAACTGTGTAAACAGCGCCATCTAAATATTATATTATTGTGTAGGGTGCATCAAAAGTAGCATTATACTATTATTATACATTTCGAATTTTCTTCTAATTTTCAATAAGAGTTTTAAAGTAGAATTGTATGTTATAGTAGAATTTGTGCATGAAATATGTATTCAATTTTCGAGTACTTATTGCATACATTTTTCTATCATAACTATAACAATGCAAGACCAAAAGATACTAAAATTCAATTATGATTCTATATAAAATTTATAAAGTCTTTAGTTGGCACTCATACACTCATTTCCTCCTATACAATTTTTTATTAATTTACTTTTGGCAAATTGAACTCGGGTCATCTGTATAGGTTATTATTTGTCATTATAGTTTGTCTTGATCAAATACATGGAATACTACATCTCAAGGCGAGGTTATGCATTTCGATCATGCTGCAAAATATTCACCGACCATATGTTAGCCAATCAAAACTAGCCATTTCGTAAATACTTTTCCCCTCCCAAATTAAAATAATTTTAAATCGATGCAATATGTGCAGCAGGCTGGAAACTGCTACAAATTAAAAATATGCTCAAATTTTTACTCATTATGTCAATTTTAGCTCTTTTTGTATTTATTTTTTTGTTTTTTGCTATATCTTGGGGAAACCGAAATGTCATTGAATAATGACATGAATTTGCTTAAACTACGAATATTTCTATGTATTTAATGGTATGATTAATGTTGATTTTAATTTGTAATTACTAATTATATTAAGTTTTCATTTTTTTCATGAGAAAATATTTACTACCATTCCAGTAAAAATGGCTAGACAATTTTTTGCGGTCGGTTCAAATAATTTTAGTTCAATTTAAAATATCGTGTTTTTATAATGGTGGGTGATGGATGTGATATTTATTATTTAAGATAAGTATTTTGCATTTATTAAAATTTTGGTTGTTTATCTTGATTGTATATTTCTAGATTCATGTAATGAATGGACTTCCAGTTGGAAGTAGATATTTCTGGCAAAATTTTGAGACTAAATTATATTATAGTGGTAAATCATATATACAATCGAGTCATTTGTGGCAACATTTAAGATTTCACCGAGGCGTTAAGAAATTTGCTTGCAGTGTCGAAGGATGTACTCGCAAATTTACGATTCGCCCTTATTTGAATGATCATATTCGAAAATACCACACTGGTGAACGGCCGTATCAGTGCCTAGTATATGGAAAACTTATTATTACCGGATCAGTATTTTAACAACACAGACTTATACACCGTGGAGAACGTCGATATGGATGCGAACTGTGTGGTAAAAGATTCTATTGAGCAGACGCACTACAAAATCGTTCCAAAATCATTCGAAATCATTTCGACATCGTGGCGATAAAACATGTAGACCGTAATTTCACTCCAATTGTGCCACGGCTCTATTAAGTTCAATTAGGTATGGGCTATCTAGAATTATCGCAAGTCGAGGTTCGACACCACAAATTGAAACATAAGCTACCCGTAGAAATGTTTACATCTTGGACTTCTATCTAGATTTATTTTTAAAATTGTAATATTTTATGTATCTTAAACGCTTATTATTTTATATGATTATTTTATTTATATGAACTTTTTTACTTTTATTTCGATATGTTCTAAGGTCGTTTGGTTTTCTGATAGTCTTAATTCATGATTATTGTAACATTCTTCTGGTGCATCCTAACAAAGTACGCACATACAGTAGTTTGGTTGTGAAACTACAGAATGTACAATTATTCTGAAAAATATAAAAAAAATAATGGTGGAACAATGTTTTCAGTATTAAAAACGGATGAGTTAACATTTGATGCGGTGGCCTTACGAGTTTGATTTCCCTCTCGAAATTTTTATGCAAAGAAACTACCAACAGTAGTATTTTACGTGATATATTATCATCATACTTGCTTTGTAAATAACATCAATTTATACATTATGTAAAACTGACATAATTTTTGGCAACAACAAATTGAGCAAAATGCCATGTACCATCATACTAGAGTATAAAGCGGCTAACTTCACCCTATTTTGCAGACAATTTTGCAGCAAGATAGAAATGCATAAACCCGCCTTCAGACATAATTTGTTTAGAAAATTTTTGATTAAATCAAAACTAAATTTGATTAAATCCAAAGTAATTACATCAATACTGAATCACTTTTTAATGCCCACATATTATAACACAATAACGTTGCGATAATAAATTATGTTTTGAACGATTGGTTTATTGATAAAATTATGTCAATAAGAATATTTATGGTATTGCACAATAAACACGATTGTTAATCATCCTTGTTTAGAACCAGCTAAATAAACCGATAATCAAAATATGTATTATGTTGAGCTTGGGACACAAACATCTGAAATTGATAAAACAAGAAATGTGCACAAATAGAATCTACAACAATGTCCAATGAAGATAAGGAACGTAACGAATAATTCAATGTGATAGTAATGAATCATTTTTGTAGTAAACCAGCGTAATCAAACAAAACAAATTATTTACAGACAGAACGCACTAATGATAATGTGTTTGGCTCTTAATGTATAATCGAGCGAAATAGACAGTTGTTATGCCAATACATTGGTCGCCGTCAATAATATTTATAATAAATTATTTATTTGTCTCATAGCTGACGTCAATCTTTCCGAAGATCAAAATTCATGACGTTAGTTCACCGTCCTGCATTATAGTTTATTATGAAATGTAGGCAAGTTTGAACCTACATATAATTTTGATTGTGCGCGCTAACCAATTAACCCAGATCTACTTTAATAATTTTTGATGAAAAATTAAACGTATTTTTAAATTTAAATATATTTAATTTTAGACCGTTTGATAACAAGCATTTAAAAAATTAATTTTTTAGAATATTTAGATAATTCATTTTTGTATTATTGGGGTTACATCTTTGAATGGCATGATCTCATTTTAATTTTATATTTTGAAATAAATTAAAAAAATACAAAATCTTATCACAAATTATGAGTGGATGCAGGCAAATGTGGTTGAAACAGGTTTTAAAACACATAGTCTTCGATTTTTGACGTATCTAGATAATCTGACCTTACATGTGATTACAGCTCGTATCTGTAAAGTATTATGGGTTTAGATAAACTTACTTAAATTCATTTCAATCATATAGACAATGGTTTCTTTCTTTAGCTTAAATAATACGAATAAATTATTCAGCTACAATTGAAACGGCCATTAGGTGGGAAAAAGGTACGATAAGGAATCAACTGGAAACTGGTCGATTAAAACAAACAAAATTGTATTTTGGCCACTTTTTATAAACAAAAATAACGAAACGTAATTCACGCGTGTGCAATAAAATGTTGAATCAAATTTAGATTAACACAAATACATTTAAAAGTGTTTTTTGAGAATACCTCGATTGCATTGCATATTATTTAAGGGCATTTTTCAGTTTCAGTGATCGTACTCAAAACGAACTATACTATTTTATACAAAACATATTATAATTTTCATTAGCAGTCACAAATCACAAAAAAAACCTTGTTTCTCTAAACACTGCTAAAATCTAAACACCTATCAAGTGCCATAAAGCTGAAGCTTTACAAAGCATTGATCAAACCCGTTGTTATGTATGGATGTGAAAGTTGGACTCTGACGAACGAATACAAGAGATGGCTCCTCACATTTCAGTGAAAAATCATGCGTTGGATTTCCTTCCCAAAACGCGCGGTAGATGGTACATACCAAGTTCTGTAGAATATCGAGATCAGAGATCTGGTGAAGTCCCGGATATTATATACATGAAGTTAGATCTCAGCGAGTA
Source organism: Tipula unca (assembly GCA_951394425.1). Lineage (NCBI taxonomy): Eukaryota > Metazoa > Arthropoda > Insecta > Diptera > Tipulidae > Tipula > Tipula unca. Next base: position 101,560,206 of record OX596380.1, read on the forward strand.
CGCTGACTCGGTCAGGTTCTCCGTGCTGAAAGGAGAGCCACCATATGGTAGGCGCAGAGGTCATTGCAGGCGACGATGGCTCCACGATACAGTATGAAGATGAATAATTTTTGTGAAGAATAATTTTGTTACCATAGAAAACGATCTACATCGAGCAAGAATCTGTTTTTAAGTATGAATGAATGACGCTTTAACTCAAAGTATGTTGCTTACAAGATCAAGAAAGTCGCCTGTAGAAAAACTACAGATGTAATAAACTATGTTTATTTTAAATTTGTATGTATATTGTTTAATCTTAATCTCTAAACAGACACAATAATCACGTGGGTTTAATCCAAATTAAATCAGTTTTATTCAACTGAAATTTGCGATAATTGTTAGACAACCCAACAACAAATCTACAAAGAACAGATTACAAGAAACGTGAACAACATGATTGAATTGCACCTCCGACTTTATACAAATGACACTTCACAATTTATTTTATTTAACATTGTTGTGTATGTACACAGCAAATTGAGTCAATTTCAATTAAATAAAATTAATGATTATTTCCTAGAGCGTGTATTGATGCTCTTAAACGTGATCACTAATTTTTTTGTTGTATTTGCCTTTGAAGAAATACGATCATTCGGTGCTTAAATGTTTTCGTTTATTATAAATTGCGCCATGTCATGTGTTCTTGTAATTGTTAGAAAAGCCAAACACTTTTATATTTAAATAATTGAAAACGATTTTTGTAATTATGTGTGTACAAATTGCATCCAAAATAAGTGTAATTTGAAAAATATTTACATTCATCATCATTTTACAGTATTGTACGTACTTTGATAATTTCAAAAGACGTCATTATCTGGTGAGATAAATCAACAAAGGGCCAGTGATGTAACTGACCCCATTATTTAATAATAATTAAATCGAATTAAAAATATTTATAATTTATTGGAAACAATGAATGGAAAAATTCACCTGTAATTACGTGAATTATATTTTCTTATGACTACTAACAGTTTTCAACTCAGTACTGTATGACGAATTAAATCAATTGGAGAGTATCAATACAATGCACTCTCCGACTGCATGACTTTCAACAACAAAGACAATATACCCATTTATTCTAAACTCTTCTCATAAAATAAATCAAATCTCGCTCGTCTGTATGTTATATTTTAGTTGTGATAAGAAATCGTATAAATAACAAAAAAATCATAGTAATTTGTATCAATTAGAAATAATACTTTAAAGTAGCAGCATCTATCTACTACACATAAAAAGTTATATATTTTTTAATTTTAAAATACAAAAAAATATTACAAAATGTTGGTTGGTGTATCTACTCGTATCGTTGCTTGCCGTAATGCAGTACAAACTGTCTACTGGAGAACAACTAAGGACGCCGATGGATTTAAACTTATCAAATACAATCGAACATGTACCTTTGATAAGAAATTCAAACCATCGAGTGCTGTGGTGTCACAACAAAATTTAAGATTTCTTCCATCATAAGTCGTGGTGTATGCTTTGGGATTCGCACCATTTTATGGAATTTTTAAATATACAAATAAGTATTAGATTATAATAGTTAAGTAAGTGTATTTATTGTTAACCATTAGATAATATAAGAAGCAAATATTTGTGATTAAAAATAAAATAAAAATTTTTAAAATCTTTAGAATAAAAATATGTGTTTTCTCTTAATTCTGTGCAAACAGTGAATTTTTTGATAATTCCATAATTATTCGTTATGAATTTTGTGATATGCTGTGAATTGAATTACATAATACTGACATATTCACTTTCTCGCATTTATTTCGCTTCAGATTAGGGTCTTATGAAAATCTGAACTACTTGCTTGAGGTCAAAAGATGAAGGTTTTATTTTATTACGTTCAGTTTTGCATAATTATTGTTATCGAAAAGGATCATTTTTCTGTAAAGCTTCTAATTCATTTATAAAACTGTTTGTGGGTTAGTGTTTTGGTTTTTGCATAATTCAATTTAAATAAAACAATTTGAAAACGGACTCATAATCATTACCAATTGCTTTAACTATTGTTGATTCTATTTTTTCAGCTGATTCACCCACTATTTATAACAATTCCCTCTTTATTTTATTGATTTCATAAATACTTTTTATTTATTAGGTCATCTTTGCAAGGTCAGCCAACTTCTTTTATTTCATTTATTGTTGAAGTTGCATTAATATCATCTTTCCTGATATTTTTTGAATAACATATAAACCATCGGTAATTTTTTTTTGTCAGCAGTTTAAAAAAAACATCATAATTTTACTGAACACAATTTTATTATTTTGTATTTAAAATTTGACTCAAAATCTCTCTAAAACTGATTTGTAGCAATTATCTATCCACAATACACAAAGATGAATCGAATGCTATTGTTCTTCTAACTAACACAACTAATTTCACTATTTTGGATCTTAAAAAGTTTAATGCTGCATTTTATCAGTTTTTTTAAAGATATTACAGCAATCATTTTTTTTCTACTGCACTAATCCTCTGAGTGTCTGAAATATAATATCGTCCAAATAGCTTTCGCGACTCTGTTTGCATGCGTAACTTCAATTTATCAAATTGCTTCGATTCTCGTTTTCAAGATTGTGGGCCATTTGCGAGTTATTACCGTATACTTTACTTTTCACATATTTAAAAATAATGTTGCTTAAAGTAGCACGATATAGCGGCCAATTGATCGTAATATCGTCATCGTGTCATTAGATGTAAGGCATAATAGTACCGTCTTGTTTGAAACCATATGTTGTTTAAATTATCATCAGATAAAATTTACCATATCACCATAGACATTAACAAACGGTAAATGTGGATCATTGTTAACGAATCTTAAAATGTAAAAAATGAGAATTTTCAGAGGTCTTCATATGACATAAGCATGTACGTATGTACTAGATGGAAAGACCACGTTAAAAAAAAAAAGAAGAACTCAATATTAAATTGAAAAAATATTCTGGCTGTTAGGGAAAATTTCTGAATTGTCAATACAAAACAAATTGTTATTGTATCAGGAGGAGCTGAAGGCTTCGTATTGCATTCGTATTGAAGGATGTACTAAGAAAACAACCATCAAAATGATACAAATCTTTCAAAAGGAAATTGCATAATAATGATGATTTGCATAGGGATCTAAAGAGGTAGAGGCGGTTGATGAAGAAATTAAAAAACCCGCGATAACACTTGGACAACGTATGGTTCAACACGTGACTGTCAAATATTCAGTTGTAATAAAAACACAAAATACCAACAAAAAAAAATTATTTTCATTGCAATTTGTTTTGATTAAATTTTGCAAGCGATTATTTAATGGTTTTAATTTTATATAATATATATGTCGAATTAAATAAAAAAACGTGTACGTTTCAAAAGTACTTGGCACAAAATTTAGGCCATACGAAAAATAATAACAAATACACTTCGAAAATTTTAATATGCTGTTTAAATGTGCTTATGTAAAAAAAAATAAAAACTGTTTGCTAAAAGTTAAGTACATACGAGTATATATGTAAACTGTTTTTAAATGTTTTCGTGAGTGATTAATTTGATGATTTAATATAGGCGGGAGATTTGAAGATAGAATCCTGCCCGCAGGGATACAAGTAAGGAACTTTAACATTTAAAAACTCAATGACCATAAAATTAAGTAAATTTCACAAACGCGGGAAGATTATGACTTGTTAGTATATTGAGTTAAATTTTTGATGTGCTTACAAAATTTGTTAGGTAGTTCAGTTATAACTTTGTTTCCGTGATGAGTGGTCAAGTTTATAAAAATTAATTGTGCATAATAAGAAAATATAATTTTGTGTAATAAATTGTGAAAGTAAACAGTGAATTCTTTTCTTACTAAAACATTTATTAAATAAAATCGCTAGCGTTTTTCCAATAGAAAATGAAAAATAATTTATTTTTGGTATTGGTGTAGCAGCAATAAAATTTGTAACTTCAATTGCTTTCAAATAGCTTTTTGTTGGAATATATAGGGTAGAGGTAAATTCTTACAAAAAACTATAATTAGAAAAATGGAAATAGTTGAGTAGTTTTATAAATATTTGTTCTTCAAATTAACAACCTCAGTTTGAGACACTTAAGTAGTGATTTTCTCAAGTTAATAATCAGTAGTAATTGTACAAGCATATGCTATGTATTTTAGTTTTTATTAGTAATTAATCATAAACTATATCCTTTATAGATCTATAGTAAAAAATCTATAGTAATCCAAGTGAGGTATCCACAGCATATTGCTAACTAAAGCACCATATTTTTCCCCCTTTCAAACATCATAAATTATAGATGGTCATTATCAGTAGTATATTCTGTAGCATTGTTACTAATCACTTAATCGGTATTCACCAATGTGGTTACTAAAATTATTCTAAAATTTAGAGAATACTAATTTCACTTACACGCTCAATTATCGACCGAACCGAAATTATGTGAAATCTGCAGCCGAACAAAAAATACAACCCTCAGATTGATTTATTTACCTAGTAGAGATTACACATTCCTTGTGCTGGTCTCAAATCTGATATCGGCATTGGTTTGGTGATATATGTTTTTCTTTTTAATCGTTTTTCCTTTTTAGTCTTCCATAACAATCAATAGATAATTTAATAATATTTTAAAATCCGATAACTCCATCTGTAATATATACAATAATAAGTCTAATCATGAAAACTAAAAAAAAAATGTTCGCCATGCCATCTACCAACACAATAAGGTAAACATAAAATCCATTTGTACTAAACTTTTGGCCAAGGGACATTTGTAAGGTTTTAAAGTTTAGAAGTTTAAAAGCTAGCCTAGATGTCGGTAATTATATTATTATAACAGTTATAAATGTGTAGATGATACAATGATGAATAACTGATATTTATTTCTTAACATTACTTTAGAATTTTTTCTGCACTAAAAAACATTTAAAAGTTTTAATCGTATCTGGCGTCATCTAGTTATGTATAGCTATACTAAAGCCGCTGACAAAAGTCAAAAATCAAATCGTTTATGTTACCGCACCCTCTATTTGTCGAGAACCAAATGATTAAAATTTCCAATAGAATATTAGAATTCATCTGATTCATTTGTTGCTTTTTAAACACAATATACTTTTATCTTTCTTTTTTATTTTGCATATCACCCGTTTCGCTCTGTCGTTTCCCAATAAACTTTATTTCCAACTCGGAATTAGTACTGTGGTTTTAGCACGGAAATCCGAGTTTGAAAGTCGTACTGTACACCAACACATTCAACAAATTAATTTTATATACACATTTCCGCCATTACTACATAATATATTAGTATATAATAAGCAGGCCATTATCAATCCATAATATATATATATATATATATATATATATATATATATATATTACACATATATATATATATATATATATATATATATATATATATATATATATATATATATATATATATATATATATATATATATATATATAATAAGCAGGCTATTATCAGTCCATAAGTGTCAAATATAACACAAAAAAATAGAAGTGCGGATTAATAATTAAGAATTTAATTTAAAAAAAGTTATGTTAGATGAAGTTGCTGCAAATTTTTCGTGGTTTGGTCATCAAAAAAATATACCAATAAAAAATTATCTAATAATTAAATTATTAAAAGGTACTACTGTATATTAAAAATTATAGCTTTTATACTTTTTGCAAATTTAATTATTCTTTGTAGATGCAGCTTTGCGACATTTTCCTAATTCTAATAATGAAGAAGTCACCCTCTAATCATTAAGAGATGGTTTCAATTGGCGAAAGACAGGATAAGGAAGCGTCCAAAACACGTCCAAGATTTAACTGATTAAGCAATATTTCACAAGATTAATAATAATAATTAATGAACTGTTACTGCGTTATCGAAATAATATTTATTTATGCAATGTGCATATGTATGTGATATACACATACTTTATGTGTTTACTTTAAAATTTTGTGATTAATTAAAAAAGTGTGATTATACATACTATATGAATTTATATTTGATAAATAAAAAAATAATTAAGAAATATTTTGCAATATGTTTTTATTTATAATGCAGAAAATGAGAATATATTACGTAAGGAAATCAATTCTATAATTCATATGAAAATCCGTTGTATATTAATATGGAAATTTGTGTTAAATTTATCGTGAATTACATGTGTTTTTCACACAGAAATTAGTACAATTTATATTCGTAAATCCACATGTTATTCGTAAATCCGCAATTACCAACACATTCACATATTTGGAATTTTTGTGCCAGTTTTCTTGGGCTAACAACACGGAAATCCGTGTTACAATATTACTGGAATCCACGTTCCGAGTGGATCTATCGTACATATTTTTTTACGGAATTCCGTGCGAAATGTTTATTGGGTTGGTCGCAATCGCAATACAACATAACAAACAAACCAGAATTTGTTTTATTATTGAAAATTCTTTTTCCAAATAATGAAAAAACAAAAAAAAAACAATTTTTGTTTGGTTTTTTTTTATTTTTCGCTCAGTACCGCAGTGACTTTACTTAAATTTAGTTGTATTGCGTGTGCCATGTGCAAATCTGCGTGGCAATTTAACATAAAATAAAATTTACAAAAAAAGGAAAATTTAGTAAAGAAAAAGGGTTAGTTTAATTTTCTTTACAGTGCCTGAATACAAAAATTTCCCCAATTAGAATCCCTTCACGTTTCGTTGTTACCTTGTGATATATATTTTTGTTTATAATGTGAATGTTTTTTTTTAATGTCCATAAAAATCTAATTTTTTTAGGTTTGGTTTTTTCGTGGGTATGGCCATGAAAATATTGTGAATATTTATTTATTTCCCTTTTTTGTTTATATTGTGGTTTTTTATTTCATAAAATTAAAACGAAAAATAAGAAAATTCAATTATTGTTTATTTTTTTCTGTTTAAAAATCGTGGAAGTAAATTTTCAATGAAGTCTGTGCGCAAAGAAAAAAATTAGAAAAGCAAAAAAAAAAGGAAATATTTATGTAAAATTGAAAATTTCAGTGTAATTTTTAGTGTATTTCTTCTTGTTTCGTTTGTTTTTACATTTTGAGTTTAAAAATAAATAAAAATAAAAATCCAAAAATAATAATAGTATTTATAATAATAGTGATTATGTGGAATATAATGGAAAAAGGAAAACTCAATAAAATGTCATGTTAAAGGTAAATTTTTCATTATATTTGTTTTATTTATTTGATTAAGCAATTTTTCTCTTCTCTTCGGTTTTATTTTGTTTGTGTGTGCCCCAGTTGGCTCTTGCTAATGTTTGTTGTAATTTTGGATTGCAATTTATGGGGCAAACAATAATGCTGGGAACGGATTACTGAATGGATAATTTAAAGAGGAAATGGAAATTAGTGAACAATTTTTTGTTTTTTTCATTAGTTCACGTCATCTGAATTAATTGGGGTGTTGATCGGAAGAATGGCTTGAAACATAATAAAGCTCACTGTTATTTGAATATTGATCAAGGTGTGTTTTTAACCCTTTTAAGATTAGTTGTTAACCCTGTTAAAATTACTATATTGTTTATATGTACATTTAAGTATGTATACATATTCAAATATAATTTTTATGATAAATTTTTTTAAAGCGGAAACATTTATCAACACTTAAGAATATTGATGCTAAAACTAAATTTAGACCTAGTTTTGTTGAGTTATGTACATGTATTCTAGTCTGAGTCATGTGTTTGGTTATGTTGATCGAGATATGTTGTGTATTAAATATGTGTATGTTAGAAGCATAATTTGAATGAAATTAATTTTATACGAGATTATTTGGTTATGCCAAAACGAAGTAGGAAGTTAAATTTATAGGAAGTAAGATAAATTAGTTTATAAATTTATTTTATCACTGTGAAAATCCGAATAGTGTACGTTACAATCGCTCGGAAATAATTTGTGGCGACACAAGTGACGATCACGCGATGGATCGCAAAACAGCTTAATCCCGTTTCGTAGTTTAAACCAAACCCAAATAAGTAATTTAGTTACAGATGTTCCTGAAGCATTTCTTTGAGGCATTCCCTACATTATATGATCTAACGACCACCATATCATATATGTTCCTTAAAATAAGTATTTTATAATATTGACCCGAGTTTTCTAACCCAGTAGCCACCGTGTCTTAATATAATGGCCACCGGAACAATTCAATATTTTTCAACTAATTCACACAATTAATTTGTCACAATTATTTTGAGTCCGCAAATGAAAAAAGACATTGAATACTAACAATGTAAATTGGAGCAAAAATGTTTTGTTTCTTCATATAAAATTTGCTTACTTACTTGGTTGTTTATACGACAACCGAGTACCTTCATCTATCCTACTAACTTTAATCGTCCGCGCTATGTTTGTTGGCTTCTAAAATTAGAGCAAACATTTTTTTTTATTTTGTGGCTAATAGAAATTTTGAAATTTATTCTTATGGCGGCACTACATAATGTTGAACACCACTGCTTTAGACTGTCATGAATTCAAAATTTTGGGAATTATCAATTCATTGTTTCTGACTTCCTTTCATAGCTGAATATTGCAAACAATAAAAATAATTATTAGGATACAAATGAAGAAGCACGAAAGAATAATATTTTATATTAAATATTTACGTTTAATGTTTACATATGTACATATGTCAATTATCTATAAACGACATGCTAATTATATATAATGAAAAATAAATTAATATAAATTCCATCTTAAATTGCACCGTTGTGTTGTCAAAGAAGAAGTATGGCTCCCACTCAAATACATTTATAAAGACCGTCTTCGATAGAAGTAAATTAAAATTCTTCAAATCGAGGAGAATTAATTATATTATTCGTATTGAACGATAATATTATTAATGCATTTAATGAAAAAAATGACCTATAAAGGTACATTTAAAATAGGCATTTTTAAACCAAAATTAAAAACAAAATAGATAAAAAAATCAAAGGTATTTTGTTTGTTCTCTTTGAATCTTACACAATTTTGTAATAAATAATGAGAATGTGCGAAATGAATATTTACATACATATGTATATGTATGTATATACATATTTAATTTTTATAATGGCACAAATGTTACAAGTTTTGTTAAAAATATTCACATTTGGAATGATCTAAAATTGTATTTTCCGCAAGACGAAGTGAAAATTAATAATTTCAGCCTTACTCCAACGCCAGCAAAAATAAGTCCGACTACGACTTAGGCTGCGGACCAATTCACGGGCAAATCAATTACTAAGGTAAAAGTCGATTTTAGTATTTTTATTTTATTGAAATACGTGATTTTGTTTATTTTCAGCTTACTCAATCCGTAGATCATTAAAAAATGAACAATCTAAACGTTAAATATTTACTTTTGTGTACTCGCCTTACCCTACTTTTTGATCGGGTAAATGAATTTACCAAAAATTAAAGTAATAGTCGACTTTTACCCGTGAATTGGTCCGCAGCCTTAGTCGTACATTTTAGTAGAATTCATGTTGGTCAGTATATATACTGAGCCTCGTTGTTAAATCCCCATCATTACTTTTTGGTCTATTGATTATATTGATATATGCATTATTTTCTCCCGATACACTGAAATGTCTTTTGAATATCACTTTTATTGGATATAATTGTTTATTGGTATAGATGCTAAGATAGTGTAGGCTACCTCATCGAGAAAAAAACACAAATATATCCATAATCCTAAATTCTTTTTGATTTTTACCTCAAATTACTAATAGCCAAGTTCTAATTCGAATTTTAACTTAGAAATGAAAAAAAAAACGCAAGGTTTACTCTTTAAGGATTTATTTTTGAATTTTAACTTTTTCGATACATTTTGGATCTTTCAAATCTAATTGCTTAAAATACGGCAAACAGAATGAAATATAGAGTTGTTTTTATCTAGTTTAGAAGTTTTTTTTTTTACATATACATAAGTAAAGTATAATAAGATTCTTTAGATCTTCTATATTTCGTTCTTTATTAACAGGAAAGCTGATGCTAGAAATTGCTTATTTAGATATACCATGGTTATATTGATAGTATAGAAATCGAGGATATATTGATGACGAAAATAGTAAATACAGGGTCTTTCAAGAAGAATTTGTTTCTTTTAAATTTGTAATTAAACACACGTATAGTGTTTAAAATATAAGACATTCGTTATTGAAATTTAGTGTAGACACTTGACCATTTATTGATAAAAAATAATATCTGGCAAATGTCCAACACGAGTACGTCTATACAGAAGTTGATCATTTGGTCGACATTTTTACATAATTGGGGCTCTATCCCACTAATGACGCGTTCGATATTAGTTTTGAAACCTTCAATTGTTTGTTGGTTATTCTGATAAACTTTATGTTTCACATTGCCCTACAAAATATAATCGAATGCTGTTAGAATACACATGGTGGCCAACTAACATCCGCTCGTTGCTAAATTAATCGTCCATCAAATCTGTTTCTAAATAAACCGATTTTTTCATTGGCTGTATGATATGACGCGCCGTCGTGTTGAAATCACAAGTCGTTATTCATACCATCATTGGCCATACCAAACGATAATATCATGTCTCTACAAAACACTATTGACAGTAACAGCTTTGCCAGCTTGACCAATGATGTCTCCGGCTCATAGAGCTCACCATACAGTAACATGAGGAGAATGCAATGGCTGCTCAACAAGTGTTCAAATGCGACAATTGTGTTTGTTCATTTTTGCGTCAAACTTGCCATGTGGTCGTTGTAGGCAAGTTTAATTGTTGAGAACATCGGGAAATCGATAAACATGAGTTCTCTGCAACTATTTCATGTACAATGTAAGGGATCTTTTCTCTCACTGTAGCATAATTTTTGGTTGAGCGACCCGATCGAGCACTGGTACTGTCTGTATGTTTGCTACTGAAGCTGTGGACTCAAATTTTTGCAGTAAGTTTTTAATAGCGATAGGCAATTTTGTCTACCAAAAATAACACGATTTAAATTATTGTAACACGATTTTGAAGCGAAATTGAATTAAATTCGCGTTTCGGGCCGTATATCACACGCATGATTCTTTTCTCAAATGTAAGGAGCCATCTCTCGTACTCATCTGTCAGCATCCAACTTTCACATCCAATCATAACAACGGGCCTGATATGTAGGTGTTTAGATCCACTTTAGCAGTGGCCTTAGTGGATACAAAGCACGAATGCCAGCTGCCAGCCGCATTTTCATATTCTCACTCAAACTGTTATCGTGATTTATAAGAGAGCCCAACTATTTGAACCTCCTCACTTCCTTAAACGTGTAGTGGCCACTACTAAATCTGGTGTGGCATTGTTCCTATAACCAGAGATCATGTATTTCGTTTTGGACTCATTAATCTAGAGTCCAACAGAAGCTGAAAGTATTAAGAATGCGTCACAGTCATTTTACACAATCCCTGATAGTCATCAACTAGGCCCTCCGCTAGAGGGGTGATTCTATCCAATATAATGTAGGACAGTAACTTGTAGAGAGCTATACCGCGATAATTTTCACACTTCAAGCGGGGGATAGGGCATATGCCGGCCACTCTTCATTCGTTAGGCGTAACTTCGGTTCGCCAAACTAATCAAATAAGGTCGAAAAGACAGTTTCAAAGTATCTTCTCCGAATATCAATAGCACCGAATAAATGCAGTCCAACCCAGATGAACGGTTTCGTTTTAATATCACGTGACTAGGCCAATGCTACTGGTTTCCTAAGTGACTGCACGTTCAACGTGCCGAGGGAGTCCGGTGTTTTTTTGGATAAAGAAATTTATTATTAAGAAAATAAAACCTCTCATGACTTATAGTCATATTTTTCGTTGTGCGCTAAATAAATCATGATAGTGAGGTAGTTCCAAAATTATATCTTTCTAGCTAATTAAATTTATCGTTTATAAAAAATGTACCGCAGACAGTATTTAACATTCGACGCGATTCTATTTTATTATGTGTGTATATAAGTTGCTTTTTATTTCACATTATCTATTTTCTCGTGTTATATTGAATTCTATAAAACAAAATAATAGAAATTTTTGGTTCATAAAGCTGCATACAGCTATAAAAAATTATACATTTGTATATGATAATTAATAAGTCGTGCTCCAATTGAAAAACCAAACAATATCGTAGTTTTTGGATTATTTTTTACCATAAACCTAATTTAGAAATTTAATGTTTATGTTAGGCTCAAACATCAAAATTGTGTCTGTGGATTTACCAATACTTGGGATAAATAAAAGTCGGCTTTTACTTTAATTTCCGGTAAATTCATGTACCCTATTAAAAAATAGGGTAAATCGCTTACACAAAAGTAAATTTTTAATGTTTAAGTTCTACATTTCTTATTTATGTACAGATTAAGTGAGATTAAAATAGATACAAACTCGTACTGCAATAAAACCAATATACTAAAATCGACTTTTACTGTACTAAATGTTTAACCGGAGTATTGGTCCACAGCCAAGAGCGAAAAAACCGAGCACAATGCGTTCTGAATTTTTAGATCTCAAGTTTAATAATAATAGAATATAAATCCTCTATAAATAAATAATACTCTCGCTCCTATTGAGTTACAATTGCCGATATAGTGAGGGGTTATTTCCAAATTATAGGGAACGGAGCAACGAGATCACCGCGATCCGACACTTTTTTTATGTTTATTTTAATTGTCGAACAGAACCAAGATAGCCCGCTCCGGTATAGTTTTCCATAATACACCCGGTACAGTTATACCGGGTACAGTTTTCCATATTCTGAGGATTATTTTTCTAATTCGCGGTTTGTAGAATGCCATACTGGAATATCTAGAGTGAGAATGGATGTAAAGAATGTGATCGATAAAGCCATTTATTTGCTGCTTTTAAGTATTATAAGTAAATTTGTATTGTATTGTAATTGGTATAAAAATTGTAAACTATCAAGACATTTGTTGCCAACAAGGTTCAACAATTATAATCAGTAATTGTTATACAATTTTAATTTTGCATAGCGAACATATACAATGAATATTTGTTATGGTTAACCAATTAAATGTTATTACCTTTTGAATTGAAATGTACTCATTATAACCGCACGATTTTATTGTCATATCTCGTTTTCAAGGTCGTAAACTAAATTATATGATCACTGAATTGTATACATTAAGTTTAACCAATGTGATTTTTACCAAGCATCACGCAAACTCTTTTTAAATGTCGTCTAAACTTTGAAATCAAGCATGATATGTAGATATATGTATTTCGTGATTTCACGATTAACTAACTACAATAATAATAAGGAATTCACAACGTTTGTTAGGAACAAATCGTACAAAATTTACCGAATGTATTTCATTATATAACATTTTTTTATCGGCCACCGGATCCGAAACCCAATTTATGAATGGTATAGTGAAACATGAATATAGTTATACGACTTCAATAATAGATTATTTAGCAAAATATTTTCGTGTACAGTGTGATAGTTGCTTAAATTTTTGCGATTATTTTCGCTTCTTCATGGGACATTAAAATTATACGAAACCGAACAAAAACTTCTTAAAGTGTCGTTGGTCAGTAAAATTTAAAACTGAACACTTACTAATTAGTATATAAATTTCAGAATGTATCCAAATAATTTTTTTGTTTTAAAGTTCTCAAAATTGTTTAGTTTGTAGGATCCTACAAATTAAACCTGCATTTTCATATATGTTTATTTATACACATATATGTACATTTATATATAAAATATTTACTTTTAATATATTTATAATATTCCAAATAATATGTTTATAGACATATTAAGATTCGTATTGCGGCCTAAGTATATAAGCCGTTTTTAGCTATATTTCTTACAAATCATTTGTCTATTCTATATACGTAATCAGAATTTCGATTTTAAGGAACACCTGGTCATCCATATTGTAATTCATTGTTTTTTAAATTGCGCGATTGTAAATATCAAAATATGACATTAATTAAATAAATTTGATAAAGAACTTCCTGAACTCAATTTAATTTTAAATTTTTTTTATGTATTTTACCTCTACTAACCCTTGAAAAAGAATTAATTTTTTGAACATTGTATAAAACTACGAATGTACTGCACAATTTGCACCCTCCGCATATCGAATTTTATATAAATGTGCCGAATACAACCAAATTTTAACGGAAACAAATGATTCAGCAAATTAAAAATATTATTTAATTCATTATTTTACAATTAATAGTGTATATTATATCGTGAACAAATATGCAAGGAAAAAATTGTATGGCACGAGCCATGATATTCAATCATTTATACCTGAAATAATTTATGAGACAATACGCTAATAATAAGTATCTCAACTAAAATGTTTAATTCAAATGAGTCAATTTGTTACAGTTTGTTGAGTTTTGTTATATTAAACTCATTTCAATTTTTTTTTGTATAGTGTTTCTGGTTTAAATTAAATTAGTACATATTACTATTATATGCTTGTTGTTGTTGGCGGTAGTGCTGTTATTGTATGTTATTGATAAAACATTTAGTTTTATTTAGTGGAAATAAATAATAATAATAATGATAACGATAAATGAATTTCCAATGGGATTTTAACTACGATGATAGAAGAGTATGCATTATTAAGTATTTAGCAGAAATTCCTACTCAAGCTATTTGGAGATATTTAGCAAATTATATAATAATCAATTTTTATATATCAATTCCATACATTGCATGAAAAGTATGCACATATGTACTGTTTGATAAATATCTATTTGCCTGTTATATTTGATAAATCTATAATATAGCGAGTCCGGCAATTGAAGTTTAAAAACGCTGTCAGTTTTTTGTTTATTGGCCAAATTTATTTAAATTTGTTAGACATGATTATATAATCCATCGCAGTTTATTTTAAAATTATTTATATGGGACATAACCGTATTTTGCCTTAACCTTTTTACCAGCATCGTTTTTAAAAGATGCACACGATGCTGTCACGATGTCTTGATTGAAATCGTACAAAATTGTGTGTAATTTTGGTATTTTCGTAAATCTGTGTCGAAATAAAGTTTGGAACATTGTTTTCATTATATAATCCATCTCAGTTTATTTTAAAATTATTTGTATGCGATTTAACCGTATTTTGCCTTAACCACCCACCAGCATCGTTTTTAAAAGATACACACTATGCTGTTACGATGTCTTGATTTAAACGGCTCAGTCAAATATTATCCAAGTAATTCTTTTGATCTTTCAAATCAAAATTTTCTTTTAGCATCGGTTAGTTCTTAACACTTGTTTTTTGAACGCTTTACTTTCAGATTATTTTCAAGATTCGCCGAACACCTCTATCACTCATATCCAAATCATTTGCTATTGTTGTTGAACTTCGCTCGGGATTACGATATATAACCGATTACGCACTTTGTTTACGTTTTCTCGACTTGTTGCAGTGTTCTAACGCCCACCAATATGACGTATTTTTATGCTGCCACTGGCAGCCTGCCAGTCTCGTCGAATCATTTAATGTGGAAGGATATATAAAGTTTTCAGTCAAATTCATGTGATTTAATTCCAAATTTCTTTAATTTCAAATTTATTTCCAAATTTCGATGTTTGATTTTCCAATCAAATGAAGTGTAACATTAGAATTTCGTTTAAAAAAAAGGCTTTTTTCGTCAAGAAATAATTTTTACTACTGGTAGATGAAATAGTACATTCTTGTTACATTTAGGTATTGACAGAGCGATTGAACAGCGATTTGAATTTTAGGGACACTTCACTTACCGTAACCGGTATTTAAGAGCATATCTGGACAACGATTAAAGCTGAGTTAAAATATAAGCTTATAGGCTACTCGTTACACCAATCAAGTTTTATGGGACAATTTTGATTTTCAGCATGTCATATTAAATAGAGAAGAAAATTGTCAAATGTGAAATTTAAAGAAAAGCGTGTTTCAGTTACAAAGTGAATGGGATGGGCTTAGTTTCGGATTGTGTTTTACTTTCTTTTAATTTTAACAATTCGATAATTCGATTGAATTTCATCATAGGAATATATAGTTGAATCGGATTTGCCGATTTATCGAATTATTCGTTAAGTTTCATAATAGACCCTCATAGTTCAGATTCTGTCTATATAACTATGTACATATCTGCAAAACCATGCAGTTCTTTTCTTGTTTCACGACAAAATTAAATTAACACAAAATTAATTTGAATTTTTAATTAATTGATATACACTTTCATACTACGATTTACTTTATTCAAACAACCAAAGTGAGTGAAGCAGATGGCAAACAAAAATAATTACACTTATACCTAATTGCTTTGTTCTAATAACTATTATTCTTATATATTATAAATTTTATAATATTTGATTAGAAACGAAAATGTTTATATTTTTAACATAAATATACTGATACTGAATATAGGGTTAACAGATAAGGTAGTATTTGTTGTATGTATATTGTTGTATTGTTTTATAGCTTATACTTAGGTATTGACTATATATGTATGTATTAGCACAAAACCAACACAAATGTATTATACAAGACGTGCTGTGCGCGCAGATACCATGAAGCAAAAAATACAAAATAGATTTAAGTAGTAGCGTTTTTATAATATATAAATAAGAAATAGAATACGTTCAAAGTCTTCTATATTAACAAGACTGACTATTCCAAAATTTATAGAGACAAACTGCCTCTTTTTCATTGTATTGGGATTATACATATACGTACGTCCCATAATAAAAATTTAAATTAAAACAATTAATACCAATATATTTTATTTTATTTTTTTCACAAAGGAATATGCATAAAAATAAAAACATACGTTAGAAACAACAACAATCTGTATATAAATATATTTTTTCACCAATACAACCTTAAAGAGGCAAAATCAAAGTAGTATATGTCAGTAAAAAAATCAGTCAGACTTGTTAGTATAGAAGATTTTGCTTCGGTGATGTTTATGTATCGGTAAACCACGGCTTGTGTAATACATTTGTGTTGGTTTAAATTAGCACGTTGCGGGCCTATGTCAAAACCAACACAAATCTACTACAACAAAACCGTCTATAGATACAAGCCATACCACAGATTCCACCACAAATTACTCCACATTTGAATGTAGTAGGTACCATGTAAATTGATCGTAAATTCTCGCTCATTAGCGGTTACAATTTCTATATTATTTCTCTTATATACGATATATGTATGTTTTGGCATATATATTTACTCTGATACATATAAGTACAATACATACTATTAAGTGTATAGTCAAGAGATTTAACAGTATTGATTTATTTCTGGCTTGTATCTATAGACTGTTTCGACTTCAGTGATGTTTATGGATCGGTTTATGTATTGGTTTTTGTATATTATTATATGGTTGTTTTTTTTTTAATTTTTAATTTTTTTTTTAAATGGACTTGGCATAGATACTTTTTTGGTCCATAGCCTTACCTTACATTCACACAACATTCATTCAATACATTCATTCATCCCATTCACACAAGTACAGTATACCTACCACCTGCGCATTGCATAGCTCCATGTCACTCTGTACAGTGACATGGAAGATGGGTCGGCTTAAGAGTTCTACATTCCAACAGAGGGTCATAGATGTTTTCAATTTAATCACCGATCGTAATCGGGAGATGAAAAATCACTTTTGCATCCCCCGCCTCTGTTGGGATTCGAACCCGGTACCTCCCGATCCAAACGTCGCAGCTTTAACCACTGCGCTATTTGCTCAGTGTTTGGGTTGGTTTTTTATTTTGCACTTTGTTGATGATTATGTGTCCGTACAGCGCATCTTGTGTAACACATTTGTGTTGGTTTTGGTAGAACACTTAATAGGCTATATATCTGGGTATGGTTGAGATATTTTAATCATGTAAAAAGTAATGGATTAGGTTTTTCTTTCGAACATGCAAAATTTAAGTTGCTTCAAGGACATGCAGGAATGAAATATGAAAATGTAAAATAAATTGCAGCATATAGGTTGTGAGTTATGATGTGACCGCAATTAAAACTTATTACAAAATAAATAAACCAGCGCAATAATTATTATTACAGAAAATATACTACGAAACTGCCTTTTTTGCGAATAACATATTTAATGATAAGTTTATGTTAAGTATTGTTACAAATTTTCTTTTTTTTTTTATTGATGAAATTTGCGGATTAAAACACTTAATACGAGTATGATATACATACTTTGATTAATTCACTGACTATTATTGAACACTTAAACTCACTACTAAATTCTTTGTTTAACAATTTGACTGGCTAAATTATATTACGCGTTTATCTTCAAGTGGAACCGTAATATTCTAATTGAAAAAATGGGCGCATCGCAATGAATTTAATACTCCTCATTATAAAAGTAGAGTTCAACTAATTTGTTTCGTACATTATTCCGCACCATACATTTATTAGTTTTTAAATGACGTACCATACAGTGTGCTCTAGCGGAAAAAAACCCCAATTGTCATAGTCGTGTCACATATTTTAATATTTGTTGATGTATGCATAAATGTTTTTTTTAGTTTGAAAATTAGAAACTGAACAGTTTGAAATGTTAGTAAAAATGAATGGAAAAAATGGGAACATCGCGAAAGGTTTTAGTAGTTATGGAAGCACCAAGGAAGAATTCACAAATATATCGAACGGCTAATTTTATATTAAACAATTTTTTTATAATTAAAACAATTTATTCACTACGGAAACTGATAAAAGATGTTTTTATTGTTAACTACCTATTGAATCTACCTCAACAATATCAATTTTAGCGCGACTTGACACGACTCTAGTCACCTTCTGGGTTGTAAATAAACATTTAATTTTATGTTTTGAAGAAGTGTCAATTTTGTTTCAATTATCCTATGGTAGTTTTAGTTCATTATAAGCTTTATTAGTACAACCACGGCTGGTAGGGCCTCTGACAAAGTTATATTTAATAGTACGCATTTATTAAACAAACTAGAGTCAATGGTGAACCTTTATGTGTGCGCTTTCTCAACTTTTTCATTCATCAACTATATTCTCCCAAATCCTGCTTATTGCTTACAACCATTACTTTTTAAAGTAAGATTATATAAGCTTTACTATGTTCAAAATCTAATCAACATACCGTCTTGCCAGGAGCAATTTAAGGAAATCCATTGTTGAATTAACGTTGAATTAAAATGATTTTTAATAATTTTTGAGTTCACATGTTTAATTTCATTCAGAACTGATAAGACTTATTTAAGATTTAACCTAATGTACAATACTGGTGAATCAAAATGTGCCACGACTAAATTTATTTTCCGGAGTGTACTAAGTACCACAAAATATTTGGATAATTATTTATATATGTATATAGTGTGGACGTTCTTTTATGCACTCAAGTCAATAAGTAATAAACAGGAAGAAAAAATAAACCCGTAGCAAAAGAGCTAAGTAAAATTTACTATGTGGTTGACTAACTCAGAACAACTGAACATTTTACTTTGACGAATGGATCAAAAAATTATAATTTTCTTGTGTTTGTGTGTTTCTGGCTTTTATTTTTAAGTAAATACAAACAATTGTTACTTTCCTATTTTGTACTGTTTAAAAAAAATGTTTCTTCGTTAAATTTGATTAATAAAAAATGTTTGAAAAATTCAAAAAGTGCTTTTCCTCTTCTGGAAAACTGGGGAATACAATGAAAATTATTATAAACACAACAATAAAGAAATAATAAAAAAAAAAAATTTTAGAAATTGGTTTAAAACAAACAAAATAAAAATAACTTTAGCAAAATTATAATGAAACATTTTGTTTGTGTTTTTCACAAATGAGGTGTGGTAAAAACATTAAAACAATTTTATTTGGTCTTGTAATGAGTTGAAGTCTTGTGAATATTTATTAAAAACGCTTTTGATGTTTTCTTGTTATGAGCGTAATAAAATTTAATGTTTTTGTTATGTTTTGTACGGTTGCGGGTGATGCGGATTTATGTTAGATGAACGTATATGACTATATATACATTTATGTTATAGACGTACTTATTTTAATCATTTTGACATCTAGTTTGATATGTGATAATTTACATTTGCAAAATGAAAAAAGAAAGCTAAAAATAACAAAACTCATCCAAACCAAATAAAATATATTTTAATTGTAGTTTCTGTTTATTTCATATTTCAACCTATATTATGAGTTTATGACATAAACAGAAAACTATAAAAATTAAAACGTATTTACTTTTGTTATGATTTTAGAAATATCACAGGACATTTTTATTGCGTGCATCTTGAAAAATTCTGAAATGTTATCGCATTATATTAAAATCGTTTGAATTTCACCTTAATTATTTCAACCTATTTAATTTCTTGTTATAAATTCTTTGTGACGTTTCAATCACTTCTTTGAATAATGATTAAATTATTATTTTTTGTGTATATGGTACGAAAAATGTATGACTTTTTTGTTTCTATATTTTGTTTAGTTGTTATTATTTTTTAATCAATTCATCAAATTGATAGATTGATAAAGGATGATTGCAAACATTTATGCACAAAATTTATTTTTCGATCAATTTTGCGAATCCGAACAGTGTCTACATCATGATCCTATAACTAGACCAAAATATGTTTATATATATAAAGTAGCAATAGTGAGTAACGAAGTCATTTTTAAATCAATAAACCATAAACCCTGTAGCTTCTTCAGTTAAAATTAACAAATTAAACAAAATTGTTTATATACATATGTATACAATTTATGGGTTAGCCAAACAATTCAATAATAATAGTAACTTATTTCAAATAAAAAACTTTTATTTTTGATTTTATAGTTTAATACTTCCTTATTGTGACAATTTTTATTTTTGATTTTTTTTTTTCGGTAAATCGATTTCGACTTGCGTCTTCTTCAGTACCTTGTTAACTATTATGACATAAACAGAAATAGAATAGTTAACAAGGTACTGAAGAAGACGCAAGTCGAAATCGATTTACCGAAAAAAAAAAAAAAAAAAAATCAAAAATAAAAATTGTCACAATAAGGAAGTATTAAACTATAAAATCAAAAATAAAAGTTTTTTATTTGAAATAAGTTATATAGTGACAAAAGATTACACAAAAACATTAAAATGAACAACATTCATTTAAACTCAATAATAGTAATATAATAATTTTTATATGTACATATGTATTTAGAGTTATTAAATTTCCCATTTTTATAAATGTTTAATTATTGGTATAATTATGTACTAATTTTTGTTTTAATGTAAATAATAAATTTTGTAATTATATATAGTTAAAATGTAATACACTTATGTAGATAGTTATAAAATAGACTAATATTTACGACCGGATTGAACTTTATATATACGTATACACATCCATATATACAGATAGTATCTTAAGCACTGCACTCAATCGTTAGTGAAATCATTAACAAATTCATTAAATCTAATTGGTTAATTTTCTATGACACTGACATTCGCAGTTTATAAACTGTATATAAGGTAAACGGCTATAATACTGACATACGACGCAACAAATTGAAGTTTGATGTTCATTATTAAATGTGTTATAAATGATTTTTAATATGTTTGCAGATTTTTACAATTACTGATATATCTTAAAATAATTTGATTAATCAAATATGAAAGTTAAAAATAATTTTCATTCATTAATTTAATTATTTAACAAAAAAGGAAAAGTGTACATAATACTGATCTACCACAAAATCGTTGTTCATATTACTGACTTTTATAGTTCCTAATACTGACATATGGGTGTAAGATTACTTAATCAACTGCTTATTTTCTGAAAGGTAAACAAAACAAAATCTAGATACTTAAGAAACCACGTATATTATGTTCTCAAGAAGTCACGTATATTATGTTCTCTGATCACAGCACGGCTTTTAGCTAAATGTTGAGAAACACGTTCTGAAATATCTGGATTTCTTTTTAAAAACCCCTCGTACCATCGCCTTCCCGGTCTTCCATTTTTAAATTTATTTGGACGATTTAGCTTTTTAAGCAGTAGCTGAACGCTATCCAAAAGTTGATCCTTTGTTGCTGGAAAACCAGCCTTACCAATATAAACGATCCATTGTGTTATTTGTTGCTCCTCTTCAGTAGTCAACACTGTTGGATGACCGATAGATGCATTTAATGCATATACACCTCTTTGTTTATATAACAAAGTTGTGCGGGGAATTTTATATCGTTTACTTGCTGTATACACTGTCATTCCACTCGCCACATTTTCAAGGGCAGTCTTTAGATCGTCCTGGCTGTATTGAAGACGCTTCAATTTCGTTGCCATTCTAAAAATAACAACGCTCGTTTACTGACAGGTTTGTATAAATTACTGACTTATAAATTAAATGGTTTTGATTACAATTAAATGCACCAAAAATATACAGTCAGTTTTAAGTTTACTTAAATTTAAATACTTTTAAATCAATTAAATTATTTAGAAAGTCCTTAAAACTAGAACAAATTATGCAAATGTATGAAAATTAATTTCTGATTTCTATCTTTATATTGACATAGTGAGGATTTTATACTGAGCTAAGGAAGGACTTATTACTGACACCTTCCTTTAACATTTATTTGCGACAAAACTACTATAAATTATTAGTGTCAGAATTCGGACAGAAGAATGATAAATCTATTTTGCAACTAAATCAAAACAACATTTTAAGATCGGTTAAAGATAGATTTCTTAGAATAAGGTTTAGAAATACTAGCTCTTGACCTAATACTGACATATGTGTCAGTAAAAGGAACAAGTCCGTTATTTAATTGTGTCTAATACTGACAAAAGTAAATTAGCAACATTTATATTTATTTTCATTTTGTTCGTATTAAATACACTGAATAATTGAAGGTTGTTTATATTATAACACATTTAATTTAAATGTAATAGCTATATCATACTTACATAGAAAATATCACTAAAAAATGAAACTTAAAAATTTAAGGCAAAATGTTAAGGAGCTTGAACAATATACGTGTATCCATGACCGCTGTATAATTGCAACTGATTTTTATTGAGCTCTATACATCAATACATGAATATTTTGGTAGGATGAGACAGGAATATTCATGTTTCTATTTAAACAAAGAATATTGTATACGTGTATTGAGTAATTATCTTAAAAACTGAAACATATGCAATATATGTCAGTAATATCGCCTATGTCAGTATTATAGCCGTTTACCTTAAGTATAAACTTACAACTATTATGTCAATTACTAGTATAGTGTAGCTATGCTGCTATAATTTATAGTTTAGAATTATTTAATATAATTGTTACGTGGGAGTTAAATATAGTTTGCGCATCGTTATAATTCAGTTAGATTAAATTAATTAGTATTATGTTTTTTAATTTACAGACGAACTTTCTTGCTGGGGTCTTGAATTAAATGACCTCAACTATATTAAATTTTTTTTTTCAATTTTACGTATTGTGTGAACTTAATTCATCGTACCATCGTTAACATACATGACAAGACTCAAACTTCGGATAGCTGTGTGATATACAATACTTTTTATTAAATATATATATAATAACTATCAACTTAGGTTTTAAGTTACGTAAAATTAAGCGGATTGGTAATGAACAGTTCAATTTGCAACAGTAATTACACAAATAATTCTAAAATAAGAAAGCATTAGACGGAGAATATTGACGTTAATGTGGGTATCCAATTGCGTTTTTTCATGATTCTTCAGAATATTATCTTAACAATAGTTACCAGGGATGTAGTTTATTGGTATGAAGATATCAACTAGATCTGCTTCAAATGCCAATTTTTATTAAAGATTTAAAAAGAATAGTTCTGAATAATTTCTATCCTATCTATGTCGATTTTTATTGACAAAACAATTAATTTGTTTTTGTTCTAGAGTACTGTTTCGATAAAATTATTTTTCGTTTATATTAATTATTTGAAACTAAAAGAATAATTATTATATTTTCTTTGAAGAAGGCTGTTTTGGATTTTCAAGCAGTCAATAACCGATTGTGTATGCTTCGCCTGCGCATGAAGTTAGCCAACCTGTCGATAATTTGTGTACATGCGCCCACAGAAGTCAGCCAGCCCCAAGATAAAGACTCATTTTACAATGACTTGGACGATCTGATGGGATCTATACCCGAACACGATGTTAGAATGGTAATTGGGGACTTTAATGCTAGAGCTGGCGGAAATCAGGCCAACTTGTGTGAAAACATAGGTCCGTACTCCCGACACGAAACTGCGACCGATAATGGTGAGAGAATGATGTACTTTGCAATTGCTCATGATCTTAGAGTAGCAAGCACATTCTTCCCTCACAAACAGATACACCTAGAGACATGGACACATCCTCGCAAAACATCCCGGAGCCAAATTGACCACGTGTTAATTTCAAAAGGGCGAGCTCGGGTTGTGCAGGATGTGAGAACTTATCGGTCAGCAACCAAATACGTAGGCAGCGATCATTATTTGGTCGCTGCAAAGCTACGGTGGAAGTTTTCGTACAGGTCGGGGAACACAGCGAAACGGATGGAACGTTTCGACTGTGAAGGTCTGATAAATGAAGATCAAAAGAAACGATATCAGGATCTTGTCAGCGACAACATTGAGGAAGCTAATTACCAGTCTGACTGCGTGAACTCTGTCTGGGAGGTACTGAAAACTTCGGTTGTCAGTGCTGCTCAACAGACTTTAGGTATAGTGAAAGTCAGACCCAAGAATGATTGGTTTGATGACGAGTGTCGTCTTGCAGTTGAGCAACAAAATATAGCCCATAATGAAGTGCAACAACGTCTCACAATCGCAAGGAAAAACAAGGCAGCTCTTGCAAGAAGGGCAGCTAAGCGGATTTGTAGACGGAAGAAGCGAGAATGGTGGAAGGCCGAGGTTCTGAAAGTACAACAACTCAGCAATGAGCGTAGTTCACGTAATTTCTTTAAAGGAATTACTGGATTGCACCATACTTTCAGGCCTTCGTCAACCGCCATTCGGGACCGGGATGGAAACCTCTGTGTCAACATCGACGCAGTACTTGACGCATGGAGTGGACACTTTACTGAGCTGCTTGATGTTCATCATGCGTCACAGACTGTTGTTGAGCCACCTCTAAAACAGTCTGCGGAGATTTGCACTGAGGAGCCATCCCATGAGGAATTCACTAAGGCCATGCAGAGAATGAAACGAAACCGCTCACCTGGAGTGGACTGCATTAATTCGGAGCTCTTGATATTCGGAGGGGATACTTTGTGGAACTGTCTTTTCGACCTTATTCGATTAGTATGGCGAACCAAAGTTATGCCTGATGAATGGAAAGTGGCCGCGATATGCTCCATCTTCAAGAAGGGAGACCGCTTGAAGTGTGAGAATTATCGCGGTATAGCTCTCCTTTGCACAGCATACAAGTTACTGTCATACATTTTATTGGATAGAATCACTTCTCTGGCGGAGGGCTTGGTTGGTGACTATCAGGGAGGATTTCGTCCGAATCGATCAGTCACTGATCAGGTCTTTTCGCTGCGGATGATTCTATCTAAATATTATGAGACATCCATCTCCGTACATCAGGTTTTCCTGGATTTCCGGCAGGCCTACGACTCGATCAATCGAGAGAGTTTGTGGTCTGCCCTGGAATACCTAGGAATGCCAACAAAATTGGTACGACTGTGTAGGATGACAGTGACGCAGTCTCAATGCTGTGTTA
The DNA here is from genome assembly GCA_951394425.1 of Tipula unca. Taxonomy (NCBI): domain Eukaryota; kingdom Metazoa; phylum Arthropoda; class Insecta; order Diptera; family Tipulidae; genus Tipula; species Tipula unca. Next base: position 101,585,940 of record OX596380.1, read on the forward strand.
AAGTTGAGAACAGGCTATCGACAATTTTTGCAGTTAACTCGGGTGTTCGGCAGGGAGATGCTCTGTCCCCGATACTCTTTAATCTCATGTTGGAGTACATCTTTCGTAAAACTGAAACACCTCAGCGCAACATCTTATATCGCCAGTCCAATCAAGTGCTTGCATATGCAGATGACATATGCGTGATTGGACTGAATAGCAACGGAGTGAAAGAAATACTTGATCCGCTTGTAGAGTTTTCAGCTTCTGTTGGACTCCAGATCAATGAGTCCAAAACGAAATGCCTGATCTCTGGTTTTAGAGACAATGGCACACCAGATTTTAGTAGTGGCCACCACACGTTTGAGGGAGTGAGGAGGTTCAAATATTTGGGCTCTGTTATCACTCACGATAACAGTGTGGGTGAGGATATTAAAGTGCGGCTGGCAGCTGGCAGTCGTTCTTTATATCCTCTAAGGCCACTGCTAAAATCTAAACACTTATCAAGTGCCGTGAAGCTGAAGCTTTACAAAGCGTTGATCAGGCCCGTTGTTATGTTTGGATGTGAAAGTTGGGCGCTGACGGATGAGTACGAGAGATGGCTCCTTACATTTGAGAGAAGAATCATGCGTGTGATTTACGGCCCTAAACGCGAAATAGATGGTACATACCGAGCTCTGTACAATTTCGAGATCAGAGATCTGATGAAGATCCCCGATATTGTACATGAAGTTAGATCTCAGCGAGTACGCTGGCTCGGTCACGTTCTGCATGCTGATCCGGAACGAATTGTGCAGCGATCTCTGAAAGGAGAGCCACCATATGGTAGGCGCAGAGGTCGTTGCAGGCGACGATGGCTCCACGATGTAGAGAACGACTTGGCCTCTTCAGATTGTCTAAGACAGTATGAAGACCAAGCTCAGGATCGAAACCGTTGGAGCCAGATTGTTGATTCAGTAAGGGGCCAGTAATGGCCTTTAACACTGTTATTATTATTATATTTTCTTTATCTAATTCTGGATCGCTTTTCCAAAACCAAAAATTGGAAGGTTTTACACCTATACTTGTTAGTTTCATTTTTGCATAATAATAAAACGTAACCAATTATTATCGTAATTAGCTTCATACATACATACATACACGTATTAATACGTGTATGTATGAAGCCAGAAGTCATATCAATCCTCTTTTGCTTTTTTACTTAGTTAAGTATTTGACTAAAAAAATGTTTATGGTTATCGTTGGTGCTCAAGATACAGGGTAGAAAATATATAAAAAAATACGTGGACATGGTAAAGTATTTGTGGCTGTCCAATAAAAACTATAGAGGGCCCGTTTTTTAAGTAAAAGTCAATCAAGCAAAAAATATTAAAGTTACATCCTCTTTCTAAAATTTTATTTTTCAATTTTCTTACTAGTTTGTTATTTAGTAGAGTTTTAAAAGTTTTAATAATCTGGCATATAGCTAAAACCCAGAATATCATTATTTTTTATTTTTTGCAAAACTGGTTTAAGTACGATCACTTATCTTTGTTAATAAAATGATATTCTCAGAATTGTTGACTTTGATATCATTTTATATTATTAATTTTTTACTGTCATTTCTTCTTGGTTATTTGATATTCTAACACATAAAAAATAATAGATTGGGAGTAGCTTAGGGATTTTGCGAAATATATTTTAATATGAGTTCTACTCTATTTTTTGTTGTTTACAAAAAATATTTTATTAAAAACAAAAAACAAATATGAGCCAAATAGTTATTGTTTAAATATAATACAGCCTCCAGAATTCGAATGTTTTTTACATTTTAAGAAAACCTCCTCAATAGGGAGGATGAAACCGTGCGTTCATTTGAACGCTTTCAGTTTTTAGCAACCGTTTTACCCAGGATCCAACTAACATCATCATCGTTATAAGAATCAAGTTCTTGGTTGCTTAAGTTCATTACTTCGAGGCTTTAAGTTCTAGAAGACTCAAAGGAACATTCTCTGAAGATTTTTTTGCTGGTCGAACTGGTATATTGTGTAACGTTGAACGCGTTTTGGATTTGTTGTATTGTTGGATCACGGGCTGTCTTTAATTGCGTGAAATTATATTTAATTTTTTCTACGAATTCAACGAAGAGAGCAGCCTAGTTTTGAACTGTTATTGGCTGATGCAAAGGCTCGATTCAAGTAATCAAAAATGTTGAGGTTCGTGGTATAAACCATGTTAAATCTTAAATTTTTGATGCTGATGTTTTTCTTTGGTTTCCAATTTACTCGAATGTATTTTCGACTTGCCAATAACTGGCAATATCTTCTAAAACAGTCGTATGATTTAAGTGGCACTCTTCGCTATCACTACTCCTAGAAATAGCATCGGAAATGACTGTTTCCGGTGTATCAGGTGATGTAGATGAAGGAATTGATGATGACTCTGTTTGCATTTTTCGTCGTTTGAAGATAATACTTAATCGGCACGATGAACAAATCTATAAATTATATTTTTTCTTAATCGATTGCGGCCAAAAGATCCTTAAGATAATCAGTAATTTCCCGTGGCTATATTAAACACTTTGGTTTAGGAAAAGTTTTATATTACATTATATTACTTAGTAATCACCCACTTTATTATTTAATCTTTAAAAATTATTCTTAAAATTTCGCTCACTCATTGAACTAACTGAAATATGACATCACATGCTTGTTATTCCCAAATTGTTCGTGGATTTTTTGTTAAGTACATACATATGTAAAATAGGGAAGCTTACTGCATTTTATAACTCACTAATTAGTGAGCTTTAGATCACATATTTTCTTGTTATTTTATGACATTGGTTCTGAAAAAAAACTAGTTAAACCCGTATTTTATTTAACAAACTGAGTTATACATACTTAAAACAGCGATTCACATCCGACGCTCCATGAATTTTATACATCCAAAGTCAAAAATGGTGAAAATTCGTTTTGAGTCATATTCAAAGGCAATTTTTGTAAAAACATATAATTGGCCAAACATCGATGGCCAAAATTAATTTAAGAGTACTTCTTACAGATTCTATTAAGATATTGTTTTAGGCCGCACAATTTTATATAAACAAAAATGTAGACCAACAAATTTGAGATACATAATTCACAATCTCGAAGGTCTCATAAAGATACAGCATACAGGGAAAAGAGTGCCACTCTAACACTAAATCTATTTGCCTGTATTCCATGATGAAAAATTGACTTGCAGTATTTTTTACCGGAAAAACGAAATCAAAAAAGTAATATGAAATTCTATTAGGATGAAACGGATAGATTTTTGTTTATTGCACCGGGGCATGAACTATAATCTTCTGTAGTTTGTAGGTATCTGGTGTATAAAGATATTGAATTTCTCCCACAATGCTTCCTTGTGGTGTGACTGCTGATATTTTGTTTAATTCAGAGTATTCTTCATCATATTTTACCAGAAAGTGTCAATCAAGAATGTAAGATTTTAGGGTCTGGTAAAACTACCTTGGAAGGTCTCGGTGTAGTTAATACTCCAGTCCTTGATGCCATACTTTGTCTAATGTTTGAGCTACATGCAAGAGGTTATCAGAACATATATTTTGGCTAATGGGAGAACTGTTCCCCGCTGTGCATTAAATATTCTAATTTAGGAGGTCTATAGTTTGTCTTCTAACTGTACTGATGTTCTAATTGGAACTTGTCAATTGGTGATATCTTTAATTAGCCCCCGGAATTGTTCCAAGTTAGTTTTATTATTTGTTAACTTGGGCCTGTTCCCTTTATCAACAATCGCTGTTTTCTAGACATATATAATTTACGGATATTTCTTTAGTTATGGAGAAGTCTATAAAACCTGGCATTTTATTTGTCTACAACGTGACATAGTGATTTTTATTTAAATAACGTGGGGATAATGTATTCCTTATTGTTATTTAAATATATAATTATAGTGATTACTGACATATTTTCATCTTCTAATTTTAGGCTTTCATAGTATTTGATATTTTGTTTTACAATTATTGCTGACCCTCCTCGCGGCCTCCCTGATGCGTGTGTGATGTAGTAACAAAAGTTTCCATGTAATTTAGCATATGTTGTTTTTTAAATGGTTTTCTAATATTAGACATATACACATGTATTTTTTTTCTCTGTGTTTAAGAAGGATTCTAATTCTATGTTACATTGAATTCCTGATGGCTATGCTTAGTATTTTATGCATTATATTTAATATAGAGAGATGTGGTCTATTTGATCTCTTCTGTATTTAATTTCGTACTCAAAGCTAGTCTGATATATTGATTTTTCATACAATGTTGTTTATTAAAATTATTTTATAATCTTTATTTGTGATCGACTTCATTATTGAATGCACTTGGGGTAATAATCGGTTATCCCAATAATATTGATTGGCGGAGGCGCAATCTCTTTAGGTTTGACAAGTTGTTTTTCTTGTTAGTGTTTTTTTTTATTACTCGTGCTCTAATTTAATTTTGCGTGTATTCCGCCATTTCTGGAGAATGTTGTTCTTTCCCTTTTTTGTTCGGTCTTCTTTTCTTTTTTAATATTCATTCTGTTTCTCTTTCCAGTTCATCATCGTCAGTAAAAAACTGATGACTTGTAAAACCTTTATACCTGAGTATTTTCTTTCTTAAGCATCATGATTTCATTACTTAGATAACCTTCTCAATTTCGCTTAGCTTTATGCGCAATTTAAAATTTACCTTTTGCGAACGGAAAACCTCACTTGTTGAATTGTTGGTGATTTTGGAACCTTGGAACCTCGTCCAAAAATGTTATACAATGATTGGCCCGAGTACACTATAAGTCTATAAACCGTTTCTGAAAATCTGGTAATTTTTAAAAATTTTAATACTCAAAGCGACCATATTATATCCGCTGAAGCTGAAGCTTCTTTACGTATGTTTTGTTATCGATATTTTGTTGAGTCATTGGTATTTTGAACCCCTTTTTGTTTTAGACATACCTACATTTCGATTCTAGTCCACAATACTATAATTTTCGATATTTCTTGGTAACGCTTTGTTTGTTAATAGCATATATTTAAGCGATCATTATCAATAACCTTATAAAATAAACTATGTGGCAGTTAAAATTTATTTAGATGTATATATTTTAATATTTTAATTTTATATTATTAGGCGAATTACAAGTGCATCCAATTATAGCATAATAGAATAGACCAATACAAATTTAATTATTTAATTCAATATTTTATGTCTCCAATTGTTACAAATATTAATAAATGTTGTAAAGTTATTTATTAACTTTCGCATTTCTTTTCTACAGAATACAGTTGAATGTACTTCATAAATTTCTTCCAATCATTGCTTTATCTGAACTTCATTTAGCTGTTTCTATGTGCAAATGTTTAAACATGACCACAGTTTTTTCAAACATGCAATTAGAATATGGAAGAGCCCTAACATGCCTTAACATTAAGACTGAATTTGGAAGAAATCATTTATTTCTTTTATAATAAATCACCGGATTTAATAAAGAACTCAGAAAATATTTTTAAATTAAAAACAATTGTAAAAGAGCATTTGCAATCTACAGTTTCAAAGTATTTATGTAAAATCATCAGTATTTGTTAACCAGCGTTTAGGTTAGGATATTGCATTTGACAATTATATATCTATTGTTTTATTTTTTTGTATTTACGATAGTTAATTAATAAAAAGATATACATTTCATAGAAACAGTTGAACGAAACCTTTGAAGCGCAACTTATACTCGCACTTGGCTGGGATTTTTCAACGTTTACGCAATTTTTAGAAAATTCATATAACTTCTCTAAATATTTATACATACTAGTCGCGGCATTATAGTTATTGTCTATTGAGTTATTAAAAAATCTAAATCCGTGGAATAAATAAAAAATGTAATTTGTTGTTTTATAATAATATAATATTAGTATAAGTCTATTACATATTACAAATATAATTATTTTCGTTAAAATATACACAATACATATTCTTATATAATTCAATTTTCACATTTAATTACCATTCTACACGATTTCATAAATCAATGTTATTTTATTAGTTAGTATCGATATATAAAGTATTATTAACACAATAAATGTTTCATTAATAACATAATACGTATATGTATAATCTTAGTTTACCTTTGTAATAAAATATTCTCTGATCATTTATTAAATTATATCACAGACAGAATTTAATGATGTATAATAATTAAATCAGTTACCTGCATTATATCCATAACATATACAGTGTTGCGCAAAACTTAAGCAACTTGTGCTCCATTATCATTTAAAATACTTTAATTCTGTTTTACTGTTTTTTATATATTTTTATAAAACATTAGTTTACAGTTGTTTATTCCTTTATATATAATGCTCACAAATATAACCTAAAAAATTAAGTAACAGTTAATTTTCATTATAAAAAAAAAAAAAAAATTGAAATATTCATTATAATTGGCTGTGCAAAACCAAAGCAACTTATTAATATTTAGTGTAATAACCTTTATTTCGTATTACTGCCGCACATCTGCGGGACATTGATTCAATGAGGTTTGAAACTATAGTCATTGGTATATTTTCCCACCTTTCGCTTGAAGTTATCATAAGCTCTGCCTTGTTGCGATGGCGTTTACTACCTACTCTTCGTTTTAGAATCCCGAAGAAGTTTTCAATGGGATTGAAGAGTGGTGATTGCGCCGGCCAATCCAGGACATGAATCCCATTAGCTGAAATCCACTTTTTAACCAGTTTCGATGTGTGTTTCGGGTCGCTATCGTGTTGAAACACCCATCGAAGGGGCATTTCCCATTCCGCATAAGGTAACACCTGTATTTTCAAAATACTTTTATAAATGAATCGATCCATTTTTACGATGAAATCGTAAACTGAGCTGAGACCTTGAGCCGAAAAACACGTCCACACCATTGCATTGCCGCCTGCGTGCTTAACTGTACCTTTACAGTAGCAAGGATTCAGGCGTTGTTCTTTCATTCGCCTAACATGACACTTCCCATCCGAATTTAATAAGTTAAACTTAGACTCATCGCTGAACAACGCTGTTTTCCATTTATTTATTGTCCAATTAAGGCGGATTCTAACTTAAACTTTGCTAGAACCCACTGAAGATAAATTAAAAATGTGTTACAATGGAGTCAAATGTATACAAACCGTTTTAGGACGTGCCTCTTGGTAAGAACTGGTTTCTTGCAAGGAGAAAAACTCTTCAAATTGTTTTCTATTGTGATATTATAATTATTTTCAATGGTGTGGACGTGTTTTTCGGCCCAAGGTATCGGCCCATTTTACGAGATAACTGAAAAAACGAATCGATTCGTTTATAAAAAGATTTTAGAAACACAGGTGTTACCTTATGCGGAATGGGAAATGCCCCTTCGATGGGTGTTTCAACACGATAACGACCCGAAACACACATCGAAACTGGTTAAAAAGTGGATTTCAGCTAATGGGATTCATGTCCTGGATTGGCCGGCGCAATCACCACTCTTGAATCCCATTGAAAACTTCTTCGGGATTCTAAAACGAAGAGTAGGTAGTAAACGCCATCGCAACAAGGCAGAGCTTATGATAACTTCAAGCGAAAGGTGGGAAAATATACCAATGACTATAGTTTCAAACCTCATTGAATCAATGTCCCGCAGATGTGCGGCAGTAATACGAAATAAAGGTTATTACACTAAATATTAATAAGTTGCTTTGGTTTTGCACAACCAATTATAATGAATATTTCAATTTTTTTTTTTTTTTTATAATGAAAATTAACTGTTACTTAATTTTTTAGGTTATATTTGTGAGCATTATATATAAAGGAATAAATAACTGTAAACTAATGTTTTATAAAAATATATAAAAAACAGTAAAACAGAATTAAAGTATTTTAAATGATAATGGAGCACAAGTTGCTTAAGTTTTGCGCAACACTGTATGTACAAGTTTTTACAATACTGAATAATACGAATTTCTAATGCAAACATTATATTTATTGATTGTTTAGGTCTTTTGATATTTATTATTTATATAGGTTCGTTGAAATGTCAAACTGTGTTCAGATTTAGTTTTTTTTTTGTATGTGTGGAAAAATTGTCTTTTTTTTATTGAAAATAATGGTGTAAATAGATCTACCACGCATGTTTCATAATGTAAAACCGAAACACCGCCACAAATATTTTATTTTTGTTTATTGTTGTTGCTGTACCGATGCTTTGATAATACAATATTATGTATTATATAATGATGATTGATTAAATATTTAGATTACATTTTAGTTGTTGCTTTATTATTATTTGTTGTCTAATCGATGTTTAATTACTAAATTATAATTTAATTAATTTAATGGTAATTCAATATCAATTATTTTCTTTTTTTTCCGTCTGATTACAGGTAAATCTCTACGTGGCAAAATACACCAGCATCTGTATAAGTTAGAGACTGAACTGAAAAACAAAGTAAAATTGTTTATCTGTAATGATTTCATTGGGAAATAATAAAGGTTAGTATTTTTATTTTTTTAGTATACTAATTAAATTAACATTGTGTTATTATTATTTCGTATAGTATTCGTGGTTTTAAAATACAACGGTAACCACATGTTTGTTATATGTATTAGGTAGAGTATAAATCAAAGAGTATACTATTTGGTTATTACTGTACCTATAGACGTGTGGTCAGAACGAGTATACTTAATAGTTTCTTATTATATTACAAATTAAAAATATATTGATTCATGAAAATCTTAAGAAATATTCTACGTTCTAATATCAAAATTGTAACGAAAGTGGCGATTAAATATCTACCGGATATTATTTATGTGATTAGCATCGGCAAACATAACAATTTTCAAATACTTGATAATTTTAAAAAAATGGTTAAGCTTTATGTATATAAATCTAATTCCAACTATTGGTTTACTTAAGTTGAATTTCTATTTGTGTAAAATAATTTTAATTTTAATTAACTTGATAAAAATGAAATTGTGCGGTATCTTATTGGGAATATTTCATATTAACTTTCTTATTGTGAATTATTACACGACATTCGAAACTTTTGTTTTGCAAATCAATTTATTGTTTGACAAAATAAATTTGGCTGGATTTTTGTCATATTTCATAAACGCTATAATTTTGGAATAATTTAAAAAATAGTCCAAAGACTATCGTTTGCTTATATGAGCATAATAACACAAAGCTGGAATTCGATGAATATTATGTATAAAACTATAAACCAATCGCCTAAAAAAAAATATCTGTATCCTTTCGTTATTCACAAAGTTCACAACTTCAATTATTTTTGCCTTCTAAACATGCATTTATTTAATCGCGGTCAATGTACGAACTATATTTAAAAACAATTTACAAACTCTATTATAGTTAATTATTTTCGCTATCAGTCAATATGTTAATTAGAATTTTAACTTTTATTTCGATCGTAATTAACATTTTATTTTATATTATAAACTAAATAAACAATATTGAATAAAAATTGACAATAAAATATATTTTTCATTGTTTATATACATACAGCAGTACTTATACAGAAAATACATTATATTATGATAGATTAAAATAACCATAGACATGCATATTAGGAGTATATAGGTCATTTGAATTTAAAATTTATATAATACATAATGTAATGGTCAGATGATAATCAAAATCGCATACATCACATGTACTCGTATATGCATGAACGTAATATATAAACTAAGATATAATTGTACAAACCATATTTAATTTATAGGAAACCGCGAAATATTAAAATATATATTATTAATTAAATTATTATTTTGTTGTATGTAAGTCAATTAATATTAAGTATATGTATATAAATTATTCAATTATTTTTAATTTGATTAAGGTCACCACAATGTATTATTCCGGAAATACTGTGGCGTGCATTAGTAAGATTGTATGTAACTGATTTTTAGAAAGAGTGTACACAAGTTTGTATTTGTTCGACGTCGTTATCAAGTTGATAGATATGTTTCAGATTATAACGACTGATTAATAGAATATACATCAACCGCCTTTTATCTGGAAACCGCCACATCTCCGAACAAAATTTTATTAAATTTTTGTTTTCCATCCAGAATTTACTTTTTACAGAAAACGTATGAACACAAAGTACACAACAAAAAAAAAATCAATTGTTTATGTTTATTCTTTTGGGACACAAAATCCTTAATTTGAAGTCAAAAGAGAACCACTTAATGTTGAAAAATTTATGGTTTTAATGAATTATTTTTAAATAAAAACACGAGTTATTTTTTTAAATATGCAAGCAACCAATTTTTGAAGAATATGTTACAAATTTAAAAATTTATAAATCGTTTTATGTATGTTTCTTGAAATATGTAACATCCAGTCGTAACATTTTATGTTTGTTTCTTGAAATATGTAACATTAAGTCGGGAATCCCTAGATAGCAATTACTAATCCAAAATATGCAAATTGGCGACGCTTGAGTAATGAAGAATTACTTCAACTTGTGCAATAGGCGCAGAACATACCTAACATCTCACGCTGAAATTTTGTAATCATCCTGAAGTTTTTAGTTTAGTTGTTACATAATGAAATTTATTACAGAAGAATATATTTATTATTTAAAATATGTTTACTTTACCTCAACAAGTATTTATTGTATAGCTTTTCCAGATTAAATTAAACTTTTTCCAACATAAACGAAACTATTTCCAAATTGAACGCAACCTTTTCCAAATTAAATTAAACTATTTCCAAACAGATTACACTTTTTTCCAAATTAAATTAAACTTTTTCCAAATTGAATGCAACTTTTTTTCATACTAAATTAGAAGACAAAAGTTGCATTCAGTTGCATTCAATTTGGAGAAAGTTTAATTTAATTTGGAAAAAAGTATAATCTGTTTGGAAATAGTTTAATTTAATTTGGAAAAGGTTGCGTTCAATTTGGAAATAGTTTCATTTATGTTGGAAAAAGTTGCGTTTAACTTGGAAAAAGTTCAATTTAACCTGGAAAAGCTATATACCGCTTTTATTTTGAATTATTTTTTGTATTTTTTAAATATAGAAGGAAATTGTACCTATATGAATTTATATGAAATTTCTTTATTTGATTTACGGAATGTCGAAATATGTTATGGATTGTATTTTATTTATCACACAAGACACAATATAACTTAATTTACTTACTTAATAAAGGATAATATGCATGTAGTTATTCTAAATAATCATTTTAAAATTCAACACCATTAAATGTGTTAATCATGCATATACGAGTACGTAACCAAAACTACGTAAACGATTGTAACACACGAATATAAAACTACATTGGAAAGAGAATATGTATGTGTATGTCTAACCACAAGATTCAATTAGAAACGGAAGTTGATAAATAATAAATAAAACTATACAGCTTTAAATAATGGTGGTTGGTTTGATGCTGTTTTAAACTTGTTTACTTATTCAATTTATGATAAAAATAGGTTTCTTTATTATTGGTTCAAGTGTTTGTTTGTATGCAATTTCATTTATGGTGTTTGTTTTCGGTTATATTGCATTCAAAATTGTTCATACCTTAAATCTATAACGAAATAAATTGTGAATTAGTGTCGCGATATATTTTGTAAGATGGTTGGTTGTCAAAACAGCAATGTTAAATTTAAAAGACATATAGTGTTTCAAAACTTTTATAATTTATTTTATTTCAAATTGATTAAATTAAATAAAAATTAAAGCTAAAAATAGATTTCAGTTTAGTTCAAAAATATATCACACTACTTATTTGTCTGTGATGTTTCCTCAATTAGGCTTTTATGTCTGTTGAACTAGCTCAATTTTATGTTAATTGGGATGATAAATAATTTTTACGAGTACTCTGTAATAATTGAAGTAAAAATTTGTAAGTCAGCATTTGCTTACTGCCGTACAATATTAAACATTTTCAAGTTACACTAAACATATTTCTCAAAAATAGAAAACGATAATATTTTTAGTTGTTAAATATTTTTTGTTGAGTTTTGATCTTATTTGTAGTTATATCTACATTTACATAAACTACATTATTTAATTTCTAAACGAGAGGTAAAGTTATTTTCAATAAATTATGATTTTATTTAAGAATTTCTTCAAATGTCAATTAGTGATTAGTAAATTAATTGGTATTAAATAAATAGTACAAATACTTACGTTGTAGTACGACGACACAGATTCCATCAAACAAAATAACTGAACGAATAACAACCATGAAATAGGCTTTACTAATCAGGGCCAGACGATTATTATGTTAATAGTCCCACAGCTAAGAGAATTGCTGGTAAGATATTTTTTTAAATGGAATCTCTTTATTCGTATTCTGTTTCACTTATTTTGGAGTTGTGGGAGGTTTTGCTGACAGAAAATTGATCAAATTAAGTTCAGAGAATCTCAAGGCTTGTGAAAAATAATATCTTATAAACAAAACTTTTTCCGAAAACAATAATTTACTCTTACGAAGTAAGTATGATAAAGTACAAAATAAAGTGCATTGATCTGACTTTTATATTGTATATACATATATATATATATGTACATACGTACTAATGTATATAAATATTATATTTCGTAATTTTCTAATACAAAAATAATTGAATAAAATATAAATTAATACGAAAATTGCGTGCTCACAAGCATTATTGGTGAATAATAGTTGTAATATGTATACAAATTTTTCTATTACTTACTATCAAAATTAACAAAATATTATTTTCGACTTTTCATTTTCAATTTAGAGTAGACGATGGTAGCTGGTTTGGTTTGTTTATGTATTTCACAAATCATTTAGTTATGGTAATTAGGAGTGGCTTTATTTTCTAAAAAATCAATTACTTAAACTTATGTACAACGCGGCCTATATACAGGGTATTCCTTACTTAAAATTAAAAAACATCAAGAAGTTGTTGTGCATGGCATCTTCCGTAGTTAAAAAAGGACAACAATAATTGCATTTGATATATCACTCGCTCAGATATATGTACATATATATCAAAAAAGTTGTTTACATAATTATATCTAACAACTTTTTTAGTTATGATACCTGCAACCATATCGCCAAGTATTTACTTATTTATAAAGTTACATATCCATAAGCGCGCAATCTATTATGTCTTAATATTATCGAGTAACGCAAACTCAATTTATTTCTAATTTTGTTTCAAAACTTTTACATTTTGTTAAATTTTACCAAAATTTTGCATTTGCAACTGCAAAACTAACCAATACAAATCCAACCAAAAACTCGTAATACATACGGTTATTGAGTTTAAAAAAATATCGGATGTGATTAATGATCACCCATATAATTTTTCAAATTTTGATTTTACTCTGGCTAAATAACTTGATTGATTATTATTTGATTCAACAGTAAATTATGCTCTCTTTATCTGATGCATACAAAAAAAGCTTTCGTTATTAGCTTTATCTTAAACATTAGTTCCGCTGTTATAAAAATTATTATTATACGTTTATATGTATATTTTGATTACTGCGGCGAAAGACTAGGTGTGGAACATCAATGCAACTTCATTCTATGATTTTTCATAAAAATTCCATTTTTATATTAAAAATCTAAAATTAGATATAATACTTTTATAAATTGTTCTATTTTTGTTCATATTATTGTTCCGTATTAATATACATATAAGCAAATTAATGTAATCTAATCCCTCAAAGAATTTCTTAAATTTAATTCCGAAATGTGTAGGTACACACAGAATGTAACGGAAGAAACCGAAATCTATATCTTTTAATCCGAGAATCTTGAGGATTTTATATTCTAAAATTTGAGTAAAGTTCTACTGTGTTTAGCAAAATAAGGACTGATATTGAGACCAAACGTACATACGCCATTTATTCCATACATTGACGGTAACAAGGGAGGGTAAAGGTGGTAATTACCCTCCTACTTAAACTGTAAAATTTGTTTTGTTTTAACATATAAGATCTACGATTATTCAAGGTAAGCTAACGTTTTAGCTTGTTATAACAAAATTTTCAACATTATTTTACTGAAACTGAAATCCAATTACAAAAATCGAAAATTTTCGTATTATTTTCAAAATGATATCTTATCAAACCAAAAAAACATTTTTATTAGATCCAGCTCGAATGTTGTAATAACCTTGAAGAACTAAATTTTTAAACCTGTTGGAAATGAGGTAGAAAACTTGGGTTTAGCCCAATTTTTAATGCAAAATCGAGTATAATGATTGAATATTCATTGGTAGTTCACTCGATTTTTGATTAGTAAATGGTTATGTAAGAAATTTCGGATTAGTAATGTTAATTTAATATAAGCGTATCCGATTGAGGTGACGGAACTGTGAATGAAAAGTTAACTTCACTTCAGTTAACAACTGAGCAACTGAATTAACTGAAGTCATATTCGTGTAGACACTTTAAATGGGTTTTTTGGATTTCATTTGTGATTAAAAAGAAAATTTGTGATAGAAATTATTAAATAAAATATTATAACAATAAAAAATATTTTAATTTTTCACATATACAATGAAGTAAAGAGTATTCAATCATAGTGGTTAATTTTCTTCAGTAGCTTAATTAAGGGAAGAGTAACTCAATTATCTAAAGGGAAGAGTTGCGCTTCTTATGAGTGAGATACCAAATGTTATTTTATGACAAAAGTTTTCAACATTTTTTTTTCATTTGAATAAAAGTGTTAAGCATTGACATTAAACCTGGAATACATTCACACCGATTATATAGAAAACGAGATGAGGTTGCGGTGAAGATCTCTCAATTACAAATAGATAAATGAAAAGAAGGCCTATAAAAAAACGAGTGTCATGGAAAATGAGTATTAACTTTTAGTATTGTACATCAACATCATAAAAAAAATTATTTGAAATCCATAGTACGATATTCCCGTTTGTACGGGGATTCATTAAAAACAAAACGAATGAAAATGGTATCCGTTTTTTGATTTATAGAAATTGTTTTAATTTTTTCTTTTTTTCATCCAGTTTCGAGATCCCCGCGACATTCTATAATCGGAAAGAATCTAGTAAATGTGCCCCACGATTTTATTAAATTTTCACCATTTTGGCGAAATAAATGTACAGGTACATAGCTAGGTACATAACTAAAGGGTGTTTTTTATAGAGTTACACAAGTTTAAATCATAATAAAACAAAGAAATATATTTTTAATATCAATGAAACTTGCTTTATTGGATAGAAATGACATGTAATGTTTAAATATGATTTCGGTATACTTTAGTGTAGTGGAAATATTAATATAGATATTATAATATTTTTTCTTTTTTAATATAAATTATTAATAATTAAATTTTTATACCGTATGATTAATTGCGAGATTAATTTATATATTTAGTATTGCAATTAAATAATAAAATAAAATTTTTCTAATTTTATTTTTTGGATTTTATTTGAAATTTAATATTTGTTTAAAATACAAACAATTTCGAATTAAAATACAAAAACAATTCTGTCGAACGCTATAATTTTCAAATTGCAATATAAATTTGTTTAAATCGACCCCCTCGTTTGGCAGACGTTAATATTAAAGACTATTAATGTTCTAATAAGAAGTGAGAATTTTTTGCGATATTTAATCAGATGCAAAACTAAAGAAATTATGTATTTTTAATGTATGTCACTGACTTTATAAAAAATTTGCTTGAAACAAAAGAAAAAAAACTGAATATATCCGCCTTTATATGGACTAAATATTCCATGAATTTCCTGTTTTCTCTCATTCTTCACTTACCTTAACATTAACTGACCTGAAAAATTTTCTATTAAAACATTGGAACAACCAAAATATTGTTATTATTTTACATACGACCATTTTTCTGTGTTGTGTTATTTTTATCTTTTAGAAATAAAAATATTTGTTTCTACAAAATCAGCAACTATAGAAAACTTCACAAAAAGTATTTTTGATTTAATTTCCTTTATAAATATATAGACAAGCATAACAAAGCTTTTCCCAGTATCTATTTCATTTTTTCCATGTGCAGTTCTTGCTCATTTTAATATTATGATTTTAGTTTTTGCATATTAAATATAAAAAATTAACATAAGAAAAGTTGATTACAGTAGGAACGAACGGTTTATAAATACTATGTCTGTACACTACACATTCTACAGTCATGTTTTTTTTATTAACAGTAACAAAAATATACATATTGAGTGTCCATTATTTGAAGTGGTTTAATATTTGTATGCAAAATAGTGATCACCACATAGCAAAATAATATTAAAAGTAGAAGTAAACATGAAATAATAAATAGTTATAATCATATGGAGATTTATACATACAAATATGTACGTTGGTCGTGGGAAATTTTCACATATGACATTATTTTATTTAATAATAACATAATAGAGACTGTTTGCTTTTATTAAAAATTAAAAATAGTATAGTAATTACCATATAACAAATATTTTCATATTATATTGTGCACAAATAGAATTTGCTAAAAGGGCTCAATAGTCGGGTTAAATATTATAATTAAATTTTTGTTTGTTTTAGTTTTGTATTTGTGTACATAAATAAATATACGTATGAATAATTATGTACATATACAAATTTATTTGTTTTCTCGATATTAAATAGGTACCCAGTTGTTTTTAATTATTTTTTATTTTTGTTTTTTCTATAAAGGATTTTATTAAAAAACTTATAAACCATAGTTTGCAAAAATTGTTTTTTAAGTTAATGCAATCAATCATTAATAGAGATGCTGCATCTAAGTAACTCGTTAATTATTAGACTCTTCGTATAATTGCTTCCAGGTATTGCATTCAGAACGTGTACACATTGGAAAATTCAATGTTTATATCATCTGCAAGATTGCTATGGTTTTATAAATATTATTAAAATTCCAGCCCTGCTGAATGTTTTTAAAAGATCCTAATTAGAAACATTGCTGTAAATAAAGTAGAAATATTCACATTTTATTATTTAAATATTCATTTCGATATTTTTTCCATTATACATATCATCCTTTCATATATAATAATATTCAACCCCAAAAAAACAGTTGGTTTAAAATACTTCAATCTAAACATATATCGTAGATTTGAAAAGCAGCCATTCTTGGAATAATTACTGATCTATTTATTAGATAGTTAATAAAAAGTAACGTATTACAAAATAGTTTGTCCAATCACAACACTATGGTTAACTTATTAGAAGGGAAAACCGAAAAGTGAAAATAGTATCGAAGAATTAAAGTCCCATAATTCAAAATCAATATTTATTTTTTTCAAGTACTATTTGGATTCTAATGTTTCGAAATACTCTTTAATTAAGTCTATGTATTTCATTACCTACTCATATAAGAAGATCTATTTTCAATACAAAATATAAATTAAAAGATAATTATAAAACACCAAATGAAATAAAAACACAAAATCTTTCAATTCAATAAAGCACAAACGTAAATACAAAACAAAACAGGAAACCACTTTGTGTTATTTCGCTTTAACTATTTTCAAAAAATCAAAACCACTTCAGCAGATATAGAACGAAAAACAATTTCCACACCATTACAATTTTATAATAAATGGAATATAAAGAAAATAATAAGAATAATTTTTCATTTTCCTCTGACTTCATTTATGTATGTATGTATACGTATGTCTACGTTCCTATTCGAAATTATATTATTATTGAATTTTCTGGAATAGAGACATTAAGGAATAATATTTAAAAGAATACACGAACTGAAGAAAATGAGGAAAACCAACAAAAAGCTTATGAAGACATAAAAGTTAACTTACGATTTCGGTTTTTTTTTGAGCAAGTTAAATTTTTTTGTGTATACGTCGGTTTCTGGCTTTATTTAAAAGTTTAAACCTTGGAAGCATGAAAATAAATGAAATTAATAAATGGAATAATAATGTAAAGAAAATTATATCATTTTTTCTACTTTTGTGTTTTGTGAGTAGGTACGATATTATAATAGGAAAGTAATATAAGTTTAACATTAGGTTAAGAGTATACAGGGTGATTCAGAGTGATATGAAAGGTACCAATATGAAATAAATGTTTAAATTAAATTATGAATTTTTATTTTAACTGACCGATTCTATTATAGAGATCATGTTTTGACGAGCTTGTTTTTTTACAAAATTAAAAATCGAAAGTTATTTTGAATAAAATTAAAAACCATAAAATAAAACAGCACCCCTGTATTTTGAATTATGTATAAACTAAAAACTGCATTAATTAAATTTTTTAGATGATAGTAAAATTGAATACATAATATGAACAAAGGCAAATGAAAGGATATGATTTTAGAAAGAACATATGTATAATCCTCTAAATCGCTATTTTAAATAAAATAAAATTTCAAATGTTAAAATTATAAGTGAATCAAGAGTTTTTTAATATTTAATAATAAAACAAAGTTTATAGAAGTGACAAACCACGCAAAAACTTCTAAAAGAAGATTTATATCCATATACATATGAATATTCTTATTCTCATGCGGAACCTATATGAATATTGTTACATATTTTATTATAATAGAATTAAAAATATTCGAGACAAATTCAAAATTCTATAAATAAAATATCGCCAAAATTCTGAATAGAGTTAAAATTTTTATCACTAACTGTCGAACCAGATAACTTTTTATTTTACCGATGTTTATTGTTTAACTACCCTAACCCAATATCTAAATTCGTTATCTTTTAGTGATTTCTTGTAAACTAATCATGTACATACATACATATATACTGATTAAAATATTTATTTTTCCGAGAAGGTTAACTTTATACATTTGCTCTTCAACTCGGTATGAAATATTTTATAACCCAGTAGTCTATTTTTTGAAATTTTCTTAAGTGTATTCCTCAGGCAGAGATAAATAATTATGTATTTTACAAGGCCGCGACCCATATAGGTTAAAATATTTGTCAATTGTTTAAGTGAAATGGCGCAATGGCAGGACATAGACAGGACTAATAATATCTATTGATCCAATTATCTAAATTTTACAAACCGCTGCAAACCTATTTGCTTTTTGTCTTGATTATTATTATTATATGGTATTAAAATTAACAGGATACTAACAAATATTATAAAGTCTATATAAACTTTTAATAGATAAGGTTAAGATAAAAGTGTTATGGCAGAAAAACAAAAACACAAAACGGCTGAGTTTTATAGAATAATAAAAAAATTAAAAGCTATCAAAAGGGTCTTAATATTTTTACCTGTAAGACAGTTCATTGGGCTAATAAGCGCACCTAAACGGTTCAAACAATTCGTATAATCGTTTTATGCATTATTTAAATCATTTTAAATGGTTCATTTTGTTTCAATTTATGGTTCCTTTTTATTTCTTTTCTTACTGTATACATTTATTTTATTCGCAAACCATATTTAAAATATATTGAATTAACTATATACAGACTTGGCTGTTATTATTATTCCATTCAAGATGTGTTAATTTTTATATTCCTGGAACTTTTTCTCAATACTATCACGCACACCTTAATACACAAATTCCGGTTCGCATCAATTTCGGCTTACGAAATGAACTCGTTCAACTAGTCCACTGCTCATCTATCATGCGTGAATCGAACTGTAGACCTAGAAATAACATTCACATATATACGATGGTATCTCAAATCAATCAGAATCGGAACTCATGGAAATTGTGTAGCGAAATAAAATTGTATAGACAAATCTAATAAATTTTTAGAAACAATTGACGATTGGAAATAATATAATCGCGCTACTAGTAATCAATAGCAGCATATGTTTCAATAGATACAATTTGACAGTCTTCTGTTTCAATTGAATTATATTATAATTATAAGTTTAAATTAAAAAAAAAAAATTAAAAAATTGTGCAATTTGATAAAAAAATTATAATTTATATGGAAATCAACGACATTATGAGAATTTTTTATCATAATGGCTAGAAAATCTAAGAATATCTGGTGCATTTTGTACGAACGTTTAATATACAAAATACGAAATTATTTTGACTAATTTATTTTGTTATATTTAAATTTTAAACTTAATTTTATTTATTTTTCCGTTTAACTGGAAACATATGGCAATTTCCTCAAATGAGGAATTATATTTTAATTTGTGTACCGTCAAAATAATACTGTCACTAAATGGCATGGTGCAATTTTCATTATTCCTGACATCTTCGTTCACTTTAACCATCACCATTAACATAACCAAACTTGTATTCCCGTTTTTCAAATTTATCCGTGGTCCTAAATAACAATTAATATATTCGGGTATAGTTGTCTGATTACTTTTAGTCTTATAGAACTGGAACACACTGGACCGCTGAGTATATAAAATACAGGAATTTGTGGATGGTCAACCTATTCCACACAAACGAATGCAACAACTTTAGTATTAGAGCTACAGTATTAAAGTTAATATAGAAGACGATAATATTTTAAATAACAACCGCGACACTTCTGTAATAGCAGCAGCAGATTTTCCGTTGGAACCACGGTTTTCACTAAATAAATTCTAAATTGCTTTTTGTATATGTATTGTGTGGTGTCAATTAATATTTCACATAAAAATGACGAATCAAAAATTGTTTTAGCGAATTCCTCTCCCATTTTGAGCGCGACTGTCCACTTTAGCAAGTCACCTGGTGACGTCTATACATCAATAGCTACTCCGCAATAACCTTTCGATTATCTTAGTGTTCTGTTTATTACTTCTTAATAATTTACTAAAAACTTTTTTACACCACACGAAATATTATAATATTTACTTTATTAAATAAGTTGGATTTATATTTTATTTACTTAATGATTTTAAAGTATTAAATTTTAAAATGAAATAGCACTAACTACAATGCAGGCAACAATATTCAAATGATATATTTGTGTCATTGTTCTTTCACTATTTGTGACCAGAAGTTCATTCCAATCATCAATAATAGCGTCAATTCAAGGTGCGTACATAATACAAATAATTAAAATTCCGATACAGAAGACTTAACGTATAGTATTACATTTTTTTTATCTGGTATCACGTTGCAAGTTCTTAAGAAGATAATTCAATATCATCGGCGACAAAAGACACATTCGAATCTGTGCCAGTTGTAAGACTATCCATGACCTGGATCTATTATTATCTAAATCATAGCCACTACTAGTAAAGAGCGAATGCTCGGTCAAATAATAATCGTTATCGTGTCTGTGACGATTGTTACTGACACATTGATGTACAATTTACATAGCGATTTCTGTTTAAACGTTCAGATTAATAATCGAATCGGCTTCGTAGTATACGTGTGTTTGTTTTGTCCTTTAGAAGATATTGCAATTCCAAACTGTTAACATGAAAACGTAACACTCGATGTTCTAGTTGGGAGGCTCAGAGCTGGCATGATAAGTAAAATGTAGTCTACGTCAAAATGAATTGTATTGAAATGCTTATTAAAAACGGTTATCCAATAAAATTCGATGAAACTTAGAACTCAGTAAACGCTGGAAAACGAAAATTATGAATTTTTTCTTCAATGTTCTTCAACACACGCCAAATTAAAAAAAAATATTTTTATCATTTATATGAAGTGAAATAGCTTAATTATTTGAATAGTAACTAATTATCTGAAGAGTTACTCAACTGGGATTCAGTTAATTTATTTTAATCGATAGTGTAATTAATAATTATATAAATATTCGGCGAAACATGGCAACCACTCAACAGAGCACTATAACCTTACCGGTCTGCTAGCTCAATTCGCGATAGTCTCAAGTATCTCTACTATTTAAGCTATTGTGTTGTCTTTATATACTGTGCAAATGGATTCGCCAAAACGGCATATAGGTAATATTGAAAAACACGTTATACGCGAGGTTCATCAGTCGAGAATACTTTACAGTGAGGTTTTTTACTTTTTTAATATGCACTAATCAATCTAGTTTTATTCGAGACTTCCAACACTTAATTTTACAGCGGAACCTCGAGTAACATACTAATACATTTTTATAAACTTCGCTATCAAAAACTAGTAATAAAAATATGTTAATAATGCGTCTGGTGTCTTGTCTGTCCCTAAAGCCATTTTTTTATTGTCAGAATGTCGAACACAACGTAATATTTTATAAACTAGTAACATTTAAGTTATGTAATGTGATGCTACTAAAAGCTCTATCGTCATTACACTAACTAAAAAAAATGTCTTATTTTTTATGCAGTATTTTTAGGTGATACATTTTTATATATACATACATAGGTATGTACAAAGTACACAACAGTAGAAATATGTAAAAAATTTCAAACCCAATAAAAAACGCAAACCGAACAAAAATGAACTTTGCACAAATAAAATATGAATGGACATAATTTATAAGCAAAAAGCTGAGCTTTTTTTTAATTCAAATTAAATGAATGAAAAAAATTCATAGTATTGTCATTCTTATTATTCAAAGAATGAGGTCAATTATTACCATGCCTGTTCTACTGTTCAAACACAAAAAAATAAATGAAAAGAAAGATTCTTTTTTCAGGCTTATTTATACATTATTTATTAGCTTGTTATTATCATTTTTGTTGTATTTAGTCATTCAATTTCTATTTCACAGTAATTTTCATTTATTTATTTTTTGCTTTTCACTTGCTTGATTATTATATGAAAATAAAATGAAAAATGTTTTTTCATTTCCCATTTTTCTTTGTATGCTAACTAGGATATGCCATGGACGTTTTCCCATTTTCCATTCTCTCTTGATTTTATTTGTAAATGACTTGTTTTTTGTTTTGTTCTTCTGGTTGTTTATTTATGTTATATGCTTGCTTCAGGTATTTTATTTTATTTATTTGAAGTATTCAAAGTTTTCTAAAGTTAAAAAAACAAAAAATATACATATTTTTTTATTTACATATATACCAACACACGAATGGAACAAAATAAATTTTAGATTTTCCGTAATACGGAGGAAACTCAAAGAAAATTGATTATCAAGTAAAAGTTTTTGGTTTACGGGTAGAAAGTCTTAATGTCACAAAAATATTATTTTTTGTGGTTACTTAGAAAAATTTATTGTGGTGGAATTTAAGGCCAAATTTGCTTGTCTTCAAATTTGGAGCACCTAATATTTCCTTTGATTTCAAAAATTTAAATAAATAAAATAACTATGTGGGAAACAAATTTCGTACGGCAACTATTTCAACTGTTACGTGAAACGATAATAAAGATATATGTGTGTATGTATGTATATGTGTATAATATAATTAGTGAAGGCACATATTGTTCAATTGAAACTAGCACAATGACAACGCCAGGCGTTACAAATAATAATACATATATACTAGCGTATATAAAGAAATAAACATAAAAACGATAAAAGATGTATCCAATTTAATAACATAGCCAAATTTTTTTTCTACCCATAAACTTAAACTCTGCCCTGTGTTTTTATATCATAAAATTGATTTATTTTATTTTCTGGCACCATCTATCTAACTCAAATTCATGTTTTTAATGAAGGCGCGTGCTCATAAAACCAATTCTGCTATGAAAGCTTTAAACCTAATTTTGCAAATTTATTAAGGAGAAATTCTTGACCTAAAACGAGCCGATTGATTTTTTTATTCTTGGAATTCAGCCAGACAATTTTATAAAATACATTAGTATATTATACACTGTTTATTATTGCTAAATTAATTTAAAATCTTTACAGAATTATTTAATTGAAGATGATAATTTAGACTATTTTGTCACAGTAACCTTGGCTCGTGTTATTTCATCTTCTATGTGTCTATAATTTTCTGAAATCAACTTTAATATACTGCTTTATATGATTATGGAATTTATTACATTTACAAAACCAAAAATTATATTTTCAATGAGTAAATAATATAATGGAGTGCGGTAATGTGATATGTCAAGAGACAAGTCACGTGTCCCAGTTTATACCGTGTTGATATCAAAATAAATTGAGTTACGATGTAAAAATTATAATCTACTTACTAAACTTAAGAACTTATGTATACTTACATATAACATCTTCAGAAAAGAAACTTGCATAACAAATTGCAACTAAAACGATAATATTGGGCAATAACTATACAATGTTCTGTGCTGCAGGCGGGCTTAAATAAAGATGTATATATGTCTTCTTAGTCTAAAAAAGGAAGCACAACGTTTTTGTCTCAGTTTGTGGCTGGCAGAAAAGATAATTGCCACTTGCTCATATTCTAATTTGGTGTATGGATAAAATTCAACCAAATAAAATAGATAGTATTATTTGTGCTGAAATACCAGATTCTACAATTGATCCAGAATTGTTTCAAATAATTACACAAAATATGATACATAGCTCATGTTACAATACTTTAGACACATTCTCTAAACGATATCTATGACAATTGAGTTCAGAAACAATTACAGGCAACGATGGATATCCGCTATATCGCCGACGTTCATCAGATGATAATGGTGGATCAATAAGATTGAAAGTATACGAACTATTATATGATGTTGAGATTGATAATCGTTGGATTGTGAGATATTCGCTTTTAGTATTCAAAATCTATAAAGCTCAAATAAATGCCGAATATTGTAATTCTATTAAATCGATCAAATACATTTGTGAATATGTGAACAAAGCCGGTGACATGGCTATTTTCGGAGTAGCACCTGCAAATATTATTGGATAACATCAGACAATATCAAATGGAAAGATACATGATTAGTAATGAAGCTGTATCATATTTGTTTCTCCAATTCATGAGAGATATCCGACTATATTTGGCCGTTCATTTTGAAATTAAATTATCGAACGAGAATTTTAGGTTTTTATAATAAAAAATCATATATTTTAGTCCAATTTTAGGTTTTTATAATTAAAACATATATTTTAGTATTTACTTTATTTATCACTTTAAATTAACTTGAATTCTTTGACGATGTTCATTCGTCACAAATCAAATACAATCTAATCTTTATTATGTTTTCTAAAATGAATTATTTTATTTTAGAATAAGTTTTTGCTTACGTTAAAATTTAATTGTGTGAAAAAAGGTTTACTATTTCAATTTTATAAATTGAAATATGATTAAAATAAAATGAAAATTTGCTTTTATGTAAATTATTGAAATATAAGAAATTGAAATTGAAAGTTTTAATAAATGTGAAATATAATTCTTAAATTCTTATAAAATGTGGATGACCGATGTTGTTGTTGGTGTAGTGCATCCGTGATGACGTAACTCCTCCCCCGTAAGAATGAAGCGATGGCCAACTGAGCTGCATTGGATGTGGTAAGGTAGCTACTGGATCTGGAACCATTATCCTTTTTCTTTTGATTGACTGTATTATGATGATTATTCCTATGATGCTTAAAATTGTAAGAAATATTGCTCCTATAATGGATATATCATTATTATTATTTTGTAATTTTAATAAATTGATCGCTTCAGTATTTTCCGTTGTCCATAGTTTTAATTTTTTCAATGTTAAATTTTTCGTTGTGATTGATGAATTTATCTCGTTGTATAAGGTTGAGATTATTTGTACAGAGTCCCAGAAAGTCGGATATTTACTTGAGTACTGGATGTTGTTTATTTTTATTGTGCAATTTTCGAAGTATATTAGTGCTATACCTCTTAGGGCTTTATTTTGCGTATCATTGTTACATGTAGTTTCCATCACAATTTCGGTATGGGTATGTACGAACAGGTAGTTTTGTTCGATTGGTTCAACGGTGTCTTCGATTATCTCCTCTATCATAGTGCAATATGCTTTTTTATTGTTAATTAAATTTGTTATACATCTTTCCGCGGTATTTTTTAATAGTTTTGTTTTTGAACAGTATCTTGTTTGCTCGATTTTTGTACATGGCTTATCGACATATTGATAAAAATATTTATTGAGTAAAAGGAATTGGGATTTCAAATCTAAGGTGTAAGTATTATTAATAGGTAGTTGTTTTAATTTATAGAATGAGAATTGTTCGGGATAAAAGATAGGTATTTGTACGATAAAAATTATATTGGATTGGTTAAAATACGCATCTAATTCTAAAAACTAGTATATATTCTCATCGACTTTAATATCAATGTTTTGTTGTTTGAATTTTTCATGGATATAATCTATTTCTTGTGGATGTAAGATGTGTTTTGAAATTATTTTTAGTTTAGCTAATGTTATGGATTCCAAAATATCTTCCAAATGATTATTCAACAACTGGATGTCAAAGAATAATAGATCGATGTATTGATTTACTTTTAATATATGTTCTACGTTGTTTAATTTATCTACTAGGTCGTTTTGAAATTTATTAATATGATCTTCTAAAGTATTTTGCTGATTATTAATATGTTCGGAAATGTTATTAAATCTTTCTATCATACGTTCATTGATTATTATTTGATTGTTTACTTGATGTTCTAAATTATATTGATTTGATTTAAGAATATCTATGTTTTTGTTGATCTCAACGTAGTCGTCGTGGTCCATGTTTCCAGTTATTGTTTTGACTATAGATCCAAGTCCGTTAATTAGTCCACGTCTGAGTCTATATTTTGGTTTAATTAAATTCAAATTGTTTAGTAAAATGTTGTATTTTTGTTTTAGTATAACTATCTTTTGTTTGTATTGTATTCTGTTTCCTGTCTGGTTACATATATTTTCAATATTTCGTTGTATTAATTTTGTGTTCAATTCGTAGTCCGTTATGTTTATTATATGTATCAATTTTGAATAAGTTTCGATGACTCTGGCATCTCCTAATTTTAATGGTAACAGTCCTCTGTTATTAGTTAAGTCATGTATCTCCATTTTCTGTGCCTGTATTATTTTGAAGAGGGTAAACCTGAAATTACGTTTATATATTACTATTCATGACATTGAGGGTTACAGTAGAATATATAAGACTTATCACACTTCCTCAATACGAGTATTGGGAATCTTTTCACCTACTCACTCGAGTTAGGCTCGGTTGATTTGTTATTTCTACTTAATAAATTTTGAAATTTTCTTCTTCTTTTAACTTTTTGTTTGTGAACTTTACGTCTATTTGTAATTAATGTGATTTTATTATTCTCTACTACTTTATGTTCCATGAACCTAGGGGCTAACTTGTTTCTTCTATTTTCGAGTTCATAAATTTGTTCATTGGATTCAAACACTGGAGGATCTACACGTTTCTCGTTTAATTTGGTAATTAATTTATGTTTTGTTTCTAAATTTTTATCATGAATTAATTTAGCTAAGTTTTCATAATTTTCTATGTGGGTCTGAAGATACTCTTGTTTTGTTAATTGATTAAATTTAATTGAAGTTGGATTTGATATATTATAGTGTCCCGATATTAATTCGAAGGGTGTTAGTTTCGTCGAGGAATGAATAGAATTATTGTAGGTTATAATGGCTTTGTCCATTATATCGGCTATTGGTTTTGTTTTGTTTTGATTAAAAATTATTCTAATAATTTCAGTCAGAGTAGAGTGAAGTCTCTCTACTGGAGAATTTCCTGTAAAATTTTTTGCTGATGTAGTATGTAGTTGTATGCTATATAAGTTAGTAAAGTCTTGGAACAAGGTAGAGACAAATTCTGCTCCATTGTCTACAACAATTTTTTTTGGGATTCCGTGATGTGAGAAAAAGTGCCTTAATGATTTTATAAGGTTTATACTATTTCTACCATTTAGTAGATAGGCACTGGCAAACTTGCTGAATTTATCGATTATGGTTAGAAAATTTTCTTTATGTACGGAATATATATCTAGGTGTAAGATTTCTAAAGGTTTGTTAAGAGTTTCTGTTAACTCTAATTTTAATGGTTTAGCATTTCTTTCGTATTTGTATTTTGCACAAATGTCACAATTATTAATAATTTTTGTTATTATTATTTTCATGTTTGGGAAATAATATTGTCTTTTCAATTGTTGTAATGTTTCGTTTATGCCCCGATGGTTGGATTTATTATGATAATCCCTAATAATAGATTCTTGACTATCTTGATTACTAACATCTTCTACTAAAGTTTTACATCTAACTATTTTAAAGTATTTATTATAAAAATATTTATCATATACTATTTGAATGACCTTAAATATTTCGTCGTCTGTTAAAATAGCTACAACCTTATTTGGTAAGGTATAATTCTTAAGAATATCTATAATGGTTTCTTCTTTATCTAAACTATTTTGTTTAATTACATATCTCTTTTTATTAGTAAATAGTATTTTTAATTTTACGTTACGATTTAAACTATTATTTCTCTCTAGAACTAATTGATGAGTAAATTCATTTAGAGGTCTATCTGAAATCGGTAAACAGCCGATTAAATTACTCTCTGCTGAATCTACTGCTAATATTGTTTCACTATCATCATTATTATTATTAATATTATTACTATTATTACTTATGTTATCATTAATTTCATTTAAATTTATTTCAACTCGTGATAGAGCATCAGCATTCGTGTGATTGCGTCTGGAATTCTTAATTGATCTAATTTTTCTTTTACACTCATTTTTTGACAATTATTTGGGTAACTTAATTTAATATTTATTAAATCACTAAGACCGTATGCTTCGGTCGATTGAGAATTGCACTTGTCAAGAATTCGAAATTTAAAGGACATAAAAGGGATACTCAATAAATATAATTGTAAAAATATTGTCGCTTACCAGAATAAGTACAGCAATTGCATGATCTTCGGCTTGTCCGTCCGATATTCTCTCGGATGTCTCCAACAATTTATTGATTGATGTCGATGCACAAATGATACGATGCACAATACTTTTTTACACTTTTTATATTTATTAATGTTAGTGATAATATATAAAGTTCACGTTTTATTTAATTATTATTGGTTAACAACACTTTTTATTATAAAATTTTTTTTTTTTGTTTTTTTTATTATTGATTTAATTATATCAAACAGCTTACCACTGGTGGGGGCTATTTCATTTGATTTCTTAAATATTTTAGTTACACAAAAAAAAATTTTTATTTGATTTTTATTATATTCCGTAGGATTTTTATGGATTAGACCGAAACTAATCCTTTACCAACTGCGCCAATTTTAGGTTTTTATAATAAAAAATCATATATTTTAGTCCAATTTTAGGTTTTTATAATTAAAACATATATTTTAGTATTTACTTTATTTATCACTTTAAATTAACTTGAATTCTTTGACGATGTTCATTCGTCACAAATCAAATACAATCTAATCTTTATTATGTTTTCTAAAATGAATTATTTTATTTTAGAATAAGTTTTTGCTTACGTTAAAATTTAATTGTGTGAAAAAAGGATTACTATTTCAATTTTATAAATTGAAATATGATTAAAATAAAATGAAAATTTGCTTTTATGTAAATTATTGAAATATAAGAAATTGAAATTGAAAGTTTTAATAAATGTGAAATATAATTCTTAAATTCTTATAAAATGTGGATGACCGATGTTGTTGTTGGTGTAGTGCATCCGTGATGACGTAACTCGAGCAGCAGAACCACCAGCAACAAAGTTGGCTGCATTGTTTGCATTGTGATTTTCTTAAATCGTTATATAGAAGTTCCACGTTACTTCACTTGGAATGTGTCCAGAAAATAATTTTAACGTTTCAAACAAGGACAAGCAGTACTGGTCACCCAAATGTATTTTCAAGTGATGCCTTAGTCGATTATACACTGAACATTCAAATAATGCTGCATGCTATTATTTCAGTTTGCTGTTAATTAATGTACGTAGCCCGACATCATTTAAAAATTTAATCGTAAGTAATATATTGTGCGAATTATATCATGGCTCCGGGCAACAATTAAATTTACTTAAAAATGATGAATATTGGGATTTACATCACATTCGTTAGAATTGTGGGCAAAATATGAAGGCGCCAGACATGGCATTTTACATCATGCACTTAATGCAAATGCAGATTGAAGAATTACAATACACTCCGGAGACTCCACATTTAATTAACACTCCACATTTAATTGTGGTGAATAAAGTACAGAATCTATTGGGAATGCCATCACTTAATCGAGCCATTACAAACGTTATGGTAATATAATAATAATTTAAGATTTATTGACAACAAAAATTGGATGTTAATTAAACATAAAAAATTTGCAATTATGTAACTTAAAAGTGACATTTGCATTCGGATTTATTGTGGTCATTCTGGATCAAGATTTTAATTCGTTAATAGCAATTTAAAATTTGGAATGTTTAGACAGATACATACAGTTATAGGAAAATGCTACGAAGAAAGACAAGTGCCTTAACTTTAATTGTTAGTGAAAGTTTATCAAACATTTGTTTAGCAGTATCCGATTTAAAAAATATTGTAAAATTACATAAATCAGTTTCGAATTTTTACTGAGCTAAAAGTTTAGACATTCTAAATATTAATTTAACATTACTACTTAATAATAATAAGTTAAGGGAAATTTCGTTACAATCTAGTTGATCCCATTTTTCTTTCATATCTTTCATCTCTGTTTTTCTTAACTCACAAAAAACTGAAGATGATTTTAACTATGTAATTCATATCCTTAATAGCCTAAATAAATGAACGAACATATACAAGATAGTTGTCGTACCTTAAAATAACATGACACAATGTTTTCCGGCAAATGCAAAAAAGAAGATCTAGATGAGACGAAAATAATGTACAACCGTGAAATGTTGCTGGTATTTACAATATACGTATACTTATATACATACATATGTACATATATACATTTTATTTTACTATGTTTTATCAAAGAAAACATGTATTTTGTCTATAAATACAAAAGAAACATACAATTTGAATTTCAACAATGGAAATACATTATTTTCTATTAAAATAGGATGTGATAAAAGAGATCTTATGTTTCCTTTCTACATTGAGGCTGCGGACCAATTGTCGGGTAAATCAATTACTTAGGTAAAAGTCGATTTTTAGTATTTTTGTTGAAGTTGATTTTTAGTATTTTTGTTTTTGTATTGAAATACATGCTTTTGTTTATTTTCAGCTTACTTAATCCGTAGATCAATAAAAAATTAACAATCTAAACGTTAAACATTTACTTTGTGTACTCGATTTACCCTACTTTTTGATATATAGGGTAAATGAATTTACCGAAAATTAAAGTAAAAATCGACTTTTACCCGTGAATTGGGCCGCAGCCTTAGTGTATAATTACGAATAATTTTAAGAATTATAATCGTGCTGCAACAAAGCAAAAATTATACGTAAATTTTTCAATCAGAACTTACAATAAAATATATACTATTACTAACAGAAAAAAATAAACTTGTAACACCAACAAATTTGCTTCAAAACAATTTGGCATAAAACATATTACACCATTTAAATCAAAATAGTAAGGTGTAAGGCCGTTTGTCTGTTAGTTTCAAAAATTAAAATAAATATTTTTAACAATTTGTTAACAACTAATTGACACACGACCTTAAAAACCCAGAAATATGTAATGTAATACATTTTTCATTAGCTGTTCCTGTCTTAATAGTCTCAAGCCAAGCCAAAAACAAAACCAAATACATAAATTATTATATACAGAGTTTTTTTATGCTTTTCATCAATCAAAGATAATTTATAACAAAGTAGAGGAAAATAAACTTATTTTCTTTTACATTTTCCTTTCAAAACATGCTTAGTTTTGCTTTCTTGTTTATGATTTTTTCATTCCTTGGGAAAAATGATGTGATGAGAATTTTCCATTTACTCAATTATATTAGGAGAGAAAAAATTATAAATGATGTCAAGAATTTCATACTTTTTAATGAGATTTTCTTTGGTGAAAACTTCGTAGCATGAACCTGGGCAACCATAGATTTTTTATTTCTAATTTGATAAGTAAATTTGTTCTTGTAAACTTATTATTTTCTACTTGAATAAATTTGTGTGATTTGATAGACATTTTTTTCTACATATAAATGAAATTACAGTAACAGGTTCGAGACGCTTTCAACCGCTATAAGTTCATGTTCTTAGAAACTCATCACACATTTCCTTAAACGAGCAGTAAATGGACTAACCTAATGTTATAAGCATAACAGACCAATGCGACTGCTTGCAAATTTACAAAATCAATTATAGGTAACATTAGTTTTCATTGCATTCGTCAAAAAGAACAAACGTGATTTTTAAAATTTAAAATGTATTGACGCATATTAATACATAATTACATAACTTATCATAACAAAGGTCTATTTGGATATTAAAAACTCATAAGAACTACTTTATACTAAATGTTCGAAGCCGCCGATACAAATTATATTTTTTACATATACCAGAAAGAAATTTAACTTATAAAATCTGTTATCGTCTATATGAGTGTGTAACATTTACCCACATGGCAAATATTGTTGCCACCCCAATATTGTTTGTTGTTAAACTCAGCGCCATCGACATTTTTTTTGTATATACTTACATAGAAGTATAGCAGAAATATTTCAGAAAGAAACCTTCAAGCCTTCAACCATTTTCACATTTCCCAAGGATTAATTTTTTTGTTACGATAAAGTTGCTATAAAAATTGTTCAACCGTAAAACATCATATATCTGCTCTTATATGTTTGTTTCGGTTGATATGTAAATAAAAATGATATTTGAAACTGTCCTTAATATAATTCAAACCATTCTCCATATTATATGCTCGTCGTTTAAATTTAAAACAAAATTTTTGTATATGTATTTTCAATGCGTGGTTTTCAAATATATCTGGTACTGAACCCCCTTTTGTTGGTATCAAACAGTGAGTATAATCTAAATTATGAATGAATACAATTATTTTCCATTTTCTTGGTTGTTTTTCGATTCGTAATTTTATTTAAAAGGTTATTAACTCATTTACCTAAGGTATATATATATATATATATATATATATATATATATATATATATATATATATATATATATATATTTATATATATATACATATATATATATATATATATATATATATATATATATATATATATATATATATATATATATATATATATATATATATATATATGTATATATATATATATATATATATATATGCATACACCAGATGGTTATTATATGGTGTGTTCGTGTTGTGATTCGTACATTATTTTATAAGGGTGGAATGTGTGACCTCCATTATTTTGTCACTAATTTACCATTAGCAATCAATAACATAGTTTGTTATATCTTTCTACGAAACTAAGCAATGCATTATTTTTTATTTATTTTAACTTTTTTATATATGTATGTATTGTGTTTACAAAGTCGATTACATTTGCTATAATCCATAGTGGCTTAAAATCTAAATAATTTGAAAAGAAACACCCTCGCATAAAATGAAACTTGAAACACCTTACTCGCACTTAATCCTTTTATCCATTAATCTTTGATTTATAATTCATATACATATATTTTTTCTTATTCCACTTTGTACTTCCGGAACACAGAAAGCCAATTTAATTTTTACATTTTCCGGGCGGGTAAAAATACATACCGCTCCCAACCCCAAATATAAAAAACCCTTTTTATTTTATATACATAGATGCTATCCAATTGTGTGTTTTGTGCACATATCGCATGTAACAACAAATATTTTTGTTTTGTTTGGTCGGGATCATTTTTTTTTATATTCCGAAATAATTTAATGATCTCGAATGAGAGTCACATGAATTATAGCGCTCTTTTCCTATGAAAACATTAAAAACAAATTTAATATTCGACAGCAGTTGGGTTCATCGTAAATCTTTATTTAAAAATGAAAACTGGAAAAATTATTGTTGGGCAATTTTTATAGAAGTTTCACAGTTTTTCTGTTTTCTCTTTGATGACGGGTTATTGATAAATATTTTTACAAAGTTGAAAGTAAAAGTTTTGGATATGTAAAAATGTGCGTGTTGTGTGCACAATCGGTATAATTAGATTATTAAATGAAATAATATAATTAATTTTATTTCACGGAATACTAT
The DNA here is from genome assembly GCA_951394425.1 of Tipula unca. NCBI lineage: Eukaryota > Metazoa > Arthropoda > Insecta > Diptera > Tipulidae > Tipula > Tipula unca. The sequence continues at coordinate 101,619,858 of OX596380.1, forward strand.
AACGGCACTAAAATCGTGTAAAATTTGCTACCGTTACATAATTATTTGTAGAAATATCTGAAGAACCTATATAACAAGTATAATATCGGACAAAGCAAGTTGGCCTAAAGTATATGCTAGATTTTTTTTCGATGGCTCGTTGCAAATACATTTTTATTATCACAAATGATAGTACAAGAGTTATAAGCTGGTGCAAATGGACAATGTAGCCTCAGCATAAGGGATCCGTTTTCCAGTTGACTGAATAGAGGGTGAGTTATTAAACTGCAGCATGTATTACTGTCCATTTTTTCGCTTAAACCAATGAAACTAACACTCGCAAATATTACACGAGCTCACAAAATATACAACATGAACTTCTCTCGATAAGAAATATTTCATTATTAAAGTCCACAGTGACCAAAAAAAATAGCAAACAATTTTTACTTATACTGACAAAGTGAGTAGGTCATAAATGGTTAGCAAACAATTTTGCTTCTTAATTACCGTGAAGTTTAAATTTTCTTGCGGCAGTCGAATATCGTTCCATGAAAAGTAGTTTTAGTGAAAAAATACGTAAAATTTATAATTTGTTTTAAACTAATCAAATAATATTTAGCGCCAGTTTTATGTAATTAATTAAATTTTATAGTTAAAGAAATCCCAAAAGAAACTATATACATACTTGGGTTTTCCAATAAGGACTTTTTTTTAAATAAAACCATTTGAGATATCTCGAAAATTTTATTATTGGGTTGAAGTATAATCCAACCATTTATGTATTACGACCAAAAATTGGAATCAACTCTTGAAGTTGCAGTCACCGACTCGGAATTTTGGCAGTCAATTTTAATTATTTGTAAACGTTGTTCGTTCGTATACTTCACCATGATGAAAATGTGATCTTTACTGAATGTTTTGACACTGACAGTATAGTTATTTGTTTAAGGGTGCGTTCACATTGAAAGTTCAAAGTTATCAAGTCCCAAATGGAAAACCCGATACAATTTAATTTAAACAAATCGTCATTTAAAATTTATTGTAACATAAATGACCATAGAATATTTTGTGTTGGAATGTTTATACTTTGATAACCAATTCATTTATTATTCAATATAAATATTTCAAATGTCACAATATTTGTGATCGGAATTATAGCGTTATCCTGCCCACATAGCTAAAAAACAGAACATATTTTTCATTTTTTCTATTCTTTTAAAAGCTTTTATTCTCGTTATCAAGCATTTGATGAAGGTATCATGGAAACATACACACACACACACATAATTTGTAACACGAAATCTTTTAAAGGATGACCGAAAATAATTTATTACTCGACTATATCATCTAAAAAGCCTTTTGTGGATAAACGTTTTTAAATCCGTATATTGTTATGTATTTGTTTTTTATGCGTATCGTCTAGTTATTTGGTCTGTCGAGAATCATTTAATTGATAGTAGGTCGCCATCAGTGATTTATCAATCTGTTTTTGCATTCTTTATGTTGATAGGAATATACAATAAAATAGACACAAAGATTAATTATTAATTCGCTTTATTTTCTTTTACTTCCTCAGGTAAATAACATGATTTATGATATGCATCAGTTCAGGTAAGTTACTGATTGGTTGTGATAAATAAATAAATAAAAAAATAAATAAACCAAAAGTGTTTATCGAAAATATTTTCAACTGTGAACATAACACAAATACATACATATTTATGTACATATGTATTTACGTACTACTTGTAAAGGGTTCATAAAATATCGAAAAAATACAAAGAGCAACACAAAAAAACCAATTACAGATTAATAAAAACGATTTGTAAACTTACCTTTTTGTTAGATCACACAGCATTTACTCGTATAGGGGTCTACATACGAGTATATATATATATATATATATATATATATATATATATATATATATATATATATATATATATATATATATATATATATATGTATATATGTAAATATATATATATATATATATATATATATATATATATATATATATATATATATATATATATATATATATATATATATATATATATATATATATATATATATATATATATATATATATGTATATATGTATATATATGTCTACACAAAAAAAACTGAAAATCCTAACAACACAAAAAATTTATTTTCCTCATTTTACTCATACTCTAGTACATCTTTCGCCCAGTATAAATTGTGTAAAGTTATTGTAAAGCGAATAATTTCCAATCCAGTGAAGTTTTTTCTTGTTTTTGTACGAACTACAATAACTCTTGACGACCATTTTTTTTGTTGTTCCGCAAAATTCAAATACGTACTCTTGCCGTCGTATCATGAGCGAATGAATACATATACATTTTCAATAGTACTTGAAGGATAATTTTAAAGAGATTTATAAATATGCTTTTCATCATAATTAATTCCACCACCGCTGGCAAACTATATTTTCCATGAACATGTTATAGTAATATATAGTCTATAGACATAAGCAATGTGTAATATATAGTGGAAAATACTATAAAAATGATATTGCATTTTTTTGCATGTTTAATGCAATTATTTAAACAAAACAATGGCAAATAGAGAAAATTTGGTTTTATTCTTCTGACAGATATATGCTACATGCAACTACATATACAAACAATTATGTATATGCGATTTGTTTTTCGTCATTTCTGATAAACATTAATTTAAAAACGTTAACTTTAGCCGCATATAGAGTTATAAAACCGTGCAACATTGACCTGAAAAAATATTATGGAATTATTCCATTATACATTGGACATTGAGGCTCTGTATTTATTAGGCAATTAATACATACACACATAAAGGTCGATTAGTTCAAAATTTGTGTTATACTGTTTTAGCCTCTCCCTAAACAACGAAATCTAAGAAAAAATCTCATTCACAAATAACCATTTTTTTTTTAAATATCTTTAGAAACTTTTTCAAACTGAATTTACTGCTGTCGATTGATTAAATTTATTATTGAAAATATCACAAACTTGATGGAGTTGGTTTTAAGTGGTTATTGTAATTATCGGATTTTTTTCTTTTATTTTATTTAATTTAAGATTTAAACAATTTTTTTCTTGTTAAATACATTAAATGTTATTAGGGTGGAAATTTTATTCAACATAAGATTATTTATATACATATTTAAAATGTCTTTGAATATTTTCTGGGGAATGAAATTGTATAAGCCTATAGTCTTTGTTTTAATCTTCTGTATTGATTTTATATTTTCGTAATGTTCGCTTCAGTCGATTCTACTATGACAGTAAACAATAGGTACGATGATGAACGTGTTGTTATTTCCATAAAACTGCCACATTCTTAAAATAAGATTGCGGTATATATGTAAATATGTAGTTGATTCCAACGTGATAATTCTAATATTTTCACATTTAAAACGCTTTTTTTTTTAAATACTGCAAAATTTATAGGATTAAGAGCGCTTATGAAATATAGCTTGGCATTTCGATGATAATAAATAAAGCTAATAAAGACGAAATTGAATAGAATTTGTGATCTATTTACAATAACATGATTTGTATATATGTTAACAAGTGGAGAATAAAAAACCGTAGTATTCTCGAGCCACCAGATTATCGTTTATTCTTTTTGTTAATTTATTTGATATTTAGTGACTTTATGACAAGTGAACGCTGTGTGATAGAGTATTCAATGATAGAGTATGTTATAACGTTTGCTTTACAACTTGTGATTTCGGGTTCAATTCTTGGTGATGATAATTTTTCCCTGAGAATTTTTCAACTATAGCTGCTCAAATGGGCTTAGGATTTCAGAAGTTATAATTCTTAAAACATGCTTCAGTTACAGTGGTAGATTCAATGACTTTAGTTTGATGTGGCTATTCTTGGATATTTTTGAAGCCTTTTTGGACCCGTCCACCATAAGCTATTATTCTTCAATTCTGTTGGATGGATTCCTCTAGACGAAAAATCAGCAAGATTTTCCTTAGAACTCATGCCGCCACTGTGCTGAATTTGATTGTTCTGGTATTTCAGAAATTTAATTTGGCGTCCTCGAATCCATGATAGTGTGATCATAGAATCCATTCAGAATGACCTCTCCATGTTTCGTAAGTGTAATGCTTCATTTCCTTAGCTCATAAGTTTGATCAATAATAATGCACCACATAACATAGGAACATACTTCTTGCGTAAATGACTGCTGCATATGCCTTTTCAGATTCATCGCAAATGTCCATTTAAACTTAGTGATGTTTCAGCATCGAAGGAGAACCATCGCGGTATACAAATTAATTGCAAGACCGGGATGGGAATCTTGAAGTACTGCGATTTTTTCTCTGAAGTTGGAGGAATTTAATTTTAACAATAATTGTTGCTCACAAACAACAAAATTTCAATAATTTTTTTGTAAATGCCGTGTTTTCAGTATACGCCAATCTTTCAAAATAAAATCTAACTTAAAAATATCTTTTGACATCTAGTAGTCGGTATTGTAATGAAAATTATACGATGATTTATGCAATACAATTGTTGTAAAAAAATTTAGTAAACATTCAAAATTTGAACTTGACTATTGGTGTTTAAATACAAAACAGTAATACAATGCTCAAATAACCAATTTGTGGCTTACACGTGAGGTGTGGGGGTGGGGTCTTAATTATTATACAGCACGTACGTATGCTGGTGTTTGCTTTATGTAACATGTTTTGTATATGAACTATTTCCTGTGTGTGCTGTGTATGTTATGGTACTCATACACGAGAAAGTAATATACGTTGTTGCCAGTTCACTAAATTTTAATATTGTATCAAATTCAACATCTCGAGTTTTAAATTCTGAATTTTAACAAAATATTATTTATTAATAATAAAATCTAAAAACTATTTAAATTTTATAATAAAATAGAATAGAGAATAGAATAAATTCTGAATGAAAAAAAATATTTAAATTCTTAAATGCTTGACACTAAGTAAAATATAAGTCTGGATAGTTTCGAATTAAATTCTGAAATTTCTTCCAGTTATAAAATATAGTATGATATCGGCCAGTTTCACCATATTTTAACAATTTCGGAAATCCCTACAACTTCTTAAGATTTTTCTGAATTGGTTATGAATTTTTAAATTTTATCAATTCCGAAATTTTATAACATTATAAAGCCTCTTCCAAAGTTCCAATTTAATTTGACCAATGCTCTCCCGAATTTTTATAAAGTATGAGTTCAGTAGCTATAAAAAACGGTTTCTTATATTTGAAATTATTCAAACGTTAACAGTAACATTAAATTATTTGTTTTGATTATTATAATATCCGATTTCAAAACAAGCCATAATTTTGCATAATATTTAATATGATCATTACACAGTTTTTTGTTTGTTAATTTATTTATATTTTATTTGAATTCTTTTGTTTTCCAATTTATTCTATCGAATGCTGATATTCTCCAGGTTCCAATCTTTTATTTATTCTTGTACTATTTAATTCAAATAATTGTAATACATACAAATACATATGTACGTAAAGCACCTAAAATTATTTCATATTAAATATTTGTACGCTCACATCTCAGCCTAAAAAATTTGCACAGAATTGTGTAAATAATTTTAATGAAATAAATTAATTAAACCATCGAGACAAAATGTATATTATTTTAAGGGTAACATTCATTTAATGCTGATTACAAGTTAAACAATAATGTGTTTTTTATTTTTATATTATTTTTTCCAGTCGAATGAAAATTGAAACAAAAATAATTGGAAATATAGAGGAAATAAAAATTAAACAGAAAAAAACTGGCTAAAATATATCAGATAGTCCAATATTTGTATGCATTAGTATTAAGCGCATACAATATAATGGTGAATACAGACAAATGCAATCATTATCGATTGTATTTTTTATTATTAGAATCGAATAAAAATTAGATTAATGATCATTATATTTCTGAATATAACATTAATGATCATTTCTGTGTTCAAGAATCACTTTCAAATTATTTGTAATGGCAACAGTAGTTAATTTTAATTATATCTATTATGATCACTTATTATATTTAACATTGGGTTTGTAGAGAAATTTGAATGGTATATTTTCATTTAATTTTTGAAAATATCATTTAAAATTATTTAAAAATGTTGGTAATATAACCATAAATAAATGAACTTTATTCATTCACAAAGTATTAGGTACTTCAAAGTTTCTCGCGCAATGTGTATATTATAATAGTCCAGGGCCTAGAGAATGCTGGAGAACAATAGGCATAAAAATGGCATCAGTTAATATCATTACATAACACCTTGTGTTTTGGACATCTCATAAAGACATTTGTTGCGAGTCGTTGTTTTGAAATAGGTAGCATGAACGTAAATTAAATATAAATAGATTAAAATGCATGCCACACACTTTCAAAAATTTGTGGCTAAATTTGTATTTTTCTTACAAAAATTTAAAAACATGTTTTTTAATATTTTATAATTTGCTGGAACGAAATTATAACTGTAAAGAGATACTTGCTTTTATCCATTGTATACACTCAGAAAGTGGTATCTAGCTATTCCACAAATATGACGGAGCTCACGAGTTCATTAATTGTTTCCGGTATATTCTCAATATTTATTTTCTGGATAAGCCTTCCACTTAATAAAATCAAATTTCTCTTATCTACGATAAATTATATACATATAAATTGTAAACAAACTACATACATACATATTTATTTTATATATAAAATTTATTTAATTGAATTTTACCAATAACCAGATTTTTCGGTCAATGTTTTTTGTCGAATAAGATACAACGACGACATGAACAAAATACATTTGTTTACCGGCAATAACGCTTGAGTAAACAGAACAATGAGCGTCAGGGCTAAAGCGTATAAAGGATTTTGTTTTAATTTGTGTACATAAAAAATGATAGCCAAAAATGATGAGCCAGAAAACAGTTGGTACCAGTGTACCAATGCAGCGCTGTCGACAAAATTAAAAATAGATTCTAAACAAAGCTCGACGATAATCTCGCTATCAACACCGGCGTTTCGGTGTTTTTAATTTAACATTCACCGTCCTCACCTGTCGATGTATCTTTGATTCTGTTTTTACCTTTAATTGACAACATAATGCCGCCAACTTTTGGTTTCGCTCAGAATGGAACAACGCCATTTCTTTCTATTGTTTTATGAGTGCAGAGTGTTTTCAAATTTCATTTCGATTTTTTATCTGTTGGAATAACAAACCAGTTGGATTCATTGCCAAATTATTTTTTAATATGCAACAACAAATTATTTATTTAAAAAGGTCGAATTTACAACTTCTATTGCACAGTGACGCCACTTATATTTTATCTTCTTTCGTATAACAGCGCTATTTGTACTCTAACTGAAACCAGCATGACGAAATAAGCTTCAACATTTTGGGAGATTATATTTAAGACAAGATTTCCTAATCTTCAACTTAACTCACTATAACTGATCAAAAAAATCACTAATCGCGCTTACAGCTTATCCCTAATTTCCTAGTCTGGAATATTATTAAGGTAATCTTTAATAATATTATGCATATTATTATTTATGACATCTATATAAAATTAAGATAATTCGAGAAATCATTTATTTGACATAAATATAATATGAGATTACACCAAATTTGGTTATCCTAAACCTTCCTTATCTCCTACTTTTTCCAATAGAGCAATTTTCTCGGATAAGTTAGGCCTTATGTTACGTTGGTATAAACATACGTCATTTTGATCTTGGCTTCCTAGGATTTACCGACGAATTTTCGGAAAATCATATATTCGACATCATTATATAAATATAAGGTCATACCAAATTTGCTTGTTATAAACCGCTTAATCCTGTATTTAAATGTTTAAAAACACATTCAGTCACACCATGACGCTGTCACCTCTATGTTTAATAGATGAAAATTCTCTTTTCTGAGCTCTGTATGATGTATTACTGTAACATTAATTATAACGTAAATCTGACCTCTCTTACAAACTATTCGAAATATCATATTGTAAAATTAATTGTCATTCCTAAAATATAAAAAAAATAAAAACTCTCTCTCTCTTAAACCAGCCATCCAGTTGCAAACATCTCTTAAACAAAATTGTAATTAAAAATACAAAACTCGTATATTCGAGTGGTTATTTGTGGATCATAGAACCAGCCTATCGAATACATATTGCATATATTAAATATTCTGTGCCATATCCGAAGCATACTGTAGGTTATTATTATTTTATGTGTTACTGTTTACTGTTTACATAATGCATTATATGATCTTCTTAGGTATTGTGAAGGAATGGTTTTCTAATATTATCAAACATGTATGGGTTCAACTGAAAAAAAATACATCAACATAAAGTGGCTGACTATTTCATAATTTATTAAAGTCCATGCCTCGGCAACTTAAAGCCGTGTTCAGTAGGCGGGGCTACCATGCAAAATGCTGCAACCGAATTCAGTATATTATATGTACGAATTTTGTGTGTTAAATTGGGATGTTTGTACGAATTATTTTCTGTGTATCACTGCATGTATAAAATCTGTATGAGAAACCATTTTAGATTATGTAAGTGGCGATCTCACTCAGTAGCGATACAATAAAAAAAAATTATAATGTCATCGATACAGTCCCGGTACTATTATTATTTTTTGTTTGGTTCAATAAATATCACAAATCAAAATAAAATAATCAGTTTTCTTTGGCATTTTTTATGAGAATTTTATTTTTCACACGATACAAAATGAATTTAAGCGGGTTTAAAAACAATTAGGGTGAAGTGAGTAAAAGTGTGATTCTACATAATAATAATTAATTTTTAAAATAAATGTGTAAATGTATGTAAAAGCATTTTATCATATACAGGTGTGAATAACCTTTTACGTTTACTTTAAAATAGAAACTTTGATATTTTCAAAGTCTTTAATTTTTTGACAACATCATATTTAAAATTTTACCCCGTTTGTGTTTACTTTTATATATAGAATTTAATCTCAAAAATATTAGAAATGATATTGCTCTTTGCTAAATAGCTCTACACTTTACTTAATTTTAAGTTAATGCTATAAAATTATTGATTCTAGTAGTATATATGTACTTGCTTTAAAATTATTTTAAAATAGCTTTAAAAAGACGCGTTAACCTAATTTTGGATAAGAGGGCATTTTTCGACATTAAAATCATATGCGTTGATTTGCCCTCTTCAGCTTCAGATATGGGGGTATTATTTTTGAAATGGCACTGGGGGTCGTGATGGACCAACTGGTTATTGAGTTTCATATACAGTGAACATACAATTCGAACTTATCAGTTCAGCGTAGACAAGTAACTTCACATACACCCAAAAAAAATAGTCCAGCGATGTTACGCAATGGCCTTTTGACAGGTCCATTTCTCGATAATAATCGTTCATCAAATGTTTGTTTCAGTAAATTAATAGTATCGTTCGCTGTACCCTGACCAAAGCTCTAGTTATTATTAACTAAAATCGTGGTTGTCAATACGAAAGTTTTGGGTAACGAGAACATTTTGTTATAAGAACAGTACTACTTTAGTTAATTATTATAATTTTATAAATCAGAAAAACTTTAGTTAATTCAAACAAAATTTATTTTCCACAAAAGAAGTGGTTTTCTAATATTAAGAAAATATTTCTTTCTATTAAATATGGGTTTATTTATTGTAAAATAAGTTTTACTTTTTAGAAATAATTCTTTTTTTATACTAACGTATATGTTTATTAATTGCAACAAATTATTTTCGTCATAGTAAGTAAATAGTTTATTAGTTTAACGAAATTCATCATTGAATTTAACGAAATAGTTTCGTTGGAAATACTAAAGATTTTTGTTATAACAACAAAAAACGATTACTAATTTAAATTGTTTCGTGTAAGGCTAATTCAATTAAAAGTCAAGAAATTCATTTTTTGTTACATTAATTCGATTTATTTCACTTATTTAAGAATCATTTCATTTTTTAACAATTTAACTAATGTTGTCACCGTTGAATGAATGGTTTCCTCTTTTAAAATAATTTCATAAAAAAAATGTTGTATGAACTGCCATACTTTGCAGCATTCAACTGGATATTTTAAATTGAATACAAAAAAAATTTTAAATACAACATCGACGGCAGTTTGGATATTTGGCATTATATATTTTATGTCATCAAAATATATAACTATTGACTTCGGGTCAATGATGCTGCCTTCAATAATAATAAAAGGTTGAATGCATACACGATTTTCCTTTTTTGTGGCTATAAAATCATAAATTTCTGCCGGAGAACTGCAAACTTTGATGAAAGCTTCTTGCGATTGGTGAATTGAAAATTTGCTGTATTGCTTTCCGCCCAGTTCTAATTTTGTATATTTTGCAGTTGTCGGTTTGAGTAACGCGTGTAGCAAGTGAAAAACTGCAACTGCTTTTCCACCTGTAAAATCTAAAATTTAAATTTTTGGTATAAAAAAAGAGGTTTGTTTGAATATTATACATTAAATATTGCTTTTCGTTAATTGAAACCTACTTTTACATTTAAAATCTTTATGGATAATTTCCCTTAAAAGCTTGAGGCATGCAAAATCTTTTATTTCTTTTTGAAATACTTCAATTATTACAGATTCGAAGTGGTCGTACTTGTCAAAAATTTTACATATATCTTTGTAATTTCCATTAAAATCTATGTTAATCTAAAAATAATAGCAATTTAAATAATTTTAAAATACCTACATATTTCTAAAATTTTATGATTAATTTAAATTACCAGTTTAAATCCATTGGAAAATTTGAAATGTGGCCACTTTTCAATAATTTCGTTAGTTTGTTTTGCAATTTTGATTTCTTCTATACGGTAGGCAGTAGTTTGGGCCCAATGGTAGAGGAGTTCTTCTTCTGACAGTGATTGATATTTAATTGCTCGTATATGTTGATCAACGCCTTCAACTAGAGGTAATTGAAGTTTTTTTGTAAACATTTGTTCGCCAACTTTAAGATTTTTTTTTGTTGCCACTTGGTAGGTCAATCCACTTTTCTTCAAATTGTTCCTTTTGTTATGGTATTTTGTGTAAAGCCGGCCAAGTGGTGCCATGTTTTTTCGTTTTTGATAGTATACTGTCTAAAATCGTAAAGTATTATTTTTAAGATATTATTAAGATTATTTGTTTTTAATTACTTGTTCTTCTGTTGGAAACATTTCAATTATCTGTAATGATATCATTTCACAATCATCAGTTGTAAGTGGTACATTATTTTTCAAAAAATAATCAACGATTATGTCGACTAATAATCTACGATTACTTTCATTAAACAGTTTATTTGAATCATAAAATGATTTTAACATTTTCCCTTGAGTGTCGGTTGTCATAATTTGTTTAAGACTGAAATTGGATACGTTATATTGAAAAATTGACGATGAACTTGGTGATTCTGGCATTGTAATATTCGAAATATATGATGAAACTGTACTAAATGTACTAGTTGTGGGTCTATTGAAGGTTATTCCTTGTTGTTCTTGTTATTGTACAATTTCATATTCAAAATCAATTTTTTCACCGAAAGAGAATCCTTCGAGTAGTTATTCAATATGATGAATTTTTAGTCTTTGCAATTGCAGGATGAAAACTTTTTCTTCTAAAAACCAAATATAATAAAAAGGTGAAAATAAACAAATAGAACGTGATATTGCTAATATAACTTACTGTTTAAACGTTCATACAGTTGCCCCATATTCCATGATTGCAGTAAACTATGAAGTTCTGCCTTTTCAGTTGAGATTGATAAAGTGTCCTCGGTTGGTAAAATTACATAGCAATGTTCTTCAACATCATTTTGTGATATCTCAGTTTGATAGCCCGGTTGTTTTAGAGACATCTCAGTAAAATCGTTGTTACAAAAATTCATTTTAAAATTATGTTAAAGTTCTATTATTATTTCTTAAATTTAAATAACGTACACAAATTAATACTGCTTTTATTATAAAAATAAATAAACATCTTCATAACATTACATTTAGATTTGGGTTAACTTATAAAATTGTTTTGGTCTTATCATATATGAACCGTTTGAAAGCTTCGATATTTCAAATGGTGGGCCACTAAACTTATCGATATCTATTAGATCAACTAATTCAGATTCATTATATACAGAATATCCTCTAAAATGTGAACAGTAGTTTATTATTTCAAGTTTAGTACACAGAAGTTTGATAATATTTGAATCAATTATTATAATTTCTAGAATTTTATAAATGTTTATTTGTTCTGAAACCATTGGTTCTATAGTAAGGCAAAAATCACTTTTTAAATATAATCCATGATAGGTAATAGCTGAAACACTTATGAAATCCTGTTTGCTCTTATTAAGAAAATTACAAATATAATCATTGTATTGACTACAAATACTTTTCGTTAAATCAAACTGAAAAGATTTCAATAACACTTTATTGTAAATAGAACTGGCAAACTTGAGCTGAAACTTTTTAGCCAAACTAAGTGAAACCTGTTTTCTTGATGTGGTGGAAGAAGCATACAATTTAAACTCTCTATGCTTACCTTCATATCGCATACTCCAAAAACAACGCGGTGGCCCAGAGTTTCCTATCACATTTGGATAATGTGTTAAGAAGTGAAATTTTGGTTTGAGGGTATCATTGAAAATACGTTGGTATTCAAAATTGTGGATTTCTATTTTATCTTTCAATAACGCGATATCGGTATGCGAAAATGCATAGCTAAGTAACATATCATTGATGTCAATTAAGTTTAACAAAAACAACCATACCTCATCATTTTCTGGAATTTTGTCAGCAATAATTAATGGCAGAAAATGCAGAAATATCATCATTTCCCTTGCACACATTTTTAAATCAGAATTTTGTATGTGATTTCTAGAAATTGGTGGAGAGAGATTTTTAATTTCCAAAAAACCATAATTAAAATTTTGTTTTCGCATATTTAATGTGTCTAATGAAATGTACGATTTTTTGTAAATTAAATAATTCAAAATGTGACATAGGTCATAATGACAGATACCTTCATACAAATCATGCATTAAATCGACTGCAAAGTTTGTAGAAACGTCAAACGATGGTATTTGATTGAATATTGATTCTCTCTGAATTCCAGTTAAACTTGAATCGTTCGCACTAACATCACTTCGGTAATTAAGATTGTTTCTAAGTTCCGTGGGATTTTCTACCGTTAACTTTTTTGTATTTGCTTTACTCTCCCTGCATAATCTGCAAAAATAATTTGATGAAAATGAACAATTGGAATCCAGTATAGCGTTCAAACCTAAGTTGTCTCCTAAAACTAATCCTAGTATAAATCGAACTCTTTTGGTACCTTGACTAGTAACAATATCCAAACCAGTTTCTTCTAGGAATTTTAACTCTTGGATGAGTGATTTTAACGACATACAATTCCCATATTCTTTTAAATCAATTGCTTTGATTGAAGCAGCTAAATAAATGTTTTCTAATTTAGAAGAATTTTCAGCAACTGGGAATGAATAGTAGAAATTGGTTACTGATTTACTTTTAGAATGGGCACCTAATGGGTTATTAATTTCAAAGTCATCAACATACAAAAAATAGGGAATTGAAATACTCATTTGATATTGTTTTATTTTTTCTTTCCATAAATTTTCTTGTACAAAATGCGAAATAGAATTAGCACTTGATTTAAGGCTTTCAATTTTATTCAAACACTTAAGTAAGAAATCATCGTATTCGAATACTTTACGAAATTGAAATTGAATAGGTAAAAGTGTTCCAACAGAATGTAGTTCAGCAATAGATATTTCTCCGTGTCTAAGAACTTCGCTTATTTCTTTATTGATCGTAAACTGTTTTGGAGGTACCATTATATCAATGATTTCTAAATATTTATTGAACTTATATTCTGTGTCAAACTTAGTGAATGGATTTTCACAAAATTTCAAAAGATGTTTTAATTCAAAACCAACATCCTCAACTAACTTATTCAAAGATTCTACAATAGGATTTAAAATTAAACTTTGGACACTTTTTTGAATATCTAGCACATCTTTTTTATTTAAATTATTTTTACTGTGAAGATTTAATAAAAATGTGCATGCATTATTTTCTATCATGTTAATTGCCTCACTATAACTAAACTGATTTGATGAAATATTACAACTAATATGATCACTACTGTTTTTGGCATGAGGGAATGGCAAAGAAAATTCTGTAGAAGATTCACGGTTAGCGGGTATTTGTTCACTTATTTCAAATGTATGATCTTTAAAATGCTTAACTAAAGCGTGTCTACGAAAAGATCGCACATTCTGGAATGCATTCGAACAATTATATTCGCAACAACGATAGGTGTCATAGGTTTTTAGCTTATGAATTTTATGTAAATGAGATATTAAATCTTTCAAATTGTTAATATTATGTAAACACTTAAAACATTTCATTTTAAAACAATAAAATCTAAACTATTATTTTGGATTTAAAACAAAATATATAAATCGAATCTATAATTAAAAGGGCATATATATAAATATATATATATTATAAAATAAAATAATAATCTTACCAGTTATAAATATCCAACGTAACCCTCCAGTCGTCTGTTTTTAAGTGTTTGTAATTCCAATTCAAATATGGTTTTTAACTATTTTTTAATACGCGACACTAATTGATGCGAACTATTGAACGTATAATTATGAAATGAGACATTAAATCAGATTTGAAAAAAATTTAATTATTTTAAAATTGGCCTACTGTTACTTTTATATTTTTTAAATATAAATAAATATTTACTTGCTATAACTAAAATTTGTTTATATATTTATTTTGAATTGGATATTTTGTATGTATAACAAAATATTTAGTTGAATTAGAGAAAAATATTTAATAAGAAAAATTGTTTTTTTTATATATAGAGTGAAAAAATATGTAACGTTTAACTTCGACAAAAATAAGAAAAAAACATGAATCCTTTTTGTTTCTGTTTTATTAACGAAATATTTCGTTTTATTAACATTTTTTTTCTCTTAATGAGAATGTATATTTTGTTATTATTACAATTAATTGTATCTACATTTCCATATTTAACGAAATTATTTGTTTAAATAAGTATTTGTTTAGTTGTATGAACTAAAACATTAATTAAATATAACTAAAAATTTAGGAAAATACCCTTTGTTGAGATAAATAAACCTTTTGATAAAAAAAAGAAGTTTTTTTGTTGTAATAAATAAATTTTAGTTATACGGACAAAAATGTTGCAACTAAAGTTGTTTAGTTAATAAAAACATCGGATTTTTTTCAGTGTAGGGCATGTGGTCCATCTTGTTGGAACCATATGTCTCTGATGTCAATACCCTATGTCTCTGATGTGAATTGAGGCAACAAAAAATTAGTAATCATGTCTCTATACCGGGCTCCGTTAACTGTAACGTTTTCACCAGTATCATTATGAATACATATATTCCGATGATCCCTTCGGTTCATAAAGCTCACGAAACAGTAACTATTTCTGAATGAAACTATGTATGTACTGTTAGTTGATTTTTTTTCGTATTATTTGTGGGACAAATATCTATCAGAAAACAATTTAAATAATAGTCAAAGAAGCTTTTTTCGGATCAAACATTCTTTGAATATTATCGTAAATCTATTTTGAATAAATATTAAATTAAAAAAATGTCGTTTTATTTAAATTGTTTCCTAACTGCACTGATTAAAATTCACAAGTGAACTAAAATAATCCGCAAATTGTCTCCGAGTTTTTGGATTTTCTAAGAACAGTGAAAATCTCAGAAGACAAATATAAATAGATAATATGCCTGGTAAATTCTACTACCATAATATTGTACTATTTACAGTTGAAAACTGTTTACAAATTACTCAAAAATGTTTCCATAACCAAAAATCTTTTGTAAAAATTACACTGTAATGCGCTGTAAAACGCACATACATATTTTAAAAATGATTTGTGATATTTCAAATTATCATTTTACTCAGCAAAATTAGTAAATAACTGACAGCGTTTTTTTTTCAGTGATAGACTGTATAGTCCTTAAGAAACGCAAGCAGTTATAATGGTCTAACACACACTTGAAATAATATTGAAAATTCTGGTGTCTCTAATTTATTTGTCTTTTCTATAATTTTTTCTATAATTTGTCTTTTTTCTCTAATTTAACAACGTCTTCTACCAGTACTCTAATTAATTGAATAGGTATTAAGTCAAATATGACATCTTTAACCAAGGCCTATTTTTATTGAAATGAAAACAATATTTTGTATTTGAGTAAAGATTTTATTTAGCTTCCCAATCTTGGAGAACATTTTTTTAGTAAAATCATGCATAGTATCAACATTTATGCCAATTTTAAATCAATCAAAACTATGCAGATTGATCAAAAAATATGATTTTATCTTTGTACGCTTACGCGAAAAATTATTCTTATAACGTAACCGTTGATTTTCATATTGAAACTGCTGTAGTTAGTGTCCACAAAAACATACATTTTCTTAATCCATTTAATTTTTATTTAATAGTTTACACATGATTAAACAATATTTATACAAATTTTTTCTAATTTGCCATCTCTTGAGCATATACTACAAATGTTTCATGTTTCAAAGCCCTAATATTTGATCGAAAAAGAGTATAACCAGATAATTTTGAATGTAATCCAGTTTGCCATAACTTTTTGGATCGAAACCAAACATTTGTTTTATCATTTTCAGTTTCATAAGTGCAATTTCAGTAAAAAGTGTTTTAACAGTGTTACTGACATGATTAGTCATAAAAAATTGTAAATCTATCTCAGTAAACAAAGACACATGTACAACAATTTGTGTACGAATGTATATGTTTGTCACACCAATCACCAATATAATTTTCTGTTATTATAGATTATCTTTTTAGCATCTACTTTCGTTCTAGAAATTTGTCTTCTTAATGCCAAAATGAAAGGAAGGTGTTATAAAATGCTTATAATTAATGCTGTAAATTTAAATTATCCTATTTTATTCCAGATGAATTGGAATTAAACAAGTACATTGAATTATTTTATGATAAACTGTGGATCGTGTAATACATACTTATTTGTAGGATGAATATATAATAAATAAACAATTAAATAATAGTTTGATTATGAATGATAGGCTATGCTTTCTCTCGTAAGTGACAAGTGTATACGTATGTAAATAGAACTCAAATATGTATGTATCTACATATTTATAAATATATATATATATATATATATATATATATATATATATATATATATATATATATATATATATATATATATATATATATATAATATATATAAAACACACCCTAGCAGCAATATAATATTGTATACAAAAATATATTGAAAAATACAAATTAAATTGTCATAAAACGTATAAATATTTTATTTTCTTAAAGATTTTCAATTTATTTATTTCATATCTCTCTATTCAAATTTGGTGTGAAAATTTTACTAAAATTAAAGTGAAAAAAATGAATATCTGTTTGAATTGTGTATGTACATACTCGTATATGGCAAAGTCAAGAAATGGATGGGGTTCGCATTTCTTCATATTGATAATGGAACACCAAAAGAAAAATAAATTATCGATCGAAATTCGATAATTATTTCGTTTTTAATGTCAAATATATTTTTGTTGTTGTCATGCTTGGGTGAGAGATATCATATACATATTCTGGGTTAGTTCTATCAAAGATTATTTATATATATAATCTTTGGTTCTATGTATGTAAATTACATACGTAATAAATTAATAATAGATAGGTTTTTATGTCTTAGAATACTTGTTGATATGTATGTATATTGTTTGCATATATTGAGGTTGAATACTGGTTACTGCTAAACAAAAATCTACAATAGTTATGTTTAATTTATCGTCTTATAATATCTGTATATAATTTAGAAAGACTGTTTTAATTTTGTTTAGTATTATACAATTGCAATTAATATTGGTGGGTAAGCTTGTCAAAAATAATTTTAATATCGGCCAAATGGCTGCCGCGACCTCGGCGGCACACCTCCATCCGATGGTCCAAATTTTCGATGACGCTAAGGCATAATTGAGGTTCTATGCTGTTAATGTGCCGAATTATCTCATCCTTTAGCTCTTGAATTGTTGCTGGCTTATCGATGTAGACCTTTTCTTTCAAATAACCCCAAAGAAAGAAGTCCAACGGTGTCAAATCACATGATTTTAGCGGCCAATTGACATCGCCACAACGTGAGATAACACGGCCATTGAATTTGTCGCGCAAAAGAGCCATTGTTTCGTTAGCTGTGTGGCAAGTGGCACCGTCCTGTTGAAACCACATATCGTCCACATCCATATCTTCCAATTCGGGCCATAAAAAGTTCGTTATCATCTCACGATAGCGAACACCATTCACAGTAACTGCCTGACCGGCCTCATTTTGGAAAAAATACGGCCCGATGATGCCGCCAGCCCATAAACCGCACCAAACAGTCACTCTTTGTGGGTGCATTGGTTTTTCGACAATCACTCTTGGATTATGATTCGACAATCACTCTTGGATTATGACCCAAATCCGGCAATTCTGCTTATTGACGAATCCACTGAGGTGAAAATGTGCATCATCACTGAAGATGATTTTCTTCGAAAATTGATCATTCACTGTTGCCATTTCTTGCCACCATTCTGACCATTGACGACGTTTGGAATGGTCAAGAGGCTTTAGTTCTTGAGTCAATTGCGCCTTATAAGCGTGTAAATGCAAGTTTTTATGCATAATGTTCATCAACGACGAGCGTGAGAGGTGCAATTGTTGGGCACGACGAGTTGAGGTGGACGGCTCTTCAGCCACACTATCACGAACAGCAGCAATATTTTCTGCACGACGAGCTGTATACGAGCATGCACTGGTGTTTTAAAATCTCCTACAGACCCGGTTTGCTCAAATTTGTGCACGATTTTTCCGATTGTACGCACATTTGGACTATTAAATTGACCGGAAAAATCACGAAGTGCACGATATGCATTTTGATTTGAACGCCCATTTTCATAATAAGCCTGAATAACTTTAACGCGTTGCTCGATTGTGTATCTTTCCATGGTTCAAATTGAGTTAGTCTGAAATTGAAAAATGTCAATTGAAATGCAGAAAAAAACTTGACGTTTAGGTGTGGTTCACATTCAACATCAGCCTTTAAAATTTAACCACTCTTTACGTACGATTCAGATTGTAAATACGTTGCAATTTGGGTGAAAATAAGATAGAATTATCGACCAGTTTTTTGCACCGGATATTTAAAAGTTAAATACCAAAAATCTAAATCAAGTTTTCGTTTTAGTAATTGAATGTCAGAAAGGCTTAAAAATAAAAAATAAAAGAAAGGCTTAAAGCCCATCAGAAATCGATTTCGAAAGCTTTATAATAAGGAAGCTAATACAACTAGTGGCCAAAACAAAATTATAATGCCTTATAATTCTTATCATTTTACAAAATGATAAAGTAGTTTATAAGATCAGCACGGTCTTGCCACGCTATTTTTCCTTCAGTTTTAAACCACTCAAGCAGTTCCTCCTTGATATTTAAAGGATCTATCGAATTGGTAGGTAATGCACGTTAAGATATTGTGTAGAACTATACAAACCGTCTTAATTGCATATTTCGATTGTGCAAGCATTATGATCAAACCAATAAACCAAGTGTGACATAATATCTCGAACTCATTTTCTATCGTTCGACGAGCGCGGGACCATCTGAAATAATTAAGTTTGGTTAATGCACATAGCGATGGCACAAATATAACTGCGTTGTTAATCGGTTTCTTTTAAACCAAGGTTTCTTTCTTCAAATAGCCTGAAAAGATTATTCTATCATTGTCCAAAACTCAATCGATATATCCATGAATATTTACCTATATGATTATACATACATTATAAATATTATAAAAGTTACCTTTCTAGTATTTATATATATATATATATATATATATATATATATATATATATATATATATATATACATATATATATATATAATTAAAAATATATATATATATATATATATATATATATATATATATATATATATATACATATATATATATATAATTAAAAATATATATATATATATATATATATATATATATATATATATATATATATATATATAATTAAAAATATATATATATATATATATATATATATATATATATATATATATATATATATATATATATATATATATATATACATATATATACATATATATATATATATATATATATATATATAATTAAAAATATATTTATATATATCTATACATGTATATACATAAGTAAAAAACTTGAAATAATCCAACTAATCCCAAATAACACTACAGATTTAGATTAAATTAAATTATCACGGTTATCGCTGTATTTGTATTACTTTATTTATAATTGCCACTGCTTTTTCCAATAATTTCGAATAAAAACAGCAGTTGAATTATAGAAAGTAATTAAGCATAATATTAAAATATTAAATGTCCCCTTTAGGCTTAATGAAACCAAAATTAATGCATTGCCTTTACGTTAAGTACCTTAGGTATATACTTAATTATGTTGTGCAATTGCATTAACTTGTAAAGGCATAAGTTAAAGGAAATTGAATGCTTAATTTAAAAAAAAAGAGATGCTGATACAGTAATTTAAAAATATACTATTTGTTAAATTAGTTACATAGTTACCATAAAATAATAATGAAGATTTTTTAAATAAAATTAAATAAGTTGAGGTATTTTTAATAATACAGATAAATTGTTCCTATATATGTACGTACTCGTATATGAAGATATATTTACATATGAAATTATGAGCGGCAGAATAAAATTTAATATAATTAAAGGTTATATTTTTACATTTTTTTATTCACAAATAATATTTTTATTTTGTCAAAATAAAAATCATCTCCCGAAAAAATTAAATAATAACGTTTAACATAATATATCTAGCATTATACAATACAAAAATTTATATAAGTATATGTATATATGCAAAAACAGCACAAAGCAAAGTGAATTTGAACTTAAATAATGAAAAAAAGCTTTTCATGTTGTATTTAATTTGTATGAATTTAAATAGAGTGTCCCAAACCCAATCAAAGAGAGATATAGGCTCGCATATTCTATTATCTAAGCCCAAATCATCTAATTCAAGTTATGCCACGTAATCGGCGTCAAATTATCACAACAGGAGTGTATTCATAAACCCGACATTGTAACAATATTGTTACGACTGTCATTGTTTAAATGACGTATATACGAGTATATAGTTATCCACAATATTGTTGTAAACGTCAAAACAAAAATCAAGCCGTATTTCTATAATTTAATAATATTTGATTTAATTTTTGATTTAATAATTCAAATTGTACAAATAATACATTAGTGCTTGCTTTATTATTAAATTACAAAAAGACATAGATGAATTTAGTAATTACAATAAACGAAGATGAATTGGATGATGTATTGGATGATGTTGGAAGAGGAAGATATCACAATTATTGCAAGATTATTTTACGAGTCGAAAAATGTACCCCTAATTACGGGATATATATTGGACGTAGTAAATCACTACGATGACCTACAGTTTCAACAACATTTTTTGAATAAAACGTATTACATTTGAAAATTGGTTCACTCACTATACATGAGGGAGGAAGTAGGCCACTAGTCGAATTGAAACATCAGCTTCTGCCTGCAATTTGGCTCTTAGCTACACTAGATACGTCTCTCTTTCTGTATCACAAAAATATATTACCGCCTACAAAATTCCGAAATATTACACGTCAATGACATTACAAGCCATATATGATTTCGAGATGAAATACATTGATTTATAATGCGGGTGTGGCCACCAAGTTCAATACCAGATATAAGAATTTTCAAAAATTCCCTTATCTACCTGAAATCGCAAGAAAATATTAATAGTTATTTTCCAAACGCTGAATACATCTTAGGTGATAAGGCATATCCCTTGTTGGACTGGTGCATCACTCCATTCATGGATATAGGTCGTTTATCGCAGCAAGAGTTAGAATTTAACCCAAAACATGCATCATGCATCATCAATACGACGATTATTATCTGATTTGTTATGGTACAGACGGTTCAGATTGTTAAATTTATCTTTACATTGAGTTTTAGATATTTTATAACCATAACTCATCATTAACGAGTGTATTTTATCCCATATTTTTTCGCTTTTTAGCAACCTAGTCCTAAATAATTTTTTTTTCTTTATAAGCCCTTATGAGAGCAAGAATGGTGGGTCGATTCCACACTACTCTTGAAGAATCGTTAACTATTCTTTAGGAATCGTTGACTATTCTTGAAGAATCGTGCGGTTGTGTTGAAGTACCAACTTGATCAAAAGTTGGTACTTCAAGTCAACCGCACGATCAAAAGTAGTGCCTATTTCTTGATTAATTTAATAAAAACAAGACTCCAGCCTCTCCAACAAATCCAAACAAATATGTCCATTACTATTATTTCTTAGATTATTATGCGTGTTTTGGCCGGAATTATTAATTTTAGCAAATAACAAATGCCTTTGATGTATATAGAAAAGCAGTACCGAGTAGAGTAGGTTATGACGTTTCTAACAATAAGGGAAAATTTTGGTTAGGGTTTATGAACAACAAAAAGCACATGACTGTTGTTACAATCGCAGTTTATGAACGCTTTAGTACTGTCATTGTTAACAACATCGCTACAATGTCGAGTTTATGAACATACTCTTCTTTCTAACGGTTTTTTCTTAAATTAAATTATTAAATTTAAAGGATTTTTAAAAAAATTAAAATTGAAAGGATTAACATTTCTGTACCGTTACTCTTTTGTATACAGTTTCTCTTTGAGGGATTAGGAAAACGGATAATATATAATATATACATATTGTATATGTATGTGGACGGTGTACGGTAAACGGACTGAATAAAATACATTTATAATTCATGTAAAGCTTTTAATGTTATTTCGTTTTCAAATGTCGAGGGAAACTTAAATTATTTATTAAAAATTATAAATGTTGCTCGGTATATTATCTCATATATTTATACATACAATCATATATTGTGGTTTATTTCTGTTTATGGCGTTGAATGTCGAATGCTGAAACTAAAAATTGAAAATGGCTATGTTTGTATAATATAGCTTCAGAGATATAAATTTAAATTAAACAACTGTATATAATTAGCATAAAAATTGTTTACAATATTTCATTCATGTATGTAAATAAAATGTTGTCAAATATGTGTGGCGCACAACTCAAATGTCAAGGGAAAGAGGAAAATTATATGTGCGTTCCAGCAATTCAGTTCGAAACCATCAGTCATAACAAATATGCAACTTTTGTAACGTGTAATTTAGTTAATACATATTCATATTGTAATTAATAGAAATTTTAGTAATTATTATGTATACATTTATACATACTAATATGTTTTTGGATTTTGGCGTTTCTGCTATAGGTTATAAACATATGGCGTAGATATTTCGGATATAAATCATTTACCAATAATTGATTATGTTAAATAAGTATTTTTAATAGCGCGCTTTCCTTGCTTAAAAACTTAGACTTACTTTTATTATTATTTCAGGTGGATGAATAACATATTAAAGAAATCTTTGTCTTAATTTGTCATATATCCAAATTTATGGGTATGTATAATCCATGCAATCATAATAAAACAAGCCTGGAGTTCAAAACTTTTATTATAGTACCTAAAATGACATAAATTATCGTTCTCTTGATTCATTTTGAATGAAAAGTAACTGGAAATTATTATTTTTTGAAATCAATTGAAACTATAAACAGTGAATTCGCCTGATTTGAAGGATCTTTCCGTGGGGTTCTCCATTTTATTGTATTAATTAAAGGAAAATAAGATACTTTATTCTCTAATAAAGCTCAAATAGGAATAGAATAAAAAATTGTAAGAAAGAGACATTGTATACATAACCATCTTGTTTGATAAACCAAAAAAAAAAGATAAATGAATTTTTAAAAGATTCAATAAACATAATGTTCATTAAACATCACAAAACACGAGAAAAAATAGATGAACACAAAGCGTTAAATATATGAACACAGAGATCAAATTGTCCCTGTCAAATTTATTGTATATAAATTATGTAATCTTCAAAACAGAACACAACATTTTATCATTTATGTTTGATCGATTCGATCTATAATTTTTTTGGTTTTATGAGAAATTTTCCAGCATTTATCCAATTAATATTCTAAATTTTCGTTTATCGTAATTGTCATATTTTTTATACATATTTTTCTATATTTAGATTTTGCATCGAACTTATTCCTGTGTTGGAGTGTCCAATCCAGAATATTGAAAGAGAGTATTAGAATATATTGATACAAATTTAAAAGCGTAAATAAATAAAATTAATGGCAATTTTATAATCATAAAAATTATGATTAATTGGTGTAATTTCGAAATCTTCGAAAAAAACGCTGGTCAAAACCTCTTCAAACAAATTCATTTCTTTCTCTATTACTTTGGTGTAAATTAAAATAATAAAACTGAATCAAAGATACGGTACGCAGCCACTACAAACTCGAGGAGTGCTCCATGTAGCTGCTTTCGATATGCTCTGTAATTCAGCTTCCAGTTTCATATCCCCAATATATTTGGTGATAATGGATGAGTAATCACCAGTATTGACACTTAATGACAGCTGGGTATGTCCCATTTAACGTAAAGGGCTCGAATTTGTATGAAATCCCTATTTGCAACAGCCTATTTTTTGGACGAACTGGGCAACCTTATAAACAAATGTCATACAACAAGTAATAATGCGATTATTCAAAAGTAGCTAACGTTTGCACATTTAAATTAAAATTTCTGAGCAAGATCTATCTAAATTTCAGTAAAATACTTTTATTTCTATCTATACATAACGTCAACAAATAATGAAGAATGATGACACAGATGAACTATAGATTGATTTTTTTCATTTTTTACGAAATTTATTTATTTTATTAACTATAAAAACCGACTTTTAAAAACGACGTAAACCCGTATAAAGAAAATACAAGTCGAAGTTGCCCGCAAGTGAATAAAACATCAAAATAAAATGCTTCAACCATAAAATAAAATGATTTAAAAATAAAATAATAAAAATGATGTGATATGAATATAAATTACAAATTAATTTGAATACTCAAACTGTTGTTTGGAAAATTGTAAACGTGTCTTATAAAATAATGGGAAAATGATAATATTATTTTCAAGAGATTTAAAGCCATAGTATTTATATTCATTGATCAGTTCTTATGGTTGCAGATGTAAATCTTTATCCATACAACATAAATCTCTTTCCAAAAAAACGTACATTATTAGGTTTGATTGTATAAATAGAGATTTACAATCAGTATAATTAAAGAAAATAGTGTTTCATGTTTGGTTGTCGCATAACGTTAATAGATGTAGAGTTAATTTAATAAAACATCATAATTTGAAAACTCCCGTTTCATATTGCAATTAAATCGTTCGCTTAAAGTTAAATCATTAAATATTTCCAATGCACTCAATCAATACACCCATTTACAAATTTTCGGTTCGATGTTGGTTATGGCTTATAACGTGTATTATAAGTTTGCAATCAATTTAATTACAAACCCTGTATCAAGAAAAAAACGATGTAACATAATTTGAATCGCATTAAATTTACAATTGTCAGTTACAGTTTTCTGTCAAAATTTTAAGTTTTAATATATGTATATATTTACATACATTGAATTTTGTGAAGCATATATTTTTATTTTTGTTTAATTTGTAACATTTATATAATTTGTATTTTCATCTGTTTTACGTAAAAACAAATAAATAGTGTCTCTTGTCTCGTTTTTCCACACGAAATTAAAATCAGGAAATTAAACTATGTAGGTATTGTATTAAGTAATTACTAATTAGTATTGTACTTACATATATAATTTCGTCGTTGCTAAAATAATTTGCTAAGAGTGCGGTTTAAGTAAACAAATTCATTTCAACAACATCAGTTTTAGTGCGTGAGAATCACGTTGTTTAATTTGCCTTCATCTTGCCTTTGTCAACATTGCCTTGAGCGAATCATGTTAGAGGAAAGGTCTGAGGAATGGTTAGTTGAACTTTAAACCATTGGAGTTTGAAATATTAATTTCGATTTTGCGAGAATCTCCCAAGGCCTAAATAGTCACAAAGTCCTAATTCAGTAATCGTTATTGTACAGTGATACAAAATGATCCAGTATATCCAGTATATTCATAAATTTTTTCTTACAGTTATTTTGTTACATTTCCATACTTCCATGCACGATTCAGGAAAACGGATAAATTCCATAAATTATAATATAAAATGAAGAAAACCTAGGAAACATCCAAATTTCATACACAAAATTATTCGTAGAAATAATTCTGAATGTTATTTGTTTCAGTATTTTTGTGGTAGCCATCAAATATGGTTTTAAGTCACCGAAACTTGACTGTGGTAAATTATTAAGATAATAAGTATGTATTCATATTCTGATGTGTGTGAAGTTAACCCCAAAAACCATCCCGAAAAAGGCCTTTGCAATTTTAATATGTGTCTATGCTAAATTTTACACCAGCCCGAAAAAATATATCAAAAATTGTAAGAAAAATACATTTTTAAGTAAAAAATTGAACAGATAAAGTAAAATTTGCCTGAAAAATTTTCAACTTTTAAAAAAAAATAGATGCCTTTTTGGTATCTCAGTAGGGTAGTACCCATATACAATATAACCCTTATACAATACAATAATATATCAACACCAAAATTTATAATTGTTTTGAGACAACCCTAGAGATAAACCCCTCTGAGTTATGGTCTTTAAAAATAGCTACATTCATCCTACATATAATAATAAATAGCCAATCTTCGTATCATGGAGTTAAAGGTTTCGGCTAGGCTCATTTGTACTAATAGTTTCAACAGTATGTATAAGAATTATATAAACTCTATAATTTTTTTGAAGAAATCCTAGAGGTAAATTTATCTTATAAATAATGACATATAGCTTATTTTCGTAACATGGAGTTAAAGGTTTCGTGTAGGGTCATTTGTACTAATAGTTTCAATAGTATTTTTATACGAATTGGTATGGTCTTTATAAAATGGCTATGGTCTTTATAAAAAGGTACATTCATCCTATATATACATCCTACATATATATAGCCTATTTTCGTATCATGGGGTTGAAGGTTTCGTCTAGGGTCATTAGGTTTTTTCGGGCTAACTACACATACATCATATTCTGCCATTCTTCAATTAACTTAGCTTTTAGCAGCTGTTTACTAGTTTATTAAGATCAGATGACTGCAGCTGATGACGAACATGATAAAGAAACCATTCCTTATCAATAATAATTCGACTGAATATCATAATAAGAATATTCGATTCGTATCGGATTTTTTTATTTTATCGAATTATCCGATAATTTCAATTTGTGTAAATTTCGATTTAAAATATACATTGCAAATTTAATTAGAATAATTACTTTTAAAAAACCACTTATTATTCACAGTAGAATTTTCACAAATAAACAGCCTGCAAACGAGTTTATTTTTGATGTTTGTTGATTTTTTGACTTTTATGACCAACCAAAATAGATGTCAAAATACACAAAGTTTCAACCAGAATAGACGTCAAAATATACAAATCCCCAGGCTTGTGACTGGCACTATTAACTAAGATAGAAAAATCAAACATTTGCCGGTTCATACTGTATTTGTACAGATTTGAAAGATGAAAACGGAAGTATGAAAGTAACCAAGAAAAAATAAATTTCTTCCTAAAATTTCAGAGTATATCTACTCGCACTACACAACATATTCTTTCTTACGCGAACAAACATTTTCTTTTTTATATTCGGTTCGAAAACGTAAAATAAAAATATTTTTAGTTAAATTAAGAAACTACAGAACAGACAGAATATAATATAAGAACGTAAAGAACAAACAAAAAGGGTATTAGTCGAACGCGATATGAATTTAAAATAGAATTTAATTTAAATATGTACTCAATTTCGAAATATTGTTTTGAAGTTATGTGTACGTGATTGGTAGAATAAACTTAATTTTAACTGTATTAAAATTGAATGTACAATACATCTGTTTACAAAATTTAGTTAAGTCAATTATTAATCTTTATTCAGTTTAGGCTAAAGGGTCAAATTGCATACAACTTTTTGACGTAGGACTACTACTTTGTAAAAACGTAATTTTATAATTCTAAATTATTTTATTACGTTTTACACATACATTTATTTGTAACGGAGTTACAAATTAAGTTGGTATAACGCCCCTGCGTTGCCTGTGGACTTATATACCCTTATATAAAACAATTTATTTTATACTTATTTATTTATTTATTTTTATAGTAGACCGGGTAAGGAAATCCTACGTACTTTTAGCCGTAGAATCCGAATCTGCAATAAAAAATAGGGGTTCCTATTTTAGTTTCCAAGTTGCCCGCCACCCCCCTAAAGTAGGGGCGGGGTCCTAATTTTAGCTCTGATGTATTTCCCTCCCGGAATGATTTAATTATCAAAATGGTCAATTTTATCGTAGAGGGCTTATTTTCCGAGATATTTGAAAGTTTCATGTAAAAAATACCCCCGGTATAACAAAATCGCGGGAAAATCCGGTTGGATAGAGGAACGCGTACTAGATTATTCCGTTCTATATTTTTCTGGTGGGATGATGCTTTGTTGACCATGGCTATAAAAAGCAAACATTTTTGTTTTGAGAAAAAAAGTTAATTACTCAAGTCCGACGAGTGATTATGAAGAGAAGTTATTTGTTGAAATTCGACCCGTTATTATGAAAAAGTCAGTTGTCAAAATTCGACTCGTGGTTATGAAGTGTTTGTTATTTGTCTAAATTTATTTCGGTTTTAGAGAAGTTTTTTTTTTTATTTTGGTTTGTGCTTTAATAAAAGTTATTTACCTAAATTTAACTTATAATCAAGATAAGTTTTTTTTCTAATATTGAGGATAAAAGTGCTATTGTGTATTAATTTTTTTTTTAAATAAAAAGGAAATTATTTTTGTCGCTAAGTAAAATTAATTGATGGTTATTTTTGACATTATAATTAAAAATTTAAAAAATAACAAAATATTAACTAAAATTAGAAATAAATAGTGCAAATTAATAAAATAGTGGATAGTATAAAACAACTGTATAAATTTAAACTGGAAAATGATCTCTATTCCACATTATAAACTAAAAATTTAATATCATTAATTGTGAATATCTAATACATAAGTTAAGTTAAAAATACTATCATACTATTATAATAGCGTTTAAACTATGTTTTTGGCAAAACCACTTTAGCATAATATATATATTATATATATATATACATATATATATATATATATATATATATATATATATATATATATATATATATATATATATATATATATATATATATATATATATATATATATATATATATATAAATATATACTATGTATATACATATATAGTTAGAAACTCCGAAAATTAAATTGTGTGATTTATACTATATAGTGCTAGCAATGATTATACAAAATAAAATTAAAAGCTTGTAAAATACAAATAATACTTTTTCTTAAAGATATGAATTCAATAATAAGAAACTAAAAACTAATAAAAACTATCAGTGATTAAAAAAAAATTAAAATAACGAATTCTATCGTGGTACAGATTAGTGTTATAAAATATATGTAAAATAAAAACAAACAATAACGTGATTAAAAATTTAAATAATTTTTTGGATGAATTGCAAATATACCAATTATGATTATTTGTATATGGATGAATGATGTCATCATTCAACACGTCATCAATATACAAAAACATTAATTCTTAAGATAAGATTTTTTATTTATTTCATTATATTTATATACTTATTATTAGTTTTTAATTTTAATAATTTCCTTTAGTAGATACATATCATATTATTTTTATAATTCCTTTTTTTTAAATCACAAAACCTAATTTGTACTTGTATGAATTTTTTTGGTATTGAGTTTCATTTCCAATTTATATTCTGGGATAAAATAAAATAAAATTAAAATTGGCCGGATTACTCCAGCAATCCAAATTTAATGCCACTAACGGGCCCACGGTGCAGTTCCCGGACAAACACATAGACTTACACATTAAAAACACAAAACCGTGATTTTTGGTCACCACCGGGAATCGAACCCAAGACCCTTGAATAACAAAGCAAACACGCTACTTACTGTGCTAACGAGGTCGGCAATTCTGGGATAGTATGGCTATTTTTTTTTTTTAATATCACTTATAAAAATATTTGGATATGTCTATTTCTAGTTTCTATATAATTATATTTATAATAATTTTTTTTTAGTGATTATAGAGCACTTATAAGAATTTTATTTTTATATTTTACGAGTATTTATAATCTAGTTCGCTTTTAAAAACTTTTCTTGAATTTGTTTATTACTAATTTTCTTTTCAGCTGATAATAATTTTACTATATTGTAGTAATTTATTTTAAGTTATTTTTTTGCTTTAATTTTTTTTATCGAGTGTCTCCTCTTTAGTTAGCTTATTTTCGTTTTCAGGATGAGATAAATACCCATTAACGGATGAGAAGGTTGGTCTAGTTTACTGCTTTTGAGTTGAGGTGAGTTGATTCTGCCTTGTTCCAATCCTGCTTAATTCAAATTCTTTTAACTTGTTCCTGTTTCTTTTCCGGTCTAGCAATATTCATTCAAACTTTAGAAAACCGCACCCCAATCCCTGACCTTTAGCCAGCTAAAACATTATTAGCTTTAAAGCACAGTAAATTGAAAATTTCCTGGAAAATCGAATACAAATAATTTTTTGTTGAATCGAATTTAAAAAAAAAAATTATAACATTTATATTTATTTTTTTTAACTTAGGTTAGGTTAGGTTAGGTAAGGGCGGCCGTCCTAAAGGACTAGAGTAGACACAAAATTGGTCCGTAGCTGTACCACATTTGAGTTTCCTCCTTCACTCGCTAAACCATCCTGAGCTCACCAAGAAGCGTTTAAAGTCACGGATCTCGATCTTGCTAAGATCCGTGAGGTCATTCAATGGGGAAGTTCCCATAAATTTTGTTCTGCTGTACGCTAGACTAGGACAGGTGCAGAGCAGATGGAGTACGTTTTCCTCCTCCTCCTCATCACCACAGCTGCGGCAGAAATCGTGGGCTGGGACACCCAGTCTGCTCGCATGTATCCCAATGAGACAATGTCCCGTTATAGCTCCTACGACCATACCAATATGGTGTCGTTGAAGCGATATCAGTTGGTCTGATCTAGACCGGTCAAGACCAGGCCAGATCTGCCTGGTTATTACACACGAACTGGCGTTAGACCATCTGACGTTCGTTTCTTTTATAGCTTCTTCCAGAAGCAGCAGTTTACATGAAGCAAGCGGTATTTTTATATCCCGCTTACTTTGGTTTATTAGGCGTGCTGTACCCTTGCGGGCCAACTCGTCTGCCATTACATTCCCTGCGATATTGAAATGCCCTGGCACCCACGTCAAGCGGATGTTGAACTGATCAGCCATCTCATTTAAAGATGCCAGACAGTTCTGGGCTACCTTCGACGTCAGGGAGTATGATTGTAGCGTTTTAATAGCAGCCATGCTGTCCGTAAAAATGCGAATATCCCTCGTAGATATTACATTATACTTCAACCAGTCCATGACTTCCATTATCGCGATCAGTTCAGCTTGAAAAACGCTGCAAAAGTCGAGAAGACGAAGAGAGAGGTTAACCCGTAGTGCCTCACAGAATACCCCGCAGCCAGCCCCTCCATCCCTTTTTGAGCCATCCGTGAAGAAGCTTAGCGCCTCATTGTCCATAACCGTTTCGTTCACCCAGTCATCTCTGGTGGGAAACTCAGTTTGGAATTTCATCTCAACAGATGGCAAAGGAATAGCATAGTCGGTAGCTTCCGGAATACCTCTGTTGCATAGGATAGATGAGTGCCCTGCATTATTACAGGTCCACATAGATATGGATTTGAGCCGAATGGCTGTGCAAGATGCAAGCTGCTCGGCCGCAATATCCAAGGGAGTAAGATGAAAGAGAATCTCCAGAGCTTGAGTAGGTCTGCTCCTGAGAGCTCCACTTATACACAAGCAGGCCGTTCTTTGGACTTTCATCAATAGTTCAAGGTTGGCCATAATTTTTAACGCTGGCCACCAGACAACAACCCCATACAGCAGTATAGGTTTGACCACTGAGACGTAGAGCCAGTGTACTATGTGGGGCTCCATACCCCATCTCTTTCCAATGGCATTTTTGCAGGAGTAGAGCGCTATAGTAGCTTTCTTTACTCTCTCTACGATGTTTGGTTTCCAGCTTAGCTTGCTGTCCAAAATTAGTCCGAGGTATTTTGCTCTATCCGTAAAGATCAAGCGAGTACCATTTAGTATTGGCGGGTCACACTGACGAAGTTTGTGCTTCCTGGTAAAGAGGACCAGCTCTGTTTTCTGTGGGTTTGCGTTCAATCCGCAGCCGCGTGCTCACTCATTGAGATAGCCAAGCGCGCACTGCATGCGCTCACTCAGCGTACTAGGATATTTGCCGAAGACCGCAATAGCAACGTCATCCGCGTAAGCAACCACCTTGGAGCCTTGTCCTTCCAGGTTTAGTAACAGGTCATTTATGACCAAGTTCCAAAGAAGGGGGGATAAAACCCCACCTTGAGGTGTCCCTCTGCTCACGTATCTGGCGGCAGACGTCCCCCCCAGATAAGCTGTCACGATCCTGCCTCTAAGCATATGATCTATCCAGCCTCTGAGTGACCCGTCTACCCCCAGACACGCAAGGGCCCGAGTGATTGCCCCCGGTCTGACGTTGCTAAAGGCCCCCTCTATATCCAAGAAGGTTACCATTGAATATTCCTTATATTCAAGTGATTTCTCAATCGGGCCTATAAGGGAGTGGAGAGCTGTTTCCACCGATCGTCCCTTACAGTATGCGTGTTGAGATCCCGACAGCTCGCCCGGCTTGATTGAGCCTCTAATATGAGCCTCTATTAGTCTTTCCAGTGTTTTCAACAGAAAAGAAGATAAGCTTATAGGCCTAAAGTCTTTGGGATAGCAGTGAGAGCTCTTTCCCGCCTTAGGTATAAATATTACTTTTACTTCAGTCCACTTTCTAGGAATGTGACAGAGTTCTAGGCTGCCTTTGAAGATAACTTCCAGCCAGGGTACGGTTAAGTCAATAGTTCGCTGGATATCCGCAGGGATAACGCCATCAGGTCCTGCCGACTTGTATGGCTTAAAGCTGTTTATTGCCCATAGGATATTCCGCCTTTTTACTATATGACTTACGGAGTCTATACCCCTATTTATCAAGGGTCTCTCCGGAGCTAGTACCGAGCACTCCGGGAAATGCGTTTCTAGTAATAGCTCCAGGGATTCCTCACTACATGTAGTCCATGAACCATCCGGTCGTTGTAAATAGCCCGGAATGGAAGGACTAGAACATAGTACTTTGCGTAGCCTGGCCGCCTCCGAGGACTCCTGTATATTGCCACAGTAGAGCCTCCAGGCTCTCGTTTTGGCTGCTCTCAGCTCGTACTTATAGGTTTTCAGGACTTCCTTATAACAGTCCCAATCCGCAGCAGCATTTGTGTGCCTTGCTCTCTTGAACAATCTCCTGCATTTCATACGAGTACCTTGGAGCTCTCTCGACCACCAGGGTGGCCGAAATTTACCCAAGGGCCTACTGATAGGACATGCACCTAACATGGCCTTATTAAAAGCATCAGATAGCCTGATTACTAGAGCATCAAGCTCCTGTGTAGATGCAGGAGGGTTTGGAACCGATACCGGTAATAAGTTACCCAGAATGGTTCTGAAACACTCCCAATCAGTTTTCCTCCTATTTCTGAAGGATGGTTTGCTAGTGGGTTTTGTATCCACTTCGTACTGTAGATAACAATGGTCAGAAAAGGAATGGTCTTCGGACACTTTCCAGTTCAGTACCCTCTCCTTAATAAAATCCGAGACAAGTGTGATGTCCAACACTTCCTGTCTATTTTTAGTAATAAAGGTTGGTTTGCAACCGATATGCGCATTAGCATCACTGCCCATGATGACTCCTACCTTTCGTTTTCGAGCCTCCATTATTGCACTGCGCAACCTACCTGGTGGTATATCCTCCTCCTCGTATGGTAGGTAGGCTGATATTAGCCAGAGATTTTGCCCACCCATCTCAATGCTAGCCACCACTACATCAGCGTTGCGGTAATTTAGTAGAATAAAAATATTCAGATTATTTCTAGCGAGAATGCAGGAACGTATCTTACCTTCATTTTTCGCGTGTAGTAATTTATATTTGGGAGTTCTGAGGCCAAGCACCCGGTCACCATTGACCCAAGGCTCCTGGACCAGAACCACATCAATGGACTCAGATTCCATTTTTAGCAGAAGGGCCGCCGAGGCGGCTTTACAGTGATGGAGGTTGATCTGAAGGATCTTAAGCATTAGATATTGCTTCCCTTCACCACTGTTGAGTCAGACTCCTCTGACGTCGATTCGTCCGTTAGGAGCGCACAGCTTAGTCCCAATGATCTCGAAATCTCCGAGTCCAGGGATAGTGTCTCCTGAGCGTCCTCCGGGATGCCGCGGACTTCTGGGTCACCAACACCAGGCGGGACACCACAAGTGGTTTCCCCCCCTGCTGCAGGTGCCCCAGCTCTGTCAGCCTCATCACGCTTATAGATTTTGAGCGTAATCGCTCCAAAACCATAGCTGATTTGGCCTCCAGTTTTTGCCAAAGCACCCACGTATTCTCTGTCGATGATAATGACGGCCGATCTGTGATCTGCTACCGCCTTTACCTCTTCTAACCTGGCAATCCTCCAGGTGGTCGTTGGCAGATCCGGATTGCTGATTTTCAACATTTCCAAGATCTCCCTTGGATCACTAGGCTCCGCAGGTATCCAGGCTCGCGCCCTTGGCCTGCAGGGAATTTCTTCCCTCGTCACCACTTCTAATTTGGCCCCCGGCCAGACTTCGCCCAGGCTGCCGATCGCCTTTTTATAGAGGGCCACCGACCTTTTATTACAATTTAACATTTTATACAATTTACTACAAGTTCCAATTTTAAATACTTAACACTTGAATGACCTACATATTTTGTTCGAAATCAAAAACTAATTTTACGAATGGCGCATTTTTTGTATTTCCAATGGTTAATATACTCAAACTTAGCGCATTACATATTCTTATGATACCCACAATATTTATACATTATTATTTGTATAAAAAATTAGGTTGTTAAATTAGGTCTTATTTTAAAATATTTGTATAAAAAATTAGGTTGTTTATAAACTAATTGCACTTTTAATAAAATTTCAACGACACAAATGTTATAGATTTTGAGCGTAATCGCTCCAAAACCATAGCTGATTTGGCCTCCAGTTTTTGCCAAAGCACCCACGGATTCTCTGTCGATGATAATGACGGCCGATCTGTGATCTGCTACCGCCTTTACCTCTTCTAACCTGGCAATCCTCCAGGTGGTCGTTGGCAGATCCGGATTGCTGATTTTCAACATTTCCAAGATCTCCCTTGGATCACTAGGCTCCGCAGGTATCCAGGCTCGCGCCCTTGGCCTGCAGGGAATTTCTTCCCTCGTCACCACTTCTAATTTGGCCCCCGGCCAGACTTCGCCCAGGCTGCCGATCGCCTTTTTATAGAGGGCCACCGACCTTTCATCGGCACAGGCAGTCAGTTTGACGTGACCCCGATGCCACCCTCCGTCTCGGCAGGACGGAGCAGGTCCTGGGTTCGTTTCTTTTTAGCCTCCGTAGGCGGTTCATCATCGGATCTCTGCCTTTTCGGATGTGAGATCTCGGAACCCTCCTGCTTTGGCTCAGTGATACGCCTTGCCCACGCAAGCGTACCCCTATCCCTATCCGTTCTCTGCTCCAACGGAATGTTGCTGATCTTGGAGATCATGCGCCAGGCCCTCTTCCTGGTCTGGTAGTTGACTGACGCTGGAGGGCCAGCATTTGTGCCTCTGCCCTTTGGTTTCGAGGGGCCAGCCTCATTTGGTCCTATGCCCCTTTTTGCACTTTGGAGACCGGGCCTAAAGGCCGATGTCTCCATAGCACTGGTTTCCGGTTTTTTAAGAGCACCGGTCTCTTTTTGTTCACTATTTTGACTTTCCATAATAGTTCCCACGAGTAGCGGAGAAAGGAGGTCCACCTGTGCAGAGATCCGCAATGCACAGGTAAGGCTGCATGATCCGGAGGGCGCCAAGTATCCGGATACACCGTTAGAGACTGTGCTAGTTTTTAGACTGGGCCCCCAGCCTGGCCGGTTATCAGCACGGTACGGTTGACACCTTAACCCGGCCCAGTTGTTTAGCGCCGTGTTTTCGCCTAATACACCACATAAGAACATGGTGTATTAGTTGCCCGGTGGTCACCACGGGGAGGTAACACGCGCACTTGTGGAATCTGCAAGATACGGAGCTGGCAACAAGTACCAACTTGATTCCCCCAAGGCAGCTTCACACCAGACCACCTTTTTTAACTTAACTTCTAAATTTTAATATATTAATTTATTTTTTTTTAAATTGATGTTCATCTGCATTGCGCTGATTCATTTATAAAAATAAAATATAAATTAAATAAATAGAATAAAATATCATGTAAATATATTTTATGTATGCCGTTCGTTACAAAGCCATGTACATAACAATGTTATTGTAACAAGACATATGTAAATATTAACGTATGTTTAAGAAATAAAACTGCTTTACTGGTGAAAACGTATTTTGGTGTGCGGTTTTTGTATTTTTGCGCGGCGCTCTCTGCTTATAAATTTCCATCCATTGTATGTATTATGTCTTTCACTTCTGTGTAATTTTTCATAAAACGAAGAAAACAACAAACATAAATTCTTGTTTAATGATGATTAATGATCATGTATACGGGTTGAACTTTAATTTGTTATGTTATTTTTTTTCGAATTGCGAAAACATCAACAAACACACAATGAAAATATTCGTAAATAATTTCAACGGGCCTAATATATTCATATGGTTGGTAGATTCTTGGTTATTAGAGATTAAGTTAAACGTTAAATATAAGCTTAAAACATTTATAATGTACAAAAGATATCTGGCTTTCACCCAGTCAACTCCTAAAAATCCCTTTTGCATCCTTCCTTGTCTCTATTAAGGTTCGATGTTCATCACATATCTATTATTATTGTTAAAGTGTCGTCTGAAAGGACAACAACTTGCTGTACTTATACTCCTTTATAGTCATCCCTGCAGCACCCCTAGAATATCTTATTTTCCGCATTCTTTTTACCCTCAATACGTTTAATGTGTTGCTTATAGAAATTAACAAAACTATTAATTTACTTACATATTCAAAAATCAATGGGCTTTAACACCTATAACTTACTTGATTCACTCGTCACTTCTTTCCAGAGACGGTTTCTGATAGTTTAATTTTTTAAATTTGAATCTGATGTTCCACATCTGCGGTTTGGATCGCACTGCATCAATGATTAATTTTGAAAAATTAATTGTAGGTATACCGATACGATTCTCCAGATCATTGTTGGATATCGTAAACGTCACTGTAGCGGACAGCGAGAACAACTCAGATACTAGTGTTTTTTCTACACCTGGGATACCTTCTACACCTGGGTGATTTCGCTTACCACATACTCATCATGCCAGTAGCTAAATATATAGCTTCGCAAGGAATCACTTGTGTTGTTATCTGGAACGAAAAATCTCACATTCTCCACAATGTGATTTTCGCCTCCTGAATGCATATAAATATATAGTATTATGCTACCTATTAATTGATATTATATACATTTTAAAATTAACCATTAGTATATACAAATTACTTATTAAATTTAGGAATTATTTGGAAAAAATAAACGTTTTGCAACCGAAATTTATTAAAGCACAATTTGTTTGCCCCGTTAAAACATTTAAATGTATTACATTTCTCCGGTTGAACGTACTGTGTGTACCTCTGAGTAGTTAATTTATAGGCAACCTTGATATGTCTTAAATTTCATTTTAACTTAACATTTTATACAATTTACTACAAGTTCCAATTTTAAATACTTAACACTTGAATGACCTACATATTTTGTTCGAAATCAAAAACTAATTTTACGAATGGCGCATTTTTTGTATTTCCAATCGTTAATATACTCAAACTTAGCGCATTACATTTTCTTATGATACCCACAATATTTATACATTATTATTTGTATAAAAAATTAGGTTGTTAAATTAGGTCTTATTTTAAAATATTTGTATAAAAAATTAGGTTGTTTATAAACTAATTGCACTTTTAATAAAATTTCAACGACACAAATGTTATTGTTAAAAAATTCTCAACAAAACAAAACCAAACAACATTTGACCATCAGAATGTCAAACTAAAAATTACGTGGGTGTTTAAAATTTCGAATCCGCACACAATTTTTATTTCGGATGTCACGATGTGAAAGAATGTTGCCATAAAAAATACTTGACTTTTTTATTGGAACACACTAACACAAACAAAACTTTTTCCCAGTTTTACTGCCAATGTTAGTTGTTTCTTTCGCACCACCTGCAAATCTATATTTTTATCTTATTCCATTTTTACTCGCTGTAATTACATATTATAATAAAATTTAACAAACAAATCATATGATTTTTATGAAATTTTTTAATCGGAATTTTGTTTTGGATTATACTTCTGGTAAGAATCTGTTTTCTGTGGTATAATCATAAGTATAAATTGATAACCAAGCAAGTGGGTGCATAACGTAGGAAACGACAACGGAAAAAATGTCGAAGGTTGTTTTCCAAAAGAATACTTATTTGTGGAAGTGACTTATTTTCTGCCACTTTCTGCTTAATTTTTCGACTTAGGGCTTTGCTTTGGTGGCTCTGATTATACTTGCCTATTGGGTTAGTTACTCATATACATATGTATGTACGGAAAAAACAATTTTTTCACAAGACATATTTTAATTTTTAATATTTGAAAGATCAAATTTTAATTTTTTGGTTAATTTTTTTTTTAGAACACATTTTTATAATTATTATATTTGATTAATTTTATTTTTGTTATAAATACATGCATACCAATAAATTTATGTACCTGAATAATAAATGTTACCTGATGAAATAATTATACATAATATATAACTGAAATTCTAAAATTGTTGGTAACAATTCTTAGTTTTTGGATGTCATTTTCCATTTGACTTCATGACATCAAGGCATTTGGAATCCCTTAACATTAATTTTGGTGGCACAAACAATTTTTGCTGTGTGATAGCCCTGTTTAATTCATGAAAAAGAGAAATAACCAAATAATAATCTGGATTTATGGAATATGTCTCTGGTTTTTCGCTGATTTGCTTTCTCGAATTAGATTAAATAAATTGAAAATATACCGGCGAACAATAATAATAATAATAATAACAGTGTTAAAGGCCATTACTGGCCCCTTACTGAATCAACAATCTGGCTCCAACGGTTTCGATCCTGAGCTTGGTCTTCATACTGTCTTAGACAATCTGAAGAGGCCAAGTCGTTCTCTACATCGTGGAGCCATCGTCGCCTGCAACGACCTCCGCGCCTACCATATGGTGGCTCTCCTTTCAGAGATCGCTGCACAATTCGTTCCGGATCAGCACGTAGAACGTGACCGAGCCAGCGTACTCGCTGAGATCTAACTTCATGCACAATATCGGGGATCTTCATCAGATCTCTGATCTCGAAATTGTACAGAGCTCGGTATGTACCATCTATTTCGCGTTTAGGCCCATAAATCACACGCATGATTCTTCTCTCAAATGTAAGGAGCCATCTCTCGTACTCATCCGTCAGCGCCCAACTTTCACATCCAAACATAACAACGGGCCTGATCAACGCTTTGTAAAGCTTCAGCTTCACGGCACTTGATAAGTGTTTAGATTTTAGCAGTGGCCTTAGAGGATACAAAGAACGACTGCCAGCTGCCAGCCGCACTTTAATATCCTCACCCACACTGTTATCGTGAACAATAAAACATTTTAAAGTTTTGGAGTGAGATAATTTACTCACATTTACATAATTGGTTAGATACTAAATAATAAATAATAATAAAGTTTAATTTTGCTCACGAATATTACGACTAGTAATTGAAAATCTTCACGAAGAGATATTATGAATGAAAAGTTTAGAAATGTATATTTTTTTATTCCTAAATTCATGATAGAGAATGAAACCTGTCTAAGCTCCGTAAAAATTAGCCAAATTATTGAGATGACCAACTTTAAAACCGTTTTGAGAAAAATTTAGATTTGTTGTCTCTCATTTGTACATTCATACAAAATAACTAAAAATGTTTAAAGATGAAGAGGATGTATAATATGATAGTGAAAAGTCTAAAAAGTCAATTTGAATTTATTAACAATCATAAATTTTTATTAGTAAATTTCTTTTAGTTTATTCTTATGTCGTACGAATAAAACATTCAGTTTTTGTCCAAGTTAACTAGGGTTAGTTATAAGAAAATAGAATTTTAGTGCAACAAAAATGCATCTCTTGTATGTACAAGAAGACAGGCGCTCAAGTTAAAAAGGTATTTCTGTATACAAAAATTAAATTTTTATGTTGCAAAACAAAAGCGTTCAAGTTGGGCAGTTATGAAACTGAATAGGATTGAGCTAGTTTATTATAATTATTTAATATGTATATATATATTCAGGTTTTGTTTCTATAATAATAAAAATAAAATGTGTATATTTATATTATTATTCAGTTTTGCTGGTTTTACTTTATCTCTGACGTCTAGAAATGTGTTTTGGTGCCAAACTTTTATTACATCTGCAACGTTTAAGTAATGTCCATTTATTTTATAATTATTTCGTCACCAGTGCGCGCTGGTAATTGATTTTTATTATACATTCATGCAACGTTTAAAAATAATCTCGTCTGGATCTGTTCTGCGTACGGATCCAGAGCGCATTATGCGGCACTCCTTGAAAGTAAAGCCACTTTATGGTTGGCGCAACTATCGTTGTAAGGGACGAAGGCTTCACGGTGCAAAGAACGATTTGACTTCCTCAGATTGTCTAGGACATATGAAGACCAAGCTCAGGATTGAAACTGCTGGAATCAGATTGTTGACACAGTAATGACCTTTAAGAACTTTTAATAATAATAGTATATTTTAAATTTAAGAAATCATTTATAATTGTACATATGTATATATTTTATTTAAATAAATTATGTTTTAAAAATATTTAAAATAAAACGTTAAAAGAATACTTAACATTTTGAGACCCCTTAAATTTATACTATGAAAAACACATGGCGAAATAAATTGATTATAAATTACATTAAAAAAGTAATAATATTTATAAATTCCTACTATACATATTCCTACTATACATTGCGTTCGTATAAAAAGAAACTGACGCGCAAAAAATGTCAAAGAAAAATTGCGATTTTAAAATATTCAGTTTCCAAGTAAACTTTTGTGAAATAACTACACAACGATTGATATAAAAAAAAATTTTGGTTTGCTTTTTAAAATTATTAAAATAAATAGAAGTACATAATTTAAATTGTGGTAATTATTTTTTGTGTGATTAACTATTAAAAACTACAGAGTTAAGTTTGTTTAATGCAAAATTCTGCACATCTATGAAAATAAACGCAAAAATATAAAAGACTATATTAACGATTTTAAATTATTCAGTTTCCAATTAAATATAGTGAAATAACTACGAATATACAAAACTTTTAATATAAGAAATAAAAGCTTTGATATACAATATTTATTTATATTGAATTAACGTAATTTTGTTTATTTTAGTTGTGATTGATTAAATAAGTAATACCAATTTCAATATTTTAAAGATGTATAAAAATAAAAATAAAATTGTATATTATAGGTGCTATGATTAATAGTTGTTATTTAATTTATATTGCTAGATATTATTTAAATTTTTTTAAACAATAGATACACCCGGTCATTGGCTTACGTGCATATCATTGCTCTATGTACTTTAAATATAAGTATATTACAATTTTTGTAAATTCGTTTTAAATTTTAAATTACACTAAATATATTTTAAAGAAAATCAGTATAGGAACCAAGCGCAAATTTTAGTGATAACAAAAATCAACATAGAAATATAATTTTTGTACAGAAATTGCTATATGCAACCAAAACTGCTATCTATAGATTAATTGTTTCGTCATAACAAAATTATAAGAAATTTCAATAGAGAAAAATAAATTTTAGCGGCACCTCCTGAGGTGCTGTCACCAATATCGGTCGCAGTTTCGTGTCGGTAGTTCGAATCTTTATTGTCACACAAGTCGGACTGATTTCTGCCAATTGTAGCAATAAAGTAACACTTTTGTCCCCAATTATCAGTCTAATATCGTATTCGGATATAGATCTCATCAAATCGTCCAAATCATTGTAAAATGACTACAAATATGTATTAAAAATCAAAATCAAATTATTTGAAATGGACATATTTTTCATTATATTATCCATATTTCATATTTAAATAACGTTGTTAAAATCAGGAATTTTTAACATTTATCATAATAACTTCTAAAGTTTTCCTTGATTTTGGTTTTGGCAACGCAATCAAGTGACGTGCTACAACAATTTAATCAATATCTGTTTCAATATATGTACATATATTTTTATAAAATCTGCTTTAAATTCTAATGTTTCTTGTATATCTGTAGGTTTTTATTTTACAAACAGTAAATCTTTTTATTATAGCCAGACACAAGAAAATCTTTTGGTGTACATACTTTTTTCACATCACAAAATCAGTTTTTTATCATCATCTAACAACCTAATTTTGGTTCCCCAAGCTGACTAAGAAAACCAATAATTTATCAATAACATTAAAATTGATAGCATAGCGTTTGTTTAATATACTCGTACATCCAATTTATGTTGTGTCAGATGAGAAACATAAGGAATTCCCATTATGCTCATAATCA
This sequence comes from Tipula unca, assembly GCA_951394425.1. Taxonomy (NCBI): domain Eukaryota; kingdom Metazoa; phylum Arthropoda; class Insecta; order Diptera; family Tipulidae; genus Tipula; species Tipula unca. The sequence continues at coordinate 101,662,901 of OX596380.1, forward strand.
TTAAATAAAGTTTTTTCAGTTTTTTTGTGGTCGAGCCTTTAGGTACATTTAGCTTTTAGTTTCTTATCGATTACCCGTAAATTTTGGTATATGTTTCTTGTATAATTGAAAATTCGGTAGGTTTACGCTGAATTTGAGAGGGGTTTAATTTGCTTGTGTTATTATTTTTTACTAACTTAATGTGTACACACAAAACATTGGTACTTTGCTACTTAGATGTATATGTATTATGTATACAGATTTAAGATGGATCAAATAGGTACAACGCGCAAGTTTAAAGAGATTTAAGCGAAAAATTATAGGTAATGTTGTTACGTGCAAAAAAGGATGAATTGGTTTACCCATTTGTTTTAAATTAAGATGCATACTTCAAATCTAAATCCATATATATACATAAATATATACATAAATATATATATATATATATATATATATATATATATATACATATATATATCATCCATATATATATCATCCATGTAATATGGTGTTTAGTTAAGAAACATGTTGTATAATTCGTTAGAAATTGTTTTTCGTTTGTTTTGCAGTAAAATTGTAATAAATTCCGTACGACAACAAACTCTAATCTGATATATACATAAACTAAACATACAGACATTTACATATGTACTTACATAAGTTAATTTATGTAAATTATCTTAATTTTGGTTTTTATTTAATTTGATTCTTTTATGTACGTTGGGTTATTAGAGTATGTACATACATATATACATATATCCAATTGTACAACAAAATTAGATGAATATCCAGCAACTTTCATTAGTATGGAAGGATAGATAACACAAAATGTTATCACAACAAGAAAATTAAAATAATTTTTTTTTGGTTCTTTTAAGATAAATATAATTTTTGTCCGTTGTTAATATTGCCGAAATTATTAAATGTTTTGTTGTTGTCAATTAGGGTTTGTTTCCGAAGCATGATCTTAACTGTTTATGATTTGTACGTGCATTGAAATATCTGATTTTCCCTTTTTTTGTAGGTCGGAAGACAGCTATAATACAATAATAGATTTTTCGGATACGACATTCGATGAAATCATTGTGAAAAAAAACTCTATTAAATATTTTTGATTAAAAAATAAAATTGTTGAAAATTTTTATTACGTGAAGATTGATCGTTACTGATTAGTTATACGCATATAATATTTTCATTCTGAACTCTATTTCTTACCCACTAAAATTATTGTATGGGATAAGTGATCAATTACATTGTGCGGGTCTATTTGCAACATTATCTTATTAAACACTTCGTGGAAAAAAATATTCATGCAAAATATAAAACAATCAGTTTCAATATAAATGAATTTTAAGTTAAGTATAACAGATGACTAGAGGTGATTTTTAAAAAAATAAATAAAAATTCAATTTAATCGTGGTGGAATCTTTATTATCATTCGAAAGAACATTTCTTGCCATTTATTTTTAAAGATTATTTCTTTCAAATATTGGCCGCAACTCTGATTATGATGGCCCAATCTGAAAGTTCAATTTATCTGGCGAAAACGCGCAATATTTGCTTCCAAGTGTAGGTATACTTTACTTGGTTCCAAAGGAAAAAGTCGAGAGGTGTGATATCACACGATTTAGATGGCCAATTCACTGGCCGAAGCGTGAAATAAACTGCTCGCTACATTATTTATCAATAAGTGCATTGTTTCTGTGGGGAAAATACCCATATTCCACAACAATTCGTTGTTTTCTCTGGATTTAATGGCAGCTCTTGAAACTCTTCGGGTTACTCTTTAGCCCTAATATGGCAATTCCGCTCATTGACGTAGCCATTAAACCAAATTGGGCTTCATCGCTGAACAAAATGGTTGAAAACAGCGGATCGGCTTCGAGTTTTTCAAGAACCCAAACGCTGAAACAGTGACGCACAGGTATTTTTACACGAGTTCGATTTAAAGACTTTTAAAGCAAGATCCAATTACGTAAATTACGTCAAGTTTTTGCATACAACAAGCCAAGCTGTTGAAAACGATGCCGAATCAATTTTGCTCAAATCAAAAAATTGCTCCTAAATTTAGAAATTTTTCATTTATTGACATGTTGTGATTATTTTTCGAAAGTGATCAAAATGTAAGTTTTAAAAAATACTTAGTTTTGAAGTACCTTTCATTGACATTCGGCTAATTTTTTTCATGTGTAGACCTAATTTTTAGATCTAATTTTGTTTACCATAAAATTATATAGCACTAAATAACTACAAACAACAACACAAAAAAAATCAATTTTGGAGTAAATATTTTTATTTATTCATTTAATTTAAGTCTATAGAATTTGATGTCAAAACAGAATTATTTATTATTATTAAGGTCTTCTTTTAAAGATGCTCTGAGATCAAATTTTATTATTGCTAATGCTTTGATAAACGACCGAAGACCTGATACGGCTATTGCGACCTGATGCGGCTATTGACAAAAGCACGGCACAATCTGGTTGAATAGGGCAACTATACTGGATTGTCCCGTTCCCAAATTATTTGGTGGGAACATGTATTGTTAGCCATGTCTATAAAAAGTCAACTTTTTTTGTGGTCGAGAGAGACGTTTTCAAAATTTGACGTGTAGAAGTTAGTTTTTTGCTTCTGACTGAATAAAATTAATAAATAAAAATAAATCGGAAAAATCATTTAATTTTTATTGTTAAAAAGTTATAAATGGTTAATCTTTTAAACTTGTATAAAATAAATATTAGTGTTGTTTAAAAATTAGAACTAAAAAAACTATTAAACTAACAAATATTTGTGGTGTCTAATATTTAAGTATGTATAAGATATATTAAAATGGTGGCAGCTGCAAACCAGCCAAAATGTACACAACTAACACTAATATAAGTGTTAAAGTCGGTTTGTCTCTTTAAATTTTTTATAGTTGGACTTGTGTAATATAGAAAATTTTTGTGTATGTTTAAGACCAAAACCAACACGAATGTACTACATTTGGGTTGGTTTTGTTTAAAAAACAAAAACAAAAAAATGTCACCACGCAACACGTCATCATTCAATATAACTGCCGATTAATTAAGTTAAGTTTTTTTTTGATTACTTTTTGTTTATTTAAATATTATATTATGCATATATATTATTAAATTTTAATTTTTTTTGTGTAGTTCAAATATCAGATTATTTTTATAATTCAATATTTCTGTTTTTCACAAACATAATTTTATTTTTGTTCCCAATTTGAATTTTGGGATAGTATATGGCTAATTTTTATTTTAACAACAATTTATAAAAAAAAATGTTATGGTGATAAAATGGGTTAAGAATTTTTCCTTTTTATAATTGATCTAATTCACTATAGTTAAAACCTCTCTTGTATTTACTTTCTCAGAATTAAGTTACTAATGTTTGTGAGTACTATCTTAATTATTTCTATTTTATTTAATTTATGGATTTTCGCTTGAGTTTCGCTTATTATATTCTGCTTTTCAGTATGACATAAACAACGCTGAACTGATGATAAGATTAGTAGTTCGCTGCTCTTGAGTACTAGGTGAGTTGATTCTGCCTTGTTCCACTCCTGTTTGTTTGGTTCAAATTCCTTAAACATGTTCCCATTTTCTACGAGGTCTAGCAAGATTCATTCAGACTTTAGAATATGCCACCCCAATCCCTGAGCCAGTCAAACGTGATCGCTTCAAACTCAATGAAGATTTATCTGTTAGCAGTTCGGGTTATTTTGTGATTGATCGTAAGTCATCAAACTTTCCTTACAATCATCTCAACAATAAATTGTTTAATTTAGCCGGTGCCATTGTAATAGTTGTTTTTGTGGCACTCTTGAAGAATTTATTGATATAGTTGAAAATTACGCCTTCGCAGTATATAAGCTGACGTAGCAATTTTAAAAGTATCGCTTCAAATTACATGTTTTCCTTCCACGTAATAGCTTGGATTATTGTTCCACAGGCTGCAAACTCTCCATTTTCGGTTACATTAACAAACATAAAAGTTTTTGACCTCGATTGTCGAAAAATTTATAAAAACTCACGAAATATGTTTAGATTGCTTGAATTTTTTTTTGTTCAGTGCTTGCCAATTTATTTTCAAAATAAGCCATTTCGTAAACAAATTTTTCCTTCAAATTAAAAAAAAATCAAATCAATGAGAAATTGGCAGCAGGGGTATCAGTAACACAGCAACATAATAAAATATCCTGAAACTTTCGCTGATAATATCAATTTTGCGGTTTTTTTTATATTTTGCCTTTTATTTTTTTTAAATATCCTAGCCAAATACATATGTCATTGCTAATATAAAAAAACTTAAAAATCAATTTTATGTATTTAATGGAGGGTTTAATTTTAATTTTAAGTTCACGCTTGAAGTGAATTCAATGGGCAACTTTTATTGAGTGATTTTACTGATTTTACTGAGAGGATGATAGAAACAAAATTCGATTGGAGTGACCGACGAATCCATTTTTTTTTAAATTTTCATAGTAAAGTATTATATACTTAAAATTTTAACAGCTTAACAACATAACATACAAAAAATTATTTTATGTAACTTCTATTTTGATGTTTGGTGTTATACATATTATATGTATGTACATAAATATGTATATAAAATGTTTCATTTTCACTCATTAAATAACGGGCTTTTCCTTAAATTTTTTGAAAAAATATTTAATTTTCAAAACCGCGTCTACATACTTCATCGTCTACAAATGAAATAAATTACGGTTTGATATATAAAAGCAGCCTAAACTTATATTGGTGTGCGGCAAACATTACATTCGTACATAAATTTTTGTACATGTGTTTGTGTTTACTGAGATAGATTTACAATTTTTTATGGCAATACATAATTCATAGCAGTAACACTGGTAAAAATAATTTTTACTGAGTTGATTTTTTCACCCATCTCCTCACTAAGTAATATATATTTTCTTCTTATTCTAATTTTACCGAGCTTATCCTAATTTTAGCGAGTTTGTAATTAGAAACATTTGTGGGAAGGCCGGTGAAAATAATTGAACAGTACAATCCCTATATTATTTAGATGATGCAAACAAAATGTAGGCAGACAATAGTTGATAATTGATTATATCAAAATATTAGGAAACTTCCACCACAAAGTTAAGAAAATGTCACTATGGTACATTTTATTGGATCAACAAAACGTTCCATCAAAATATTCACTATAAGCTAAAAAATAAAATTTAACTTTAAATTTAAAAGAGAAATATCGAAAATCGTAAAAAAAACCGATGTAACAACCCTTATACTTAAAAATAACACGGGTTGCTATCATAATGTAGAATAGCAACTACAACTTGAATTTGAATTTGAAATTCCATCAAAAAGTAGGAATTCTTCGAATTCCAAATGGAAATTGAATATATTGATTGTATATTGGTTATAATTTTGCAAATAAAATACGGCTTAAATGGTTTTCACACGTTTCCCCATATGTTTAGTTTGTTTCATTTTTCTAACATTACTGCCATCTACAGAATAGGAAAGTACTGTAGCATTCGCACTTTTAATAACTCAAGCTGCCGTTTTGATATAAAATTTTATCTTCTGTTTAAAAAATCTATGAGATAAGGAAAAGTTATTTTTGACTATAAGTAAAAGCTTTAATTTGTCATGAATAACAATATTCTATGACTATGTCGCATTTTTTATTTGTTAATTCCTATAAACAGAGTAAGAAAATTAATTGATTGTTGAATGGCTATTTTCTAATAAATAAATAAATGTAAATGTAAATTTATCGCGTGAAAATTTAAATGAGTATAAAAGTGGATGTTAACTATAATCAGTAGCGCGATTATTATCGTGTTACCACTTTAAAGTATAAGCACAAGCACAACATAGAAGGACTTGCACTTTTTTAATACATCACATTCAAACAGGTTAAGAGGCTTAAGATAAGAACTATTAAATTACATAGAATACGAGTAACCTGTTCTATTATATATTTATTAATACAACTATCACGCAAAATAATGAATTGTCTTATAAATAGAAATTTATGTAATAATAGAAAATATCGTTTTCAAATCAAATAAATTTTCCAATTAGCCGCAATTCAACATTTTACTCGAATATAAATATACTCACACGTACACATGTGTATATACGAATATAAGAAATAATGACGCCTCTGATAATTCAATCAATCTTATTCCTCCTACAACTTTATTATTATACATTTTTTTCTGTTTTTTATTATTATTTCCAACAACCACATATCATAAAAATATATAAAAATTCGAAACGGAAATTTCAATTTTGAGATAAAAGCATTTTATGTGCTGTTACATATTATATACGAGAGTACAATACATACTAACAAAAAATATTGCTGAAGATGATTTTATATAAAGTTTACGTGTATGCACTAGAATAAAATGTTAGTAATGTAATACACACATTATTTTGGTTCAGGTTGATTCTATTCTTTTATTTAAAAGTTTTTGTGTATCCTAGTTCTGGACGACATGATGTTGTTTGTGAGGGAGTTTCCATCACACTAAGTTAATATTATGCCTTCTTGTAGTTTGGCGGCAACGTGCATTCAATAGTAGGATATATTATTAACAAATTGCTAATTATAAATTGCTAATTATAGCAATTGCAAACGGGTTGTTAAATGCGCCTTGCAATAAGTCACTGAATTTCATTTAATGACAGGTAGAATCAAATGCACCAGTGAAATATGTATAAGCTACATCTACTTGATGATGTTTTCTTTACTGGGAAATCAACGTTAAAGCTGTTATTGTTGGAATTGATCCCGCCAAATCCGGAGCCATTGATGATAATATAGGCGAAACTATTGATCTGCAAGCCAAAAGTTGATTATATTGTCTATTAGTCATGTGTAAGAAATTTTGAAATGGACGTGACAATACGATTTTCCAAGTTTGGGGTCATAGTATGAATATTGCATTATTTATTAATTATTTTTATAATTAAATCTGGACCTTACTCATAAGGAGGAAGCAGTAATATTGATTACTATTAAATACAAGTCTGTATTTGAATACAGCCAAAATGATGTGCAAACTAAAATTTTTATAATATTATGCTCTTGTATATTGTGGTCAGTTGGCATTTTATATGTGCAAACATCCTTAGGCGGAGCGTACGTGTAAGGATTTAAAAGTAACTAGAATAAAAATATAAATACATATTATGAAATTGGGAACAAAGCAAATGAAGAGATAAAAATACGATTAAATGAATATATTGACAAAATATTTATTGTACGATACTTAAATTTAAAATTAAATTTTTCAGTAAAACAATAGTTAGAGCCAAGAAGTTTAAGTGATTGATTTAATAATCATGAATCACTAAAACTTCTTGTCTCTAACTAATTATAGAAATACGAGTACATTTGCATTTTATGAAAGCAATTAAGTTATTTCTAGTTTAAGAAAAACTATTATTTTGTTGAAAAACTTTGAATATAAGTGTCGTATATTAAATATTTTGTCAATATATTAATTTAATCGAATTTTAAAAACAATCATTAGTATAACGATGTTGTTAAAATAAGACAAACGATTCAATCAATATTTTACTTAATCAAAATAAACTAAAATAATAAAATATAAAGTTTCAAATACAACATTATTATTTACTATTGCATATATACGTATCTTAACAAACGATTTATATACTTAATATTTATTGGATACACTTTATATAAATAAAAATTAGAATTTACTCATAACATCCATTTATTCAATAAATTAATAAATATTGGGCCCGAACGATTTGTGTATTTTTCTAGGATGGAATACTGGGATAACTTGACATATACGGGTAACTTAGTAATGTATATTTCAATTTTCGAAGCCATTTCAATGTTCATTAATACTTAAATTTAACACAATCGATATAACATTTAATTTTTCGAGTTTCTAGCTTATATGATTACTTTCTCTTCAAACCTTTCTCCCTATGTTAGGATAGCGCCATATCAGGGTCAGAATCCTGAAACGTGAGCTGCGATTGCAAAATATTTATTACCAATGAAAGTTGGTATATATCAACGTTACTTAAGTTTTGTACTGAGGAAGACTCAAGTCGAAATCGATTTACCAGAAAAATTAAAAATAAAAATTGTTACTACATATAAGGAAGAATAATTATATAATCAAAAAACTAAAACATAAAGTTTTATTTTAAAATAATTTATCTAGTGACAAAAGATTATACACAACACATAAAAATGAATAATATTCATTTAAACTCAATTAATAAACTTGAGCCCATTAACCTAAAACTATTTATTTATTAACTAAGTTTACTAATATAGTATTTGTATTTCTTTTAATTACAGGTGAGCAGAATACCTCATTGAATGGGTAAACTATATAGGATTAAATTTTAATATTCAATTTAGCCTAGCCGCCAAGTAGTTTAAGCTTCCATTTAACTATAGAATATTACTGGAATATATAGGCGCAACAATGTCAGTAATTTTTGAAGAAAAAAAAAATAAAAAAAAAAAAAGTTTTAAAATAAAAAAAAACACATTTGCTGTTAAGCAAACAATATTAGGTAGTTTGTTTTGAATTATTTATCATTTAGGCTGCGGACCAGTTCACGGGAAAATCAATTACTAAGGTAAAAGACGATTTTTAGTATTTTTATTTTATTGAAATACGTGATTTTGTTTATTTTCAGCTTACTCAATCCGTAGATAATTAAAAAATGAACAACCTAAACGTTAAATATTTACTTTTGTGTACTCGCTTTACCCTACTTTTTGATAGGGTATATGAATTTACCCCTGTGGTCGGGGGCCACTCACATGTCTCGTAAATCTAAATTGCACCAACATGATTCCCAAGTATACCACCACAGTATCCTTTGCTTGTCGTAGGGGGCGACTAAACGGTTGGATCGCTGGGCTGACGACCAGCATCCGAAAAAAAATCAAATGTTTATAAAGTCAACAAAAAGAAAAATGGATACCGCCAAAACAACACCGGATCCCCGCTCAAGTACCCGGACACGAGATATAGGATCGGCACGTGGAACGTGCGGTCACTTAGAAAACCAGGAGCGTTGGAGGGCCTAATCACGTGCATGAAGGAGTATCGGTTAGAACTCATTGCTCTTCAAGAAACTCGCTGGCCTAATAGACCATGTGTCCCAGAGCTATACGTTGCTCTACAGTAGAGATGGCCTCGGAAATCTTGGAGCTGGATTTCTTCTTGGGCCGCAGATAAAGAACGCTGTTTTGGATTTCCAGGCAGTCAATAACCGATTGTGTAAGCTTCGCTTATACACAGAAGTCAGCCAGCCCCAAGATAAAGACTCATTTTACAATGACTTGGACGATCTGATGGGATCTATCCGAAATTCAATATTCTATCCGAACACGATGTTAGAATGGTAATTGGGGACTTTAATGCTAGAGCTGGCAGAAATCAGACCAACTTGTGTGAAAACATAGGTCCGTTCTCCCGACACGAAACTGCGACTGATAATGGTGAGAGAATGATGTACTTTGTGGTTGCTCATGATCTTAGAGTAGCAAGCACATTTTTCCCTCACAAACACATACATCTAGAGACATGGACACATCCTCGCGGAACTTCCCGCAGCCAAATTGACCATATGTTAGTTTCTAAAGGACGGGGTCAGGTTGTGCAGGATGTGAGAACTTATCGGTCAGCAACCAAATACGTAGGCAGCGATCATCATTTGGTCGCTGCAAAGCTACGATGGAAGTTTTCGTACAAGTCTGGGAATACAGCGAAACGCATGGTACGTTTCGACTGTGAAGGTCTGATAAATGAAGATCAAAAGAAACGATATCAGGATCTTGTCAGCGACAACATTGATGAAGCTAATTACCAGTCTGACTGCGTGGACTCTGTTTGGGAGGTACTGAAAACTTCGGTTGTCAGTGCTACTCAACAGACTTTAGGTATAGTAAAAGTCAGACCCAAGAATGATTGGTTTGATGACGAGTATCGTCTTGCAGTTGAGCAACAAAATATAGCCCATAATGAAGTGCTACAACGTCTCACAATCGCGAGAAAAAACAAGGCTGCTCTTGTAAGAAGGGCAGCTAAGCGGATTTGTAGACGGAAGAAGCAAGAATGGTGGAAGGCCGAGGTTCTGAAAGTACAACATCTCAGCAATGAGTGCAGTTCGCGTAATTTCTTTAAAGGAATTACTGGACTGCACCATACTTTCAGGCCTACGTCCATCGCCATTCGGGACCGGGATGGTAACCTCTGTGTCATCGACGCAGTATTTGACGGATGGAGTGGACACTTTACTGACCTGCTTGATGTCCATCATGCGTCACAGACTGTTGTTGAGCCACCTCCAATACAGTGGAGCTCTTGATATTCGGAGGGGATACTTTGTGGAACTGTCTTTTCGACTTTATTCGATTAGTATGGCGAACCCAGGTTATGCCTGACGAATGGAAAGTGGCCGCGATATGCCCCATCTTCAAGAAGGGAGACCGCTTGAAGTGTGAGAATTATCGCGGTATAGCTCTCCTTTGCACAGCATACAAGTTACTGTCATACATTGTATTGGATAGTATCACTCCTCTAGCGGAGGGCTTGGTTGGTGACTATCAAGGACGATTTCGTCCGAATCGATCAGTCACCGATCAGGTCTTTTCGCTGCGAATGATTCTTCTAAATATTATGAGACATCCATCTCCGTACATCAGGTGTTCCTGAATTTCCGGCAGGCCTATGACTCGATCAATCGAAAGAGTTTGTGGTCTGCCCTGGAATACCTAGGAATGCCAACAAAATTGGTACGACTGTGTAGGATGATAGTGACACAGTCTCAATGCTGTGTTAAAGTTGAGAACAGGCTATCCACAATTTTTGCAGTTAACTCGGGTGTTCGGCAGGGAGATGCTCTGTCCCCGATACTCTTTAATCTCATGTTGGAGTATATCTTTCGTAAAACTGAAACACCACAGCGCAACACCTTATATCGCCAGTCCAATCAAGTGCTTGCATATGCAGATGACATATGCGTGATTGGACTGAATAGCAACGGAGTGAAAGAAATACATGATCCGCTTTTAGAGTTTTCAGCTTCAGTTGGACTTCAGATCAATGAGTTCAAAACGAAATACATGATCTCTGGTTTTAGGGACAATGGCACACCAGATTTTAGTAGTGGCCACTACACGTTTGAGAGAGTGAGGAGGTTTAAATATTTGGGTTCTCTTATCACTCACGATAATAGTGTGAGTGAGGATATTAAAGTGCGGATGGCAGTCGTTCTTTGTATCCTCTAAGGCCACTGCTAAAATCTAAACACATATCAAGTTCCGTGAAGCTGAAGCTTTACAAAGCGTTGATCAGGCCTGTTGTTATGTTTGGATGTGATAGTTGAGCGCTGACGGATGAGTACGAGTGATGGCTCTTTACATTTGAGAGAAGAATCATGCGTGTGATTTAGGGCCCAAAACGCGAAAGGGATGGTACATACCGAGCTCTGTACAATTTCAAGATCGGAGATCTAATGAAGATCCCCGATATTGTACATGAAGTAAGATCTCAGCGAGTACGCTGGCTCGGTCACGTTCTGCGTACTGATCCGGAACGAATTGTGCAGCGATCTCTGAAAGGAGAGCCACCATATGGTAGGCGCAGGTCGTTGCAGGCGACGATGGCTCCACGATGTAGAGAACGACTTGGCCTCTTCAGATTGTCTTAGACAGTATGAAGACCAAGCTCAGGATCGAAACCGTTGGAGCCAGATTGTTGACTCAGTAAGGGGCCAGTAATGGCCTTTAAACTGATTATTATTATTTTATTAAATGAATTTACCAAAAATTAAAATAATAGTCGACTTTTACCCGTGAATTGGTCCGCAGCCTTAGATTTATGTTTGTATTTAAAATATTTTCTATACTTTACAATTAAAGTGAGTTGAGATGATTACAATTTTACTTAGATTATATATGAAAACTTGCAGAGGATGAAGTTTTCATGACTATTTCTCAGTTAATCAAATATTTCTAAGTTTATTTGTTTAGTTACTAATAATGTTAATGCCATTTGCTAATTTTTATTTATTAAAATGTATACATATGCTTATATATTTTACAATTACCAGCATAACCAGCTAGTCATAATTTTACAATTACTAGCATAACCAGCTAGTCATGATTTCAGCACGTATATATTAAGAGTAATTGAGGATACATTTTATTATTCAAACTTCCATCCATTTCATTTATTTTATTTCACACAAATCCATTCTACATTTTTCCTTATGTAGAACATTTTAAAATTATAAATCATCATACGATGTCATATTATGTATGACATTATACATATACAAAATACAATTATTGTATATTATTTATATTTATACTATTATCGTGTATAATTTTATTGATTGAAACTCATAAGAACGAAAGTTGCAGTAAATATTTTTGTTGTATTTACAATATACAGAAATATAAGCTGAATGCATTTAAAATGTATTGTATGAGCCACCCGTTAAAAAACTAGCTACATATATGTTTCACAACATCTAATTAGAAATTATTTTTGATCGTTCTGCGCAATCTCACACTGTCGTCAAATACATACATTTTTTTAAATATATTATAATACATATGAAATAATAAAGATATTGAATATCAGATAAGTTTTTCTAATTGAATATCCCACCAATACCAAGGTTTTACTTCCAAACAAAAGTAAGAGAAAAACTGCACAACTTTAAAATAATTTTGCTTCATTTTATGGGCTCCTGTACTCGTACATTTGTTTCGTCTATCGTTCAATACAGCGGGGTACAGAATCATCATTATAATTTCAACTTCTGTTATCATTATACATATTATGTAATCGTATTAGGGCAAACGGACAGAGTAAAAGGTTGTATTGAATCTTTATTGTACCTTGCATACATACATATATACATTTCGATTTTGTATTGGGCAATTGCTGTGTTACACTTCCACGATGTTTAATGTATTGCCACAGTTTTTTTTGTTATGACATCGACTCTTATTCTATTAACCATTTTTTGTGTAAATGATAATGACGATATTAATGGTGATGTGATTTTTCCATTATAACTTTTTTTTCGGAAATTTTGAGGTTATAGAATGTTAGATATAATTTTAAGTTGGTTTCGAAAAATGTTTATTTTGAGAAGAAGAAATTAAAATTTTTTATTGAGTATTTTAATTGAAAAATAGATAATCCATCAGCATTCAGATTGCGGTTTTAATGACAAATTGTCGCAGTTTTAATTGTCTTAAAAAAACGATTGTGGTTGTTCCAACTAATATGTAGCAGATGTACGAGTAAATTATTAATCCATATACTATGTAGGTACTTATACAACACTAGTGTAAAGTATAGGATAATTAATAAACTATATGTATATTAGTAAATTGAAACTTGACAACGCTAATAAAAAATAAAATTACGATATCACAATACAAACCTTGATATAATCGAAATACGTCAAAAAATCATTGTAAAATAATAATGTATTTTAAGATTGTGCAGGGTACAAATATTTCACATTAGATGTTACTATGTACATATTAAGTAAAATGGTATATGTAGATATCAGATTTGTCTGTATTTACTAGACAATTCGTAGAGAACTTTATGTTTACGTGATGATCAGCAGGGCAGTATTTAATATTAAAATAAAATAATAAATCGAAATTGTATGTACATGTGAATAATCGATGACCAAAGACAGGCCTTTGTGGAGATTTCTAAGCCAATTACAGGCAATCATAGAGATGTCTAAGTGAATCTGTATATGAAATCAGATTTATCTGTAATCACTGGATTATTCGTTGTTGCCATTATGTTTACTCGGCTCTCAGCATACTAGTAACCAATTTTGATTAATTCCTAATCATTAAATGTATATATGGATATTCGATGGTCAATGACAGACAATCGTAGAGATGTCTAAGTGAAACTGAATATGACATCAGATTTGTCTGTACTTACTGAATTATTCGTAGTGGTCATTATGTTAGCCCGGCTCTCATCAAATCAGTAATCTCGATAGAAAAACGATATTAAAACTAAGTATATTACATATACAGGGCCTTTTAAGAATTAATTTTTTCTTAAATTTGAAATTAAACACACGTTTTGTTAAAAATATATGTCATTCTTTATTGAAATTTAGTATAGACACTTCACCATTTATTGATGAAAAATAATATCTGCCAAATAATAAAAATAATATCCACCACGTGCACGTTTGCAGACGTTAATCCTTTGGTCGACATTTTTGATAGCATTTCTACATAATTGGGGAACAATCTCATGAGGGTCTCTTTGAGGCCTTCGAATTTTTGTGGGCTCGTAGTCTCATAAACCTTGTCTTTCACATACCCTTCAAAAAATAATCTAATGATGTTAGATCACACGTTTTTGATGGCCAACTAAGATTCGTTCTTCGCGAAATTAATCGTCTTTCAAATCAGTTTCTCATTAACCACAAGTTGTTAATATTCGTATCATTAAATATTGACCATAAAAAAATTATTATCATGTCTCTGTGTGAACACCATTGACAGATGCAACATTATCAACATGATTTTCGAAATAATGCGGACCAATGATGCCTTCGGCCGATTTAGCACACCATACAGCTACACGAGAAGAATTCAATGGGTGCTCTTGGATTTTCAGAAGCCCGCAAATGCGACAATTTTAGTTGTTCACGTAGCCAGCCAAATGAAAAGAAAGAAATTTAATTTTTTTTAAAAACCATAACCGTTCAATGATCCAATCTGCAAATAGTCGAGATTGAAAATGATCTTGAGACATTATTTATTAGACCAATTGAACTTTATAAGGATGTAAAGATAAATCCTTGCGAAAAATTCGCCATGCGCGGTCACATGTTGGAAGCGTCATGAAATCGATAAACATGGATTATCTGCAAGACTTTCTCTCACTGTAGTAATATTTTCGGTTGAACAAACGTGATGCTGTCTGTATGTTTGCTACTTAGTGGACTTATATTTTATATTTTTGCACTAAATTTTTAATGGCGACTCAGATGGTCGGTTTTTTCTGCCACAAAAACGCGAATTTTACGAAAGGTTGTTTTTGCAGATGCTCTATTTTCAAAATGGATTTGAATTATTTTACTACGATTTTAAAGTGAAATTGAATTCATTTTACAACCTTCTACTGTTTATTTTTAAAACAACTGAATGAAGGAACTTTTAAAATAGCTACTTTATATTCTATTTAAAAATAAACTTCTTATTAGAAGACCTTTTAGTATACCTAACTCCCAGTGCTCCGATATAAAATAAAATGTGTATCGCCTTTTTGTTTCATTTTTATTTTTTACTATCATCCTAGTATTTATCAATGCATTGGATATAGTTATTCCAATTTTTAATATTATATGTAGTTATTCCAACTTTTAATATTATTGAATCACACTAAAAATTACTTATGACGATGTATGCGAAGCAATAGGCATCGAAGAAAACTTGATTAAAATTTAATTTATTTTTTATTAGTGAACTATACAAATAAAAGACACATACGCCATGGTTACACATCACCTTGAAAATACTTATTGGACTTAATTTTCATTTTTCTCTGATGATGCTTAGATGTACTAACAGATTGTTCCAACTAATAGAATGCAAAGTGCAAAGTTACGTAGCTACGGTTTTTTACACATTTATATTTTAACATCCTTGCCAAATATATGAACATACAATAAATAAATTGAAATTGAAACTTTCAGAAATCTACTTATGTAGCTTAGATATTAATATTTAAAATCACCCAATTGTGATTTATAGATCACCACCGGGAATAGAACACGAGACCCTCGAACACCAAAGCAAGGACGCTTTGGCAACAAGGGCGGGGCGGTAAATCAATTTAACAATGTAAATTGAGCTGGATTTAAAGGAACCTTGAATTTAGTAAATTGTGATTAACCAAAACATAATAAAATTTACAACCTCTAATCGATATTGTGGTTATAGGTAGAAGCACAAGTGAAGTCTAAAGTTGCATGAATAAAACATATTTATGCCATTCGCACACCAATTTTATTGACAAAATCATTGACTCGTCTTATTTTGTTGATTAGTTTGTAGCTCCTTCAAAACAAATTAATTCATAAATAAAACTATAGTAGTTATAACAATAAAATAAACTATTACCACGTGTATGTTAAGGTTCGAGTTAACTTGGGATCAACTTGGAGTTATCTTTTTTAGAGTTTATGATGCATGGCTTGGGTGTTGTAAACTTGTAACATCACCATTTTTGATATTCGATAGACATTTGTGCCTCTTTTTACCAGAACAAAATAATATACTATTTCTTATTTCGTATTTAATTCCGCAACATCTATTGTGATCATGGCTTGCTCGATTCTCTTTCTATGTCTTCGTCATGAGTTCGGATATTTATGTTTAGTGTGTGTGCCAATCGAAATAAAAAGCGCATAAAAAGTTAAAAAATAAAAATGTATTCACCACAAAAATTTTTGAACTTGTAAGTATTTTTTACGGTATAAAATGCAAGTTTTTTTTTGTACTTTAACAGAACCTCAATTAAATTTTTGTATAATTTGCACAAATGAATAAACTTGTATAGGCTAATATTTGGGAGATGCTCTGTCCCCGATACTCTTCAATCTCATGTTGGAGTACATCTTTCGTAAAACTGAAACACCTTAGCGCAACATCAAGTGCTTGCATATGCAGATGACATATGCGTGATTGGACTGAATAGCAACGGAGTGAAGGAAATACTTTGTCCGCTTATAGAGCTTTCAGCTTCTGTTGGACTCCAGATCAATGAGTCCAAAACGAAATACATGATCTCTGGTTATGGGAACAATGGCACACCAGATTTTAGTAGTGGCCACTATACACGTTTGAAGGATTGAGGAGGTTCAAATAGTTCTCTCTTATCACTCAAGATAACAGTGTGGGTGAGGATATTAAAGTGTGGCTGGCAGCTGGCAGCCGTGCTTTGTATCCTCTAAGGCCACTGCTAAAATCTAAACACCTAAAATGTGGCATGAAGCTGAAGCTTTACAAAGCGTTGATCAGGCCCGTTGTTATGTTTGGATATGAAAGTTGGGTGCTGACGGATGAGTACGAGAGATGTTTCCTTACATTTGAGAGAAGAGTTATGTGTGTGATTGACGGCCCAAAACGCGAAATAGATGGCACATACCGAGCTCTGTACAATATCGAGATCAGAGATCTGATGAAGATCCCCGATATTGTACCTGAAATAAGGTTTAAGCGAGTACGATATTTTGAACTTACAAGTTGCGATGGTAATTTGTTGTCCTATGATTATTTTGACTATTATAATAATCATATTTTTATTTTTATTTTCGCCAGTGCTGGGATGTTATACCATCACATTTTCGATAATCGATAGACATTTGTGTCTCTTTGTTCACGAACAAAATTTCTATTATTTTAGAAAATTTCTATTTACTATTTCTATTATCTATTTCGTAATCAATCCCGCAATTTCTATTGTGATCATAGCCTACTCGATTCTATTTCTATAAATTCATTCGATAAAATATCACCAATATTTTAATGGTCGATGGCAAGTGAAAGAGGAATAAGAGATAGTTGCAAATTTATTCTAACAGGCCGAGACCGCAATAGAATAAAACGCAATTGAAAAAATGCAATGGAGCACAATTTTGTTCGTGAAAAAAAACACAAACGTCTATCGAATATCGAAAATGTGACGGTAGAACTTCCCAGCACAGATGTCAGACACTTTGCGTTAAAATCTGAATAAAAAAAAAATTTTTGAGTTCAAAAAAACATTTTTTTTAATTTAGAAAATAACCTGGCAGCACTGGCTACGTTTCACGATAGTTGTAAAAAACTACATATATTACATTCTTTGTGTGCAAGGAAATTGGTAATTGCCAAATTTACTTTGGTAATTAATTGTTACTGTTATATTAATAGTGGTATTGTAATTGAAAGCGGTAAATTTCAGTTAACAATAAATATTGAAATTATTATTTTATGATAATTTTTATTTTCTAATAGTTAAAATGGGACGTTGGAAGCATTGCCCCGAAAGCGAAACATTACTTATAAAAAAGTTACGAAGCAATGGTCGAAAATTAAAGGAAATTTCAAATATTATAGGATGTTCCATAAATATCGTTTCAAATGCATTAAAACGTGAAATTCGTGTTAAAGCTCGATGTGGCAAATGAAAAACTACATTGTAAACTGACAATTGGAATATTGCTTTCCAATTGATAATAATAGTGAATTGGGTAATAACAAATTAGACAACGTAAAATTGCTAAAAACCATGTATTTCATTAGATGTATTTTTATAACTTGAATTATTTTTTGAAATTCTTCTGCGCAAACATCATTGACGTAGCAAAAAAATCCACATAAAATATGACAGGTGAAACTAAAAGTAATGATTCCTATTATGTTTGTCGAGTCGATCGACTATCGACCCACTAAAGCATTGTAGTGTTAATTTTAAATTGGTATTATATAACGATAACACATTAGTATTGCATCAACATTTAAATAAAACTATATGATATTGTGAATTTTCGTGTTGCATTAGAAATCGTGAATTTTATTTTTAATGAACCGTCAAATTTGCAGAATAGAATGAAGTTATGGATTTGATACGCGAAATATTTGTGTTTCTTGTAAAATAATAATCATCATATTTCAGTATTATTTGTGGTTGATAATTGGACAATTTATATTTTCTACATGGTCCAAAATAATTCATTTGCACAATTAATTCATAAATTAATTCACAATTAATTAATAAAAAGTTTATTAACCATCCTTGTCGATTTTTTTACAAATTGATGTCATTGTTTTGATATTTGTTTTGACACTGAGTTAGATATATAGACAAGATATAGGGAAAAAATTAAATGGAAAAATTAAAAAACGCCAAAATTGACACGGTGCGAAAATTTGAGAATATTTTATTTTTGTGCTGTTTAATCCCTGCTGCACAGTTTTCATTGATTTGAAATTATTTTAATTTGGAGGAAACATTTGTTTACAGAATGGCTAGGTTAAATTGGCTAGTTTCTGAACTGCTAAATATTTTTCAGCAAGCAAAAACATACATACATATAAATTCGAATTCAAAGAGACAAGGCATTTTATTTACAAGCAAACATTTTTCAGATTCTGATATTCTATTTATCAAACGATTAAGATTCGAATTCAAACCATACATTTATTTTTATAATATGTATTCATTTTTATTTTGAAAAATATAACTCAAACTATTTATAAATTTGTTTTAATCTATAGTCGAATTACATATTTCGGACTCGGATCGTCCACTTCTAAATTCGCGATGATGAATATAGAAACCTTCAAACAATATGGAACATCCATCCTCGTCTCTTATAGAATGCCCCAAACTATTAACATCTTAAAAGAATGCCGCCCGATTTTTAAAATTACTTCCTTGAGTTAATATAGCCTCGTATAGTTTTTATATATTTAAAATACATATAGCTGTTTAAATATAAATTTAAAATGGATTTTTGAATTTTCTTAATTTGACTCTAAATTCAAAATTAAAATAAACTTATATTTTGTGTAGAAATTTATTAATTTATTTAAAAACTTAAAAATGTCATCGACAAAAAATGTCGATTTTACGACAAACCTCGTTTCACAATCGTCATTCATAATACCAATTTTGGCCTTCGATGCAATGTCGATTCGAAAACGACAATCATAATTAAGGTGAATATTTATATTGTAATTACTTAAAATTTTCCATTTAATAATTTAATTTCCATCAAACCAACATTATGGTAAATTGAGGATGCTGTATCATAATAGACTTTATAATTAAATTTAATTAATATTATTAAAATAGAATATCAAGGAAAGCACAACAAACAAATAATATCAGGCACAATTTGTAAAGTACAATTAAATATGAAGAATTTAATTTATTATGCTCTGTGATTTGTATTGGGCCTTGAGGCCTCCAATAAATCGCAGGATAAACCCAAATTGATCAAAGATTGTGTCTGTAATATTATTATTTTCTTTGTAATTCTAAGTACATTATATTATCGACAGGCTACTCCTTTAAGTTTGTCAATAAACAGTCTGTCATGCAGTATAAGATAGCAGAAAATTTTCAGCAGAAAAAATGTATTTTTTCTACTCACCACCAAGAGCAGCACTATAGATAAAGAGAATTTTTTCTGCTGTAATTTTATTAACTAGCAGAAAAATTATAAATTTGTGCGTTATTTTAGAAGAATTTACGTAACAACTAATTAAAAGTTAGCAGAAAATTTGTAAACTTTTAATAAATTATTTGTACCAAACAAAATATTTTATATTTTGAACTACATGCCAATTATTTTATTAATAATTTCTCATAAAAAAATCAATATGTAACCAATATGTCGTGCTGTTTTTCTGGTAGCTGAGATCATGACACATCTACAAGAGCAGTTTAAGAAAAATCGTTCGAATCAGAAGAGCTCCAGAATTTTTTGAAATCTCGGCCATATGAAATTTTTTAGTTTTTTACCATAATGTATGGAAATACCCCCCTGTAACCAGTGTGCCATGCTGTTTTTCTGGTAGCTGGGATCAAAACACATCTACAGGAGCAGTTTAAGAAAAATCGTTCGAGTCAGAAGAGCTACAGAATTTTTTGAAATCCCGGCCTTATGAAATTTTTCAGTTTTTTGACCATAATGTATGGAAATACCCCCCTGTAACCAGTGTGCCATGCTGTTTTTCTGGTAGCTGGGATCAAAACACATCTACAGGAGCAGTTTAAGAAAAATCGTTCGAGTCAGAAGAGCTACAGAATTTTTTGAAATCTCGGCCATATGAAATTTTTCAGTTTTTTGACCATAATGTATGGAAATACCCCCCTGTAACCAGTGAGCCATGCTGTTTTTCTGGTAGCTGGGATCAAAACACATCTACAGGAGCAGTTTAAGAAAAATCATTTGAGTCAGAAGAGCTACAGAATTTTTTGAAATCTCGGCCATATGAAATTTTTCAGTTTTTTGTCCATAATGTATGGAAATACCCCCCTGTAACCAGTGTGCCATGCTGTTTTTCTGGTAGCTGGGATCAAAACACATCTACAGGAGCAGTTTAAGAAAAATCATTTGAGTCAGAAGAGCTACAGAATTTTTTGAAATCTCGGCCATATGAAATTTTTCAGTTTTTTGACCATAATGTATGGAAATACCCCCCTGTAACCAGTGTGCCATGCTGTTTTTCTGGTAGCTGGGATCAAAACACATCTACAGGAGCAGTTTAAGAAAAATCGTTCGAGTCAGAAGAGCTACAGAATTTTTTGAAATCTCGGCCATATGAAATTTTTCAGTTTTTTGACCATAATGTATGGAAATACCCCCCTGTAACCAGTGTGCCATGCTGTTTTTCTGGTAGCTGAGATCAAAACACATCTACAGGAGCAGTTTAAGAAAAATCGTTCGAGTCAGAAGAGCTACAGAATTTTTTGAAATCTCGGCCATATGAAATTTTTCAGTTTTTTGACCATAATGTATGGAAATACCCCCCTGTAACCAGTGAGCCATGCTGTTTTTCTGGTAGCTGGGATCAAAACACATCTACAGGAGCAGTTTAAGAAAAATCGTTCGAGTCAGAAGAGCTACAGAATTTTTTGAAATCTCGGCCATATGAAATTTTTCAGTTTTTTGTCCATAATGTATGGAAATACCCCCCTGTAACCAGTGTGCCATGCTGTTTTTCTGGTAGCTGGGATCAAAACACATCTACAGGAGCAGTTTAAGAAAAATCGTTCGAGTCAGAAGAGCTACAGAATTTTTTGAAATCTCGGCCATATGAAATTTTTCAGTTTTTTGACCATAATGTATGAAAATACCCCCCTGTAACCAGTGTGCCATGCTGTTTTTCTGGTAGCTGAGATCATGACACATCTACAAGGGCAGTTTAAGAAAAATCGTTCGAGTCAGAAGAGCTACAGAATTTTTTGAAATCTCGGCCATATGAAATTTTTCAGTTTTTTGACCATAATGTATGGAAATACCCCCCTGTAACCAGTGTGCCATGCTGTTTTTCTGGTAGCTGGGATCAAAACACATCTACAGGAGCAGTTTAAGAAAAATCGTTTGAGTCAGAAGAGCTACAGAATTTTTTGAAATCTCGGCCATATGAAATTTTTCAGTTTTTTGACCATAATGTATGGAAATACCCCCCTGTAACCAGTGTGCCATGCTGTTTTTCTAGTAGCTGGGATCAAAACACATCTACAGGAGCAGTTTAAGAAAAATCGTTCGAGTCAGAAGAGCTACAGAATTTTTTGAAATCTCGGCCATATGAAATTTTTCAGGTTTTTGACCATAATGTATGGAAATACCCCCCTGTAACCAGTGTGCCATGCTGTTTTTCTGGTAGCTGGGATCAAAACACATCTACAGAAGCAGTTTAAGAAAAATCGTTAGAGTCAGAAGAGCTACAGAATTTTTTGAAATCTCGGCCATATGAAATTTTTCAGTTTTTTGACCATAATGTATGGAAATACCCCCCTGTAACCAGTGTGCCATGCTGTTTTTCTGGTAGCTGGGATCAAAACACATCTACAGGAGCAGTTTAAGAAAAATCGTTCGAGTCAGAAGAGCTACAGAATTTTTTGAAATCTCGGCCATATGAAATTTTTCAGTTTTTTGACCACAATGTATGGAAATACCCCCCTGTAACCAGTGTGCCATGCTGTTTTTCTGGTAGCTGGGATCAAAACACATCTACAGGAGCAGTTTAAGAAAAATCGTTCGAGTCAGAAGAGCTACAGAATTTTTTGAAATCTCGGCCATATGAAATTTTTCAGTTTTTTGACCATAATGTATGGAAATACCCCCCTGTAACCAGTGTGCCATGCTGTTTTTCTGGTAGCTGGGATCAAAACACATCTACAGGAGCAGTTTAAGAAAAATCGTTCGAGTCAGAAGAGCTACAGAATTTTTTGAAATCTCGGCCATATGAAATTTTTCAGTTTTTTGACCACAATGTATGGAAATACCCCCCTGTAACCAGTGTGTCATGCTATTTTGTGGGTAGCTGGTATTCAAACACACTCCTACAGGAGCCAACAAAGTAATAAAGAACTACGCTTTGAAAGATCTAAGACTATAGTGGCTTGCTACATTCAGTTGTCGTTTGGCGAAGAACTTCATTAGCGAGCGTAATTTGAAATGAACTAATAATGCTCTTTCTTTGAAAAAGGACCAAGTAAGAATTTTGTACGGTTCATGGTTGATTTATCGGGCATCTCCATCGAATGGGTTTATCTCAGGGTGTTATTTGTGAGGACTGTCTTGAGGAATATGATGACTACTTGCACTTTGTGTGCAGTTGTGCAACTTTAAATATTCTTCGGCTTCAGGTTTTCAGCTGTAGATCTGTTAATGTAGATCAGTTGTCCTCCATACCTTGGTTCAAACTTGTACAGTTTGCTAAGGCTGCAGTGCGCTTCTGCGAGTTATGATAGAATGCTGGGTTTGCACCATGGGCCGTCTGGAGACGATGGGACGGGTGAAATAATTAAAAATAATGAAAAATATATGAAATGGTTAGCTTAAAGCTAAGTTGGCTCGCTCACGACCGTTGAAGTTTTTTGAAACGAACAGGATAATTTGGTGTTAGTATGCCAAACATAAAAAGCACCCGAGCTAATCCAACACTTTTACCTAATTGAGTCTGGAGACGATGGGACGGGTGAAATAATTAAAAATGGGCATTGAGTGCGGAATCCGTATGGGTTTCAACCAATTAAAAAATAAAAATAAAAACTATTAGAATGAAGGAGTTGGTCGATATATTTAGTTAGGTGAAGTAGAAAAGCTACTGCACATTCGAATATCGATTGGTAAATTATTAAAAATTATTGGCAAAACAATATTGAAAGTTGTTTCAAGACGGGTCCCACAGGTGTATCAAATCATTTAATTGCCGTTAAGATCGATACTCACACTGCATTTATTTAACATAAACCGTAGCGAATTTTGTTGCAAAAATGCTCGAACAATCAGATACTTGTGTCAGATATTTTTATAGCTTTATAGCTCCTTAAGAAATAGACACAAGTGAATGCGAAAGGAGTCCAGATAAAATCATTGACAAACATCTACAAATGTAGTATATTGATAACAAATAAATTTTTATATATCAATGAATCTCTTTTTTACAAGTTCGAGTTCATTGGGTTTAATCTCTTAGTGTTTTCACGTAAGGTTTAATTCTCTATTCAGAGTTCTTTTCAACTTTCCCTCACGGTACTTCTTCGCTATCAGTCTCATGGTTATATTAAGTCGTAGATGGAGTTTACCACCAACTTGGTGCTTAACACAACTCTCTAGAGATATCTTCTTATACAAGTTTATATTTACTACGGGTTTGACACCCTCTGTGGGTAAATGGCCCCATTTAAGATGGACTTGAATCTATAATCAAAATGCATAAGATGACAGACATTCCTTTACATTGAATTTCCATTCTACCAATAATCAGTAAAAGGATTTAATGCTGATGAAATTCCAAGGTTCACAAAATTATCAAAGCTCGCGTTATCGTTGCTAACAGGGTCCTTAACTTAATCACAAAGAGAAAATAACCATCCTTTTAACGACTTTCCCTGGAGAATTTATTTTCCACCAAATAAATTTTACATATTAAAAAAGTCTGGGATGGGTATTATGGTACCAACTGTACATTTTTGTGATAACGAAAAAGTCTGGGATGTATAAATGTAAAAACCTTCTGGGCTGAACCCACTGTACAAATTAAATAATTTTAAAAAGTCTGGGATGGATTATTTACGCCATGTTGTCAGAGGAATTTTTAAAAAATCCCGATGAAATCCAGCGATTTCTTCAACGGGGTCCCATAACGCAAAGTAGATGGTACATATCGAGCTCTGTACAATTTCGAGATCAGCGACCTGATGAAGATCCCCGATATTGTACATGAAATAATCTCTTCTCATGAAAGAAGAGCCACAATGTAGAGAACGACTTGGTTTCTTCAGATTGTCTAAGACAATATGAAGACCAAGCTTAGGATCGAAACCGTTGGAGCCAAATTGTTGACACAGTAAGCAGCCAGTAATGGCAACAAACTATTATTATTAATATTGATAAAATAAATATGTACATACATATATGTATATGTATGAATTTTGATAAATTTATATGTGCATTTCACTCAGTAACCTAATTTTCCATTTAAAACAATTTAAATACCTTTATGCTGCATAGGAAGAGATCATCATATTATTCGTCTTTTTACTACTTCACGTGAAAGCAAATGAAAAAAATTAATCATTCTTGCGCATCCCTACAAATATGAAATTGAATGTTCTATTCCTATATAGAACACAAAACTTTTAATAGCAAACCAAATTTTGTCTCCTCATTTCAATTACAGTTTTATTATCATGATCATTAAAAGAAAAAATAGTATACATATGTACAAAATAAATGGTCGCAATGTTTCTTATTCGCTTAAAGGGCATGTTCGTAATTATTTTTTAATTATATTATGATATGATGCAGTATAAAAGTTATCGGATATAGAAAGATAAACGAAAATATGTATAAGAAAAATAACTATATAAAATTTCATATGGCCGAGATTTCAAAAAATTCTGTAGTTCTTCTGACTCAAACGATTTTTCTTAAACTGCTCACGTAGATGTGTTTTGATCCCAGCTACCAGAAAAACAGCATGGCACACTGGTTACAGGGGGGTATTTCCATACATTATGGTCAAAAAACTGAAAAATTTCATATGGCCGAGTTTTCAAAAAATTCTGTAGCTCTTCTGACTCGAACGATTTTTCTTAAACTGCTCCTGTAGATGTGTTTTGATTCCAGCTACTAGAAAAACAGGATGGCACACTGGTTACAGGGGGGTATTTCCATACATTATGGTCAAAAAACTGAAAAATTGCATATGGCCGAGATTTCAAAAAATTCTGTAGCTCTTCTGACTCAAACGATTTTTCTTAAACTGCTCCTGTAGATGTGTTTTGATCCCAGCTACCAGAAAAACAGCATGGCACACTGGTTACAGGGGGGTATTTCCATACATTATGGTCAAAAAACTGAAAAATTTCATATGGCCGAGTTTTCAAAAAATTCTGTAGCTCTTCTGACTCGAACGATTTTTCTTAAACTGCTCCTGTAGATGTGTTTTGATTCCAGCTACTAGAAAAACAGGATGGCACACTGGTTACAGGGGGGTATTTCCATACATTATGGTCAAAAAACTGAAAAATTGCATATGGCCGAGATTTCAAAAAATTCTGTAGCTCTTCTGACTCGAACGATTTTTCTTAAACTGCTCCTGTAGATGTGTTTTGATCCCAGCTACCAGAAAAACAGCATGGCACACTGGTTACAGGGGGGTATTTCCATACATTATGGTCAAAAAACTGAAAAATTTCATATGGCCGAGATTTCAAAAAATTCTGTAGCTCTTCTGACTCGAACGATTTTTCTTAAACTGCTCCTGTAGATGTGTTTTGATCCCAGCTACTAGAAAAACAGCATGGCACACTGGTTACAGGGGGGTATTTCCATACATTATGGTCAAAAAACTGAAAAATTTCATATGGCCGAGATTTCAAAAAATTCTGTAGCTCTTCTGACTCGAACGATTTTTCTTAAACTGCTCCTGTAGATGTGTTTTGATCCCAGCTACCAGAAAAACAGCATGGCACACTGGTTACAGGGGGGTATTTCCATACATTATGGTCAAAAAACTGAAAAATTTCATATGGCCGAGATTTCAAAAAATTCTGTAGCTCTTCTGACTCGAACGATTTTTCTTAAACTGCCCTTGTAGATGTGTCATGATCTCAGCTACCAGAAAAACAGCATGGCACACTGGTTACAGGGGGGTATTTCCATACATTATGGTCAAAAAACTGAAAAATTTCATATGGCCGAGATTTCAAAAAATTCTGTAGCTCTTCTGACTCGAACGATTTTTCTTAAACTGCTCCTGTAGGTGTGTTTTGATCCCAGCTACCAGAAAAACAGCATGGCACACTGGTTACAGGGGGGTATTTCCATACATTATGGTCAAAAAACTGAAAAATTCCATATGGCCGAGATTTCAAAAAATTCTGTAGCTCTTCTGACTAGAACGATTTTTCTTAAACTGCCCTTGTAGATGTGTTATGATCTCAGCTACCAGAAAAATAGCATGGCACACTGGTTACAGGGGGGTATTTCCATACATTATGGTCAAAAAACTGAAAAATTTCATATGGTCGAGATTTCAAAAAATTCTGTAGCTCTTCTGACTCGAACGATTTTTCTTAAACTGCTCCTGTAGATGTGTTTTGATCCCAGCTACCAGAAAAACAGCATGGCACACTGGTTACAGGGGGGTATTTCCATACATTATGGTCAAAAAACTGAAAAATTTCATATGGCCGAGATTTCAAAAAATTCTGTAGCTCTTCTGACTCAAACGATTTTTCTTAAACTGCTCCTGTAGATGTGTTTTGATCCCAGCTACCATAAAAACAGCATGGCACACTGGTTACAGGGGGGTATTTCCATACATTATGGTCAAAAAACTGAAAAATTTCATATGGCCGAGATTTCAAAAAATTCTGTAGCTCTTCTGACTCGAACGATTTTTCTTAAACTGCTCCTGTAGATGTGTTTTGATCCCAGCTACCAGAAAAACAGCATGGCACACTGGTTACAGGGGGGTATTTCCATACATTATGGTCAAAAAACTGAAAAATTCCATATGGCCGAGATTTCAAAAAATTCTGTAGCTCTTCTGACTAGAACGATTTTTCTTAAACTGCTCCTGTAGATGTGTTTTGATCCCAGCTACCAGAAAAACAGCATGGCACACTGGTTACAGGGGGGTATTTCCATACATTATGGTCAAAAAACTGAAAAATTTCATATGGCCGAGATTTCAAAAAATTCTGTAGCTCTTCTGACTCGAACGATTTTTCTTAAACTGCCCTTGTAGATGTGTCATGATCTCAGCTACCAGAAAAACAGCACGACATATTGGTTACATATTGGTTTTTTTATGAGAAATTATTAATAAAATAATTGGCATGTAGTTCAAAATATAAAATATTTTGTTTGGTACAAATAATTTATTAAAAGTTTACAAATTTTCTGCTAACGTATAATTAGTTGTTACAAAAATTCTTCTAAAATAACGCACAAATTTATAATTTTTCTGCTAGTTAATAAAATTACAGCAGAAAAAATTCTCTTTATCTATAGTGCTGCTCTTGGTGGTGAGTAGAAAAAATACATTTTTTCTGCTGAAAATTTTCTGCTATCTTATACTGCATCAGTCTGTCTATGTTAAAACTGACAACAGTGATAAAATTTCTACAAATTGCCTTATTATGGCAACCAATTTGTTTTATTTTTAGCACATTATCCTATTGGAAAAGTACAACTATGTATATATACACAATTTATTACTAACCACTCTAAAATTTTAATATATTTTTTTTTATTTGTCGGTAATCATTATATGAAATGAACAAAATTATACAATGTCTTAAGCCAACAGCAGAAATTACTATAAATTACTTTTCCTTCATAATAATAACTTTTCATTTTTCTTAGTTTTATTACATCCTCAATTTATTTTTAGTGTGTAGTGCTTTTTTTTATGTTCATCTTGTGTAGAAAAACTCAATACTGTCGTCTCGTATGTTCTCTTATTAATATTATTACATTTTCGTTTTGTCTTAGTTGGAGTGATTCTGTGAGATCTTTAAGAAAACTAGAAATCGTGCAGTACTTATATCTAGACTTCTTCAGATGCTTAATAATCATACACGTTTTACCATGTATAATTGTCCTCATTTTTTGTTTTATGTAATTATTGTTTAAAATTCTCTTTTTATCCATTCATTGAAATTATATACTTTATAATATAAAATAGTATACAAAGTAGTGCGGTTTTAGTCGCAGCAGTTTATATTATTTTAAACTTAACTATAAAAATCTGACGTTGGATATATATTTTTTCAATATGTTACCATAAAATATACTCGGGTTGAATATATTTTATGATAACATTTTCATTATTATAGTAACATTTGCTCAAAAAAAAAGACAAACACGCATGCAAAATGTTGCATGTTTATATTGCTGTTCTTGTCATTCAAACACAAATTGTAATAAACATTTTTCTACATATAAATCGGGCTTAGATCGGACTCAAGTAAAAAATTATGATTTTATTGGTGTTGTTTACAAAATCTGTCAAAATGTAACAATAACGTTTTGCTGTAAAAATAAAAATTAAAAAAGAAATTGTCTTTGCCATTCTAATTGAATTTTAGATTTTTCTTCTCCTTTTATTTTGGCAGCAAAAAATATTATGATGTCTTTGTCATGGGTTCGGAACGAAAACACCTTAGGATCATTCGTATGAGAACGGCTTCACTGAATTTCCATCCAGACTAATTTTATTATTTTCGCA
Source organism: Tipula unca (assembly GCA_951394425.1). Classification (NCBI taxonomy): domain Eukaryota; kingdom Metazoa; phylum Arthropoda; class Insecta; order Diptera; family Tipulidae; genus Tipula; species Tipula unca. The sequence continues at coordinate 101,692,433 of OX596380.1, forward strand.
CATTATGATAACCTGAGCGTGCGCGGTTTTTTCACAATTTCAAAAATTTTCTTTGCGAATTTACATTCTTTAAAATGAAGAAGTTTTGAAGAATCTGAAACTATATCATTCTTTGACGTTTCAAAAATGTTTTCCTTTTTTTTTTAATAGTTAAGAGTACAAAACAGTTGTTGTTATTTATTTTCAATTTTGAAAGAAAATAAGCCTGTAGACTAGAAGAGTTAAATTTTAAATTTATTAAAAACCTTTTTTGTTTTCGGCTATGTATTTTCGTTTTTTATTTTGCATGTTTGTTTATTTTTCGCTTTTTGTAAACTATAAAATAAAATCAATTGGAGTTTTCATGGATTTAAGTTTGATCGAAAAAAATTGCATATAAAAGATATGTAGTTTTTCTCGTGACTTATAAATAAATAAATATAAAAGTACAGAAACAAATTGAAATCTAAAAGAGAAAATTGAAGGAACATGTAGACAACAAGCTTCAATTAACTTTGCATTATAGATTTTTAGTTGTGAAACAAAATAGAATACAAACATTATATGCGGTAACAAATTCGAACTACTTTTTACTGCATGATTGGTGAAATTCAAATTCCCAAAACAGATATATTTATTTTCATGTGACAGATCTTGTTTGAACAAAATAATAATAATTTATTATAGATGAATCAAAGTTAAAAAATTAATTTTGAAATAATGCATAACAATGAATAGCGCGTAAATAATTTTAATTGTGAACAAAACTAAGTTATTGGTGAGCATTGTTAATTACCTACCGGTAAAAATAACTCTACATTCATAATTATATACATTTAATACTAATGCTTTTTATTGAGGTATTGCTACACTAAAATAACAGAGAGAGCAAAATATTCATAATCTATTTTTATATGAAAAAAAATCGACTTTTCGTTGCCACTCAATTTCCATTTAAAGTATTAAAATTAATTGGCTTGACTTCCTATGTTTTTTGTTTTGCGACTCCAAAATCTTGATAGCAAGTTTTTAAATGTTTTTTTTACTACACTGCCACCAAAACAAATAAAAATTAATTTTAAATTCAAATTTGCAGGATAAAATTAATCGAGTAGTAAATAATTTACTTACGTCGACCGAGGATGTAAGTGTCAATTTACATTCGTCTGTTATTCGCTACATTTTATATTGTGTAATAGATTAAGCTACAGGATAGATTAAGCTAAGTCAATTCGTCAATTTACACTCGTCTATTACATGCTACATTTTATGTTATGAAATAGATTAAACTACTATTGGTACAAATTTAAATAATAAATGAGATATGTGTCAGTTAATTACATAACTAATTTATATTTTAGTAACCCCGCATATAAGTAGCACCGATTTGCGACAACAGTAGGCAACCAGCAAAATGTGTCCAGGACAATACTAATCGTTGACTGAGCCTAAAATTGAGGAATTTTTGCGGCAATTCTTTGAATTGCTTTAAAATAATTTACTCGAATTGTACTATTCATGAATTCGGCATGACGGGCTTAAGCAATCCGTTGCTTTAATGGAAAGTAATATTTTCTCGGCTATAATGGGTACTTTTTTAATAGTAAAAAAAATACTTAATTAACAAAAGTGCAGAAGAATTTGTTGAAATTTGTATTAACACAATCTCGCAAGCAAGTGCTAACTGGCTCGTTGAAAGAAAATACGGGATTACGAGAAGCGTGTCTTATAGGATATATACCTATACGGTTGTAACAAAATTAAAGACTGGCTAAAAAATGCTCAATTTGATTTATAACAGTTACTTCAAAGGAAACCTTGCGATCAGATATGGCACATATACTGAAAAACTTGCCGAAAAATCCTACACGGCACCCGTTACTTGCTCTTCAATTATGATTCGAGAATTTCCACAGATTTGCATTCTTGTCGTATCTTATAACGGCGAGGAATGGAGCTCAGTAGTCAGTGGAACTTATTTAACCAATTAAACAAAGGATAGTGCCTGCAAAAGAGTTAATCAAAACGCTATACCATATACCTAAAACCAGACGCCGGACAATATTATTTAAGTGAACGGCATCCTTACTATAAACAGGTTGAATTAGAATTGTCCCTCACAAATTTAAATACCTGCGATTTGGTTGTATATAGTCAATTTCAAAATAGGTATATAATATATAGTTAGTCATAAAAAATGGAATATTTTAACAAAACTCAATTGTGAATTTAACTGAAATTTATTTTAATTTCGTAGTTTTAAAAAACTAAAGTTCAATTACATATTATATATTGACCGATAGATGTTGGTGACATTTGAAATGTATGTGATGAATCTTGACTGAATCTATTTATTTATGATTTTTGTATGTATTTATTATTATTTGTTTTATCTCATATTTATTATAATACAGGATTTTTTTAAATTCGTCATCCTTTAAAATAAGAGCTGGTATTTTTACAGTGCAATCATAATATCATCAATGTACCGTTTACTGCTGGCATATATCAATGTCCAGTGTAATACTGATAACACCTTATTTGCAGAACCAGTATTAGTCGACCTTTCTACTTAAGATTTCGTAAATTGTTCAAAGAGAAAATCTGGTATTACCATACTAGCTTGTGCTAGCTCATCTGTGATTAGAAACCTCTTGACAACCATTACCGTATCGCCCTTGCTCGAGTTTACTCTGTAAATTACACTAACACCACAGAGTACTTAATTACTAAGTAATTAAGTACTCTGTGTTAACACCTTAAGTGTATGCGTCCCTTTGTATAGTGAATATATGCACATTCTACAAGATAAGCATTTATATATGACCGTTTTAATTACTCATCATGATTTTGAAAATGATTTGCTCTGGCCGAACGAGCTTCTAGCCACCTTTCTCTATTTGAACTATTGGGGTTAATGCTCACAATAGATGATAATAAGCTTTTGATAATGAAAAGCTCTTTCTATCAGTGTTTTCCTTCCACTGAGCGGAGCTGTGTTCACCGTATATCACCAAAATGTTTGGAAACGATTTCCCTATTCTTAAAATTTCAACACATACGCAAGTTAACTATAAAATAAAAATTATCGTTTTTGATTTATAAAAAGTAAATTATTTACCAGTGATTTACTTATACTACCATAACAATAATATATAAAATCGGGAATGTCATATTTCTATATTATCAACCAGCTTACATTTATTTTCCGCCAGATCTACGAATTCTCTATAGCTTGTGACGATTGTAAATGTAGAATAAGCGCCTCTTGCAGAAAAAACTTAGTGGATACGTTACTACATATGTATGAATTATGTTGAAGTCTTGAATTGACTGATAGTAAATTTTTACGAAAAACATAACCAAATTGATTTTCTTAGTTTACATAAAATTCAAATTTGTATTATTTAAATGTTTATTGTTAAATTTTTGATTAATAGATTTATACAAGTATTTGAATTTATAGTTAAATAGTTTAATAGTTTAATATTAATAGTTTAATAGTTGTATACAAGTAAATGAAACAGAATAACGATGATTTCGAGCATATATTTAAGAACACCTTCAGCAATATCTCTATACAATTCAATAGACGGAAATAAATCCGGAAGTCGCCAAATAGCTTTTCAACACCTATTTTTCAACATCTGTAATTTTTTTCATTTAGTTTTCGCATCCCTGCCAAAAGCTACAGTGGCATAGTAGAAACGTGTATGAATAAAAGAAAAATAAATCGTTTTTAGTACATACGTTGGAACAAATGAAACAAGTTTTCTAATCAAAAAAATATATAAACATCTTCCGAGTGTCAACTTACGAATGTGTTTATCCCAAGACATATGTATGTTTATCAAGAAACACCACAAGATATTTATATTTATCGACTCGTTCAATTATATCATTGGAGACTTGCAAGATAGGTAAATTACAATGTGGTATACATGGGGTCTAAAATACAATAGATTTGGTTTTACTCAGATTGACTGATATTTTGTTGCAAGACAAATAATCCATTAGTGTAAGGATATCATTTTCCATAATAATCAATTCCAGTATCATCAGCGAACAATTTGATTTGGCCAGCCAAAGGTAATTGTGCTATATCATTCCAAAGTAATAGAAGCTCAAGAACACTTTCTTGTGGTACACCACGGTTAATGGTTAAAATGTTACTATCAGCACCATTGATTGTCCAAATTGTTTGCGGTTTTGAAGATTAGCTATTCAAAAAATTAAACGATAGGCCCCGAAAACAATAACAATACAACTTTTCAAGAAGCAACCAATGATCTATAGAATTAAATGCTTTGTGTAGGTCCAAAAATAAACTACATATAACTATATTCTTGATTGTCGAAAACTCTGTAGATTAAATCAGTTATCTCAATTAATGCAGAATCAGTACCTGAATCGCGCAAATTAACACACATTGGCGGCTGTAACTATGTATGATAATAATAATAACTTTGTATGATATATGTAGGTAAATACGTGAAGGAGGGGACTTTGAAAAAACATAAATAATAACATTTCGGAATGAGGTGTTTAAAAGTGACATACCATACTAATAATTGATAAATTTATTATGTGTTTATTGTAAAGTGAAAAATATATATAAAATACCAGTTTTTAGTATTTCAACATGGGCATACCAAAATGTTTTAAAATTCCCAACTGTAGTTATCCTCCATATTTTTAAGCGTAGACAATGAACAAAAATTTATCAGAAAATTTAATATTATTAAAGTAAGAATTAAATTATTAATAATTTAAGCATAAACTGGTGTTATGTCCATTATCGCAAAAACGATTTTTTTTCAACATTAAACAGAAATACAATCGAGTTTTTTTAACATCTATTTAAAAAAGTTCACAATAATAGTATTAGAAAAATGAACGAAGGAATGAAACAACCATTACGAAAATTTTAGTAACATTCCGATGCGAAAATTTTCGTTTAATTTTAAGTATACCATTTTATTTTGACACTAAGAATCCAAGACCTTTGATAAAAAAAAATGTTTTGTTGTTTATTTTTACAATATCATAATGTAAATCAAAACATTCTTATTTTGTTGTATTATCGAAAAAGTCTATAATGTAAACAGGGTCCCTACTATGACTTTCGACAACGATTTTCGACGACGGTCGTTTTCCTATAGTATAGGCAAAGGAGGAAAAAGGAAAACAATATTATAAATTTACTATTGTTTACCTTTTTCTGCCTTTGCCTACTATAGGAAAACGACCGTCGTCGAAAATCGTTGTCGAAAGTCATAGTAGGGCCCCAGGTTATTCATAAAACAAAACAGAATTTCTGTTAAATTTTTGTATATTATCGAATCTACAGTTCTACACTTAAAAATATGGTCGATAATTAGAATTCGAATTTAGGAATTTCCTATTTTTAAATTAGAAGAATTATTATGTGAATTTTTGTTGAACGTAAGCCATTAAAATCACCAATAATTTCTAAAAAAATTCTGAAATAAAACCTAGTTCACGTCTCAACAGTTCGATGAATTAAATTTCGACGGGTTTTTCAAAAATTTTATCAAAATTTATAAAATTCCAGGAATTATAGAAAAAATCAAAATATGTACTTAAAAAATTATGCAGATCCTATATTTTATAAAATGCATTAAATTTTAGAATACTTCTAAGAATTTTCACGGATACTTTAGACGGAATCTTACTAAAATCTTGAAAAACTTCTTTAATTTTTAGTTGATTTAGTTTTTCCAATGACTTTTTTGATCAAGGTTGCTATATGCCAAACCCAATTACTTGCCAAGTTTGTTGGATAGGTGAGAAAAGTCTTAGGCCTGTTACGTATTAAATAACTTATTCCACATTTTCATTACGAGTCCAAATTCGATCATTCCAAAATGTAACTATACTTATGATTCAGATGTAGTTGATCTCTTGGCGATTTGTAGATTACAAGTTTAAAAAAAATTGAAATGTTTATAAATTTAATTTGCATCTTCCGAAATTCCGAAAATCAAAATACGAAATCCAATTTGACGTTTACAATTCTGAATTGTATATCGATTTTGAAAAGGTAACAATTTTACCAATTCACAGCAGTTTTTAAATTTCTTAAATAAATTTTAAAATTCTATAAACATCGTTACGAATTTCACGTATACGATTCTAACGACTAAAATTAAATTGTAAAATGTTTAAAATTTGAATATTAACGCTGATGAAAATTATGGTGGACATTGTTTTGATTTTTTGAGCATTTCTCCAATTTTTCCAATATTCGAAATTCACAAATTTAAAGAAAATTCGCTAGGTGGAGCTTTTATTTTCAATCGAATTTAATATGATTTATAGAATTTTGGAATATCACTAGAATTATACCTAGCAAATAGCACAGTGGTTAAAGCTGCGACGTTTGTATCGCGAAGTTTCGGGTTAGAATTCCACTAGAGGCATGATGCAAATGGTATTCGAACTAAATCGGATATGTAATCGAAACCCTTTATTTAATACTGGCTTCAATACTGACTGTATATAATTATAAATTTAAACTAAATATAATTATAAATTAGGAACTATACTTTTTATGATAGCATATGATTCTACATTAAAAATAGATAAACTTTTACTTATCAATTTTTTTTTCATAGAACTCACTTTTCAGAAATTATAGGTATTTCAAGTTTATAGAGCATTCCATATACCGGCAAAATGAATAATAATAATACGAGTAGTTTGAAAAATGCCATTTTGAAATTATTATTATGGTTGTATGGCGCGTTGTTTTCAATAATATATAAATTGCTGAATTATGGGTTTAAAAAGACAAATAAATATAGTCTAAATTATAACATAAAGTGAATACATTTCAATCAATTGCTATAATGTTTGTTTTATACTTGGAAAATTGACAGTTTTCAACAAAAAAAAAATGCACCTGCATTTTGATACATCTAAATCGATATAACTTAGCTAGCTTTGTATTTTTAGGTTTCTGATTTTTTACGCACAAGCTAGTTTAATTATAAATATAATATGTTACATGTGCATGTTTGTTACATCAATTTAAAACAATTCCCAAAATTAATAAACATCCAGGTATGTCATGTCGTACGTGTAATTTGTAAATCAAACTTCTTTCAAATTAACAATAATATTTTCTGTTATCTTATTTTAATCGGATCTGGCAAATATTTTCGAATAGTTGTTCTAAAAATTAATTAATTTTTGAGATACAATACATATGTATGTATACAGTGTTGCGCAAAACTTAAGCAACTTGTGCTCCATTATCATTTAAAATACTTTAATTCTGTTTTACTGTTTTTTATATATTTTTATAAAACATTAGTTTACAGTTATTTATTCCTTTATATATAATGCTCACAAATATAACCTAAAAATTAAGTAACAGTTAATTTTCATTATAAAAAAAAAAAAAAAATTGAAATATTCATTATAATTGGTTGTGCAAAACCAAAGCAACTTATTAATATTTAGTGTAATAACCTTTATTTCGTATTACTGCCGCACATCTGCGGGACATTGATTCAATGAGGTTTGAAACTATAGTCATTGGTATATTTTCCCACCTTTCGCTTGAAGTTATCATAAACTCTGCCTTGTTGCGATGGCGTTTACTACCTACTCTTCGTTTTAGAATCCCGAAGAAGTTTTCAATGGGATTCAAGAGTGGTGATTGCGCCGGCCAATCCAGGACATGAATCCCATTAGCTGAAATCCACTCTTTAACCAGTTTCGATGTGTGTTTCGGGTCGTTATCGTGTTGAAACACCCATCGAAGGGGCATTTTCCATTCCGCATAAGGTAACACCTGTGTTTTCAAAATACTTTTATAAATGAATCGATCCATTTTTACGATGAAATCGTAAACTGAGCTGAGACCTTGAGCCGAAAAACACGTCCACACCATTGCATTGCCGCCTGCGTGCTTAACTGTACCTTTACAGTAGCAAGGATTCAGGCGTTGTTCTTTCATTCGCCTAACATGACACTTCCCATCCGAATTTAATAAATTAAACTTAGACTCATCGCTGAACAACACTGTTTTCCACTTATTTATTGTCCAATTAAGGCGGATTCTAACTTAAACTTTGCTAGAACCCACTGAAGGTAAATTAAAAATGTGTTACAATGGAGTCAAATGTCTACAAACCGTTTTAGGACGTGCCTCTTGGTAAGAACTGGTTTCTTGCAAGGAGAAAAACTCTTCAAATTGTTTTCTATTGTGATATTATAATTATTTTCAATGGTGTGGACGTGTTTTTCGGCCCAAGGTATCGGCCCATTTTACGAGATAACTGAAAAAACGGATCGATTCGTTTATAAAAAGATTTTAGAAACACAGGTGGTACCTTATGCGGAATGGGAAATGCCCCTTCGATGGGTGTTTCAACACGATAACGACCCGAAACACACATCGAAACTGGTTAAAGAGTGGATTTCAGCTAATGGGATTCATGTCCTGGATTGGCCGGCGCAATCACCACTCTTGAATCCCATTGAAAACTTCTTCGGGATTCTAAAACGAAGAGTAGGTAGTAAACGCCATCGCAACAAGGCAGAGTTTATGATAACTTCAAGCGAAAGGTGGGAAAATATACCAATGACTATAGTTTCAAACCTCATTGAATCAATGTCCCGCAGATGTGCGGCAGTAATACGAAATAAAGGTTATTACACTAAATATTAATAAGTTGCTTTGGTTTTGCACAACCAATTATAATGAATATTTCAATTTTTTTTTTTTTTTTATAATGAAAATTAACTGTTACTTAATTTTTTAGGTTATATTTGTGAGCATTATATATAAAGGAATAAATAACTGTAAACTAATGTTTTATAAAAATATATAAAAAACAGTAAAACAGAATTAAAGTATTTTAAATGATAATGGAGCACAAGTTGCTTAAGTTTTGCGCAACACTGTATATCGATGCTCCTGTAAATCAAAATTGGGCGATATAAATTTAGCTATATGTATGTGCAATAAATGAACTTATTCAAATCTACCACCAACCACACTTATTCGATCGTGTAAATTAAAAATTTTATTGTTGTGTTTAACAAAACTTTAATTAAAATCGAAATTTTTTAAAGATACAACATGGGAAGAATTATGTGATTAATTGTGACTGAAATAAAAACGTTCTAGGATGACATTATTTTTTTTTATTATATTAGCTATATATGTATACATATATACATAGATTTATATTATATACTATACATACATACACTCTAAATAGTTTTTGATGTAAAATTACGTCAATAATCGGTGGTATTCTATTGCCATCAATTATAATGGTAAAATTACGTTTAGAGTGTAATTAGGAATATTTACGAAATTTAGTGTAAAACAATTTACAGCGTAAAATCGTAATTTTACATAAATAAGAGTAAATATGTTTTAAAAAATTACGACCAGAGCTTTAGTTTTTTAAACTTGGTGGATTAAATTTAAACAGATATTCGTAAAATTACTTTTAAAATTACATATAGAGATTTACATTTTTTACGACAAATGACTTAATCTACACGTGTAACCTTGAGATGACCGGTTAATCGAAATTTTATTCGCTGTGCTAAATTAAAAACATACATTTTATTTTTTATTTACTTAAATTTACTTCTAATAAATTTTATTAACTTAAAATACATTCATATTTCACATAATTATACAATTTGGTACCTAAGTTCAAATTCAAAAAATCTATTAGTCGTTTTACATGTAATTAAATATGAAAAGAAAAATTAATTTACATAGCTATTAAAGCTATTTGTCAATTATTAAAAATTAAAAAAGAATTGTTGACAAAATTATTTCTTGTAAAATTGTAAAAATTAGTAATTGATAGAGTTAACAAACTTAAAATATCTTCGTCGGCCCATTTCCCCACAATAGCGTTTTCAAATAACATATATAACTATATTATATGCAGTAGACGGCATCATTGATGATTCTAAAATAAATTGTATTTTATTGTAAAAAAATGTTAAAGCCTGGTTGCAACGCAACATAAATAATTTATTTTAATTGACTAATTCACCTAGAAGTACAAACCACGGAGTAATTCAAACTTATCCGAAATTTTTTGATGCGTCCTCATTAAAATAACAAGAGAAATAAAGAATGACAGAAATGCTCATTAATAATCTATGTGATTTTGCGTATATAGTGTATATTTACCACTTTTATTGTAAACTTACGAAAACACATTTATTTTTTCACACCAGAAGACGGATATAAAGTAAAATATCCAAATTTTAACACAATATTACATATTTTAGTGTAATTTTTTTGTCGTACACAGATATCGGTTGATTTTTACACTGCGATTGTAAATTTACATAAAAAATTACACTCATTATCATGATAATTTTACTCTTTTCCAACCTCATTTTTTAGAGTGTATACATGCAAACATTCATACATACGGTTTCTTTCTCTAATAAAAATCTAATCAACGAAAAACCTGTATTTCCATTTTCCCTCTCGAAAGACAACTACATATTTGTCATTAAAAACTTTATAGATAGATGTAGATTTGATTTTTATCAAATTTTTGGAACTAAATAACGGGAAAACAGAAATTTATAATAATAATTAATGGAAATAACAAGAAAATCTCTAATTAGATTTGTTTAATTTTTTTATTTTGGAATTACTTCTAATACTTAATAATTATTATCAATAGTTAAATATTATTTGGCGGAGGATGGGAAGTTTTGGAAACGAAAGAATATCACGTCGTTTATTACACTAAAGTGATAACAGTATTCTTTATTTTTAGGGTTTAATTATTAATTAATTACAATAGCATACAATAACATTGCAATTACAGGGTGTTTAATAAATCCGCATTCGATTCAACATTATTTTTCAAATATAATTTAATTCAAAACACGTGATTTCACTAAATTGATCTAATAAACAAAATGTATATAGTTCATTTTCGTTTTCTTGGTTGTGACTTTGTGAATTATTTTTGTTAAGGTATACACATTTTTTCTGCCGATCATATTCTTAACTTTACCTAAATTTCATATTTTGTTATTTTTATTTAATTTAAATACAAAAGAATCCTATCGTCATTCTTACTGCCTTTATTTTCGACTTTCTGTCAGCTGAATTTCTGTTTATTTATTATTGTTATGCTTTTTCTATGAGGGTGGAACGGAGTAATGAAATTAAGAAAAATTAGGATTTTCAAAAAAAAACATTTTTTGTGCTGGTAATGGAGAAACAGGTATGAATTTGGCAATAGCAAAAATAATAACATGAAGGGTGGATTTTAGCATGTAAAACATGTGTAAATATTTCTATGTCACACCTTCAAATTATGTTTATACAATTTGAAATTCTTGTCATACACACATTGGCAATTTGAATCTTAAAATTAATATTTTTATTGATGACACATATACTAGGTAGACGAGAATGACGCTTAAAACATGTATTGTTTTTTCACGAAAACTTGATTGACCTTTGTGTTACGCACATACATGTCATGAATTTAGCATCTTTATCATAATATGTTTGTATTCTAATCTGATTTTAGGTACTACATGTTTTTAGGTTTTGTGGATAAGCAGGAGTCATTTATTGTTAAAAGCAATAAATACATTTTTTAGTTACAGTTAAATCCATTTTGTAGTTGTATATAATTTGATCAGGGAATGATGCTTTGTATCCTCTAAGACCACTGCTAAAATCTGAATATCTAACAAACACCGTGAAACAGAGCTTCATAGAGGCCCGTTGTTATGTTTGAATGTGAAAGATGAACGGTAATGGACGAATACGAGAGATGGTTCCTTACATTTGCGAGAAGAATCGTGTGATTTACGGTTCAAAACGTGAAGAAGTTTTGTACAATATCGAGTTCTGATATTTTACATGACGTAAGATCTCAGCGAGTACGCTGGCTCGGCAACGTTCTGTGTACGGATCCGGAACAAATTGTGCAGCGATCACTGAAAGGAGAGGCTCCTTATGTTAGGTGGCGAGGTCGTTAGAGGCCAAGATGACTCCACGTTGTAGGGAACGGCTTGGCTTCTTCAGATTGTCTAGGGCAGTATTAAGACCAAGCTCAGGATCGAAACCGATGGATTCAGTTTCTTACCACAGTAAGAGCCAAGTAATTAAAATTATATTTAATGTTGCTTTACACAAATTCGTATTAACTACATAATACATATATAAATTTATTAGAACTGCAACATGTCATGGTTTAATTGTTTTTAATATCCTATGAATTAGATAGTTCCTAGATTATCATAGGCATGATGTTTTTTGCATTTTAAGTTCCAATCCAAAAGTTTCATAATATTTTTCGAAACTACTGTTCTAAATCATAAAACTATCTACATAATATGTAGCATGATTATATTAAGCAATAAACGCTAAACATATTTTGCTGTATTCTATACTATTATCTTTGTTACTATCAATTATTATTTTAAGCTTTAAAAGGTATTGCAAGTTAAATTGAGTTAAAAAAATTGAATTGATTTTGTTCGGATGTTAAATTTTATATTCTCACAGAAAATTACAAACTGCTTAGTTCTGCACTACAGTTTATACTAATCGGAAGTTAATAAACAATGATTATTGCGGATCATGAAAACTTCCAGGCTCCAGTCTTCCATCACCTCTGCAGTGATCCATCCGTTTTGTTGTCCACGCACAATAATGTCTTTCAGGCAAACTTTGTTTTCTGGAGCACGTTTACGTTTTAAAATTAAAAATGGTGGTAACTTTCCGCCATCAGCGATAATGCACAACATCATAGTGACACACTGCTTTTCGTAGCTTGTGTAACGTTCATTAATTTGTTTCTGTACGCATGAACGTAATTTCGATGATGATGATTTTATGCCTAGTTCATTGACCATCGAACAATTCAGCGGTAATTGCACATCCGGTTTAAAAATAAATAATAATAAAAAAATGTAAGGTTATTGAATTTATCCGATACCATCGAAGACATAAAATCGAGTATTTCATTTTTAGTAAGTGCGCAGCTACACTCACGGATAAACACATATACTTACACATTAAAAATACCCAATCTTGATTTTTGGTCGAACTCGAGACCCTCGAATAACAAAGCAAGCACGCTACTTACTGTGCTAACGAGGGCTGCTACAGAGGAGTATAGTATACGCGTTACTCCATTCTTCATTTGTCATCAAATTTTTTGTTTGTAATCAATAAGACCAGCTATTGCCTGGTCAGATTTATTATATCATATAACTTCTTAATATTATTGATTAACTGCGAAAAAAATGTAAATATTTGAAAATTTATATATTTCTATTAAAACGTAAATTTGATTTTGAATGTGACCAATTTTGTATTTTTTGCAACTTAAGTGATTGGTGATAAGAAAAATTGATTAGTAATAAGAAAAAAATAAAATTAATTAGTAATATAAGTTTATATACATACATATATGTGATAAGATATATGTTCAAGATTAAACCAACCACTTGTTGGTACTTCCTCGTAATCCTCGTCGCAGAGCTCTGAATACATACGGTGAGTTTTTCCAAATTATATGTAGTTACACGGTTGAATCGCTGGGCTGACGACCCGCATCCGCAAAAAAATAAGCTGTTTATAAAGTGACCAAAAAGAAAAATGAATACCGCCAAAAATAACACCGACCCCCGCTCAAGTTCCCGGACACGAGATTTAGTAACGGCACGTGGAACGTGCAGTTTCTTATTAAACCACGAACGTTCGAAGACCTAATCACGTGCATGAAAGAGTATCGGCTGGAAGTCGTTGCATGAATATTAGCTTCACTAAAATTACGGGCCGCAGCAATCATTTTTATTTTCAATCGGGCTTCGTATTACAATCTTTTATCATGATAGCATTTTGATGTAGACTGTATTAAGAGAAAAATTACCCAGGTATATTAAATGAATAAATCTGGTTTTTGGGTTGCTATATGTATACATATGTATATGAATTGATTCTAAAAAAGCTGATCCATTTACACCTAAATGCTGCACAAAATATAAACGTGGATACATTTAAATTAAAATTCTCATCTCACCTTTCTGAATCGTCTCACTGATAATTTGGTATTATGATTTTGTCGTGAGTATTTGAATGCGTCGTTGTGTGTAATTTCATATATGTTTGTGATGCTAAATTGTCAAAACTGCTAATCGAAGCAATTTGAATTCGGACCACTTATTACGATTTAGAATAGGTTTTATACATTAATTGTTCTGTAAAACCGAACCTATGGACGACAAATTTCATTCCATTTTGGTTTATTTTACCAATCAATAGGACTTTGTGTTATGGGGCCCTCTAGCGGTTATTTAATTTCTAATATTTCATTAAAATTTTATGATATATGACTTAAAGAAGTTATTGTAAAATAAATTATTTTAGTGGTTCGATGCACAATTTTTTATATTTTTGCATTTAAATATTTATATCCCTTCTATATTAAATATAATGTACAAAAACCTTGGAATGCCAAATTTTATGGCGTATTATTATAGCATATTATATATAACAGCATTTGCACCATGTGCCTTTGTGGCATTGAGTGCGGAATCCTCGTGGGTTCCAGACAATTTTAATAAAATATAACAGCATATATATGCTAAAAGACGCAGATACTTTTGTTACCACTCGTTACGCTCTTCATGGCCAAGTGGAGGAGGAGGAGGGTCAACAATAATTGTAAAAGAAAACAACAAACACTAGGCCTTAAATAGAAGATGGCAATATGTATATAATCACGGGAATGAAGTTTCTATGGACTTTTTATGGAACGGTACAAATGTCAAAAAACCAATCAAATGTCGAATTGTCTCATGAAAATGTATTAAACAGTTTCGAATAACACGAATTAATTTATACAAATTTAAAATTATAAAACTGAAAAATATTACTCAAACTAATAAAAGAACTAATTAAAAATGAAATTAAATTTAAAACGAATAAATTATTTAAAAAAACAGCTAAAATATTCTAATTAGAACGTATCATTAAAATTTGTTTTTAAATTAAATAGTAATTTTACACAAACAGCCACCATATAGAAATTGACCATACGGCTCTAGTCTAACAGTTCGAAAATACCAAAATAGCTGAAAATATAGACCCTGAAGATTCTCATCCCTTCCCAAAAATATCGAAAAATCGATGTGAAAATATGACGCGGCTCATAACTTGATAATTTCTATTAAACTCATTTTACACAAACAGCCACCATATTGCGGATGACCATAAGGCTCTAGTATATCAAAAAAATGCCAAAGTAATAAAATAAGTAGACCCAGAAGTGTGTCACCCGTTCCTGAAATTCTCGAATAATTCATATGAATATATGACGCCACAAGCAACTGATAATTTAAATAGAGGCATTTTACACAAACAGCCACCATATTGGGGATGACCATAAGAGTCTATTTGAACAGAAAAACTAGGAAGTACCCGAAAATATAGACCGGGAAGGGTTTCATACATTCCCAAAAAATTAAATCATTGTTTTTTTGCTAGAAAGTTCGGTTATATCTACAAGTATTTAAAATAAATTGCAGTCTCTGTTTGTTATTCCTATATTGATTGTAACTATTGCTGTTTTTGTATAGCTTTAAATAAAAATAAATTAAATTTGCAAAGAAATACGTTTAACTTTTAAATAATATATGAAGAAAATGCGGAAATTATTTTCCTATTTCGATACCAATACCAATGGAATGGAAAAAATAGCAAAACAATACGAAAAAAGGATTATATTCTATTAACTTTGTTTCGCCTTTGATTTGCTTTTTGGTATAAAATACATAAAAATAAACAAAAATAATCTACATATATTGTATTACAATATATGTTACAAAAACTTTTAGAAAACTAATATGTATTATTTAAATAAAGATAAAACCATATAGTTACATAAATAAATGACGTTGTATATAATATGCAAGTAGAATTGAAAGGACTTTTAAGGAAAACAATGTGTATTGAATTAAAATATAAAGTAATTTTATTTTTTGACAATTTTTTGTGTATTCAGGATACACTACAATTTATTTTTGGAACCAATTTCGCTATATATTTTTAGAAAATTTTAGAATTTTTTGTTATGTATCTCAATCGTAATCGCAACACCTTTTCTAAAATATATCAAATTAGGCTTTGTTTAAAATGAACTGAGTGTAGAGCACGAATAAGTATGTATAAAGATAAACCTAAAATAAATTATATGATTATAGTTAGGTGGTATAATAATATTACATTAGAGTTGAGTATTACTCCAGCATATAGTACGATTATAATAATCCGAATTTGTATAAGCAAATAACAAAAATTGAATACGTTAAACCATGTTTACACGCACACTTTAGAGAGGGTATAAAAATTTATTATCAAATATGAGAAACTGAAAAAAAAAAATTCTTTTTTCGCCTTTTACTTTTGAAAACAGCACAATAAAAATGATTGTAAAAAAATTCTATTCACGCAGAGTTAGTTTTATTTTTGTTCCATTTTCATTTCTATATACGGTGGAAAATTTAGTACCTCGATATTCTATTGTACGAGTATATTATTTTTGTTTGGGTGTAAGATTGAAGAAAACACCCAAAGCATGGCTAACATATAGAATACCTAAATAACTAAATTCGCCACCTCTCAATCACCGGACCTGAACCCGATTGATCATTTGTGGAAAGAATTAGGTAGAAGTATCTAGAAATATCAGTTCACAACAAAAGAACAATTAAAACTTATTTTAAAGGAGGAATTTGATAAGATAGATTTTGCCAAGACCAAGAATTAAATATTCAGTAAGAATTAAGTAAATTCTATGCCTTCGGATGAGGGCTGTTCTTGAAAGGAGGTTCCACAAAATACTAGTTTCTGATTTACATTGAATGGTTTTAATATTAATTTAAATGTATGCAAATTATTATGACACTAAATTTTAGAAAAATTCGAATTTTTGATAAAAATAGTTTTTTTTTAAAACAAACACTATTTTTTTCATTATTAATGTTTAATTAAACACAGGATTAAGATGTTGGACAAAATTTTTTGATTGTAATATGAAAATCGTTTGTATTTTAGGTTGTACGCCAATTTGTGACTGTACAACACTTTGATCATTTTAAGTCTTGAAGCATACCACAACCAAAAAAATCATCATACAAATAAGTACTTTTTGAGAAAGATTAAAAAATGACATATACATATTCCTAAGTATATCCTAATATATTTATCATAAACTAAACATTTCTAAATTATAAAAAAATTACTTTGTTTTATATACAATAACTTAACTTTGATACTTTAGCTTTTCAATAAATAAATTTTCACCATGTCAATCGTTTTGCGATCAAATCACAATCGTCTCCAAAAAAAACTGTCTCGAAAAAAAATGCTTAGCTATTTATAGACCCATCAACACTTTATTCCCTATTAATTATTATTAATTATTTTATGAAGGTACACACACCAATATATAAAATAAATCTCTTAACCATTTTAATAGTAATAAATATATACATTCAGAATTTATGGGTATGAAGAATATAGTTCGAAATGATAGCTAAGTCTGCTACATAAAATATTTATTTTTGGCGATTCAGAAAAGCAATTCAGGTTCCATTGCACAAATTAAATATGTTTATACAATAGAATAAATTCAAAAACTTTTCTGACTGGTAAAAAGATCGGTATATTGAATCTACAATTGTATTAATCTATAATATAAAATGCATTTTCACACCAATAATAATAGATATCACGCGATGTTTAAAAGTTTAAATATACAACTTCCATAGTTTATAAAATTAACTATAAACGTATAAAGTAAGAGGTTTTTCAGTAGTTGGAAGTGAACAAAATTATGCTTGATTACAATTTAAATCTTAATTGATATAGCATATTTTATGAAAATATAGAAAATAATGTATGTGAAATTGAACTACCAAAAAAAGTGGCGTTACTGTTTTCTGTCTTTCTTGTTCTTTGACACTTTTAGTGTTTCCAATGTACTCTCTTGACTGTGACTAAACTATTCGGGATCTCAACCAGAACTCCTTAGATCGTTTCCAATGTACCTGATTGAAGAGAACAATACATATTCGAAAATATAACATCTATACTGGTCATGTTCCGCTTTCTGCATCCCCATCTAGTCGAAATATAAATCCTTCATTTTAAAAATATAAAAACATTTGGTTATTAGGGTATTTAACGAAATCTACATTGAAGTCCTTTCACCACGATAACTGCTGATAGAGATGTCGTCTGATTGGACCCGAAAAATATACTTATTCAATAAAATCAATACTTCTTGTGTATACTGAACACCTAGATGGCCTGTACAAAGCTAGATGTAAATGTACTCTAGACATTCGTTTTCTCGATACATTCAAAATTTCTACTATTTGAACTTGTTCTGCTAAAATAACGGCAACTTACATACATTTTTTGTTACATTTTCATAAAATTCGCCGTCTTTTTGAGTACCTATATTTAATTATTAATTAATTAATTTAATTAATTTGTTTCTGAAACAATAGTTTAATTATCTGTGGATAATTAAGTCATTTACTTAATGTACATGCAAAATGTTCACTCGTTACGAATAGTTCAAAAGTTATGAGCCAAAAACAAGTTTCTTTCGTAATGAAAATACTTAAATACTCATATATGTAAATGTTTATTAGAAGAACTGAACTTTAAATCAATTTAAAATGGACTGAAATAGTTTTACTAAGTTATTTAATTTAGTGGTTCCGACCAAAAATCATTTCCGTCTTATACCGTAAAAATAGGCAAAGGCACACCAGAAATTTTCTAGGTACATATATGTATTACAACCGAACAAATAATATTTTGCGATGGTCTGTGCTCTTGATTTTTGAAGCTGTCTTATATGTATTAATATATTTATCGCGATGATTATTAATGACAGCAATTGAAATGTCACAATTATAGTTATATCCTAAGGAATCTACCAATCCAAATGTATACTACCAAATTTTGATCTAAATGATAACCTTACCAGCACTAACTTCATGGATAAATTTGTGTTTCTAATTTATTGTGAATAGGCGGCACTCAAGAAAATTACTTAGAAGTAACATTAAGAAAATAATAGAAAATTATTGCTGTTCTACACCATAAAATTTTTTTTATATTTAATCCGCTTTAGATGAAATAATTTTTTTTATGGTCGTTTTCGCTGGTTTCGCCTTTATGGCTTTTTAGGCAATTTCAAATATTTTAATGTGTTTTAAGTTCGTTTTAATTTTTTGGAAAATAGAAAAACAAGTATATTTCAATACAAATGAAATTCGCTTATGGAAATATAATCTTTAGTTTTACTACTTTATGAATGTACATATACCTACGAGTATATACCAAAAATTGTTTAAAATGTTTGTTGATTATGGACATTTTGTATATATACATAGTTTTTGTTTATTCTGAACTGCTCATGACGCGAAGATCCTAAATTTTAACTGTTCAAAAACATATACAAAAATTATATGAATAATTCAGGTTTGAGGTAGAATAGTGTTGCCCTTCATTTTGTGTTTGCATTACAATTTTCTTGATTTAAATATATTTACATGTGTAACAATAGAAACTTTGCTCGGTATGGCGTTTAATATTACTCGAATTACCTGGTTTGTTAAATGTGATGAGAAAAGTTCATAAAACTATAACTGTATGGTGTAAATTCGTTTATAAAATATAATTGACATTGACATCCATTTTATTTTATACAATCTCACACATAATGACATAACCATCATTGTTTTCCCCAAAAATCGTAATAGAAATTTCGTGCACAAATGGGTAAACAACTAAACATTTTTCTGCTTGATTTTTATATCGTTTTGTGCTTTCCGGTTTTTCTTAGAATCGTATTTTAAAATCCACCAGAAGAATAAAATAAAAGCGAAATAAAAATATTCTATAAAATTATGATTATTATTATTACAATTGGAAAATTGAAAAAAAAACATAAGAACATAAATAAAATAACGTTGCAGTATAATAAAAGTACAAAGGGATTACAAAATTGATTTAATTTTAAAATACAATAAAAAACTTGTCTGTGGGGAATTGGATCCTGAATTCCTGACACTATCGAACTATCTATATCTTTTATATACATTAAATGACTTCTACGTTCTATAATATTTTAGATATTTGTTTCAATCTTTATTTTATGTCTGTTGCAGGTGGAAATCAACGAAATAATCAAAATGAAGTATTACATAAAAAATTCTACAAAAATGTACCTGATATTAGTTTTATCAACAACTTGTATATTTCTCTATCAATATCATTTGTATCGAGTAAATATTATATCACCGCCCGATATTGTAAATTTAGTTAATGAGGCGGAAATGCTACAGCAAAAAGAAACATCAACACATAAACCGGTAAGTACAGAGCTTTGCTATTCAAAATGTATATATACGTATTTCTATATAAAACCAGAGCCACCTATATATACAGAGCCCTAAGGTTAAAAATTGAGCTTTTTCTAGAGGAACTAAAATTGACGAAAAAATCATTTTTTCCATACAAAACATATGAAAAATTAAATTTTTTTCGGTGCGATATTTTTCAATGAAAATGTCGATGGATTAAGTATTTTAACATTGAAATAGAATCTACAATTATCATTTTATTATTGTTTAAAAGCCTGATCAAAGAAGTTGTTTAATTTTTGTTATATTTATTAATAAAATTTATAGAAAAAAAGCATTTCTCCATTGAATTGATATAAATACACACAAATACCAACGCAATAAAATTAAAGTGCAATACGAAAAGAGAACACAGTAAAAATGTGGTTGTGTTTCCTTTTGAATTATATTTTTGTGAATAAAATAAAATACTTAAAGGGCATTGCAATAAAAGCTGCATGAATTTGTTTGAATAAATATCAAACTAATTTCACGTCAATTTCAATGTAAATTTTGAATTTTAGATTATAAATGGAACACCATGATTACTACAGTTCTTCTGGCACGGTTCCATTTTATTTTGGTAAAGTTTTGTTACGCATTTGTGCATGATTATGGTTCTAAACAAATTTTGCAGCTGATATTGGAACTCCCTATGACATGTTATAAGTTGTCAACATCACTATTTTTTTTGTATCGATCGATGATTGTGTTCTCATTTTAAATTTTACACTGTTTCGTATATTCAATTTTAATTTATTTCTATTGCGATCTCAACGTATTAGAATAATTTTGTACTCTATCCCTTTTCCCGATTTCGCTACAAGGTAAACGAAATAGAAATATGTGGTGATACATTTTCAAATGTACAAAAGGAAATAGAATAATGCTTTATTCGAGCATGCTGCGATCGCAATAGAAAAAGCGAAATTAAAACAAGAAGAATTGTGAGGTTACATTTTTAAAAAAGAGACAAAATCATCGATCGATAGGATGACAATATAATATGTTTTGTTTATTTATTTTACCTACACATTCAAATAAATTCATGTTTACATAAATATGATAAATTCATATTTAATTTTGATTTAATGTTTATTAAATTAATAAAAGATTTAAGGTTCTGATTTTCAGATATGTGCTGCTTCAATATAGAATAAATTCCACAAAGTGTTTATCGAAATGAAAGATTTAACTTTTCATTGATGAAAAGTAATTCGAAAATGGTCATTTTTACATTGATTCTTATGGGATAATGCAAAAAGTAGTTCCTCTAGAAAAAGCTCGATAAAAACATGGCTGATCCTTACGACTCTGTATATATAGGTGGCTCTGATAAAACTCCATTCACATTTCATGTTATGCATATTAGCATATGTTTCGTAATAAAGATACACAAAAAATTTTTCTTTTTGAAGTTTTCATTCGATAAAATCCTATGGCTATGGTAGTACCCTGAAGTGTATCCCAAAATCATTTTATAATTCTATTTCCATCCAACATACCGAGTTTCATCATAATCCAAAGAATCGCTTAGTTCTGTTTCAATGGGACTTATTAGACAGTAACATCATTTTAGAATCACATTTCCGTTCAAGATGTCGAATTTCATTATAATTGGTCAAGAAATGGACTAGTTCCGGTCCAGCTGACCATATTCCAGAATTTCGCACAAGCATCATTTTACAATCCAATTCATCAATAACTTAGATATTGAAAATTTTATCACGTCACTTAAATCTTTAAATCAGCGTCAAACTTTGTTGCTTTTCGACCCTATATAATATTTTTAAAATAACAAAATTGATTTAATAGCAAAACACAATTTTTGAGAAATAAGAGAGGTCATTACGAGTAGCTCTCAAAATGAAAACCCGTTTTAATTTATATTTAATGTTGGAAAAATAAAAATTTATCCGGGTATTTTATGTTCGTTTTTTTGCAAATCTAATAAAAATAATACATAAGGTATTGTCAAGTTTTTAACATTGTCAATCAAGGTTCCATCACTGGATTGTGAATGAAACAACCAATTTAGATTCTATTTAATACAAATTTATTTATTCCAAATATATTCCACATACCAGTTAAGTATTTAGTTTATTTCACAATAACACTTCGATTTTGACTTGTTTCCATTCATAATTAAACCTATTGCTTCTAAAGCACAAGTAACTGGCTTACCCTACTTTTTCTTATATTTATACCCAAATGTTGACCACAAGAACTTTTCAGTATATTCGTGGAACAGCCTATAGATGTCACTGTAATGGTAACGCTATACGCTCTACCTAATAATGATTCGTTCCGAGCAGGATCACATCCCCTGTAGAAGGCTAATCGTTCCAAGGGGGCCGCCTTTAGGTTTCAACGCTGCCCATTCCTAATCCGGTAAAACACTTCATTTAGCTTTGTGATGACTTCATATTAGCTGCATAGGAAGCTAATTGTGATCTTGTCCGTCTCGTTGACCTGTTTTGCCACATGCCAACATTTTATTTTACGGCCATCTTCTCTGAATCTTAAAGTCGGCCGGCACATGTTCGTGCTGATATCTAAAGGCCTCGTGGGGAAGATTATTGCAAAAAACATAAATATAATAATAATAAATTAATAAATTAAACTATGTAATTTCAATTCATGACGGGTATCGTGAGTTTTTCGCTGCACTCATAAGACGACTAAAATTGGTTTATCGGAAATTCTTAATTATATAGTATCTGAACAAGCATAGTGAACCGTACGCTGTATTCTTCTATACTTTTTATGTACTGCTAATTTGTAATTCCATGTATATAAGTTAATACCTGTTCTTCTGAAATCATTTCTTTTATTACGATCTTAGCTTGCTAGACTAAATTGTATTTGTACTAGTCAATATTTTACCTTGTGAGATGGTTTACTCCTGTGATAGTGAATAAATTATTACTAATCAGCTGAGATCGCCGTAGATAAAGCAATGTTGTATATGCGAGATAGTGCATATTTTATACAAAATCCCAGTCCAGTAGCAACGAAGTACAAAAATGTTTCCCGATACCAAATTTCATTCCCCAATTTTAACACTCACATAGACCGACGAAATATTGTGTTGTGTCAGTGCTAGATATTTTTTCGTGCTTTAGATTTTTTTTTTAATCTTCTTATTCGTTAACAATATTGCAAAATAATAAAATTCCCGATACCAAATTTTAATAGACCTTTCCAAACACTCACATAGTAGAGCACACGAAAAATAGTATTGTATAAGTACTACACAAGTTTTTGTTTGTTTTACTATCTGATGTCGTTTTCGTTTGATTTTTTTCCCCTCATTGGCAGAGTACACTGATTTTGTGCGTCAATCGAACATGAAACCGATTTACCCTCATTTATATTTGTGTTTTCTGAAAAAAAAAATGAATATTCACAAACAAAACCGTTTATAGATAGACGGTTTTGTTCACAAAAGTCAAAATAGCAGCACAGTGACAGATAAAATTATAGTATTGGTGTAAAAAACCCCTATTTTACTCGGTCGAAAAAACCAGTGTAGACAAAATTGCACTGAGTGTAAAAAATTTAGCTGCCAGGCAATTTTTTTTGGTTCAAACGAACGGTTTTAGTGTAATTTTTTGCACTCAGTGCAAGTTTTTATGTTCAAACGAAAACGACATTAGTGCTTCGAAAGTTCGACTAAAATTGTTTTATTTTTTTATAAAATTTCATTTACATATTAAAATTTCTAAATAATTATGTTTGATGTTGATGATTTATGTTTTTATACATATTTTAAAACCATTTGGACTAATGTTTTTTCTTTGGTTATATACTTTATTTTACTTTAAGATATTATAATAGCTAAAATTTTGTTTTTATTTCATAATAAAAATCAATTACTTACTAGGATACGTACCAAACAATATGATTTTTTTTCAATTGATTATGTAATAATATTTCAGTATGTCTTAAAAATATAAATACATGTGTGTCTGCACAGATTGTTAATAAATTTAAGTCACCATAATTTTTATTATTTTAATACATTATTGGCCATAATCTATTTTTAATTGTCTTCATAAAATATTCTTCCTTTTATATTCCTCAGATTTTAATTTATTAAATAGTTAAAAGGGTTTTTAAAAAAATTGAATTTTATAAATTAAAAATTACGTTGATTAGATTTGTTCTTAAATACCAATTTTATTGGAATTTGTAATATAAATAATAATTATATAATAACATGCAATGTACTTTCTCTGCTATTTTTCTTTGTTTACACAGTTAAAAAGAAAATCGACATTTATCCCTATTATAATGAACAAACGATTACATGGAATACTTCAACCTTTCGCTTATAAGTTGGTTCCACTGTACATTACAAAATCATAAAAATGTTATTTTATTTGTAAAAGAGAAAGTACCCGAAATATGAAAATATTTTTTCAAATGTTCAGTTAAGTGAAATGGTTCGTTTCGATGCTCCATATCGTTTTATTATTAATATTTTTCGTATTTAAAAAGAATTAAAAATGGTAAAGGTTAAATACAAAGGGTGAAAATAATTTAAACGAAATACATATTGTTCAATTTAAATCTAAAAATTGGCAGCGCTCAATATATTTATAAGAATGATTATTATACACTGCGCATCATTTAAATAAGGCTATAGATATTTTATTGTTTGAGTGCAGTCGTTGTTGTTGTCGTTATTGACTGTTATCGTTATTTAAGAACTAGTTAGTATTTCTCCATTGCTCATTTTGAACTGCTTCATTCACAATAATATACACAAATTTTATCTTGAACTGCATTGTTTCAAAACTATTTATATAATTTTCCGTTATTTATTTTCAAATGTGCATTAAATGAATTTATGGTACGTTTTAAATAATTTGTGTGGCTGTGAAATTATTTCGATACTAAACGTCAGTATGATAATAAATGTATACATTAAAAAATATTTATTATTCAAACATATTTACAATTGTTTAGCACTAAAACGAAAAATAAAATGTGGTGGTAACCCATTGAAATAAATAGACCAAAAATTATGACGTTGGTTGAATAGGTTTGTTTTCGTAAGTTCAAAAAGTGGATTTTATTGTGTAATTAAAATTAAGGCTTGTTTTAATTTCGTGAATAGCAATGCTTCAACCGAATTTCTTTTTAATTTGAGAGCCACATATTTCTAAATTTTTTTTTATAGTTCTGAGGAAAAATATTATATCTGTAGCTGATAAGGTAAAAATAAAGACATACGAAGATGAATAAGGAGATGGACTAATTATTTGTGGAATTTCACGAAATTATTCGCTCGCCAAAATTATGGAGTTGCCGATAATATTATGACGATTTTTATTCTTACGCAAATCACACCTTGCACATTCTTGCGCCAACCACACCTTGTAAATAAACAAGTATCAACTTACGTCGCATTGACAATCGAGGCTTTTCTAGATAGCTAGAACGTCTTCAGATCAACGTTCCTGATTGTTCTTTAATCCTCCTCTCCACACGTTCCCCGTGCGGATTCATGGCAAACACTTATGGAACGATTTCCTAATAATAAAATAGCGCGCATTAAAATAATTAAATTATTATCAAAAACACCCAACGCAAAAATATGATTTATATAGTATGTATATAAGTTTATATTATAATAGTTTGACAAGCGGAACAGAGCCGATATATTGTGTTTTACAAAATAGACGAAACGGAGCGGATTCATTTTGGCTGAACCTTCAATCCAGCTGAATAGAACGCGCTTTTAATAGACGTTCATTATAAAGTACTTACATATTCACCCATCAAAACTATCTCTCTTCTTAACCGAATTGTTTTGATTCATGTTTTTGTATCGTATTTCCATTTAATTTAACCGAAATTTGTGGAGTAACTTTTCTGAAAATCACCAGATTGTTTTGATTTTATTTTTGATCACTGTCCCCGCATCCCGCTCAACAAAACGATATTTTATAATTCTGTCTACAGTTTCATATTTGATAAGTTATATATACATATGTACGTATATATGTACGTATACGTTCCGCATTAATATTTGTATATAAAATAAATTATTTTACATTTTAATATGATTTCCCAAATACCCGTCATACATAACACGAAAAAAAATATCTTGGAAAAATATTTTTTTAAACAAAATTAAACAGGAATATTTAAAATAAAATAAAAGGAAATATTTTATAAGCTAGCAGCAGTATGAAAAATAAGGAATTCAGTTAGGATTAAAAATTTAGCATAAATTTGTTCCTCTGCATTAAAAGGCTACGGTTTTGCTTTCTTTAAGAATTTTTATCGGATTTTCTCTTCCATTTCTCGTTTTGTTTAATTTTAATATTTTTTCATCACATTAAATTGTCTCTAGAGTACTAGTAAGTACGCTCCTTGTACGAGTGAGGTAGCACATACATAGATGTATTAAATATATGACGTGAAATGTAAAATGAGAAGCAAACCAAAGTTTAATACATATTAGAACATTCAACGTTTCATTAAAAGCCAATAAATAAAAATGTATTCAAAGTTGTATGTCCAAGTCTAAAAATTTAAAATTTTGATTTTATAAAATCTTTTTGCTCTTCCTTTTATTTCTGCAATAGTAATTTAAAACAGTTTCCTGATTATTTATCTTTCATACATTTTGTATTCCCTTTATGATTTTTATCTTTTTAAGAAAAATAAGAACAAAAACGATATAAAATAAATTGAAACGGGCTGTTTAAACGGATTGTTCAATGTTCAGTACAATATTACAACCAAAGTTGTCTATACGTATTGTTCTAGGCTAGATAAATACATATTTCAGTTGCAAGCTTTGCAACATCACCCACTATTTAATTTAATCATTTTTTTATAAAGATATAAAGTAAAAAAAAACTTTGAAATAAAATGAAAACCAAAATAAACGATTTAATTTTCACTTTACTGTTTATCGTGGTTTGTGTGTGTTTTATTATTTTATAAAAAAAATAATTAAAAAAACATAAACTAAACGAAAAAGTTTATTTTAATTAAAATTTATTATTGTTATTTTGATTAATAAAATGCGGTTTTAATTAAAACATAAAAAGATTTGGTACAAAAGCAGAATATGCGGTCAAAATATAAGAACTCGATAAAAAATAAAAAATAAAATTTGAATTAAAATCAATTAATATGTACAAAGTACAACATAATTTACTATATCTTGTCTCTATAATTAATGGTACTACCTAGTACTAAAAAACACGACGTTTCCGATTGTACTGAATCAACTTCACATAATTGAGTTGCTTATCAGATAATTCAGTTAC
This sequence comes from Tipula unca, assembly GCA_951394425.1. Taxonomy (NCBI): domain Eukaryota; kingdom Metazoa; phylum Arthropoda; class Insecta; order Diptera; family Tipulidae; genus Tipula; species Tipula unca. The sequence goes on from OX596380.1 coordinate 101,720,188, forward strand.
TCGTTAAATAATTGAGCTACTGATTTGAATTGGTTCGATTGCTTCTATTCAGTTTTGATTTCTATGTTCGTTTTCTTAACAAACATAGAAACATGGTGTACTTAAAATACATGGTATTTAAATCTGATTATGAAAATTTTAAAATAATTAAAAACTCTATTTCTAATGAATAATAAAAAAAAAACTCACGAAATAGAGTTGCATCGCGAGGTCGGATAATCATCCTAGCTATTTACATCCGACCATAAGATACAAATATTTTAACTTGAAAAGAGGGGTAATGGATGAATTTGTGTGGTTATGGATGTATTTTTCTGGTGATTTTATTAGTTTAGAGCTCGAATGTAAATAGCTAGGGTAATCTGACCTCGTGAACCAACCTTCAATAAGCATACCAAAAAACAAGAGAAACAAATAAATCAATTACACGAGCAAAATTCGCATTCAGTTAATTCAGTATAGCCAAATATATTATAGGAAGTGAGGTAAATCAAGGAATACACTATGAATACATACACCCAGCATATAATATATTTCTCACATACATATGAATATCCAAAAAACATTCAACGTGATCATAATCAAAAATTTACACGAAAGGAAAGGTTTCAATAAAATCATCATTGCAACTATTTTTCAAATAAAGTAGATACATATACCTGATATTTGTAACAAAGAAAAGACACCAATCTCTTAAAATTTAATTTACCGAAAATATAAGCGATTTGGGAGTTTCTTCTTAATTCAAATAGATATACATATTATATTAAATTAATAACGTATAAAAAGAACCAGTGTAAAATATCCACCTCTTAATTAACATAAAACGTGTGTTTTATTTGAATTGATTATGAGTTGATATTTTTGTGTATTAAGAATGAAAAATAGAATGAAAATTGACAATATAGCTTGTTACCAAAAGCAAATGGTAAAATTTTAATTGTATTGATAAATCAATAAGTTAGCGTACGTAGCACGTGACAGACCGCATTATGAAGATTTCTATTTTAGTATTTACAATAGATGTATTTTTAAAATAAAGCTTTATTGCACACAAGATGAGTTCCAAAGCTGATCCCTCCACTTGGTTGGATCAATTTTTCTGTCAACGAAAACCTAAAATTTTTTGATTGTTTAAAAGACTTTTTATTTAAATATCATCCTTGTGTTGAAATGCAGCTCTGATAGGCTTTTGGTACAAATCTACCCTAGAAAACTCGAGATATTCACACAACACCATAAATTTGAATACAAAAAATAGTATTCGAGGGTTTTGTAGAAATGGATTAGAGAATATAAAGATTTGTATAAAATCATCAGGCCCACATATGTTGGTGATGGATCAACAATTTTAATTTGGGTTATGTCATGTGATATATCAAATGAAACGTATGTATTACTACGAGCAATCTAGTGGTACATATTTCGGATCAATCATGAGAATTATTAATTAAATATTAATTTGCATATTGGTTTTTATGTAAAATTTAAATTAAGATTAAGATTTTAACGAGATATTATAAAAGGACTTTAGGCTAAATTACATTCAGATCGTTTTTTAGAAATTTAAATTATGGCCAATTCCTATTTCTGAATTTGATTTCTGAAAATCCTGAGATATTTTCTGATCAACGAACACCTTGAGTACAGTCATGTGATGCACGCATCAGAATTTTTATTTCATATTTTCCAAAACAAAAAGTTAATGCATAAACAATAATGCTGAAAACGACAATAATGTAATGAGTTAAATAGTTTAACACTTCTTGATAACGTGAACTAGCAAACAAAAACCAAATTTTCTTTCTCATGTTGGCATTATAAATTGTGTTAACATAATTTCAAAACAAAATACAACATTTTATCATTGCTGATTTGACCTATTCGTATACATTTTTATGAATGGGATATTATCAGCATTAATTTATTATTAATCCAATCCCTAAATATTTTAGGAAAAATATGTAAGTTATGATAATTTCCGTTATCATAACTTCATAATTTTCCATGTTTATATGTTGTGATTTTGTAAGTCGAATTATGTAGTTTTCTTTTGTGTTGGAGTAAATCCAATATATTTAAAGAGAGTATTATACCGGGTGTTTTTTTTAAACTGAGACGATCAAATATCTCGAAAAATAGCCACTCTACGGAAAAAATGTCCATAATCAAAATTTAATCATACCGCGGGGGAAATACATTAGTGCAAAAAAAAAGTCCCCCCACCCCCGCTTTGTAGGTGGGGCGGGGGTAACTTTTAAACTAAGATAGGAAGCCATATTTTTTATTGCAGGTACGGATTCTACGAGTAAAAGTACGTATGATTTGAATAAAATATTTTGTTCGGTTCATGATAGATGGCGTTGCAATCGACGAAATTCAATTTTTTCAATTTCTCCTTCTTAGAACACACGCATTCGATTCTGCAATACGTTTGAAATAAAAAACATCACGTTTTCATTGGAAATACTCGAAATTCGTCATCAAAACAATTTATTCAGTTTTGTAAATCTAAATAAAATCGTCATCAAAACAATTTATTCAGTTTTGTAAATCTAAATAAGTGTACGCTGGCATAACTTCGGTTCGCCATACTAATCGAATAAGGTCGAAAAGACAGTTCCACAAAGTATCCCCTCCGAATATCAAGAGCTCCGAATTAATGCAGTCCACTCCAGGTGAGCGGTTTCGTTTCATTCTCTGCATGGCCTTAGTGAATTCCTCATGGGATGGCTCCTCAGTGCAAATCTCCGCAGACTGTTTTAGAGGTGGCTCAACAACAGTCTGTGACGCATGATGAACATCAAGCAGCTCAGTAAAGTGTCCACTCCATGCGTCAAGTACTGCGTCGATGTTGACACAGAGGTTTCCATCCCGGTCCCGAATGGCGGTTGACGAAGGCCTGAAAGTATGGTGCAATCCAGTAATTCCTTTAAAGAAATTACGTGAACTACGCTCATTGCTGAGTTGTTGTACTTTCAGAACCTCGGCCTTCCACCATTCTTGCTTCTTCCGTCTACAAATCCGCTTCGCTGCTCTTCTTGCAAGAGCTGCCTTGTTTTTCCTTGCGATTGTGAGACGTTGTTGCACTTCATTATGGGCTATATTTTGTTGCTCAACTGCAAGACGACATTCGTCATCAAACCAATCATTCTTGGGTCTGACTTTCACTATACCTAAAGTCTGTTGAGCAGCACTGACAACCGAAGTTTTCAGTACCTCCCAGACAGAGTTCACGCAGTCAGACTGGTAATTAGCTCCCTCAATGTTGTCGCTGACAAGATCCTGATATCGTTTCTTTTGATCTTCATTTATCAGACCTTCACAGTCGAAACGTTCCATCCGTTTCGCTGTGTTCCCCGACCTGTACGAAAACTTCCACCGTAGCTTTGCAGCGACCAAATAATGATCGCTGCCTACGTATTTGGTTGCTGACCGATTCGTTCTCACATCCTGCACAACCCGAGCTCGCCCTTTTGAAATTAACACGTGGTCAATTTGGCTCCGGGATGTTTTGCGAGGATGTGTCCATGTCTCTAGGTGTATCTGTTTGTGAGGGAAGAATGTGCTTGCTACTCTAAGATCATGAGCAATTGCAAAGTACATCATTCTCTCACCATTATCGGTCGCAGTTTCGTGTCGGGAGTACGGACCTATGTTTTCACACAAGTCGGCCTAATTTCTGCCAGCTCTAGCATTAAAGTCCCCAACTACCATTCTAACATCGTGTTCGGGTATAGATCCCATCAGATCGTCCAAGTCATTGTAAAATGAGTCTTTATCTTGGGGCTGGCTGACTTCTGTGGGCGCATGTACACAAATTATCGACAGGTTGGCTAACTTCATGCGCAGGCAAAGCATACACAATCGGTTATTGACTGCTTGAAAATCCAAAACAGCCTTCTTTACCTGCGGCCCAAGAAGAAATCCAGCTCCAAGATTTCCGAGGTCATCTCCACTGTAGAACAACGTATAGCCCTGGGACACATGGTCTCCACTTTGAGGCCAGCGAGTTTCTTGAAGAGCAACGAGTTCCAGCCGATACTCTTTCATGCACGTGATTAGACCCTCCAACGCTCCTGGTTTTCTAAGTGATTGCACGTTCCACGTGCCGATCCTAAATCTCGTATCCGGGTACTTGAGCGGGGGTCCGGTGTTGTTTTGGCGGTATCCATTTTTCTTTTTGTTGATTTTATAAACAGTTGATTTTTTTTACGGATGCGGGTCGTCAGCCCAGCGATCCAACCGTTTAGTCGCCTCCTACGACAGGCAAAGGATACTGTGGTGGTATTCTTAGTGAACATGTTCGTGCAATTTAGATTTACGAGACATGTGAGTGCCCCCCGATCACAGGGGCCAAATAATAATAATAATATTATGGTCCTTATGTTATACCAGTGGTATACAGTTTGGTAATATAGACAAATCAATAAATAGTTAATACGGTAACAAGAACTATTAAAACTTTCCCTAAACAATTATCTTAATATGAACGCCTCCGCATATTTTATAATTTTCACTGTAAATATGATTGTGAATAGGTATAACAAACTGAAAAATTTATGTTCTAAACAAACTTTTTTAATTATTGTTGTTATTTGTGCCATCTGCTGGCAGATTATAATTCACGATTTTTATCGGTTGCATTAATATTATATTAAACAGCAACAAAATAACAATAAAAAATTATATAAGTATAACAGCTCAACATAAATGGTATGAACATAAAAATGAAAAATAAAAATAAAAATTTCTGCCATTACATGAAATTTGAAATGATAAAGTTTCAAACAAAATAAAACTTTTAATTTTTCCTTCTGAAACTCAAGCAAAACATTCTTCTTTTACTTATTTTTGTTTTACATAAAAGCTTAAATAATAAAGCTTTTATTATGTTAATTGTATATAACCATATTTCTTGATTATAATTTTAATTGATTTTTAAATTTTATTTGTTTCTTTTTCTCTTTGTGTTTTACATAGCTTCCACCACTGTATATAATAACACCGACATATAGGCGACCAGAACAATTAGCGGAATTAACACGCCTGGGATATACATTAAAACATGTGCCGAATTTAAAATGGTTAGTTATTGAAGACGCTGATAAACCAACAGAACTAGTCACTAAGTTATTACATAAAATTGGTGTTCCATTTGAACATATGATTGGTAAGTATTTTTTTTTAAGTCAAGGCGCATCCGTGCAATGTATAAACACGAACCAAGCGCAACTAGACTAAGTTAAAAATGTTTAATCTCATGAATATTTTTAATTTATTTTCTAGATTCTAATACAAAGCTATTTTGTTTTGTTTTCTATTTGTTTTTTTTCTCCAAGTGCAACTTGCTCGTGGTCAAATTTCGATCACCTTTAATTTTCCGCCTTACTTTTTTTCTATTTGTAGGAATTGTTGTCACTGTTTAATTGTGTAGCAGGGTTTACAGATTAAAGCTAAATTAAGTAATCGCACCACAAATTGTTCAAATGAGGTGCTGAAGGGATCGAAATCTTGTTCGTTTGTTTATTGCATTCATTGGATTTGTATCTTTCATACAATTACCAATAAAACAGTTAGCATCGATTTTTTAATGGACAAATGTAGGGTTGACTTACACATTATTTCGACTTATTTTTAATGGTAATACAAATAGTAATTAACATCTAATAAGTAATAACTTATTTTCAGTGGAATTATAAATACTTTGTGACACCGATTTTTTTGACTAAATTAAATTGGTGTCTATAGTGTTATACTCTTATTACCGTAAGATTGCTTAAGATTTAGTTGTCATGCTCACCATCATATTGAAAATCGTCTAGGAATTAATACATATAAATCCTTATAAATAAAATGGGTTGGAATTTAGAATTGCAGAAGCGGTATTTTTAATGTCCTTAGAATGGCCGATATTTGTCTATGTCTATCAGAATGTCTGTCTTTCATATATCGATAAAACACATTCGCAACATCAAACTATGATATCCAGATAATTATCTTGTAATCATAATTGAATTAATTGTCTCTTTTCTTCTTGCAGTATTATTATTACGATAGTAAAAATTTATGGAATACTCGATAATTAAATTCATAGTACAAATTCCACTAACAAAAGAATTATATTGCTTATACTATCCTATTCAAAATTATTTATGCAACAAATTTTTATTCAAAATTATTTGTGCAGATCAAAAATCATGTTTTTTCATGATTCTTTTATCCGTTATTTGAATTTTAATGTTTCTAGAATTAATCTAGTTACGTCAAAAATAAACATGGTCTTAAATTTTAAATATAGCTAAACAAATTTTAAAAGACAGTTTCAATAATAATTATATTGTTAAACCTCTAATATAATACATTCTTATAAAAACCAATTTCGTAGTATCAAGATTGCGATGCGCACATAAACAACCGTGCTTATCTTTGACGTTTATTGAGTATTTTTCATGGGTTTTAAAAATAGTTTAAACCAATTAAAGAAGACGTCAAAATTGCGAAGTTAATACGCAACTATTCTAATTCTACTTTATTTGTTTCCGAATTATCACACGAAATTAAACTAAACTTTAATTCACAAAATTACTTAATTTCACAATCATGACTTTATTACACTTTAATCACACTAGGTATATTACACTTTAATACACTTTAATTATTTTTAATTTTCACTTTTTGCTTTCTACTAATTCTATCACTGTTAAAATCCAACGAACTTACTCCTAAAATTTTATCTCGTATTTAATCCAAACATTCTAACCTTCTAGAATATTCCATAATATTCGAGAGTGCCTAGACTATTCCTGAATAGTCTAGACACATCTAATTATTACAGTTTAAATTTACTGTAAGGTCGCTACTCAAATAGAGATGTCGCCACAATCGTAAAATTTACTGTAATGTCTACTCAAATAGAGATATCGCCACAATCGTAACATTACTCTTACCTAATCCTGATTCGTCCCGAACAGGATCCAACTCACCGCCTCTGTAGAGTGCTAATCGCTTTAAGTGCAGCACCTTGAGCTTTCCTCTGTGTTCTTTCTTAATCCGGTAGACCACGTCGTTTATCTTTGTGATGATGTTGTATGGTCCTTCCCATAAAGGTTGCAGCTTCGGTGATAAACCCTTCTTTCGGTGTGGGTTGTAAAGCCATACTAAATTTCTTTCTTCAAAACCACTATTATTTACGTGAACGTCACTCCGAGTCTTCATCCGGTCAGCTGACACTGGAGTTCTCTGCCGTGCAACTGTTTCTGAGTTCCATGGACGCTTTTCCCGCTGATTTACTACTACTCCCCTGATAATTTCTCCGACATCATTTATACGAAGTGGCAAATCGAATCTATTGCAATCCAATACTCTCCGCCCCACATCCATCAGGAACCTATTCGCTCTCATGAAGTCCATCGTCAAGATGTCTTCGCCCACTATAATTGCGACCAGTATTTTGTTTTGGAACTGAGTATTGCCGATCTTTATCGTAGCAATCTTTTTGCCCGTTATGACTGGATCCTCTCCTGTGGCCGTTCGTAAATTCAACCCATCCGCTGGTTGTACTCTTCCCTTAATAATATCTTCTTGTACAATCGTTCCAGTTGCTCCTGTATCCAGGGTTGTAACACATATCTTCCCGTCAACATCACCTTTAACTGTTGAACCGTCTCCGCCTCGTCCTAATCTAGTTACAGCGATGGAGGAACAGCTGACTCTCATTAGTTCAATTGCTTCTTCATACTCCCGTTCCTCTTTCTGGGCCATAAGTTCCTCGTTACCTGATCCTTGATGCAACAGAAATCGCGACCCCGGGTATCTCCATCTTATTTCCCGACAGTCTCGTGATATGTGACCCGTTTTGTCACATGTCCAACATCGTATTTTCTTTTTCCTTGATTTCCTGTCCCTTCTTCTTGGTCAAAACTTGATGTTCGCTGCATAGGATATCGCGATCTTTGTCGTCTTCATCTTACTTCATGGCAATCTCATGAGATGTGATCCGTCCTGCCACATGCCCAACACCCTACTGCCACCTTCCCTGAATCTTGGTACCGACCGCACGATGTTCGTTCTCACATCCACCTCCATTCGCACTGATTGCGTTTTCTCCAGCTCTGCATGTGGAAACTCCCCGCCACCTACGAAATTATCCTCCAAATTTTGCAATTCTCCGTTATCGTCAACAACTTTCTGCTCCAAATTCTGTGCTTCTTCGTTTCCCTCGAAACCTTTATGCTCCAATTCTAGAAGACCTGTCTGTCATTTCTGTTCAACCTGTTGAACCATCGATTCTATCGTATTCACCTTTCCCGGTAGAGCAGTATGCATCTGTCGAAATCCCTTGCCTATTGTTTGCTCCCGTTCTTTATTCCACTGATCAATTTTCTGACTTAATTGATCAATACTGCTTCCTATCCTTACTTCACTGTTGAATAACAGACCTTCACTGCGCCATTATAAAATTTCCTGATTGTACCGGTACTGTTTTGTTATTGTTGTAATATGTACGCACAAATATGAAGTACATAAACACTTTTGATAAATGCAACGTCTTGTTAATAAATAATACCAGTCACAATTCCGTTTTTAATTAAATAATTTAACAAACTGAAAGAACAACTGGGGCCCTACTATGACTTTCGACAACGATTTTCGACGACGGTCATTTTCCTTTAGTAGGCAAAGGAAGAAAAAGGAAAACAATATTATAAATTTACTGTTGTTTACCTTTTTCTTCCTTTGCCTACTATAGGGACACGACAGCTGTCGAAAATTGTAGTCGAAAGTCATAGTAGGGCTCCAGGTTAATTAAATATTAACACGAACAATAATTAATTCTGCCCAAAACCATTTAAAATTTATTTATAATGTAGCAGACCAAAAACGCACGTCTAATAAAATGCCATAAAATTGCAACCCGAATAAAAAAAGAAATGTTAAAGTTCCATTTATAAAATTAATCTTTAGCTATAGAGTGCAAAATTTTAATTGAACGAAAGAACAACAATTAGAAATGTATATTTAGCGTTGAAATTCGTGAAATTTGCTGTAGTAAACAATTTATTAGGTAGATATACATTTTTACTGTTTTTTATATTATGTAATTTTTCAGGTTTGGTGTAAAAAAATATTTTGGAGTAGAGACAAAACTTTGGTCGCCAAAAAGCAAAATTAAGTTTGATCAAAGCAGTAAAAAGATATAAGCAAAAACACATAAATAAAATACCTAACTCATAGACATAGATATTTACTCCGATTGTAACCACGACATAAATGTATGGAGAATTTCAAAACTCATATTGAATATTTAATTTTCTTTCTTGAAATTGAACGTTTTACTGCGGATTTCAAATTAGAAATTGACTATATGAAGTAAATGAAAATCAATATTCGATTTATATGATACTACGGTTTACATTTTTTTTCATTATTTCTATAAGCATTTTCAAGAAGCAGTTCGCACCATGGCTATTTCTTCCATATTTAGTTTCCTATATTGGATATTATTACGTACTATAACCCTCTCCCCACAACGGGATTTCTTTATTTATAAAATTTCGTGATTTTTAACTCCTAGGATTTTTACAAAATACTTCTGACAATACAAGCGTCAAAAATCCAACCCAGACTTAAAATATTTAATTTATACATTTGATCCCAGGGCTTATACAGTCGGCTCATGAGACATTTTCTCATTTACAAAGAATACAGTTGGTATAAAAAATCTCATCTCCGACTGTTTTATTAAGTAAAATATACATATGTACATAAAATATAAAAAAAAATATTCTGGTTAATGTTTTTTCCGGCTCGAATTATAGAATCCCAAATAATGTCCCAATGTAAAATTTCTAGACCGGCCAAACTTTCAGATTGTTTATTTATAAACTAAATTAATGAAAAACAACGGACAGAAAACTTTCATAACCACTCACTCACCTATACATATGTATATACAAATATAATATTCTGATTCTTGTAATCTTTGTTTTTCCCCTACTTCAGTCAATAAGAAAAATTATAACAAGACGGCGACCCCGAAAGCCAGAAAACACTGAGTACTTAGCTCTTGGAGGAATATGTATATTTATTATGCATGTGACTGTTAAAATGTTACATAATCAAAGAAACTCGCATCGTAATTGTATAGTTATGAGTATGAATAATATTACAATTTATACAATAATCATTCATATCAATTTATTGCATATATGTATATGTACATACATATATACTCAGATCATATTTAAGTTATATGCTTCATGGTTTATTGGAAGTTGTTTGTACATGGTATTTATCTGATTTCAGCTCCAATGCCAAATACATATAAAACAGTTAAAGTAAAACCGCGCGGTGTGTCAAATCGGAATCGAGGACTAGAGTGGTTAAGGCAGAATGCATCATTAGATGGGGTATTCTATTTTGGTGATGATGACAACACATACGATATAGACATTTTTGAGCAAGTAAGTATTTTAAATTCATTCATGATTTTAAATTACCGTTGTTTCAAATAACAAAAATTCCAGATGCGTTATACACAAAAAGTTTCAATGTGGCCTGTAGGTTTAGTTACAAAATTTGGTGTTAGTAGTCCAATAATAAGTAGTAATGGTACATTTATTGGTTATTATGATGGTTGGATAGGAGGGCGAAAGTTTCCTGTCGATATGGCTGGTTTTGCTGTCAGTGTACAATTTTTAAAAGATCGTCCAAAAGCCATAATGCCTTTTAAAGCAGGCTACGAAGAGGATGGCTTCTTAAAAAGCTTAACACCGTTAGGATCAACTGATATACAGTTTTTAGCATCAAATTGTTCTGAGGTAAGTAATTTTACATAATATAATTTTAATTCTGTGATTTAATAATTTAAGTTCTTTGAAAATATACCAAGGGAACCTTAAAAAAACAGTTGATCACGAATGATTATAATGCCCAATTCATAGCATTTTCTGGTTCTACGTTTCTCTTTTGATGTGGAATTTTGCAGCCAACATAATCTTTTATCATTGGAATCCGAGCAGTATATCGATTTTAGCTGGCATGCAGATGTCTTGAATACCTTATTAACTTATTTTGTATTGCTTGCGTAACACAGAGAAAAGTCCACGACAGACGGTATTATATTGAACCGAGTGAAAGAGCACAAGACCCTGGATAAAGAATAGTACTATGGATTTTCGAAATTATTTCGAATTTTATATATACGAGTATATACATATATTTATATGTGTATACATCAGAGACTTGCACGGGCTCGGACTTGGCCCTCGGGCCTAAAAAAAAAAAAAAAAATTAAAGTTGGGCGGATTATTCCAGCACTCAATGCCACATGGGCCCCCGGTGCAATACCCGGACAAACACATATACTTACACATTAAAAACACCCAACCGTGATTTTTGGTTCCCACCGGGAATCGAACCCGAGACCCTCGAATAACAAAGCAAGGACGCTGCTTACTGTGCTAACGAGGGCGGCGCCTAAATATATATCAATATATATATATATAATATATATATATATATATATATATATATATATATATATATATATATATATATATATATATATATATATATATATATATATATACATATATATATATATATATATATATATATATATATATATATATATATATATATATATATATATATATATATATATATATATATATATATAATATATAATAATAAAAATAATAACAGTGTTAAAGGCCATTACTGGCCCCTTACTGAATCAACAATCTGGCTCCAACGGTTTCGATCCTGAGCTTGGTCTTCATACTGTCTTAGACAATCTGAAGAGGCCAAGTCGTTCTCTACATCGTGGAGCCATCGTCGCCTGCAACGACCTCTGCGCCTACCATATGGTGGCTCTCCTTTCAGAGATCGCTGCACAATTCGTTCCGGATCAGCACGCAGAACGTGACCGAGCCAGCGTACTCGCTGAGATCTAACTTCATGTACAACATCGGGGATCTTCATCAGATCTCTGATCTCGAAATTGTACAGAGCTCGGTATGTACCATCTATTTCGCGTTTAGGGCCGTAAATCACACGCATGATTCTTCTCTCAAATGTAAGGAGCCATCTCTCGTACTCATCCGTCAGCGCCCAACTTTCACATCCAAACATAACAACGGGCCTGATCAACGCTTTGTAAAGCTTCAGCTTCACGGCACTTGATAAGTGTTTAGATTTTAGCAGTGGCCTTAGAGGATACAAAGAACGACTGCCAGCTGCCAGCCGCACTTTAATATCCTCACCCACACTGTTATCGTATTTAATATATATATATATATATATATATATATATATATATATATATATATATATATATATATATACATACATATATATATATATATATATATATATATATATATATATATATATATATATATATATATATATATATATATATATATATATATATATATATATATATATATATATATATATATATATATATGCATACATATATATATATATATATATATATATATATATATATATATATATATATATATACATATATATATATATATATATATATATATATATATATATATATATATATACATATATATAATATATATTGTATATATATATATATACATATATGTATATATACAGCCATTCCACGCGAAATCAGACACCCATCCGGAGACAAGGTGTCCAATTATTTGGAAATTCGGGGAGATGGTAGGTCTAGATAAAAAAATATATAATTTAAGTAAAAACTCGATGGGGTCAAAATACGCGGAGTTTCGTTATAATTTGTTTTTGTCGGAAACTCAAATGTTCACATCTTTAAATACGTGTATCTTAAGTATTCCTTGTCTGATTTTCACGTGTAATAGCTCGTTAGAAAGACAATTGTACATACTTTCAAGCAACCGTTTTAAACTTTGGTGTTATGTACAATTTATCGTTTAAGTTTCAAATAGTATTTTGCTGAAAAATCGAACTGCTCCCCCTTTTATTTTTATTTTTTCATTTTTATCGTAAACCACTTGACACTACCTTTCAAATAAGCCATCTTTCACGATGGAGACTCAAAGCGTTTGCTTGTCGTAGGAGGCGACTGAACGGTTGGATCACTGGGCTGAGACCCGCATCCGTAAAAAAAATAAACTGTTTATAAAGTCAATAAAAACAAAAATGGATACCGCCAAAAAAACACCGGACCCCCGCTCAAGTACACGGATACGAGATTTAGGATCGCGATATATATATATATATATTTATATATATATATATATTTATATATATATATATATATTTATATATATTTATATATATATATATATATTAATATATATATATATATAGGTCCATCCATACATAACAAAGGTTCCGATCAACGCTTTGTAGCGTCAGCTTCGCGGCACTTGATAGTGGTTCAGATTTTAGCAGTGGCCTTAGAGGATACAAATCACGACTGCCTGCTGCCAGCCGCTCTTTAATATCCTCACCTACACTGTTATCGTGAGTGAAAAGAGAGACAAAATATTTCAGCCTCCTCACCACCTCAAACGTGTAGTACACAACTACTAAAATCTTATGTACCACTGACTCTATAGCCAGAAATTATGTATTTCGGTTTGGACTCGTGAGCAATTATATAACACATCATTCTGTCACTATTATGGACCTACGTTTTCATACAAGTAGTGTGAAATATATATAATGTATGAAATATATATAATGATTATATGCAAATAGTCGTGTTCCGGTATAGATGCCATCAGATCGACCAAGTCATTGTAAAATAAGTCTTTATCTTGGAGCTGGCTGACTTCTGTGGGCTTATGTACACAAATCATCGAGAGGTTGGCTAACTTCATGCGCAAGTTGTACAACGAGTTATTGACTGCATGGAAATACAAAACAGCCTTATTTACCTGATTACCAAGAAGAAAACCAGTTTCAAAATTTCCGAGGTCGTCTCTCATTAGGCCTCCCCAAACTCCTGTTTTCCTAAGTGACTATACGCTCTATGTGCCGATCCTAAATCTTGTGTCCGGGTACTTGAGCGAAACCGTTGTTGGCTTGGAGGTATCCATTTTATCTTTTGTTGACATTATAAACATCTTACTTTTTACAGATGCGGGTCGTTCCCAACCGTTTCTCCTATGACAAGCAAAGCATACTGTGATAGTATTCCTGGAAAACATGTTCTTACAATTTAGATTTTAGATTATACATACCTATAGGTCATTTAAATATTATTTTGTTTATTTCTTGCTGTTTTAAATACTGTTGAATATATTGTTATTGAAACGCCGTATATTTCATCATTATCGTTAATTTTAGCAATTTATGTTCACAAATTATTTTTGTGTCCGCTTTTATGTATTCATGTATTCGCTTTTATTTCTATGGACACTTGATATGAGTTTCAAACAGTTCATAAGTTTGAGAAGAAATTTTTAAATGAATATCGACTTTCCATATCGAAATAATAGTAGACTAGAAGAAAAAACACATAGCAGTTTAATAATAAATCGAGCCCCTTATTTTATTTATTGGCTACCTCAAGAATTGAATGAATGTCAGAAAATGAATAAATCTCAGTCATTTTATCTGTTTGATACACATTTCTAAGTTCGTTAGGGCCAACTAATAATGCAGAAATTTTCAACGGATCCGTATATCTTGGACGTCAGTAGTCAGTACGGTAGGTATATGCAATGTGCAAATGGTCATGAAAAATTATTCCTGTGGCCTATTGAAGTTGGCAATATAGCTCTCGTTAATATAAATTAAAAATATTTGTAGGAATTTGAAATATTTTAAATTATATTATTAAAACTGCTCTAATAATTTTATATTTTTTTTTAATTAATTTTCAGATACTAACATGGCATACACAAACAAAAAAGAACGCACCGGGATTAGCATTAGATACCAAAAAATATAAGGGAACCAATTTAATTAGTTTACTTAAAATATTAGTTTAAAATCAAAGAAAAACAAAAACATTTAATTAAAATTAAAATGATTAAAAAAATTAAACCAATTTGGTGGTTGTGTTGGAACCAAAAAAAAAAAGGAAAAAAATTATTTTGAATCTATTTTTTAGGGGTGCTATATTTTTTTACCAATTCGTACTTAAAAAACATCTAATGTAATATTACAAAAAGTTTAATTAATTATAAAACCTAATTAATACATGTTCATTGCTGTAATAAATTAAAATTAATTTTTTTTGAGTTAGTTTAAAATCGAATTTCTTATATTCCTGTATTTATTTAGCAAATTGAACATGTTTTAATTAAAATAATTAATTTTAAACATGATACAAAAAAATAAATAAAATTTAAATTTAAATAAAATAATTATTATAAATAATTAATAATCATTAGATAGGCTTAAACAATTTTTTTCTTACTGATAGAATTTATTAATGTAATATTTGTAATCGTATTTTATATTTTATTTTATAATTATTATTTTTTATATTTTGAATTATTGCAACATTCCATTTATAGTTATTTTAATTTTAGGTACCATAACTATTTTTTTTAGCTTCAATTTTTAATCATAACGATTCCACCACATACACAAAAGAATATTTATGTGTCAGTTTTTTGTTTCATTTTAGAAAATTTGGTGAAGTTATATATTATATGGCTAAACGGATGAGAGGAACTTATTATTTTTAAAAAATACCATGTATGTAATGGTAACAAATAATTTAATTAAATCCACATAATGTAAGCTTTCCAAGTTTATCTTGAATTGTATTTTATTACCGTTAAACCAATTGCTGTTATAGTATTACACTTTAGGTTTAGACAAAATTACCGATTTCCACTTTACCGGTAAACGGTAAATATTTGAGTAAATTGCGGGTAACCTTGTTATAAATCATATATAACATATTAGTAATGGGGGAGCAAAAAAACGTACGAAGAAATAACCAATAATAATTTTATAATATAATTTACAATATACATAACATTTAAGTAAATCTTAACATTGTAATTAATTTATCAAGAAAACACAAAAATATAATTATAACAATTCAATAATAAAACCAATTCAATAATGAAAACCAAAATACATTAATTAAATAAGATCAGATTCGACGCTGGTCGGCGTTATTGTTGAAAGCCAACGTTAAATACTTTCCACGTCTTTGCCTTTGTTATTTGTGCTTGAAGCTCGAGCGCAACATTAATTCAGTAATATGAAATCCTTCGAACTTAATTATTCCACAGCTATAGAAAATCATCGGTAGAAATTCGGATATCGTATTTAAAAAATACCAATTTCATTTTCTATACAAATATCTTGATAATTTCACCTAAAAAATCTTTACTAACAGGCAATCCTCCTGCGGTATTGCAATCTAACGTTAATACGAGTTCTATTCCGGGATATCTGCAGTATTTTATCATTTATCATCGTCGCAAACCGTCGAAATATTGGTCACTGTTTGTCGACTATTTCAGTAGTTGATTCAATATTGCCACACCGAGACGAAATATTTTGTTGATCAATCGATTGATCATCTGATGCGTGTGTTTTTAATGTTTAATTATTTAACAACAAAAGCAGATTTTTCATCAGAAATGTGTGAATTTCCAAGCAATAGCTTTTGGTATTTCATTTCCAAGCAATACCTTTTGGTATTTCATTCCTAAATTTATCGGTAAATTCTAATTTTTTTTACCGGTATTTCGGTAAGCTAAATTGGACGGTAAAACCGGTTAACCGGTTAATCGTTTACTGGTAATGCAATCACTAAGTACCACATAAAGAAGTTTGGTCAAACGTATAATAATTTAAAGTGTATACACCATAATTACCATTGAAACAATTTAGGTTTTATTAAAAATGCCCTTGACTTGAAGCTATACCCATGACAGCTATCTATATCGTCGACTTAACAGTGAATTAACGAAAGTGTAAAAACAGGATTTTGCAGGAGAAAGATAAAATGTTATTGCATATTTTGACTTATTAACTCCATAAATACCTATCTTTATTAAAATTAATTAATAATTTAATAAAAATATATATGTAACGATTGTTATGGTACATACGTTTTCTCACAATGAAATTTGTTTATAAATTATGCAAGTTACGATTTATCACAACTCTGAATACTTTAAGAAACTTAAAATACTTTTTTTTTAAATAAAACAATTAACTTTTACAAAACAAAGAAAGCGTATAATTCATTGTACAAATTATATTATATAATTACATTTGTAAAAAGAAAATAGGAACATATCACAGAATGATAGCAACAGCCCATAAAATAATTCAATACAAAATTAAATTAAAACTAAAGGATACAATTCAACCATTAACTTAGAAACGAAGAAAATATTTAAATTTATGATTTATCAGTATTGTCACTTAAAAACGAAATATTGTCATAGAAAGGATGGAAGTCCTTCGGTATGACACTCTTGAGTTGCTGCAGGTGAACTCATTTTTGATGTTTATTTCTAATAGCGGAAGTACGCTTTTCCATGAAATCCTCAAGTTTATTTATATTTATGTCTCTTCTTTTCCGTTGAGGAAGGCTAAGGAAATCAGAACCCAAAGCTAATTTCATTTTTATTTCGCCATCGGTGTATATTTAATTGATTTAATATTATTAACGGTAAGGTCCCCTACCTTTCGTCCTGGCCGAATTGATGAGTAAATTAAATTATCATCATAATTTTTTACGAAATCAAATGATAGCCATTTTATTTCGTAAGGTTTAGGATTCTTCCTTGCTTTGAATGTATACTCACAATAATCGTTGGGAACGTAGATTGGTTTATTCTTGAGATGTCTCTGAATTGTTGCATTAACGGAAGCCGCTTCCATCTGCGTATGCCCCTTCTCCAATAACTTTTGCTCAACAATTATTTATTTTTCTACGCTGAAAGATAATAATGCGTTTGCCAAAGTTCAGTATTTGTTTTGGTAGCCGCATCCGTCGCTCCATATAAATAACGGAGTTTACGGTTTTCAAATGAGCAATATAATTTGACACTAGGACACATTACATTTTGGTAGGTACGTGGTTTCCCTACTTAAATGAAACACTGAGCACATACGTTTTTACGTTTTTTCTCATGTTTTCTTGTTTATAATGAAAAAAATCAATCGATGAAACAATATTCAGATGCAGTTTCTCACGACGAACATTTTGGCATCAAAAACGTGTTTTCGAAAAAAGTCAGTTACGTTAATTCACTGTTAGGCCGACGATATGCATTTGAACTAAGTATAGTATTAAACCTCAGATATACCTGTACAATTTTGCTAAGAGCAAACTGACATATGTATATATATACATATATATATATACATATATATATATATATATATATATATATATATATATATATATATATATATATATATATATATATATATATATATATATATATATATATATATATATATATATATATATATATATATATATATATATATATATATATATATATATATATATATATATATATATATATATATATATATATATGTGTCTAAGTTTATCTTAATGCTAGGATTACGTTTATCTCTTCACCAGAACTTAAATTTATTAAATTACGATTAAGCTCGAATATTATTGACTAGCAGCTAAATGAAACCACTTTTTTAAATGTTAATTGGACATTAAATACTTGGACTTAGATAACGTATATTTGAATTAAATTTTAGACAACTCAAACTAAATTGCTTGAATACATCTTGCCAAATGTGAATAGTATTTAAATTATATGAATTTTTATTTGAATTTTAAGAAGAAATATATGCATTTTGAACTAATATTCCCGATTATGGGCCTCTGTTTAGTAAAATTTAGCCATTTCAAATAATTCATTTAATGTGTATTTATTTTTATTTATTATCGGAAATTAATAGAAAACGAAATTTAAGAAGTAAATACCTTATTAACGGAGGTGGAACGCAGTTTAAACTCAATGCATATAGGTCGATCAAATTGAACCAAAACATATTTCTTCGTTAGGCAATAATTGGCATAGTTTGGTAAAAATTCTTGAGGTGGCAATTATCGAGCTTAACATAGGCTACTTTATACTCGTTAGAAAGTGGTGTAACAGGTTCATCATCATTTCTGAAAACGAGGACAGAATGAGTATATAACGTCCGCCCAACAAAGAACGAAATGAGAGCAGATAGAAATTTTCATACATAATAATGATGCCGTAGTAATAAGACATATCGCTGAACCAAATGTTGCTTGGAAATGTAGTTACATTAGCCTCGAGCGGACGGAATTGTGTGTGAGTAGTTACGCTAACAACTAAGTCCAGAGAGTTGAAAAGGCCGATTAATAAATTATGTATATTGCCAATGTAAAGTAATTAGGATGAAAGAAGTACCACAACTCAGACCATCCATCCAAATACAGTATACATACATGCATACATACCTATACTTATACAATGTTTATATCAATGTTGTATTTTAATTTCTTTCATATCATACCATAAATTATTATGGTCCATAATATTTAAAATAAATTTGTTTTCTTTTAAATTAATTCAAAAATATATACGACTCATAGATTAAAAACAACCTAAGATTTTATTATATCCTAGAATCCTAGATAGTAATTTAAAATTTCTCGTTTTTTTTTAAATTTTCATATCATAATTAATTATATCATTTTTTATACATTATTTTCCTGTATTTACCTTCTTTTTTTTTAACGAAAAAAAAACAAATCATTAAAATGTAAATTTAGAAGAACACGAAAAAACAAATGTTTGTGATAATAATGATATCAACTTATATAACATATATTATGTATATATATAATTATATACATATATAATTCGAAACAAAAATTTCTCAATACCAAATTTAAAATAATGATGGAGTTTTAATGGCAATGTGGTGTTTATAAATAGCAATATATTTCAGTTCACTCGAGACTCTAAATGTATAAATTCATTAAAGAAATGTATAAGAAAAAAATATAAAAATGTATGTTTTGATAATTAAATGAAACTTGAAATTCAATCCAACTGTATAAAGTGCGGATTAAGTGTGAAATAACAAGGTGATAATAAGTTGTTTATCGTTCGCAGCACGAATATCGGAATCCATTTACTAACTAATTATCTTTTAGAAATATAGAAAATATTTTCTCTATTTATAATGCTAGTTCTGTAGAAAAACTTATTTCCACATTTCTAATTAAATCTCCAATCCAGATAGCATTCGAATTTTCATTGAAAATTTAAAAAAAAACAAATAATAACCAAATTATTTTTAATTAATACTTCTAAAAAAAAAATCAATTAATACGATTCATCATGTACCAAAAAATATTCGTTTTTATGTAATTAACATTTCTTAATTTTTAATATTAATCGATATTTAAAATTTTATATTAAATATATTACTGTGATTTTATGAAAATAAATATAATCTCACTATTTATTTATATTAATATAAATTATAATAAAAATAAACAATTTGCATTTTTTTGTTGAATAGTATAACAAAGTGTAAACAATTAATTTTAAAAAAAATTATTATTCTCAACATACCAAAAAATAAAAAAAAATATTAAATAAACATTTATTATGAGTTTATGACATAATATCTTAAGTATTTTTTATTTACTGTATAAATTAAAATTCTATTTTATATAAATAATATAAAAACAAAATTTGCCTATAAAAAAAACAATATAATTGTTTTTTTTTGTTTCTTAATTTTAATTATTTAAATGTGTTTAATAAATACCTAAATATTTAAAATAATTTTCTAATTGATTTTTTAATGTTTGCGATTTTTCTATTCTATTTGATTATGTTTTTTCGATTTAAAATTAAAGCAATTTTAAAACATTAATAATTTTAATTCTATTTTTTATTATTGTATAATTAATTATATATATGTATATGTGACATATATATATTATATATATATATTATATATATATATATATGTATATATATATATATATATATATATATATATATATATATATATATATATATATATATATACATATATATATATAAATATATAGTGTTGAAGGAAACCGACGTTTGTCGATTCCTCGTCGATCTTTGGAATTAGACATACCACAACGATATATATATATATATATATATATATATATATATATATATATATATATATATATATATATATATATATATATAATTATATTTAGCAACAATTGATTATTATTTAAAAAAAATTAAAAATTAAAAAAAAACCTTATTAAAATAAAAAAGAAATAATTTAATTTGTAGTTTTATTCTTGTATACACAATTGAACGAAACGAACGTGTTACGATTTGATTCGGAATGTTCGAACAAACTTTAAGCAAGTTCTCCCGGAATTAAGACCGGGCCTCTGAACGCCCGTTTACACATAACATATATTTAAAGGGGATAGGTTGAGTTAGTATGATAGAAATTGACAGGTTACAGACACTTGGCATAGCCAATAACTAGTAACACAATGACGATACAGTTCTAATCTACTTTTATAATTTCTTAACAGCAAAACTGAGCTCTGAAATAAAATTTATTAGTTAGCTACATCAGATTTATGAGATGCTTCTGAAAATCAATTTAAATTATGTAGTTCTAATTTACTATATTCTGCATTTAAAGCTATAATTAATTCATATAAATTTAATTGGCAAAGAACCTATAATTTAGTTCGATTTATTATTATTAATTCCAGCTTTGATCTGTGGTAGACACTCTAATGAATAATAAATAGTGTAAATACTGCCGCCATTTTCATTTAGCATTACTTCACGTTCTCCCCCGCCTCTACCCTTGCAAAATTTAAATCCTTATATGTATTTTACTAATCTACTTTTATGATTTATTAAAACCAAAACTGCGCTCTGCAATAAAATTTATTAGTTTGCTGGATCAGACTTGTAATATACTTGTGAAAATAATTTAAATTAGTTTCAATTTATTATATTCTGCATATATATGTATAAAATAAAATAAATCCCCGTACATACAGTGTTGCGCAAAACCTAAGCAACTATTGCTCCATTATCATTTAAAATACTTAAAGATCTAATAGTAGTTTCAAAAAATTCCCAGTTGACGTCAACGCTTTAGCTATAGAAACTTGGAGAAACAATGTGTATAGTTGCAAGACAATATAATTTTATTGGAATTTCTATTTGCCTAAAGAATTATATATAATATACATATGTATGTGTTAGCATTAATATTTGGTTTCAAATTATCACTCACGTACCGACGTTAACACTCACTTAAAAATAAATAACACCATTTTCAACTTAAATTTTATTTTTTATTTAATTTTTAATTTTCATAATTTGGTTTTTATTCGAATGACAAATTGTAAGCGATTGCCAAAGCTTGTATATTTTCAGCTTGGCTCTACAGTATATAACAATGTTTATTCTTAATCTAAGTATATACAATTACATGCTTGGTGTGTGCAACCGTATTTAATTCATACATAGTATATAACAATTTTGAGTACATGATTAATATATAACAAATACAAATTTAAATAAATACATTATTGAAGTATATACATGCGAGAATGGTGGAAGAAGAAGCGAGAATGGTGGAAGGCCGAGGTTCTGAAAGTACAACAACTCAGTAATGAGCGCAGTTCGCGTAATCTCTTTAAAGGAATTACTGGACTGAACCATACTTTCAGGCCTACGTCAACCGCCATTCGGGACCGGGATGGAAACCTCTGTGTCAATATCGACGCAGTACTTGACGCATGGAGTGGACACTTTACTGACCTGCTTGATGTCCATCATGCGTCACAGACTGTTGTTGAGCCACCTCTAATACAGACTGCAGAGATTTGCACTGAGGAGCCATCCCATGAGGAATTCACTAAAGCCATGCAGAGATTGAAACGAAACCGTGCACCTGGAGTGGACTGCATTAATTCGGAGCTCTTGATATTCGGAGGGGATACTTTGTTGAACTGTCTTTTCGACCTTATTCGATTAGTATGGCGAACCGAAGTTATGCCTGACGAATGGAAAGTGGCCGCGATATGCCCCATCTTCAAGAAGGGAGACCGCTTGAAGTGTGAGAATTATCGCGGTATAGCTCTCCTTTGCACAGCTTACAAGTTACTGTCATACATTGTATTGGATAGAATCACTCCTCTGGCGGAGGGCTTGGTTGGTGACTATCAAGGAGGATTTCGTCCGAATCGATCAGTCATCGATCAGGTCTTTTCGCTGCGGATGATTCTATCTAAATATTATGAGACATCCATCCCCGTACATCAGGTGTTCCTGGATTTCCGGCAGGCCTATGACTCGATCAATCGAGAGAGTCTATGGTCTGCCCTGGAATACCTAGGAATGCCAACAAAACTGGTACGACTATGTAGGATGACAGTGACGCAGTCTCAATGCTGTGTTAAAGTTGAGAACAGGCTATCGACAAGTTTTGTAGTTAACTCGGGTGTTCGGCAGGGAGATGCTCTGTCCCCGATACTCTTTAATCTCATGTTGGAGTACATCTTTCGTAAAACTGAAACACCGCAGCGTAACATCTTATATCGCCAGTCCAATCAGGTGCTTGCATATGCAGATGACATATGCGTGATTGGACTGAATAGCAACGGAGTGAAAGAAATACTTGATCCGCTTGTAGAGTTTTCAGCTTCTGTTGGACTTCAGATCAATGAGTCCAAAACGAAATACCTGATCTCAGGTTTTAGGGACAGTGGCACACCAGATTTTAGTAGTGGCCACCACACGTTTGAGGGAGTGAGGAGGTTCAAATATTTGGGTTCTCTTATCACTCACGATAATAGTGTGGGTGAGGATATTAAAGTGCGGCTGGCAGCTGGCAGTCGTTCTCTGTATCCTCTAAGGCCACTGCTAAAATCTAAACACTTATCAAGTGCCGTGAGGCTGAAGCTTTACAAAGCGTTGATCAGGCCCGTTGTTATGTTTGGATGTGAAAGTTGGGCGCTGACGGATGAATACGAGAGATGGCTCCTAACATTTGAGAGAAGAGTCATGCGTGTGATCTACGGCCCAAAACGCGAAATAGATGGTACCTACCGAGCTCTGTACAATATCGAGATCAGAGATCTGATGAAGATCCCCGATATTGTACATGAAATAAGATCTCAGCGAGTACGCTGGCTCGGTCACGTTCTGCGTGCTGATCCGGAACGAATTGTGCAGCGATCTCTGAAAGGAGAGCCACCATATGGTAGGCGCAGAGGTCGTTGCCGGCGACGATGGCTCCACGATGTAGAGAACGACTTGGCCTCTTCAGATTGTCTTAGACAGTATGAAGACCATGCTCAGGATCGAAACCGTTGGAGCCGGGTTGTTGACTCAGTAAGGGGCCAGTAATGGCCTTTAATACTGTTTATTATTATTATTAAGTATATACATATGTATAGTTAATTTCTACAAATCTATATGGACCAATATAAATACATAAATTGAAACTGGTATAAAATTTATATACTGTGCAAAGCGAATATTTATTTGGTTATTATGTGGTAATGACGTACACGATTGGCGCGAATAATAAAACCTAAAAATCCAGATGGAACAAACAATGTTGAGAAAATCGCTGACACCCCTTCCAGTGAAACGCAATGACAAAACAATATTGTTCGTATATGCAAAAGTTAACTCATTTGAATGAAACACCATGACGACTTGGAGTACTTAAACAGGAAACAGCATCTGAAATAACATACGCAGGCTTCAATCTATCGATAGAAATCGATAATGATTTACCCTTAAAATTAACAATGAAATATATCCGTAATCTTCTTAAAACTTTAAAAGTTCCTTCATATGGAGGATGAAGACCAGTTTTGATTTTATCGACTCTGACGAAACGAATTCATACGAGTTGAGCGAGTCATGAACAAATACGAGTTTGTTAGATTGCCGATGTTCTGATGGTTTTACATTTTGGATTCATAATTTTAATAGTTCAGTAAAACAATTAGGATCCGTGGGAATGTTAGGTTGAGATAGTGTAAAGAATTCACCATGCACTTTTAATTGCTTTCAGCCGAAGAACATTTCAAATCTTCCTTAATTGCCGTACGCAGACCCAAGAGAACTAATAGAATATCTTCATGCCAGTTTACTGTATTGCAACGCGCCATTAGGGATGCCTTCAAATCACGATGAAATCGCTCTACCATCCCATTTGATTGGGGATGGTAGGCGGTTGTGCGTATTCTATGTGTTCCTAACCATTTAGTCAGATCTGAAAATAATTTTGATTCAAACTGGAATCCTTGATCTGTTGTCATAACAAGTGGAATTCCAAAACGGGACACATATTGTGACATGTCACAACATTTGTGCACAAATGTTTTCGCTACGGTGTGGGCAGTCATATCAGCGATCGGATAGGCTTTTGGCCACCTAGTAAACCTATCCACAATGGTTAGTATGTATGAACATCCATTAGATTGTGGTAATGGACCTACCAAATCCATATGAATATGTTCAAATCTTACGCTGGGAACGTCGAAGGTACCAGTTTCAGATCGAGTGTGACGACTTACCTTACATTTTTGGCATTGGAAACACGCTTTTTGCAAACCACGCATTACAAACCACTCATTGCAATTTTTGTTAATATTGGGCCAGAAATATTTAGATGATATTATTTTGCGAGTTGAACGAATTCCAGGGTGTGACAGTCCATGTGCATGCCAAATACTTGTCTTCTAATAGGTTTAGGCACAAACGGACGACACTGCCCGGTAGAGGTTTCGCACCAAACATATTCATCTGAGTCAGATGATTGCGTGTGTTCGAGTTTGAATTTAGAACTTGATTTCCGATGTGTGTCTAACAGTATTGATTGAAAACTTTTCATCGTCCTTTTGTAGATAATTTTATTAAAACATAATTTTTATATTTAGTAAACGTCTTACACCATTATAGAACACATTCTGTATCTCATCTAAGTAGCAGTTAAATTGAACATGCCTTTTAAAAATTACTTAAAGGAGTTTGGCCTAATTCAATTGCAAATATTTCGGATTCTTTTATGAAATTTTCAATGCGACCAATTCGACAACGTCGAAAATATCTATTCTGTAACTCGGTTGGAAAATTCCTGGAAAATTACATTACGTTTTAGTTTAACCCTTCAGGTTCTTCAGGATTCGTAATGGATTTTGCAATAAAACATTCAAGGTATTTTTATTAACACTGCATAATTTATACCAGAATAAATTATAACACTTTTCAGCACTTTACAATTTCACTGGTTCACAGTTCAGAGAATTATTTATTTCAGACTTTACTATTTCACTTGTCACTTGGTTGAATTTAAACTGATCTACTCTGTAACCTGGTGGCGTTTATATACCCGTTCAATGCAACAACTTTCGGACGTTCAATATTGCGTAGTTGCATGAAAATTATACAAGCTCTTTTATGGTTTTTATTCAAGCCTTGCTTCACAAACATTGTGCTGTTTTACTGAAGAATAATGATCATTCTGCCTTTGCAACTCATTGCATCAACAATGGTCGGCGACACAAATAAATATCCACCATAAAAACTACAAATCGGAACTTCATTCGGAAAGCCATCAAAAGAGTGCATCTCATAATTGAGAGATAAGTATTAGTTCGATCTAAGTCTAGAAGATATCAGTTTCAGATGTGCTACTGCGATGTGTTAACATAATATATTGGTTTTTAGGCGTTTTTAAATTTAAATAATTTATTAGTAATCTTAAAATTCAAGAACATTGTAAAATAAAACAATAACAGCCAAAATTAGTTTGCTATGTATTGCACTTTTTTCACTTAGACTTAGCTAGGTGAGACATACTTTTCACTTTTTAGAAGTTTATCTGCAATTTTTGACTTACATTAATCACATTGTTTTCGCGAATTATAAAAGGCCAAGGTAATACTTTACTATTATAATTAATTATGTTTGAATTCTAAAATTGTGTTTATTAAAAAATTACTAGAAATTCAAACTGTCCGGATTTCATTTCACTACACTGTATAAAAAGGCTAGAGCAAAAACCAAATGGAATAATAAATCCAATCGATACACGAGTACTTAAAATTTGCATTCAGGAACACATTATTTTCTAATTTTTCGGTTAAGATCAATCCAATTTTAGAAAAATATCTCTCCGAGGAAACTGAAGATTTCCCTGAAGAAATATTTCTATTCTTTTCCACGATTTTAATGGGTCCTTTCTAGGTACTATAGCTTCTCCTGAATATTGCCTCATTTCAATAATCGCCGAGGCGGCTGAATTTGTTGACCTTGGTGGATTTTGGGTATACATAGAAGCAACCCAAAAATGAGTGTGTGGTGGTTCTTCGCTTATCTCTTATTCAGGAATATTTATTGCACTATTCTCCTTTTTGATAATTTCTGCAATTGATTTTGTCAACCTATATCCTTGACTTATTTCTAGATTGATTTCAAAAATAACTTTCCTTTATATTGAGGGTTGTGGTTAAGGATGGGCGAGGTAGATTACGCCATGTAATCTACGCGGTTGTCGACACGTAACATATAACGAAGATTACTTGGCAGTGATTTTTGTCAACGTCAACAATTAAAATAGTGTCAACAACTTACGATACTTTAGAGATTTGAAATCGGATGCTCCAGTTCGAGAGAGTATTTTGTAAAAGCGTTCATTTAGAGGTGATTTTTTCATTTATTTCTTTTTGACAAACGACGCATGAACAGTTTCAAACTGTCATCGTGTTTTTATTTAGTCACTATATTGTTTGCCATTTCATCATGGAAAGACTGAGCCCGGCATAGCGTCTACGAATTATTCGGCTTTATTACGAAAATCAATACGCGTTCTGTGAGGAATGTGTTTCGTGCGCTTAGACCAAGTTGCGTTCGACATAATCTTCCTGTCGAGGCTACTATTTGGAATACCATCGAAAAGTTTGAATCCCACTTTACAGTATTAGATGATACGCGACTAATTAGACGGTTTGGTGTGGTTCAAAAAAGAAGTCGGCTGGGACGTACCTGTAAATAGTGCTAGTTACTGCGCCATGATAACGGAATATTTGCTGCCTGAAATTGAGGCCCGACTATTTGCCATATAGCACGCGAAACAATATACTTATTGAAAAATCATGTTGGCGAGCAATTAATTTCACGGTGCGGATCGTTGAATTGGCTATTTAGATCGTGTAATACCTTTAGACTCTTTTCTTTGGGACTACGCAAAGTCCAAAGTCTATGTGAATAAACCAGCTAGATTTGAAGCATTGGAAGCCAAGACTATTCGGTCATTCGCCAAATACCACTCGTTATTCTCGAACACGTCATCAAAAATTGGACTTTGAGAAAGGACCATCGCAGTTGCGGCCATCATTTGAAAGAAGTAATCTATAAAAAATATATGCCAAGAAATGTTCTTTCGAATGATAATAAAGTTTCCATACGATTAAATTGAATTCTTTGAGTTTTTTTAATTTTTGCACAAATCACCTCTATAGATTTCGTTATTACGGATAAAATTACGCACATGTTATTTGATGCTCCCCGTTTCTGACATAACTGCCGGTGTGACTTTTGCACTTCAGCACTCTTTCCACTATACCCCAAAATTGTTCGATGCGTCGAAAACCTGTGGACTCTTTGAGATAACATTGATTTGAGTAATCTCGTGCAAATTTCTTGCTTCTGTTGGAATTAGAGTAGTGTGAACATATGGCCAAAACTTTACTGCCGAATCGTGTTGAAAATTAGCGGAAAAATACGTCATTATGAAAAATGGAATAAACACCTGGCTCATCAACTGCAAATTGCTGGCCAAATCATACATTTTTTTGCAAATGTATCTAACTTGAAGTGTTTCAAAACCAATTTCATGTACGTTTCGTCATCCATCAAAACACATCCACTAAATTTTGTGAAAATTTTGTCATCAGTCTGGCACATCGAACAAGTGTTGGTTATCTCAACGATTTGGCTTTTTAATAACCCGGTAACACTTATAGCCTTCCTGAACTCAAATTCGTCTTACCATGGAGTGGGGTGTGTTAAATTTTATGACACAGTCATAGTTAAATTTACCCGGATTATTTTTAATAAAGGTTATAACCTTTTTATAAAGATTTCTATCAGTTGTTCAGCATCAATTTTTAAT
The DNA here is from genome assembly GCA_951394425.1 of Tipula unca. NCBI lineage: Eukaryota > Metazoa > Arthropoda > Insecta > Diptera > Tipulidae > Tipula > Tipula unca. Next base: position 101,749,333 of record OX596380.1, read on the forward strand.
ACGTGGATGGTCGAGTAAGCAGAGTCAATGCTGTTGAAATCGTGGAATCGAGTTCAAGACTCGTCAGCGCCAATACTTTTTTAATTTAATTTCTGCTGTAAAATTGGGTCAACACAGATTTTGTTGAAATCTGCATTTAATTTCTGCAAGTATAAGAGCCATCTATGACCGTAAAAATATACGGTAATGGTCAAATAATTATAGTCCATTCCTGTTGCAAAAATTTTCAATTTTGTCTATTGAGTTGGCGAATATAAAAGATTTGTATAGCACTATGTATATTCGGCGGTGGTGCAGTTAACAGAGTCATTGCTTTTGCAATCGTGATGTCGAGTTCAATTCTCGTCAGCGTCAATCCTTTTTTAATTTAATTTCTTCGGCAAGTATATGATCCATCTCTTGTGTATGACCGTAATGAAAATGTAAGAGCCATCTCTTGTGTATGACCGTAATGAACTGTCCATTCCTGTTGCTAAAATTTTCAATTTCTCTTTTGAATTGGCAAACATAAAAGATTTGCATAGCACCTAATTAATATACGCCGGTGGTCCAGAAAGCAGAGTCGTTGCATTTGAAATTGTGAACTCGTGTTCCAACCTCGTTTGGCATTGAATAATTTTTAATTTAATTTATTTAATTTCTCCCTTCAATTGGCAAATATAAAGGATGACTATAGCGGCAAATCTATATATATATATGGAAATGGTGAGGTGGTAAAGTTATTAGCGGTGTCATAGGATTTGGAATCGTGGATGTTGTGCAGTGTACGAACCTCGATTAAGGGTAAACAAATTCAGCGGACATCCATACATTTCTCATTAAATTTAAAAAAAAAAATCTACTACCGAGAATCTTTACTACCGAGCCACCCACCGCGTTACATATAAATTGTGATATTTCTATCGTTTATAGCTGCCATTTAAATAAAAAAATTGAAAATTTAGCAACGGCAATGGACTCTGCTTATTTGACACCATCGCCGTACAATTTCATTGCCGCTCTATCTCTAATACCCATAACCATCTTTTATACTTGCCACTTTTACATGGAGAATATTGAAGTTTTGAACAGAAGCTGAATTGGATTTAAGTAATTTTATTTCACCATCATCAATTTGACAGGAGAAATTAAATCAAAAAATGTTTGGCTCGATTGAGAATCTATCTTAGATCCATAAATCCAAAGTCACTGACTTTATTTACTGGACTACCGCCGCATATATATTTCATGCTATACAAATCTTTTATATCTGTCATTTGAATAGAAAATATTGAAAATTTTAGCAAAGGCAATGGACTCTGCGTTTATTTCACCATCGCAAAATACTCGCATCTTCTATACATGGCACTACTTGAAAAATATGAAAATATTTAACAAAAGATGTGTGTTAAACTAATTTGATTACAGAAGAAATTAAATTAAAATAATAACCGTCGCTAATGGGACTCGAACCTTGGTCCACGGATCAAAAGTCAATCACTATATTACCTCGGCCACCACTGTATATATACATTTGATGTTATGCAAATCTTTTATACTTTCCAATTGAATTGAGAAACTTGGGGGAAATTTTTTAACAGAAGCTGAGTTCAACCAAAAAGTTCCAACATTAATATCGTTTGAAACATAACTGAACTGCATAGTGCCAGGTGCAACATTTAATGCGATGACATTCCAAGCAGTGTATTTGAAAGAAGTTAAAAATCTCACAAGCTATTCCTCCTTATGTTCTTAAAAATTATAAAACTTCCGTTCCAGTCAATGATGCTTCATGCGATTTTCTAGGTGGGCCACAATTTTGACCACTGACCATACAAATTTTAAGTTTAAGTCAGTACATGAATAACGTTCAAATAAAAAATTTCCCTATATACAAACTGAAAGTATAACAAATAGGTATAGCTGAGTTTAAGTCTCGATTAGGGCTAAAAAAAATTTAATTTAATTTCTTACAAATTAATTCAATTCAGATTCTGTTAAATTTTCATTTTTCTCTATTCAAATGGTGAGTATAAAGATGGATTTATCAGTAATGCAATTGTACGGCAGTGGTCAGGTAAGCAAAGTAATGGGCGTTTGATTAGTGGGCGTGAATTCAAGCAGCATTCGGGCTAACGTTTTTTAATTTAATTTCATCTTACAAATTAGTTCAACTCAGCTTTTATTAAAATTTTCAAATTTTACCAATTAATTGCCAAGTATAAAAGAGGGATGTAGCAGCAATGAAAATATACGGCGATGGTCAAATAAACAAAGTCCAGAAGTACTTTTGGAAAAAATCGATCATGTCAGTGGAATTGGATTCACGCATCCATTTTCTTTAATGGCAATCAGTAATTCTTTTCCTTTAGTTGTAGTTAATTAGAACCTTTTTTCCAGACGCTTGAAGAACTCTGAGTATTGTTTGTTTTTAATAGAATATCTTGGTGGACAGTACAATCTTGCCACAATAATAGGAAAGTTGTTGGTTTTTATATACATGAACGGTTTGGTCTTTTGAACTCGAATTCGTTTTACCATGGAGTGGGGTGTGTTAAATTGTATGGTTAAAGTTGTATAGTTAAAGTTCCCCGGATTATTTTTAATAAAAATTATAACATTTTTGTTTGATTTTTTGTGAGCCGTTTTTTTCGATTTTTCTGCGAGCTGTTCTATACCGTTCTATATACCGCCATAAATAGGGATCCACTCTACATACGCTATATATCGTTGTTTTGGGTCAATTTAATAGTTTTGTAAAGGATAAACATGACGCTGAAGTAGATTCATGGTATTTGTGCACGATCGATTAGTTTTAAATTCTGCTTTTTGAAAAAAGATTTAAATGCAATGACGGACATTCTATAAAACTATCAGCAATAACGCATTGTTCCTAAGGAAATTTGGTCACGCTTTAGTTTAGAACTAGTTTGCAAAACCACTATAGGAATTGTCTACATTATCGACATTGTCTACGTTGTTGACGTTATCTACGGGTTGTCGACACGTCAATTTAGAAAATAACAGATAACGCGTAAACGCCCATCCCTGGTTGTGGTACACTGGTACGTCGATAATTGAAGGATAAAATTTCGTTCTGCATTTTGAAAGCGTTGTTTTAATTTAAGTGGCACAACTCGGGCTAGTGAAATGGCTTTTTTAGAAGTAACTTTATGGTTTGATAAATAGTGGTTCACATCTTCCAATATCCCGAAACCAACGTGACCAAAGAGGGCTGACTGTATCCAATAAAATGTAGAGCAGTAACTTGTATGCCGTACAAAGGTGATCTATACCGCGATAATTCTCACACTTCAAGCGGTCTTCCTTTTTGAGGATGGGGCATATTGCGGCCACTTTCCATTCGTCAGGCATAACTTCAGTTCGCCATACTAATCGAATAAAGTCGAAAAGACAGTTCCACAAATGCTCCGAATTAATGCAGTCCACCCCAGGTGAGCGGTTTCGTTTTCAGATCCTCAGTGCAAATCTCTGTACTCTGTATTACAACAACAGTCAGCAACACCAAGCAGATCGGTAATGTGTCCACTCCATGCGTCGATGTTGACAGAGAGGTTTCCATCCCGGTCCCGAATGGCGGTTGACGCAGGTCTGAAAGTATGGTGCCATCCAATAATTCCTTTAAAGAAATTACGCGAACTGCGTTCATTGCTGTAATTTCAAAACCACGGCCTTCCACCATTCTCGTTTCTTCCGTGTATAAATCCGTTTAGTTGCCCTCGTAGCAAGATTACCGTTTTTCCTCGCGATTGCGAGTTGTTGCACTTCACTATAGGCTATATTTAATTACTCGATTGCAAGGTGACACTCGTCATCAAACCGATCATTTTTGGGTCTGACTTTCACTATACCTAAATTCTGTTGAGCAGCACTGACAACCAAAATGTTCAATAACTTCCAGACAGGGTTCACACAGTCAGACTGGTGATTAGCTTCTTCAATGTTGTCGCTGACAAGATCCTGATATCGTTTCTTTGGATCTCCATTTATCAGACCTTCACAGTCGAAACGTCCAATCCGTTTCGCTATGTTCCCAGACTTGTACGGCAACTTACCTCGTAGCTTTGCAGCGACAAAATGAATATCGCTTCCTACGTATTTGGTTGCTGACCGATAAGTTCTCACATCCTGCACAACCCTTTAGGAACTAACACATGGTCAATTTCGCGGGAAAATCCGCGAGGATGGGTTCTTATCTCTAGATTAATCTGTTTGAGAGGGAAGAACGTGCTTGCTACTCTAAGATCATGAGCAATTGCAAAGTACACCATTCTCTCCCCATTATCGGTCGCAGTTGTACGTAGAGTACGGACCTATGTTTTCACACAAAGCCTGATTTCTGCCAGCTCTAGCATTAAAGTCCCCAATTACCATTCTAACATCGTGTTCGGGTGTAGATCCCATCAGATCGACCAAGTCATTGTAAAATGAGTCTTTTTCTTGGAGCTGGCTGACTTCAGTGAGCGCGTGTACACAACAGATTGACTAACTTTATGCACAAGCGAGCTTACACAATCGGTTATTGACTGCTTGGAAATTCAAAACAGCCTGCTTTACCTGGGGCCAAAGAAGAAATTCAGCTCCAAGATTTCCGAAGTCATCTCCACTGTAGAGTAACGTATAGCCCTGGATAACAGCTTCTCCACTTTTAAGCCAGCGAGTTTCTTGAAGAGCAACGAGTTCTATCCGATACTCCTTCATGCACGTGATTATACCTTCCAACGGTCCTGGTTTTCTAAGTGACTGTACGTTCCACGTGCCGATCCTAAATTTAACGCCCGGTTATCTGAGTCCGGTGTGTTTTTGGAGGTTTCTATTTTGCCTCCTACGACAAGCAAAGGATACTGTGGTGGTATTCTTGGAAAACATGTTTGTCCAATTTAGATTCACGAGACATTTGAGTGCCCCCGACCACAGAGGCCGAATAATAAACTAATTAATTAAATATTATGGTAAGCTTAACTCTCAAAGATGTGGAATGTTGAGTTCTACTGAGTTATCACATCGTTTATTAATTTAAGTGAATTTTCAGTTCTACTGATATGTATTGGACAAAAGAAACCAAACTCTGCACTGATTTCTGAACGAGAGCCATCCGCAAAAAAACTATCGACTCGAACAACTGTCTATAAAAATACTGAGAGAGCGACAGGTCTCTCGAAGGGAAAACGACGGAGAATGAATCAGTGAAGTTAAATTCGGGCAATAGCCTGTCATTCGTCATTTCAACCTCCGAAATATGTGACTTCAACTTATTAAGAATCTGTCTATGCCCCTTACAAGTCCCGAAGGCATTCCATGCCCCAATGCACCTCAGTGGAAACGCAACAGAGGAAACATAAAATAGACTCCATAGCAAGAAGTAGACGACCATCTGCAGTCCATCCAGCCATGCTACAGAAGACGTCAGTTTAACAACTGGCCACCAAACTTCCACTATATTAAAGGCGTTCTGCATCAGATCAGATAAGACATTCAGGTGTTTACCAGAAACTGTCAAAACGAGATCATCCGTTTTTCCACGCAGCGGATCTTAGGCTTTTTATACGCTTTTTGAGCTACCGAAAATCGATTCCAATCAGAAATGAGATTCGTATTTTTGGCTTTATTTTTAATTTTACGCACACTCTTCTTTAACTTTTTAAGTTCAGAATATCGGAAGGGTTTGTTAAGCTTCTTCTGGTTATAAATAAGAAGACACGACTTTTAAAAAGCAGTAGAGATTGGTTTCGTTAGTGCAGTTGCCTGCAAATCGAGATCTGTGATAGATCTAATCTGATTAGACAAATCTAGGAGTGAAACGAGCTCAGAGGAGAATGAATCCCAATTTGTGAGTTTCCTATTACGTTATGGTTTAACGTGTGGCCTTTTAAAGTTAATATTAAAAGAGATGTACCTATGATCAGAGGTGAGAATATTATCTATCCGTCACCCTCCAATTTAGAATCAAGTCAACAATGGTCATAGAGCGCAAACTAATATCAATCACTTCTTTGCGAACCGAGTTGATAAAAGTTGGCTCGGAGTAAATATAATTGAACAGGCTAGGAGTAAATATAATTGAACTGTGAGGATCCTCTATTGTTGGTATTCCAACTACCCCAAATGGTTAGATGATCATTAGCGTCACAACCAATCACGAGAGGTAAATTGTTGACCCTACACCACATTACAAGATTCACCAGTTCCTCTGAAGGAGGGGGCGAGGTGGAATCATAGGGTAAATAGGCTGATGCAATGACAAGTTTGAAACATAAGTCAGCATACACAAGAGTGATTAGCACCGCCGCAAGATCAGCCGTGCTGCACTCATTAACAAGGGCGGCATCAATATCATTAGAAATATAAATGTACGCTCTGGTTTTAAGGACGGTTGACTTAGAAAAATCCTGCTGTACTTCGAATCTAAACCAGAAACCGCGCCATTAATGAGGTACGGTTCCTGGATTATTCAAAAATCTGTATGCGATATGCGTTTGCAATTGCTTAAATTTCTCAATCGCAATAGTCGATCGATGAAAATATTAAACTATGTTCTTGGACTTTTTTTGTACGTCGCAAATTTGCTCATATTTTATAAGCCTGATTACCGCCAATATATTCGCAGCATTATCTGATACTGCCGTACTAATTTTTTAACAATGTCATAGTCCACGAAAAATTTCAATGGCCTATATTTAAATATTCCGCGGTGTGTCGCAAAGATGAGACATCAACATAATTAAGCAAAACGCCGATTTGCCGTCCGTCATCAATTATATGTGCTGTGATAGCCATATAACTTCCGGTAGTAATTGACTCTACATGTCAATAGTTATAGCCACACTTGCCCTAACAAAAACCTTAACATTTTTATGCACGTTTCGTAGTGCTATGGAAAAAGGATTTAGTTAGCATGGATTTTGGAGGCAGCTGATACGTGGAGTCGAGAGCACTGCAAAAATGATTGAAACCTTGTTAAGCCTATTCTGCTTTCTTGATATAGAAGCTATTTCACATTCAAAATAATTCGAAATGAGCGGGCAAACAAAAATCGCATTGACCAGAAAAAACTAAATTGTACTTTTCTGGCATATTACCTCGTTTTTAACAAGATTTTCCTCATTTGTACCCTAATTTTACAGAGAAACCCGAAATTATGTAGAAACAAAAAAAACGTCTAATATTTTTGTATGAATAATAATTCTATGTTATAAATATTCATTTTTTAGATTTTATATATGGTAAAGGCTTGACTTATTTTCTCTTAATTCCTTAACTGATTTCATATTTCATAACTTCCCATATCAATAGTTGATAAATTTAAAACGCACGAAAATAGTAACCTTCCACGTTTCATCAAATGACATTTCGCGCCTTTTGATATCGAATATTCCACAGTACATTTGGTTTGCTTCGACTTTTTCATAATGTTAAGGTTGTTCTATAGGAGGATTTCTTAATATATCTAGAAATAAACAGTTGCATCAGCTTCACTAATAACAATTTTATTAACAATCTTATTAACAATTTTATATGTAAATTTAATTACAAAAAATAAATAAAACTTAAATATAAAAACTAATAATAAATAAATGTAACGGATCGAATGTTTAAAAAATTGTCAAAGTGACAAAAATACGAATGAAATTAAAGGAAGTACAAGATTATCGATTTGATCCGTTCTCGCTTCGATAAATGCAGATGTGAAAATAGATAAAAGCGTAATAAACATATTTTTACTAGAAAATTCTATAAAATTTAATTGACAAAATATTATAACAAATACGACTTGACCTACTATGTTGGCAATGGTTCCTTCAATACTTTTTGATTGCTTACTTTTTGTATTCCATTTATGTTTTCCATATGTAGAACCTACAAATGACGCCATTGTATCACCGATCCCGACCGATAGCACCCCCGATATTAATGGTAGAAAATTATTTGAAGTTGAGTCGAATAAATTACACGAACATACATGTAGCCACAATGGTAGACTGCATCCGACGAGCAAGTAAATTGGTGTCAGAGCTAATTTTCCAGCGTCTTTCTCGTCGATAAACGATTGAACACATATTTGAAGTGTTTGGTGCACTGGATCTAATTTCACAATTCTTGCCGTTTCTAGCATAATAAATATTGCAAGTATAATTCCTGAAGCAACAAATAAAAATGCGCATTCATATATTATTCCAGGCACATAAACCATTACAATTAAAATATGAAATAATTTTCGTATTCGCGTTGAAGTCACTGACTTATTGTGATATATTTGCCAGCAGCATATACAAATAGTAAAGGTAATCAATCCAAATAGATATGAGATGAATAATAACCGTTCGGTTGTGTCGAATATAAAATTAAAGAGTATAAAAACTGGAGGTTCTCGAGTAACCGGAAATACCATAACGGTTAATGTAATTGTTATGAGTACGCAATAAAACGATGGAGTTTTACGTAGAAAAGAAAAAAAGTAAATAAGTAATATAATGAAATTAACACCTAAGCAACCGATTTGGATAATTGCAGTTAGTTTATTAAATTCTGTTACCGGTGGTTGATTGTAATAATAAGGCACTTGTAAATAAGAACTGTATAAAAATATCACATAACCTTGTACAACTAGTGATGCTTCACCCAAAGTGAAACTTTTAGGAAACTTCTTTAGAACAAAAAAGAAGAATGCATTATAGAGAAATGTTGTTAAGTATCCGCTTACCAAACAGAATGCTATATCTGTAACGACCAATTAAAAATTTAATTACATATAATTGATATGAATTTATTCGGGACTTACGTTGATCCAAACAAATCCATACAAGAAATGATATAATTGCACCGGGGACCAATTTTGACGAAAAATTAAGTTTCTTGCTTAAACGGCCGTAGCCAAGTTTCAAAAATATCTCAGCTGATTGCAACAATAAACCGGCGCATATTATAGTGTTTAGTTTATATGCAAAATCAGGTTTTAAGCTACTTGATGTGTTTGCTAGAAAAGCTGCTGGTAATAAAGTCGAAAGCCAAAACCCATGGCTTGCGTTCGGCCTAAATAAAAACAATAGTTATTACATATATAGGTTATTATTTACAAGTTTCTGTAGCCCATACCTTGTTTTAATCCCAAAATCCCGGCAATTTCGATCGACACGTTTTAACATAATTTCATAATCCAAATTATCTCTTTTAAATGCCATTTTGGTTGAATAAACGTACACATTTAATTGTTTTATAATATATTAATTTATAGGCTTATATTGTAATTAATTAGGGTATTATTCACGTTCATAAATTGAAATTTACAAAAAATAGCGATTATCGATTAAAATATTGACCTTTGGAGTTTTGACGAAAAATTGGTTTAACATTGCCCATATTTTTCGCTTAACCTACAATTATATAATAAAGTTTCGAATCACTGTACACAGTACTGTGGTTTTGATTAATATCTTATTTCTGAACTTATTGCATTTTTTTATAAAAATCTAATTAAATCAAATAATACCGATAAATTTGATCATCGACGGAATAATAATAAGTGAAAAATTGTAAAAACTTCAGCAAATTTTGATTAAAATTTTTGACGTTTATTTGTTTGGATTACTATTTGCTAGGGCTGTACAATATTTGGCATTGTTGCCATGTACGTGTTCGATTACTACCCAAGATACAAGTCATCGCAAGTGCGACATAAGTGCTATATTTCCGTACCACTTTCCGTACTCAAAGAGCAAAACCACATTCATATTTACGTGAGAATCTTATATGTAATACATAATACAGTGAAACTCGTCTAAGCCGGAATTTGATGGGGCCCAAATTTTTTTCCGGGTTTGAGGATTTTTCCGGCTTTGAAGACTTTGAGAAAATTTTGAGGTTATTGTACACATAATGTGTATGTAGAAACTTATTTAGTTTAGAACTTCGTTTTGATAACTTCGTATTTCTGCTTTAAATTAAGGTTGTTTATTCTCCCCATATTTAAAATTACAAAAGTATTTAATTACAAACACGTACTTATACGTACATACAACCTATGGTGATTGATGATGATGCAGTTTTTGACATATGTATGTGATTTTTTTTTTTTCAAAGCCAACTGAAGTTAGCTGTAGTTCCGGCTTAGTGGAGTTTTATTTTGGGCTTTTATACTAGAAATGTAATTTCCTTCCGTGTCTCAGGATTTCCGGCGTATAGGGTCGAAGTTGTATGTAAATTGAAACGAAAGAGTTTCTTTTGCTTGAATTTTTCCGCCGTAAAGGATTTTCCGCGAAATTGGATTTCCGGCTTAGGGGACTTTCACTGTACATATGTACAAAAAAGTTTATTTCGTTTAAGAATTTCTACTGAATATTTTTTTATGAAATGAGTAAAAAATTGAAAATTCCATTAAAGTGACAAAGACAATCTTTATTTTTTATTTTTGTTATGGCAACATTTTATAGATACATTTTGAAGGTTTTTAGTAACATAACCAATAAATGTAATAAATTTCTTTAAAATTTTATAAAATCTAAATAGAAATATATTTGAAATATCTGTTTACTTTGAAATAAGTTGCGTTTACTTGTAAAAGGTTCAATTTAACGTGGAAACGCTATATTTGTTCAGTAATTTATGACAATATTACTATATAACACATTACTGGAAATGTTTTTGCTTTCCCTCACACATCAAGTGAGTGTGTATTTTTGTCCCATTCTGGTTTATTATCAGTCAATTTTTCGTAATGGAAATCCTGCTTTAGTGTTTCAAAAAAATATTTTATATACATATGTATGCGTTTGGTATTTTATTGTTTTTGTTAAAGGTGAGTTCGCGAGGCAGAAAATTTACCCGAGCTATGTACATACGTGAAAGTGGGGAAATGGATGAGTTTTTTTGGTTATGGATGAACTTTTTTGGTGATTTTATTGGTTTAGAGCTTGGATGTAAATAGCTCCGGCCTCGCGAACGCACCTTAAATGATGAAAAGCGCTACTCGGATCGTTTTGTTGTGTATCTTTATGACAATATTGAAAAATGATTGTGGAGTAGTTTTAAATTAATTAATTTATTTATTTTTTCGGTTTTAATTTAGTTTTGTACTAATGAATTGGGGTCTTTAATGCTAGAGCTGTGTGCGAATTGTTGCCATGTACGTGTTCGATTACTACCCAAGATACAAGTTATCGCGACATAAGTGCTATATTTCCGTACCACTTTCCGTACTCAAAGAGCAAAACCACATTCATATTTACGTGAGAATCTTATATGTAATACATAATATGTACAAAAAAGTTTATTTCGTTTAAGAATTATTAAGCAAATTCCCATACAAAAAATTTACTGGCAGCATTATTTCTACTGAATATTTTTTTATGAAATGAGTAAAAAATAGAAAATTCCATTAAAGTGACAAAGACAATCTTTATTTTTTATTTTTGTTATGGCAACATTTTATAGATACATTTTGAAGGTTTTTAGTAACATAACCAATAAATGTAATAAATTTCTTTAAAATTTTATAAAATCTAAATAGAAATATATTTATTTATTGTACTAAATTTTACACCAAAATAATTCGCATATAAATTTTCTATATGGAAAAATAAAATGTTATTTTACGATAAAAATGGCGAACTACTCAAATTATATCAGTGTATCATCAGAAAAGATTCTTATCCATAAACAATTTCTATGAATTGGGGTCTTTAATGCTAGAGCTGTGTGCGAACATAGGTCTGTACTAATGGTGAGAAAATGATGTGCTTTGCAATTGCTCACGATTTTAGAGTAGCAATTATGTGCTTCTCTCACAAACAGATACATCTAGAGACATGGACCCATTCTCGCGGAACTTCCCGCAGCCAAATCGACCATGTGTTAGTTTCTAAAGGGCGGGGTCAGGTTGTGCAGGATATGAGAACTTATCGGTCAGCAACCAAATACGTAGGCAGCAATCATCATTAGTTCGCTGCAAAACTACGATGTAAGTTGTGATACAAGTCTGGGAACACAGCGAAACGCATGGGACGTTTCGACTATAAAGGTCTTATAAATGAAGATCAAAAGAAACGATATCAGGATCTTGCAAGCGACAACATTGAAGAAGCTTATTATAGTCTGACCTGGAATACCTATAGGAATGCCACCAAAATTGGTACGATTGTGTGGAATGTTAGTGACGCAGCCTCAATGCTGTGTTAAAGTTGAGAACAGACTGTCGACAATTTTTGCGGTTAGCTCGAGTGTTCGGCAGGGAGATGCCCTATTCTCGATACTCTGTTACATATTTGTAACATTATAATAAAAATGTTTATGTTTTTGTTTAGAAATACAAAAATGTTTTATTAAATTAAAAATCTCAAAAATATTAACAGCGCCAGTGGTAAAAATATTACAACCCATTTTCGGTACGAACTAGGCAAACATGTAAACAAATATTATGCGAATAAAATAAAAATGGAAACAAACCACATGAAACACATCACTGCGTTAAGTAGCCATGTTATTATTTTGTTTACATGCGCGATATCTGTCAAAATTCTCATGCTTACAAAATTACACTATACCTACATAAATAATATAATAAATGTATAAAATTATTTATTTGGCGTAATTATTATCATACATACTATACATTATATTAAAATTATATTCATGTTCAAATTTAATTTACTCACAAAAAAACAACTTTATTGTTATTATCAATATAATATTTTAATCATTACATAGATGTATATTATGCATAAAGAAATTGAATACAATTTTTTTTGTATAAACAAACCGATCCCACATATTGGTAACTGACCGACCCAAATAAAACTTTTAATTATACAACTAATTTATATAACTTTTGAGTTATATAAATTAGTTGTGTTTAATTAGATAAGTATTTAACTATAGGCAAGTTTCATAGAAATAAATCGAAACCGTTATTAAATAAATTATTTTTAATTTTAATTGATAATTATCAAAAAATTAAAAATATTTGCAATGATGTTATATATATGTAATATGTATTATACGGATGTTGACAGTGGCATATGAATAAGTAGTTATCAATACTGAAAGATTGGCAGTAATATTGATCATCTAAAAGCCGCAATACAATAATGATATACGGAACGCATCGCACTCTTGACGATGTGTCATTTTATTTGGTTGCAGATACTCTGGTAGTAAATGCTGAACCAAAATGTTACTTTCAAATATATCCGTAACTGAGTAACAAATAAGATTTTCTATAAAATTAAAATAATAAAATGCAAGTTGGATTAAATAAATATGAGAAAATCGATTTTCTTGGTGAAGGACAGGTAATATAAAAATAATATTAAAATACGGTCAGCATAATATAATGTTGTTTGGTCTTTAAATTTTCTAGTTTGCTACGGTTTACAAGGCTCGTGATGTTCAGACGGATAAAATCGTTGCTGTGAAGAAAATCAAGATTGGAAGCAGAGAAGAAGCTCAGGATGGTATAAATCGTACTGCACTACGTGAAATCAAACTATTACATGAACTTCAGCATGAAAATATAATTGGATTACTGGATGTTTTTGGTCACAAATCTAATGTATCTCTCGTATTTGATTTCATGGATACAGATCTCGAAATTATCATCAAAGACGCGAAAATTGTGCTAACCCCAGCCAATGTAAAGGCGTATATGATTATGACATTACAGGGATTGGAGTATTTACATCTAAATTGGATACTACATCGTGATTTGAAACCAAATAATCTACTAGTGAACTCTTCGGGGGTACTTAAAATTGGAGATTTTGGTTTGGCGAAATTTTTCGGTTCACCAAATCGTATTTATACACATCAAGTGGTAACACGATGGTATCGATCACCCGAGCTTCTATTTGGTGCTCGGCAATATGGCACGGGAGTTGATATATGGGCTGTAGGTTGTATATTAGCCGAACTTTTATTACGCGTGCCATTCCTTCCGGGCGAGAGTGATTTAGATCAGTTATCCAAAATATTCCAAGCATTGGGTACACCATCGGAAGATCAATGGCCTGGAATAAAACTGCTGCCAGATTATATGCAATTCAAGCAAATGCCGGGTACGCCACTGCGACATATATTTACGGCAGCATCTAGTGATTTACTTCAATTACTTGAATCGCTGTTAGCATTACATCCCTTAAGTCGATGTACATGTTCCGAAGCTTTGCAGATGGTGTATTTTTCTAACAAACCGGCACCTACTGTTGGACCAAAACTTCCAATGCCTTCTTCATTTACACAAAAAGTTTCGGATGACAAGCCCGTACTTAAAAGGAAATTAGCTGATAATGCAGATGGGGCAACACTTCCGAAAAAATTGCAGTTTTAATTGGTGTTTAAAATAAAAAAAAGTTTTCCAAAAATGCTTGTGTTTTTTATAATCGCATTTCTATCGAATATGTCGAATTCCTAGTGACTTTCCAACTGGCCATATTCCTAAACTTAATCCAAAAATCATTTTATAACCTCATTTCTAGCCAATATGTCAAGTTTCATCATAATAAAGTTCAACTCCCAACGGTTGCTAATAATCGTCGGTTATAGAAAATAATAATTTATCTTTGTGATTTCCGAGATAGTGTTCTTCGGATATAAGCATGTATCGAACAATTTTTGATTCCTCGAAAATTGGTCGAATCACAATTTCTAGAAAAACAATTCATAGATCACAAAAACACAATTTCACGAATAGACAATTCAACGAAATGCCGTTACTACCGAAAAATTCTGTGTAGAAAAGAAGAATAAAAAAATTAAATGTTGATTTTGTTGATCAACTTTCGATTTCAATTTTCTTCTATATAATTAAAAACAATATGTTAAGTATATGACGTAGTCAATTCGGTATATTCTTTGTTTGCTATGTTTGTTATAATAATATCGAATTATTTATCGAGTTTACATAGTAAAATTTTATAAATACATAAATGAATTTTTTTTTTAAATTTATAATTTATATTTAGTGTGTGTGTGTAATTTGTTAATAATAATAATAATAATAACAGTGTTAAAGGCCATTACTGGCCCCTTACTGAATCAACAATCTGGCTCCAACGGTTTCGATCCTGAGCTTGGTCTTCATACTGTCTTAGACAATCTGAAGAGGCCAAGTCGTTCTCTACATCGTGGAGCCATCGTCGCCTGCAACGACCTCTGCGCCTACCATATGGTGGCTCTCCTTTCAGAGATCGCTGCACAATTCGTTCCGGATCAGCACGCAGAACGTGACCGAGCCAGCGTACTCGCTGAGATCTAACTTCATGTACAATATCGGGGATCTTCATCAGATCTCTGATCTCGAAATTGTACAGAGCTCGGTATGTACCATCTATTTCGCGTTTAGGGCCGTAAATCACACGCATGATTCTTCTCTCAAATGTAAGGAGCCATCTCTCTAAATAAAGAATTTATTTATTAAACATTAATTTGTTTATAACAAATTATTTTATTTATAACAATATCAGGTGATGAAGAATTTTTTTTTACCTCAATTTCATAATCTTAATAGCAATTTTATAATTAATCGAATAATTATTATTTCAATCCACTATTGTCGATAATTTTTTTTTGTTTATAAATAAATTGCTTGTAACAACTTCTAATTTTTATAAACAAATATAGTGTTTTACTTAAAATTTCCTTCAAATATTTATAAGAAAAAATAAATAAAAATTGCCTATTATTTACTCTATATTGTTAATAATAAATAAAATTTATAATCAAATTAATTGTTTATAAATTTATTATCAATAAATAATATTTTGTTGATAGTTTTATTCGATATTTTTATTTAAAAATGAACTAGAAACTCAATAGAATAATCCCATAGTAAAATAAATAATTTTGGCGAATTGTAAGTAAATTCGACCAATTGTTGTTCTAGCAATATTTACGTCCCATAGTGATTTTATATTAAGATTTTACATTTGGTAGCAAACGCAATTCCTCGAAAAATATATATGGGAATTTGTTGTGATGTAGTCAAATCGATCAATTTATTCTTTCTGTTGGATTTGTTCATAAAAAGTTGATTTGTTTATAACAATATCGATTTATTTATCGAGTTTCCGTAGTAAAATTATAATTTTAAGAAAAAAGTTGTTATGTGAATTGTTATTCTTTTCCAATTGTTTAATCGATGAATTCTTTTTCTAGCAATTTTCGGGTTACCCAATTTTTTGTAAAAATGCAATAATGTTAGTGTAATAGACCGATAGATTGAAATGGAAATACCACTCAGTGCAGTTTAACTACAGAAAATCAGTATTTGTGAAAGGAACAATTCTTTTGGGAAATAAAAAAAATGATTTTTTAATATACGCTTCTTTTTGGTTGAGTGAATTATTTAAAGATTTTAACGGTTTTTATTGTCAAATATTTGTGAAGATGCAGCCAACAACCATGTATTCTAATTTCTGCGGTGTGCAGCCATTAACGGATTTTCCAAATATCTACGGTAGTGTAGACAGCAACTCGGTTATGAATTACCTATGGTGGTGCGGCCAGTTACCGTGTATTCAAATAACAACGGTGTGTAGTCCTTAACGGTTTAAGCCAAATATCTGTAGTAGGCTGGTACTGTAGCCAATAACGGTGTTATTAAATATCTGCGGTGTGCAGTCTGTTGTGAAACAACTGCTGACCACTCCAAAGATTACCATAGTAAAGTAAAGAAAATGCCTGAATGTCGGTTAGATAAAATTATAATTTAAAATCTAAGGCGGAAACAAATTGAAATAAAAAAAAACGAGCACACATTTTATGGTAAACAGTAATAACCTAAATAATAATTGAATATAAAATTGCAAAACGCAATTTGGCAATTAATATTAAAACATTAATATGTGTCAATTTATAAAAACAAAAATAAGTCAATAACAAAAATTTGACATAGAATATTTAGTATATATAATTCAAAATTTTAGTCGATAAGAGAGTTCCAGTTGAAGTCAATAATTAAAATAAGTCAGTTCCAGTTATAATCATCAAATACAAACAGATCAAATTAATAAATAAAATAGCAAAAATAATTCAACTCAGTGTTTATTTAATTATCCAGGAAAGGAATCCAGTATCAACAGTATCAAGTAAGTATATCTTAACGAATAAAAAACAAAACAATACTGTCATAGCCCCCAGCAATGGTAAGCGGGTATTGTAAAAAAACTAAAATACTAACATAAACGGCACCGATCTTGGTAAACATTGGCGGACGAACCTCGTACGGCAAAGCGAGGAGGGAAGAAGGAAGAGTGTTTCAGCGCTCAAAATTCCCTAGTTACGGTTGTCTACCAAGATCTTTCTCTAATACTAACAATAATATTAAATTGATATTTCTCTCGATACTACAAGTTAGTATCCTACAATACTTAACGCATATACTAGTTCTTAACTCATAAACGGTTTCTACTTCACAAAAAACAGTATCAATATATTACAATATTGACACTACCAAACTCCCCACGTATAAACACAACGATTTATACAATATAGAATCTCTATAATATCTCAAATATAACATTGGCACTGCCGCAAACTTTCCACTCCGGGTCACATAATTGTCAGTATCAAATACGTAAACTTTCCACTCCGGGTAACTAAATAATCAGTAAAATATTATTGTAATAACTAAATAGTCGGTATTAGACGCAAATTTTCCACTCCGGGTAACCGAAAACATTCCACTCTGGATAACAAAATACTTCACCATCTAACAATTCCAACCTATCGCGACATACAAATCAAAACGTGGCACAAATTCAAGAGTCAGTTGAAAGACGAGTTCCTCTCTTTTACAGTCAACCAGACGTTGATGCCAGCGAAGTAAATTTTATCATGGATGCGTGCAAACGTATCAAAAAATTATACGCTGACAAACCGGACAGTTTGGCTACCGCATTAGAAGAAACAATATTTAGACTATGAGGAAGAGCATATGAAATATTCCGTGACATTGAGGTTAAGACCTTTAAAGAATTTTATAGCACCTTAACACGAAAATTTCTGCCTACCTACACAGTCGAGATATTATCGAATAGACTCAGTAATGCCAAACAAAACAAATTTGAAAGTTGCGGAGATTTTGGAAGCCGCGTCCAAAGCTACGGATTAGATTATGAAGCAGGCGTTCAAATCAAATATGGAGAAGATAATTCACTTCCGAAACCTTTATTAGCTACATTGGAACAAGAAGCTTTTGTTCGTGGTTTACAAAATGTTGCTATAAAAACACATCTAACAATGTTAGCAGACAAACCTCTTAAGGAACTGATAGAAATGGCTGGCCGAATTGAAAGACAACTTGGTTACAGCAAAGTATACCCAACACCACAAGTAGCCGATCAGGAAATGGAGCTAACTAGATGTCAATTATGTGAACGAACAGGACACAAGACTAGAGAATGCCGCTCCAATATGAGAAGTCCAACACTCAGAGAACATTATCACCCTCTAAACTTCTGCAGGTATTGCAAAAGAACCGGTCATATACTGGAAAACTGCAACAATAAAAGAACAAATGATGTAAGGAGAAGGGAATTTCCAACACGCCCAAATAACTTCACCACTCAACCTGCACAGAATATCATCTCAGGCAACAACAGAAACTGCAATTGTTACCCAAATAAGTACCCGAGCCAACCAAACAATATCTACCTTAATCAACGAGCAAACGTTCCTGACACCCAAAGAATCAACACTTACCCCATCAAACAAAACTACAGCAGACCCAACTTACAGCACATAAACCATATTCAACCAATCAGAAACCAACAAGTAACCACACCTCGAAGACAAATCGGAACCTCACCCCACGAAACCATCCAAACTACCTTTATAAACATCAACAAAACTTCCATAAAAAACTAAATCATAACATAAATGAACTGACCAACGACTTAGGGAATGTATCCATAAATTACATACAAGAGATGACTGATGAATTACAATATCCACAGGGAAACGAGCAGGGACTCGTCGAACAACAGGAAACTTAGCTGTAGTCCAGACGAGTCCAGTCCTCATCAATTACCCTGACCAACCGCATTTCCAACATGACATCCCTAATATCAACAATACTATCCAGTCCAACCATTTTACGAATCTAATAAATCCTAATACAAACGAATCGAATAATAATTTTAATAAATCGAGAACCTCCTCGAATATCAATAATAATCAACCGAGAACCTCCACGGATAATTTTAATCAATCGTGAACCTCCTCGAATATCAATAATAATCAATCGAGAACCTCCTCGGATAATTTTAATCAATCGAGAACCTCCTCGAATAATAGTTTAAGTCTCCCATCGAGTTCCATCTCGATTAACAGAACAAGTAGTCCATCAGATAACGAACGAAACAACCCATATAACCCTCTAAATAAACCAAATCCTATCTCGAAAAGTAGTTGTGTAGCTCAACGCAGACGACCATTACCAAACTCACTTGCACCCAATGATGATGATTGGCCACCAAAAGGATCATTCGTGACGATAGCACAGGTCCATAACGTAGTAACCCAAGAAAATCCTCCTTCCCACAATTTCAAAATAAATCTAGTTTCTAATCATAAGTTCTCTCATGATGTCGTAAGTCTAAAATTAAGAGCAGCAAAGGAAAGTACTATGCAATTCCTAATTGACTCCGGTGCTGCAGTGTCGTTAATAAAGGAAAGATTCATTGATGATATGAATCTGGTCGACAAAGCAAATAGAACCAAGTTAACAGGAATAGGCGGAAATGCCACTGTTACTTTTGGTAGCGTGTACACACACCCGACATCACTCCTAAACTCAAAATATTTCAAAATTTCCATGTAGTAGGAAATGATTTCCCAATCAACCAAGATGGCATTCTTGGAAGAGATTTCTTAAGCAACAACAAAATTGATATACTTTACAGTTCAAATCAACTAGCAATCCAAGGAAATATAATTAACTTCTCTAGTGATCCATCAGAAATACATCTTCCTGCACGGAAAGAAATAACCGTACAAATTACAACACCCACAAATAACGAATATTTATGTCATTCGCAAGAAATAGCCGCTGGAGTATTCTCAGGTAACTGTCTC
Organism: Tipula unca; assembly: GCA_951394425.1. Classification (NCBI taxonomy): domain Eukaryota; kingdom Metazoa; phylum Arthropoda; class Insecta; order Diptera; family Tipulidae; genus Tipula; species Tipula unca. Next base: position 101,769,397 of record OX596380.1, read on the forward strand.
ATAAAACCCAACCAATATAAAGCCCAGATTAGCATAGTCAATTGTAACCCATCAGAAGCCATAATCAAGAATTTCAAACCAATACTCTCACCCTTAGATAATTTCGAGATACTTCAAAACAATCCAAGTCAAGTTCCAGTAACAGGAATCAAAAATAGAGAAGATATAATTTTAGGACAAATTATTCCAACGTTAGATAAGAATCTAGACATTGAAGAATCGACCACATTACTAGAACTGATTAGCGAATATTCTGATATATTCTACATAGAAGGTGATAAATTATCCAGTGTCCCAGGACTTTAGAAGAGTAAATGAGGCTACAATTGGTGACTCTTACCCTCTTCCACTCATAAATGATATATTCGATCAGTTAGGACGATCACAGTATTTCACCACTTGAGATATGGCAAGTGGTTACCAGATTCAAATGGATCCCAGAGACCAGCACAAAACCGTTTTGAGCACTGATTTCGGTCATTTCGAATTCCTCCGAATGCCCTCCGGAATGAAGAACTCACAGAGTATACATTCCAAAGAACGATTAATAATGTTTTGCTAGGCCAACAAGGTTTGAAATGCTTTGTATACCTTGACGATGTTATAATATACGGAAGAAACTTGAATGATCATAATAACAAACTAAGAAACGTTTTTGAAGCATTTAGATTGAATAACCTCAAAATTCAGACAGAAAAATGTCGATTTTTAGGCAAAGAAATACAATATCTAGGTCATACCATTACAACTGAATAAATTAAACCGAACCCCAAAACAGTAGAGGCAATTGTCAATTTCCCAGTCCCTCGTAATGCACGAGAAACGAAAAGTTTGCTAGGTCTCACGAGTTACTACAGAAAATTTGTCCCAGGTTTCTCCACCATTGCAGAACCCCTGCACCAACTTACCCGAAGGTTAAATTCGAATGGTGAGAAAGATGCAAAAACGCATTTGAACTTCTAAAATCTAAATTAATTACAACTCCAATACTACAATACCCCGATTTCGATAAAATATTTATCCTCACCACTGACGCTAGTGATTACGGCATAGGTGCAATCCTAAGCCAGATCCACAATGACAATCATTTACCAGTTGCATATGGAAGCCGCTGTCTAAAGCAAGCAGAAAAAAACTACTCTACGATTGAGAAAGAGATGCTAGCCACGAAATGGGCAGTAGACCCTATCTATATGGCAGGAAATTCACGAGTAGAACAGACCACAAACCACTAATTGGCGGCCTTAAAAATCGTATTTCGAACGTACAGACGAATCTGAATGAACTACTATTGGCCAAACATGCTCCTCGAAGTAAAGAAATATATTCAAAAATGCCAGAAATGTAAGAAAAATAAATCTAGTAAAAAGACAAAAGTCCCTCTTGTACTAACCGAAATATCGGAGTACCCTTTTCAACGTGTTGCACTCGACATTGTAGGACCCCTACCAATTACCAATAACCAAAATAAATATCTCCTGACATTCCACGATGATCTAACAAATTTCTCCGGTGCAATACCATTACCAGACGAAAGAGCCAGTACAGTAGCCAAATCATTATGCGAGCAGTATATAACTAAGCTCGGAGCCCCTGAAAAGATCCTTACAGACATGGGATCGAATTTCATGAGCAACCTTTTCGAAAATATCTGCAAACTTCTCAAAATTAAACATATAACCACTACAAGTTTCCACCCACAGACTAATGGTGCTCTTGAGAGATCTCACAATACCCTCAAAGAATATTTACGCAATTACTCAAACAACGGCCATAGCAATTGGGATGAAATGGTACACTACGCAATGTTCGTATACAACACCACACCCCATTGTTCCACAAATTTCACACCATACGAACTAGTTTTCGGCCGACCAGCCTTAGTCCCCACCTTCATTAAGAACAAAGGTTCTCAACCCACATACAATTATGATGACTACGTAAGCGAACTCAAAGCCCGCCTACGTTTAGCCCACCATATTGCCCGACTCAATACAATGAAACAGAAAGAAAGAGCCAAAACCAACTACGACAAATCAACCACCAATTTTCAAACGACCATTGGAGATCTTGTCTGGCTTTAGAATGACATGAGGCGTAACAAGCAAGACCCACTTTGGTTAGGTCCCTTTTCAGTCGTACAAATACTATCACCCACCAACACCCTTATTTGCATCAAAGGCAAAAACAAAAATGTCCACAACAACCGTCTTACAAAAGATTAATCTCCTCAACAACAAAAAAAAACATACATCCTAACCATTCCGAAAATAAAACAAAAACCTATCCTGAAACATCCACTCTAATAAACCCATTTCAAAAATCCCACATTTAAATTAAAAAAAAAATGAATAAATAAAAAACGTCCTAAATATGAAAATCGTTTAATAATCATATAATAGAGAAAATTGACTCAATCATTAAATAAATCCGCGTAAAATTTTTAATTTTTTTTTTTTTTTTTTTTTTTTAAAAAAAGGACTTGGCATAGACACTTTTACGGTCCTTAGCCTTACCTTACATTCACACAACATTCATTCAATCCATTCATTCATCCCATTCACACAAGTACAGACACTTTTACGGTCCTTAGCCTTGCCTTACCTTACATTCACACAACATTCATTCAATCCATTCATTCATCCCATTCACACAAGTACAGTATACCACCTGCGCATTGCATAGCTCCATGTCACCCTGTACAGTGACATGGAAGATGGGTCGGCCCATGAGTTCTACATTCCAACAGAGGGTCATAGATGTTTTCAATTTAATCACCGATCGTAATCGGGAGATGAAAAATCCCTTTTACATTCCAACAGAGGGTCATAGATGTTTTCAATTTAATCACCGATCGTAATCGGGAGATGAAAAATCCCTTTTGCATCCCGCCTCTGTTGGGATTCGAACCCGGTACCTCCCGATCCAAACGTCGCAGCTTTAACCACTGCGCTATTTGCTCGGTAAAAAAATTTTTAATCAAAATAATAAAAGTTTTTCTTCATTTGAAATCTCTAACACCAAAGAAAGAACAACTTACCATAACGGAAATATTAACCAACTTTCAAAAAAAAAATAAAAATAATAATAAAATTAAATCGAAAAATTAAATAAATACACGAAAATTAAAAACTTCTTCTAAATTACAAAGCGAAAACGCGCGCGTAAATTACAATAAAATCAGGAGAGAATTAACTTTTCCTTCGGCGAGAAATTAACTAACACTCAAATAAGAACAAGCTAACTCCTAAACATTTTTACTAACATTAACCATTGATTAAAGACCGAATTATGTAGTTTATAATAAACAAAAATTTTCAAAAATCTCAAAATATATAAAATAGAATATAAAAATAAAATAAAATAAATATTTTTAGTAAAATAGTAAGATATCAAAATATTCAAATCAAAATATAATATTAATAAACAATATTTCTTAAATCAAAACTAGAATTAAGTAACACTTAAAAATTAAAAAAAAAATTTCCAATACTAAAATTAAGAAAACATACAATTAAGATAGAACACAAATTATTTCATACATAAAGAGAATTAATAAAACAAAATGAAAAAAAAAACAAAAAATGTTCACTCAAATTTCAGTAAGACAAATTACATTAAATTTTTCAAGTTCAACATATAAAAAAAATAATAATCATATTACACTTCCACATAATTATAAAAGAAACAATAAATGTAGTCCAGTAATTTTAAAACAAATACACTTTTTTCATCATATTCAATTTACTTAAATTCAAAAAAAAAAAAACAAAAAACAAAAACTATGTAAAACCATTTGTCAGACATAAGCAAAATTTCTATTCTATTATCTATTCTACAGTAATAACCTGAATATAAAATTGCAAAACGCAATTTGGCAATTAATATTAAAACATTAATATGTGTCAATTTATAAAAACAAAAATAAGTCAATAACAAAATTTTGACATAGAATATTTAGTATATATAATTCAAAATTTTAGTCGATAAGAGAGTTCCAGTTGAAGTCAATAATTAAAATAAGTCAGTTCCAGTTATAATCATCAAATACAAACAGATCAAATTAATAAATAAAATAGCAAAAATAATTCAACTCAGTGTTTATTTAATTATCCAGGAAAGGAATCCAGTATCAACAGAATCAAGTAAGTATATCTCAACGAATAAAAAACAAAACAATACTGTCATAGCCCCCAGCAATGGTAAGCGGGTATTGTAAAAAAACTAAAATACTAACATAAACCGCATCGATCTTGGTAAACATTGGCGGACGAACCTCGTACGGCAAAGCGAGGAGGGAAGAAGGAAGAGTGTTTCAGTGCTCAAAATTCCCTAGTTACGGTTGTCTACCATGATCTTTCTCTAATACTAACAATAATATTAAATTGATATTTCTCTCGATACTACAAGTTAGTATCCTACAATACTTAACGCATATACTAGTTCTTAACTCATAAACGGTTTCTACTTCACAAAAAACAGTATCAATATATTACAATATTGACACTACCAAACTCCCCACGTATAAACACAACGATTTATACAATATAGAATCTCTATAATATCTCAAATATAACAAGTCATTACTGGTTTTTGCCAAAAATCTGCTGTGGTGCAGCCAGTAATAGCGGAGTTTTTAATTATTTGCGAAGGTGTTTCATGTTCAGTCTTTAATGTTTACGCCAAATGTTTGCGGTAGTCTGCTTTTTATCCCAAATGATTTGCAATGGTGAAAGCTGGGCAAATTATATTGCATCGAGTATAACTAAAATACTTATACGAATTACATTTTAGTACAATTAGTTTGATTTATAATATGTATAACATATTATATTATAAATCAAATACAAACAAAAATAACATTTTGTTGTAAACATGTAGGCTGCATACAAATTTCAATCAAAAACATGATATCGACAAAATACTTACTAACTACCTAATTAAATTACCAAACGAAACGATTTATTGTAAATATATATATATATTTCGTACATACGCATATTTTTAGTTCAATCAATGAGAAAAAAAAACATATTTGAAATATTTTTAATTTACTTACAAACAAGATTTTCTTTTAGAAAGCCAATTTTTCAAATATTGCGTCTGATAATGATCCTCATTATCCTGTCAGCAGGAGGCTGGTGATTTTCATTTCTACAAGAGAAAATAATCTCTCTACTGGGGCAGACGAATATAGGCTCATATTGTAATTGGAACAGACCGTTTTAATCTTTTGATAATTATTTAAAATTGAAAAAAATTAAACAAAAAGTTCAAAATTTGATACAATATATAATTAAATGTTATAATTAAAATAATTATAATTATAATAAATAATTATAATTAAAACAATTATATAATTAAAATACTAATTATAATTACTGTCAATCATTACTACAATCACTTGAAATTTGACTAATTAATATACTATTACTATACAAATTGTAATTAGTATTTTAATTACGTAATTCAAATACATGTAATTGTTTTTTGCCCAGCCTTAGACTAAATGCAGCCATTTTTGCCCACTAGGTAGATGTAGTGTGCTTTTGCGAATTTATTAATAAATATGGGGGTCGATTATGTATCTCTCGTTTTACGAGTTACGAGTCTAATTGGGTTAATTGTTTAATTAGTAAACCGTAAATATCGTACTTACATATAACGAAAATTGATGAGTGTCGTATAGTGGAGGCCTTGAATGCCCTTATTCCGACTATTAAAAATGAACGATCAAACAACGTGTATTTATTATTAAAAATTATTTTAAAGTAGGTGAAGTGAAAGTTATGCAGAAGTTGTATGAAAATTTCGTACAGAATATGGAAGAGAGATTTGTCCATCAATTGTGGCCATTCTATCCTTAGGTCCTTATGAGGGTGGTAATTTCTTATGTACCATGGAGCATTTACTATGTCACGTAGGACTGTATTTTTTAATGGTTGTAATATTTTTACATTTGGCTTTTTAGCACAACCCAAAGCTGAATGCCGTAGGTACATATAGGTTTTATAAAGAATTTGTTCTTTGCTGGTACCCAGTTATATAGAACAATAGAGCAGCTGATGTATTTACCGACAATTTTAACTAACGAAAATCTAAATGAAAGAGTTAATACGTCCGCCGGAAAAGCTAAGGATAATAAAAATTTAATAAGCGAAATTCTAAAGAGCACTGAAATGCATTCAAAATGAACGAAACCATTTTGAGCACCTACTGTAAAAATGTATGCGAATAAAAAAGGTTTAAAAAATCAATTAAATTGTTTATTTCTAACTGTTATGAGTAAAAAACTACGCGAAACGTAAAATTTTTCTGAAACTTAATTAATCCAGATACAAGTATATGCTTGTATCTGATTAATCATCAACTACCTAAAACTAACGCTATCAAGAGAGGGATTACACATTATAAAGTTAATAATAGGTAAAATTTATGGTAAGTTTATTATTATAATAATAGGTAAGATTATTATTGAAGTAATATTATTAAAGTCATACATATTGTTATTATTTTTGGAGTGTGCAGCAAGATATTCGCCACTTGCAGATATGTGGAAATCACCTCTACAAAAAATAAATATTTCTTTATTCAAAGGACGTTCTAAAAACGATTACCTACTATTTTTTTATTATTCATTTTTAATTAAATTATTTTCTAAATGAAATTATTATAAATTATAAAATATGATTTTTATTTGCGACCGACCGTCCTTAAAATATCATAAACGATGCAGAATAATTTGTAAGCATATCGTTAAATTAGATTGGCTTACGGTACGAAAAGTTTGATACGTAAACGTTACGCAAAGTTGGTACTATTCGAGATACACACCATCACACATAGAAACAGAGTAAACAATTCTAAGTATCATGGAACGATGGATTCGTAAACCTATATCTAGTCAAGAACGAGGGTTGATGAAATCATTTCCACCTCAAAACAGGAAAAATTAAACTGTTATTTATTTATTTTTTTATCGTTTTTTTATTTTCTTTTTGTTGCTTTTTAAATATTTATTTTTTTTATTTTGATTTTTAAGTTTTGTTTTTTTTTTGTTAATTTTTCAAATATTTATTAATTTTTTTTTTGTACAATAATGAAATTTAAGAAAAAAGTCTTTATAAAGAAAGTAAATGTAGACAAAGTTAGAATGTAAAATTTCTAGAAATCGAAAATTAAGATTCTAAACATGAAAAGAAATCGTAATTGAATGAAAAACACTTAAATTATCGCGATTAAATTAAAGACTCTTTTCTTTCACATTTTTTTATAATATTTTTTGTTTTAAATTTTTTTTAATGATCAATTTTTACTTTTTATATATATATATATATTTTTTTTTGTTTTCATTTATATTAATTTACAGTTTTTTTTTATTTTTATTGTATTTTAATCTTAAAAATCTATCAAAAGAAAAGAAAAACATGATAAATACTAAATTAAGTAAAAAAAAATAATGATAAACAAAGTTGGGAGTATTCTTATTATCAGTTAAAAAAAAATCTTTTTCATAGAAAAAATGTATAAGGATATGGAAATAGGATCTAATACCTCTGTTGATGGTTTCTTAGGAAATATCATGCGATCATCTTTTACACATTGGAAAGACAAAAAAAAACTACTCCCAACTTCTTTTAATGGAATATTTTTCTAGTATTTCAAATTAATTCCTCAAAACTATTGCATGATATATCCGTTTTTAAGAAACCCAGGACAAAATATTACTTTTATTAAAGAAAATTAATTAAAAATAAATAATAATACAGATATTATAAAAGTAAACCATCTCTCTTCCTTAATTAAATTAAAATAATATTAATTTAATAAGTATGGATTGCGCAGTCGAAATTTCAAAAAATCTCGAATATAGAGAGGAAATTTACTTTTCAAAAGGAAAAACAGTCTTATATTTTAAAAATTAAAATTAAGAAAATTTCGAATAAATTCTTAATTAAAATTTGAAAATAAATTTTCCTTTTCAAGTTTTCGCGTTTTTTAGGTGTTGGCACCATTTTTTATAGAATTAATTTAATTAGTTTTATTAATTATTAATAGAAGGGAAATATCACAAAAATATGTTTTTAAAGTTTTATACGTAACGTATTTTTTACGATAATATTATCACAGCCATCAAAAAAGCGCCTTAAATTAGTGAATTTTTACGTTTCTCTAAAGTTAACTCTCTAAAATAAATTAAATCAGTAACGATAATTATTTCGTATTTTTGGCCCTTTTTAAATGATATAACATTAATTATTTTATACAAATATCTTTCTTCCTTCCGGTGTGATAAAAGTCGAATACAATTTACCACCCTAACGACAACAAAACTTAAAACATATACACGATACAAAGATTTGTGATTTATGATAATAATTAAATTCAATTACTTTAAGGTCAATAAAAGCACAATAAATCGACTTAAATCAATATATATCAAGAAAATATTTTAATTAATCGGACGATTTGTTTTTTCTCTTCTATCTAAAAAAATGTATATATATATATATATATATATATATATATATATATATATATATATATATATATATATATATATATATATATATATATATATATATATATATATATATATATATATATATATATACATATATATATATATATATATATGTATATATATATATATATATATATATATATATATATATATATATATATATACATATATATATATATATATATATATATATATATATATATATATATATATATATATATATATATATATATATATATATATATATATATATATATATATATATATATATATATATATATATATATATATATATATAAATATATATATATATATATATATATATATATATATATATATATATATATATATATATACATATATATATATATATATATATATATATATATATATATATATATCGTGTTGTTTTGTACAGAATATTAAAAACATAAAAACTGGGAAACAAAAACCAACCATCACTCAACCATTAGCAAACAAACCACCATCAATTTAGCGAAGACATTTTTTTTAACATATTTTTTTCTTAGTTTAAATAAAAAATCATCATTTATGTCTGTTCCTCATAAGCACCCTGTTCCCGCATTAATTGCTATCGACGGCGAAGACGATATTGATGAAGGCATAGATAATAAAGATGCCATTGGATTTGCTGGTAATGAGGTTGACGTTGACGATGAAGATATTGATGATAATGCATTTGTTTGTAGAAATATTGTTGTGAATACGGAATTTACATCCATTGTTTCGTGTAACACTTTGTATGAGGTGACAAACACGTTTTTTATTTTATCAAATATTTCACCATCGTACACCGAACGTGCTGTATTTGTTAAATCAAATGGTTCCTCGATACATAATTGCTTCCATTGATGTGGATCATTTTTATAACTTCTTGCTTGGCGGCATTCTTCTATTGGGAGAATAGAAGCGGTGCGAACTGATATCGCATACTGGGAATAACTGCAAAACAAATTAAATTTATTAAATTAATGTTATTCTTTATGTTCAACAGGTTTTGAGATTTTGGGAAACTAATGTCAAGCTCGCTTGGATTTCGTAAAAAATAATTAAAACAAATTTTTTTATCATATATAATATAATTTGTTTTTAAAATCTAGAATTCGTTGTTACCAAATAGGATTATGTTTTCCCTGTCATACATAATGTAATTTTCAAATTTGATTTTTAAAAGCTAAGAAAATAGGAAATTAAACTTTTTATTCATTGGTAATGAATTCAAATTTATTATTCCAACACTCCAATCAAATCAAAATATTGATTGTGTACATTTAACAAAATTTCTTCTTTTCCTACCTTTTGTATGTACATCACCATATTTAATACAACATATTGATAATTTGAAATTTTTACGACTTATTTTAGAAATTTGTATTTACAATTGCAGCGAAAAATAAGTAGAAAAAAGCACCAAACTTACAAATTAATAGTTTACAAATTACAAATTAATTATTACAAATTAATAGTTTGCGTCCGTTCATGCTATCAATACAATCATGTAGATTGATGATATGGGCGAATGCAAACTATTAATTTGTAAGCTGTCTGGATGATTCAGTAATATTTAAAAACACTATTTACTTTTAAATGTACTTCTTATAATTAAAATATGAGGGTTCGGAAAGCTCGAGTGGTACACTCCAATGTGATTTACATCCAAAATTCCCTATTCTTATTTTATTAATTATTTTTTCTTGACTATATGGCAAAATACAGAGAAACTCTTGAGAAACTTCATTAGAATCATCAATATATCGGAAAATTTCATTTACAATTTTAGATTAAATCTACAAAAACTTAAAAAAACAATGAAATTCCTAAATTCTAAACACATAAATTTATTCATCCTCCTATTTAAGAATTCAACATCAAGAGACTTTTATATGTTTGAATATGGTTATTTGAAATTGATGGATCTTTTGAAACCTTACATTTTTACTTATGTATGTAACTTTACAGATTTGAGATATTGTAAATTTACGTAAAGAAATACTATTTCTAATTTAAATTATTGAAGGTAGTAGAGAATCTATTGTTTTTAAAGCTAGAAGTTTTTGTTACCAAATATCTTATTTCGGTGGTTTATTAATGTCAGGTATATATTTTGTCATGAGGGTCTCTTTAAACATCTAAAATTTATAAAAAACAAATTACGTATAGAAAAATTTTGAACATTTAAATTTAGAATTTCACAAAATGATGCTACGCAACAATGCTATTGTTGTTTATTTTTTGAGATTGGTTTTTTCAATTGTAAAATTTTACTAATAATCTATAAATTTCATCTTAGTATTTGAAACCAATTGCAAATAAATATGAATTTCGTAAAAATTTTCAGAACATTATGAGGGTTTTTGAAAATGTAAATGTTTTTTGTAATGAAAATAATAAATTTTTAACAGAATTTCCAATAATAGAAATAGGTAAAGCAATAGTCAACAAACAACCCAAAATAAGAAATATTTTGGTTTCCATTTCCATCAAACATATCGAGTTTCACCATAATCGATTAAAGAGTGGCCTGGTTTCTTCCCAGTTGCTCATATTCCAGAAGTTTATCCACAAAACATTTTAGAATCGCATTGCAATCCAACATACCCAGTTTCAACATAATCGGTCAAGCCATAGCCTAATTCCATTCCAGTAGGCTATATTCCACAACTTTTTTCAAAAATCGTTTTAAAATTTCATTTCCATCCAACATTTTAAACATCCTGTTAGGTACCATTCACTATTGCGTACCACATCTTGTTTTTACTATTCTATTATTTCTACCGGGATCACAATAGGGTGCATAATTATTTAAATGGAAAAGAGAAACAAATTTTTTTATATTTTCTTTCATTCTGTATAAAAAGATAGGTAATCTGAAAGTATACGAAAGTACACTTCAAAAATATTGCGAAAATAAATGTTACTACAAAACTTAAAATTATCGTTCAAAAAAACAAAAAATCTTAGAAGTTAAAGACATAAATTTATTACACAATTTCTTCTCTTGAAACAAACAAAAAGTAACAAAATAATATTTGATTTTATACACAACCATCCATGCTTATGTATGCATATGTAAAAAAACCCGTTTTTTCGACAATTCTCATTTGTACGTATATTTAAAATTCTAAATACAGCCTTTTATTGTATGTACATAGTGTCTATAATATAATGTGATATGTAGTGTCTATAAGTATAATTTAGTATTTATTTTAAATTGTTATGCAGTACTAACATTAAGTAGTGAAGTTTATGTATAATTGATAATATAAGTCATTTAAATAAAAATTCTAACAAATACAATACGCAAAGCAAAATATTTGAAAAAAATCGTAACTAAAACTGGTGCGGCGTCGTGTTTGTCATATGTTATAATTAACATTTCATTTTGGTTGGTATTAGTAGCTGATAGTAAAATGGACTACACTAAAAAAATTTAGATTTTTAAAATATATCTAAATAAAAAGGGGAAGATATTTTTTAGCCCGAACGAACCAAATCATTTTTTTTTGCCTAAACGAACATCACATAACTTAACTATTTTTTTTTAACTTTTCACATACGTGTTTTTTAATTTTCAGAAAAAAAATTTAATTAATTTTATCAATTAATATTACATAATAATAATAATCAGTTTTTAAAGGCCATTACTGGCCTCTTACTGAGTCAACTATTTGGCTCCAACGGTTTCGATCCCGATGGTCTTCATACTGTGTAAGACAATCTGAAGAGGCCAAATCGTTCTCTACATCGTGGAGCCATCGTCGCCTGCAACGACCCCTGCGCCTACCATATGGTGACTCTCTTTTCAGAGATCGTTGTACAATTCGTTCCGGATCAGCACCCAGAACGTGACTGAGCCAGCGTACTCGCTGCGATCTTATTTCATGTACAATATCGGAGATGTTCATCAGATCTCTGATCTCGATATTGTACACAGCTCGGTATGTACCATATATTTCATGTTTTGGGCCGTAAATAACACGCAATTCTTCTCTGTCAAGGAGCTATCTCTCGTACTCATCCGTCAGCGCCCAACTTTCACATCCTAACATAACAACGGGCCTGATCAACGCTTTGTAAAGCTTCAGCTTCACGGCACTTGATAGGTGATTAGATTTCAGCAGTGGCCTTAGAGGATACAAAGAACGACTGCCAGCTGCCAGCCGCACTTTAATATCCTCACCCACACTGTTATCGTGAGTGATAAACGAACTCAAATATTTCAACCTCCTCACTCCTTCAAACGTGTAGTGGCTACTACTAAAATCTGGTGTGCCATTGTCTATAACCAGATATCATGTATTTATTTTTGGACTCATTGATCTGGAGTCCAACAGATGCTGAAAACTGTACAAGCGGATCAAGTTGTTCCTTTCACTCCGTTGCTATTCAGTCCAATCATTGAGGCAAGCACCTGATTGGACTCACGATATAAGATTTTGCGCTGCGGTGTTTCAGTTTTACGAAAGATGTACTCCAGGATAATTGTCGATGGCCTGTTCTCAATTTTAACACAGTATTGAAACTGCATCACTGTCATCCTACACAGTCATACCAATTTTGTTGGCATTCCTAGGTATTCCAGGACACACTAAAAATTATATCGATTGATCGAGTTATAGGCCTGTCGGAAATCCAGGAACACCAACACGGGGATGGATGTCTCATAATATTTAGATATAATCATCCGCATCGATTCGATCGATCCTCCTTGATAGTCACCAATCCAGCCCTCCGCTAGAGGGGTGATACTATTCAATATAATGTAGGATAGCAACTTGTATGCTGTGCAAAGGAGAGCTATACCGCGATAATTCTCACACTTCAAGCGGTCTTATTTTTTGAAGATGGGGCATATCGCGGTCACTTTCCATTCAGGCATAACTTCGGTTTGCAATCAAATAAGGTCGAAAAGACAGTTCCACAAAGTATCCCCTTCAAATATCAAGAGCTCCAAATCAATGCAGTCCATCCCAGGTGAGCGGTTTCTTTTCAATCTCTGCATGGCCTTAGTGAATTTTTCATGGGATGGATCCTGAGTGCAAATCTCAATTCCCTCTGTATTAGAGATGGCTCAACAATAGTCTGTGACGCATGATGAACATCAAGCAGGTCAGCTAAGTGTCCACTCCATGCGTCAAGTACGGCGTCAAGAATAACGGTTGACGCAGGCCTGAAATTATGATGCAGGCCAGTAATTCCATTAAAGAAATTACGCGAACTGCGCTCATTGCTGAGTTGTTGTACTGAGCCTACCACCAGTCTCGCTTCTTCCGTCTACAAATTCGCGTAGCTGCCCTCCTTGCAAGAGCAGCCTTGTTTTTTCTTGTTATTGTGAGACGTTGTTGCACTTCACTAAGGGCTACATTTTGTTGCTCAACAGCAAGACAACACTCGTCATCAAATCATTCTTGGGCTTGACTTTGACTATACCTAAAGTCTGTTGAGCAGCACTAACAACCGCAGTTTTCAGTACCTCCCAGACAGAGTTCACGCAGTCAGAGTGGTAATTAGCTTCCTCAATGATGTCGTTGACAGGATCCTGATATCGTTTCTTTTGATCTTCATTTATCAGACATTCACAGTCGCAACGTCCCATGTGTTTCGCTGTGTTCCCAGACTTGTACGAAAACTTCCATCGTAGCTTTGCAGTGACCAAATGATGATCGATGCCTACGTATTTGGTTGCTGACCGATAAGTTCTCACATCCTACACAACCCGTCCTTTAGAAATTAACACATGGTCAATTTGGCTGCGGGAAGTTCCGTGTCTCTAGATGTACATATCTGTTTGTGAGGGAAGAACGTGCTTGCTACTCTAAGATCATGAGCAATTGCAAAGTACATCATTCTCTCACCATTATCGATCGCAGTTTCGTGTCGGGAGTACGGACCTATGTTTTCACACAAGTCGGTCTGATTTCTGCCAGCTCTAGCATTAAAGTCCCCAATTACCATTCTAACAACGTATTCGTGTATAGATCCCATCGTCCCAGATCGTCCAAGTCATTGTAAAATGAGTCTTTATCTTGGGGCTGTTTGACTTCTATGGGGGGCGCGTGCACACAAATTATCGACAGGTTGGCTAACTTCATGCGCAAGCGAAGCTTACACAATCGGCTATTGACGGTTTCGAAATTCAAAACAGAGTTCTTTACCTGCGGCCAAAGAAGAAATCCAGCTCCACGATTTCCACAAAAATATGGAGGGATGAATTGGGAACTGACCAAACTGGTAAAGCTGCCATACGAACCTGTAGCAGACGGACCATGCAGGAGAACAACAGTACAGGATTTGTACGAGTAGAAGTTAACGGCTTACATATCTATAGCGATATAATTGAGGAGTTGGAATATTTCCTGGACCAACTGATCGCTGATGTCCAATGCGAAGCCTTGTTGTCATTGCTGGTGATTTCGATACCTGGGCAATTGAATGGGGCAGCAAAGAAACGTATAGAAACATATAGAAGAAGTACAGCACTACTCGAGGCATTTTCTTCCCTAGACGTTGTGTTGTTCAACACTCGTGATACACAGACCTTTCGTAAAGGTGGCCCCTCCTCCGTAATTGACCTCACATTCGGTAGTAGGTGCTTGATGAGAGTGTTGACTAAATGGGAAGGCAGTGAGCACTATACGCATAGTGACGATCAAGCCATACTCTTCGAAATAAAACTAGCTAGGGAAAGTAAACGGAAAAATCATATAAGGGAATCGGCGGGCTGGAAGGCAAATACGTTTGAGGAGGGCCTATTTCTGGTATCTTTGGAGAAACCGAGCCTTTCGGGGTGTGTCAACAGCGGCCCAGATTATGAATACGATCAACAACGCATGCAGTGCATCTATGGTAGAAAGGCTGCTAGACAATCGTCCTCCACCAGCATACTGGTGGACTGAGCAGATTGCACAATTGTGAAGGAAATGCCTTAGTGCAACGAGGAAACATCAACGTGTGTTGAGAGACCTATTGTAGCCTGCACCAAAATTAACTGGATGCCCAGAATAAATTTAAACTGGCCATTAAAGTAAGGAAACGCCAATGCTGGAAAGAGCTATGCGAAGAAGTGGATGACCCATCGGGGAGATCCTAAAGAATCGTCATGGAGGCTTAAAAAGGCAAATGAATCGCCGCCCACCTGCCCAGTGATATTACGTAGAATTGTAACTGCTATGTTTCCGCAGCAAGATGATGTGATCCCTGACATGATCCGAGTACTTGGCATGGAAGAAATGCCGCCAGTATCAACAGAAGAGCTCACTAATGCGTGTTTCCAACGTTTTGGAAATTCAAAGGCTAAGTCAGGCCGGTTGAGTTTAAAGCACTATGTATATAGTTCCTGTCTCAAAGAGGGACTATATTCCCCGAACGATGGAAGAAACAGCGTCTGGTCCTGTTGGAAAAAAAAGGAACCAACCGGGTGAACCATCCTCCTACCGACCATTATGCATACTCGATATGGCTGGCAAAGTGCTAGAGAGAATTATATACAACCGACTGGAGAAAGCTGTGGAAACGCTGGAGATCTCGCTGAGAGGCAGTACGGGTTTCAGAAGGCTCGATCGACAATGGACGCTATCCAACACGTCGTTGAAATAGCCAAGAACGCAACAGATGGAAAGGAGGCTCAAAAGAGTACTGTGCTGTTGTCACTCTGGATGTTAAGAACGCGTTCAACTCGGCCAAGTGGAGCTGTATCCTAAATGCACTGCAGGCGTCACAAGTACCATTGTACTTAAGAAATACAATCACAGACTATTTTAATGATAGAGTGCTGACGTATGACACGGATGACGGTGTGAAGACATACAATGTTTTGGGTGGTTTACCTCGAGGATTTGTATTGGGGCCGCTATTGTGGAATATCATGTACGAAGGTATCCTGAGGCTCCGTGTACCTGATGATGTAGAAATTGTGGGTTTGCTGACGACGTTGCAGTCGTAGTGGTTGCAAAAACCACAAATGAAATACATAATTTTTTCTATTGCAGCGGTCGCAACAATAATACAACGTAAAATACTTGGCGATTGCACGACCAATATTTCGCGCGCGCAAACACTATAACACTATATACAAAATTTTTATATACAATTTTACTGTATATAATACGCAACAACAAATGGTGCATTATATATTTCGGCACAGATGATGAGTAATGCACAATTAAAGACAAATACAAATAATATCTCAATAACCGGCGCATCAACGACAGAAAAAAAATTAAAAAAGCTAAAATATTTAAAATGTTGTTGTTTTTATTAATTTAAATTATATGATTGTGCTTGTAATTTAAATATAATAATAAAACCATTAAAATTCGAATGATAATTTAATTTGATTTAATAACAATTATTGCGGTGTTCTTATTTATTTATTTTGAGCCAAAGCTCAACCTTGGAACATTGTTTTTGAAATTTTTATGTACAAAAACATATACTCTCCTAAACTCTTAATCTTGGAAATGATTTTTGGACCGCATTTGGTCTCGCTCCTATCTCCCTAAAATCTGTTAATAGAATATCGGCCACTTGTAATGATCCCGAAAAGCATGAACTTTCTACACAACAACAAACCCAGTTAAATGAAATAACAAATCGTTTCCTATTTTGTGGCCAATTTGGATTGGGTTGGGAACATCGGTCTTATCGCATAAAATGGAAGTTGGTAATTCTCCACAATTAAAACACGACACTATCCTGTCTCACCAAAAAGATATCTATCAAGAATTGGATATAATGCATGCACTTGACGTCATTGAGCAGAGTGAAAGTTCCTGGTCCTCTTCAGACACCGTGGTTAAAGGAGAATTGGGAAAAATGGGAAAAGATGTCTGTCTTGACGCTCGCAAGGTGAACCTGGTTGCTGTGCCGGATGCTTATCCCTTGCCTTTGATTGATGCCACTAACGTAAACGCTCGATTAACGTTGCGTTTGTTTCTCCCTATAACTGAATGGTGGCTGCAGTACTTTTGCCGGTTAGATATCTACGGATTGGGGACGTTCTTTGCCACCGGTCACAAGGAGCTTGAAAGTGATGCTGATCGTCGAAATATCGCGGCCAAATTAAATGTTAAAAATAAATTATATGTAGTATGGTTTGATTTAAAAAGTACGAAACATGTTACGAACATAATTAAATAGGAAACTTAAGGAACTGAATACATTAATCAATAATCTGTTATTGTTTTATCACGTGTGGTTTTTGATAGTATAACCACAGCATCCCACCCTACCATTACATACTCCATGTGACATTCTGGCTATGTCCCTGTGTCCCAGTGTAAAATTAGCTAAGTTTAGTTGGTGTTTTAGCTAAATTTGTTTTCTAATTAATTTCGCTAGGTAAACGAAAATTTGAGTGAAGAAGTTGATTCTATTTTGCGCTTCTTATAGGAAATTAATTTATCTATCTTAATAGATACCCCAGTATATACTAGTCCATTATTTTATTAACGAACAAAAGCATTATTTCGACAACTTTACGTAATTTGGGAAAATCACAGAGAATGAAACAAATACAGAAGTAAAGCTACGAATAACCATTTTTTCGTTTGTTTTAGAGTTAAATAATATTTCTTGCTCTGACTGGTGTTTACATTCTTTAAAAGCAAGGAAGATAAATATATGTACTTTATATCTGTGGTTATATACAAAAAGTAATACGACCATTTGTTCGTAGCTTTACATCTGTATAGATTATTTTTTCTGTTCTTTTCAACCAATTTATTAAACTTTCAGGTTTAAGTGTGGGTATTTGGGAATACCTTTAAACGCATATTCCTATTAATCATATTCATTTTTAAATTCATTTTTTTATATACTCAAATACTATGTTTACAATACTCACTCAAAATTACTATAATATTCCAAAAACCGATAAAATAATTCTCCCATCGTTTGTCGATTATCTGATGTATAGGATTTCATACTCTCAATCATATCGATATTGCTTAAATCCAAAATTTTTTGAAATTTATCCGGATATAAGGCGTGTAAACATGGTAAAACAGGTGGGCTAACTCCAACTTGTAAAAAATGTATCACCATTAAAACAAGTGAATAACTTGAAATCGTCATATTTTTCGCATTATTTATATGATGAAATTGTGCCCATAGTTTAATAATCACCGCCAATGGTTTTAAACGCCAATCCACTAGAAAACAGATTTTTGTTAGTTTACAAAAAATATATGAATAAAATAAAAAACAAATTACTCTGTTGATAACAATACAGCAAATGTGTATTTCTTATTCCGACACAATTATTGAAGTTCAAGTCGACTTCCAGCGCATTAAAAGTATCCTTAAACCGTAAAATTGGCACTTTAGCTTGGATTAAATGAAAATTTTCAAATATTCCAGATGTATTCATCAAATAATTTTTTAGTTCGGTTAAATAAAATAATGCTTCTATGCGTGGATCATTATGTGTAATATACCGGGTTACCAAACACATATCAACATCAGAATTATCGGTACCAAATCCAGTTATGGTTGATCCAACTAAATATAATCCGTATCGCGGAAATGCTTTCTAAAAAGAATTGTCGAATTATAACAAATTCCATATTACAAATAATTTTCAAAGGTGGTTACAAATTCTTTCTAGGAACTTTAAAATTGTATATTCCTTTAGAATTAATTCGTAAACACCCAGTAACTAACTTTAATACAGAGGAACAAATAGCGCCATAAGTACATTTTTCTCTTAAATGTTTCTTCAGTCTGTTGGGCACCAATAAATCTATCCCATATATTTTGTGAAATTGCATCCCATTCGGAACCTATAAAATTACATAAATACATTTTTAGAATTAAGTACTCGATAATCTAGCAATTAGTAATCCGAAAGTCGGAAATATGCTTAGTTGCCTATTCGATCATTTTTTACAATGAATATTCTAATGTTTTTTCAGATGTGTTTTTGCGATTGTAAAGTATAAAACTATAAAAATTTGCGAACAATTTGTTGAGTTCGTATAAAGCTAGTAAGTAAAGCCGATATTCCATTATTAAAAATTAACTGGCAGTATTTTTTACTAGAAAAAACGAAAAGAAAAAAATAATGTAAAATATTATTAGGGAGAAACAGACAATCGTTTTGTCTATTTTAATTTTATAAGTAATGGTACAACAACACTTTAAAATTAAAATAAACAAAAATGTTTCCTTTTCTCTCTAATCGTAATCGAATTTTAGATTACTGTTCTCTTTTAGTTTTTTCTAATACAATTTTAAGTTTTAATAAAGTTGTCTAAGAATATAATAGTTATAACAATTTAAACTATTTTTAATTAATTCTAACTAATATAATAAACCTGATTTTTTGGCAAAACTTGAATTATAAAATTATTAAAATCGTAAAAATGGTAAATAAAAATAAAACCAAAAACGAAAAATGTACGTAAAACTACAAAAACCAAAATTCTACGGTTGAGAAACAACATGCTCTTCCTCCTAGTCTTACTATTGTTAAAAAATATAAACCATTATTTTCTTGTAACAATCTATTAAAAATTGTGGATCTAAAAGGTAAAATATTTATGCCCTTATTAATATGACTTAAAAATATTAAAATTGTAACATCTAACTACAAATCGCCATGTAACTCAATATAAACATTCATAATAAAAATTCATTCTTTCCTTGGGCGACGCTATCTAGTGGCTGAGAACAGAAATACATTTAATTTTAGATACCCCTATTAAATGCTATACCAAAACAAACCTTCTATCAATACCACTATATAAGAGGCCGATTTTCCTTAGCTAAAATAAAATTGCATTAGTAGTGGTCGAGTAATACAAACCAAAACCGCTCCTTACTCGTACAAATCATATGAAAGCTACTATTTTTTATGCATTTTTGGTCTTAGATTTCATATAACTTAAAAATTAGGCCCAAAGACACTTTTTCATGTACTTGAGTACAAATAAAAATGTTTTAGTTCATTTTATTAAGAAAAAAAAACATTTCCAAATTTTTCTTTCATGAATTCCAACATTTCTCAATCAGGATTTTCAGTTTTCGTAAAGAGGAAAATCAGAGAAAATATGATTTTTTGCTATTTGTCTCCGTATTGCCAATATTAAACTGCATCTGTTTCACATTCGAAATGAGCGAGCTAACAAAAATCGCTTATCATTTATTTTCGCATAAATCGAAACTAACGCCTTACCAAAACCGTTATAAGATAATTTTCGTATCTTATGACGGGTTTGGTCGCACAATAAAAATTTAACATGAAACAACACAATACCAGTGTATTTTATTTTGTTTTTTTACAAAGAAATCTAAAGAAAAATTAAAAAATACGTTAGAGACAACAATCTCTATATAAATACATTTTTCACCAATGCAATCTTAAAGAGGCAAAATCAAAGTAAGTAAAGGGTGTTTTTTTTAAGTCTGATAGAACTTGAAATTGTTAGAAATAAAACAAAAAATTAAATTTTTATGAAAAATATACTTTGTCAAATCATCATAAATAGTCTCACGCTTGAACAACGCCACGCAATTATTAAAATTTACTTTTAAAATCATGTGTCAATTCGTGCAATTATAGACGACTTCGTACTTTTTATGGCGCACATAATCGTCCATCTGAGCAAGCCATCCGTCGAACTGTGGATAGATTTCGTACCACATACTCTGTAGAGGATGCAGTAACATTAACACGTCGAAGGAGTGTACGTACTGAAGAGAATATCGTCGCTGTAAACGAAAGTGTGGAAGAAGATCCAAATTTATCAATTCATCGTTGTTCGTAGGAATTGGGGCTCTGTTTGCAATCTGTCCGCGCAAAGATTTTGGCCTACACCCGTACAAGATCCACCTGGTGCAGGAATTGATGCCAAGAAACCATTATCAGCGTCGTTCTTTCGCCGATTGGGCTCTAGAGCAGTTGGCAAATGACTTTATTATTTTATCGTCAATAATGAGCCTCATCGCTAAGATGGGGCTCATTATTGGCTTAATGGGTTTGTTGAACAAAATTGCCGCATATGGAGTGAGACCAATCCACAAGAGACCCTACAGACTCCATTACATCCAGAAAAATGCACTGTCGGTGCGGTTTACACGCTGGTGGAATCATCTGATCTTATTTCATCAAAAGCGTTACGAGGATCGCGTTACGGTCAATGGAGTTCGTTACCTTATCAAAAATTTTTTATTATTTAAATAAAACTTTATGTTTTAATTTGTTTTTTGAATTTATAGTTTTTATTCCTTAAAGAGACAATTTTTAAAATTTTTATGGTAAATCGATTTCAACTTTCGTTATCATCAGTACCTTTTGAACTATTCGTTAAAAAGGTACTGATGATAACGAAAGTTGAAATCGATTTACAATAAAAATTTTAAAAATTGTCACTATTAAGAATAAAAACTATAAATTCAAAAAACAAATTAAAACAAAGTTTTATTTAAATAATTTATCCAGTAACAAAAGATTATACACAAAACAGAAAAAAATGAATAATTTTCATTTAAACTCATTTAGTTAAAGTTTTTTTATTGCAAAATATGGATAACATTGATCCGGACGAGATGTGGTTTCAACAGGATGGTGCTACGTGCCTCACCACATCCATCGACTTATTAAAATCAAAATTTGGCGATAAGTTGATTTCGAGAAATGGACCTGTCAATTGGCCTCCAAGGTCGTGCGATTTGACACCTCTCGATTATTTCCTGTGAGGCTACGTGAAGTCACTGGTTTATGCTGATAAACCAGCAACAATTGACGCCTTGGATATCTGCATTGTTCATGTTATTCATGTTATGTTACAACCTCGGTGCCCATATGCCCGAAATCATTTTCAATTAAAAAAATTGAATAAAACAAAATTGTTGATTATAATTTAATTTTTTGTGTTATTTTTTACTATTTTTTCTTATTTCAAGTTCTATCGGGCTTAAAAAAACACCCTTTAGTATATGTCCGTCAAAAAATCAGTCAGACTTATTAGTATAGATTTTGGTTTTGGAAAAACAATGATGCTACCTAGTGCATGGGAATATACAATTTGATGCGAATTAATTAAAAATCAATGTAAATTAAAAATTAACATAAACATTTACAAAAATTAGTAAAATAATTCAATAATACTTTTACACTTTATCTTCTATAAAGGGTGTTTCCACTTACTGTTAATATATTTAACATGCGTGTAGAGAATTAAATTCTTAGAAAAAATAGTTTACAGAAACTTTGAAATTTGTTGCCGTTAAACCCTTATAACGGATTAAATGTAAAATTAATCTTTACACTAGCTATTTAGTTTTGTTATTTGACATATTTCAGTTTTACTTTCTTCTCAGAATTTCTTTTTATTTTTTTAAACAGTTTTAAAGGCCATTACTGGCCCCTTATTGAATCAACAATTTGGCTCCAACGGTTTCGATCCCGAGCATGGTCTTCATACTGTCTAAGACAATCTGAAGAGGCCAAGTCGTTTTCTACACCGTGGAGCCATCGTCGCCTGCAACCACCTCTGCGCCAACTATATGGTGGCTCTCCTTTCAGAGATCGCATCAGATCCCTGATCTCGATCCTGTACAGAGCTCGGTAGGTACCATCTATTTCGCGTTTTGGGCCGTAAATCACACGCATGACTCTTCTCTCAAATGTTAGGAGCCATCTCTCGTACTCAACCGTCAGCGCCCAACTTTCACATCCAAACATAACAACGGGCCTGATCAACGCTTTGTAAAGCTTCAGCTTCACGGCACTTGATAAGTGTTTAGATTTTAGCAGTGGCCTTAGAGGATACAAAGAACGACTGCCAGCTGCCAGCCGCACTTTAATATCCTCCCCCAAACTGTTATCGTGAGTGATAAGAGAACCCAAATATTTGAACCTCCTCACTCTCTCAAACGTGGTGGCCACTACTAAAATCTGGTGTGCCATTGTCCCTAAAACCAGAGATCAGGTATTTCGTTTTGGACTCATTGATCTGAAGTCCAACTGAAGCTGAAAACTCTACAAGCGGATCAAGTATTTCTTTCACTCCGTTGATATTCAGTTCAATCATCTGCATATGCAAGCACCTGTTTGTACTGACGATATAAGATGTTACGCTGCAGTGTTTCAGTTTTACGAAAGATGTACTCCAACATGAGATTAAAGAGTATCGGGGACAGAGCATCTCCCTGCCGAACACCCGAGTTAACTACAAAAATTGTCGATAGCCTGTTCTCAACTTTAACACAGCATTGAGACTGCGTCACTGTCATCCTACATAGTCGTATCACTTTTGTTGGCATTCCTAGGTATTCCAGGGCAGGCCGCAATTTCCCTGAATTAATCGAATCATAGGCCTGCCGGAAATCCAGGAGCACCTGATGTACGGGGATGGATGTCTCATAATATTTAGATAGAATCATCCTCAGCGAAAAGACCTGATCGGTGACTGATCGATTCCGACGAAATTCTCCTTGATAGTCACCAACCAAGCCCTCCGCTAGAGAAGTGATTCTATCCAATACAATGTATGACAGTAACTTGTATGCTGTGCAAAGGATCATCAGCTCACCGCGATAATCTCACACTTCAAGCGGTCTCCCTTCTTGAAGATGGGGAATATCGCGGCCACTTTCCATTCGTCAGGCATAACTTCGGTTCGCCATCGAATAAGGTCGAAAAGACAGTTCCACAAAGTAGCCTCTCCGAATATCAAGAGCTCCGAATTAATGCAGTCCACTCCCGGTGAGCGGTTTCGTTTCAATCTCTGCATGGCTTTAGTGAATTCCTCATGGGATGGCTCCTCAGGGCAAATCTCCGCAGTCTGTATTATAGGTGGCTCAACAACAGTTTGTGACGTATGATGGACATCAAGCAGGTCAGTAAAGTGTCCACTCCATGCGTCAAGTACTGCGTCGATGTTGACACAGAGGTTTCCATCCCGGTCCCGAATGGCGATTGACGTAGGCCTGAAAGTATGGTGCAGTCCAGTAATTCCTTTAAAGAAATTACGCGAACTGCGCTCATTGCTGAGTTGTTGTACTTTCAGAACCTCCTTCCACCATTCTCGCTTCTTCCGTCTACAAATCCGCTTAGCTGCCCTTCTTTCAAGAACAGCCTTGTTTTTGCTCGCGATTGTGAGACGTTGTTGCACTTGATTATGGGCTATATTTTGTTGCTCAACTGCAAGACGACACTCGTCATCAAACCAATCTTTCTTGTGTCTGACTTTCACTATACCTAAAGTCTGTTGAGCAACACTGACAACCGAAGTTTTCAGTACCTCCCAGACAGAGTTCACGCAGTCAGACTGGTAATTAGCTTCATCAATGTTGTCGCTGACAAGATCCTGATATCGTTTCTTTCGATCCCCATTTATCAGACCTTCACAGTCGAAACGTACCATGCGTTTCGCTGTGTTCCCAGACTTGTACGAAAACTTCAATCGTAGCTTTGCAGCGACCAAATGATGATCGATGCCTACGTATTTGGTTGCTGACCGATAAGTTCTCACATCCTGCACAACCTGAGCCCGTCCTTTGGAAACTAACAAATGGTCAATTTGGCTGCGGGAAGTTCCGCGAGGATGTGTCCATGTCTCTAGATGTACATATGTGTTGGTGAGGAAAGAATGTGCTTGCTACTCTAAGATTATGAGCAACCGCAAAGTACATCATTCTCTCACCATTATCGGTCGCAGTTTCGTGGCGAGAGTACGGACCTATGTTTTCACACAAGTCGGTCTGATTTCTGCCAGCTCTAGCATTAAAGTCCCCAATTACCATTCTAACATGTTGTTCGGGTATACATCCCATCAGATCGTCCAAGTCATTGTAAAATGAGCCTTTATCTTGGGGCTGGCTGACTTCTGTGGGCGCATGTACACAAATTATCGACAGGTTGGCTAACTTCATGCGCAATCGAAGCTTACACAATCGGTTATTGACTGCTTGGAAATCCAAAACAGCGTTCTTTACTTGCGGCCCAAGAATAAATCCAGCTCCAAGATTTACGAGGTCATCTCCACTGTAGATCAACGTATAGCCCTGGGACACATGGTCTCCACTTTTAGGCCAGCGAGTTTCTTGAAGAGCAACGAGTTCCAGCCGATACTTCTTCATGCACGTGATTGGGCACTCTAGCGCTCCTGGTTTTCTAAGTGAATGCACGTTCCACGTGCCGATCCTAAATCTCGTGTCCGGGTACTTGAGCGGGGGTCCGGTCTTGTTTTGGCGGTATCCATTTTTGTTTTTCTTGACTTTATAAACACTTTATTTTTTTTACGGATGCGGGTCGTCAGCCCAGCGATCCAACCGTTTAGTCGCCTCCTACGACAAGCAAAGGATACTGTGGTGGTATTCTTGGGAAACATGTTCGTGCAATTTAGATTTACGAGACATGTGAGTGCCCCCCGACCACAGGGGTTTCTCAGAATTAAATTGACTATATCGTGAAACCACGTTTTTGTTACTCTTTGTCTGGCAGTCACAAAAATTTGATCTAAAGTCGAAATACGAAAGATAAACATAAAAATTTAATGTTTTTTATTAATTATATAAAAAATGAGGTCGTTGACATAAACTTTTAATTTGTTTAATTACAGACCCCTAGCTTTCTGAACATAACAGTAAAACATTGAGAAATATATTTTTCTTAAGTTACTGATTTTTTACTAAAATTATTTTACTCTCTATTATTATTATTGTCTTCATATTCTCCAAGATTTCTTTCTAAATATATCCGATTTAGTCTTGTCAACTCCTCTATTTTAAGAAGATGTCGGGTTTTGACATAAAATCTTTGGGTTTATTATATAATAAATTTATTAAATAATAAGAAGGAAAACTAAGAAAATAACGATTTATAAATTGAATAGCATAACTCCCTTTAGTGCAAATAATGCCGCAGCAAATTATTATATGACCTCCAATTAAATCACATTTTCTACGATTTGTGGAAGAAAATTACGATATATACAAATTTGAAAATTTATTAAATTTCTATAAATTAGAGGACGATTTAAAAATGGTAGTGTGCTCGAAATATCTCTATTTTGGATCACATTTTCTACCCTGTATAGTTTTCTTACACATGGGTGTCACTAACAGAAAATTTGGATGCCATAATTGAAAATGTATTTTTGTGTAGGGATTGTATAAAAATAAAAATTCCAAATGAACAGACAATTTATTGTTGCTGCTAAACCAACCCGAGCTTTGCAACTCATTCTTCGGTTTTGAAAACACTCTATTATTAAAAGGATTATATTTAAATACAGCGAAATTCGGCGAAATTTCTGGAGAAACGGATCTATTAAATATATTTTTAAGTCATCAAAAGTGTTGTCCATTCCCATTAGCAACTCGTTTCGGGAAATAGCTTACTCAGTCATGCAGTCTGTCTGGAGCAATGACCGCAATAAAATGAGAATATAACTTGTAAAGAACTTTGTACAATTTCTTATTTTTAAAAAAATCACAACTTCTGTTCTGATTCTTTTAAAAATAAGAAATTGTACAAAGTTCTTTCTAATGTTATTAGATTCGCAAAAAATAAACCAAATATAAATAAATCATTAAAAATTAATGGTTCTTAAGAAGAGCTAATGCATATTCTAAACAATTTTATTTTTAATTGAAAGACATAAAATTAATATGAACATTTTTTCTTTTCGTATTAACTAAATTTTTAATTTTTTCTACTGGTTTAGCTTGTAACAGAGTTGGTATCCCTGATTCGATTTCTGATTTGATATAAGCTGCGCTTTTTATTAACAGAACTTTAAGTCCTATATAGAACATCGGGAATAATACAGGGGCCTATTATGATATTTTCGATAGCGTTTTTCTCTCGATATTATCGAAAATGGCCTATTGTGAAATTGGTTTATAAAAATTTCACAATAGACCATTTTCGATAATATCGAGAACAAAAACGGTATCGAAAATACCATAATAGGTCGGTCCCCTGTGAAATTTTATTTTATTTAACACTTATTTAACCAATATATTTTATTTAAGTTCTATTTGAATAAATTTCAACTTCTAACAATATTTTTTGACGTTTCTAGTCAAATAATACAGGTATTAAGATAAATACAATGAAAATTAGACTATTTTAAAGTCGTGTTCACGAGATCGAATTTAAATCATAGGAATTGAAATCCGATATCTCTCCCAATCAATTCAATTAAAATAACAAAAAACACGCCCCTTTTTCTCTTCTTCAGTTGAAATATATTTAACTTTTAGCAAAAAACTCGCAGACGACCAACTTAATCACACAAAAATTCTCAGAGAAAGATCGGATTTGAATTCGGCCTCGTGTACAAGGCTTAAAGGAGAATAAGTTATTTTTTCTTTTGTGTTTTCGGCTTTCACGCTACTTTGAGTTCCATGTTTGTGGAACGTATCGCGTTGGTTTATATTTCGAGTTCAAGCTAGGTTGAACCAAAGAATATTTAATTTAATTTAAATTAAATATTGTTTGGTTGAACGGAAGTTATCTTTCACTAAAAACGGAGTCAAGTCATCTTGTAGTTAACTCGACTCGACCTAACAAATTTGTAGTCGAGTCGAGTTAACTCTAAAAAGTTGCACTATAAACGGAGTCGAATCGAAAAACTAAAATATGAACGATATGTTCTTCCTTCCTGCGGCACTGTCATTCTACACAGTCGTACCAATTTTGTTGGCATTCCTAGGTACTCCAGGGCAGACTATAAACTCTCCCGGTTGATCGAGTCAAAGGACTGTCGGAAATCCAGGAACACCTGATGTACGGGAATAGATATCTCATAATATTTAGATAGAATCATCCGCAGCGAAAAGACCTGATCAAGCTAGAAAACATATCTTAGTTTAGCCCGCTAGCTCGACGCATTGCACATTTCAGTTAATAAATTCGTTCACACATACATTTTTGTGTTATTTATGTAATGTGTATTACGGTAGGTAGGTAGTAGAGTAGGTTAGGAATATAATATAGAAAAATATTAATGTAGATGTGAGCGATATACGTTAGTTTTCATAGTTCAAAACAAAAATTCGTAGCTCGGATAGCTTAGCACAAGTGTGCATCGATCTATTAAAACTCTTTATTTAAAACCGAAAGCTTAGCTAAGCTGAAATGTACAACGACCAATGGGCTTTAGCGATGCTAAAAATATGTCTAACAATTTTAAAAGCAATTACTATTGCTATCAAGAAGCGAATTTTATGAAAATCCATTAAACAATTTATGTTGGCCTCCCTTATCTTTGAACATTTTTACTTTAGTCTCCAGTTAAAATAAAACTTGTATTTGAGAATTTATATAAACAAAGTGTGGAAAATAATGAATACTCGTTTAAAGCGGTGTTCACGAGACCGGATTCAAATTCTAGGAATTTAAATCCGATCTTTCTCCCAATCAAATCGACTAAAATGACAAAAAAAACGCAAAAATATTAAAACTCGATGACAATTTGAATATTGATAACCTCGATTTACCATAAAATTTTATACCGCCAAAATTATCCGAGTGTACGAAAAATATTATCTATCGCAACATAATATTTATGTAGATGTGGTAGAAATAGAGTAGAATACTGCCATAAAAAATACTATACTTCGTAGAAGAAAAAAATGTAATACATATAATATATGTATTATTATCCCAGTTTGTGTTTTTGGCAGTAAAATTTTCATAATGGAATACAAACTTAAATCAATCAAAAGTCATGTTGAAAGGTTTAAATTTATATTTTATTTTTTATATACATGATTTTGTATAACAAACATTTCGATCAACATCCAAACAAAACATGTCGTTTTTGATTTTTAGGACCATTTATATAGATATGGACTTTAAAACCCTTCTGGGTTAACATTTACAGAAGCTTTATATCAATAAGTATAACCATAATTTCTTCTTAGACTTTTTAAAAGCATTCTTCTAAAACTGGTCTCAAAAGTGCACGATGGTTTGTAAATAATTTTAGAACCAATATAGCAACTAAAAAATGTTCATAAAATGTAATGCGTATTTCGAGCAATAGAAAGAAATGATAACTAGTCTATGAACTATTCTTTTGCGTCATAATGTCAAAATTTCTAAGAGATGAATAATTTCTAACAATTTAATCTAATAATTTGTTTGCCCCGAAGTTCCCCTATCGAATAATAGGAAATAAATATTATAAACAAAATAACTTACTTACCAACAATTAAATCTTTATGAGGACTTTTTGTTTGTATTAAATGAGATTTCGCCAAAAATCGGTCTGGAGGCGTATGAATAAACTCACTGGACGCTCCTTTTATTATGTATCCAGTATTATTCAATTTCTTCGCGGACCTAGTATATTTACCAGTTGTAATAGCACCAAGTGGATGGTTAACAACATGTGAACTTTTCTTTTTACTAATATTACCACTATCAAACCCATCAAGATGATCGGTTAAAAAATTTAAACCCGTATCCGATGAACTACTACTATAATTATGCTTGTGTATGAAATTTGGTTCGTACAGCTGATTCAAATTTTGATGGGAACCATAAAATGTATAGTAGCCTCGAAATGGTTCATCTTGAATTTGTGATAAACTTCCTGGAAGTTCCATTATATGTGGCCCATTGCCATTATGGTTATTATTAACGTGGTCATTTGCCGAATATAACATTGGCGATTCCGTATCAAAACCATTATAATTACTGCTATTGCCATTCGTATGGTGCATGGCATTTATATTGTAACCAACTGTTTCATCAATTTGTCTATTATTCATCTTATGATTACCATTATTAATAGTTATAATATTTGGGGTTCCATTTGGTGCAATGTCGATTGGCGGGCTTTCTGATTTCGGACTGGGAGTAGGTGATCGACTATTTATAACACGATTAGATCTTGAGTAAAGCACCTAGAAAAAAATGTAATTACCAACGAAGCTAATCTAAATAAAAAATATTACTATTATTACTTACAGTTTTTGATGTATTTTGATTTGTTGGTATAATTTTCGAATTATTACTATTGTTATTATAGTTTTTATTAGTTTTTGATTGCCAACCACCATTACTTAAACCTGGATTTATATTATTATTCCAATTTCGATGCTTTCCTTGATGATTACCGTGTGGATTGAAATTTCGATTAAACGTATGATAGTTATTATTATGATGGTAGTTGTGTTGATTAAAACGATAATTGTGATGATTAGTACTATTGTTATTTATATTGCTATTTGTATGATTAGAATTTGTATGATGAGTTGAATCAATGAAAAAATGTTGATTGTTTAGACTAGAATTTGAGTTATTTTTTAATGAAACTGGACCTGCGGTTGATTCGGTCATTGTTTTATTATTTGTTTGGCTATTGGTTTTATTGGTACTATCATCGTTTGATTTATAACCGGAAAAATGTGTTCGTCCAGAGCTTACTTGTTCTCCGACATAGTGTAAAAAATCAAGTGAATATGTTCCTGGTGTATATGTTCCTGGTGTAGATGTTCCTGGTGTAGATGTTGCTGCGCTCGTGGTATTGCTTGTCGTTGTTGCCTTTGAATTAAAATTGTTCATTCCCATTACATTGTTTAATTCATTTTTATTTGAGCACGTTGATTGTATACTATCGGATGAACTGGTACATGATCTTGTTGAATCGGAAGAATTGGTTTTTGATAATTGCATGAAATCAGAAGAACTATTATTGTAAAGATTATTCACATACATTTTAATGTTTTGATGAATGACTTTATTACTGTTACAACTACTACTATTAATTTTATGACTATGATTACTATAAAATGATGATGTAGATGAGATGATATGTTGTTTTGGTGCATGATTATTTGGTTTAAGTGAATTTTTGATTTTCTTCTGCTTGTAATCGAAACCGGCACTATTATTGTTAGTTTTACGATACATATCGCGTTATAAAAATAATAAATTAAAAACAATAAAATTTTATTGAATTCAATATACAATATTTTTTGGAATATAGCTAGATATATCTTATACTTTAAATTCACAACTAGCTAATTAAAAAAAACTATTAATAGTAATAAATAATGAATTTCATGAGTTTTTTGGCGCGACTCTAGCAATCATTTCTACCTCAATTTTCCCAATGAATTTAATTTTTCTATTTTTTTCGTATAAGTATAATTAATTCAATATTATGTATTATGATTTTATTAAATATTTCGTTTTTCCAAATTTTCGAATTTTGCTCGACCAAAAATATATTAATGCTGCCCAATTTAGAAGAAATCCAGTTTTCTTTACACATTCACCGCTCTTTCGAGTTTCGTTTATTTTTTATTCTATATAAGTTTTTATTCTAGGATTTATAATCTGAAAATTGTGTTAGGTACATATTTTAGATTTTTGTGTAATTTAAATGTGCAGTTGAAATTAAAATTTTTGCAAACAAAAAAAAATTGCAGGTTTTTTCTGTACAAATTTTTGTGCAAATGTCTTCTTGTGTTTGCACGAATTTTTTACTCACGGAATCTTTTTTAACTAATCAACATTTAATACGCTTACCATTTATGTCTATTTATAATAACATAGCAAATTAATTAGATTGTATTAGAAATTAGCTTTTATTTAGACTTTTTATTTAATAGAAAAATTAAATTTCAAAAATATATATTTAGTTAATTTATTTTTATTCCTTCTGAGAGTAAATTTAACTGTTTTCAAAAATATCGTCTGTTCTCGCCATGCCAAATAAATTTTGTCAAATAAAAAAAAATAGGTAAAAATGTATTCTCTAAACTCTAATCAAAATAACTCTTCAATGGATACAGTGCTCTCTATTATAATAATTACCAAACAATATTTTAGATTACGTGTTTACCTCAATAATATCTCGTTCGATATGTGTACATATTTATGAATTAAATTTATGTATAATTATAATTAAATTATAATTTTTCAATATGCTCACCAGCAAACGTAATTAATTTACAAAAATATTATAAAACAAAAAATTTTCAAAATAGAAATACAAATCGGAACAAAAAATTTGTACACAGATGTCTCTAACCTAACAAACCAAAACTAAGGGTTTATTAAAAAATAAAAATATGACAATTAAATAACCTCAAAAAGTGATCACGTATATTAGGCAAAAATGTTCGCAATTAAATTAAACCGAAATGGAAATTTAATTTATCGACTATCCCCGAAAATAAATTATTCAACAATAACCATTAAAAAACCATATAATGAATATACAGAGAAACCTGATTATCCCGCAATTCTAGACGTTACACGTGAATCCAAAGAACGAAGAAAAAATGAGTTGTGGTGTTCCAAAATCCAAAATTTAGGAACAA
This sequence comes from Tipula unca, assembly GCA_951394425.1. Classification (NCBI taxonomy): domain Eukaryota; kingdom Metazoa; phylum Arthropoda; class Insecta; order Diptera; family Tipulidae; genus Tipula; species Tipula unca. The sequence goes on from OX596380.1 coordinate 101,802,236, forward strand.
TCGAAGAAAAATTAATTAAAATTAACATGCCTCGGTATTATGGATACAAAACGGTGATGTTAGATGAGAAGAAATTACGATACAATTCGTTACCGTTTATTCAACATGCTACTGAAACAGTTTTTACTAAAGTAGAAAATTTGCCTGATTTCTATAAAAAGTACAACGATCAAATAGATAATTTTATCCAAAGTATCAAATCTGATATCGAAAATGCTATTCTTTTCGAATACAATGAAGTCAAGTAAGTTAAAATAAAATATACCAAAACTTCGTGTAAGTGATTTGTAAATTTTAGACGTGATTCTTCAGCAAATCTCAAATCGGAACAGACCCAGGAAGAAAAGCATAATGAAATGAGTTATGCAATTTTAAGACAAATAAATCGAGTAATGATAAATGCTTTGATGGCTGATAACTTCCATCTCTCTGAAACTGAAATCGACCTAAATTCTAGACATGATGCATTTTGGTTCGTTGACGGAATAATGCCGCCCAAAAATGTAAAAACGTATCGAGAAAAAAGACCATGGCTCGAGCATGAAGTTGATAAACCAGTACTGCGAGGCGTTCAGTATATTGGAAAACCATTTATATCGCTCAGACATGCGGATCCTCTTGAAGCCATTATATCATCGGTTGAGCAAACAAGATCAGATGTGCCTCGATTTGAATTCGAACCCCAAACACTTGGGTTTTCGACATCTCATCGACATGGTACAACCGTTCCTGGATTTTGGCCAGGAAGTACTTACGAACATTCATTGCTCTCCTATCAAACGCGATCTTTTATACCGAATCATAATATATCACAAGAATTTATTGATTACAAGCAAAGTTTACTCCATGTTCTAGGCATTCAATCAAGTTTCGCGTTGCTACATGGGATATCATGCTATCAAGGATTTTCCACTTTTAACGACCTAACTTATCCTCTAACTACCCAAACAATAGTAAGCGATGGGCAAAAATGGTCGTTTTATGTTTATCAGTTGAATACAAATCGAACTGGTAATAGTGAGCTACCGGGAACACCAAATTTATGTTGGGGAACAAACGAAATCAAATTGTTCGAAGAAATTAAACATGGCAAATTAATTGGATTCAATGAAAATGTGCTTAGAAACTTAATTGGGTTTTATATTAATAGGCCACAAAAACGAGATATTGATATGAAGCCGTTTCTGAGTAAAACAGAAGAAAAGATTGCTGATATTGAAGACCATGAACGACGAGAATTCTTAGAAAAAACGTACAAGCACTTAGTATCAAATAGGCCACGGCACAATCCCACTTACGAAATTTATAATTGGGAAAAAATATATAAGATCGATCATAAAACTAGGCCACTACAACCCAAAAGACGTCCATTTGAGTTGGCTATAAATCCATATAGAAGGCAATTGAATGAACACACGCCGGTATATATCCCAAAAGCCTTGCGTCCAGAAGGTCCTAAAAGCAGGAAGAAATGGCAGAAAGCATATTATCCTTAAATGTAGACGTAGTATTCGATAATAAAAATAGTTTCAAATGTATTATGTAAAAAATTTCAAATGTTGGTTATTTTATTTTGGCAAACCGCCCTACTATGCAATTCGCCTACTATTTTCAACGGCTTTGGAATAGTAAGCAAAGGCAGATAAAGGTAAACAACAAATATGTAATAATTTTCTTCTCGGCCATAGCAACAAATAATGTACAGGACCACGTGCGTTTCGCTTAAAGAAAATTATTTCGAAGGAAACTAGAAAGTGACAAAATTATTACACACACAATGCAGCTGTAATTGGGTTGCATACAAAATTCTGGTATAAATATTACAACAATAGTGATTATCACAGAAATTGGACATGGCCCTAGTAGCATTTTGACTTAAAGTTTTTATACATAAACATAAAATAGTTCTTGTATGATTATTTCATGAAATGCGGCTATTGACGATTGTAATACCAATATTTAACATCGATTTTCCATAGCTTAAATAAAACGCCTACGTGAAATTGTGCATTTTATCTCTTCGACTTTATAATTACAGATATTCAAGTTGACTTATATACCGGGTTTGGGTTTGCATCGTGATAGTACTAAGCCTCTATTCCATTGTGAAAAATTTGCTGTCAGCAAAACCAAAATAGGATAAAAATATAGATTTGCTGGTGGTGCGAAAGAAACAAAAAACTTCATCAGCAAAATTTTACTGGAGAGAAAAATGTGTTTGGGTTAGTGTGTTGCCATAATTTATTATAGAAAAGCAATACCAATATATAATAGGCCGTTTCATACCATTTAAGCATTAGTATGAGTAATGGAATAGAAAACAGCAAAAATGAACAAAATCATATGGAAAAAGTAGATTTTACGTGCTTTTTGGCGCTTAACATTCTTATATCTAAATATATAGGCCTAAAATTAATTTTTCAATGATGAGGAATTTAATTATGATTATTTACCAATAGTCCTGTAAGATAATTTTCCCAATTATTGGATATATTTTATCTAAATTTTTAATTTATAATTTTTAAGATTTTTATTTTTACGTTCGTGTGATTTCTACGTTCGGTGTTGTTTCGTTAGTCAATAATTCGATAAAATGCATAAATAGTGATGGTATAACTTAACTCTTCTTTCTCATTGATAAAAACATATTCAGTTTGTTTTGCTTACGTTGTTTCCAATTTTTTTCAATTTGTGTGCTTGATGGTACATTCACAGTACATTACTTTTTTAAGTGTTTGTATTTGTTTTTGTAAATTGTATTATTTTTTGTCAGTTATTATAAATTAAATTTTTTTTGGGGAATAGAATAATAGATGATTAAGGATTAGTATTATGATTATACATGAATTAAAATAGTTTAGTTAAATATAATATATTTGCAGAAACATAATTACATACTAGTATAATAACGATTAATTTAATATTATGTATGTTAATCAAAATTATTTTGTATATGATTATGAATCAAATTTTAATAAAAACAAAACGTTGTCAAATGTTTTATGAAACTTTATAATTTTATACTTCACGAAATATATTTAATTAATGTTTGAATAATTATCGTGTGTTTAAATTATTAATTATAAAAATAAATCTACAACTCTGTCTAAAATGCATAATTTCAGTAAACCTAAAAAAAATAAAAATAAAAATAAAATTTACGTAAACCTAAAAAAATAATACGAAAAAATATAATCCTGCGGCTGACGAACAACCTCCTCCTCCTACTATTTTTAATGAACTAATTATAAAATAAAATAAAATCAAGAATAAAGGCAAAATCAACCGGAATGTACTAACAAGTAGCGAAATAAACAACAACAAAAAACCCGAGAGTGAGATATAGAATAAAATCATATTTAAATTCTATGAGAAAGACAAAGGAACTTATACATACAATTTCATTCATAATTTCTATTCCCGAATCAAAAAATAAAATTCTAGTTGTCTAAATATTCAAAAAAATGAATTAAAAGATTAATAAAAGTGAAAAGTAAATGGACAGATCTTATGATAAATAATCATTATTTAAATCCTGGTATATGAAAAATTATTTTTAGCCCTATTTTTTAAGATATAAGAAAAAAATCACGTAAAATCACGTAAAAATCGACTTTTTCATATGAATTGTTGGTTTTCTATTCCATTACACATACATAGGACCGGCCATTTTTTTTGTAATGAAACGGCCTATTATATATTGGTATTGTAGAAAAGTATCAAGTTGAGTATTTTTTATGGCAACATTTACACACATCGACATAAAAATTGTGAACGGATACGAAATTTTTTTCACACACACATGTTTGGATATTTTTATGGTCAAATGTTATTTTGTTGTACATTTTTTTTAAATATTTCAGACGTTATAATAACAAATTATTATTATTAATTATATTACAATAAATTATTTATTATGTAATAGCATATGAATAAAGGAATAAAATTATGTTCGCACTCTAGACATAAAAAAAATTATGAAATTTGTTGGTTATGTTACAGAAGATGTCAAAACGTAACCATAAAAGTTTCGCTATAAAATAAAAAGTAAAAAAACTACTATCTCTGTCACACTAATGGAATTTTTTCTTTTCTTTCTCCTTTCATTATGGCAACAAAAAAATGTTGGCAGTAAATTTTTCACAATGGAATAGAGGCTTAAAGCCTCTATTCCATTGTGAAAAATTTGCTGTCAGCAAAACCAAAATAGGATAAAAATATAGATTTGCTGGTGGTGCGAAAGAAACAAAAAACTTCATCAGCAAAATTTTACTGGAGAGAAAAATGTGTTTGTGTTAGTGTGTTGCCATAATTTATTATAGAAAAGTATCAAGTTGAGTATTTTTTATGGCAACATTTACACACATCGACATAAAAATTGTGTGCGGATACGAAATTATTTTCACACACACATGTTTGGATTTTTTTATGGTCAAATGTTATTTTGTTGTACATTTTATTTTAATATTTCAGACGTTATAATAATAAATTATTATTGTTATTATTATTAATTATATTACAATAAATTATTTATTATGTAATAGCATATGAATAAATGAATAAAATTATGTTCGCACTCTAGACATAAAAAAAATTATGAAATTTGTTGGTTATGCTCACGGATCACGAGGAATATGCTGCTACTTAGAAAACTATATGTCGACCGTGCTGATCCACGTAAAACTTCCCAGTTAAATTGATATCAAAAGGATCTGTTGATTTCAAAAGAGCGGACTCGTGGTTTCCAATACGTAAGAAAATATCAGTCCACAACCAAATCTCAATGATCGTCAACCAGTTTATTCATCATAAATAGGCTTAAATTTTTAAAAGTTCATAAAAATATATTCTTACATATATGTATGTATTAAAAACTAATGAAATTCCATTATATATATATTTTTTTATTTTTATACGGTTTTAAAGGCCATTACTGGCCCCTTACTGAATCAACAATTTGGCTCCAGCAGTTTCGATCCCGAGCATGGTCTTCAAACTGTCTAAAACAAACTGAAGAGGCCAAGTCGTTCTCTACACCGTGGAGCCATCGTCGCCTGCAACGACCTCTGCGCCTACCATATAGATATTTCATCAGATCAGATATTTCGTTTTGGACTCATTGATCTGGAGTCCAACTGAAGCTGAAAACTCTACAAGCGGATCAAGTATTTCTTTCACTCCGTTGCTATTCAGTCCAATCACGCATATGTCATCTGCAAGCACCTGATTGGACTGGCGATATAAGATGTTGCGCTGCGGTGTTTCAGTTTTACGAAAGATGTACTTCAACATGAGATTAAAGAGTATCGGGGACAGAGCATCTCCCTGCCGAACACCCGAATTAACTACAAAAATTGTCGATAGCCTGTTCTCAACTTTAACACAGCATTGAGACTGCGTTACTGTCATCCTACATAGTCGTACCAGTTTTGTTGGCATTCCTAAGTATTCCAGGGCAGACTAGTAATTCTCCCGATTGATCGAGTCATAGGCCTGCCGGAAATCCAGGAATACTTGATGTACGGGGATGGATGTCTCATAATATTTAGATAGAATCATCCGTAGCGAAAAGACCTGATCGGTGACTGATCGATTCGGACGAAATCCTCCTTGATAGTCACCAACCAAGCCCTCCGCTAGAGGAGTGATTCTATCCAATACAATGTATGACAGTAACTTGTATGTTGTGCAAAGGAGTGCTATACCGCGATAATTCTCACACTTCAAGCGGTCTCTCCTTTTGAAGATGGGGCATATCGCGGCCACTTTCCATTCGTCAGGCATAACTTTGGTTCGCCATACTAATCGAATAAGGTCGAAAAGACAGTTCCACAAATATCCCCTCCGAATATCAAGAGCTCCGAATTAATGCAGTCCACTCCAGATGATCGGTTTCGTTTCAATCTCTGCATGGCTTTAGTGAATTCCTCATGGGATGGCTCCTCAGTGCAAATCTCCGCAGTCCGTATTAGAGGTGGATCAACAACAGTCTGTGGCGCATGATGGACATCAAGCAGGTCAGTAAAGTGTCCACTCCATGCGTCAAGTACTGCGTCGATGTTGACACAGAGGTTTCCATCCCGGTCCCGAATGGCGGTTGACGTAGGCCTGAAAGTATGGTGCAGTCCAGTAATTCCTTTAAAGAAATTACGCGAACTGCGCTCATTGCTGAGTTGTTGTACTTTGAGAACCACGGCCTTCCACCATTGTCGCTTCTTCCGTCTACAAATCCGCTTAGCTTCCCTTCTTGCAAGGTCAGCCTTGTTTTTCCTCGCGATTGTGAGACGTTGTTGCACTTCATTATGGGCTATATTTTGTTGCTCAACTGCAAGACGACCCTCGCCATCAAACCAATCATTCTTGGGTCTGACTTTCACTATACCTAAAGTCTGTTGAGCACCACTGACAACCGAAGTTTGCAGTACTTCCCAGACCGAATTCACGCAATCAGACTGGTAATTAGCTTCATTAATGTTGTCGCTGACAAGATCCTGATATCGTTTCTTTTGATTTTCATTTATCATACCTTTACAGTCGAAACGTACCATGCGTTTCGCTGTGTTCATAGACTTGTACGAAAACTTCCATCGTAGCTTTGCAGCGAGCAAATGATGATCGCTGCCTACGTATTTGGTTGCTGACCGTTCTCACATCCTGCACAACCTGAGCCCGTCCTTTAGAAATTAACACATGGTCAATTTGACTGCGGAAAGCTCCGCGGGGATGTGTCCATGTCTCTAGATGTATGTGTTTGTGAGGGAAGAATGAGCTTGCTACTCTAAGATCATGAGCAACCGAAAAGTACATCATTCTCTCACCATTATCGGTCGCAGTTTCGTGTGTCGGGAGTACGGACCTATGTTTTCACACAAGTCGGCCTGATTTCTGCCAGCTCTATAGCATTAAAGTCCCCAATTACCATTCTAAATTACCATTCTAACATCGTTCTCGCGTATAGATCCCATCAGATCGTCCAAGTTACTGTAAAATCAGTCTTTATCTTGGGGCTGGCTGACTTCTGTGGGCGCATGTACACAAATTATCGACAGGTTGGCTAACTTCATGCGCAAGCGAAGCTTACACAATCGGTTATTGACTGCTTGGAAATCCAAAACAGCGTTCTTTACCTGCGGCCCAAAAAGAAATCCAGCTCCAAGATTTCCGAGGTCATCTCCACTGTAGAGCAACGTATAGGCCTGGGACACATGGTCTCCACTTTTAGGCCAGCGAGTTTCTTGAAGAGCAACGAGTTCCAGCCGATACTCCTTCATGCACGTGATTAGGCCCTCTAACGCTCCTGGTTTTCTTAGTGATTGCACGTTCCACCTGCCGATTCTTAATCTCGTGTCCGGGTACTTGAGCAGGGGTCCGGTGTTGTTTTGGCGGTATCCATTTTTCTTTTTGTTGACTTTATAAACACTTGATTTTTTTACGGATGCGGGTCGTCAGCCCAGCGATCCAACCATTTAGTCGCCTCCTACGACAAGCAAAGGATACTGTGGTGGTATTCTTGGGAAACATGTTCGTGCAATTTAGATTTACGAGACATGTGAGTGCCCCCTGACCACAGGGGCAATGACCATTATATTAATTTACGTTAATACAAAATTTAAACGTTTTCTTTAAAAAATATGAAAAAATCGACACTACCAAAATATTTTAAAATCATTTAAAACCCAAACAATAAAAATAAGTCCAACATATTCCTGAAAAATTAAAAATAGTAAAACAAAGCTAGGTTGTCACTTGCAATTTAAATTTGTTGTTTTTGGTTGTTCAAACATATACGAGTATATCATCGATAATAATTTTTCTCGTTTATTTCTTTTCACCTTCGAGCTTAAAATTTCAAACATTATTTTTGTTTTATTTTTTATTCTATAATGTAATATCAATACATACTAGATCTACAAAAATGTTTAAAACAAACCAAATGAAAAATGCAAATGTATTGTTTTCTCGTATATGTACATTCAACAATTTAAACTAACACACATCCAGGGTTCCAATATTTTACAATAACAAATGATCAGTAGAAAAAATATATACGGCTTTGTATATCTCTAATATAATAAAATCTCTGATAATACTTTATTATAATATTTCTATACTATATCTATCAAAAATAAAGTAGGTATCAAATTATATTTTTAACAATATATTTCTTGGCAGTGTACTTTTTTAGTACAATTTCGATTCGTTTGAAGTTTATTTGTGGTATTTTGATATATGTAGCTATACGTTTTTAATTTACATACATAGTTATTGTGATTTGATGATTGTAATGAAATTTGTATAAAACATTAAAAGACAAATTTCAATATTCAAACATAATTATACAGCTTACTTCACACTATATGATGGAAACCCGACTATGAATGATAGTATAATACTATTATACTATTATACTATTGTCCTATTGACGATGGAAACCTGTATAGGGATTAATGCTGTGTGCCTCGATCGACTAAATTGACTAACTAAACTAAAGTAAGGTTAATTAATGCAATATATGTATAGATGGCATTAGCATAAAAGTCAGTGTATGCGCATCAACTTTAACTAAACTAAATTAAATGTCAAAATCATTCGAAAAACTACATCCAAAATACATAGAGTAACAATTTTTTTTTTACAATTATTAAAGGATAATGATAAACAATAATAATTTTTAAATATATTTTTATTAAGATGGATTATAAAAAATAAACGGCAACGGCGAACAAAGTAATTCACAATACAATTTGTATTTTGATTTTTAAGGTAATCCATGTAAATATAATTTACATATAATTTCTTACGTAATATAATATTGTTAAATATTATATGTACGTATTACCGCAGTTTTGTTGAAATTATATCGCGATACACATTACACAATAGGAATAGCTCTATTTATTTAAAAACAAAATTCTTATGACAAATGACAACCAGTTCATTTGGGAACACATTTAACTGATTTAAGAGTACCAGTAATAAACCTTAAAATAAACGAATATTAGTAGGATAATCATAGTCAGACACGAATTTAAATGTTCAAATTTCTTTACATCATAACATACATTTTTGATTCACGCAATGGAAAACTGGAAAATCAACCTCTTAAATGAACACACAAGTATCTTAATTGAAAAATATTCAGCCACCGAGGAGAGTTGTTCACAAACATACTCAGTAAAAATCCTCAAAGACGGAAACTCACGGGACCGAATAAAATTCCGTGTCTCAGGATTTTTCCGGGTCTAAGGAGTTGTCATCAAATGTTCCAAACAATTTAGCGAGTTTTTAAATGTGGGAAAATTTATACATACTATACAATTAAAATGTTACATACATATTACATTAACTACATGTATGTCATGTACATATTTAAATTATAATTTATTTCTCGTACATAAGTCATACTTCATTTTGTTATGTATGTACATTCAAATAATTCTAATGGAAAAATAAAAATAAATACATCACAACGCAATATGTATTTCAAATCACAGTTTTAATTCATTGTACATATTTGTAAAATTCGGACTCAGAACTAAGCTATTCCTCATCAAAATTCATTACGAGATAAATCTTGAGCATTTTCCAAAACTGTATGTACATATTTGTGTTTTACGACACTTGTATTTCTCCCAAATTTCTTGAACGCTTTTTCCGTCTTTTATACAATTAATGACCTCAAATTTTTGCATTAAATTAAGATTTATTGGCTTCATTTGAAGAAAATTAATTGCAATTATAAATTTCATAAAATATTATCCTTTAGCAAAGTATTGTATGACATCTAATTAACAGAATCGAGAGAAGTTAGTAACATTTGATGTTCAAATTTCCGCCTCTCAGGAGTTTTTAACATAATATTGCTATGACACAGTTTCATTCCGTCCGTGTCTCGAGGATTTCCGTGAGAAAAGAGAAAATCATATTGATTTTATGCTGTGTGCCTTAACACACTAAATATTGACTAAACTAAAATAAATTGAACTTTCACTATTGAACACCAGGTTATAGCTGAAAAGTCTCTTTCCGAGGTTACTTTTCGTCGACTTTTCATTTCAGTTGGGAAGTTAGTTGCAATTTAAGTTTGTACATGTTTCGAGAGAAACTTCATTTAATGTTGTCATTTATTTTTCGCAAGAATATATCTCATTTTTCCCTGTCGAACAATTTACATGACATTTATAAATAATTATTACGTTTAAAATTGTTATAAAAATACAAAGCATATAGTATGTTTGTGAACAACTCTCCTCGGTGGCTGAATTTTTTTCAATTAAGATACTTGTGTGTTCATGTAAGAGGTTGATTCTCCAGTTTTCCATTGCGTGAATCAAAAATGTATATTATGATGTAAAGAAATTTGAACATTTATCTTCGTGTCTGATCGTGTCTATGATTATCCTACTAATATTCGTTTATTTTAAGGTTTATTACTGGTACTCTAAAAGTTAAATGTGTTCCCAAATGAACTGGTTGTCATTTGTCATAAGAATTTTGTTTTTAAATAAATAGAGCTATTCCTATTGTGTAATGTGTATCGCGATATAATTTCAACAAAACTGGTAATACGTACATTGTACATATAATATTTAACAATATTATATTACGTAAGAAATTATATGTAAATTATATTTACATGGATTACCTTAAAAATCAAAATACAAATTGTATTGTGAATTACTTTGTTCGCCGTTGCCGTTTATTTTTTATAATCCATCTTAATAAAAATATATTTAAATACACAAAAAGTGTATTACACAATTATTATTGTTTATCATTATCCTTTAATAATTGTAAAAAAAAAATTGTTACTCTATGTATTTTGGATGTAGTTTTTCGAATGATTTTGACATTTAATTTAGTTTAGTTAAAGTTGAGGCACATACACTGACTTTTATGCTAATGCCATCTATACATATATTGCATTAATTAACCTTACTTTAGTTTAGTTAGTCAATTTAGTCGATCGAGGCACACAGCATTAATTCTGAAATATTGGTAATTTTGAAATATTTCCGTGTTTGATGGGATTCCGTGAAATTGGATTTCCGCCTTTGAGGATTTTTACTGTATATGCTTTGTATTTTTATAACAATTTTAAACGTAATAATTATTTATAAATGTCATGTAAATTGTTCGACAGGGAAAAATGAGATATATTCTTGCGAAAAATAATAATGACAACATTAAATGAAGTTTCTCTCGAAACATGTACAAACTTAAATTGCAATTACTTCCCAACTGAAATGAAAAGTCGACGAAAAGTAACCTCGGAAAGAGACTTTTCAGCTATAACCTGGTGTTCAATAGTGAAAGTTCAATTTATTTTAGTTTAGTCAATATTTAGTGTATTAAGGCACACAGCATAAGCGCAAATTTTATCGATAAAAAAAATCACTAAAACAAAATAATTTTTAAAATGCAAAATTGTATACAGCCAAAACTGCTAGAATAAGGTTTCATATACCAAAACAAATCAAAAAAATCACTAAAATTAAAATTTATTTTATCGGTACATACGTAGTGGTCTATATAAATAAAAAATTCTGTAACCGAAAATATATTAAATTATTTGAGTTTAATAATCATTAATTTGAATATACTTTCCGTTGTACAAATTTTTATTTATGTAGACACAGTTTAACATTTAATCAAATAGATAAAATAAATAAAATTCAGATAAATGTATTTTTTATTTTTTAATGATATTAGTGTCTTAATTTTTGTTGGAAAATGATTATATGGATAGTATCATTACACTTTGAAACATTTTGTGTTGTGAATTTTTATTTAAGGAAGATTATTTTATATATTTATTTAAGGAATAGGCATCAATATATAATATGTTAACAATTCAATTGAATTGATTTAAGATAAATTGTTCATCAAAATATACAACAACAATAATGCCAACCAGTCAATAAAGCATACGAATAGACGTATAGACATACGACCGCCACAAGAAATAATTAAGTTTAATATTAGACATACGTTTTTTCTAGCAACTGACAAAAATTATATCGATTTTTTTTTATCACTAAAATTTGCGCTTAATTCCTATGGTATTTACTAGAGATCGGAAACGAGTGCAAAATTTCGAACAAAATCAAACAAAAAAATATTATTACGAGTACAAACAAAACAAAATTGAAAAAGGTTAAAAATTCGAAAAAAATATATATTGCAAATTTTTCCTCGTTCGATTTTGTTTCGTACACACAAAAAGAAACGAGTAAACAGAAAGAAAAAAACTTGTTTCGTTTTGAAATTCTCTTTGTTTACTCGCGAGTATTCCTTCTTTTTTCCGAAATATGCATATTTTTTGTTTTTTAGGCTGCGTTTTGTCTTTAACGATAAAGGATATTTTTGTATATGTAATTTGTGCGATTTTTTTTGTGGTAAGTCTAAGTATAATTTAATTATACAACATTTTTGTTATTGTATAAAATTTATTTATGATATATTTGATCTATGAATTTATTATAATTATTATTTTAATCATAAAGAAACTTTAAAAAGTTTATATGCAACTATTTATAATTAATAAAAAACATATATAACATATAAAATATTTCCGAAAATTTCGATTAAACTTATCAAAACATTGTGCGAGTAAACAAAATGAAAAAGCAAAATGAAACAAAAAAATTCAAGATCAAGCAAAATAAAACAAATTAATTTTTATTTTTTACGGAAACAAACGAAACGAAAAATTGTTACTTTTTTCGATCATGCTCGAGTATGCTCTTTCCGATCTCTGGTATTTACTCCGGTTTGCATGTGTGTGTAAATTATAATGTATTTTTTACTCTTCCTGAGAATTTCCGGGTGTTTTCAACTTTTCATTTCATTTATTTTCGTATAAATTGAAGTTGTCTCTGTCACTCACACCAAGCGATTTTTGTTAGCTCGCTCATTTCGAATGTGAAACAGTTAACAGACGCAGTTAAATATGAGCAATAAGCGACACCAACAACAAAAAATCTTATTTTCTCTGATTTTTCCCTTTACTAAAACTGAAAATCCTGACTACGATTAGTTGAAATTCACGAAAAAAAATTTGGAAATTAAATAATTCTATTTGTTAAAATGAACGAAAACAGTTTGTTATATTTTGTTATATGTACTCAGGTACATAAAAAAGTGTCTCTGGGCCTAATTTATAAGTAATATCAAATTTAAGAATAAAAAATGCATAAAAAAGTTTAGTTTTAGTTTCGACTAGTAATAATGCAATATATTATGAGTTGGCCATTTAATATACATAGGCAACACATATACGAAACACACTATTAAGAGTTCCCTAAAAACATTTAACAGCATTAATATGTTTCCGGCTTGTACTATAGACGGTTTTACATATTACATAAACATTGGACGATTGTAAAAGTAGCGAAAGCGCTGCTCTTGGAAAAAATCAAATCAAAATATATATAATGATTTTTGTAACTTGTGTGGTATTCACTATGAAGGAAATAATAAATAATTATACATATGTAATTTGGTATATATTCAGTACAGGAATTAAGCGCAAATTTTAGTGATAAAAAAAATCACTAAAACAAAATTATTTTTAAAATGCAAAATTTTTTGTATCCAAAACTGCTAGAATAACAAATAAAAAAACACTAAAATCAAAATTTATTTTATTGATACATACGTAGTGGTCTATATAAATAAAAAATTCTGCAACGGAAAATATGTTCATTTATTTAGTTTAAAAATCATTTATTTGAATATATTTTCCGTTGCTGAAATTTTTATTTATATAAACACAGTTTAATATTTAATCAAATAGATAAATACAAATAAAATATAAATTTAAAATTATTCTCTAAGTGGAAATAAATTTTAATGAAATTAGTGTCTTAATTTTTGTTGGATAAAAATTGATTATATAGTATCTCTTTATAAACAATGCACCTTTATTAATTACGCTTTGAACAATATTGTGTTGAGAATTTTTATTTTTATTTAAGGAATATTCTATATTTTTATTTTAGGAAGAGGCATCAATATTTAATATGTTAACAATTCGATTGAATTAATTAAAGAAAATAGTTCATCAAAAGGTTAGGTTAGGTTAGAGTGGCCGTCCTAATGGGCTAGCAATTTAGTCCGCAGCTGTACCACGTACTTTCCGGTTACCTCCTCTTCACTCGTCGAACCGTACTGAATTTACCAAGACGCGTTGAAGGCGCTTTACATCGATTATTTTTATTTTTAAATTTTCTTCTGTATAGGATTTAAGCGCAAATTTTAGTAATAAAAAAAAATCGATACAATATTTGTCAGTTGCTAGAAAAAACGTACGTCTAAAGCCGTGGCTACACGAATGGAAAATGTAGACCAACGTTGGCCCAATGTGATTTGTAAAATGTTGGACAAATGTTGGTGCAATAAAATTTGACTATATCTATACGATGTGCCCAATGTTCATTTTTCGAATGGCTACCAATGTATAACCAATTTTGGTTTTTTATATATTAATATTTTTCACTAGTTGTCACTACTAGTCATACATATTAATTACAATATCTCCCACAACATGGAAGCCAATGCAAACATATTGCTTTAAATTCTCAGATTTGTTTTTGATATTTCATAAACAGAATAGGTGTGCTTCTGAGGTCCACACTTATACACAAGCAAGCGGTTCTTTGGACTTTCGTCAATAGTTTCAGGTTAGCCATACATTTTAATTCTGGCCACCAAACGACAACCTCATCTGCGTAGGCAACCACTCTGAAGCCTTGTCCTTCCAGGTTTAGTAACAGGTCCAAATTCAAATGACCAAATTCCAAAGAAGGAGGGGATAAAACCCCATTTTCTAGTGATTTTAATAGAAAAGAGGATACGCTTATACGCCTAAAGACTTTGGGATAGCAGTGAGAGCTTTTTCCCGCTTTAGGTATAAAAATTACTTTTACTTCAGTTCATTTACTAGGAATGTGACAAAGTTCTAAGCGACCTTTGAAGATGACTTCCAGCCAAGGTAGGATTAATTCAATAATTCGCTGGATATCCGCAGAGATAATATCATCAGGTCCTGCCGACTTATATTGCTTAAAGCGTTTATTGCCCATAAGATTTTCCGCCTATTTACTACATGACTTGCGAGGCTACTCCCCTATTTATCACGGGTCCCTCCGGATCTAATACCGAGCACTCCGGGATATGCGTTTTTAGTAGTAGCTCCAGCGATTCCTCACTACACGTAGCCCATGAACCATTCGGCCACCTGGCCGCCTCCGAGGACTCCTGTATAATTACCACAGTAGAGCCTCCATGCCATTGTTTTGGCTGCTATTAGCTCGTACTGGTAAGTTTTAAGGACTTATTCCTTATATGTAGGAGTCCCAATCTGCAGCAGCATCTGTATTCCTCGCTTTCTTGAACAGTCTTCTGCATTTTGTATAAGAGTACACACAACCATCATTGCGAACGGCTCAAAGTAACACATGTAATTAAATAATTAATTAAATTATCAATTGTTACAGTTATTTATCTGTTATTTAAAATAAACAATTAAATTAGAAATATCATTTTTAAATTATCCAATTTTATATTCTATATTGAATACTGTTATCACCACTCTTATCCACGATGGAATAGATGTGTTAACTTTTGATGTTTATCATGATACTTTACATTTTATCATGTAGGATATATTAGAGAATTTGAATACGCAAAAACAGCACGATAACTTAACGTTCACGCGTTAACACATTATCATTTTGCTTAGAGAGTCAGGTAGTTGAGTCATTTCAAATACAGACTGTGGATATATGCACTGAGGATTCATTCTATGAGGAATTCACTGGGGCCATGCAGAGATTAAAACGAATCCGCTCACCTGTGGACTGTATTAATTCGGGCCTCTTGATATTCGGAGTGAAAACTTTGTAGAGCTGTCTTTTCTACCTTATTCGATTAGTATTGTGAACTGACGTTATGCCTAACGAATGGAAAGTAGCCGCGATGTAAGTAGCCCACCTATCTCCAGGAAGGGAGACCGCTAGAAGTGTGAGAATTATCGAGGTATAGTTCCCCTTTGTACAGTACACAAGTTACTGTCCTACAATATATTGAATAGAATTACCTCTCTAGCGGAGGGTCTGGTTGGTGACTATCAATTAGGATTTCATTCGAATCGATCAGTCAGGACTCGTTCAATCGAGCCAGCTAGTGGTCTGGAATACCTAGGAATACCAATAAAATTGGTACGATTGTGTATAATAACAGTGACACAGTCTCAATGCTGTGCTTAAGATGAGAACAATCTGTGGAGTATTTTTACAGTTAATTCGGGCGTTCGGCGGGGGATGCCCTGTCCCCGATACTCTTTAATATCATCTTGGAGTACATCAGATGGATTGGACTGAATAACAACGGAGTGAAGGAAATACTTGATCCGCTTGTAGAGTTTTTGTAGGGACAATGGCACACAAGATTTTAGTAGTGGCTACTAAACGTTTGAGGGAGTGAGGAGGTTCAAATATGTGGGCTCTCTTATTACTCACGATAATAGTGTGGGTGAGGATATTAGAGTGCGGCTGGCAGCAGGCAGTCGTGCTATGTATCCTCTAAGGCAACTGCTAAAATCTAAACACCTATCAAGGGCCGTGAAGCTGAAGCTTTACAAAACGTTGATCAGGTCCGTTGTTATGTTTGCATATGACAGTTGTGCGCTAACGGATGAGTACGAGCGATAGCTCCTTACATTTGAGAAGAATCATGCGTGTGATTTATGGCCCAAACCGCGAAGTAGATGGTACATACCGAGCTCTGTACAGTATCGAGATCAAAGATATGGAGCCAAACTGTTGGCGCCAGTAATGTACATTTAAAATCTTTTATTAGTACGTACAAAATATATTTTGCTGAACTCAAATATTGTTTTTGATATAACAATTTTGTGCAAGATATCTTACGGATTAGACACACCAAGTTCAACGGAGGGCGTCGCATTTAAATATGTATTAATTTACTTATGTGTTAATACTTATCTATAGTATGAACAAACATAGAATCATTATGTATAAAAACGTTAAATCATTTTTGATTTTTAATTGACGATTGGAGCATCACGGATTCCACGTGCGGCATTTTTCTAAAATAAAACTATCTATCCATTGACGTTTAAAATAAAAATAAAACTTGACGTTAAAAATAAAACTATCTATCCATTGACGTTTAAAAACACACATCCACCTAATTTCGAATACAAAAACAACAACACAAACTTCAAATGGATCGGTCTTTTTAACAATAATTTTTTACGCGAGAGCTTAGCCTACTTTTACAAACGTCATTTGACGATTGGAGCATCACGGATTCCACGTAGCGGAATTTTTCTAAAATAAAATTAAAGCTATCCATTGTCGTTTAAAATAAAAAAAAACTTGACGTTTAAAATAAAACTATCTATTCATTGACGTTTAAAAACACACAGCCACCTAATTTCGAATATAAAAACAACAACATAATATATATCATGCTTCAAATGGATCGTTCCTTTTAATAATCATTTTTTCCACGAGAGGAGCTTTGCCTACTTTTACAATCGTCAATTGACTATTGTAAGAGTAGAGAAACCGCCTCTCGTGGAAAAAAATAAAAACTAAATATACTAGGATAATGACTTTTGTGATTATTAAGGTACTGTTTTGTGTTCTAAAAATAAATCTAAACAATTTTGGTGGTTTATATATTGATACTAGTTGCTAGTTACTATAGTTGTCACTACTAGTCATACATTAATTACAGTATCTCCCACAAGATAGAAGCCAATGCAAACATATTGCTTTAAATTCTCAGATTTGTTTTTCATATTTCATAAACAGAATAAGCAATACTGTGGTAAAAATATAAAAGTGTAGAAAAATAATTGTATGCCAATTGTATCATGCACTTCGAGCTTATTTTTATGTTTACAGTGTTTTAACTCCCAAATTTCGGGATAGTTTTGATTTAAACTTATAAATTCTAGCACTAACTCCGTCGACCAGTCAGATTCCATTTTGGATTTATTTGTTTATAAATAATAAAATATAATGACATCTACAGTTGTATTTAGTGACATCTGCCGTTAAGTATTCAAAAATACGTTTTTTCTCACCAATCATGTAGACGAAGTACCAATATACACTCCAACGTTGGTTGCAGAACGTAAAACTACGTATGTTACAGTAAACTGCAAACCAATTGACGATTGGAGCATCATGGATTCGCTCAATAGGGGGTTTTTATAAAAAGATCAAAGGAAACTTTTGATCTTTTTATAAAAACCCCCTATTGAGCGAATCCATGATGCTCCAATCGTCAATTGGTTTGCAGTTTACTGTAACATACGTAGTTTTACGTTCTGCGGTTACGTCAATAATGGACCCTCGTCGATATTTGAAAATTATAGCTAATTTTGTCTAAAAGAAAACGTGAACAAAAAATATTGACTTCCGACTCCGCTATCACTAACATCGGCACAAACAAAAAGTTGCAATAATTACATGATTTATTTATTTTATACCCATTACGTTCTTTGTATCATTCTCAACTGTAATAGGCACTTTATGAAAGAGAAAGTTATACCAATAAAGCGCATTTTTTGGTAGCTCTACCATTAAGAATTTAATTGTCGAGAATTTAATTTATTAATTTACAATAGTGACAATTAAACAATAAATGCAAAGGTCACTTAGATGTACGAAAAATGTCAAACAAAAAAGTTGCGTTTATATTTAGGCCGTGTGTGAATATGTTAACAACCAGTTAAAAATTAAAATTTTGACATAAGAATTACATTTTTCTGATATATTCACCACATAAAAACCAAAAAAACATTTAAAGCGGTAGAAACCGTCTATAAATTTTGACAACAAAAAAATTTAAATTTAAATTTTTTTTTTGTTAAAAAAAACAACCGTTATTTTAGCTGTACAGTTTTTATGCATATAGGAGGGGTGAGTTTTGTGCTTAAAATAATTATTTATTATTTAAAAATGAATTTACCAATTTATAAAAAAGGAATAAGAATCGTACAAAAGCCATATGCAACGTGTAATAATTATAATTATAATAATAATAACAGTGTTAAAGGCCATTACTGGCCCCTTACTGAATCAACAATCTGGCTCCAACGGTTTCGATCCTGAGCTTGGTCTTCATACTGTCTTAGACAATCTGAAGAGGCCAAGTCGTTCTCTACATCGTGGAGCCATCGTCGCCTGCAACGACCTCTGCGCCTACCATATGGTGGCTCTCCTTTCAGAGATCGCTGCACAATTCGTTCCGGATCAGCACGCAGAACGTGACCGAGCCAGCGTACTCGCTGAGATCTAACTTCATGTACAATATCGGGGATCTTCATCAGATCTCTGATCTCGAAATTGTACAGAGCTCGGTATGTACCATCTATTTCGCGTTTAGGGCCGTAAATCACACGCATGATTCTTCTCTCAAATGTAAGGAGCCATCTCTCGTACTCATCCGTCAGCGCCCAACTTTCACATCCAAACATAACAACGGGCCTGATCAACGCTTTGTAAAGCTTCAGCTTCACGGCACTTGATAAGTGTTTAGATTTTAGCAGTGGCCTTAGAGGATACAAAGAACGACTGCCAGCTGCCAGCCGCACTTTAATATCCTCACCCACACTGTTATCGTGAGTGATAAGAGAGCCCAAATATTTGAACCTCCTCACTCCCTCAAACGTGTGGTGTATAATACATATATGTATTATAATTATAATACATATATGTATTATAGTTTTAACTAAAATTTTTACTAAGTTTCTGTTTACTATGGATGTATGAAGAAAGAATGCTTCTACTCCAAACACGAATAAGATTAGATAATTTATTCACGGAAGAATTCAAATACCAGCACCGGTTGGAGGTATAATAAATTTTTTTTATTCCATATTGGCCTATTCTTATGATTTATTTATTTAATTTTTTAGAGAGTTCTTGAGGAATGTCACTTCGGCCATGATAAAACCTACTTAAACTGCAAACAACAGTGGAGTGGTTTAATGAAAAAATACAAGGTGCACAACAAGTAATATGTATATTTATATTCATCCCCCACTAAAATCTAACTTAGATTTTATATTTTTATGCGTTTTTTAAAATAAACACGTGAGATGATGCCGGTAATGAAGCTCCTGAAAAAAAGCTAAATAGAGAAAGAAGACTTGCCATATTTTGACTTCATTCATCAATATGCCGGTAAAAAAAATAATTACTATCCTCCCGATTTGTTTTCTTGTAATCGTGGGGTATATAGACGGTCAATCAAAGGGGAATTGCGTACCGCGGGAGAAACGATCGATTCTGTAGGTTCAATATTGTCTGCTGCTCTGGTAGCTTCAACTGATCCGGCATTAAGTCATATACTACATTATATAATTCCACGGCTTCTACACCTCGAGAGTCCTCTTCAGCTCCGACTCTCAGTTACCCCTTCTACATCTCGGCATTTCTCTTCAGCTCGGGATATTGAATTTGTTAACAGTTCGAGACATGCTGCATCTCGTAATAAAACAAGAATAAATAACCAAGAAAAATTCTTCCGTAAACGAGATCGGCGATTCCAAAAGAAAATTAATGGGCTGTTGGGTATTTTTGGGCAGCTTGTTAAATTACAACATCCCAGCATAAATGTGGATGTCCTACTAATTTCCTCAGATCCTTCGGATTCAGATTAATAAATGCATTAAATTTTTGTTTTTAATAATATTTTTTTATTTTTTTTATGTAATTAAATTTAAATGACTGAATTAAACTGTGATGAACTTATATGAAATATATTATTTAATAAAATCTGAATTAAATCTTTCATGTTAAACTAATTGTTCTAAAAGTGTAGGTATTGCGGAAATTAACCGCTCTTCTCTCATACGAAGAAATTCGCTCATCGATCGCTCTGTACACTAGTTTCATTCACAATTGTATTTACTTCGGTTCTCGGTCCCATATCCCCACCTGTCACACATATGTTATGATGAACACCTGCTGCAAATACAGTTTTTATGCTGTTCTCAATTTTTACCTCAAGCGACCGATTGAAAATATTACATTATCTCATTTTCCTATTGTGTGCCGTATTGAATTTTTCCTGTTGGCTAACAACATTTTTATAATTATAGTTAGTGTAATTACTGGTTGTAATTGGCAAGGATAGCCACTATCTCCAAGCAAATACGAGTTATTATTTGTGTATGTAGCTTGTTTTTAAAAACTCGTGTGTCGTTTACCGATACAGGAAAACCATCGAATACATTATTAAAACTGTTGTGACACCCGTCAATGGCGCCTATAGCATTACTAAATATTTGCAACTTTGCTCGTCTACAAAATTTCATTCAAATTTCGGGTCCTTCATCGTACCACGGGCTTTTATTAAAGGCGCATGGGTTGCGCAAAATATTCCGGGATTTTTTGGATTGATTTAACGCTGTATCTATAAAATGTACAGTCTATATTATATATATAAATATATATATATGTATATATATATATATATATATATATATATATATATATATATATATATATATATATAAAATAAAACACAAAAATAAAAGGGGGGTAAGAGGAATAGTTTGATTTTTCAGAAAAAGACTATTTAAAACTGAAATTTAAAGGATATTGTACATTACACCAAAGTTTACAAAAAAAAACGCTTACTTGAAAGAATGTAAAATTGTCTTTCCAACGAGCTATTACACGTGAAAATCGGACAAGGAATGCTTAAGATACACGAATTGAAAGATGTGAATATTTCAGTTTCCGACAAAAACCAATTTTAACGGAATTATAACTCAGCGTATTTTGACCCACCGAGTTTTTACTCAAATTGTATTTTTTTATCCAGACTAACCATCTCCCCGAATTTCAAAATAATTGGACATCTTGCCTCCGTAAATGTCTTTTTTTGTCTGATGCTGTATATACATACATAATACATAATATATAATTATATATGCCATCCAGTATAAAAATACCATAAATTCGTACTCTGTTTTCCAGCCATGACTTTTGTAAGGCATAAATTCCAAGATTTTTTTAAAACTATGTGATATAATTCATAGGTGCTTCTGCCTTTTTTTATAAATAAATCCGTAAATTCATATTTAAAATAGCGTTAATATCACGAATAAACTCGTAATCGACAGTACTCCAATGCCTAGAATACAGCAAATACTTCTGAAATATTACATTTGGATTAATGGGACATTAAAATCAGTACCTCTCTTGATTTTCCTTTACATTTTGTTAAATTAGTTGATAATCGATCTTGTTCGAAAACCAAAAGAACTATCTTAATAATTGAAAAGTAAATTTCTAAATTTTAATCCATATTTGATTGTCCACCACGTTAAAAAAAAGTACACCATAAAAAATTTTTTCACCAATTTTTTAACTAATTATTTTTAACATATTAACACACGACCTTAGGGTTAAAATATTTTGTTTGTTAATAAAGTGCCATTATCGTGTCGAGAATAATATAAAATAAAGTATCCGACTTGAGTTACTAATGGGTAATAATGTACTCGGTTGGTGAAAAGTTCTCGGTCTAGCGCCCTCGGATATTTACCAACCTCTCACATTATTACCCATTAATAGCACTAGTTGCATACTCTACTATAAAAAAAAAACATCATATTGTTTCATAATATAAATTGCGTTTGTTGTAATAACTAGGTATATTATAAATTAGTTGAAAAAGAAATATTAATATCGTAATGAACATAATATACGTACATACATAATTATTAAAACAGTTCGCGAAGTTTATTTATTTAATTTTTAAACCATAGAAAATATTATCTCATAGAAAATATTTCTACTGATATATTGGGAATCAAATTATTTAATTTTTACGGTAATTTTCTTTTAAGAAAATTTATTTTAAAACCCTAAAATTTTCAAGGTTTTGTTTGAAAAGCAAGTTTTATTCATATACATATGTATGTAGGTGGCTTTCGCTGAAGTGTTCTCTATAATTGCTGTGTTCTTTTTTATGTTGGTTTTGACTTGACCCTGTAATTTCTAATAGTTTGTACTCTGCGAGGTATTGCTTTTTAAACTTTTTGTAATAAATTAAAATGCAAATTGATTTTTATTTTATTGTTTTTTTTATTCTTTTTTCTTTTTTGTAAAGCAGTCATATTCTATATTTATATTTTTCTTTTTTTTTTCATTTTTTTTGTTTTGTTAATTTGTACAAACTGTAACAATTGTTTTTCTTTTATTGTTTTATAAAATGATTTTGTAATAAATTAAAAACCAAATTTAATATATATTTTTTTAAATAGAATTTATAATAATTAGGTAATGGAGAATAAAATTAAATGTTTTAAACGTAACTAAAAATAATAAAATTATTAAATACAATTTTTATATGGTATAGATTACTCCTAATTAAATAAAATTAAAAATAACAACTTTTGAAATTTTTACATTTATAAAATAAAAGATTTAACTTTATTTTATTGATTAATTATACACTATAATTAATCGGTTTGTTTGTTTTTTATTTTGATCATAAGAAAAGAGTTAACATTTAAAAATTTCGTTTTTTTAATTTTTTTTTTAATATAAAAAAAATAATTTACTAAAAATTAAATTAGAATAAAAAGCTCATAATGATAATGCAATGATTACATTACATTTCTTTCTAAACTAAAATTACAACGATTTTCGGAAAAGAGTTGTTTAAATGAGGTTGAACCGTTTGAGACATACTAAAATTAATTTTATAAGAGGAATTTCCAATGTTTCGAACGTTGACGAACAAAATGATAATAGAAGAATATCAAAATTCAAAATTAAATGTGATATTAAAAATTAAAAAAGCAAACATGTTTACTTTTCTGGAAAAGTAATTACCTATATAAAAAATTAAAATCATCAAGGTATGTATTAAATAGTAAAATGTAGAAGTCCTGAGGTTAGCGAAATTTAAAATTTAGAATAACAATTATTGTATGCCTCAAAATTATTATTCTTTTTTATGTGAATTTTATTGTTAAAATACATTTTTCAAATTTAAAAAAAAATTTATAGCAAATATTTAAAAATTCATTTCCACAATTATATAAATTGTTCTTTTAGTGATTTTGATTATTTTAATTATATTTTGTTATTTCAAAAAAATTGTTTTGTAATTAGGACGGCATAACAAACAAATATATTTGTTATATATGATTTATAATTATTAATTAGAGAATTTTTAATTAAAATGATTTTACTATGCCTATCCTAATTTTCATAAGAAAAATGAGCTTTGTTTATTGAATTTATTTTATTTTTTTATTATTTGAAAGCGAAAAGTAGTTTTTGACGTTTTTATGTTAGTAGAAAATTAAAAATTAAATAGTTTTTTGTTTAGCTTAATAATTTTTTTTGAATTTATTTTATAAATTTCCAGCGATCTTTAATATTTATCTATTTATAATTAATTTAAATTTACTTTACTAAAACATAAGAAAATTTTTTTAATTTTAAATGTTTCAAAATTAAGTGTTTCGTTAAATGATTTGTTTCAAACATATTTTAAAGATTACTCTTTTGTATCAGTATATCTGCAGAACGTGATTTTCCGCTGCAGTGACAGATCGAGTATAAGAAATCATTATAAAAACAAATTGTATTAAATAGGAAAAATTAATCGACTTAAAAGAAAAATCGAATTTAATCAAATAGCTGGGGAAGATGCTATTGATTGATTAGAATTCTCTTTTAAATTATAAAATAAATCTCATCTATCTACTTAGAACTACCTAGACTTTCTATAAATATATTTTCTATTTTATAAACTCTCTATTCCAAAACAATGTTTAGGTCCTGGAAACCAAACCAATTTTTTAGCTTTAAAAATGTCGTACAGTGAAAATATTATCTATATATTAAAATATGTATGTATATCATTGTACTTAGTATTTTAAGTATATTTACAAGAATTTTCCTAAATTTTCATTTAAATGTTAGTTTTATTTTTAAATTAACTGAATTTCATTTTTCTATATATTGCTTATTTTTTATGTTTGTTTAGGATGGAAGTAAAAGTATAGCTCTATTAATTGTTTCCTATTAAAAGTGGTTCTTTTTGATATGTTAATTAAAATTAACTGCGCTTTAGAATTCTGTTACCAATCCCATTTATGTTTAGAAACAAATTATTTACGACCCGTTATAATTTCTAAACATTTAAAACAACTGAAAATATTTGGTAAAAAAAATTGTAACAGTTTGCATTTATCATTCATCATTTTTCAATTATTATTTGATCATAATTTAAATTAATTTTTTTTTTACAATTTAGCTAAAAAAATTTTTTGTATTTTGTGTTCACGTTTCTTAATTATTTTGTTTAGTTTATAACTTTATATCTTCAAAACAGAAAAGCGTTTTTTTTGTATTAATTTAAAAGGTTTTTTATTTCGTTTTGAACAAAAAAAAAAAAAAAATATTTAGTTGTAAAAATTTTATTTAGTTTAACAAAAATATTCTATTTCACTCATTATTCTAATATTGAAAATGTAGCGTAATGTTTAATCTACAAACATTCGAGTCCACATTTTAATAATAGAAAAAATATATTTATATCATATAAATATATAATATAGTTTAACCAACATTAAAAAATTAACTCATAAAATTAAAAGCAAATTATTAAATTTATTTTTTATAAATTAACATTTCTCGAAATGATATTAAAATTTTAATAAAAATCCGAACAAAAATATTTATATAAATATGTATAATTTTTTGTTTTGTTTAATTTAACATAAATAAAAAAATAATTTGTGACTTTAGTTTTAGTATTTTTTTTTGTTTTTTTTATGTTGTCTTTTTTTAAGAAAAAAAATTCACGTTTAAAATAAAATATATAATTAAATTCATACAATTAATAACAAATATAAATTTAATGAATCACCGTTTAATTTTCCATTTTTATTTTATTTATATATAATTTATAATTTTTCGTTAATTTAATTTAATTACATCATTTTTAAAGCCCATAAATTAAATTAAATCATTTTGAGTTTTTTTTTATTTAAATAAATTAATTAATTGTTTATAAAATTTAAATTGTTTTTTATATATCTTGAAGGCTCGCCCCACCCCTCGCAAATATGAATGCACGAAGAAACAATGATAATTTTTATTATTAATTATGTTTTTGTAATTAATTGTTTTTGGTACACAAATAACCTGTGCGTATAAAAAGCCTTAAATTTTTTTTTATAATTTTTTTAAATTTTTTTAAATAATCGCGGCGAATAATTCTTAATATTCATTTTAATTTTTTTAACTTATTAAAAATTGATTTTTGTTTTTATTAATTTAACCGTTTTGAGGATT
Organism: Tipula unca; assembly: GCA_951394425.1. NCBI lineage: Eukaryota > Metazoa > Arthropoda > Insecta > Diptera > Tipulidae > Tipula > Tipula unca. The sequence goes on from OX596380.1 coordinate 101,828,611, forward strand.
GTTGTTTATATTTAAAAATAAAACTTTTGTTAAATTATTTTTAAAATATACATGTTTTTGTTTGTCTTATTTTCGTAAAAAACTCAAAATAAAACATATTTACTAAAAACTGATTTTCACTTTTTTTTGTATGTACCGTAAATTTGATGGACGAAGAAGACATACTTTTCTTTATATTTATTTATTTTTTAGTATTTATAAATATTCAATTTTGCTAAATACTTTTCATTTATATTTACACTTAAAAATTGTTTATATTAATTATATTTAGTTTGTTTTTGTTTGTAACTATGTTTAAAATAAACAATTCAGTTCCAGCACCATTTATTATACATTCCTGAAAAACAACACATTTTTATTAGTATTTTATTTAATGTCTTTTATACTTATTTTTAAACAACAATCATTTATAGTTTTAAATTATTTTTATATCAGCTGTTATATGAACCGCACCATTATTATTACTCAATTCTCATAATTTAATTTAAATCATTTTTTAATTTTTATACATCTTTCATCAATCATTGTTTTTTAACTTATAACTTTTAGTTTTTTTGGCAGTTGGCTTTTGTTACTTATTGTATAAAAAAAATATATTATAGTTTTTTTTTTTGATAACCAAAACTTAAAATTTGTTATTTTCGTATTTGTATTTGTATTTTAATTAATGTTATTTTTTGTAAGTTAAATTAAAATCACTTTATTTAAAAAAATTTATTTATTGTTTTGTATGTTCTGTGTGATTTGTATTAATTATTAATTATTTTGCTTATTTTATTGTTTGTTTATTTCTGTCGTGCTTCTGAGAAAGAGGGGCGAGGCCGGGCTCAAACATCTGCTGATCGCGATGTTATACTCGGTGATCTTGAATGAATTACAACACGGTGACCATTTTTAATTACGTAACCATCACTTTCGACTAGGACTGCGGTCTGACGACCTAAAGGATCACCGTTACTTTGACCACTACCCGGAGAACCTTGATCTTCATTATCTTTTAACATAGTAATTACCATATCACCTGCGTCATGTTCCCCGTGATCTGTATCATCACATGTTCCGGTTTCATGTCCATCATCTTTATGCAGTTTGTGCTTTCGCCAAGCATTTTGTATTAATCGTGCGCAATATTCCTCACGTTGTCGCCAGAGTGTCGATGAAACTGGATCATATTCGGGTTCATCAGCACGTGGAGCAACTTCACCGATCTCACCAGTTTCTTCAATTGGATTACCTTTTCGAGCAAAGAAATCTTTTGTTAAGGCATCAAGGATATCAACACAGAACATTAAATCTCCGCGACATATGGGTATATCCATTGAAATTATTTTATATTTATTCGGCTTGTGTATTTGTAATGGCGGTTCCAGCACATCCAAAAAGTCAGATAGTTGCTCATATCGTATATAACGTGAACCTTCCGGATCAAATTGCTGCCAAATTTCATAGTACATATCATAATCATCATCAGTTAAACCTTCTTGTACATCTTCGGTGGCTTGTGAATAATTTTCGAGAATAACAGCAATGTACATATTAATAACGATTAAAAAACTTATTACGAGATAGGATAATAAATATGTTATTCCTATTGTTGATGATCCGCAATTACCAGTAATACCTAGATCATTATCCGGTAATATACAATCGTCTTCATTAATGATACCATCTAAAACACCGTCCCAACCAGCTGAGGTAGACATCTAGAAATTGAGTGAAATTATTATATATAAAATATGTTGATTTTATTCTTTTATACTCACTTGAAATAGTAATATCATACTCTGTCCAAAAGTTTTAAAATTATAAACATCGTCTAGACCACCATTATTTTGAACATGCATGAAAAATGACATGCCGAAAATGGCAAAGATAAACATTACCAAAAATAGTAGCAAGCAAATATTAAATAAGGCAGGTAATGACATCGCCAACGCGAATAATAATGTTCTTATTCCTTTTGCACCTTTTACTAAACGAAGCACACGGCCGACCTTAGCTACTCGAACAACACGAAGTAGTGTTGGAGAAACAAAATATTTTTCAATTAAATCACTCAATACAAGACCTAAAAATAAATTAAGTATTAGTAATAAAATCACACAAATCTAATTAGCTGGAATAAATATTTTACCTAAAATGGATAAAATAACTACAACAAAATCGAATAAATTCCACGGTTCGACAAAATAATGGTATCTTAAAGCAAATATTTTCATTAAACATTCACTACTAAAAATTGATATAAAAATCATATTTAAACACTCTAAGACATTTTTAAAATCATCGGATTGTTGATAATGATCTAATGTCATAGTCAACATATTAAACCCGATGAACAACATAATAATCATATCGAATTTTTTGTTTGTGACTATTTCGAATACAATTGCTTGTGGTCGCCACTAAAAATTTAAAAAAAAAACACATTACATATTAAAATCAATTCGGTGGCACATAACTAATATTTACCCGTGGTCGTGGAATTGCTTTTAATGGTTTCTTCGACCCCATTTTTTTCATGGCATTATAGTATTTCTTTTGATCTTCTGTCATGAACATTTCTAACGAGCCACCAGCTTTCTTTTTTTGTTCATTGAAATTATCAATGATAACACCAATAAATAGGTTAAGAGTAAAGAATGATCCAAAAATAATGAAAAATACAAAATATAAGTACATATAAATATTTGTTTCTCGAATTGGTTGTTTTCCAATCTGAAATTTTTGTTATAAAAAAGGTGAAACGGTTAAAATTTCCGTTAAAAATAATTTTTAATTTTTTTCTATATATACTTCTCGTGAATCAATTGCATCGTTCATAATTTGTATCCAACCTTTAAATGTTGCTACTTGGAATAAACATAAATATGCTTTTCCAACATGATCGAAATTCATTCTTGAATTTTCCCATGTCAAATTTTCAAACTTGCATACGTTTACATCTGGTATTATTTCAAAATTAAGCGTTGTTTTATTTTCATCTACACACTACATAGTTATAAAAAATTAAATAATTGTATTTATATATAAGCAAATTAAAATTATAAATTAAATATCATTTTTCTATTAATTACTAACCTTGTAATATTTGCCAGCAAATAATTGTACACCCATAATAGCAAAAATTAACCAAAAGATTAAACAGACCAGTAGTACATTGAAGATGGACGGTATAGCTTGTACTAATGCATTTACGACCACCTAAATATTATGATTATATGTTAATTTATGGTTAAATTTATATATGGATTAATAAATGGAAATTTTACTATAAACGTAAAATTATATTTTAAAATTGATATCTACAAAGCAAACATTAAAATCTAATACAAAAATGCATTTGCTCAATTTAACAATATAAAGTAGATGTTATTATTTGGTTTTATGGTGGTGTTCAAATTCAAAATTCAAATAGGTACATAGTTTTTACCATTATTGGTAAGCAAGCTGAATAATTTAGAGTATATTATTAAAAAAGTCAGAATAAAATATTATATAATAAAATATAGTAAAAATAAATAAAATATTATATAATAAAAATATTTGAAAAATGAAGATTGAAATAAATTTGTTAATAACTTTACAATTTCAGGTATTTATGTAATAAATATACCAATGTTTGTAATTGCACAATGAGCACATACATTCAAGTACAAAATCTATACAAAAATGAACTAACAAAAAGCACATAAATTTTTCTTGATTATCCAAAATATACAATTGTGTAAATAAAAGCATGCATTAAGCGGAAAGAATTTAGATTAGACTTGAAGTAGTGGGAAAATAATTTATTATTTACGAATAACAAACAAATAAAAAAAATAAAAATATAATGAGTTCGTGTAAATTGTAATAAAGTGTTTCTTATATAACTAAATATTTAAACAAATTAATAACTGCTATTACAAAAGTATAATTAATTATAAATGTATAAAGAATATAATTTGAAATTGTTAATGTATTTATCTGTATTTAAATATTTGTTTTGGTCAAAATGTGATTTAAATAAAATATAACAATAAACAAAAAAAAAATAAATAAATCTAAATATATATCTATATATATGTATATATATGTATATATATATATATATATATATATATATATATATATATATATATATATATATATATACATATATATATATATATATATATATATATATATATATATATATATATATATATATATATATATATACATATATATATACATATATATATACATATATATATATATATATATATATATATATATATATATATATATATATATATATACATTTATATATTATATATGTATATATAATTTATTTCGCCATATTTAATTAAATTAAATAATTAATAAGAAAAATATATATTTTACGTTTCGTTTATTTTTGTTTATAAAATATTTAAATTTTAATTTTAATTCATAACCAAATAAATTTTGCTATATAATAAAAAACAAAATAGATAATCATTCACAATTATAATAATATTGGTAATAATTATATTATTTTTTTTTAGAAAAAAAAAACGATATAAAGGAAATAAATAATAAAATCAATTTAATAATTTTAATTTTTTTAATTAATTAAAAAAGGGCTATCTTGCTTAATTTTGAATTAATTTTTTTAAAAATATTTTTCACTATGTATTTACGTACCCTCATGCCCTGCATTCGAGACATGGCACGTAGCGGTCTGAGGGCTCTCAACGTTCTCATTGTTTTGAAGGCTTGAATACCACCAGCTCCAAGCAATGAAGCAACGAAGTTGATTAGGGATACCTATTTTATATATGTACAAAAATGTTTTTCTCGTTCAATTCATTTGTTATAATTTCTAATATTTTTTTTTTTTTTTGGAAAATTATTCTAATTAATTTTTAATCAATTCATTTTATTTATTTGTTTTTTATTCTACTTAAATTAAAATATGGCTGAAAAATAATTTCATTTACTACATCACTTTTTTTAAGTTGTAAAAACCAGTGTTGCGCATTTTTAGTTTTTATTTAACTTCGCGCAATCAATTTGCGATTAAGTTGGTTTTATATACTGTGATTTAATTTATCTTCAAAAGTTAACATTAAACATATTTAAAATAGCGTAGTTATTGTATAATATAATGCGCATCATTGGTGTAAACGATAATTACATTTTGAATTTGTTGAGCGTTCTAAGTCTGTGGCTGTCCATCAAAAATAAATAATAATTCAATAAATTCGTCAAAAATAAATTAATAAAATAAAATGAAATAAATGAACTTATAAAATAATTACAGATTAAATTATTAATAGTTACAATATTAATACATATATTATTATAATATATGTATATAAATATATATATATATATATATATATATATATATATATATATATATATATATATATATATATATATATATATATATATATATATATATGTATATATATGTATATATATATATATGTATATATATATATATATATATATATATATATATATATATATATATATATATATATTTATTATATATATATATATATATATATATATATATATATATATATATATATATATATATATATTAATATATATATATATATATATATATATATATATATATATATATATATATATATATATATATATATATATATATATATATATATATATATATATATATATATATATATATATATATATATGTATATATATATTACATATATATAATATGTATAATAAAATATTTATTTTTAATGTGATAATGTTACAACATCCTAGACTATAATGGGAGGGATAGGGTGGAATGGAAAATCAGCTGTTGTTTTACCAATAAATAAATAGATCAAATTGAGCCGACTTTCGGTGCGTAATAAAGTAAATATTTAAATGAAATTTTTGCTATAAAATCAATTATTAAATGCATCCAAAGAAGAAGAAACACCACATTTATTTTTAACAATTAAATAACAACAACAAACGAAACTTAAATATGATAGTTTCAAGAAGTTACTCTCGAAGTTATAACTTCCATATAGTTAATGTAGTGCTTGACGTAATAGTATATTTATCGTGTGAAAGAGATGCGTAGAAAAATCGACATGAACTAAAATGCAGCGGCAATTTTAGTCCCACTGGAGTTTTCTTGAAAATCCCTTTATGTCCTCTTTTGTTCATAGCCATAAATTTCATTTAGTATTTAGTTTATTTGGAAAAAATATCTCAGGCTCTAGAACACTGTAACATAGTCATATTAATATCCAAAATATATAATATATATAATAAAAAGTACATAATATTAATATATATATATATATATATATATATATATATATATATACATATATATATATATATATATATATATATATATATATATATATATATATATATATATATATATATGTATATGTATATATATATATATATATATATATATATATATATATATATATATATATATATATATATATATAAATATTATGTACTTCTTATTTTGATTTAATTTTGATTTTATATGTAAAGAATAAATATAAGATAATATAGATATGTTGCAAGCCAAACATGTAAAATAGACAAGTTATTAATTAAAATGTAGTACTTCAGTTTATTAAGTATAATTTAATTTTTAGATTTATAAATAAACCTGGTATCATAAAGCTATTGAGCATGTATGAAATTTATACCACTTATTAGTTAAAATAACCTGAAATCTTAGATCATTTTAGAAAAAAGTTTATTTCATTTTCTGTTATTATTGCAGTTATATAATAATGTATCAATATTACAAAAATGTTGTATTTTAACGTTTAAATCATGGATTTAAAAACGTTTTACTTATCTCAACTTAAATACCTTCACGAAGCCGGGATCAAAATTGTACTGATTTTAATATTGACTTTTAACGCTTTCTGTCAAAGACTGAGAGTCAACGTCTCATTTCACGGCAGTATGCTGAAACTTTCAGGTATGCGTCAACCGCCATTCGGGACTGGGATGGAAACCTCTGTGTCAACATAGGTTCAAATATTTGAACTCTCTTATCACTCACGATAACAGTGTGGGTGAGGGATCAAAGTGCGCCTGGCAGCCGGCAGTCTGTACAATGTCGAGATCAGAGATCTGAAGAAGATCTCCGATATTTTACATGAAGTATGATCTCAGCAAGTCCGCTGGCTCCGTCACATTCTAACGAGCAAGCAACGTAGCTCCACGGTGTAGAATTCAATTTGGCTTCCTTAGGTTGGAGGCGGATTGTTGACTCAGTGACTGTCCAGTAATTGGCTTTATATACTGTTTACCATTATAATTATTAAAAATATGATTCGAAAATCCATAAAACAAACACCAATTTCAACAATAAGAATAAGATACTTTTGATTTTGAATATAACCTTGAAAATTGAAGACATATTAAAACATGAATTTTTGACATTTTCTGAACTCAATAAATGTTTTGTAACTTTGGGAGCCTCGAAACTCAGACTAATTTTGTTGTTTGAATCAATTTCCTTTTTCTGGTTCAGAAAAGACCCTTACTTGCTGTGCAATACGAGTACAGAAAAGAGGTTAGAAAAATCTCTGAGCAAAATACAAGTTCAGGTTTTAAGTAAATTTTTCTTAACTTAGAGACCCTTCAAACTCAGAAAAAAATTAATTTTTTGAATATTTGTGAATACGAGATTTGAGTTTCTACCACCCGGGCCTCAATATCGCTTTGCAAGGCTCTGTATATTTGTAAATAATTGTTTATTGTTCTTTATGATTTAGTCCTTGTAAATTGTCCTCTCCTGTTCTTCTCTATAATATAAAAAATTCGAGATATTTTTATTCGAGTATCAGGCAACCTTATTTAAATTGAAGTTTACAGTTAAGTACAATTTGAATTTGAATTTAAAACAAAAGATCAGTTTCCTTTCCTCAGAAATTTTAGTATAGCGGAATTTCACTGTAATATATCTATCTATCTATATATATATATATATATATATATATATATATATATATATATATATATATATATATATATATATATATATATTTATATATATATATATATATATATATATATATATATATATATATATATATATATATATATATATATATTTATATATATATATATATATATATATATATATATATATATATATATATATATATATATTTATATATATTTATATATATATATATATATATATATATATATATATATATATATATATATATATATATATATATATATATATATATATATATATATATATATATATATATATATATTTGTAAATCTTACGGACTTCTACGAGAAGATGATAAATATTATATAATACATATACGAGTACGTATCATGAATAAAAATTGACAAATTTAAAATGATCTAAGCATATAATAATCAAAACGACATTGCTATAAAGTAGAAAGCAAACATTAGTAATATATTTTTCTTTGGTTAATTTACTTAATTGGTATATAAAAATTGATTATATTGAAGTAGCTCTATTTATATGTTAATATATATATATATATAAGTATATACAGAAATACCATTTATAAATTATTGTATTATATAATTTGTATTTGGACAAAAAATTGATGTACAAATAAATTTTAAAATGTTGAAGAAAAAATTATTTAAATTTAATTGAATAAATTATCTTTAATTATATTTTCAAATAAGAGCTGTAACATTGTCCCTTATTCACCTTAATTTCTATAGGTTACCAATGTACCATCAAAATAAAATATGATCGTTTCAATATAAAAAAGTTCTATATATTTGACTGTTGCAATAGCATTTTCGATTTCGTTAATTTGAAAATACGTTTTCTAAATTTAAATAATTTTTTCTTATTTGTTTTTTTTAATATTGACATCTAAAATAATAATATTGATAATTGATAATTTTTAATATATTTGATATACGAGTATAATTATAATATTAATATGAACACAATACGATATTTATATTAAACGTAAAATATAAATAAATAAAATAATAAAGACGCAGACGGAGAGCACAACGACGAATATATAATATATATGTAGAATATTTATATATAAGAGACTTTTTTTTATGTAAATTATATAACATTTATTTAGTTTTATTCGTTGATTTAAATTCTGAAGTACTTACTCTCATACCCTCCCACCTAGAAACTGCACGTAAAGGACGTAGTGCTCTTAAAGTTCTCATGGACCTAAACGCTGGGATATCAGATGCACCAGCCCATATAGCTCCCAAATTTATTAATGATAACTATGTAGCCGTATGTAAATTATTATATTAATATATAAAATGAAAATAACAATTTTATAATAATATTACAAAACTATATTAAATGCATACTATAATGAATAAATAATAATATAAAAATAATGATAAACTTAATATAAAATCAAAAACATAAATACGAAAACTTAAATTTTATATAGTGTCCGCTCGTTTCTTATATTTTATACAATTTAAGTCTACAAATATATTTCTAACCTATTTCTAATTTTATTATAAATAGACTTAGAAAACTGGCTTATGAATTTTTATAAAGAAAATTGTATTTATTCAAAATCAATGACTTTCAATTTAATTTCGAAATTATTAATTTGAATTTTTCTTTATTCTTTAGAATAATACAAAAGAAATAAACATCTTGTATACTCACCATGACGATTACAAAATCCAGCCAACACCATGCATTTGTAAAATAAACTTTGTAGCCCAGCGCCAACCATTTAATTAACATTTCCAAGAAGAATATAACGGTAAATATACGATCCATATAATATAAAATATCTTGTAATATTGGTCTATGTTGTAAATTAACATCTTCTAGCGCCAACGCTAAACTACTTAATAAAATCATTGTGATTACGGCGGTTTCAAAATATTTATTTTCGATGAGTTGGAATGTTTTTAAACGTAAATTTGTCCATCCTTGCCAGAAGGGTGAATCATCGTCACCAGCCAAAAATGGGAATTTTTTATAACAATTATCGGGACAACAATCGGATGGATAATCTTCTAATACTACGTCTCCATCGGCTGGAATTATTACATCTTCATCGATTGGTGCTTCTTCACCTTCGCCCTCTTCATCTAGTTCTTGAAATTTGAAAATGATGTATGGAAATAATTTCAATCAATATAGTCAATACTATGCTTACCTTCATCTAATCCTAATTCTTCTTTACTAGCATCTCGTTTCTCCTCGCCTTCTATTGTTTCGGCACTACCTTTATGACTTTCATCTTTGAATGATCTATTTTTATGACTACCATACGATTTTATACTTAGTGTTTCATCATCATCCATTCTATTATTAATTTCGTGTTCAATTTTATTATCACCATGCATACCTATCGAATTACCAATGAGCTGAAATATAATATGTATGTATACCGAATTACTATATTTGATTTGTGCTCCGCTAAAACAATAGATTGAACCTACCTTTGAGTTAAGAAGCATACTTTTCGCTTTTTTCGTTTTATTTTTTAAATCGCCATGTATTGTGAATTCCATGCCATCACCAATTGCCACTTCTAATTGATTTTGTTCTTTCAATCCTTTTTTCAGCAATCCATCTGCAAGAATTTCATCAGGTACCAGCTCCAAATCGTTTTCATTGTGCTCTGTAGACATACAACAAATCCCCTTGCCTATCGTTTTTTTTTTTTTTTTTTTTTTTTTTTATATTTAAAAAATTTTCGGTTTGTGTGTGAAATAATTTGATTTTTTTTTTTAAATTCATCGATTGATCGAGACATTGATAGGATGAACGCGCGATAACGATAAGCATTTTTTTAAATTTTAAGAAAAAAAGGAAAATAAAAAAAAATAAAATTTGATAAAATTCCTCTAAATAGAATTAATTTAGTTGTTAGACACCAACAAATATTGTTTTTTAAATCACCATTACAACATGAAAGCTAAACAAAATTGACGAGCAATACATGGAACATAGTTTTTAACATTTGTTTAATGAATATAAGTGTAGTTAGTATATATGGATTTAATATCTAGGTATAATTATTGTGGATGATTAATATAAGAAAATGTTTATTAATAATCACGACAATTGTATGTTGTTTTTTTTAAATATATTATGTCAAGGGAGTTTGTTCTAACACAGATTCATCTAATATACTACATTGCAAGGTTTTGGTATTGTTATAGCATGCCATATTATATATAATTAAAAAGCATCAAATTACAGTAAAACAAATATTTTGCCAAATAAAATATAAAATGTCATTAAGGTTATCGTTGATAGTACTGTAGAGTTAGTTTTGTTAATAATTAGAAGGATGTAGTTTTTTAATTTTTATTTGTAATCTTATATGTAAATTTAAAACACTATAAAATTTTAAAAAGCCCAAACTAACATACAACAATCTTGAAAAATGAAATAAAATAAATAGGCTAATGAAATTTATTTTCTCTTTATATGAGTAAATTAACTAAAACGAGAATACGAGTACTATTTCTGAATTTTGGTATTTTTTAAGAAATTTATTTTGATCGTTTTTAAAATTGGTAATCAGATAGAAATTAAGTAAGTATATAGACATTTAATACATACATATGTATGTCACAATTGGAATTTTAAACGGGCTATACATTTATATATATATTAAATATTCAGCTTGTAACAATATGTGGGTATCGTGATTAAGTGTCTTAGTGCTTTCATTTTATGTAATATATTGTTTTTTTGTGTAACCAATTTACATAAATGAGTGTTCAATGGTTTTATTTTTGATGCAGTCGATAAAACTTCAAATCAAAAATCTGATACGTTGGCCAGTTACAGTAACGATAAAAATTAAAAAATAATACACAAAACTATATATATATATATATATATATAATTCAGATATATAAAATTAAATAAATTATATTTTTCTAAATAAAACAAATTAACACAAACACAAACTAGAGGCGGTTTTAAAAATTATGATAATTAATTTGACTTTTTTTTATCATAACTTTCCTCTAAAATATTTTTTATATAAATAATCCGTATACTATTTTATTGCTCAAACCGAGAAATTTCGCTATAAAACGTTTTTGTCCTATATACATTCTCTCCTTGATACACCAATATTAGAAATTTTCAAGATACACATTTAGTTTTTAAATACGCTAAATTCATATTTTTGATAATAATAATTATATTCATAAGTAGAAGAAATAATCTTCCCATTCATTTTTATCATAATCGTTTTGTTTTAAAAACCAATTGAAATAGGGAATATAAATCTCGGAAATTGTGTTATAGATCTAGGCCAAGTAATTTTCAGATATATGTGTATTATGTCTTTAAGAGACTTTATTTTTTGGTTTTGCTTTAAGACAGCCTCCATCTTGGAAATAGTTGCTCTTAAAAGTTTGAGCTATGTAAAAATTGGAAGCCAAATATCTCGGAAATTAATTTTTTTAAATTTTAAATCTCAGCTTAAAAAACCCACACAACGTCATTTTAAATCAACCCCACTTTTACCCCGATAAATCTGCACAAAAAATATTCATGGTTTGAATAGTAACCAAAAAAGAGAACGGGTTTCTGTTACCCGCTGTTTAGTATGATAAAAACAAAAGAAAGAATTAACACATTGATTTACTTTACACTTTGTTAATAATTAATAATAATTAGATTATCTTTATTTAAACTAAAGAACATGTAATTCATGTCTCTATATTAATAAGACAACATTTTTAGTAAAACAAAATTAAAATCAATTTTGTTCATATAAAAGCTTGGGTGATATTGTGAATTGGCCTCCTAATTAAATTAACAACATATTATCATAGACAATCATACTAGATTTCTCATTTGGACAAAAACAGAGGAGTACAACAAACTTCTGATATTTCCTATGGCATCGATGTGTTGATGCATTATTATTGTATACACTGTATATACACTATGGAATATCAACAACACAACGATGACATTGCAATAGAAATATGAGAATTATATACTATATACTGTTTTGTCTACGATATTACTTACCGTTTTCGAAAATTGGCCATAAAGAAAATCGCACATGAAACCCTTTGCAGAAAAACTTAATTTCCCGTAAATGAAGCCGAACTGAAAAATCTGAAAAATGACTTTGAAGCGACCGCCCCCGAAGTTTTTCCCTAAATTTGAAATAAATCTGTATTTATTATGACCTCGAACGTAATCACAAAAATAACCCTTCATCTCCATTCATCTCTTAAGCTGAAATGAGGTATTATTCTCCAAGAATATTTTCACTTATAAGAATAAAAACGGTTTTCATGACACGTTTGACCAGTCAAATAAAATTACATCTTTTCTGAATTAGTCTTCGGTGTACAATTTTTTTATCGAGCTTTGTTTATTATGGTGGCTTTTATTATGCATGTTGCATACAATTATATAAAAAAATTTGTTGATGCCTTTCCAAATTGATCATATTGGATATATGTACATACGCGAGTACAAATTTAGAAGAGAAATAAAGATTTTAATTTTGATTAATTTAAATTTTCTTAAATTTTTGTTTTACAGTTATTTTCAACGGTTCAAAATAACTCCAAGAAAACAAATATACACAGAATGGTCAGAATGATTATTATTTTGTTTACGTTTGTAACATCAAAATGTATTTTGAAAATTATAGATGAAAATACCAAATAATCCTAAAATACCTAAATTAATTAAATGTTATGTTATTAATTGTAATTTAAATATAGTGAGATGAACATCGGTTTAGATAAACCCAAATTTTTTAAAGCTCTTAAATTTCTTAATTAAATTTTAAAACTCGAAAAATTTCGAAACTAATTATCACATATACGATTCTGGATTCTGAATATAAAATTTATAAATAAGAATTATTGAATTTTAAAATTTTGAATATTCAACCCTTATGAATTTCTCCAATTTAAGGCGGAAAATGATTTTAAGAGCATTTCTCCAATATTCTAAATCCATATATTTAGAAAAATTTAACTAGACTTTTTGTTATATTTAAAAAAATAAAATTTTGAATATTCATTTAAAATTGAGTGAATGTGAGGATTCTAAAATATTTGCCTTAATTGCAAAATTTCAACTCTTCAATTTGAACAAAATTCAAAAGTTTTGAAATTCGGTTTCAAATATAAAGATTATTTTAATTTTATTGATTCATTCGATCCAAGATGAATCGTACGTATATACTTATTATTCAGATGTCAGATTTATATGTCGCATGTTAAAAAAAAATTGGTATTTTTATAAGTTTTTGGTACAAATTCTGCAATTTTTAAATTTCAAAAATCATAATACGAAATAAAATTTGACGTTTACTCTTCTAATTTTAACTTTAAATAGAGATTTACTAATTCACAGTAGTTTTTAAATTTCTTAATTAAATTTTTAAATTCGTAGCCGAATTTCATGTATTTTTTGTTTCTGAAGATAAAATTTGAATTGTTAAATTGCTTAGTTTTATAATTTTAGAGCATCCTCCAATTTTTCCAATATTGGAATTTCACAAAGTTAGAGAAGGGTGCGAGTAACTTAGTAGGGGTATTTTTCAAATTTTGAATTTTCTGTTGAAATTAAGATGATTTATAGAAAATCTTGGCATAGTGTTTAAAGTTGTGATGTTTGGATCGCGAGCTACTAATCCATAATGGCTGGTAATGATGTAAGGCAAGTGTCTTGGCTCACAGAACAAGTAGAAAACAAATACAATAAAAAATATAAAAATTGATGTTGATAAGATTCTAAAATAATTTTGGGTAGAAATTTGTTAGGATGCCCTTTATTTAATACTGACCCGAGGGCCCAGAGTAGCCATAATCCGGCACTTTTTTTTTAAAGTGTTTTTTTTAAAGCGGTTTTTATTTAAAAAAGTATAGCCGATGATCGATTGCATAAACCCAATATTTCATTATGTGTACGTTAGTAGATATTAAGTAGATACATATAAATACTGTTTATTTGTTAAGCAATTTTTCTTAGAACAAGGCCGCATTTATTCTTTTAATCTAGATGAAATTTCGAAGTTTGAGCAAAAAATATAGTTCAAATTATAAATATGTATCTATATATCTATATATATGTAAATATATATATATATATATATATATATATATATATATATATATATATATACCTATATATATATATATATATATATATATATATATATATATATATATATATATATATATATATATATAAATATATATATATATATATATATATATATATATATATATATACATATATATATATATATATATATATATATATATATATATATATATATATATATATATATATATATATATATATATATATATGCATGCATATATTTATATATACGTATATATATAATATATATATATATATATATATATATATATATATATATATATATATATATATATATATATATATATATATATATATATATATATATATATATATATATATATATATATATATATATATATATATTATGTATACGTCACATTGCATCACACTTATATAACAGGGCAGCGATACGAATGAACGATTATGCTTTAACATTAATGACGCCATTTTAATGTAAAAAAATTCAAAAACCAAAATGTTTTCATCGTATTGCGACCTGTTATATAAAGGACAATGGTCACCACACGTCACATCCAATTCATTTGTTTTAATTAAATCGTTTACTTTTTTCAAAACATGTAGAAGATGAAGCAATGAGATGTAAATGACATCTTACCTGGTTGATGATTTGATATTTGATTGGTTAATTTATTTCTCACAAATTTCGTTGCTGCTGCGACAGTTGCTTTGACCCAGTTGATAAACCTAGAAATACGATTAAATGCTTCTGCTATTTTATTAGTTTCTTGATCAGCTGTGGGTGCTGATAAACTAGATGAACCGAAATTTGACAAAAGCAAGGCCAAGAAAAGGTTAAGTACCTGAAATTTGTGTTTCAGATTATACTGTTAATTTGCACTGTAAATTTATAGATTATTTACGAATACTTACGACTAAATTACCAATTACAACCGTAGCTAAAAAGAATGGGATACAAGAAACGTTTGATACGACTAACATACAGTCCCACATAGATTCTATCCATTCTCCACACAGTACTCGAAATACAATCATAAATGAATGCATGAAATCTGTGAAGTTCCATCTTGGTAATCCATCTTCTCCGAATCGGTCCACGTTGTCAGTGTAATTTTTACCAAATAGCTGCATACCCATGACAGCAAAGATGAATATAATGATACACAAGACAAATGTTAGATTTCCTAAAGCACCCATCGTCCGACCCATAATGGATATAAGAAGATTTAATGTTGGCCAGGATTTTGCTAATTTGAATACTCGAAGCTAAATAAGGTAAATATTAATATTAACTTACTAGTTCTCAATCTAACATATCAAATACACTTACCAATCGAAATGATCTTAATACTGATAAACCCTGAACACCTTCAAGGCCTAATTCGAGTAAGGATAAGGCTACAATAATAAAATCAAATATATTCCATCCTTCTTGAAAATAATATTTTGGACTCATGGCTACTAGTTTCATTGTTGCTTCAATAGCGAATGTGGCAGTAAAAAACTGAAATTATTATTAAATTAATTACCATATAGCAAGAATAGTGTTTTTTATATCGGTCGCTTACGTAATTTCCACTTTTTAAAGCCTTTTCAAGATCTTTATCCATGTCATGATGATCCAATGCCATAAATAGTGTATTTACAACAATACAAAGTGTTATAAATAATTCCACAAATGGATCAAATACAATAAGTGATACAACTTTCTGGAATTTTAACCAGGGCCAACAGCAATCCCAAACACAAAATAAATCAATTCCTTTAAATATAAATTCTAGTGCTTTGTCTTTAAATGTGGGACCGTCTTCATCATCTTCTGTTGGAAAATAGTAGACAGAAACTGAACACACATTCTATTAGTAAGCAATTTTGACTCACAATTTCTTTTATTTACTTTTTTTTTTTGACAAATATATCACAATTGTATTGGAGAAAAGTTCTCACAATACCGATACGATACCGTGTATATTCCCGGATTGGTTTTGAAATTATTGATTGATTCATCTTGACATAATTAGTTTAAGCTGTTTATTTGATCGAAATATTTCTTATTTCAAATCTGTCGCATACTATAAAAAGCTATTACTGTTATTTTTCTAAAAGTATTTCTTTACTATACTCGCAGTAGATAACGCGAGCATTATAGTGCACATCAATCGCTGTGTGTTAAATAAAATCATCCATATGACATATATGTAGTTACATATTTATAACATATAATTATTACTCATATAGAATGCTCGCTGTTTATGAAGTAATTTTTTCGCCGAATACATGGAATGTATAACTAAAAATCCTCAAAAAAGCTTCTAAATATAATGAGCGCTAATTATGTGGTTACTGAAAATTTAACAAGCTACATAATATATGGGAGCCTTACATTAATTGGACTAGACTAGAAAAATCAAGTACTGTTAGAAGAATTAAACTCTCCAAAATGTAATTATTTCGTAATTACGTCAGCCTACATAATTAAAGACACCTTTATAAAAATGGTTTTGAAAGAAGGTGGCTTATCGCTTTCACATAATCAGTAAAAAAATATTTATCATTTTACTGATTTGTTTTATTTATCTGATCGTGGGTATTTTGTCTTATTCTCAATATGTAATACAATAATCGCTTTTCATTCTTTCATCGTTTGATTCTGTTTGTTTTCTGATTGAATGTGATCTTTTTCGCGACCATTGACTGTGCTGGAGTCCCAACTTCATTAAATCGAATGTGCGCATATACATATTTAGTTGGTAAAAAATATGTCAACGCATAAATTTGTAGAGGTCATATCTCCAATAGAACAATTTTTTTGTAAGAATTTAATTCTCTACACCTATGTTAAATAACATGAAACAATCTGTTGCGCAACAATATCAATAACAACAAATCGTCTTTAATAAAATTATTCTTTATTTAAGTAGTAACCAAAAAAAATGAAAAATATTAAATTTTTATATAACGTGACCTGATATATTGAATTTGTGAGTTGAAGAATTTTTCACCAGTTGTTTATTCTCTTTAATTATTCTTTATTCTTTTTCACTATTTCTGGGTAATGGAGCTAGCTAATGCTTGAAAATTACCTAAAGCTTGATTTGTATATTAACCATTTCTAATAAAATAAATTCTAATTTGTTCAACTATACGTCTAAACATTCAAAATGTCAAACATCCCATTAGTGAAGACTATGCCTATATTGGTGTATTATACAAAGGTAAATGTTAACTGTAAACAGCTGATGATGGACTCGGTGGTTATAAAAATCATTATTAACTTTATTATGTAATTTAGTTTTTTTTTTTAAATAAGGTTGTAACTAATTATGTAAGATGACCCGGAATGGAAATATTAATTTAAAGTTTAAAACAATAATTTTTGTAATATACATAATATATAACATAAAATATAGACGACATTAAAAATTCAGTTATATTTTTTACAAGGAATATACATATATACATCTTTTAGAATGTAGATTGAGTTATTCTTATAATACTTTTTATATATGTTATACATTTGTAATAATTTAAATTTTATATATTTTTTTAAAAACCAAAATGCAAAAAATATAATAAAAATAAACAAATCACTGTACAAACTTACATATTATATTTATATATATATATATATATATATATATATATATATATATATATATATATATATATATATATATATATATATATATATATATATATATATATATATATATATATATATATATATATATATATATATATATATATATATATATATATATATATATATATATATATATATATCTTATTTCAACATGAAGCAGATAATTTATATTATTATAATAATTATCAAAACATTTAGTATAATAATAGCAAGACAAAGATTATACAACACAATAATTAAAATTAAATTGGACATTTTTTCTTACTCGGACGACACAATGAATATATTTACAGTCAAAAGTCAAACATATGTTATGTGTTTTTTTTAAAATTTCCACAAAAACAACTCAAAAATTATTACAAAACAGAAAAAAAAACAAAAGTAAAATACATTTATCAAAAATCCCATTCCGATATCAATCCATGCATCACAAAACCAAAATTACATATATATGTATGTATATAATAAAAATAATTAATTTTCTTTTCCAAAAAAGAATAATTTAACTTTCCAAAATGAAAAATTTTGATTTCTACATATAAATGTTATTGTCTTGCGATTTTCCCACAATATAGTTTTTTAGTTTTTTAACAAAAAGAAAATTATGAGTCGAAAATTGAAAATTAATTTAAATATTTGTTTACCATTTCTATATAATAATTAAATGAATTTGTGTTTCTAATAAATTGTCTATAAAATTCATTTAATTAAAAATATAGAAGGGGCATATATCAATAAAATTTAGGCGGTTATAGAATTTTAGAAATAGAATTTGTATAGGGATTATTTGGTAAAGTAATATGTTTTGAGTAATAGCATAATTTTTAATCGATTAGATTATTATTGTTTATAATATGTAATCTATATTTGAAATGTAATTGAACGAACTCATTGCTTTGTTATAAATCATATGAATCTATACAGAGCATAACCAAACGATTAAAAACGATACTCAAATCATTTATCTTTAACAATTTAATGTAATTTTAATTTCAAAATCAAATTATTTAATTCAAGCTGAAATTAAAAAAAAAACAGTAATAGAAATAACAATTCACAATTTTCGCATATATTCAAAAATTTAATTACACTATTATGTATTTAATATATTTAATTTAAAGTTTCCGATAATTGCGATTTGTTTTTCGTTTTGTTTTAGGATTAGAGGTAAAATTATTTTCCATAACATTAAAAAAATCAATAAAATGCAACATTTATTTATTTTATTATTTTAATTAATATTTTTTAACTGAAACAAAAAACAAATATAAAGTAACAAAATAAACAGCAAACACTTTCAAATTAGTGTTCCACTAAATATTATCAATTGTAATAATAATGCTAAAACACATAATAATACAGCAAACATCTATATTTACCTCCTTGATCCCCACTTGCTCTACTATGTCGCCCAGCTGCTTGTTCTATTATATCATTTAATACCATCACATCTGAAATATTTTATATAAATGCGTTGTGTTAAAAATATATTATTAAAGAAATTAATTTCAATAATATGTATAATAGCTTTAGGAGATTACCTTCCATATCGACTATGGTTTGAGTTTGGACGGGCTCAATAAAAGGATTGTCATGATGTTTTATTTTACCAGCCTCGTCTGTACAATCAGTTGATGCTTCCTAAAATGTGAAATATATAAAATATTGTTGAAATTAAAAATTTTCCAATTTAGTTTTCTAAACAACTATTGATATTGGCTACATATCCAGTTAATTAGTGAATTTCTATTAATCCAATACCACTGTGAGTCATAATAATTGTTATACATATACTATACAGTTGAGATAGAATAGTAACATCATAGTAAATGTTTTACAACAGAATTCACATGCTAAGATTTATAATAGTTTTTTTATTTTTTACAATCGAGCGAGATTTCATTATTGATGGGATTTTTGTTCACTTGTTCGTCTAAATTTAAATTTACTAGATTGTTTGACAAATTACGATTTTTTTTTGTTTGGTTTGGTATTATAATGTTTTGTGTAACGGTTTAAATTACAAATATTACATTTACATATAGAAATTGAAGCAGCAAGTAACTAACTTACTGTAATTCTGCCTCATAGCGTATTATATACAAATTTTTGAACAATACAGACTCACCTATTTTAGCATCAGCTAAGCATTTAACTACAAATCACTGAAAATGCAATATTTTTAGTATGCTGATTAAATGAACATTTTCATTTGGAATGAGTATGTGTTATTGAAATAATGTTAAAAATAAAATATTCAGAATTAGAACTTACATTTATTTAAATGAATCAGTTACGTGATTTCAAAATCATGAGTATATAGTGCTATAGCATGAGTGCAGTGATTTGATCTTAAAATTAAGCGGCAATTAAAGCATAATACAAACAACAACACTTTATATAGTAGACAACATAAAGCAAATCTATCTCAAACAAAGAGACCAATGTTAGCCAAAAAAGTTCGAACGTATTTTTATTCTTCCATTTCTATAACTGGACAGCTGCCAATAAATCCTCATATACAAGTACACAATGATTTTTATAGTTTTTTTTTTTAAATTTTTTGATACTGAAATGGTAAAGAACAGTGAAACTTACATAATCTCTATTTGCTTTATGATTAGTATCTGCATAATTATTTCCACTATTTTGTGGCGGTACTGAATGGTTATTTCTTGATGAAAGTCTCCCCCGCAATCTACTCTCCTTTGTCATACCACTTAGTAAATCACCATGAGATGTATATGATATTCTAGACTGATGTGATGTATAAGATGAATGTCTTGATCCTAAATTAGCATAATATACTGGAACGATAATAGCACCATTTTCTTCTGACATTGGCGTCACAGCATTTGAATCATCAGCGTATGGTAAATGCTCTTGGGCATCTAAATATGTTGATAATACAAGAGGTTTACGATCATTTCCAGGGATACCAAAGCGTCCACGTCCATTTCGTAATGTAAACTAAAATAATTTTGTTGTTTTATATTATGTGTGGTTTTAACACGGAAATTATTTATAATATATTAAGTTGGAAAGTATAATTTAACAAATTTAATGATAAAGTAGAGACTTCTTAAAACAACTTGTATATACAGTGGCGAGGAAAAATAGATACATTATTTATATTTGTATAATTATAATTTTATGATTTAAGACAAAAATCCTCTTAAATTTAGCTAATTCTACAAATCTAATAAAATTGTATAATTGTATAATTCATATGTATCCCAATTCCAGGAATATCCACGTTTTTAAATGTGCAATTACATACCACGTGTGGCATCTTTTATTTCATTTTTGAACTAGTGATTAATGCACCGTTCACAGCTCTAATGTCATCTGACCAATGACAGAAATTCAGTATTATATTCCCGGTAAACGAAATGAGTCGACATACGCTTGATCAACGTTTGGAAATATTGAAAACTTATTTCCAAAGTAGTGAGTCAGTTGCCGAAACTTGCGTTTTTACTGAGCAAACATATTTTCTGACTAAGCTCATTTATGTGAATGTGCATAATTACCATATTTGGGGCACAGAAAATGCACACGTGGCAATTGATTCAAATTGATTGGTGTGGAATATGGTCAAGGCATCATAGGGCCATTTTTCTTCGAACATGAGCAAGACGCTGCACTAACAGTCAATGGCAACCGGAAGACATGGCCGATATTTGGTTTTAACAGGACAGATCCAGTGCCCACGCAGCCAACGATACAATCAACGTTTTCCTTATCTTCGAAAAACACGCTCAAACGATTGAAAATGTATATTGAAAAATTGGGTCAACAGAATGCTGATCCAGCCGAGCCAGTCATTTGAATGAAAAAATATTCCATTATTAATCGGACGGTGTACTCTCAAAAATTTAGTACTAGTCATTTGAAAACATTTGTTGCAATTTTATTTAATATGCATTTTTAAAACGAACAGTTGTCGCACCCTTTATATTGTAAATATTTCATTATTCAAAAAGGGAGACTCTATTTCCATTACCCTAACCTGTTTTTATTAATTTTGTTAATATTTTAAACTGCTGGTGTAATTTAAATTGCAATTTCGTAAACATGAAGAAAATATCAGCATAACCGGAACAATTTAGATAAATCCACTGGTTGCAAACGACGGCCATAACTTTTAAGAGATTTTTGAAAGGAAAGAAGGGAGGTCACAACGATAAACTAATTAATACATCTCACAAGTCTGCTAATGAGTTGAGCAAGGACATTAGAGATTCTTGCATATAGTAAGCCTTAACCAGTATATGAAGAAAAAAAACAGTTTTTTTTTAAATAAATACCAACACATACATACATTATTATTTAGAGACTGTTCGGCTAGTGGATTTATTGTCCTTTGAAAGCTGAACAGTATCCCTATTTGCCCACGGCTGCTAGCCTGTTCTACATTCTAACAGAGGGTCATAGATGTTTTCAATTTAATCACCGATCGTAATCGGGAGATGAAAAATCCTTTTAGCATCCCGCTTCTGTTGGGATTCCAACCCAGTACCTCCCGATCCAAACGTCGCAGCTTTAACCACTGCGCTATTTGTTCGGTAAATACAAGCTTTATCTGGCAAAAATAGTAAACTGCATCTCATTCGCAAAACTTAATAAAAAATTGTCTCTTGACGATTAGAAACGAGTGGTTTGGTCGGATGATACCAAAACGGCAAGGCATACTTCTGGAAAGTTATCTAGAAATCCATAAATAAAATCTAGTGAAGTTTTTGCTCAAAGATGCAACGATATGAAACTCAGAGAGCATTGCGCCTACATCAAACGTCGATTTAACGAGTATAGTGAGTAACTGAAAACATTGAAGAACTATGGCGAAGAGTTGACGCGGAATGGAACACAATTCCACATGACACGATACAGCGGCATGTCGAAAGTATACCCAAACGTATAAAATCAGTCATTGATAATAAGACGAGCATATGCGACTTATTCTAATTATTACTAATGGACTGTTTTAAATAATTGAATTATTGATTTTTTTAAATAAATTCTCTGAAATAAATTATAATCTTACAATATGAGTGAAATTTGTTTTGTTGAATTAAAAAATAACAATTATAGAAATTAAAAACTTGAAATGTTTTAATAATGTATTCAATTTGCCCGCCACATATGTATATATACGCGAAGCTAATCTTGTAATTTCATCCCAATATTAATTAATTGATTTAACGACAATTATTATTGTTTTCCAACATAACATATTGCTATTCATTTAATTTTATTACTTGATGTGACCCACGAGAACCTCGTCTTAAATTAAACGGTGATCCAGGTAATGATAATGATGCCTGTAAAAATATATGTAATAAAAAATTTATTAGATATTATTTAGTCCGTTGAAAATAGCGTTTAAATTTTATTTGTTTGTATTACATGTACATAATATAATGATATAAATTCTCCGAATTTAATGTTTTTATTGATTTGTTCACACATAAAAGGACATTTTGTTTAAGAATTAGTTAACCAATATTTTTTTTTAGTTATATATAATAAGAAATACTAGCTTTAAATTGTGCTAGACTTCGAAATATTATAGGTGTTTCAATTAGTACTTTAAATTTAATTAATACATACTGTCCAATTTTGTGTGAGCTCATATAATAATCTAATTAATTTTGTAGTTTTTGTATTGTTTGTTTTGTTTATTAATTAAATTCTCACATACCTGGAATTATACTCGGTAGTTTTATACTTTACGATTTTACTGAGCACATATATATATATATATAATATATTAATATATATAATATAATATATATAATATATATATGTATATATATATATATATATATATATATATATATATATATATATATATATATATATATATATATTTTATTTTTTTTTAAGATTTTTTGGTTTTTGTTTGAGACTTTATGATAAAAATTTATGATAAATTTATTTTGAGAAGTAACATTAATATTACATCAATTAATAGGAAATAATAAAATATATATTTAGGAAAATTATGACTTTACAAACAAATTACAAATTTTTTAATGAAATATGAATGTAATAACATTATTTTTAAGGAATGATTTGAGAGATAGAAATAAAGAACACAAAATAGAAAATTATTTATAAAAAATAATAAAAATAAAGATTCTTGTATGCAAGCAACTCTTGTATATCAAACTACAAAGTATTAAGACAAAAATAATTTTGTTTTTAAGAAATGTGAAGAATTATTATAAACTCAAATCTAAAATTCAATTCTTAGTGAAATGTGTGTGTATGTTCATTCTCTCTGCATAAATCTATGCCAATATATGCAAGAGCAAGCAAGCATGTAAGCAAATTTAAAATGTTGAATTTAATAAAAAAAATGACCGAAGTAACTAATAAAAATGAAAACAACATAGAATTGTTAAATTTAAAATAACAATTATAGTAAAACAGTGTCTTTGTTTTCGATTTTCATTAAAATATTCCATTAGTTCAAATTAAATTCAATCATATCAATTTAAGCTATACAACAAATTTGCAATTTCCTCGAGAATGAGGCCTCCACATAAGTACATAAACTAAACATGTACTATCTGCGTGTGTATGTGTTTGTTGGTTGGGCAATTTTTGTAATCCCCATTCCAAATGGAAAAAAAGCTATTCAGTTCATACTTTGTTCGTAACGTGTTTGTGTAAATTCAGTGTAAAATAGTAAATAATTTTTTAATTTCAATTTGATTCATTTATAATTTAGAAATGAGGTGATATTTGAATCTGTTGAATTTCGTGTACCATTATAATATAGCGTATAAGAAGAGTTTAATAGATTTAAACTGAATAAGTTTCGCAAAGGGGATCTCACATTTCAAATTAAAAGAAACAAACAAAAACTGTTTCTACTTCGGAGTTCTGAATTTTTATTTTTAGTTCTTTGCAACTGAACTTTTAAGTTTCATTTTAGCTAAAATTAGAAAATTGAAAACACATCTTTTATCGTTGTTGGAGACATCTTTTATGGTTGTAAGATCAAAACATATTTTTGTTTTTTTCACGATAATACAGATCAATACTCTATAGATCTTATCGAAAATGGCCATTATATATCGTAATACTTCCAGATAGTTAACAAAATTTAATACAGAATTAAAAAAGACTTTTTGTAACTTGATAGATTTGATTACGTACGAGTATAGTATTTGAATATATAGTACATATTTCCATTTTTTTGTAAAGTTTTTCTAATCTAAAAGGCCTTGAATACTTACAGTACAGAAAAAGTAACATTAAAGGTGAGTTGGCGAGGTCGATATTTACCCGTGCTATTTACATCCGACCGTAAGATAAAAATATTTTATATTGAAAGTGGGGA
Source organism: Tipula unca (assembly GCA_951394425.1). Lineage (NCBI taxonomy): Eukaryota > Metazoa > Arthropoda > Insecta > Diptera > Tipulidae > Tipula > Tipula unca. The sequence continues at coordinate 101,854,681 of OX596380.1, forward strand.
AATGGATGAATTATTTTGGTTATGGATGAACTTTGAATAAATAAAAACTTGAACTTTGAAGCAATGAACAAAATATTTTATCAATATTTTCGCTTGCTTTGGGTTTATACCACATTTTATGTTCTCTTTAATGTAACCTTATAGTATAGTATTTAATATTTATAAATAATTTATTAATAAACGCATCACATTACCTCCGATGCAAAGGGTAATATGTAACCATAATAGTTCAATGAACTTGGCGAAAACATATATATATATATATATATATATATATATATATATATATATATATATATATATATATATATATATATATATGTATATATATATATATATATATATATATATATATATATATATATATATATATATATATATATATATACAATACATATGCATAGATATGATCGATGAACAATCTACAATTTTTGTTTACAATTATTAGTTGATTAATCGGTAGTTTCCGCTAGTAGTTAAGTTGTTGCACTTGTTATGGACTACTGGAACACACAAAATGAGTAAAATGTAATCTTAAAATACCGATTCACAGAAAGTACTTTCAATTTTTCTTTGGCAATGACAACAAAGCGTTACCTAATGCGACACATCAATCTGTTATAAGTCAGTCTACCTAGTAGCGATATAGAGCGTAACTAGTTCTAATACACACGAAAAATATCGAGTGTAATGGCCGGTTAACTGGCAAACAAGTATATAATTCTTGTTGCATTGCACAAGTTTTTACCTTTTGCTTTATACTTTTAACTTTAGCTTTAAGAATAGCTCGTTAAAAGAGCCCAAATATTTGAACCTCTTCACTCCCTCAAACGCGTAGTGGCCACTAGTAAAATCTGGTGAGCCATTGTCCCTATATTCAGATATCATGTATTTTGTTTTGGACTCATTGATCTGGAGTCCAACAGATGCTGAAAACTCTACCAGTGGATCAAGTCCAATCACGCATATGTCATCTGCATATGCAATCACCTGATTGGACTGGCAATATAAGATGTTGAGCTAAGGTATTCCAGTTTTACGAAAGATGTACTCCAACATTAGATTAAAGAGTATCGGGGACAGAGCATCTCCCTGCCGAACACCCGAGTTAACTGCAAAAATTCTCGGTTCCGATAATATTTATTTTAACTAACATAAGGAATGCAAACCATTTTTTGAACATTTAAGGTGAGTTCGCGAGGTCGGATATTTACGGCTATTTACATCCGACCGAAAAAAATATTTTAACTTGAAAGAGAGGAATAGAATGAATTTTTTTGGTTATAGATGAACTTTTTGGGTGATTTTATTGGTTTAAAGCTGGGATGTAAATAGCTAGGGTATATATCTGACCTCGCGAACTCACCGTTAAGGTGTGTTTCTGTTTCCTGATCTTATTAACCTTGTCGCAATTCTAGTCCCATTCCATTGATTCATTAGTCATGCACACAATATTTAGATAGGATTTTAAAATTGTACACAAATTTATCGTTAATTTAGTATTGATCATACGGTTGATTTCAATTATTTTAGATAATCGTTACAATACAATTTTTTTGTGTATTTAACTTCTTCTGTTTATTCTTAAGGTAACAGTTTGAAGTCTGTAACATTTGCATTAAAGTTTTTACCAACATAAAAAAAGGTGATTTTTTTTTAAAGGGCTTGGCATAGACACTTTTACGGTCCATAGCCTTACCTTACATTCACACAACATTCATTCAATCCATTCATTCGTCCCATTCACACAAGTACAGTATACCACCTGCGCATTGCATAGCTCCATATCACCCTGTACAGTGACATGGAAGATGGGTCGGCCCATGAGTTCTACATTCCAACAGAGGGTCATAGATGTTTTCAATTTAATCACCGATCGTAATTAGGAGATGAAAAATCCCTGTTGAATCCCTGTTGGGATTCGAACCCGGACCTCCCGATCCAAACGTCGCAGCTTTAACCACTGCGCTATTTGCTCGGTCAAAAAAGGTGATATTGCAATATCTCATTTTCGGAAACGCCTTACAACATAACCTCAAAATTCTAATTTAATTTGATATTCTAGGGAAAATTAGTCTCAAGCTAGCAATTGGCAATAATTTACTATACACTTTTGAGTCAACATTGTTTTTGTTGTTGATTTCGATTACTGTTGTAAAATCTATAGGAGAATTTTTCACTTCGAGTTTGTGTCGCAATATAGTGCGCCCATAAAGGATAAAAGTACAAACGTCAAACATTTCTTACATAGAAATTACATAGGAATTCGGACCGCTGATAAATAAAGTAAAAATGAATAATGCTTTTTGAAATTTTATTGCAGTAGTTTTAATTTATAGAGTATGAAGAAATACATTTTAACTTAAATAATGCAAAAAAAAAATTATTTTTGAATGGATGTCGAAGAAATAAGTGTTAAAATTATTTTGTTATCTAAGTAGAATTAAGTCAATCCTAGTCAACTGGTTTATTGTTAAATAGTACCATTGAATAATTACATATAGAAGGTGACATTTCCAAATTAGCAGCGATATATGAGCATGGCGTCAACAATCTTTACTAAATTGTACTATGTAGTGTATACTCAAACCTTTAATTTCAGTTTATCTAAGATACCTCTGCTGGCAGCGCTATAACAACGTGTCATTTCTATATGTAATTATTCAATGATAGTACTGGGTATGTATTTACATAGATATAAAATAGTAGTAATTTAATATACTGGAGGTTGGTTTATTTCAAGTCTATGACAGTCGGATAAGAAAATATACACATATTGCCTTAGTAAGAAAATATGCACCCGAATAATGCTCCAGCAGTAGGCAACAGCATTTTCCCCCATCGATGTGTATATTGAAGAGGTCTTGTATATTGAAGAATTGTAATAATTAGTTTGTTTTCGATCCTGTGTCTATTCTGAATTCATTAGTGCGATAATTACCCTCTAGAAAGTGGTTGAACTTGAACTACACACTGTTGAGTGTATCGATATTTTTTCATTAGTTTCATCAGTTGGAAATCGGTGGAATTTTATTCCGCTTCCTTTTTAGACTAACAATATGCAGTTTGGAACACAACAGTAGTAGTTCATCATAATTTAACAAATTTTTGTCAACAGTTAAATAAATTAAAATTAGTTCAATAATATTAGTTTGAATTAAAATATTATAAAATCAATTTGAAACTCTTGAATTTCAATGTAAAATTGACACTTTGTGGTTTGTTTATCACCATTACCTAACTAGTGGTGAACTCTAGTAATAATTGAAAAATTCTCCTATAGATTTTTTGGTATTGATCCTACTACTCTAATAATTTAAATAATATAATTTTTGTTAAAAGTTTAGTTTGCCTATTATAACCGATTTGCAGATTGGTCTTGATCTGCAGTTGTAAAAACAACGATGTTCAGAGTTATAAAACAGACTATTTTGAATAATAATTGACTGTATTGATGTGTTGTCTATATACTACACTAAAGTCAATTATTACAAAGAATACCATAATAATATAATTTTAAAGAGGTATGCGGCGTTGTTGAGATGCCGAGTAATTTATATTCTGTAATCGCTATACCACTACTTTTTTTAAAAATATTGATCATGTATTAGATACTACATGTACTATTTAACAGGCTATCTCTGCCCAATCTTCGTCGCAACTCAACTGGTTTAATAAGAGCTATATATCTGTTTAAATTACTTTGTTTTTAATATAATTTATAAAAGACATACCCAGTAGCAAACGAGACAAAAAAAGCTCTAATACATACATATGTACATTGTATACACTACAGTATGATATTATTTAAATTATCATAAAAGCAAATAGTTGTATCACCTCATTGAAATTTAATTTTATATTAGTTTGTGCGGGCGCACCTGGCCTCATGGGGTTATGTAGCTTGACATAGATACTCGTAATACGTGTCATAGAAAAATAATCAAATTTTAGTTGGAAAATACAAATAATACGTTCGGTTGTGAATTATGTTATAGTTTGTAATTTAATGAAAGGGCAACTATATCTGTCATTCTTAATAGTAACTGGCATGTTGGTTTTTTTGTGAAATAGTAATTATGAGGACGATGAAATGAGTTCCTTTTAAAAAAAACAATATTTATCTAATATCTGCAACAGCCTTTCCCATTTAGCAATGAAACATTTTAATAAAATATAAAACATTGTAGACATTATACATAATAATAAGCTATTTGATAAAGTTATTTATTAAAAGATGAGTGGGTTGTTTGTTGAGAATAGCAATAAAGAATAAAAACAATTCATCCAACAGTTAATACTTAAGCATAAAATATACACTATTTGTCCAATGAAATGTCGAATGTGCCCAAATTTGTGAGAAACTGAGAAACTAATGAAATAAAGACGACACAGTTCATCTTTTGTTTAAAGACAATGTTTATTTGACTATGTCTACCTCATTCTTATTCATGGAAAACATTTAAATGTATTTCTTTCTCTTTCGTTTTATTTTTTGGAATAGAGGAAAAGATTGAATGTAAATCAGCAAATAAAACTTGAAGAAAATTTCGTAAACAAAATATTGTGCAGTAATGACGCGGTTTGGGTACATTGGACGTACTTATGAGGGACTATTTGAGACAATAATATTATTTTGCACATTTATAGTGATAAACGGAAAACGCTTACCTACAGAATAAAATTAACGTTAAAAAATATTTCGTTTGTATTATTATTATGTGTTTAACATTTATTACGATCTAGGGTAAAACCGAATGGTGAACTGCATAGTAAGTATTTGACTAACATATGTGACCCAATAAAAATATTAACCCCTGTAAATTATGAATATTTTAACTGACATAAAAAATATTGCAGATAGATTTTTTATGGTAGTATGTGTATAGATTAGTAGTAGTATGTAGTTATGAAGTACATAATAAAAAATATTAACAAATGTATTACACATACGAGTACGAGTCCATATGCCAGTTGATGAAAAACCCTGGTATAAGTAGGTATAAGAAAGAGGAAATCAATACAAGAATGGGGTTAAATAATATATAGGATTTTAGTTTATATTAACATATAGGTATGAATTTTAAATAATTGAAACGAGAACAACAAAGAGTTTCTGTATTGTTGTTTTTATTATTGTATTTTCATTTTATTTATAATTGAAATAACAAAATTAAATTAATGGCAAACAATTTAATTTAATCTTGATCAATCGATCACATTGAATAGCAAGTTTTTATAACATATTAGTCTGATGTATTTTAAAATTTAATGTTTCAACCAATTTTCACAGGATTCATTTATTTTATATTAATTATAACAATATTGTTAGGAGACTACCTCAATGCGAATTAGATAGAAGTACTATGGATATGAGCAACTGATCTAATAAAGACTTTAGACTTTAGACTTAATTTCACAACACAAATTAGGCCAATATATACATATATATATATATATATATACATATATATATATATATATATATATATATATATATATATATATATATATATATATATATATGTATAAGTCAGACTTATATTTCAAACTCATGCTAGCTTAATCCAGAATAATTTACAAATAAAAATGTTGTTCGCAATCCATTAATTTTCACCACACCATATTTGTGTGTTTATGTTAAACAGATAAAATAAAAATTCTTCTAATTCAGAGAACCACACCTATAACTTGTTACATTAATTAAATTCCGATAATTAAATAAATATAGTCTCGCATTATATATATGTACATTGTACGTATATAATAAATAAATAAAGTACTCAAAAATAAAACATGAAATATTAACCCTTTTTGACACACATTTGTCTTATCTTGTTAGAATAGTGTTAAATAAATTAGGTTTCAAGGGAAAATATACACACATTTTTCATGTTTGATAAAACTGGTATAGAGTGGTCGTACATACTATATACGAATATGTCATTCTACATAATATATTGTAGTTATAATAGAGTAAGTCTAAATAATATAGGACAAAATTTCTAATGACTTTATTGTATGTAAAATGTAAATGGTTGAGTTTTAAAATTTCGATTAGGAAAATAAAATAAAAAGTTATAAAATTTTATTCGTGCTGGAAAAAATTAACTAACAAACATAAAATAATAATAATAATGGTATAGTAAGTTGATTATATTATTAAAAAATGTCATGCGATTTTGCGTGTCCATATAATTAAATATCTACTACGGGTATGCATTTTCTTTATAATGTTTTTTCGAATGCAAACTAAAAATTGGATTTATTTTAAAAATAATTTAAAATAATACATAAATGGATTTTTCAGTAAAACTTTCCAATCGATTTTTCTCCAAGTTATAAAAATTTTCTGTGTTGTCATGTGATTAACTATATTTTCAATTCATCTAAATATTCTAATCAATAAAAAAAAAAATAGTAATAAGTATCATAATTGTATAGTAATGTATTTTTTTTAATTATTAAACAGAAAATATAACATGTAACTTTCCTACGTCTTTACAAAAAATATTGGATTTGATAAGAAACGAAAAATTCAAAACTATCAAGTGAACTTTCATGTGAGTTTGTTCTTTTAATTTATATTCTTAAGTTCTTGAGTAACGGCCAACTCAAAAAATTTACTTTTTCAATAAAAAAAAAAAAATTACAGTCACATATCGTGCAAAAGCCAGTCATTTTATACTTACCGCACTCACTTTTCGGACCTTTGATGTGCCAGATGCAATAGCTGATGGTGCTCTTGGTCTTGTCATTTCGCTCACCGACTCCAATCCCTCGCTCCTTATCGACATTTTCTCCTTGTTGTTATCATCGTTGCCTTTCTCTTGGCCCACAAACAGCTCATAACTATGACAGGAAAAGTCTGATGGACTTTTTGCTATATTCTCGCAATGCTCCGCCATATTCATATTATTTGCTGCTGCTGCTGCCGCTGCCGCACGTTCTTCTAATTTTGCTGCTCGGGCTGTTGCCGCTTCCTCTGCTTCCTATTAATAAAACAAATACATATACAATTTAGATAAAGATAGTGGATTGTTTAGTTAATTGATTAAATTAATAAAACAAAAAATTACTCTCAGAGCCTCCTCCTCGGCAGCTTCTTCTTCTTCAGCTTTTTTTTGTAACTCGTCGTATGACATAGCAACAATAGCTAAAATCAAGTTAACTAAATAAAATGATCCTAGAAATATAATCACAATAAAGAAGAGCATATGCCATGGACCAGCTGACCGTAAAACTAATTGATATAAATTTTCCCAAGCATCTTGTGTCATCAAACGAAACGCAGACAGAAATGCCCAGCCAAATGAATCAAAACTAGTATAACCATAATTTGGATTTTTACCATAACCAGCTAAGCACATATAATCTGGTTCGCATGGTCCGGCACCTGATGAATTTCCACATAGTGGATAATCTTTTGACTTTTCATCAATATACCAATTAGCTAATAAATAAAAGAAAGAAACAATTATGTAATTTTGTCATTTTTCCTTTAAATTAATTATTCAAATACTTACTATCATTTTGATTAAAGTTTTCCCAATTTTTATCCGTTAAATTACCCCATGAACCATCTTCGGGAAATTTTTTAATGCACTTTTGTGTTAATACACCCATATAAATTTGTAATCCCATTAAAGCAAATACTGATAGTGAGAACATAGTTAAAATTATCACGTCGCGAAGATTTTTTACAGATTCTATAACAGCACCAACGATTGTTTTTAAACCTTAAAATTAAAATTTAAAATATATTTAACAAACAATTTACAAATAAATTTATTTGATTAATTGTCTGTAGTTTTACATGTGGTTCAAAACCACTGTAAAAATGTACAAAATAACTCTATAATCGATAGCGTTCTTTCTATAAATTCAAAGGTCGAAGTCAATTGATAAAAATTGTTGATTTGCGAATAAAGATTGAAAATCAACTCGTTAGTTCTAAATGTCGATGTTCATTGAATGGCGAACGAAACGCCGAGCAATGAGTTAATAAATTTCGTTTGTGATCTAAACCAAATACTGTTGATTGTCTTTGTCATTTAGATGTTAGTGCACGAATGAATCTATTAAGTCTGCTAATCCTATTGCTATTTATAAAATTGTTTATATAATAAAATTTTTCGATCGATTGATCGCGACACAAACTCACGATGACTGTCCAAATATTAACGTATGTGTGAAATATAGTTACTACGATATAATACTAAATTATGATGTATCAATCTTACCTGGAATAATAGCCACCGTTTTTAAAGCACGCAGCACACGGAATGTTCTTAACGCTGCTAAATTACCCAAATCTATTCCCATAGTAACATAGCTAAAATATATAGACATAACATTAACCACTTTTAAATCTGAAAATCAAACAATTTTTTAAAACTAAAACTATTTTAATTTTTTTGTTTTGTATCTATATAATTAATTATAGTGATTAAAAATAATAAACATTTTCGCTATTACATTAGTTTTAACTAAATTTATTATACGAATATAATGTATAGTTTCTATATTTTTTTTCTAAAATTACATTTCGTTTTGGAATTCTAAATAAAAAATTTAATTAAAACTAATAAGTTTCTATTATATAGTAAATAATAATTAAATTACAAAAAACAAATTATAAATTTATAAATAATAAAATAACACAAAAATAATTTTTTTTAAACGAGTCTAACAAATATATATATATATATATGAATATACGATTATTAATCTAATTTGTCTAATTATTATTAATAATGTTTTTAAATATTTGTTGGTTCCAATTGTAAGATAAATTATAAATCCGAAATTAATTGATATTAAATAAAAATATATATTTTTTTAGTACTGAAAATTTTAATTATTGTCGGTGTTTATTGTTTATATAATATATGACGAGTTTGGATTTTTTAAGAATTTTTAATTATAAAATGACAAAATAAAAAAATAAACCAATAATATAATAACAAAAACAGTCTAAATAATTAATAAACTCACGCTAATGCTATAACTACGAAGTCCAGCCAATTCCATGCATCTCTAAGGTACGTAAATGGGCTTAAAATGAAACCACGTGCCATCACTTTAACAGCTGATTCAAATGTGTAGATTCCGGTGAATATTACCCTAAAAACAATTTTATTTCAAAACTTACGATGTTTTCCATTTTAAAAAAAATTTGATTTTAGGAATTTAGATTTTTTTTCTTGATGTAGACGACTATTTTTTTATTCTTTTTATATTTGGTTTCAATTTTGTTATTTTATTTCTTTATTTTGCTTTTTTCAAAATAAGTACAAATTTTAACTAAATGTAAATATACGAATATGTATACATATGTTTTTAAAAAAAACGAAAACCATTCAATAAAATATGATTATACAATAATATCAAAAATATTATTTATATTTATTTAAATATATAAATATCTATAAATATATGTATGTATATATATATATATATATATATATATATATATATATATATATATATATATATATATATATATATATATCGATATATCTATATGTATATATGGATATATGTATATATATATATATATATATATATATATATATATATATATATATATATATATATATATATATATATATTTATATATATAAATTCTAATATATAAATCTAACTGAAATAAATATAAATATTTAAAAAAAACGTCTAAATTAACTTTCTATCAATTGTATATGATTACGTTCTAAAAATTTAAATATCAAAAACAACACAATTGATTTATTTTTTAAATATTACACACCAAATTAGTTTATTAATTTTTAAAATTATTATGTATAATATTATGGAGTTGTGTAATGTAATGGAACAACAATATTTTTTTTAAATAAATTTTCCGAATTAAAAACTAAACGAAAAAATCAAAACTTAATTAATTATTTAATTTTATATATATGTAAATGGTTATAATGTCACGATTATTAATTGGGGGTACTAGAATTTCATCCTTTTTCAAAGTTTTATTAAGTCACAGAGTTGTATTTTTAAATGTTTAGTTCACAAAAAAACTTGTCACTATGAAAACAATTGAAATAAATATAGTTACGAAAAAAAAGATCAGAACGCTGTGTAGTTTAGATTGATTAAGGTTGAAAATTATTTGAAAGTGCCTTTATTAGACTTTTAGGCTGCTTTACAGCAGAAACTGATCCAAGTTCCTTTCTTCTCTCAAGCAAACAACTGTGTAGTAGATCGTTACATACAAATCGTTATACGGATCGTTATATTTCCCTCTGGATAATGTAGCTTTCTTAGTAAAAATAAATGTCTTCAATTGACGAGTAGCACCTAATCTAACTTAGACTGTGTCCGAAGCCGGTGATAAAAAATTGTTAATATTAATTTTTGACATTTATTTGAAAATACCGAACACACCCAAATTATTCGAGTCAATTACTATGATAATTTTTGACAGCCATCGAATAATTGGAGTATATGGCATCTTGTTTCAACTCAACAATATCCTGGTATTTAACCGTTGTTGTATATATAAACACAAGAGGTTATGAGAACTAAAATTGATGTATAATATATATATATATATATATATATATATATATATATATATATATATATATATATATATATATATATATATATATGACGTGGGGAAAAACTTATGAGGTGGGGAGATTTATTACACATTTCGGACGGCATAATAAATAATTCTCACACAATAATGTCAAAAATTAATATTAACAATTTTTTTACAGGTTTCGGACACAGCCTTAATAAAATTCATTTTACTATTTAATAATTTAAAAGCCATTACCAGTATAAATTTAATACAACATACTCGTACATATATATATATTTACATAGGTATATATAGTGGATAGCTTAATCCTTTTTCCACATTGTTCTACGTAGTCGTTAAAAATAGCTCTGGGAGTTTTACCGAATTTCCAATTGCATTTATTATTTTACATTTAAAACATACATAAGTATTTTTAATATTTATTCCGGTTTTGCTATTCAGCTTTAACCAAGCACTATTTTACAGATATTTTTTAGGGTAATGCTAAAATTTCAGTAATCGATGACTTATTAAATTTATTATGACTAAATAAAAAAATAAAATTTGTTGTTTCATTTTCATGTAATAATTCAACTTCGACATAATTAATTATAGTTTCAATAATATTTTGTATTAAAAAAAAATAGATAGATCAAACAAAATTCTACTGTATTTTTAACCAAAATGTAAGAGTATAGCCAATTGAGAAACAAAAATTTGTATATGACTTTTTGAATTTAAGTTTTTTTTTTGTAAATTAATAATCTTTTTTGAGTTTATATTTGGCCGCACTCAAAAATTCATCAACTGCGCAAATATATTGTATTCAGTAAAACAGAGCATGTAACCTAACTGCAGTCTGCAGTTTAATCTAATCAACTGTATATTTTTGAATCATTATGAAAATATTAATAAACCATATTTAATGTTCTTAATTATAAAATTAACTAAGAAGATTTAAAAGAAAACAATCATCACTAGACGCCATCTCAAAAAACTAAATTAATTGACAGCTTGTAATAAAAGACTGTATAAATTGCAATATATACATATATACATATATAGGCTACGTTATTAGGAAATTACAATTTTAATCCTTAAGTTTCATCGTTAAACGAAATGTTCCCAAATCTGCGCAGTACTTGCTGAATTTTTAAATGCACTCTAAATTTTAAAATAAAACAAATTATTACGATAGAAATAACTACCAAATATTAAAGATATAACTGGATACTAGGTTCGATCGAGCTCTCCGTAATATAGATTTTTTGTGTATGCTAATCATATATAATTATGTAGTGTCTACCTACATACTATAAATATTATCTATTCGAACCAACCCAATACATTTTTTAAAACGTATTATTATTTAAAAAAAAAAAATTTAAAATAACTAAAATAATAGAAGTTAAGTCTATAAATTATAATATTGTTTATATTGTAAATTTAATAAAATGAAATTATTTAATAAAAATGAATTACTTACTCAGTTGATTCAACCAATGGTGTCGTTGGCATAATCATAAGTATGCAATTAACAAGAATTGTTGTTATAATGAATAGTGAAAATAAAGGATGTACTAAAATATATATAGCTACACGACGTATCGGATTAAATGGATCGAGTAACCACATAGCGTCTGATGCAGAAAAACGAAATATATCTTTGCCCCTACTTACTACTACAAATGTCTGAAAGTTAAAACAAAATATATAAATTAATTAATAAATTCGAGTTGATTATTTTGAAATCATTTTGGCATTTGGTAAAATATGTTGTTGCTGTTAGACCACAGAAAACAACTAATCGCATTTATTCGAGAAATCATTAAAACTTAATTTCTATATAATTCTCGTATTTTCGAAATTGCCGCCCATTCGCGGCATCCCCTTATATTTGTATATTAATTGTTTTGTGTGCAATTATATATATGTATGTGTTTTGCATTGAATCATTGAAATAAATTAATTTTCAAAACGGATTACAAATGTGTTCAGAAATTAAATGACTTTAAAGAGTGTTGTAATGTATTTTATTATTTTGTAATTTGTGAAATATGTAGATTTTTGAATTGTTCGATATAACTCCAAAATAGAAACAACAGGAAACAGTTGCCTCATTGAATTGAAGCTTGAAACTATTATATTCGCTGAATCGATTGCAAATTGTAAGAAAGCTTCTCAATTTGGGATTAAGGCATAAATTTCGCTGGCGGAAGCCGGAGAGAAACACTGTTGAAATAACAAGTAAAAATTATAAAAAGAAAACGCCGTTCAAAGTGGCCAATCTTAGAAAACGTCCTGAAGAACTGGGTTGTGACATTACGAAAAGAACAGCAACTGACCGGACGAAAAATTGTATATAAAGATTGTGAAGAAGCAATTAAAATAAAATTAACCTAAGAGGAAAATGTTTCAAATTTTAAAAGTTATGTTGAAGAACAGCTTAACCATATTGAAAATATAAAATTCTGTTGTGTGCATCACATGACTTATCATACAGATCATACAGACATGTATACAAGGAGACTCATTTTTCGTTGCTCTCAAAATAACTCAGGATTTTTCAGGAAACAAATACTCTCTGTCAAATGCGAATTTTAGATCTGAAACAATCTGAATGTTAATTAAGACCAAAGTCCTTTTATATTATCTCGTTTAAATGTTAATCTTAATTTAATTTTACATGTAAAACAAAAATGTGTACCACTAGATTGGTTACAAAAAAACGTTTCATTTGATGTATTACATGACATAACCCAAATTAAAAATTTTGATCCATCACCAGAATCTGTGATCCAGGTGAGTTATCCATTTCTCCAAAACTACACGCAATACTTCTGAAATAAAATTCCAATTTAATTTTTTTTTTGTATGCTGATTTATGTTTATATGTAAATATCTCCAGTTTTCTTTGGTAGATTTCAACCAGGCCTGCATTCCAACCCACGGTATTTTATAAAAATATTTTAAGCAACTGAAGTAGATTTTAAGTTTTCGTTTTTTCGTTGACAGAAAAGATCATGGACTAACATAGAACTGAGAAACAATTTTTTTTTTCGATTGCAATACAGCAGTATTGCAATTTTCTTGTTACATTAGTGATATTGTTTCGCCAAACCAAATTTTAAAAACTGAAAACATCAGGCGACCTAACTTTGTGGATTATTTCTGGCTACAAGGGTTAAATGGGTTATATGAAGAGTAGTGCAATAAAACGGACATTTTCTGAACAGATTGTTAGGTGGATATCGGAAGTTTGGTACAACCTCACATTATGTTCGGTTGGAAAACTGGCATACATTTTAATAACGAGGATTATAACATTTTAAGTGGTTCAGATGAATTTAATCATGAAGATCATGTTATGCCTGACGAATAATGTATTGACCCTGAAGAAGAATAGGTTCACATCTAGCACAACTATGCGATAGTTAGTTAGTTCAAGTTCCTAGGTGAGTTTATGAATTAATTGTATATTGTGGAACATTTTACAACGAGTTAATAAAATATTTATTGACAAAGGGGAGGAAATACTTCGCTTGTAGAGTCTAAAACAAAATACTTGATCTCTGGTGATAAGGACAATGGCACACCAGAATTTAGTAGTGGCTACTACATGTTTGAGGGAATGCGGAGATTCAATTATGTGGACTCTCTTATCACTCACCATTACAGTGTGGGTAAGGTTATTAAAGTGCGGCTGGCAGCTGGAAGTCGCGCTTTGTGTGTTCTAAGGCCACAGCTAAAATTTAAACACCTATCGCAAGTGCTGTGAAGCTGAAGCTTTACAAAGAGTTGATCAGGCCCGTTGTTATGTATGGATGTGAAGGTTGGGCGAAGTAGATGGTACATACCGAGCTCTGTACAATGTCGAAATCAGAGATCTGATGAAAATCCCCGATATTGTACATGTGTTGATCTGGAACGAATTTTATAACGATCTCTGAAAGGAGAGCCACCATATGGATCGAAATCGTTTGAGCTAAAGTGTTGACTCAGTAAAGGGCCAGTAATGACCTTTATACACTGTTTATTATTATTATTATTGACAAATATAACTTTCTAGAGATTTTCTTTAACTACGACTATATTAAAGAAAAGAACAAGATAACATAAGAACATAAAGAGATAGTGAAATTATAATTAAAACCTTAGCTGTTAAATAAAAATAATTTTAGGAATTAGAAATATAGTTATTATATCCTGATGTGATTCGGTTACATTTCAATAAACGTAAATTGTAAGAGTAATATTTTTTGAATACATGTATTAGAAGACAACAATTAATTAAAATAATTAAAGGCATATTAGACAATAATTAATCTAAGTAATATGTTGCTAACAATATTCAAAGATCATATTATTAAACGGGTTGGATTATTGTGAGCTAATCCTTTATAGTTCTATTGTTTTGTACATATAGAGGTATTTCTCGACTTACGACTGAGATAAGTGTATAGAAATTAGTCGATTTGGTCGTAAATCGAGTTTCATAAAAAAAAAAAAATTATTGAACATCAAATTCCAATACAAAGTTTTTTATTATGCATAAATATTTTTTACAAATAGCATTTCATATGTTTTAGCATTAGGAAATCCCGAAAACACATGAATTATTTCAAAAAAATTACAAAAAAATTAAAAATGAACTGTTGATTGAAGAAAAAAATTGGTCATAAAAGTGCGAATGGTCGCACGTCGGGGATACTCGAAATATATTCAAAATCTGCAAGATTAGTAAAAGACAACAATTTTAATGAATATAAGAATTTAGAACAAAGATGGGTACATATTATTATTTACAAGATGGCTCATAAAAACAGTTTGATTTTTATTATAAAAAACATTCAAAAATACGTTCTTAATCGATCATTTCACTTTTAAAAATTAAATAATTTATTTATAATCATTTTTCTTTTCCGAATCGGTCATAGTTTTCTAAAAGCGTACTAGCCGAAATTTTAACCATAGTTAATTACAATTATAAAGAACACCAACTAAGTGTAGTCTTGAGACTAATAAAAACTGTTGGTTGTGTTTTATATCTCTCGTTCGAAATTCTGTAGTGTCTTTTTTGGTAACAATCAAAAAAATGTACACAAAAATAGTTTAATACAATAAAAATTGAATAGTACAAATAATTAAATATTAAATAAAATAAAAAGATGGTTGAAAATTAATTGTTGCTGACACTACTACTGCTTTAACAATTTTTTTACATTCACATTGTTCTTCTCTTGTAAAATTTTACAATAATTTTATTAATACAATTATGTAATAAAAGCAGATTAATTTTATAGCACTATGTACATTACTGCAATATTTATCTTCGACCATATAAAACGCAGCTTTTGCAATAATCAGTTATATAATACCCAAAGGTGCTATATTATAATGGTAATTATCATTCTCAAAATGTATGGTGGTAAGCTAATAGAAAATTGTAGTCAAAACAATTATAATGATAGTTGAAACACCCTTATTGCTTTTCCGAAAGTCATCGAAAGTCATTGAATTTTACCTTAATTCTTACCATTAAATTAGACTAGGTATAAAATATGACAACACCAACAACATAAAAATGCCAAAGAGTGAACCAAACGATTATTTTATAATAAAATAAAATATATACTCACCAGTTGATTTTGATAGAATGGATCGATATCTTCAAGAGGAGTGGAGGACAATTCCGGAGGGAAGCTACTCTGCATTCGAACGGGCACCGGTACGCCCTGTTCGAGTGTAGGATCCGGTTGTGGCCCTTCATCCTCGTCTTCGTCATCATATCGTACCTAGATTAATGCAAATAAAGAACATTTTATTATATAAATTTAATTTTATTAATTAAAAAAATTTAAAAATTTCAAATAAAAAATGAATAAAACTGTGATGAGTGAAAAACAAAATATGATGACATTTCCGATATTTTTTTTTCTATTTTTGCTTTTAATTTCCCTAAGTTTTTTCGGTTTATGAAAAAACATTATTGACATTATAAATGTAAACAAAAAAATTATCGAATGACAAGAAAAAATAATGGTAAGCATTTTAATCGTTCAGCTTGAATGCTTGAAATAGAAAATTATATGGTTGTTCAAAACAAAAAATCAAAATAAGCGATAAATGTCATCATCAATCGTCAAAATTTCCACGACAAAACATTTATAAATTTATATGGAAACATCAATAAATTTATTGTGGACATATTCATATATTTAAATCACCTCCTATTATGTGATTTGAGCCAAGTGCCTAAGGGTATGTGCTACATAATAATTCGTATTAGCATAAAATATATAAAATAGCGAGGTCAGATCATAAATTTTTTAAATGTTAAGTAGTTTTAAAATTTTGTTATACATTTTTCACATATTTTTAATTTAGAAATTAATCTAATTCTTATATGTATATTAATTCAATTCAATTATATGATTTAGAATTTTTCATTTTGGAATACCAAAACTAAAATAAAATTATAAAGGACTAAATCATTACATAATAATATTATATTGTATGCAAAATGTTGGCAATATAAAACTAATTTATAAATTAATTTTTTAATTTAAATTATAACTTTTTTTTTGGTAACATTTTAAAGCATGCAAATTATTCATATATTTTATAACAAGAAAATGAGCAAAGCGCTTATTTAGCAGCACAAATAAAATGTAGGTACTACGTATACGTTATAAAATTCAAGCACTACGCGCGCACATAAAGCATACTATTACAAATATATTTCTACTTAATTGTATCTAGAACATCAGACGATAAATTTTCAATATAAGAAATTGTTAAATATTAATTAACGGTGTCTTAATGCATTGATTGAATTATAAATTTATGTAATTCTAGCGTTTTAACCGTTATTTTAACAATAGGAACAAAAAATTTCTCAGTAAGTAAGCTAAATTAGTAAATTGCAAAACTGTCATTCAATAAAAAATAAATACTTTTAATTTTTTAATTTTAATTATATATTTTGTGTAAAAATAATCAGGCGTTTAAAAAATTGTGTGATTGTAATAATTGTATTTCAATTAAATAAATATTCACACTACAAAAATGTTCTAATAATATATTAAAAATTAAAAACAATTTTTTTTATGTAATTTGAACATTCTGGCTCTAAATTTCTTAACAATTAATTTTTTAATTTTATTTTTCATTAATTATACTTTACGCTTTGTAAAAACGGAAAGTAATCTGTTGATGTATTGTTATCAAAAAATTACGTTTTATATATTCGGATAATTTGGAAAATTTATAAATACAAAAAGTTTTATGTCAAGAAATACGAGAGCCCAAAAAGTAAACTTGTTACTTTTTTTTGTTTTTATTTTTTGGTTAAATAAAATGTTCTAAAAAATGAAAAACAAATTTTGTAATTTTCATTCTTTTTTGGTATCAAAAAATAATAATAATAAAATATATGGATTTTTTGAGATGTTTTTCATTTTAAGATGAAAAAAGATTTTTCTTATTTTTGGCTACAAAAAACCAAAAACGAAAACTAATAATTTTTTATTAGATTGATAGATTGATAGCTTACTTCTTTTTTCTTTTTCTTCCGGCCAAAACCACTCTGAAAATTTTAATTAATTTTTATGTTATAATCAAAAATAAAAAAAATGCTATTGAATAATTGAATATAATAGTATAATTAAAAAATTAATTATTTATATACTCAATTGAATGAAAGTGGCAATATATTTGCTTGATTTATATATTTATGGATTGTTACAATCAATAATTTTGGAAGAAAATTCTCAAAAAATATGTAAAATATTCAAAACTGATTCGAAGCAATTTTTTATTATAAACTATGGCATAATGCATTATTGTAAAATACTCATGTACTTAAAGAATTATAATGCTTTTGATTACTTTAAGGCAAAAAAAAAATTTTAATTCAGTTTTTTTTATTATCTAGCCCCGACATTAATTTTTTATTGCGTTAATATTTGAATTATCCGTTATCATTTTTAGACACATTTATAAAATAGCCTCAGCTTAATAGAACTTTAACCAAATTGTAATGTTTATAATTGGAATTGTAGGGATATATTTAAATTATTATTATTATATTTTTCTAAACTAGTAAGAATTCTAATTGCTATATGTATTTATGTGTTATAAATAAACTTCATATTTTTATCCCACTCGACAAAAAGTAACAACAAGAAAGAAATAACTTTCGTTTGGTAATGAAATAAAATTTCAAAAATATTATTACAGAATCAACGTTAAAAAGGCAGAGTTGCTAACTAACTGTGTATCTTAAAATAAAGGACACAATTTTATTTAAGGCACAATATTTCTTATGAAGCCTTCTTTGAATAATTTAAGGTTTGTTCAACTATATGAAAATTGAAAACTACAGTTATGAAATTAAATTGTTCTACATTGTATAATATTTATGTATCGAGTTCAAGTATTCATTAGGATGATTTATTTATTTTAATTTCAACAAAATTTTACTATAGCGTTTTTTTTTTATTATTAAAAATTAAATTCAGTTAATAAATATACAAAAAAAACCTAAAATTGGAAGTTATAGTGAAACTATTATACTTGATTTTGTTTAACAAGCAAATATAAAAACAAATGTTATTTTAATATATATATATCGATTAAAAATAACAATAAGATTGAATCTAAACCAAATTTAGACTTTGAATATTTACCTACATGTAATATTCTATAAAATACGACGAAAACAAAAAATTGGTTATTTTATTATTTTTAATAATTAAGGGTGTTATTTTTATGTAAGGGAAATTAGTTCTAAACTACAGATCATAAGTGTGATATTATATTAAATTAAATTCATTTGCATTGAAGTTTAATTTAAACAATTAATTAACGAAATTCCAATAATCATTTAAAATGTTGGAATTTTTCGGAAAAAAATTACATCGTGAAATGAATTTAATTTAAAAATTAGCGAAACATTAGATTTAAATACTTTAATTATTGTTATTCATGAAAAAATAAAAAATTTGAATAGTTTTGAATATAACAACAATATATTGTATAACGTGCTATATAGACACATGGATTTAAATAATAAAAATACTACAGTACAGGTTTACAGTACAGTTGTTTGATTAAATTAAATATTGTAATATTATAAATAATACAGTAATGATATTAAAAAGTTTAGGGAACACTATATATATATATATATACATATATATATATATATATATATATATATATATATATATATATATATATATATATATATATATATATATATATATATATATATATATATATATATATATATATATATATATGTGTGTGTATTTGTACGTGATAAAATCACCTAATGATTTTTAATATGTTACTGAGTTAATGATACGATGTCCAGATTACAATTTGGATACATAAGCGATGTTATTTCGCCTGGACATTGTAAATTTGTAAATACATATATATGTATATATATCAATAAAATAATAAAATTATGTGCACAAAATTATAATAATCATAATATAATAAATAAATAAATGTATAATAATAAAAATAAAAGTTTAATTAAATATAAATATAATGTTATACGAGTATTTACATATATTAATATTTTACGCCACACGCAATGTATATATTTAAGGATGTTTTATGTAAATTCAGTACGATGTAATATATGAGTATAAAAATTTAGTAATTAAATGATAAAAATGTTCAAAATCACCCAAAAATACAAGATAGTTTCATCAAGCTTGCTATAATAAATTTGATCAGAAGTTTTTCGAAGATTTTTTAACACTGGGGTGCACAAAATTTAAAATTTTTGACTTTGGTCAATTTTCTCCTATACTCATAATTAATTTCAAATGGGAAATATGTCCGCTCTAATTGTTTCTACTAATATTTTATTTCATTTTAAATATATCAAATTATATCGAAAATTAATAAAAACATTTAGCATTAATAAAACTTTATCCAAATTTCATGTAATTCCTTTAGAATAAGTAATTCATCAAATTTAATGACCTAAAGATTAATGTACTTGGACGATCGTTCCAGTTAATTTTAATTTGAAATACAATTTATAATAATTTGATTTGTATAATTTCTAATTAAAATGAATGTTGATAGCAATTCAGTAGATTATTTGTAATAAAGTTCAACTGAAACTATTTACACGCATGTGTAAAATCAATATTCCTGTATTACTGTGAATCACGGAAACAACTAAGATCACAAGCAGACTTCAGATGTTTATGAATAAATGCTTAAGGCGATTAATAAAATGCTTCTGGTCAAAAAACAAATTATAAATTTCTGGAATACACGAAACAAATACATAAAAATTAAAAAGCGTAAATGGAGATAGATTGAGGAAAGTAGAAATTGACATAACCAGAATATCATTTTAATGGAATATGCAAACTAAAAAAGGAAAGTGTATAGTATAAGATCACCAATGACCAGAGTGAGAATTGTAAATAGATTCACAGATGGTGCAGTCTGGCAAAGCCATCTTAATAAATCTTAATATATATTAAGATGGCTTTGAGTCTGGTAAACTCGCTATGCTCCTAAAACTCGAAGAGAAACAAAACAATATAACTCACTAATTCAAGAGAGTATCCTTTATTACATAAAGCACTTTAGTGTTAGTAAAATTTGTCAAATTTTACACGTTTTAAAGTTCAAGTGTATAGATAAGGATAGCGAGTGGTAAAACTGAAATTCAAATCTGATCTATATAGATAGATTTTATTTGAGATTTCAAGTATTTAGAAATTGAAGAAAATATTAGTAAATGAACAAATTTAAGATTTTGTATCTCCCCAAATACAACAAATTTGACAAATTTATTTATTTTCGAATTCGCACTCCAACCTCGGGCGGCTGCGCAGCTATTTCAAAGCAGCTTCTAGCAGAACTATTTGTTGTAGGTTAACATATTATTTAAACTACATTCAAAAGTATGTTGAGGATAATAGGCAATTGGTATGAGGTGAACTATCAAGTATTTCATTTTTCTCAAGTGTACCGCAACGAATATTATAATGGAACTTATACAATTTAACCGAAAGATAACACTTAATTTATAAGGATTGCCAGTGGTCGAAAATTTATCACATTTTAGAGGTTAAGCTTAAAGGCTTAAATACAATTCTCTTTCAAAACTAATTTGTGTGGCGATAAACTGCTAACAGCCAAAGAAATTAAAAATTCAGATAATTTATTTGTTCGGAACTATAGTATGCCTTGTCATGAAAGGCCAAAGAACGGCCTACTTGTGTATAAGTGGGGCTCTCAGGAGCACACCTACCCAAGCTCTGGAGATTCTCTTTTATCTTACTCCCATGGATATTGCAGCCGAGCAGATTGCATCTTGCACAGCCATTCGGCTCAAATTCATATCTATGTGGACCTGCAATGCAGGGCGCTCATCTATCCTATGCAACAGAGGTATTCTAGAAGCTACCGACTACGATATTCCTTTGCCATCTGTTGAGATGAGATTCCAAACTGAGTTTCCCACCAGAGAGGACTGAGTGAACGAAACGGTTATGGACAATGAGGCGCTAAGCTTCTTCACGGATGGCTCAAAAAGGGATAGAGGGGTTGGCTGCGGGGTATTCTGTGAGGCACTAGCGGTTAACCTCTCTTTTCGTCTTCCCGACTTTTGCAGCGTTTTTCAAGCTGATCTGATCGCGATAATGGAAGTCATGGACTGGTTGAAGTATAATGTAATATCTACGAGGGATATTCGCATTTTTACGGACAGCCTGGCTGCTATTAAAACGCAACAATCATCCTCCCTGACGTCGAAGGTAGCCCAGAACTGACTGGCATCTTTAAATGAGATGGCTGATCAGTTCAACATCCGCTTGACGTGGGTGCCAGGGCATTTCAATATCGCAGGAAATGTAAAGGCAGATGAGTTAGCCCGCAAGGGTATAGCACGCCTAATAACCCAAAGCAGGCAGGATATAAAGATACCGCTTACTTCATGTAAACTACTGCTTCAGGAGGAAGCTATAAAAGAAACGAACGTCAGATGGTCTAACGCCAGTTCGTATGTAACAACCAGGCAGATCTGGCCTGGACTTGACCGGTCAAGATCAGGCCAACTGGTTCTGCTTCGACGGCACCATATTGGTATGGTTGTGGGAGCTATACCGGGACATTTTCTCATTGGGATACATGCGAGCGGACTGGGTGTCCCAGCCCACAATTTCAGCCGCAGCTGCGGTGATGATGTGGAGGAGGAAAATGTGGTCCATCTGCTCTGCACCTGTCCTAGTCTAGCGTACAGCAGAACAAAATTTATGAGAACTTCCCCTTTGAACGACCTCACGGATCTTAGTAAGATCGAGATCCGGGACTTTAAACGCTTCTTGGTAAGCTCAGGATGGTTTAGCGAGTGAAGAGGAGGAAACCCGAATGTGGTACAGCTACGGACCAATTTTGTGTCTATGCTAGGCCACATTTTCTGAAGTATTGCCAAATATATCTTCTATGATGTTTGAAGGTTCAAACAGAATATGCGTTGGAATTTCAATGACATCTTGATCATACTAAAGGAAAATTTGCATATCATCGTTACTAATAGGTTAAAAAATTGAACAAACCCAATTTCATTGATTTGTGCCCGCAATGTTCTACATATGTTAAAGTAACACGGTGAAAAGTTATAAATTCAGGCCAAGAAATACAATTCTCAATTAGTGACACGCGATTCATGAGGTATTGTTGGTAAATTGACCGAAAGCAACTAGTTTAGAGTTGTCTTAAATCGAAATAATTTTTCTCTACTTTCATTCACACTAAAATCTCTCAATCATTTTCATGGCATGTAGTGGGCACATTGATATTTCATCAATAATTATCAGTGAAGCTGTTTAAATGTATCGATCTTGAGCACTGCTGACAGTAATGCTTGAAAATGATTTTTTTTTAATTGGAACAAGTTACTTGCAACCGAGATAACAAACAAAAGAGTAGAAATGAAGTTAGTTCTTATGCATGGTATTTGTAATGAATATAATTTATCAATGATTGCTTCTTGGGCATTTGCTTTCCCACAACTAGCATAAGCCATCAAAAACAAATATTGCTACTAGTATTATGATCTAATAGTTCACTCAAAACCTTAATTATAATATTGTGTTGCTCATCATTGGAGCTTCTATACATCTCATCAAAAATCAATATTTTTATCCACATACAATGGATTTGGAGGACAGGAAAGATTATGTATTTGAAATATATCATCAATAATCAATAGATATCTGTTATTTGAAATATCTTCATTCGAATCATTAAGAAAATCTTCACTCATAAAGTGACAAAAGTATTGTCATTCTATTCACCATTTACTTCTCCAAATTTTAACGACGCACAATTATATCCTTTATACACATACTTATCTAAATGTATTTCACACTTTTAACGGTCGTACATACTTCTACATTTAAATAATAATTACCAACGGAATGCTCCTGAAAGTCAACACGCATACCATTATCACGTCGTCTATAGAATATCCATTCACACTATTACGCGTATAATCACAGAAAATTTTGTGAAATGACCGTTTATAATTATGCACAAAATCAGTTAATTTATTATACTCTTCTGTACGTAATAATTTTTGTGAACGATGCAAAACACTAAACCCGTCACAAATTGCGAGTCGATAAAAAATTATATTGAAGCATTGTAACTTTGTTCAGAGCTACTGTAGAAGAAGAGTAATAGCTATGTTATGTGCTATATTTACATGGTCGTAAGAATATCAAAATTTTTTATACCAAAACTTTCAAATAAATCCTCGGCGTTTCTAAATTAATGATTAGTTATATACTACTACGACCACCCATGGCAGTTATCAATTGGCTGATTAGTTAAGGCATCTTGAGAGGTTGAAAACCATAATTGGAATGCTTACATATGTAGTTTGAAAATCGGAATCATAAATAGAATCATCAAAAACGGCCAAAAAAATTATTTAAAAATATTTTTAGAATCGTGAAAGTGGACTCTTTAAAATGGCAAGGTATCATATACCATATAAATAAAATGTAAAATTTTTTGGTTGGTATTTATATTAAATTTTTTCTAAAACAACTGTTAAATTATCTGCGAATTAAATGACTTAATGTGCATGCAAATTTCCACTCGCTACTTTAATAAGATATGAGCCAGTGACAGACTAGACAGGGTTCCGTTTTACATTTTATGTATGGCACCCTTATTATAAAACATGGAAGGGAGTCGGCTGAATAGGATTTTGTAAATTTAAAAAAATGTGTTTATAAACATTAAATCCTATTACATAATAATTCTAATAAAAATTTTGGTATATTAAAAAATGTGTATGATAAAATCATAAAAATTTTAAAGACGCCACTGGAAAATACGTGACAACCTATTTTTGATCCGAACTAACTAGGCAAATTTATAAACAAATGTTATTTTTCTGTAGAAGAAAACCATAGAAAAATCCATTTTGTTTGAGAAAATTTATTGAATTAATCAATTATCCAACAAGTACTCAAAGTGCCAGTGTTAGTGTCGTAGTGCGTTATTTAAATTTAATATTAATTAAGATAAAATTCAGAAATAAATTATTCAAAATAGAAGAATTTTAACCTCAAAATTGCTCCAATGTAAAGTTTCTTTGTGAAAGTGTGAAAATTGTTGTTGGTACACAAATTTCTTGCTTTTGCGGTTTTTGATCAGCAACAAAAAATGTAAATAAGTAACCCAAAATACAGCACTGTTCGGCATTATTTTGTTTGCTGTGCTAAATTTGTTAGAATTTCAGAATTTCAGTACTATATTTATTTGGGTATAAATACACTGATCTGTATGTTAGTGAGTAAAAATTTCGTAGTAGTATTTTTTTTACTGAAAAAACGAAAGAAGTAAATAAATTTTTTTAAATAACCAATAAATTTAATAAATTTAATAATGTTTTTTTCAAACTTAACAAAATCTATATACATTTATTTTACTAAATTTTATACCAAAAAACGTTCGTACATATATAAATTGTCTATATTGGATTATTGACATACTTGGTACTTTGAGTACTTCTTCGATAATTGATTAATTAATTAAATTTTCTCGAACAAAATAAATTACAAAATCGCGTTTTTTTCTATGGTTTTCTTCTACAGAAAAATAACAATTGTTTATAAATTTGCCTACTTAGTTCGCATCAAAAATAAGTTGTCACGTAAATGAAATGTTAGTTTACCATAGAAATGGTAATTTACTCAAATTATTTCAGGATGCGGGAGTTTGTTATCCATACTCAATTTCTATGTTGATGTATTGGAATACGGCAATAAAAAAACCAACTATCTATTTTTTTCTGTAAAATATGGCAGTATTTCTAACACATACACAATTATTTGTCCAGTATTTTTTACTGGAAAGTGGAAATGTTGAAATTTTGCTTTCTCTCACACATCAAGCGAATCTTTTGTCCCATTCTGGTTTTACTATCTGTAAATTTTCCGTAATGGAAAGCAGGCTTAAATGTGTTCACGTTGCAACTATTGCACCATTTCGTTAAATATTGATTAAGATAAGCATAGCAAAGTTGATAGTGGTATTTTAATAACTAAGTAGTGTGTTATACAATTAATAAATTTAACTGTACTAAATAAATAAACCGTGCAGTTACCGAATAAAACTGGAAGGATTGGTTTTATGCTATATATTTCACTGATATCGAAAAATATGACTGCACGCAAACGAAATAATTTGAATTGATTACATATTTTGTTATAGTTGATGTTATTAAAAGCATTAAATTTATTCATATTTAGACACATTTAACTCCTTAGTCTTTTTATTTTTTTCGTTCGTTTTATAATAATAAACATTTCGATTTTAGAGTCGAATGATAAGCAAATACATAATATAAATTCTTATTTTTCCGTAATATTTATTATTAGAATTGGGGGTTTGTTCATGCGCAATTTAAAGAATGCTAGCGATTTTATTGTTTTATTTTTCATTTGATGGTTGTAGCTTTATACAAACTGTTGTGAAAATTGTATGTATTATAGTTACAAGGATAAATTTCTGCTAATCGACAAAATAAATTATGGGAATAAAAATATTTGAATATATTTTGATTAGTGGAATTTTTATTCACATTATGACTATTTTACCAATTATGATAATTTTAGATGTTGTGTGAGTTCTAGACATTGTTTTTTTTTAAACATTTTAACAAATTTTTCGTTTGCTAATCTTGTGTTTAAATACATACATAATGGATTTATAAATTGAATTCTTTTGTGTGTTAAAAGTTTTGTTTAAGATCGTTTTACGTCGTTTTGATATTCCTCCTAACATGCTAGTGCTGTTAACAAGCATTCATTATCATGAATTTGCTACGAGTATATGTATGTATATTTTATAGAATATGACGAAAATACACAAGATTACACGGCACGTCGCAAAGTAATGGCAATGTCTTTAATAAAAACAAGTTTGATGTCACGTATGGACTACAACAAATTTCTCTAATACATAAGATATTGTTACAAGGAAAATTGCAAAAATTAATCTATTATTTATCAAAGAGTGTGATAGAGGAATGAGAGAAAATAATTGATTAGATTGATATTGTCAGTAACCCAGCTCGTACAAGTGGTTATCTTAACTTTTTAATTTATCATTCGATATATAGATAGCGCCCATAAACATTTCAATGTTCTTTCTAGTTGTTTTAAAATGGATAAATTAAAAATTCGGGTATTTATGAAAATATGGATTGCATACCATGTACGTAAACTATGGAACAAGATCATGATAACATGTTGATAAAAAAATATAAAATAAATATGTAAACACATAATGTTTTCTATATAATTATATACATATATGTATTAATGGAAGATTTGAACTAGAATAATACTATTTGTTACAAACAATTAACATAAACATGTATACAAAAACTTATGTTGAAGCATAAATTTTAAAATGATATGTTGCTTATAAAATATCATTATTATATGTATACAGGTTTTTGATAGTACATATGTATGTAGTATAATCACATGTTAATATTATTCATAAAATATTACACAGATCTATCATATTCATTGCCATATTTTTGATATTTAATTCACAGTATAATAATATGTTATAATGTACAAACAAAATTGTGCCATCATTTCACATTATACGTTTTCATTAAAAACAACAACATATAATTCATTAATTAGTAATTAATTAGTATACATACAATTAAAATTATAATTAGTTTTCCTATTTTTGAATTTTTAACTTATTTATGATTATTTTAGTTAGAATAATTAATTTATTTTGCTATAACATTATTTTTTGCATCTCATTCTGGATAATTTAGTCATATTTACGTTGATCGAATGATTTAATATTTGACAGTCTGGAACATCGTTATAATCCGAATATTCGCCCATTCCTTTTATTTCTATCGTTGCCATTAAACATTTTCAAAAATTCTTAACGAAAAAAAACATTGTTTGGATAGTTCGTCTGAAAAAAACATTGTTTGGATAGTTCGTCGCTCAATTAATATACGCAACAACATTGGTTTTGTGCACAACACTTGCACCTTGAATGTCAAGGCTATATGTATAGTATTTTAAATAATAGGGAATCAACCTAAAAATGAATGAATAATTATTAACAACATCAATTTAATGCTTTTTGTTTTTAAGATTAAGGTGGAAATTTAAATATGCTCATACCAAAGCCATCTTAATAAATCAAGCCTCCATGTTCAAAACGAACTTTTATTAGTGGGTCTAAAATGACAAAAATAATCGCTCTCTTCATGCATTTTATATGGTGAGACATGATTTTCGTTTATAGAAATATTTGAATGGAAAGTAACTCAAAATTATAATTTTTTGAAATCAATTGAAACTATAAACATTGGTTTTCACCTGACTTGAAGGATTTTTCCGTGGGGTTTTCCATTTTATTGTATTAATTAAAGGAAAATAAGATACTTTATTCTCTAATAAAGCTCAAATAGAAATAGAATAAAAATTTGTAAGAAAGGGACATTGTGTACATAACCAACAAAATAATTTATTCCCATCAAACAAATAAACCAAAAGAAGAAAACATCAATGAATTTTTAAAAAATGGAACAAACATAATGATCATAAAACAACGCAAAAAACGAGAAAAAATATATGAACACAATTTTTTATTTCATAGCAACAACAAAAAATTATCGTATAAAAAATAATATTGAGAGCGTGATCAAATTGTCCCTCTCCTAATCCTAATTGACATATTGTATACAAATTATGTAACCTTTTGTAACCTTCAAAACAAAACACAACATTTTATCATTTATTTGATCGATACGATCAATATTTTTATTTTGGTGTAATGAGAAATTTCCCAGCGTTTATCCGATTAATCTCCTAAATTTTAATTTATCGTAGTTATCATAATTTTTATACATATTTTTCGATGTTTAGATTTTGAATCGAACTATTTTATTTCTGTGTTGGAGTGAATGCAGTATATTGAAAGAGAGTATTAGAATATATCAGATATATATTTGTATATACAAATTTAAAAGCGCAAATAAATTAAATTACTGACAATTTTATAATCATAAAAATTATGTTTAAATAATATAATTTCGAAAAATAACCCTGGCCATCACCTAATTCAATTCTTTATCTATTACTTTATGTAATAAAATAGTAAAAGCTCTCACTATTAATAGTTGAATAATTCAAAAGAAGTTTGTATGATTTGCCATGGGATTGCATAGACTTCCTTGTATTTTACCAGAGCCACCTATATATACAGAGCCGTAAGGATCAGCCATGTTTTTTGTCGAGCTTTTTCTAGAGGAACTACTTTTTGCATTATCCCATAAGAATCAATGTAAAAATGACCATTTTCGAATTACTTTTCATCAATGAAAAGTTAAATCTTTCATTTCGATAAACACTTTGTGGAATTGATTCTATATTGAAGCAGCACATATCTGAAAGTCAGAACCTTAAACCTTTTATTAATTTAATAAACATTAAATCAAAATTAAATATGAATTTATCATATTTATGTAAACATGAATTTATTTGAATGTGTAGGTAAAATAAATAAATAAAACATATATTGTCATCCTTTCGATCGATGATTTTGTCTCTTTTTTAAGAATTAAATCTCACATTTTTTTTTTAATTTCGCTTTTTCTATTGCGATCGAAGCATGCTCGTATAAAGCATTATTCTATTTCCTTTTATACATTTGAAAATGTATAACCACATATTTCTATTTCATTACCTTGTAGCGAAATCGGAAAAGGGATAGAGTGCAAAATTATTCCAATAGGCTGAGATCCCAATAGAAAAAAATCAAAATTGAATTCACGAAATAGCGTAAAATTTAAAAAGAGAACATAAACATCGATCGATAGAAAAAAAATTGTGATATTGACAACTTACAACATGTCATAGGGAGTTCCAATAACAGCTGCACAATTTATTTAGAACCATAATTATGCACAAATGCATAACAAAACTGTACCAAAATAAAATAGAACCGTGCCAGAAGAACTGTGATAGTCATGGTGTTCCATTTATAATCTAAAATCCAACATTTACGTTGAAATTGAAGTGAAATTAGTTTGAGATTTATTCAAACAAAATCATACAGCTTTTATTGAAATACCCTTTAAATATTTTATTTTATTCACAAAAATATAATTCAAAAGGAAACATAACCACACTTTTACTATTTTCTCTTTTCGTCTTGCAGTTTAATTTTATTGCGTTGGTATTTGTGTGTATTTATATCAATTCAATGGAGAAATGCTTTTTTTTCTATAAATTTTATTAATAAATATATCAAAAATTAAACAACTTCTTTGATCAAGCTTTGAATCAATTATAAAATGATAATTGTAGATTCTATTTCAATGTTAAAATACTTAATCCATCGACATTTTCAAAGAAAAATATCGCACCGAAAAAAATTAATTTTTCATATGTTTTGTATGGAAAAAATGTTTTTTTCGTCAATTTTAGTTCCTCTAGAAAAAGCTCAATTTTTAACCTTAGGGCTCTGTATATATAGGTGGCTCTGATTTTACACATTTTTTGGTTAACTAAAAAAAGCTCGTTTCAAAATATCGCTCAACATGGAGGCTTTATATATTAAGATGGCTTTGCTCATACCGATATATTAAATCTAAACAAAATTAATCAATCCATATCTCGAAATGCAGTCAGTCTCTTGTCTTAAAACGATCTTTTATTTATTTCATTTTAAAAAATAATAATTTATTTAATATACGTATGTTATACTTTAATTGTTTATTTCACCCTAAAGAAACTTGTGTCATAAGCGATAATTTTATAATAATAAATTATTTCTACATTAAATTAATTATTATTAATTATTTTATTTCACCAATTTACTGTTATATATTTGCGCTTTAAAGGTAGTAATAATAAATTAATTAAATTATAAACATAAAGTAAATAATATTTATATTTTTTTGTTAACTTTTGACACATACATACATACATATATCATAGACTTATAATATAGACATACAATATAATCTTCCATTTAAAATATAATATGTTCCATCAAATGTTTGAGTATATTATGTACATTTATTACACTTATAGTATCCCAAAATATAAAATGTTTCACCAAAATTAAATTAATTTAAAAAATTTTGATTTTCTGGAATTCGAATATTTATTTAACTATTGCTGTGTGCCTTCTACAAATAATTTCGACTAAATCGCCAATCGCCGACTTTTCTTAATAAATGGTTAGTTGATTTGTACTGAACAGCAACAATTAGAATGCTTACATATTTTGAAAAATTGAGAAATAGAATCAGTTGAAAATGTTGATACCAGGCACAATGTTATGTATGTGTTTAATTTGTAGTATGATACCTCTCTAGAAATCAATTATTAAAAACGGGGAATTGCGGTCAGCAACGTTCATGTTATGTCCAAGAAATGTACTTTAGTCTCTCGTTTATATCTAGTTTAAAAGGTATTTGGCGGTAACAGTCTTCTCTTCGTCAGATGATTTTTTGAGAGTTTGTATTCTTTTGTTGGTCAGAATTGCAATTTATTAACCCTTATTATTCCGCATCTACCAAGTTTTAAACATATTCTTATGGCCTACATGTTAGCAAGGCGCTTAATTCGTTATTACTCCTATCGAATATTAACGATAGATAGCTGGAAAAATTTGATGATAATTGATATCCATTTTGCATTTTATTACAAAATTTAATATTTTTGTTGAAACATTCGAAATTTATTGATAAAAAAAATTCAATTTTTTATTGGAAGATTCACAAATTTTGGATAGAATTAATTTTGTGCGGAAAGGTTTAATATGTTTTTGATGGAAAATTATATACGTCATGTCTATAAAAAATACAGTACACCCAATACACGTAAATTTTGTATTAATACACTGTGTTACATTCACAAATGTTCGATAAATGTATTTTTATTATTTTTATGTATCTCTTAGCACTGTTGTAACTAGATTTTTTCTAGATTTAAAGAGCACGCGAGACATTTAAGCTTTTCTTATGGTATTAAAAAATTCGGGGCAAACATGAAAAAAAGACATGTTTATCCAAACAAAACTCACTCGAACCAGGATGTTTTCAAGCTGAAAACGGAACAGTAGATAGTTCAAGTGACGCACAATTGATTCGAAAGACATACTATGCATATTAAATCAAAGCCAAAATTATAAGTATTATAAAGTAAGTGATAAATAAAGTAAATGTGTTGCAATTTCCTAAAAACTCGTTGTTTTACCTAAAATGATATACATTTTTCCAATGCCGGATTATAGAAAGCCCCAAAGAGACCAGGGCTCTAGGGCAAGGTTTAATTTAGACCCCGGATATCAAACCAACTTATTGATTTTTTTCTCAAAATAAATGAAAATGATGATACAATAATTCTGTGTTTTTTTTCAGAAACTAGTTACATCTAGCGCATAGAATTTGGTATTAGATATGACTTAAACTAATATTTGCTTGTTTGGTTAGCAAGAAACAATGTACACTTGCGTTCCTTTTAAAGAAAATTATTTCGAAAGTGTTAAAATTATTACACATAGCTGCTGTAATTATTTTGTTGCATGCAAAATGCTGTCATAATTATTACAATAAAAATAATTGTCACAGAAATCGGACACAGTCTTAGGCTGCGGACTAATTCTAGGATACATCGCGAATAAATTACTAAGCTAAAAATCGATTTTTAATATTTTTGTTTTATTGAAATACGCGGTTTTGTTTATTTTAAGTTTTCTCAATCCGTAGATTATTAAAAAATGAAACATTAAATTTAAACATTTGC
Organism: Tipula unca; assembly: GCA_951394425.1. Taxonomy (NCBI): domain Eukaryota; kingdom Metazoa; phylum Arthropoda; class Insecta; order Diptera; family Tipulidae; genus Tipula; species Tipula unca. The sequence goes on from OX596380.1 coordinate 101,887,594, forward strand.
TTTTGTGTCCTCGGTTTACCCTTCTGCTTGATTGGGTAAATTAATTTACCGAAAATTAAAGGTTTAAAAAATAGACTTTAATTAAACTATTAAAAAATCGACTTTTACCCGTCGATTGGTCCGCAGCCTAAGTTATATTGTTACTATAAAATAATAAATGTTTTTTTTACACCTCTTCTATTTCATTAAAAATAAATGAATTCTCTATTCGACTTGCTGTGAAATAAAATAATAACGCCTAAATGACTGTAGTCTAATATTTTTAATTACAGTTGTCAAATACAAACAATTTCGTTTTGTTAAAACTAATTATCTTTACTTAAAAACTAACAAAGTACTTTAAGATTGTAAATAAAACAAACTAACTGCACCTATCAACTAGATGTAAATTAAATTTTGATTGCAAAACAGGAAATCTTACTATATTTTACCTTATCTTAACCAGCTTATCTTATATTTTCAAAATAAAACATTTTTTGGGTAATATGCTTATACAATAGGAATAAAGTCAATAAAAATTTCTAAATTATTTGAATATCAGTCATTTTTGTTTTAAATGCGATTACCCAAAAATGATGTTTTTGCAGTTAACTAGTTTCTCAAAAAAATCACGGGATTATTACACAATATAGAATGTAATAAGTACGATTAGGTGGGAAATGGAGATTACACCTATCATCAAGCTTTGAAATCAAATTTGATAATTTTCAATTTTAACTCGGTTTTGAAATCTCTAAATTTTAAAATGTTTGAATTTCTGAATTCAATTTTAAAAGTTTCTGAAAATAAAATTGAAAATCCGAATTATTACATTTATGAAATTTGAGTGTTAAACGCTCATGGAAATCTCTATTAATTGTGGAACCATCTTTGAATTTTAAAGAAATTTAACTAAAATTTTGGGATATTTTTCAAATTTTGTATTTTAATTCGAATCGAATTTCAGATGATTATTCATAAAAAATTTAAAAAAAAATTTGGAAATTTTACAAATATCCGTTTTTATCGGATTTACAAAAAATTATAAAGTTCCATGAATTTTAGAAATATTCTGGAACTTTCAGTTAAATATTAGAAAACTTCTCAAATACCCCAAAATACATAAAATTGAGTAAATTTTAGTTCAATTTTAAAATTTTGAAGAATTTCTTTAATTTTTAGTTGATTTTGTTGTTACAGTATACATTGGTAAAACAATTGCAAATCTTCGAATAACAGTCTCATGTCAGATTTAATTCAATTTGTTAAAATTAATCGGAGTAATCGAAGTAAACTATGAGAGACTTGGGCAAGACTTCAGTAGACCAAGTAGAAAAAAACAATAATGGTAGTAGTTAATGATTTTTGGTAGACAATTTTTGGGGAACCTATTTAATAGTGGCCCAGAGTCCGGAGTATCCATAATCCGGCACTAAATTTTTCTGATGATGCGCCTCAGACCTGTTATTTGATTAATACAATATGTAGTTTATTGACCAAAAAGTTTATTATTAGAATACTCTTTAAAAATAGATACAGAAATCATAAAACGTTGCTAAGATGGTACAGTACAAACACAACATAGTATTTTTTAATAAGCGTAGTCTTAATCGGATGAAACACAGTGTACTTATATACATATATGTTTATATATTTGTTTATATTTTCGATATATAGTATATGTACATATAAATAAAATAAAATATTATGGTAAATAAATTTTATATTCCGTTTAATTTAGTTATGTGTTAGATTAGATACATGTTATTATTTATACATATATAAATATTAGTTAATAATAAGGGGAAAACAATTATGTTGTATAGCTTTTTCAGGTTATATTGAACCTTTTCCAAGTTAAACCCAATTTTTCCAAAGTAAACGAAACTATTTCCAAATTGTTAGCATCCTTTCCCAAATTAAATTAAATTTTTTCCAAATTTAATGCAACTTCATACAGAATTAAACATTTACAATTGAAATTAACAGTCAACGTTTAATTCAGCATGAAAAAATGTGCATTCAATTTGGAAATAATAATAATAAATAAATCAATTTGGAAATAGTTGCAATTAATTTGGTTGCGTTCAAGTGGAAATAATTTCGTTTTTTTTGGAAAAAGTTATGCGTTTTTACTAGGAAAAGGTTTAATTTAATCTGGAGATGCTATATTTGTTCAACAAAAATTTAAATAAAAAGATAATTAAATAAATAAATATATAACAACTATATTATAAACTTATAATTATGATTTGTTTATGATATTTTGAATAACTTTAGTTTTCAGTTTACAAATTTATGGTATTATGTCAATTTTTACTTATTAATTTTTCATATTTCTACAATGGAATAAATCACGCTTTGAAAAATGTTGTCAATAATCTTTGAATGTTCTCATATTCCAAATCAAGGTTAGTTCATTTTTGCAATTCATATAATACCTAAGGCTAAATAGCTCTAGGCATTTCTTTTATTTTTATACCGCGATTACATAATATGATATATGTATACCTATATGTACACTGTACACTATACCACATATTATATTGGTTTCCATACATATACGAGTATTGTATACGATTACGTTAACGAACACAATTTGACCGAACAAATGCAGCATATGTTATTAACCATTCAGGAAAACCAATTTCCAGAAAAATATTTTGTTGTTGTGTGACGATAAAAGAAAAAATATCGATTTAAAAAAAAATGAAATTACAACAGAGTGTACACAGTATAATTTAACATACCATCGTGGTTAATAAAATATTGTGGACTTTCAAAAACATGTATAGGTACTAATACTTGTTCGTGTATTAGTTGAATGGGACACAATTATAGTAGAAGTACATAATTATAGATGTTTTCAGCTTAAAGAGTGAAGAAAATTAATTATGTATAACTAATTAATTGTTTATATATGTATTAAATAATTTGATAAAAATCTACCTTGACCTCAAATATGTTTTATTATACTCATATGTATGAATTAATAATGGTATAATGTATTTTAATTAAAAGGAAAATAAAATGAAAACCATGAGTCATCTGTAAAATGAGCAACTGAATAATATTCTCTTGGAAATTATATCAAGATCTAATGCTGCTATATTGTATAAACAACCGTGTATGTAGATAAGTTTATACAATAAAATATGATAGACCTGCCCAATTGGAAACGATGAAATAATAATGTTATGTGTAGTGCTATAAAATCTAGTTTTGGTCAGAAATATTATTATGCTTTTGTATTACATATTTGAAATTTACAAAAGCGCGGAAGTTGGTAAGCTGAAATAGTTTTCACATTTCAATTAAAGTGAGTCTCGAAAGAATCCGTGAAGAATATAACATCAAGAAGGTCTCACAACTAGCTAGTGCGCCTACTAATTTGTTCTATATGCATATAATATATTCTTATGTAGTTCAATTTTGTGTTGCTACGCGTATATAGTAAATATTTGGTATGAGATTTTTTACAAACATTCAAAATACAGAATGAGTATAAAATCCAAGTATAATAAAAACTTTGTTGCAATGTTTCGTTTAGAGAGTAAACGTTTTTCTGAAATTCGGCATACATATAATTATACAAAATATATTGTATTTGAATGATTAGAATACAATCGAAATTATGACCTTGATACTCTAGTCACAAATATTTAATTGTAAGTAAATCTATAATCTGTGAAAAAAACGAAGGTATTAAACTAAACAAATTTGTAGTTTGATATTGTAGATTTCAATTTTGTACAGGTCTATCTTTCAATTGGCCATCTGCACACTACATAGCTCCATGCTAGCTTGTACTAACGAACTTTACATGGTTGGCCCATGAGTTCTACATTCCAAAAGAGAGTGATAAGATAATTTCAATTTAATCACCGATCGTAACCAAAAATTAATTCAATTAAAAACCGCCTCTGTTGGAATTCAAGCCAAGTAGTAGCTTTAACCGCTGCACTATTGCTCGATTACAGAAAATATTTGATATTTTTGGTTTTATAATCGCGTCAGAAATATCTTCGTTTTTCTTAAAGTTTTCTATTGCCAAATATTATAGTTAACGGTACAATATTTCAATCAAATAATGAAGTATAAAAATTGAGCTAGAAATTACTAGAAAGTTTTACTCTGAAGGCGCTGAAAAAGGTGAACCAATTTAAAATAGGTAATTTGGTTTAAAATTTTGTTTTTTTGATCTGTCATGATAAATAATAATGCGATTCTTTCACTTTTATTATCTGATGTATATTTTTCAATTTTCAGTTTTCAAAGGGATACAGGATTTAAAAAAAATTAAAATTATTCTAAAAGTATTTGAAATTAAACTTTTGCTCTTATGTATATAAATAAACTTATTCAAACTTTTGCTCACACAAAACTAAAATTAAAAAAAAATGATTAAAATTTGTACTAAAATTCAATTGAAATTTCAGTAAATTGGAAAACGGATTTCGAACATAACTGATTGGGATTGAAATTACTTGTGTGTGGAAATAAATTAATTGCAAATATTACAACAAAATTCAAAAACTAAATTTGATGTATGAATAAACATTACAATATTGTTTGAAAATAATGTGAAAGCAAACTGAATTGTGTATTAATTAATCTCCAGACTGCGAATTTAAATATTAAGACCTCAAAAGTTGAATTCTAATAAGAATAAAATTTTTGGACTCCAAATCACAATCACCAGACTAAAAATTATGATTCTAGACTTAAAATTCAAATCTAACTCTCCAGATTTGAAATTCTCTATTCCAAATTCTAATCTTCAGACTTAACTGGTTAATTTTTTGTTTGCAACATCCAATCTCTAGAATCTAAATTTTAATAGCTCATCACCAAAACTAATTTTAGATTCCATTGTTTAAATCTCTAATGTTCAATTGTGAATTCCAAGCTCTTAATTTCAACTTCCTTAATTTCAAAATGTTTATATATTCAAAACAGATTCGAAAATCCATACTACATAATACATATATGTATTATATGCATATATGAAATCGTTGACCTCACTCATACAAGTTTAATGGAAAATTCCAGAACTATTATTGCTAAAGACATACTTTGATGAACTATATATAAATATAATAGTCCAGTACAATTAATATATTGTTCAACTGAACTGCTGGAAATTTACTTCTATTTCTTAAATGGACACTATCTAATTTAGCCATCGATAAAAACGTATTATTGTTATTACTCATGATAAACTAGATAATAGATAAACTATAAAATAAACAAATACATATTCTCAGTCGGCAAATGTATAGATCAGTAAACGGGTTAAAGTGATATAATGTATATAAATACTTAGTATAAACGCCTTGCAAGGTTCTAAAACCCATCGCCGGGCTTTACTGTAATTTTTAAGAAACATTTATAACTTTTTACAAACATATATGTATATGTATATACATATATATATATATATATATATATATATATATATATATATATATATATATATATATATATATATATATATATATATATATATATATATATATATATATATATATATATTTTGTGTGAATGTTGGAGCGGTCATTCAGTGAATCGTAATAAAAAAGCATAATCACTCCCACCTTCGAAAATACCACACCAAATACAGCATACATTATGCATGACACCAAAAAAGTCGATAAAATTCGAAAAAAAAAGTTTCAAAAAATCAATATTATAAGTTTATAATAGAGTTTTCTATTCGATTTTAGTAGTTTTTTATGTTTCATATAACATTGATTTTATTTTTGTTATATTTAAGTTTCGTTAAAAAATAAAGAAATATTAAAACTAAAAATAAAAATTTCAATAATTTATATAAAGAAACAACATTTTGCAGATTTCAGAATAAAATAAAAAAATAGTTTTAAAGGGCATGAACACAAACAAGATTATATAATCGACGTTTTTCTTAAAGACATGAGTTAAACCTTGTTATAAATAATTATTTTAAATATTTAATTTGTGTTTCAAAAGGGAAACAAGCCAAATTTTAGTTTTCAAAATGTATTAATATTTAAGTTTTGTTTAGAGCTGCACGAGGTTTTGTTACGTTTTAATTTCATTTCTTCATAAACTAATCTACTGCGAGACAATAACAATATAATAATATGTATATTTATTTGGTTGCATTATTAGTTTCTTACGGAATGGATTCCAGAATGGATTTGAGAGATATATCCCAGAATTTCAATTAGCAAATTCGTTTATTGTTGTATATGTACGAGTACATAGTTCAGTTGTGCAAACATTTTAGAATATTTTGTACAACTGTTTTAATATACGCAATGAAATTAATGTTTCAGAACCTCGCGTTTTCGAGTTCATTAAATTCAACCCGAATAACTTTTAAACTAAAATTTATAAAAAAATATATATAATTAATAATATTGAAAGTCTTACCTCGCCTTCGGCTCTCTTCCTTTCCAACTCTTTCTGTTTTTCATTTTCTTCTTCAATACGTGCTTTTATAGCCAATAATGATTCTCGGGTAAAGGGACGGAACAAACTACGTTCTTCCTCAGATAGCGAATCAGAATCTTCGGTCATTGTCTATACAACCAACTATGAGAGCCTTAGTAAGCCAAGGCCTGCGTTATGAAAATAAACAAAAATATTTATTTTTATAAATAAAATAAAGTTTTTATTTTTAATTAATAAAATTATTTTATATTAAATTAAAAAATATACTAATTAGTTAACTTAATTATAAATACTAAAAGCATACCAAAACTAGGTAAAAATTTATAATAGTATGTATTTATGTATGGATATGTAGAAGACATTAATAATGATGTAGGAGAGTATTGAGTGGGGTTAAAGTTGAGAACAGGCTATCGACAAGTTTTGTAGTTAACTCGGGTGTTCGGCAGGGAGATGCTCTGTCCCCGATACTCTTTAATCTCATGTTGGAGTACATCTTTCGTAAAACTAAAACACCGCAGCGTAACATCTTATATCGCCAGTCCAATCAAGTGCTTGCATATGCAGATGACATATGCGTGATTGGACTGAATAGCAACGGAGTGAAAGAAATACTTGATCCGCTTGTAGAGTTTTCAGCTTCTGTTGGACTTCAGATCAATGAGTCCAAAACGAAATACCTGATCTCTGGTTTTAGGGACAGTGGCACACCAGATTTTAGTAGTGTCCACCACACGTTTGAGGGAGTGAGGAGGTTCAAATATTTGGGTTCTCTTATCACTCACGATAACAGTGTGGGTGAGGATATTAAAGTGCGGCTGGCAGCTGGCAGTCGTTCTCTGTATCCTCTAAGGCCACTGCTAAAATCTAAACACTTATCAAGTGCCGTGAAGCTGAAGCTTTACAAAGCGTTGATCAGGCCCGTTGTTATGTTTGGATGTGAAAGTTGGGCGCTGACGGATGAATACGAGAGATGGCTCCTAACATTTGAGAGAAGAGTCATGCGTGTGATCTACGGCCCAAAACGCGAAATAGATGGTACCTACCGAGCTCTGTACAATATCGAGATCAGAGATCTGATGAAGATCCCCGATATTGTACATGAAATAAGATCTCAGCGAGTACGCTGGCTCGGTCACGTTCTGCGTGCTGATCCGGAACGAATTGTGCAGCGATCTCTGAAAGGAGAGCCACCATATGGTAGGCGCAGAGGTCGTTGCCGGCGACGATGGCTCCACGATGTAGAGAACGACTTGGCCTCTTCAGATTGTCTTAGACAGTATGAAGACCATGCTCAGGATCGAAACCGTTGGAGCCGGGTTGTTGACTCAGTAAGGGGCCAGTAATGGCCTTTAATACTGTTTATTATTATTATTGAGTGGGGTAACAACAAAATATTATTATGTCGCTTCACTGTCTAATGTTGCCATTAAATGGAGACACCAATATTTTATAGAACGAGTATTTTTTTTAATTTATTTTAGTTAGTTACTTGTATTTTTCCATCTACACAACATATGAAAAAGGATATGAATATTTTTGAGGGAAAAATCATTATTTTGTTATGACGCAAAAATATATATATACATACATATGCATATAGTATATGTATAGATAATTATATAATATATATTTATATATATATATATATATATATATATATATATATATATATATATATATATATATATATATATATATATATATATATATATATAGCTATTTAACAAGAATAAAAAATCTATACTACGGTATTTATTTAACTTACGCTTGATAAATTTTCAAAGAAAAGTTCAATCATTCTGATAGTATGACGCCAAAATTATTTAATGCCAATATGATTTTTCTGCTGAATAATATATCTGGGTTTTTAAATTTGAATCATGCCTTATGTCAAGACATTGGATTTTCAAGTGATAATAGTCGTGTTTTTTAATTCAAAAATTTTCTTATTGGAATGAAGTTCTGGATAAGAATTTTCTCATTTTTTCAGTAAAATCCAAATGAATTTAATTTTTTATCAATAAATAAGATACATTTAATGTTAAACTACACATTTTAATTCACTATTATCGAAATAAAATAAAATTTAACTTTATTTTTCAATGTTCTGGATAAAACATTGGTTTTTTCAAGTTCGCGATAAATTCATAGTACACGAACTCGAAAAAAAAGGGAAATTTTAAAAGGAAATATTTTAAACAAATATTTTTCATTGTTTTATGCTTGATACCTGTATTATTTCACAATAGACGTCAAAAAATATAGTTAGAAGTTGAAATTTATTCAAATAAATAGAACTTAAATTAAATATATTGGTTAAACTAAAAAAAAATTCCCAGTATTATTCCCGATGTTCTTATAGAACTTGAAGTTCTGTTAATAAAAAAACGCACCAATTATAAACTTTATATTCTCAAAGCAAAATTTATATTCGAATGTCTGTATCATAAAAGTTTTGGTAATGCATACGAACGCCTTATTTTATCTTATTATTATTGTCCTTATGAAGTTACATAAGAGATTTCCTTACTGCTTCTTCTTTGAATATAGGCAATAATTACATACATATATGTAATTGATTTGCTATATGATTTTATAAAATGTGTTATTGTTAGAGAAACTCTTTCTTTCTGTATAAAACTGTTTCGGTTTAATGCTCATATTAAGTGTGAACCAGAGTGCATTCAAAAACATTCACCACAAGGAACAAGTTTGATCGTATTTCTTAACACTAACCAATTAGCAGTCACCAATTAGTAGTCAGTCGGAATTTATAAAGGAAGAAATCCAAAATCAGTTTTCCAAAACTTTTTAATATGATTTTTAAAATAATTATATCACAATATAAGATAACTATAATTTTAATTTGTAAATTTGTAAATAAATATAGCTATGTTTATTTTAAGTTATTGAAATATATAAAATTTGTAATTTATGTCTGTTGTCACTATTCACGAAGTAAATTTATATGAATGTTCACGTCACTTGAGAAATTTCATTGATTTTATTGATAATTCCGTAGTAGTAAATCTGTGTCATTGTCGTCGATAACTACTATCTACGAGTATGTGTACATATACATATATGGAAAAACTATTAAAAATAATTCTTAAACTGAAATTTCTGAATTTATTTGTTTTATTTTTATGTTTTAATCTATTATTTGTGTTAAAATTCTAACTGCATTGGTTTATATAGACGGCGAAAGTATTTGATAAAAAATTAGGATATGCATGGTAGAATTAAGATAGTTTTAACCGATGAAATTATTCGACTAATCGAGTAATCGAAAAATCATCCAATACTAGGAGTACTTGGTTAACCGATAATCGGAGTAGGAAACACTAGTAACCACAACACCACTACAAATATAATACAAGGCCGGATTAATGAAATGCAATCTTCGACTGGCACTTCAACCATGTACTAGTACTCACTAGAAAATGATTAGTGACATTGAAACAAAAATAATAATGGTAGCTAACACACAATTCAATGTACATATATTCCTATTCAATTCTCAACTTATAATTATAATTATCAAATACTAATAGTATTTAAAATGTTTCTTGAAAATAATAGAATTTACTCGAGGCAGCCTACTTCTATTCCAGTTGGCCATTTTCGATAATGATTTTCCATACATCCAATATATGTCGAGTTTTATCATAAACGATTTCGGAAGCGCTTTGTATCATTCGAGTTGGCTATATTCAACAACTTCAAGCAAAAGCCATTTTAAAATCTCATTTACATCCAATATGTCGAATTTTATTATAAATGGTTAATGAAATCTCATTTACATAACCAACATGAATTTCACAATCGAATTAGAAAGCTTAGATTAGTTCCATACCTGAAATTTTTGTAACTGCGATTCGAATATTTTTGAATTCACACAAAAATAGCATGTCAGCTATTCTCAAACTATAACTCGTGACCCAAAAGATCAGATTGGAAATTTGGGACACGTGTTATTAAATTTTCAAATAAACTTCGTTAAAGCAAAATTCGGAAAATTGCAACATCTATATAACTACTGTATTTTGCAAACTCTTCCCAATTCGAAATCGACATATTGCAACAAGAAGAGCGGCCGTTCAACATTTGGATTTCACTATCCTCAAATTTCGTTAATTACGAATTGCGCATAGTTCAGAATTATCGAATTTTAAAATTATGTTCAAACCCCCAGAATTTTCAAAATTAAAATGAAAATTAGCGATTTTTGATTTTAATGATTACATTTTACGTATAAAATTCAGAATTTGAAATTTCAAATCATTCGAAATGTGGAATTTCGTAATTTTATTAATTTTGATTTTAAATATATCCTTATTTACATATACATATATAAACTTTTTTGTCTTTCAATTTATTAAATTACGGTGCGCTTTAAGAATTTTGATTTAAAATTTCAATACGGATTAAAATAATAAATAGTTTTCTTCCAATTTTTTAATTTTATTAAACTAAAATTTTGAAAATTTTGAGAATCTAACTTTTAAAAACGAATTTTTCTAGACTTTGGAGTTCTAACTATCATTTCACTTGTACTTTTCAAAATCTATGATTTTCTATTTATCATTTTTATCCATGGACATTTCCGAACCTACTAGTCTTAAAATTTAAATTAAGCTTTGAGATCGCATGTATAAAATTCATAATTTTGAAAACACCTCTTGAAATTTAACATTTCATATATTGCATATATTTATAATTCTGAATTTAATGTTCAATTGAACAGAAAATTTCATTTAACGTTTGGATTTTCGAATTTTATATCTTTCAATTTATCAAATTGAAAATATTCGGAATTCAATAATTTTAGTTTATCGAATATTGAACTTTTGAAACCGACTTTAGCAATTCTGAATTCTAAATTTTTACTTTAATTATTGGGTCTAAACCCTAAAGTTTGGATTTTCTCAAATTTAAATTTAGTTGTTGGTTGATAATTTTTAATTTGAATCAATATTGTTTAGAGCTTATAAACTGCTTAACTAATGGTCAATCAAATTAGAAAATTTAGGAATTTTGAAATGTTATGATGTCTTAAAAATTCAATTTACAAGGCAATTTTAAAATTTTGAATTTAAAATATAAATTCAGTTCAATCTAATTTCGAATTTAAAAACTGATATTGTAGAGTTAAACGAGTTATTAAATTTTGATGTATGTAATTGGTGAAATTCCAAATTTATTTTAAAAAGCCGCTATTAACACAGTTGCATATAGACTAATTCTGTATACCAAAATTTAAAAAAAATATTCAAATTTAGTATGAATAGCCTAGCTAATTTTGAAAAAAAAAATGTTTTCTAAATTTTCACGAATTTCTTTACCTGGTAACGATTTATTCAATTGTGAACAAAACATTTTCAAACTTTTACAGTTCCATGAAATATACGTTTTCTGAATTTCTATAGTTCTAAGAACTTTATTTTAATTTAATGCTAGTGCTATGTGCTATACATAGTAAAACTGAACAAATTGTTTCCCTACAACATCGCTAAAAAATCAATTGACCAAAAAAGAATTTTTAGTTGCTCAACATATTGAACTAAACGGAAAAGAAGTAGATTTGTCAGCTCACTGGGAATTGAAAAGTTGTAGGTTCAATGTGACAGTCAACGTTTGCAATGAATATGCTTAATGTTCGATAGTATGCTTGATGTTCTTGTACATAGTAGAGAACAATTTAATTCTAATCAGTGTGAAGTTTTTTTTAATTATTGAAATTATTTTTTATTTTATGTATTGGCAATATGAAAAAAAAAATTGAAAATTTTCAAATATGAAATTTCAAATAAATTAAAAATATTAAAAGATCGACAATTCGTAAACTTCACAACAAAATCGATGTTCGCTGAAATGTAATTTTGGCATTTTTTCATCGAAATGACAAATTTTAAAAGTAAAGTAAATAAAAAATAAATCAAGGTACATCTGGTTTTAGGTATCATAAATAAAAATCGGAACATAATTAAATAACTCCAAAATTATTATTTATTATTTTTTTTTAAATAAGAAAACAGTGCTGGCGCACTGGCAATTCAGTCTTTACGAATGACTATTGGAGGAATAATTACTAATAATTTGTAATAGTAATAAAACGACTACGTCCAAAGGTTTCGTAGATATCTTAACGTTATAACATAACAAAACGGAACAGGATATTAAACAGGTTTTCAAAAGTAATTTTTTTTTGTAACCGATAGCGAAACGTTATGATTTTATTTCGTTTTTCATCATGGTGAATCATAGTGAGAACGGTTGAGAAATGATTAAAGTTTGCCTAGGATCCCACAGTGACCGCACTGAAGCTTTTATAGTCAATCGATTTATCTTTTGTCCCAAATCTTTTTCGTTTAGCATCGTCTAATCGAGATACCTCTTAGTTGTAAAATTATTATTTCAAATGATTGGGGCAGATTCTGTATTTTAAATGGTTAAGTTTTTTTCAATACAAATTCATATAAAATAATCATGGATTTTATCGTTCTAGGATCGATCTCATTATTATCATAAGACTAACATAATAATTTATATTATATTCTAAAATCCAAAATCGAACTTCTAATTGGAAAATTATGGTTTTTCAAAGGTTATGCTTATCATACGTATTACAACGTATGTACATTGTACATACGTTGTAATTTTTAAAATTTTCTTATAGAAGTACATATTTACATACATGAATTTCTCTCTCTGTTATTTTAATGTCAAAACCGAGTAAATGTAACCCATTCACATGTTCACCGATTCAAACGTAAAATACAAATATAAGTCATATTAAATTATTTTTAATAATAAAGTTAAAAAACGAACATAATTTTCAGATTCGATTATAATATGAATGAAATCAATATATTTTTTTATCATATCAAACCAAAAATAGAACCCAAAAACAGCATTAGGATAATAGAAATTGATTTCATATACATATTCTATATTTACTGTAGTACAGAAAAGCAAACAAACGAAAACGAATTTCAGTCTGCGCCTGCCTCGAAAAAAACAAAAGTCGCATTCTCCATTCTCACAAATTTTCAGTACAGAAGACATTGGAAAAAGAAATTCAATCATAAAATTCGAACACTAGTACATAAAACATAATACGTTTTGAATTGTAAATATAAAATTAAATAATATAAACGAAATACAATAATATACAAAATATTTGTTTATAATACGTATGATCTTGTAGGTATGATTAGTTTTTGATATTTTATTTTACATAATATGTATACACATTACACATGCACTTATAATAATAATTAATAACCACAAAAGATACATATTATATAACAGTATGTATCTTTTGTGGTTGATAAATATGTCATCAATAATTAATTGTATTTTTATTTTTTTTGTTTCTTAAAATGTTCCGTTTCTGTGTAAAAATTCATACAAAATAAATAAAATAATAGATACATAATATAACATTAGAAAAATAAAATGATTAGAAAACTAATCGATATTAAAGAAAATTAAAGATATGATCGGTGGGCGAACAAATTTTTATTATCTTTAACTTATTATAATTCGTACTGTGTGAAAGAATAAAATAGTTATTTGTTTATATATAATTTTTTTTATATTGTAGTCCTTTTTAGTTCTAGAAAAAGTTCGCGCACCTTAAAAATAGTGAATTACTGAATCTTATTATTAATTATATCATGGAGTGCTGTTGTTCTATTATATTATCTTCTAAAAACACGTAAATTAATAATAATTTTATTTATTGTATTTTACTAGTTGAGAGCTTAAAATTAGAAACAATAAAAATACCAATAAATAACAATAAATATTCAATAAACATTGAATACCGTGTAACTCAAGATGTACAAAAAAACTAACCATGTAAAATAACTGTCAAAGTTGAGCTTTCTAGAAATATCGACAGTATTATCAGAGCCACCTATATATACAGAGCCCTAAGGTTAAAAATTGAGCTTTTTCTAGAGGAACTAAAATTGACGAAAAGAACATTTTTTTCATACAAAACATATGATAAATTAAATTTTTTTTGGTACCATATTTTTGAATGAAAATGTCGATGGATTAAGTATTTTAACATTGAAATAGAATCTACAATTATCATTTTATAATTAATTAAAAACCTGACCAAAGAAGTTGTTTAATTTTTGTTATATTTATTAATAAAATTTATTGAAAAAAAAGCATTTCTCCATTAAATTGATATAAATACACATAAATACCAACGCAATAAAATTAAACTGCAAGACGAAAAGAGAAAACAGTAAAAGTGTGGTTATGTTTCCTTAATTCCTTTTGAATTATATTTTTGTGATCAAAATAAAATACTTAAAGAGTATTTCGATAAAAGCTGCATGATTTTGTTGGAGTACATCTCAAACTAATTTCACTTAAATTTCAACGTAAATTTTGGATTATAAATGAAACACCATGACTATCACAGTTCTTCTGGCACGGTTCTATGTTATTTTGGTAAAGTTTTGTTACGCATTTGTGCATAATTATGGTTCTAAACAAATAGTGCAGCTGTTATTGGAACTCCCTATGACATATTGTAAATTGTCAACATCATAATTTTTTTTCTATCGATCGATGTTTATATTCTCTTTTTAAATTTTACGCTATTTCGTGAATCCAACTTTGATTTTTTTCTATTGCGATCTCGGCCTATTAGAATAATTTTCTACTCTATCCCTTTTCCCGATTTCGCTAAAAGGTAACGAAATAGAAATATGTGGTGATACATTTTCTAATGTATAAAAGGAAATAGAATAATGCTTTATTCGAGCATGCTGCGATCGCAATAGAAAAAGCGAAATTAGAAAAGAAAAAGTGTGAGGTTTAATTGTTAAAAAAGAGACAAAATCATCGATCGGTTTTTCGAAATCGAAGGATTTTTCCGTGGGGCTTTCCATTTTATTGTATTAATTAAAGGAAAATAAGATACTTTATTCTCTAATAAAGCTCAAATAGAAATAGAATAAAAATTTGTAAGAAAGGAACATTGTGTACAAAACCAACAAAATAATTTATTCCCATCAAACAAATAAACCAAAAGAAGAAAACATCAATGAATTTTTAAAAAATGGAACAAACATAATGATCATAAAACAACGCAAAAAACGAGAAAAAATATATGAACACAATTTTTTATTTCATAGCAACAACAAAACGTAATCGCATAAAAAATAATATTGAGAGCTTGATCAAATTGTCCCTCTCCTAATCCTAATTGACATATTGTATATAAATTATGTAATCTTTTGTAACCTTCAAAACAAAACACAACATTTTATCATTTATTTGATCGATACGATCAATATTTTTATTTTGGTTTAATGAGAAATTTCCCAGCGTTTATCCGATTAATCTATCGTAGTTATCATAATTTTTATACATACTTTTCGATGTTTAGATTTTGAATCGAACTATTTTATTTCTGTGTTGGAGTGATGCAGTATATTGAAAGAGAGTATTAGAATATATCAGATATATATTTGTATATACAAATTTAAAAGCGCAAATAAATTAAATTAATGACAATTTTATAATCATAAAAATTATGTTTAATTAATATAATTTCGAAAAATAACCCTGGCCATCACCTAATTCAATTCTTTATCTATTACTTTATGTAATAAAATAGTAAAAGCTCTCACTATTAATAGTTGAACAATTCAAAATAAGTTTGTGTGTTTTGCCATGGGATTGCATAGACTTCTTTGTAAATTACACATTTTTTGGTTAAATAAAAAAAACTCGTTTGAAAATATCGCTCAACATGGAGGCTTTATATATTAAGATGGCTTTGGTTAAACCTACATGAAAAAACGGTAGGGAATAATTTACTGCTTTTTAACTAATTTGATGAATAAAAATATACAATTATACTTTCAACTAATTGGCAGAATATTTTAAAATTATGTGGAAAATAATTTTATTTTAGAAGTTAGAACAGTGATGATCAACTATAAATCAGTGGAAACTGCTGTAACTAGTTGAAGGCCAAAAAGCTCGGTAGATACATATGTAGCTGGTGAACAAACTTTTAAGCAAATTAAGGCATATAAGTTAATCCTTCAATTCTCAAAAATAATTATAAAAACTTATGGCTCTTTGATTTAGGTAAATAGATTAAAACCAATAATAACAACTGAGCGAATATCTTATGATATGTTGAGAAATATTCAGTAGAAATACTTTTAACTAATAATAATAAATAAAATAATTTTTTCTTCAGACAAAACACTATATACATATATACATATGTACATAGCTCACATTAGTCAAATACATATTTTAAATTGATTATAAAAATTACATGGTCATAAATATTTGACAAAAAATATTTATGAAAAAAATTACATGATCATAAATATTTGACAAATATTGACAGTTAAGTTAGATTTTCTTGCAAGAAAGAGACAACAAATAAGTTACCTCGCAACGATACTTATTTGAATAAGTAAGTCTCCACAAATAAGTATTTCGTTTCGGAAACAGCCTAACAGTTTTATCTAACTATGCTTGCAAGAGCTAATAATGCGCACTTCAAGTTTATAGATATAGTTGTAGGATGCTGGGAATACATGTGCATAATTTTAGCATACAGCGCAGCACTTACAGCTGCAAATGAAATATACCTGCAGATTTATTTGACATTTATTATATGCAAAATGTGATTTAGTTACCCTCCAGTAGCAAAAGCCTTTACACCTGAAAAGTAGCCTATACACGACCGGTTTACCTACAGTTTGTTTTGTATTTATAACACACTACTACATATACATATATTATATAAAGAGAACGAAAAAGGGATTTTAAATTTTTGTTTCGAATTTTAGTTCACCTGGATTTAATACGATGTGGTACGCAACATCGTAAAAAAATGAATTCATAGGATTCCATCTGTATAGTTATTTAATTTGTGCCACAAACCAATTGTATTATGTATATCTGCAGAGCTCTCGGATTTAGCGAAGAGTAAGTTTCATTTGCAACATACATAATTGCACTGTTTTGAAATTATGTTTACGAAGAATTTAGTATAATTAGAATGTATCAGTAAACTGTACGTAAACGTTACACCACGCTTGAAGAGTTCGTTAAGACACTTCCCAAACATTGGGTGCATTCAGGTCTCCCATCAACATGATGGGCTTGGGAATTTATTGTATCGATGTATATCAGATGTATTCAAGGCTGGGATGTTCTAACATCACTATTTTCGATATTCGATAGACATTTGTGTCTCTCTTTTCAGGAATAAAATTATACGCCAATCCGCTTATTCCATTACGCTTTTTTGCGCTCTCAGCCCGTCAGAATAAATTTTCATACTTCCTTTTTCTTCATTTAGTTAGTTATCGAAAATAAAAAATTTGGTGGTACTTTGTCGAATGTATAGAAATAGAATCGAGAATCCAGCAAGTAATGATCACAATAGTATAGAAATTGCGGAAATGAATAAGAAATATCATATTATTTTATTGCAAAAACACATAAATGTATATCGAATATCGAAAATGGTGATGTTACAACATCCCAACCCAGAACTCAACATGTTGAATTTACTCACCAATCTTGTTATTTTGAATTTAATTTATTTTTAGAAAAGAAATTTCATTGAAAAAAAAATAAACATGTGTACCAGACTTGTTTTCATTTATGTAGCCAACCGCCGGACAACGAAATTATAAATCAAGACATTTTGCCGAATTTTGCATAGCTTGCAAAATGAATATGTATGTATTTCGTTTCATATAACCTATAGTCTAAATTTTGCTGCACGCAGAATTCTGTACGCCTCTTTATTTATTTATTTTTAAAGAAATCGATTTTGTTATTTACATTTATGATTTCATATGATAAAAAAGAACAAGAAAAACAATTGACTCATTAAAACAAAAACATTAACATTAACATTAAAAACATTATTCTATAACATTAATTTTTTAAATTATAAAATTAATCACACTTAAGTTAAAAAAAATAGTAATAATAATAGTTTATAAATCAATTTAAAAACATTGAGTTCGTCAAACCTCTTGAAACTGTCATAAATAATGAAATTTTAACTTAAAATTATAGAATAAAAATTTAAAGAAAAAGTTTTTATTTTTTTCCAATTTAGCCTTTGATAAATAAAAATCAAATTGAATATTGGCGGTGTTGCATGATTTTGCTAATCTGTTAATTGAGTTATTTTCGCCATATTTGGTGGAGTAATGTTCTAGCGCTAAAAATCAATGCTTACGCAATGACCTGCTTACATGAGTTGATATATTTTCCAAAACGTAAGCGGAGTCAATGTGGTCAAGAATAACATTACTAATTAAGACAGCTTTAAAAAAATCGTCTATTTACCAAGGAGGCGTCTACTGTCTTGTATGAAGGTAAACGATTTACATTTTTATGGAATGGTATATTTCGGCCTTAATCCCAATTAGTTTTGTTCAACGGGAATATCTGGTTGAAACTAACGTTTTCGAAGAAAGAAGCGCATAATTGTATAAATCAGTTCCCTCACAGACTCTCTGCAATTCTATGTTATTATGTACCCAATTGATGATGAAGTTGATATTACTCTGTGCCAGGAATCATCTCCTTTCCTGAATTTAAATATTGATGTTAAGTTTGATATTTCCCATTTCTCGGAAAATATGCCAGTGGGTTAAGTATTTTTTTTAACAAGGATGTGCGTATATTATTTGACATATATTAACCTCCAAAACTCGTCAAGGCTGATAAAATAGTATCATCAGAGTTTGGTTTAATCGATGTACTCACTGTGATCTTACTTCCTGTACAATATCGGGGTTCTTCATCAGATCTCTGATCTCGACATTGTACAAAGCTCGGTATGTACTATCTACTTCACGTTTTGGGCCGTAAATCACTCGCATGATTCTTCTCTCAAAGGAGTTATCTCTCGCACTCATCCGTCAGCGCCCAACTTTCACATCCATACATAACAACGGGCCTGATCAACGCTATGTAAAGCTTCAGTTTCATGGTAGGTACTTGATAGGTGTTTAGATTCTAGCAGTGTCCTTAGACGATACAAAGCACTACTACCACCCGCTAGTCGCGCTTTAATAACCTCACCCACACTGTTATCGTGAGTGATAAGAGAGCCCAAATACTTGAACCGCCTCACTCCCTCAAACGTGTGCCAAAAAACCTGGTGTGGCATTGTCCCTATGACTCATCATTCCTGGAGTCCAACACAAGCTGAAAAATCTACAAGCGGATCAAGTATTTCCTTCACTCCGTTGCTATTTAGTCCAATCATGCATATGTCATCTGCATATGCAAGTACCTGATTGGACTGGCGATATAAGACGTTGCGCTGAGGTGTTTCAGTTTAATGAAAAATGTACTCCGACATGAGATTAAAGAGTATCGGGGACAGAGCACCTCTCTGCCAAACACCCGAGTTAACTGCAAAAATTGTCGACAGCCTGTTCTCAACATTAACACAGCATTGAGACTGCGTCACTGTCATTCTACACAGTCGTACCAAATTTGTTCCGTACGTACATTCCTAAATATTCCAGAGCAGACCACAAAAACTTGATTGATCGAATCATAAGGCTGCCTGAAATCCAGGAACACCTGATGTACGGAGATAGATGCCTCGTAATATTTAGATAGAATCATCCGCAGCGAAAAAACTTGATCAATGACTGATCGGATGATTCGGACGAAATCTTCCTTGGTAGTCACCAACTAAAACCTTCGCTGGAAGGGTGATTCTATCCAATATAATGTAGGACAGTAACTTGTATGCTATATCGCGATATATGGGACATATCTCGGCCACTTTCCATTCGTCAGGCATTACTGCGGGTCGCCATACTAATTGAATAAGGTCGAAAAGACATTTCCACAAAGTATTCCCTCCGATTATCAAAAGCTCCGAATTAACGCAATCCTCTGCATTACCCTAGTGAATTCCTCATGGGATGGATCCACAATGCAAATCTCCGCAGTCTGTATTTAAGGTGACTCAGCCACAGTTTGTGACGCATGATGAACACCAAGCAGGACGGTAAAATGTCCTCCTTGGGTCGAGTATTGTATCAATGTTGACACAGAGCTTTCCATTCCGGTTAGACATTGTTA
Organism: Tipula unca; assembly: GCA_951394425.1. Taxonomy (NCBI): domain Eukaryota; kingdom Metazoa; phylum Arthropoda; class Insecta; order Diptera; family Tipulidae; genus Tipula; species Tipula unca. The sequence goes on from OX596380.1 coordinate 101,908,144, forward strand.
AACTTCTCATTGTTAGACATTGTTACACTTCACTATGGGCTATATTTTATTGCTCGACTGCAAGACGACACTCATCATCAAACCAATCATTCTTGGGTCTGACTTTGACTATACCTAAAATCTGTTGAATAGCCTTGACAACCGAAGTTTTCAGTACCTCCCAAACAGAGTTCACGCAATTAGACTGGCAATTAGCTTCTTCAATGCCATCGCTGACAAGATCCTGATATCGTTTCTTTTGATCTTAATTTATCAGACCTTCACAGTCGAAATGTTCTATGCATTTCGCTGTGTTCCCAGACTTGTACGAGAACTTCCATCGTAGCTTTGCAGCGACCAAATGATGATCGCTGCCTACGTATTTGGTTGCTGACCGATAAGTTTTACGAGGATCGATCCATGTTTCTTAATGTATTTGTTTTGGTAGACCGACGAAATTACATTATTATATTGCAGTTTTGTCAAGACGCACGTTCCAAACATTAAAGCAATTTAATATGTTAAACATCTATTTTTTATTTTATATTATTGTATATATTATTGTAATTCAAATATATGTTATCTAAAATTCGAGGCGCCACACTTTTCAACTGGATTAAGTGGCGTACACGAGAATTAATTTACATTTTAAGATTCAATATTTGTATACTATGAAGTTAAAAATATTTTAACTCGCAAATCGAAAAAGGATCGTCGTTTTAGTTGATTCGATTGGGTGAAAGATTGGATTTTAAATTTCAGGATTTATTTCCATATTTGTGTACATGACGTTAACTAAACCCTAGTCTGTCAACACAAATGGATTTATGGTGGATAGCTTACCTCGTTTCGCTTAGCTAATCCCTGATATTAAAAACAGTTCAATAAACTTTTTTTGTACCACATCAACGATTAACAAAATTCAGTTGTCACCATCTCTTGCATAACATTCGTAGCAAGAAACATAAATTTTAAGTGTATTGCGTTGGTAAAGCAAAATTCGATTTTACTTTGGATTTATATTTTAACAAAACAGCAGCATTGTATTTATTTTTTAATATAGTTACATATTTGTTTTATGTGTTGGAAGAGAATCGACTACTTGGGAAGATATTAAAGCCGATCGTACCGATTTCCTTATTTTTTCTGTTTGCTATTGCTCTATTTGCTCTATAAATTGGTACGACTGCGAAATGTTTATAACGAGATGGACAAAATTTAACTCCGTCATGTTGACTTCGTTTCATATAAGCCTTAGACTCATTTGCATGAGAGCGGCTTAAAACTAAAAATCGGAGTACGTTTTACAAATGCAATTTTTTTTTCGATTCACTAGTATTCTGGATTTAATTGTAATTTATTTTTAATTTACTAAAGCAATACAGCTAAAAGCAAGACGCAATTTGCAAACAGTCCCAAACGAATTAACGAAGGCGAAACACAAAATTCAAATTTGTACATACATAATTCAGCTCGCTTAGCTCACCCATTGCACATTCCAGCTAACAAATTTGCTCACATTATCTATATTGATGTTTTTTTATAATTTATTAATGACGCATATAAAAGTTTACTTATATTATAGTATTCTGTCAACATATTAAATAAGGACAACGTTTTGTATATCAACTCAGGCGAGAAAGGTGTTTAAATAATTAAATAAGTATTTATGATTTAATGTTATAAATGTGCGTCAATAATAAAATTTACAAAAGACATGGGAAAGGGTTATTTTACAGATGGTAGGTAGAAACATCCCGGTCATTAAAAATGGAGAGTGAAACGAAAGTTATGCAGAATTTCTAAGAAAATCTGGCAGTGAGACCCCTTTCCAACCACTTTATTCAAAATTTTGCACAAAGATTTTGAGTTGAAGGCATACAAGATTCAGATAACATACAGCAACAGAAACAATCAATCTTTTACGCGTACACTTTGGTAATGAATATTTTCTCGAATAGGGAACATTACTTGGCCGACTACATCTTCCGACCTACTACCGCTAGATTGTTTCCTATGGGGCTATTTGAAGGCAAAATTCTATCCCAACTATTATTTGAAATAAAAATTTACATAAAAATCAAATAATTTATGTGTTTTAAAAAGATCAAATAATTTATGTGTTTTATTAAAAAAAATCAAATAATTTATGTGTTTTATTAAAAATTTAAAAATTAACCTTAAATTGGAACATCTTTTATGTACGAGCGATGTAGCAAGGCGAAGTCAACTCGAGCTAGGTTAGTTTGTTCGCTTAATACTTCGCTCAAACTCTTTATTTACAATCGAAACCTTTAAACATAGCCCACAACGGGCCCTAGTCACGCTTAAATCCATCCTTAGGCAACTACCTCTAACATTTTCGTTATGATCGGACAAGCGAGGTGGGACTGTGGGGTTCTTCCGTGACAAACAAACAAATACATATATTCGCATTTATACATAAATAGTGCACCAAAAACTGGTCATAAATATTAGATTTAATATTTAGTTACTAATTTAGAAATGTTAAATATTTTACAATTATTTGCTTTTGAGTAATACCACGAAATAATTATAAAAATTAGGATTTGATTGTAATTTTAAAATGAATCACGTGGAAGATGGATTATATAGTTCTTATAAGGAACCATTTAAAATGTTCATGGAAAACTGCATCCGATGCACTTTTATGCGACTTAATAAACGAAAACTAATTTTTTTTACCATTTTCTATTCTAATTAATTATATTTATTCGTACTTTAAATTTTTTGTTATTTATTTAATTTTTTTAGATTTCAAATTTATCTAAAATGCCCATTTTTGAAATGTACATATAAATTCGAATTTCGAACGCACACTGAGTCTGATAACTCCACTTATTGTGCTAATAAATAAATAATTTTTAATATAAATGAGTTTTATAAATTTTATAATTATTTTGACTTAATAGATCGACGATGTGTGAAATTATATTATTATATTGCAGTTTCGTCAAACATGAAAGCAATTCGATATATTAAAAACATAATTAATTTGTTTAAAATTTTATTTGTTATTTTGTTGATACTATAACCACCATCTTCTACAAGATAAAATCGAGACGATCCAAAACCCAACTTACAGAGAAGGAAATATTATTTTCATTTTGTATTTATTAGCGGAACGGGCCCAAGGAAATAGTTGCTAGTAAATTTCATGTTTACTCAGATGTTAAAGAAAATATTGAAAAATAACTCTACAAATTGTTGACCATACTCAAACATTTATCGAGAACTACTTCTTTTTATCAAATCAATTTTAATTTGAAAATAGTAATATAAAATATATAAAATGAAAATTGTAACTTATTATATTAGTATTTATATGTTTATACATACACATACATACAACTATAATAAAATAACCAATAAATAAATTGATTACGTAAATGATTTGACGTTTCTGTTACCAAGCTAACAACCCAAAACAATTAATACAAGAGCCGTATTATAAAAGTATTGATTTATGGATGCCATTGTATATTCTAATGTTAACGTTTTTTTCTAGAAATCGGATCTTCCATCTCTAAATTAATTCGTATTCATATACACAAAAGATTAAAACCAAAATTACGATCGTTTCGAATTACAATGTAATAATTAATGTACCAGCTTTAAGATAAACAGGGTTCCTATAAGTGTATGTATATATACATAGATTCGTTGTTGTATTGCAAAGTTATTTAGATCTTCATGTAACTATTATATTTAGGACGACTTATCATAAACTTTTATATGATGTCTTGAAATTATTTATGTACTCGTATATATATTTATAAAATTTAATTTTATATTTAACTTAAAATAAACAATATAATTTAGAATTAAATTTAATTTGAACAAAAGTTATAATATGTATATTTATTTACCTGTCCTTCCAACAGAAATCAGGATCGTGGCGTAAAATATTTTGACAGCTACACAGCGTCTAGGGCTCAAAATACAATGATCTAATTGAAAATTTTTCATGACCGTCCTTAGTAAAAAAAAAACCAAAAAAAAAAAAAAATTTAAAAAAATTTGATTTAACTAAAAACCACTTGATTTTCACACACTTTCTTTTATATAAAACATTTACTTAAAAATAAGTAAATTTATTAAATTTGTATTAAAATATATTAATTGCTATTATGTATTAATTATTTATTATTATTTAACTATAATAAATGATTATATCCGAGGAATTGCCTTTTTCGCTCAACTATACATCGATTATGAATGTCGTCTAAAAGATACAAATAAATTATCGTTTTAATGATATCCCTTTTCATGGGCCGGGATAAAGAATTATAACTCACTTGAAAATATTTTTCTAAGTAATTATAAACATTTTTTACATCCGAGGCATAGTTTATTCGACACTTTCGTATTTATCTAAAATAACTAAGAAATAAAAAAACGATATAATACTCGTAGTTTATTATTATAAGTTTATAATTATTGTACTTCACAGTTGTATATTTTTAATTTGTATTTTGGAATATTGAACGTGATCCTCAAAATCGTTTGACGACGAGAAATGACCCTTTAAGAAAGGTTTATTTTATGATGGTGAATTAATTCTATTAATAATGTGTATTCTATAAACTAATATACAAACACTTCGATTACAACAAAATATATTATACTATTAAACAAATTTATGTAGGAAGTTGAGTATGTGATATATGCTGTTTCACGATAAATATACGTTTTTTACGAGTTTCATCGAGGTTTTATGTTTCTCTATACTTTCGCATCGTCCCACGAATATTATCATTCAATTTTACACTTGCCCAAACACACCACCATCATCGTCATCATCAACAAAAAGGAACACAAAAATCATTAATATTTATGACACGCTTGATTATCATTACTCACACATTAAATGATGAAAATATAGAAATTCCCAGAAATATATGTATGTACAAATAATGTTTATTTATTTTATACACAGAGCTTTTCACGGCATTTTTTTTTTTAAATAAATTGAATCATCGAAAGGCGTTCTTCTAAAAGTGTTTAATACAAAATTTTTAAGTTACATAAATACCTACGTAATGGTTCCTCGGAATAACGTACATTGTTTAATTACTATTTTTATAGTAAATAGTAAATAATAGCTATTCAATTCAAAGTAAAACTATAGTCATTAATTTGTACAGAGGCTTTCCAAATTGTATTCTTTCTCCTAAGAAGACACTCAAGTCATTGCACATAACTGTTTTGAAGATGTTGATATGGGAACACAAATTTAGTTAAACTAACGACTAAAGCGGAAATATGTATTTATATCATTCATATACAATGATTAACATCATAACAATCTTTTAAGCCTATTTTCCAATTATTATTTTAGGTTAACATTAGCCGTGTTTCTTGACGTATGATCTGATCCGGATCAAATCATATCTGCTTCCCTTTCATTTGTATAGCCGCGTTTCATGAAATCAACACAAAAATTGTACTATTTTTTGTTTTTGTATAAAAATTTTGAACCAAAATGCTACTAGGATCAAAATAATAACCTAAAAACCTATAAACTGATCCGGATCAGATCATACGTCAAGAAACACGGCTATTGTAGGTTAGAATTTTCTTTTCAAATTGGCCGACTTCCGGATTTGTAGAGTAATAATTTCGTTGTTTGTTTATCAATTAGAATAATATATGCATGCTATTAGTATGTATACATACATATATATATGTAAATGTTTTATAAATTATAGTTTTAAATTCGTTTTTATTAGTTTGTATAGTAAATTAAATTTAAATAACTGTATTTAATTATTTTACAATGAACAAATCAGTAAGAAAATTTATTTTTCTCTTACAGAAATTTTGACAGTTTGGCTAGCGAATACCGTAACACGACTTTTCAAACTCAAATAAATTTTCTTATAAATCAAGTGTGCACTTTTTAAGTTCTATATTCAATTTGTTATTTTGACGTTTTTAGTACAAGCAAAATTGTCCGGTCTGTTAAGTTTTGGTAAAGTGTAACTACAATTTAACGAAACTCATCGCACAATTCCTAAAGACTTCTGCATTGACCAGTGAGTCTTTAAGAATCAGTAACGAAATCTTACAGAATTAACGAGACTAGTTTCTTACGGAACATTTGGCAGGCCGGCTAAAACTATTTAGGTTGCGCAATTCTGAGTTAGTTCAAAATTGCGAAATTATATTGCAGTTATAATAGATATCCCCAAACTTCAAACACTTTTGGCAGGATACACTACATTGAAATAGATGCAACATTATATATGTACATTGAAATAGATGCAACAAACTATACCAGACTAATGGGGGTGACATGTTGTAATATTGAAATGTTCGATAAATAAAATATCGAATGTTTCGATTAAACGTCATGTACTAATAATATTATCGACTAGCACTTTTTCACGACTGTCAACAATGAACTTTTATCGAAGGTTGCTTTTATTTTTAGTTAGAATATTCAACGGTTGCCATATAGTTATTATTTGGAATAATAAAATTTATGTTGGTATATCTATAATATAGGCGTATTTTCTTCACTAAGTTACAACAATTGTATTGCATAACGCAGCGCATTATTTAAATAAACCAAATAAAAGTTTATTTAAAACATTAATCAGATTTTTCATTATAACACTGATCAAAATCTATCTTAAATTTGGATTTTATTTTGAAATATTGGCTATATTATAAAAAAATGACATTTACAAAAGCGTCATTTAGATTCTGTTTGCTTTAAAATCAAAACTTAAATCCTTAGTTTTGAATTTCAAATTATGTCTGCAATTTTCTATTTTTTCTTGTATTAAAATATTTTTGCTCCATGATTTAATTTCATTTAATTAGAAAGATCGTTGCGCTCTAATTAATAGGATACATATATGTATCGGGTTTTCCATTTGGGACTTGACAACTTTGAACTTTTTCTGTGAATGCACCCTTAAACAATTAACCAAACTGTCAGAGTCAAAACATTCAGTAAAGACAACATTTTCATCCTGGTGAAGTACACGAAGGAACAACGTTTACAAATAATTAAAATTTACTACAAAAATTTCGAGTCGGTGACTGCAACTTCAAGAGCGTTAATTTTTGGTCAAACCCATTTTTGGCTAAACGGCTTCGTCAACAAACAGAATATTTGGGTTATTGGTTGTGTGAAAACCCTCATGTGCTGCAAGAAACGCCACTTCAATTGAACCATTGGACCATTTTTTTTTTTTCATTGATTAAAATGACCGTCACATTACAGTAAATGAAGATCGCTACAGATACACGTTGCAAAGTTATTTCTTTGGTAAATTGCATGAGCTAGACATTAATGATATGTAGTTTCAATAAGACGGTGCGACATGCCACACAGCGGGTCTAACAATTGACTTATTGAAATCTAAATTCGATGAACGTGTTATATAAATGTTTTGATTGTATTTTAAGCCAATAATAAAATTTTCGAGATATCTCAAATGGATTGCATTTTATTAAAAAAAAAAGTTATCATGTCCATATTGGAAAACCCTTTACATGAAAAATGTAAAAATATTAAGTATATATAAGTACATGAGTAATGTTTATTAGGTTGGAGCATGGAAACTTTAATAGCAATGAAAGATGCACATCCTACATCTTATTTTAGTGTCAAACCAGTATTAGTTCAATGTGGTCCTCTTATATTGCACTCGCAATATTTAATGTAAATTATCCTCCATTACAAAGGGTATAAACAATTAAAATTGTTTTGGTTTAGTTTTAGACCATCAATGATATTTAAATGGTGGTAATTGATGTTGTCCAATAGATCAAAGTCAATAAATATGTTATGAATATTGCATAAGTAAAATTAAATTTTCCATTGCAAATTACAAATAATTATTTTATGAATTTACTTAATTTTACCCTTTCCAAATTTAACACTTTCCAAATAAAACGGTGTCGTACATAAAAATGCAACAGACATATCAAAACATAAAAAAATTAATTACATTTAGCTGTTTCTTGGGGAAAAAATTAAATTAAACTTTTCTCAACAAAGTACGCTTATATGTAGTATCGAATATACAGTTTTTCGATGCGATGATCACAATCAAAGCGAATTGATGTGATGTTGTATAAAAGACACTTATGGACCAAAAACGAAACGGAATGTAATGAAATAGAATTAGTACTAACTACTAAGTATAGTTATTATAAATAATATTTGATAATAGTTATTCGAATTCGTGAAAATGTTGTAACGTTTGCTGGTTTTCAAATATGGTAGCTTGTTATAATTAGTGTGTCTGTGCCAAACAAAATAAAAAGCGCATAAAAGGTTAAAAAATGAAAAAAAATATTTTTTATTCACCATAAAAAGGACCGAGAGGACCACTTACAATTTTTTGTTATATAATTTGACCTAATCTCTATGTTTTTGTAAAGCCTACATAACTGAATAATTACTTTCATGTATTTTATAAAGAAATTATTCACTTTTATATTATTATAAATTCTTTATTATTAATTGAATATATATGTATTTCTTTACTATTTTATTTTCAAAATCAGAAATGTTGAAACGTCATAAATTTTAACAGGTTTCAATTGGCACAGCAAAGTGGTTAAAATGTGAGGTAAAGTTTAAAAAATTTAACATAGTTAAAAATTTAACTTTTTATTGATTCACCAACGACAAAATACAGAAATAATAATCGGTAAATATTTCAAATAAATTGACAATATTTAAAAAATTATGACAAATTTAATGTATCTATAGTGATTTACTGGATAAAACGAAAACAAAGGCTATTGAATTGAATCAATTCTTCCGTACTTGTTCATTTTCTTTAGTCTCGATAACAAACAATTAACTTCCGCTCAATTGACCAACTATTCGTGGATTCGATATTTAGTATGTAGTTATATTAAGGAAAATCATTAGTATGTGATTAATATAAACAAAATAATTTAATTTTATTTTGGTAAAAATCACGAATTAAACCTTTTAGCAGGTCCATTATAGGCATTGCTAAATTAATTTAATCATTACATTTTTTTTTACATAAGTTAACGTTTTAGTTAATTAGACATATTGTAGTAAGACTGTATGTTTAATTAATTTTCAATAGTCAAAAACACACAACTTTCACCTTTCGTATTCTTAAGTAAGAGTCATAATTATATTTTAAGTAAACTATATATATACATATCTGCATCTTAATTAAAATATAATCTCAAATGTCTAGACGATAATAAATAAGGCACACCCACATTCTCAATATGCATTTAATATTTTGCAAGTCCTTTCGATACTCGTATGTACTGGACTATAAATAACTAAATTTTTAAACATTATTTCAATCCAATAATCTAACGACATAAACAATTTCCGATGCTTTCTATTAAATATTGTTTAGCATAGAAAATGAATAATACTTATGTAATATTGTGCTCGTATTATCGTAAAATATCGTGATACTCGTATCATTGTAAAATGACAAGTGGGCGGAATTGTTTTTGTTTTCCACAAATTCAGAAAATATAGCGGAATAGAAAATCACACCCGAACCATTCCGCACAAAATAAAAATTAAATATCAACCGCAACACAAAATTATTGATTGTCGAGATTTTTTTATAATAACAATAAGTAAATATTCGTACCAGATGAGACGTAAAAAATTAAATTATGTCACCTTAAATGTATATTTTTCACACTACACATATCATAAATCGTACTTTAAGATTTCAATTTAATGAGAAATTATCGCATACAATTAAAGGAAAAAAATTCAATTTTTTGAATAAATGTTAAGAATTTAGAAACATAAATTATTTAATATACTAAAATCACAATCAATTTTTACTTTTCCATATTACATATTGTAATTTTAACCTCGCGATGAGTTAAGTTTAATGCCAATCCATTAAACTTATACGAATTAAAAGTTAAAAAAGTTAAAATATGCATGGCAGCTATATCAATAGCACACATGCGGTGCGCATGACATTGAAATAGAAACGCACTATAGAAATATTCATCTTGCACGTGGCATATTTTTTATTATTTTTGAATAATTGAAAAGAAATGATTGAAGAAGGCATTCACTTAGTTATTTATATTTTTATTTTTTTTTTTTTTTAAGAACTTTTAAGTTGGTGAAATCTTTAGGATTTGAATGATGTATTAAACAAAATTGCAAAAAAATAAGCAATTTCAGGTGGTTTTTGTGTCCAATTTTGTATAGCATAATACAGCGTTGTCCCATATACACCTTCCAGTATCCCGGGTAACCATACTATTATTTAGCTTGCGTAGTTACTTGTTACTTGTTAAAGAAATAAGGAAATACATTACTGTTGGATTCTTGGCTTTATAATTTTCTGTGAACTAGGACAACACGATTCTTTTGTCTGTTACTACACTAACAAAAACGTCTTAATCTTTTATGGTTAAGTATACATATAATGTTATTGTTGTAGTTTAATTGAGTAAACGTAACGTAAGACGAACACAAAAATAAGGTGAAGGTGATACACCATACCCACTACCTAATTTTATAGGCCCTTTTATTTTTATTTTTATTTATATACATACAAATAACTATGTATTTTAAATAATTAATAATTAATAATTTATTTAAATTTTAAATTTATATCCAAAATTAGATGTCGCTTGCAAAATTTGCTTAATAAGTTCCGCATTTCAAATAGTATCAAACTCTATTTTTTGTTCTAAATGATATTTAAAAGCTGTGATGAAATTAAACAAATTAACTAAACTAGGAATGTGAATAGGAATGCATTGGGCCAAGTTTAAAGGTGGGACAAATTAATTGTAATATATAATTGATCGAATTAAAACAGTTCAAAATAATATAGGGTGCCTGAACAAATGACATAACATGTTTAAAATATGTAAGGAGTTTTAAAAATGTCATTTTATATCGATAAATATTTCCATTTTTGTTGCAATTCTAGTTTTAAGTATTAACATCCTAGTTCCACCCCTATCATGCCTATACGATTTTAATTTGAACTATATGTATCGATTGAAAATCGGTTCCACTAGGGAAGTATGATCTTGTAGTATTACAATGGACCGTTACTGGTCTAAATGTAGCTACTCTAACCTAACCTAACCAACTTTGGAAATAGTTTTATCGGCTCATGTAAAAAAATGGTTAGCACTAATATTGATTTTCTTTTATATTGTTTAACTAATGGTATATTAACTTTCAGCTAATAGCAATTTATAAAATTTTTGCAAATAACTTCTCTCTTTCTCTCTGTAACACAAACCACACAAAGCGCAGCTCTTTATTTAACAGTTCCGTCAGCCATACAATTTTGTTTAAATGATCTTACCAAAATAAGTATAGATAGAATTTATGACGTATTGACATTGATTGAACAATTTTACATTCCTTTAGATGAAGGCTTTTTTATTTCAGGTAGAAACACTTCCTAATAACATTTCAAAGTGGCTGGAATTCAAAATTATGTGACCTCTATAAAAATCATATAAATAATAAATAAAAAATAAAATCTTTTTTAATTAATTTCTCAGTACGAAAATATCGTTATTACAAAGTTTACTACAAAGTCTTTCTTTCATATACATACATACATAAAAATTAATATATGTACCGTTCAGTTAAGAACAATTTATGGTATGGTTTTTGTTTTGCTGTTGTTAAAATAAAGATTTTATTTTTTTAATATTATTTCTTAATTATTAATGTTTTATAATATATAGTTTGTATATTTTGAGTAGTTTTATTGACATAGTTTGTTAAAACGTTTGTTTTAAATATAAATCGGGTATTTATTATAAAATAAAAACAAGCCACATGTAAACTAATTTTTTTTTTAGTAACTATACACATATAAAACTATTTCCAAAAATTATTTATAATAATAGAAAATTAGTTATTTCTGATTAATAAATAAACAATTAAAACTTACAGTCAACCTCCCAAAACTAGTTGGCAAGTTTTTCTAATTATATACCTATTTTTGTTTATTTATTGTATTCTCATTATGAGAGATCGGTAATATTTAATAAATATATTATTTTCATTTGACTAGTACAATTTTCTTGGAATTACGCAATGCAGTATAGAAAGATATTTTAATTTTTATATAATTCATCTTTCAAGAATGAATGCTCGTCATGTTATGTAACAATTTGTCCAATTGCTTTAAAATCTTCGAAGAAATATGATCTATGTAATATGTTTTTGGGAGATTTTTTATTACGAAAAAATTACTGGGAAATAGATAGGACAAAGTTCCAACTAGAAGGACATGTTTGATTGACAGTGTAACGCAAAACTTATGAATTATGTATATATAACATGGTTTTATTACTATTATTCTACACTAAACGATACCGGATTATTTACAACTTTTGTGTTATTATTAATATGTATGTATAGAATAACAGCTCTTTTATAAACTTAATAACAAAGAAATCATAATAACTGTTTATTCAACATTATAAGATTTATCTTACATAATTGAATTTGTGTAGCGCCAAAATGAAATTTAAAATTGAGGTATGGAATGATTAATTGATATCACATGTTCACATCACCACTATAAAACGTAATATTTTAAATTGCAAATTCTAGCCCTACACTTCACTTGTAAAATTTGTCATTTTAAAATTTTTATTTGTAATTGATTAGCTTGACAGTTCAACATAGTTATATAATTTAACAAGAATAAACGAAAGACAAAAATATTTTCGAACAAAGTTTTAAATTAATTGAACAAATTTAGAAAATTTTTTACTTAAATTTTATAACTATCAATTTTCATACCGTACTGTCATAGCTTATGTACATAATATAAAATAAAGAAGAATTCTTAAATTTTACAAATAACACAACCTCAATAGCACTAAATCTAGCAAATATACAAAAAAATTAAATTCTAGACAACAAGGGAAAATTTAATTGTGTCACCTTGACATGTCCCAATTTTTCACATAAATTTTGCACTATTTTTGATTACTTTTTTCTCACAAAAATCACTTTTTTCCATTAATAAAAATCAAGTAAAATCATTATCTAATCTATTTGTGGATTATTATATATTAAAACCGCAATAATCGGCATTTAAAAACTGAAATCTTAATACATATATATAGTAAACAAATTTAAATAATACGTTTTTTAGACAAACGTAAAAGCTTAAATAAATTTGTTTATATATTATTTAAAATATTTATACGTATATATTATCACCTGATATCATATTTTTTATTTTGTAAACTAACTAATAACAATAAAAACTTAAAACTAAAAAACAAATAATTATTTATTAACAAAAGTATATATTTTGCTTTACTAAATAAAAAAATTAATATAAAAAACGAAAAAAGAAAATGAAACGCGATGTTACTGCAGTAATACGTGTTCTAAAGACTAAGCTTTTATATTCGTATACGTATATAATTTAGGTTTTTGAATGGTCACGATAAACTAAATAAAAAAAAATTAAAAATTAAAAAAAAATTCAAATAAAAAAACATGAAAAAATTGACTATAAACTAAAATTGTAATGAAATTCGTTTAAAAACGAATATCCAAATACACACATACACACACTCAATATATATATATATATATATATATATATATATATATATATATATATATATATATATATATATATATATATATATATATATATATATATATATATATATATATATATATATATATATATATATGTATGTGTATTTTTTAAATAATTATTTAATTTTAGTTAAAATAATACTTAAAAAAAAGTATAATTATTTATTATTTTCGTCATTGTTATATGTTTCTAGGGAATACATTCCGCAAAACTTTAAAAACCCCTGTAATATGACGTAATTTTATTCATGCGCATTTTCCGTTTTTCTATAAAGCATTTTTCTTTAATTCAATACTATACAAGAATCTACATCTAACTATGAAATATTCAATTACTCGTAATATATAAAATTTTATTTTAAAACATTTGTTTTTGCCATTTTTTCATTCTTACTTAATAACGAATATAATAATGTACGAGTACATACATTTCAAACGCACTTTCAGACTATATAGCTAACTAATAGAATTTTTTTATGTTCGAAACAAACTGAATTATTTTATAATTCAAAATTTATACTTCAAAAAGCTCTTTACAAAAAATAAAACAAAAATGGCGTATCATAAAAATCTAAGATGGCGTTGTTCGTATTATAACTAAAAATGTTTTTTTTTTATACTTTTGAAAGTCAAACTTTTATAATAACATTTTTCAAGTAACTTTCGACTTTTCTCAGAATTTACTGACTTTTATTTATATATTTCGATTTTAATATTTTCTATTTGGGAATGTTATATTTACGTCGATAACCTTTATGACTTTACACCTTTTTTTTTATATGTGTACTATATTATGTAATATATATACGTACATACATAATATTATATCATAAATTAATAATAAAAAAAAACTCATATAATAATTAAAATGGTATTAAAACATAAAAATAAAATTATTTTCCCTGTAAATTTGGGGTTTTGAAATTCCCCGAATGACAAAATATCTTTTTTGTTGATTTTACCATTTTTTTTTGAAGTCTTGGGTGGGTCAAAGCAATTTTTATATACCAAGGACGTTGAGTACAACACGTTCAATATTCCAAAACGAATCACTAATTTTCTTGTTTTTTCTTGATTTTTTTTTTAATTTTTCCAAAATTTTCATTTTTTTTTTTTTGCTTAACACTTACTCATTAAATTATATCACTTTTCACAATTAATATTAATTTACATATTATAATTCAATATATTAATAAATATATTTAAAAAGCACAAATATACAAAAAATATTTATTTATTATATGACCACAATATAATTTTTTTTTTTTTTTGTACAATAAAAAGCTTTAATTTTTTTTTATTTTTTAATATATACACAAGCGAATTCTGAGCAAATTTTTATTTTAATTGTTTTATTATTATTAATTTTGTTTTGTTGTTTTAAAAAAAGCACGATTTAATTATATATTAATTTTTGTTATATGTACATAAATTTTATATAACAATAAAATTTTTTCCTTAATACTATATTTTGTTGTTTCCTTTTTTTTATTAAAAAATATATATTTATATTATAAATTATATTACAAAATCAAAAAAAAAAAGCTCAGAAAGGATAATATATTTTGTTAATTTTTTAAATGTATAATAAATAAAATATATATATTTTTTCTTGTTCAAATATTAATTTTACACTGACTGATGACCCGGCCCGTTCACTTTCGTATCGTGGCTCATTTGAACTGCAATCCGCATCGTGGCGACACCGATGCTAAAGCTATTTTTTGAATGTATTTATTTACTTTTACATTGAATGTATTCGTTAATGTACTCGTATGTACAAGGAAAGGAAAATAGAGCTTTTATCAATTTATGTGTATCTGTGTGTCTATGGTAGTGTTTCTTTCTTATGTATTTGTGAATGATATACAGAAAATATAGGGTGGTTGTATAAAAATGGTGTTATGGATAAATTATTGATAGTGGTGTGCAGACATATTTTTCTCTTGTTAAATTTATATCAACAATTTTTCTTTAGCGTCAATACAGATAAATTTCAGTCAATACGAGAATAGTTTGTCGGAAAAGTATGGTTTCGCTGGCTACGCAAAATGAACTGAATTATTTATGAAATTATTTAATTTAGTGACAGGGAACAAAATGTATTATGTCAAATTTGGTCAACACTTAAGCAAACGTGTTTACACTGTATAACGTAGGCAATTTTCTAGAGATCTATTCATTTTTAAGATTTTTTTTTTTTTTGAATGTTTCAGAAGTATGTGAATAAGGAATGGCCAGATAGTAATAACGAAAAGTGGAAGAGCTAATGCTACTACTTGATCATCTGCAAATGCAGCAATTAAGAATCAATGATATATGTATGCAGTAATTCCGAAACTTCGTTTAATTCCTAAATAAATTTCTGAGCCACCATATTATACTATATATAGTGTTGTTTTGTCAGTCACATTCGTCAGTTGAATTCAAATGTATTGAGGAAAGGTTAAAAATTCGCCATACTTGTTCTTTAATAATATTAACTATGTCATTAAGTAGCCCAAATTTTTTACTGAATTGTAGTAAGCATAAATTTAAAATGACCCTGCATTTTGTTTTGTTATTTGAAGTTTTAATTTTGTTTAGCAAATTGGCATTCAACTAAAAAAAATGGAGAATGATGATTTATGTGAGGTAGTCGAACATATAACAGACCAGCTGCTGCCCCAAAAATCGAGGGATATTTATATAAAAATATATATGAAAAATTTTAAAATTTGATGTAATAATAAAAGTGTTAATAAAACTTCGGAAAATATACTTTTGGCATATTTTCAAGAGTATTCAGTTAATAAAATGACCCCGTCTTTATGGGCCTAATGGGCCCAATGTTAAAATTAACAATATCTCTAAACGAATATATTGATATTTTGAAAATTGTCTTTAATAATAAAATCATTATCATTGCACGCCACTCTTGTAATTGGTGTTGCAGGGGTCTTGCACAACTGACGAACTATGCAATATGCTTGTGGTCGACATAACAATCAAGGAAGAAATGAGTCTTATTAAGATTCCTAATACTAAAAATGGTACATCAAGAGAGTTTGTTATTATTGAAACCGGACATTACAAAAGTTTTCATTTGTATAAAACATAGCAAACCTATTAAACAAAATATAGGCCATAATAGTATATCACAAATGCCACAAAAAATTGCAATGTACCTAAATTTAAAAAATGTCCGTTCTTATTCATGGCACAGTTTTCGAAGAACTTTTGTTAGCCGCGAGTAGGGGTAATCTACTTCAACTTGAACAACATGGTGAATGGAAATCTTCCAATGTTGCCGAAGGATATATAGAAGATTCTATGACAGGAAAAATAAAATATAGCTCACATGGTTCAAAGTCAAAGTGCGTCAAAATCTCAAGAAGTTAATTCAAATATTCAAATTGAAGATCAACAAATGGGCGTTAATAGCAATCAGATGCATGTACCAATATCAATAAATACCGATAGACAAGGCATACATTTAACTTAATAATAAATGATAATAAATATTTAATAAAGTGTGTTCGTTTTTGGTTAAAAATATATTTGTCTTTATATTATTACACTAACGTAGAAAGTTTATGAATTTTTATACGTGGTATTTAGTAAATTTTATTTAAAGTTTTTATTTTTATCAAAATCTACTTTAACAATATGGGGAATAATCATAATCTCCCTATCCATTGAATCGTGTTCATTGATCATTATTAACTATTATTTCTTGGAGTATGATCTGATCCGGATCAGATCATGATCCACGTTGCTTTTATTTCTATAGCCACATTTCATGAAATCAACACAAAAAATGTATTATTTTTTGTTTCTAGATCATTATATTGATCCTAGTAGCATTTTGGTCCAAAATTTTGATACTAAAACAAAAAATAGTACAATTTTTTTGTTTATTTCATGAATTGCGGCTATGCAAATGAAAGCAAAGCAGATCATGATTCATGCATGATCTGATCCGGATCAGATCACACGGCAAGAAATACGGCTATTAATAAGGTCTAGACGAGAAATTTTGTTTCTCAGGCTACTAAAACACATAATACAGATGCCTTCTACGACTAGTAGTGGAAAAAATATTTTATTGCATAAAACAAAACAAACAAAAAAAAAGCATTCTTATCCAATTTATAATAAATGTAAGTATGTGGTAATACGTATCCGTCGTTTGAAAAGAACCTCACTTCAAATTAAGTAAATGTATCGATGCATACATAAAATATTAGGAACACTTGCTTTATCACCATATGCCACGCATAATCTATTAGAGCGGAGCACTTTTTTCTTATACCAAATTCATTTTTCTATAATTCCACAACAGATGTTTTAATATCAAAATACTTTTACTGATTCTTTTTTTTTTTATACATCCCAACCATGGTGTAAAGATCAATTTAACCGATTAAGACTAACACCAATATAAAACTAATCATAAATGATCACGTTTTTTAACTAAATATTTTTTCTGTATACATAATTATATTAGCAATACCAAAAACCACATATGCACGTATGTACAAGTATGTAAACGCGTCTCGGACATACATTACTCTATATACATATATAGAGTAAAATGTTTTAGTGAAACCAAGTATGTATATCAGATTATTAGTAGTTGATGGTTATCGTCAATATAGTAAAACGATAGAGAAATGGAAAAAATGTTGTTACAATTTACATATTGTAATTTTTAATTTCTCTGTTATATAAACATTTTGTTGAGAAGTTCTACTGTAAACGTAAAAAATTATTTTAAATTTTTTGATTATATGCAACGTCTAAATTATATTTGACATTTTGTTTTTTTTTTGTTATTTTAAAGAAGGACGTGGCATAGACACTTTTTTGGTCCATAGCCTTACCTTACATTCGCACAACATTCATTCAACCCATTCATTCATACAAGTACAGTATACCACCTGTGCATTGCATAGCTCCATGTTTTCAATTTAATCACCGGTCGTAATCGGGAGATGAAAAATCCCTTTTGCATCCCGCCTCTGTTGGGATTCGAACCCGGTGCCTCCCGATCCAAACGTCGCAGCTTTTGACATTTTGTTAATATAATAATCTTATCTTAACCAAATTTCACTCGGTAATCCTTCAATTTTTACTCTTCGCCTCCATTTTATAAATGTCTATAACAAAAGCCGACCATTTTGCAATTATCATAAAAAATTAACCTTTCCCGCATTTTTCATTTAAAGGAAAAACCTAAAATTTAAGGAGAAAACTGTTTAATCGTGGGAGTAATCGTCGATGCAATGATTGTGTTAGGTACATGCCAGCGTGCATATATGTACCTTTCCTTGTAGTATTTTCAATACCATATATCCAGATAGGTTTAAGTACTATTTCTTACAGTCTGACCTTAAGTTTGAGTGTTTTCCGCTGCCGTTTAGTCTCGATGTTATTGTTCTCTCTAGATGTAGATGTAGGTATTCACGTTTTTGGGTTGTGGAAGAATGATATAGTTTAGTGTCATTCGCGGGCAGGTAAATTTGCGGAGTGTGAATGTAATGTGTGCTATTTACACTAATTGACCGTAATTTTCATTTAGCCAGTCACTTTTCTATTTCACTCCCCCCATAAAGGGATGGTGCAAAGCTGATGTAGAGCTATTATCTAGATAATAATTCACATAACTACACTACAAACGTGTTAGATTAATTTTTCCACAGACTTTTCAAGCAATTTATTAGCACGATCAATATTCAATACCAACATAATAATACAGTCAAAAAGAACGCAAAAATTTAACAACAAAATATACGAAACCCAAATATAAAAAAATAATATTTCAATTCCACACAATTTTTATAGTCATCGAAGAAATTTGCGGTTGAAAACTGTTTGTTCAAGTGTATAAGAATGAAAGATTAGTAAAGAAATATTGTATTTGTAAGTGTCCTCATCGTTTTCCGTACAGTCTTCTATGGAAACAACAAATGTTCTATGGAAGATGATTGGCAAATAACTGGTTATTTGACTTTATTTCAAAGATAAATTTATGCCATTAATATTTGAATATGATTTCGGACATGTGGCCACCGTACCTAGCGCGTACATGGCATAATCTGGAAGATCAATTTTCGATAGCTCTTCGCAGCATTTTTGGCCGTATTTCGTAGCCAAGTGATCTCACATATACCCCTAAAGAAAATAGTGGCCAGTTAACAGGTTCATTTCTCTATATAATTCATTCGTCAAATGTATTTTTCAGTAAATTAATTGAATCGCTCGCTGTATGGCACGTGGCTCCGCCTTGTTGGAAGCACAATAATAATTCGGATCCTCTTCAATACCATGCACAACAGCTACCACCGCTTACTCGGTGTGCACCGTGCAGGGTCGTACGGTACGAGTATTAACACTTAGAGTAAACGTGGTGCGAAAGCGAGCCATAGTTAATTGAATTATCTGATGGACGATTATGTCGACCATAACATGGATGTATCGCACGGGGAGTTTGACGAACTGAACCATTATATTCAAAGTAAATTTAAATAGTTTGCAAACATTGCTCCGGCGCAAGTCTATACATTATGAAATGGCAAACCAAACTAACAACAAATTAACTATCGGCTGTCACTGAAAAAAGTGTTGCCAACTTAAAGTTCTATACCTCAAAATCGTGTTGGTATTTATTAAAAAAAAATATAAAAATTGTACTGTTTATTGTGGGGACTCAAAAAATTTTTAGGTACATTTTTGAGATTCGGCTGCACATTTGCAAAACGAAACAAAACTTAGAAAAACAAATGAATACTGTACGATTTGCGAATTATAACACAATTGTTAGACTATCAGATACAATTGTTTAACCCATATAATAATAACAACTAGTTTATAAAGGCCATTACTGGCCCCATATTGAGTCAACAATTTGGTATCAACTGTTTCGATGCTGAGCTTGGTCTTCATACTGTCTAAGACAATTTGACGAAGCCAAGTTGTTCTCTACACCGTGGAGCCATCGTTACCTGCAACGACCTCTGCCCCTACCATATGGTGGCTCTCCTTTCAAAGATCACTTAACCATTCGTCACGCAGAACGTGACCGAGACAGCGTACTCGCTGAGATTTTATTTCATGGACAATATCGGGGATCTTAATCAGATATCTGATCTCGATATTGTACAAAGCTCGGTATGTACCATCTACTTCGTGTTTTAGGCCGTAAATCACTCGCATGAAATGTAAGGACCCATCTCTTGTAGTTATTCGTCAGCGCCCAACTTTCACATCCATATATACATAACAACGGACCTGATTACCGCTTTGTAAAGATGCACGGTACTTGGTAGGTGCTTGGATTTTAGCAATCACCTTAGAGAATACAAAGTACGACTGCCACATGCCATCCACACTTTAAAATCCTCACCCACACTGTTATCGTGAGTAATAAGAACGCAAAAATATTTAAACTTACTCACTCCCACAAACGTGTGTATTGATCGAGCCATAGGCCAGCCTGAAATCCAGGAACACCTGATGTCGCGGAGGGATGTCTCATAATATTTAGATAGAATCATCCGCAGTGAAAAGACCTGATCAGTGACTGATCGATTCAAACGAAATCCTCCTTGATAGTCACATTTAGGTCCTCCATTAAAGGAGTGATCTATCCAATATATTGTAGGACAGTAACTTGTATGCTGTGCAAAGAATACCTATACCGCGATAATCCTTTCACTTCTAGAGGTCTCCCTTCTTGAAAATTTGGCATATCATACGGGCAGTATCTATTCGTCATGCATAACTTCGGTTCGCCATACTAATCGAATAAGGTCGAAAAGACCATTCCACAAAGTATTCCCACTGAATATCAAGAGCTCTGAATTAATGATGTCCACCACCGTGAGCGGTTTCGTTTTAATCTCTGCATGGCCTTAGTGGATTATTCATGGGATGGATCCACAATGCCTCTCCTCAGTCTGTAGGTGATTGAGGTGATGCAACAACAGTCTGCGACGCATACCGAATGCCGGTTGACGCAGGCCTGAAGGTATAGTGGAATCCAGTAATTTTTTTTAAAGAAATTAAGCGAACTGCGCTCATTTTGACACATATACTTTTTTGGAAATACATAATTGAGTTGTTTAACTTTATTTTTTTTAATTGCAGTGTAAAGTAGTGATTGATATTCAATTCTGATAATTTCGATAATATTCATCGGGTTGTACATCCACATCGCTTAGTGAAAATAATATTAAGTTAATATTACAAATAAAGTTGGTTGATAAGAATTATTTACCGTATATGGAAGTGATTAAGATATAACGCCCGCTAAAGATCTCTGATGAACATAAACACAACAATGTTGATTAAGTAGAAAATAAGTAACAAGATCATGCGCAATAATATATATATATATATATATATATATATATATATATATATATATATATATATATATATATATACATATATATATATATATATATATATATATATATATATATATATATAATTATATATATATATTATTTCTTGTATATACAAATTACTGATCTAACCAAGTGTCTCATTAATTAAAGTTATTTTCGATAAGTTTCTCTGGGACTTTCTACTCACCCTATATTATGTTTAAACATAATTTCACTACAACAAAATGCTTGCGTTTTTTATACCGTATTATTCCAATAGAAAATATAAAATAAAACCACAACAACAAACGCAGAAAAACAAAATTCAGAAGTTCTCGCAGGACGATCAATGAAAATGTTGTGTTCGTCAAAATAAAATTAATAAAAATATAAACACATACACACAGTTATGTATACAGATACACCAGGCGAGAAAAATACAGTCAAAAGAAAAATCGACACAGAGCACATACACACTCACACACACAGACGCAAAAGCACAAAGAAAATTTCATCTTTTTTATATACAACTCAGTGAAATTCAAAGGAAACAGCACGAGCATTCTACACAAAAGTTCAGATATTTCTAGTTGTATCTGTTAATTTTAAAGGATATACGATTTACTACTACACATCATTTTTATAAACTAACACAGACACATATTTGTATATTGTATTTACAATAAGTTCATGTCATATGTTAACATTTTTTTGTTTTTCATTTCTTAGTTCGATTTTTCTATTTTAGAAGTACTAAAACAACAACACCGTCCAGTTTTATATTCTTGAAACAAGTTGAAACCGGGAAATACTAAAAAAAGGATTTTTTTTTTGTTGCTTTTTGTTGAAGAAATTATTTCTTAATATTTTATTGTAGTTTTTCTTTTTTTCGGTTGATTCCAGCGACTTAAAATAAAAATGAAAAATATCGATTTTCTTTAAGGATTTCAATTTTATTCTCCATATATCAGTGTGTACGATACGTACATATTATTATTAGATTTTAAGTTTTTATTACGAAAAGGAAAGTAGTACCAAAGCAGTGTTATAAAATTCAAAATCATGAAAAATGACGAAATAAAACTGAAAATGTATTAATTTTATTTTGATATTAAACAGAAAATACCTATACACAATTTTTCCTTTTTCATCGATTGTTTCACTGCAGGAGGCGCCATAGCGACTTTAGCCTTTGCGCTTTATAATACAAAAACAAAATCATAAACTGAAAAAAACTAGAAATAATGTTAAGAAGGATAAAATAAAAAAAAATTCGATCGAATTTTATTTGGTTTAAACACTTTAATCCTTTTTCTCTGTACATTTTATCGTCCATTCAATTTGTGATATTAATCAACTCCATACATATATGTATATATGATCGTCATCAATTATTATAATATTATGAAAAGGAATTTTTTGAGTTGTTGTAGTTTGTTAGAAACAAACAAATAATAAAACTTTATAAATTAAAATAATGATGAATTTTTGATTTGTCACACATACGCAGCTTTAATATAACATGACGTAAAGATACTTCAATCACATTCATTTCAAGGACAGTCAGATAAGACTGTGTATACCAAATTCTTTACTTTCTACCTACTAACCAACCTATTTAAAGTCGTTCAGTAGTATTTATGTTTATAAAATCCGTATACTCGTTATAACGTAAGTTGTTTAAATACCAGAGGACACAGTTAGAAAGAAAGTAAAATTTCAAAAAATTTATTTGCTTTTTAATAAATTTAATAGTAAAAAAATCATCAATTATAAAATATATTCCATAGTTAATTTACAGAATCATTTTTTATTGAAAGCTAACATCTGTGATTTAGAATTTTTTTATTTTGTATCTACGGCAAATTTTAGATTATACCTACAATATTTAAAAAAAAATGCAGTTAAATCATTTTTAATCATCTCAGGTGTAAGTGCAGGTTTATAACGAAAAACGCATTTTACACGTTCTCATGAATTGAGTTACATATTTTCATTAATTATTTTATTATTATTATATTTATGCACAAATGAATGTTAAAATCCTAAAATGAAAAATATATTGTATTTCATTTTTCGATTAACATTCAATAATAAATTTTCCTCAAAAATTCATTTGTAGGAAACAGAAAATTCGAAGGGTCTCAGTAAAAACTTCACCGCTGAGGTATTTAATGTACCAGAAGGAAATTCTTGGAATTTATCATGAAAGACTTGAGTTTCTCAAGAAGGGAAATCATAGAATCTATAGAATCAGATTTTAAATATGTTGAAGCTATAACAATGACGTACCTATAGGATGATTAGCATCTCAGCAGAGGGTGAATGGGAATTTTTACTATTGAACATAATTTATGAAAAGAAATGGCAAATGGAACATTTGAGGTGACTAATAACTGTGTAATATACACCTGAGATGATTAAAAATGATTTAACTGCATTTTTTTTTAAATATTGTAGGTACAATCTAAAATTTGCCGTAGATACAAAATAAAAAAATTCTAAATCACAGATGATAGCTTTCAATAAAAAATGTTTCTGTAAAAATAATTAAGTTAAAATTCATACATAAAAAATTAAAGACGGCTGAGTAGAAGAAATACAGTAGCCAAAACGATATTCACGGCTATTAAATTTTCTCGATACCATATTTTAACCGTCCTTTCCAAGCACTCATATAGTGAAACACGCGAAAATTTGTCCTGTATCAGTGCATTCTATGTGAGTGCTTGGAAATTTGTGAGTGATCGAGTAAAATTTAATATCAAAATTTAATTTTTGTATAAAATTCCATAAATAATACATAATATTAAAACAAATTCTCGCTATCTAATTTGAATCGACTCTTCCAAGCACTAACATTGTAATTACACGAAAAATGGACTTGCATCAGTACTAGATACAATTGATGTCGAAGAATTTGTGCTTTTATAAATAAATTGTGTGGGTACTGCCCACCTTGCCCAATAGGGCCGATATACCAAAAATTCATAGTTTTTACACACCTTCATACGCTGGATCCAAAAAATCTCCCTACAATATATGTTTACGTACGGGTTTTACACAGACTAAAAACTCCGGTCTACATTTGAGTAAATGTTTTTGGTGATGCTTTTACTAAATTTCTTTTAACTCCAAAATACAAACAAAGTGGTTAAAATGGACATGAACGATTTTCCAATTACGAGGATTTAATTCATTTTTTTAGAAAATTACACATAAAACACAAAAGAAAATATTTTAAAAGTTCAATAACACATTAAATGTTGAGTAACGCTTCAATTTGACAAGTCATTTACAAATTGCATCCATCACATTAGTCTACATTTGGGACTTTCACTCATTATGTAGGTTGTTTTATTATTTTGGCCAGTCTTATGAATAGAAACAAATGTATAGTTTGAAAAGAAATTTCTTGTAGAATGTCGTCCATCAAAGCTAGATAATATTTGTTTACTAGTCGGTTTGCTATATATAGCAATGCCTATAGGCACCCAAACTTTTACAATTTTTGATAATAAATTTGTAGAAAGGTAATTTTAGTATGCCCAATATTTGTAGTTTGCCATAGGCGCCACAATTTCTAGTTACGGCATTGACAGTTGGTGCTATTTTATTTGTAACATAAATTACTCGATACGTACATATGTATGTGTTAAATTGGAAAAATTCTTAGTTTGTATAATAAATTCAATGTGGTAAATTTGTTCAGTGCTGGGAAGTTCTAACATCACTTCGATAGACATTTGTGTCTCTTTTTTTACGAACAAGATTGTATTCTATTTCGCAATTTATATTGTGGTCATAGCCTACTCGATTCTATTTCTATAAATTCATTCGATAAAATATCACCAATATTTTTATTTTCGATGGCAAGTGAAAAGAGGAAAAAGAGATAGTTTGCAAATTTATTCTAACAAGCTGAGATCGCAATAGACAAAACGTAATTCAAAAAACGCAATGGAGCACAATTTTGTTCGTAAAAAAAGAGACACAAATGTCTATCGAAGTGAATCGAAGTGATGTTAGGACATACCAGCACAGATGAACAGATTGAGATATGATTGATTAGATTTTTAATTTTTGAGAATTTAGGGTTTATTATTTGTCGATATAAAAAACATGGTCCTTAAACGCTTCCTTGTGGTATTGCTGCTGATGTTACATTTCAGTCCTTGATGCTATACCTTGTCATTAAAATTGAGGTAGTATAGAGAATAATATTTTATTTTCATGTTTGTCTTTCTGTGCACTTGCCTAGAGTGGATTGATTTTGTTAAATTGGTGAGGAGGAATGATTTAATTTTTTGAATATTTTCGATATTGTTGGGAGTAACGAGATTGGTCAATACGATTTTCTGTCGTTGGGTGCAGATTTTTTTGTTTTGGTATGGTTATTACCTTCCATTGATGTGGGCATCTGAACACTACATTGAACAAGATATGACGTACTTTTCGTAAATTCTTTTCAGATAGAGCCTTAATTATTTTTTCGCTATAATTACGTCATATATCCTGCAGTTTTACTGGTGTTATATTATATTATTATTTATCGCTATCTAATTTGAATCGACTCTTCCAAGCACTAACATTGTAATTACACGAAAAATGGACTTGCATCAGTACTAGATACAATTGATGTCGAAGAATTTGTGCTTTTATAAATAAATTGTGTGGGTACTGCCCACCTTGCCCAATAGGGCCGATATACCAAAAATTCGTAGTTTTTACACACCTTCATACGCTGGATCCAAAAAATCTCCCGTCATATATCCTGTAATTTTTTTGTACTATGCGAAATTCACTTATTTACTGGTGTTATATTTTCATTCGCTATTTAACGAAGTAGGGTTGGAAAGTGTCTATAATTGACAGTTTTTGGTGTGTATCACTATCTAGTATAGCACTAGGTATTTATAGTCAAATTAAAATATGCGTTCGTTAATAATAAAACTGGCGTAAACTTTATTTTAATGAAAAGCTTTTTAATGAAAAGGAAGTTTATTTTATTAAAGTTTAATAAGATCTAAAATATTTTATTTTGGATTTCAGCACATGATCCCAAAAGTTACGTATTTGCGTTTGTTGATTTTTAACTAGATATAAATGGCGATGGTCATCATTTTAAAATTTGTTGTCGGTTTATCATTCTTTAATTCCTTAGATCCGCAAGTTAATGCAATAATTGTGGAAAATTTACTGCTGTTTGCTTCATATTAGATTGCAGATTTAGGAAATAAGAAACAATTATTGTTTGATCTAAAGCTATGGTAAATATTTCCATGGTTTTTTCAAATGTTGATAAAAAACTATTTTTGTTTTGACGTGGAAAATAGTCAATAAATTTGTGGTATTCGTTTAGAAAAGAGCCATACATAGAGATAAATATTGTGTAATTGCAAAATCATTTTTGTAAAGCTCCCAAATCCGTCATTTTCTAATAATGGTTTCACTAAGATTTAAGTACTTTAAATAATATATTTGGAGTCCCTCAATATAATTTAATAGGACCCAGTAATTTAGATTTCCTTTATTTTAAGCTGAGGAAAGTACTTCGTCGATCATAGAGGCTTTGTTTATGAGGGTGGCTTTAGTGCAATTTATAAAATTCAAAAAAATTCTATTTATGAAGATATAAAACCAACAACATAAATTGATGGAGTGTTTGTTTTGGATCAAACTTTTGAACTGAATATACATTTCTTTGTCATTTCATTAATTTATTCCGGATCAGATCGAATGTCAATATATGCTGTTATTGAACTTGTATTCCATTATGAAAAATTGGCTGGTAGTATTTTGTACTGGAAAAACGAAAGGAGAAAAGTAATCTAATATTCTATTAGAGAGAAACAGACAATCTATTTGTTTAAAATTGGGAAATGTTTGAATTGAAATATAATTTATTTCAGAAATATGAACTGATTTTAATGTCAGTTTAAATTATATTCAAATAAAATAGAACATAGAACAAAATGGTACGAACTTAACTTATTTTATCAAAATATTTTCTTACACATTATTATTGTTACAGGTGTGAATTTCAAGAAAAATTCAAAATGTCGAAGTATATACAACGCATTTTCAAGACGTATACACAAAAAAATCTAGTAAATCTAGTAAGCGTTGTTTAAATTAAATCTATGATAAATCAAGATATGATCACAATAAACATAATTATAAATTTTTTTCAGGCGCGTTTAGCCCGCTCATAACCAATGAAAGGAACAACAAAAGTGATTGGGTTTATTACAATGGCTCTGCTGTAGTATGAAAGCCAACTTTATTGTCTAAGCGTTTTGTAAATTTTAGTTAAATTTTGTAAACAAATATTGTAAAATTTACTATGTAAATCCTATAATTGAAAAGCGCGTAGTTAGCTCAAAATTAATTTTTGGTAATAGTTACTCAGCTTTTTGGTAAATAATCAATTTTTTCAGAGAAGGCGGAATCAGAGCCGTTCAACTTTTCCTTGAACAGGAGTAAAGTTGATTTTTCAAAAGTGCAAATCCAGCATCCATCGAGTGTTATGTCTGAAAATGGATTGCCTTGAGTGTTTTGACAATATTTTGATATTCAAATATACCATAATTATACAGTTATACTTTAGAGGTTTTATTCACATTTTTGATATGTTTATACATGATTTGGAATTTAAACGGAAAACCTAAATATGTATATGTATATCGCGCTTCCCACTTGAACATTGGACTAAAACATGTTCAGGTGACTAAAC
Organism: Tipula unca; assembly: GCA_951394425.1. Taxonomy (NCBI): domain Eukaryota; kingdom Metazoa; phylum Arthropoda; class Insecta; order Diptera; family Tipulidae; genus Tipula; species Tipula unca. The sequence continues at coordinate 101,936,858 of OX596380.1, forward strand.
ACCTGAAACAAATCTATATACAAACATTCTATAAAGGCTGATTTCATAAATATCAATATGTTATATTGGAAAATCCAAATTTCTATATTTATTCAATTTATTCAGTAAGAATACAAAACTCGTGCGTTATTGACACCATTATCCAAGCCGTAAACATGTTTTTAATATTTGTAACATGGGCCGGGCTGCATGTGTAATTCATGTTAAGAAATTTAAAGTTGTTAATCCTGTTTATTCCACGCAGGATGCTCTAGTTTTTGTGTTTAAAATAAATTATTTACGAAATACTTCCCTTTAACTAAAAGGATTTAAAAACATATTTGATCATTCTCAATACGATTTCGGTTTTGGTGACTCCTTCCTTTATTTACTTTTTATTAGTCGATCATCTCCTCGTTTTTTATTTTTGAAAATTGGTTTTAATTAATTATTATTATTTCTTGTATTTTTTAAAGTTAAAAATGTGACATATGCTTAGCATATACAAATGGAAAATATGTTTTCGAACTGTATATATGTATGTATAATAAATATTGGAAGCTTTCACCCATCTTGGTACCTTTATTTGACCGAACACAGGTAAAAAGTTGTTATTAATAGCTCAATCTTTTAATCTTTTAACTATGGTCTTATACGCACCTGTGATTCACTAGTATTTTTATTAACCAAATTGGTTGAAATAATATTTTTGCAAAGACATTGGTTGTTGATAGCTGATCCCGGGACCAACAAGTGTGATGTCTAGGATAATAATTTTGTTTTGTTATAGTGTCTTTGATTTTGTTTCATATATATGTTTATCATATCCCAATGCTCAATATCATGTGCTTCTGATGCTCATGGAATTTATGCAAAAAAACCCAGTTCCCAAAACAAGACGGTGGGTTTTAAAAGCGACTCGAACTTTATGCTTTTGACAATACTTTTCTTCTGTTCAAGGTATACGAACGTGAAACAAAAAATAAAAATTCTGGTACAGAAAAATTCACCACAAAGTAGCCTTCATGCAATTTTCTAAAAGCGGGAGTAAAATGGATGGAAAATAGTGAAATGTAGCTATGTACATGTTACACGTTTAAGATATTCGTTTTTTATAAATTCAAAGATTGAGTGAATATAAAATAGGAAAAATCCGAATTTCAATAAAACAAAAATACTTAAAACCAACTTTCACCACACTAAATTGTTTAGCTGTGTATTTGTCCACGCATCTTTAGTCAAGATTTCGGTAAATAATTATTTGTCTATACATTATTCTCAATCGTAGAGTTTATAACATCGTGAAAAAAATACCTTAGTACTTAAAATGAACTCCTACTTGATTCATACTCGGGTTAAAAAAATCCTAACTTTTGTACCTTGATATTTTCATAATTCTACATAAGTAAACCATGTATCCGTCGTTATAAGCATACTACATGTTTTCTCGCCCAGAACCACTGTCAGTCCGTGACTAACAAATGAAGTTCTACGTCCGTAAACTCTTCGACTCCCTTGATTAGTGAACTCACTAATTATTTCCTTTCTTGTAAATTATCCAATTATAATGGTGTTCTCCTCAACATTTCTGATACTCTTCGAAAAACTAGTTGAGTATATAGTCAAGTATGATTCGATGATTTGCCATACTAGTGCACACTTACATATAGTTTTATATTGATTAATTGTGTTGGCACACTGCACAGACAAACTTGTAGTTATACAATATGCATACATGGTAGTCTACTAATACGTTATCAATTGATACAAAACAATAAAACGTCGACATTTTTTACTTATCACTCGTTTCTTATTATCAGGTGACATGTCTTTTAACGCACGCTAGTATTAGAATTTTGTGCGACTTTTATAAAAACATGACGTGAATATGTATATGATAAACTAATAATTAAAATAAATTATCCTATTATGGACATACATACATTTGTACATACACATATGAGAACATGTTAATAGGCATCGTAATATCGTGTGTACTCCTAAACATTATATAAGGGAAATTATATTTTATAAAGAGTTTCCATTTTTCTTAACTTATTACGACTTGAATTAATGTTCCACAACTTTGGAACCGATGAAAATGTTTTTGTACATTTCGATCAAATAAATTGTTATTGTGTGCGTATGACTCTGTGTACTCTGTACAGTTATTATGTGCATGTAAAAAAATGGAGAAAACTAGAATAAACTTTTCTACCACCGATGACGTAACATGTTTTTATTAGCCTTTTGGAAAATTTCATTTTATTGATTATTTAATTCATTTTCATATTCAGAAATTAACCTTTTTTATTGTTTTAGATGTACATACATACTATAGTACATACATACACAATACATATGGATCAATAATTGACACACAGGTAGGTATAATTTCTATGCTGCTTTTAACAAACAATTAAAGTTCATAAACTCGTCAACTGGTATTTTTTTAATGTATATGGCGATATGGTTTTTGTGTGCAAACGATCATCTGAGTCATTTAGTAATTATAATACATTATAAATTAATAGTTTATTAATACATGTGTATGCACATATCAAATAATGAATCAGAGATGGAAACATTTGTTTAGTTCATCTGTTACAATATATAATATATGTATTTGGAACAATCCTTTTTAAGGTTTACTTTTTTGTATGTACTACAAATCGTTTTGGCTCTTGTTTTTTATCCCAAAAACTAGACTAATAAAATAAAATATTGTTAATTTGTTTAATCCGTATGTCTGTCTGCCGTTGTAACAGGGTTAAATGCTTTATATTAAATATTTATGATCATCTATTTTGGCTATAGAATCTCAAGTTATAAACTGAATGCACAAACCTATGGGGATGGGAATATAGGCCAAATCCATAAATTCTAAAAAGCATTTATATGGAACACGTATGCGGTAAAAAAATGTTTAGTTCATTTCACTAAAAACCTACAAATTATTTTTATGCTAATGATTATAATTATTAAAAATTTCAGATAGCTTTTCGAATTTATTGTCGACTATTAAATATATAAACATCCATTATTATCATCATTACTATTTGGTTAATTATAGGAATGATCGACATACCATAATACGAAATTGAAAAACAAAATGCAAATCGAAAACAATTTGTGGTAACCAACAGGCAAATGTGTAAAGCTATCAAGGATACATACATATATAGCTAAGCTACGTCACTTTGATTTAAAATTATAATAAAAGCATATATACCTACTTACAAATATGTATGTATATACGTAAGTAATATGTATGTACATATAAATACGACGATACAGGAATATTGTTTTTAGCATGTATAAACCGCCATTATAATATCATATGTGTCATTACCCCCATATAACTATATTATACGGAAAGCACTATATCATCGATTCGTTTGAAAAACCAAATAAATATAGAATTTAATTATATTAGACTCAGTGTCGACTTCTAAATATAAATGTTACTTAAACTTTATAGAACTTTCACAGACAACTGAAAAGTTGTCAATATTATTTCTAAGTTTCTAACTAACTAAAATACATACTTACCAACATGTTGTCAACTTTGATTCGGGAAATGTTACGCAGAGATGTCCACTTTTCCAGATTGATGATGTGCGATCGCAAAGTGAATGATTTTAATCCAAAATACTTACAGATAAGTTAATAATTTTGATAGCTCAAAGTCCACAATCGCTAATATAGCGCCCTTCCTATACGGAATTTCTTGAGTTATGTGTGGAGATTAATCGAGAGTAAAATTTTCGTGTAAGGGCTGATTTACATTCAATCTTTTTCTCTATTCCATAAAATGAACGTAAGAGAAACAAGTACATTCATATGATTTGCATGTAAAAATAAAGTAGGCCTAGTCAAATAAACATTGACTTTTTCAAAAAAAAGATGAACGGGTTCTTCTTTTTTTCATTATTTTGATATTTTTTGTAAAGTTCGCAGCCAAATTGTGATTTTTTTTTATAACATATAGTTGTCTTTCCCACGCCTATTATTTTTTGCCATTTATAAGAGTATATCTATCTTCTTTTATTTACATATTTGATTTAGGAATAGAATTGGAAAAAACATTAAAGATTGAATGTAAATCAGCCATAACTAAGCAAAAAGCATGATCAAAAAGTTGTTGTCGTAATCTAGATCACTAAACGATACATTGTTTGAAATAATCTAAAATGGCGGGTATGTCAAAAACATCTAAAATTTCACAGCTCTCTCCAAATTCGGAGAAATCGATGACTTTTTAAAAATATATAATCTGTACAGTTTTTTCATCTCCGGATTTTTGACATTTCTACGATCCCAATGTTATTCGACAAAATATACAGTTGGTGCAAAAATACTCATCCCAGACTTTTTTAATATGAAAGATTAATTTGGTTCTATAAGAAAAAAATCTTCTGGAAAAGGACGGCTATATTTTCTTACAACGATTAAGTTACGCGCCCTGTTGGCCACCACTATGTCAGCGCAGAAAATGTTCTGAACTGTGGAATGGTCGTTATACATAAATAAATGTGTCCTTAACTTAATTACTGTGAGATACCCGTCCTTTCATCGACTTTTCCAAAGGAATATTTTTTCTATATATCCTAATTAACTGTTCATGTATCTTTCGTATTACGAGTTCGAAGTTCCGAGTTACGAGACCTCGTAATTCATGAATTCGTAATTGCGACATAACGCGATTATGTAAGCAAATAAGACCAAAATATTTTTTGATAAAACGTGTTGCACATGTTTGTTGTTCTTTTTATTTTGTTGTAATTGATATTGCAATTTCAAAATTATAGTGTTCGACAGAATAGTTTTTGTGTTTTAAATCGTAATTGTTTGTGTTTTAAACAGATAGAATTAAATTTCAAAAAATAAAATTAGAATTTTATTTAATTGCAATGCAAAATATATAAATTAATCTCGCAATTAATCGTATACGGTATAAAAATTTAATTATTAATAATTTATATTAAAAAAGACAAAGTATTTTAAATACTAAATTAATATATTACCTAGCTATACATGTTTCATATTTATTAATAAATTCGCAAAAGCACCACACTAACAAGTGTCGCTGTTTTATCAAAATGAATTCATAAAAGAATCCTATATTATTGACTACTAAAAATCCTTAAAATCCATACAAAACTTATTTGGTTAGTTAATTTTAACAAATCTTCCTTAAAAACAATAATTTCAACCAATACGAATGCTTGTCGTACTCAAAAACTTGTACGAGTAAAACAACAACAACATGCCGCCATTACGAGAACTCGAAATGTTTTACATAATAGCGTTTGGTCGTAATTTCGAAAAACTTGTAACTCGTAATGCTTACATAATCGACCCCATAACTCGCCCGACCAAAGAAAAACTCTACACGCAACTAATTTATTATTACAATCTATTCTAAACAAGTATTTGCTTGTTGTTTTTTGTTTGTTTAAACACCGATAACATGCACGGTTTATATATTTTAGCACAGCCTAAATGTCTCTAAGCGAATTATTTCAAGCGACTATCTGTGTCGTTGACGGAAGCAATTTTGGTTTCCGTTTCTGCCGTGTACCTCAGACTTAATTAATACACGAAATTCACTGTTTTTCATGTTTGCAAATAAACAATGGGTTGTCTGTTTTCAATGGTTGTCAAAACTTAACTAAATGACAGATTTAATTCGATCTAGTGACAGATGGTATTGACACATTACATCTGGGATTTGCGATTGTGGCACCCTCTGTTGCAATTTTACCAGACTTCTCTACCATGACTGTCAAAAATTATCATAATAATAGACTAGTATATTTTGGATGTGAGGGAAGTTATCAAGTGAATGTCAAAATCTTCTACTGAAAATATTTATTACAGGTTTCGAACACAGTCTTAAGGCATTGCCACATACAGTTGTAATTCCAACCGATTCGGTCGAAAATATGGTAACACTCGCCACATGAGCAAAACAATAATCCGACCGTTTTTGACAACAACAAAAAATTTTGTTTGTTCGTTTTTAACAAAATTATCACCGAAGTGAGGTTATACTTACAACGAAAATAAATATCGCCGATAATTTGTTTCATTGGGAAGCGTTCGGAACCGACAAAATTTATATCATTTAAGTAAAAAATCGGTTGTCGGACCGACAGAATAGAAAAACTCTTATTATTCAATTAAAATTGTTATAATATTATAAATTTATTATTTTAATTACTAATTGCAGTTATTTTATATATTTTCTCAATAATTTAAGCCAAAAATATGCAATCATTTAATCTTAAAGGGAAAAATCGGTCCAGGCTATCGTCCATATTTTTGTCATGTGGCAACGCCTTAAGTCAGGAATTCAGAATTTGTTTATTTTTATTACAAGGTATATAATTTGTTTAAATTTATTTTGGTTATTTAATTTACAATACATTATTTTTTAGATTGCCATAGAATATAATGAATCGGAGAGGCCATCACAGTACTCAAAAATAATTTTAATTGGAGAACTAATTTATTAGGCAAACTATTCATATTTAAATCAGCATTAGTTAGGCGGATCACTTCAGACCTCAATGTCAAATATATTATTTAATTCACGATATTATCATATTATATAATATGTGTGAATTAAATAATATATTTTTATAATCAACAATTTAGAACATTTTATTATAATTTTACTTTGTATTAAATTTTAAAAAGCGAATGTTGATAAATGGCTTCTAAAATTAAAGAAACATCCAAATTATTTTTGATTTTGTTTAATAAAAACAATTTAATTGTTTTATGTGTAAAAATGTTAATAAAAATTAGTGGTGAAACTTAAAAAATTTCCTTCAGAACCCAATGTGAAGAGGATCAGCACATCTTCAATTATAGATCATCCTAACTTACGAGTTTATTGTAACCAATACTCTTATGAAATCAGTAGTTTTCTTTGTGGAACGCGCGCTCTCGACTTATGTGTAAGCAATACATTTCGAACGGTTTGCTATATGTTGTGGGTTTTTGGTAGTGAATATTTGCGAGGGCAAGCGTTTTTGCCTCGACCGCTGAAGAATTGAAGAAGATGAAGAATTTTCCAATCGATGAGCACACAAAAATGAAACACGTGGCTGAAGTTTATTTATGTTAACAGGAATGCAAAGTGTGACATACATAACAATTATAGGGGAATACAGAGTACGGTTGACTATGCGTGTTCAGGTAGCTTTGATCCAGTTTGGAGCATATTCAATCAGTATATGAATTATATGGAAATTAATAAATTTTGGATACTTGTATGTATTTTTTAATTTTTTAATGAAATTTGTGTCTTAATTTCTGTTGGAAAAAATTGATTATATGCATAGTATATCTTTATAAACAATACACCTTTATTCATTACACTTTGAAACGTTTTGTGTTAAGTATTTTTATTTTTATCTAAGGAAGATTATTCTATATTTTTATTTAAGGAATAGGCATCAATATAAATAATATGTTAACGATTCAGTTGAATTGATTTAAGACAAATATTTCATCAAAATATACACAAAATATACAACAACAATAAGGTTAAACTGTCACAAGATAAGTAAACATACCACTACAACAAGAAATAATTTATTTTATTATTATTATTAAAATTGGCTGGAACCCACGAGGATTCCGCACTCAATGCCACAAAGGCCCATGGTGCAAACCTAGGATTCTATCCCATTTCGCAAACGCGCATTTCTGCCTTCGCAAACTCAACAAGTTTAGACCAAGGCAGAGAGGACAACTGATCTAAATTTAAAGACCTAAAGTTGAATACCTGAGTTCGTATAGAACTGAAAGCAACACAACTGCTCACGAAGTGAAGGCAGTCATCATCTTTCTCAAGGCAGTCCTCGCAAATAATATCATGAGCTAAACACATAAGATGTAGATGATCTTTTAAACGGCCATGTCCCATAAGAATCGCTACCAAGATTCTTAACTGGTTTTTTTTAAAGATAAAGCATCCTTTTTTGACCTTAAATTGGGCTCCTTAATGAAGTACTTCGCCTTACAACAACTAAAAGTTTCAAGCCACTGAGACCTTAGGTCCTTCAAAGCGTATAGTCCTTTATAACTTTCTTCCCGTAGTTGAAAGAAACAGGAACCGCTGGTTCAGGACCAAAAAAAATCAATTGGGAGCCCACTTTGGCTAAAGAATCTCATTGCCAAGCGATCTCATTGCCTAATGCCGCAATGACCCGGTACCCACATGACAGTAATTTATTGTTAGAACAAAGAAGGTTCATGAAATGTTTACATTCGTTAACTAGTTTAGAATCAGTCAAGGGATTTCTTAAAGAGCTAAGTACAGCTTTACTATCTGTACACAGTAGAATACTTTTATTTTTAACAGCAAAATTCAAATCCTCAATAACGCTATTAGTTTTGTCTGAAAACCAGTACAATGCGAACCAAGACTACCGAAAAGTCTCAGATAAGTCCAAGGGCAGTCGATTCCAAAACCGGCACTGAGGTTAGAACGAGAGCCATCAGAAAAAAAAACTGTGCGGACTCATCTAATTTGTTAAGAAAATCCTGCGAACTCTACAAATCTCTCGAAGGATAAGCCACCGAGAAAACATTTGAGAAATAGAATTCGGGTAGTAGTCTGTCATTAACCATATCCATTTCTGGTAAACATGTAGAATAATTTTTAAAAATTGGTCTATGTCCCACGATAGAACCGAAAACATTCCATGCCCCAATGCACCTCAGACGATATGCTGCAGAACAGGCTATGCCTAAAATAAAGGTGCGTAACTGAGGCAAAGATAGAATGGATTCTATGGCAAGAAGTGGAGTCGAGGACATAGCCCCAGTTATGGCTCTGCAAGCAAGATTTTGTAGACCATTAATCTTAAAGCTACAGAAGCCTACAGGTCAACCACTGGCCACCACACAATAGAAGCGTACGATAGTAGCGGTAGGACCAGTGATTTATAAATGAAAGAAAGCATCCTAGGGCTTAAGCCCCAAGAATTCCCAAAAGTACTTCTACATTGCCAAAAAATGACAGTTGCTTTTTGAAGTTTGTAATCCAGGGGATTCTTCCAGGAAAGTTTACTAACCAGGACAACCAATACAAGGTGCTTGACGTGGTCACATTTAGGGATCGTTCTCCCAAAAAAGGAGGGAACAGATAGTTCAAGAGTATTCCTCTTCCTTGTAAAGACAATTAAATCAGTTTTAGAAGGGTTGACGTGAAGACCCTTTTCAACACACCATGTCTCCCCAATAGTTAAGGCATGTTGAGTTATGTCGGATAAGACACTGAGATGTTTGCCTGAGGATGTCAAAACAAGATCATCAGCGTAGCTCTGTACAATGTAGCCAGATTGATGCAGCTTTACTTTAGAAAATGATCTCTAATGAATCTATCGACAATTCTTTCCAGAGCTTTAAGGAAAGTTAAGGATAGACTAATAAGCCGAAAGGACTTAGGATCCGTATAATCGGACTTACCAGCTTTCGGGATAAAAACAACTCAGGAACTCTTGGAACAGTGCTAAAAGCAATATACGCTTGAAAAAGGTGAAGCAAATGATCCTGAATTAGAGGAAAGCCCTGCTGTAGTTCAGCAGGAAAAATACCATCAGGGCCGCCAGCCTTATAAGATACAATGAAAAATATGGAGCCTATTCGCAAGACATCACGATTGAGCAGCTTGTGAGCCAAACTTCAATCGGGACTTGCAACAGACGACCTAGTGAGCTCGGCAGCAACATCATCCGAGTTAACGATATCACAACCAGGAAAATCAGCCGAAAGGAGCAGCTCACCAATTTCCTTGTGTGAAGAGGTAAGCTGTCCGTCCGGTAGACGAAGAGAATCAAGCTTACACATACTGTTCTTAGCTAATGCTTTATTGAGTCTAGCGACAGCAGATAGGCTGTTGATTTCCTCGCAGAAGTTCAACCACGAAGCTCTTAGATTTATAAGGCCTTTTTTATTAGGCCTTTATATTCCTTTTGTGTTAACAAGAAGTTATCCCAATCAATCTGTTGAATAGACATTTTTGCTTTGTTCTTCAGTTTCCTAGTAGATTTCCTCAATTTTTTAAGGTCAGAGTTCCAGAAAGGTTTGTTCCAAATCTATTGAATAGTGATAAGAGGACACGAGCTTTCGAAGGCTATTTTAATTGCCAATGCAAGTGACGATGCTTGATCTTCAATGTCCTTGACGTACGTTTTTTCTAGCAACTGACAAATTTATATCGATTTTTTTTTATCATTAAAATTTGCGCTTAATTCCTATACTGATTAATATTGACTAATTTCACCACCTCACGTTTCTAACGAATAGCCAACGTTATATGGTCGTCAGATCTCTGTTTAGATATAAGAGATTCTTTTCCTGTCTCATTATAACTTTAAATCACCCTTAAACCATAGATTTTGGTTTTCTGGATTATTTCAGCCATTTGTCCTAAACATTTGTGTTGGTTTCTTAATATAACATTTAATAGTTTGTTTGATCCAGAAACAGGAAAAATCTTAAAAATACTAATTTTAGATATCCGTAAGAAAACACTTTGAAATTTATTAGGTTAACCGTTATGTAAGAAATTTAAATCTAGAACAAATTGTATGGGTATATATTCGAAGTCGTACGCACGACTTTTTTTGCAATGAATTGTATATTAGATCTAACACAAAAGTTCTATTATACTGGAAATATTATGAAATATGCAACTAAATTGTATTGATGTTCGTTAATTAAAGAACAATATAATTATATTTTAGTTAATAAAAAATTAATTTCGAATTATATTTTATGTTAACTTCTTAATTTTTCGTTAATTTCACAAATCGTACGCAGACTTATTTTGATGACTGTATATCCTTTAATTGAATGTAAATCATATAACACAATTTTAGACTAACTAAATACATTAAGGTTTTAGAACATTACAATTGTTTTCCGGCGAAATTATAGAAATTAATTATTTTAAAATATGGAAAATCGCACACAGCTACATATATTTATTATGTATATATGTACTTGTAGTAATTATAAATAATAAAACTCATTTGTGAAGTATATTATTATGCTATATATGAAAAACTGAAGAAAAAAACTGGTGTACAAAGCTTGTAAATATTCGGCTTTTGTATTTAAATACTCGAGCAAGTCATAGAATAATCGATTCCTGAGACACAAAATATTTGTGTTGTGACTTAGCCTATAGTTGATACGACAGTTTTATGAGGTGAATAACCTTAGTACAGCAAATATTAAATAAAACGTAATATATAATTAAAAATATTGGCTATAATTTTGAAATTAATTAGAAAGTCTTATAAATAGTAGTTTTTTTTAAAAATAGTACGTATAGTTCGAAAGATAAAAATTAATTATTGAGATTCCCATTTTGGATTTCAAATATTAATCCATTTCTATTATTATGTATTGATTAAAATTGACGGTCTATAATTAAATAATTTGAACAAACATAATTAATTTGAGCTGGAAAAATTCTACTGCATTACCGTTTTCAACAAGTACGGGCGCCACACACAAACACACACACACACACATTTTTTTTTTATATTTGAATCATACATTTATAATCATTTTTTTTATGCTTTTCTATAACTATCGTGACCAATTTTTTCTAGTTTTACTTTATCATATATGTACATATTTATATATACACACATATGTACATATTTATTAATTAGAAAATAGATTCTAAAAGAAAATCGATCGACGAACGGATAAAATGTGAAAAGAAAAATAAACAAATTATTAATTTGATAAATTCCACCTGACGCAGTAAAAAACTTTAAAAAAAGAAAACTATGTTTTGTCTAGATTCGAGCTTTCTTATGTGGTTAATCGCAAAATAAAGGCAATCTAACATTACTTTAGTTAAAGTATTTGTGTGTATGTTGTTACTATAAACATTGAATAGTTTTTGTTGGTGGTGTAATATGGTTGTTGCTGTTGCCCTATATACATACATATAAATACATACTTCTTTTTCCAGTTTGTGCTTCTTTTTTGGTGCAATCATAAAAAGCCGCATAAGAAAACAAAATACATTTATGTGTATATATGTTTATATATAACAATAATTGGTTGGATGGCTTAAAAAGCGAAAATCATAAAATGTTGAATGACAAACGAAATTTTAGGAACTGTACACAATTTTCATTTTCAGTTCAATAATTTATTATATATTTATGAAACAATTATGTGATGCTAGTGTTCTTATTGCACGTATTAAATAAGCCATTTTTGGAATCAAGTAGGTATTTACACACTAACGATGCGTTTGCGAATTATTCTTATCTATAGGGTTTTCCAAAAGGTTTCATTTTGAATAGCCTACTATTTGGGCAGCTGTCACCTTTTGACATTTGACAAGCAAAAACTACGCCTTAACTAAAAATGGTACGATACACGCTTCAACAACGCATTAAAATTGTTAAAATTCACAACAAAAATGGTGAAAATTTTGCAGTCTCAGTTCGCAAAACTAAATCACTTTTGGTCGTCGTGAAGCTCCTTCTCGGCCGACAATAGTGAAACTGGTGGAAAAATTTGTGCTGTTGGGACCAGTTAGTGATGTGAAGCATCGATACCGTGTGCGTCGCTCAAGAAGAACTGAGAATATTGATGCTGTAGCCCGTAAAATTTTCCTGACCAATACCTTTAGACTTTTTTCTTTGAGGCCACGTGAAAGGTAAGGTCTATGCCAATGCTCCACAATCGATTCAAAACCTTAAAGATGGAATTTGTGAAGTTATCGAGGACATACAGTCGCAAATGTGCGAAATAGCCGTGGCGGCCATTTGGCTGATAACGTTTTCAAATGTTAATGGCATACCTTCCTCTTTACAATGAAATAAACATTCATTGATTTCTCTTAAAAAAACTCGTTTTGTTTTAATATCAAAATGAAACCTCTTATTGGAAACCCCTTTTCATAATAATGCGCCATCGTTGGTTAAATTGAGTCAGATTAGATTTTAGTACAAAATTGCCTATATTTGTAAATCGTTCAGCCGTACTTTCTCTGAACGCGATTTTTTATCACGTTGGGCGATTTCAAAACAGATGTGACTACTTAGATCTCGTCAAATAATTTTTTCTGAACGTGAGAAATCTCGAGTTGATCGTACAAGAGCTATGTGAACTATTCTAAATAAAAGAAATGAGTGAGATATAGAGATCGTTTCGTGTGGCTTAATGGCATACAAATAATATTCTATATTACAAGTACAAGTATCGACTACAGAAATTGGGGCCGGAGAAAACAAAGATTTAGTGATATCTTTACGGCGGGAAATTACTTTACTATTCTATAGTATGTAGTAAATATTTTTGTGCAACAAGACAATAATGAATAAAGATTTATTTTATTTAATATTTTTTTTAAATATTAGGATATTAACCCCCACTTAACAAATTTAAAAGCATACAGTAAACCCTCGATATGCACGGTTTCAAATTGTGCGGACGAGTTTTTAACACGCAACATTTCTAATATCGCGGTAGAAGTTTCGTAGTTGCGTGATTTTCAATTATTTTTATGTTTCTACATAAATGTAATATACCGGTACTATATACACTTTTTAGATTGTTAAAATTTTTAGTTGTAATTGTTTCACTTGTAAATTTATAGCGCCTGTAATACCACCACATTAACAAGTTTTATGACAAATCCACTTGGACTTAAAATATAATTTTGTTAAATTTTATGGATTGTTATTCTTTAATTTATAACAAATATAATTTATAAATACAATAGGTTCATTGAATAAAGATTTTTTACAATTTTGGAATTTATTTAAAGATTACACTATATATACTTTCTTATTTGCGCAATTTTCCAGAACGTAACTACTGTGACGTATATGTGAAATTAGTCCTAAACCTGTCTTAAAAGCAACAAAAACAAATGATCACATGGAAGTGACTAGTCCTTAAACTCTTACTTCTCTTCAGCGTATCAACCTAAGATTGAGATGGCCACCGCTATCTACTCCCAATATGATTCTCTTCTCTGGCATGCTCTAAGCATCTCAGCTCCACTGAGAGTGGAGTACCACTGCTGCTATGTGGCTTACAGCACTCCACTTTTCTTCAGACACAAGCATTACATCTAATATACTTTCAAGTGTTAAGTGCTGCCCGAGGCCCTTCGATCCTTTGCAGGGAGAACATTCTGCAGGAGTGTCAGGATGTTTAAATCTGTAAAAGTATGCACCAAACCAGTCATGCATCCGCATCCGTACGATTTAGATGATCCATAGAGTATAAAGGATGTTACCACATTTGCCAGTAGCATCCTACGACTCTGTTTAGACCCTCCAGTATTGGGCATAATGCAAGAGAGGGATGCAGATACATTGGCCAATTTTCTGCTCTTAGGTGCTCCTTGAAATTAAGGCGTATCGTAGTGAAGGCTGAGAGGGGATTAAGATCCCGCCAACATCAATATTTTCTATCACCTTCCTACTGGTGTTTAAGACTGCTTCGGTTGTATGCGGTAGGCCAGTTGGAGTCCGAATGATATCAGCCACCTTTTAATAATTAGTAAGCCAACCCACATACCTCCAATATTTCCTCTGTGGTTTTCGCTACCACTACAATCGCAAAGTCGTACGCGAATCCCACAATTTCCACACCTTCAGGTATGCTGAGCATCAAGGCGCCATCATACATGATGTTCCATAGCAGGGGCCCCAATACTAATCCTTGAGGTACTCCACACGTAACTTTGTATTCCATGATACCGTCGTCTGTATTATACATCAATATACTCTATTGCGAAAATAGTCGGAGATGATCCTCCTTATGTACACTGGTACTTGCAGTTCATGCAGCACATTAAGAATACAGTCCCATTTGGCCGAGTTGAACGCATTCTTGATATCGACTGTGATCACGGCGCCGTATTTTTTAGAGCCGCCTATCCATCTTCTACCATCTGTTGCTTCCTTTTAACGACGTGCTGAATGGCGTCAATTATCGATCGAGCTTTGCTAAATCCATATTGTCGATCGGAGAGGAGTCCGGCCCTTTCCACGATTTTCTCCAATCGATTGTAAATGGTGGGCTCTAATACTTTGCCAGCCGTATCCAACATGTACAAGCGTCGGTATGAGGATGGATTTCTTGGAGGTTTCTTTGTCTTTGGCAACAGAACCAGACCTTGTCTCTTCCATCGTTCTGGGAATACCCCGGCTCTCAAACTTGAGTTGTAGATTTCTATGCCCACGACTTCAGAGAAATTTAATATACCATATGGCAGACCCGACATCATATGGCAGACCCGACGTCTAACTCGGATGGCAGCCTTTAGTGCAATATTTGGAATATTGTCAGGTCCAGGAGCTTTTGAGTTTCCAAATCGTTGATATGCACTCAAGCCAGGGGTTACACCCATGACAGGGATCAAATTATTTTGATGGGAATAAGACGGTTACTGTTTAGTGGTACTGGGCAGGTGGGGGGCGCTACATTTCGATTTCTGAGCCTATTCATGACGGTTTTATAGGGTCTCCCCTATGGGTCATGGTCCACTTCACTGCACAGCTCTTTTCAGCATTGACGCTTACTCCCGTTAATTGCATGCTTAAACTGGTTTCGAGCATCCTTATATTTTTCGCGCAAGCTAGGTTAAGACTCTCTACCCCAGGCACGCTGATATTGCCTCCTTGCATGACGGCATTTCCGGCGTAATTGTGCCTGCTGCTCAGTCCACCAGTATGCTGGTCGACGATGACTATCTAGTTGTCTTTCTGCCATAGTTTTACAGCAAGCATCAGTGATCACACTCATCATCCGTGCCACTTTTGCATTGGCAGTCCCCGATAGGTTCGGCTCTTTAAGGACTAGATTAAATAAATCTTCCTCGAACGTACTTGCCCGCCAACCCACCGGTTTCCTTACAACTTTTGTACGTCTATCTTCCTCTGCCAGTTTTATTGCAAAAAGTATGGTTTGGTGGTCACGCGTGTAAAGTTCACTGACTTTCCATGCAGTGATCAACCGCATCAAACAGCTGCTACCAAATGTCAAATCAATTACGGAAGAGACACCACCTCTACGGAAAGTCGGTGTATCCCCAGTATTGACTAATACTTCCTGTGTAACTTCACGATGGTTTAGGTTGCACTGGCCACTCCTTGCTATGTGATTATGGTTCGTCCTTCATTGGCAAAGAAAAGCGATTTTTCCTTGCATTCTTTCACTTTGTGACTATTTCCTCCCCATTTGTAACAGAAGCCAGAACGATCAATATCACTTTTACATTACCTGGTCATATGTCCATACATCTTAAGTGCAACGTTTTTTCACGTATACGACAGATCACCAATCCAATTCGTACCTTCCTTTCATTTTTCATCACTTTGGTTGTCGAGATTGGTATAGCCACCACTGCTGTTTGGGTGCCTCTTTTGCGCCCTCAAACTTGGATGTAATCGCCTTATGTACTTCTTCCTATGTTGTGGGCTCATCAATATCCTTTGTTGTGGGCTCATTAATATCCTTAATTCAACACATTTTGTATGTGTGTGTTTTTTTTCTTTTTTGTAGTAGAGAGGGGAATCTTCATAAAACCTCACATGTGGACCTAATCCATAAGTATGTGAGAGTGTTGGATTCTTACCGACTAAACCCTAACCCCCAAATTCTTATGCCTACAGTTGTCTCTTGGAACTACTACTACGTATTACTTCGCGAAAACAGGCTCAGCCTTAGCTGCCATCTTACTTTATTGTCGTTGTCTATTTCTTTCTAAACTTCACAGTTTCTTAATAATTCTTGCACTCATTTTACACACCACCTCCCAAATTCCTTCGGATACAGTCAAAAAATACATGTTCCACGTTCTCCAGTTTTCCTTCGCACATTAGGCAATAAGGAGAATCATCTTGCTTAAATGTATGTAAATAAGCTCGAAAACAACCATGCCCCGTCAGAAACTGGCATAAATAGAAGTCAATCTCTCAATGTTTCATATCTAACTATTTAACTATCGAATGGACTAAACGATGTGTCGACCGACATTTTCCCGAGCTGTCCCAACGCTGCTCCCACATGTTGACGGTCTATGTGCGAGCCACAATACGATTTTCTCTCTTATCCCCATGCCAATAAGTCAATTGGAGGCATACCCTCCAATAGACACACGGCTTCATCTGATACTGTTCTAAATGCACTAACCATTCTCAAAGCGCTTAACCTACAAACAGATGCCACCGGTTGTTTGTAAGTATTTCTCTCCATAGCACTGGCCCAAATTGGTGCTCCATACACCAAAATAGATGTCACCACACTAATCAGTAACAGTTTGCGGCTCCGGCCGCTCAATAGTTAGGTTTCCGTGTAAATAGTGTTTCTTAACAAATAATAACTATTTATATTGATCTCAACCAGTTCTTCACATTTGTTTTTAACGCAAACCTTAAGCTTTGCAGATTTACTGAAATCATATTAAATAAAAACCAATAAAACACAGAGGAAACATAAACATTGATTGTTTTTTAAGTAGAACCATACAAAAATATAAAAATTTAGTTTGCCGTTTGTCCTATTAAACTAGAAACGTGGACTGATGAACCATGTTCTTATTAAGTTACCAGTTATCTCAATTCTAGTTTGAAAGAAAAAGTGGAAGGCACTAATAAAGGAAACGAAGAAACCGTTACTATAGTGTGAAAAAGAATGTTTTCTGCCGTAGCTGCGGTAATGAGGAGGACGAAACAGTGCTCCACCTGCCTCGCACCTGTCCTATTCAACGCAAAGCAGAATGAAGTTTATGGGAACTTCCCATCTGGATGACCAAACGGATCTTAGCATGATCGATGTCAGGGATTTTCAACGTTTGGTAAACTCAGGATGGACACTGGTATATGAAGTTTAAGATGCTATTATGAAAACGGTGTCTATATAGCGTGTTGGTCTTAAGTTGGAATATCAAATTGTATATAAAAGATGTGACTTTTGCAGTGTCTTTTATGCTGAACTTATCGCGATAGTGGAATTCATGTACTGGTTGAGGTATAATATAATATCTACAAGGGATATTCGGATCTTTACGGACAACTAGGTTGTTATTAAAATGCTATTATCACACTTCTCACAATCACACAATATTATACAGAATGTAAATGCAAATAAGCTTGCCCATCAGGGCCTAAACTTGACCTGTCCAGATCCACCCAGCTGATACCGCTTCGATGGCACCATATTAGTATGGTCGTGGGAGCTATAACGAGAGAAAACTCAAATATAGTATATAGTATACACACGGACCAATTTGTGTTTATGCTAGTCCATTAGGACGGCTACCTAATCTAACTTAACCCATATTAACTTAACGTTCTTTCCACTATGTCGTATTTTATTTGGACTTGAAAATATAATTAGTTCTTTATCGTAAAATCAAAACATTTACCCGCTAATTTAAACCAGTGTATCCGTGATAGTGTCCGGCAACCAAAATTTATATGTAATAAATTGTATAGACTATATTATATCACATGTATACCCAAACGTAATACATATTTTATTATGTGTGTAAATCTAATCAGTATCAGAGATATGGTTACGGACTTTATCACATGGGAATCAACAGTAAATGGATTGCATTTAAGTCTCATATTTGTAGATTCGTAAAAATGAACGATTTAAACGGGCGGTGCCAGTGTATAATTAAAACCAATTTCTCAACATATTAAATACACTATACATATTAATGGGCCCCTGTGGTCGGGGGCACGCATGTCTCGTAAACCCAAATTGCATGAACATGTTTCCCAAGAATACCACCACAGTATCCTTTGCTTTTCGTAGGAGGCAACTAAACGGTTGGATCGCTGGGGATCGCTGACGATCCGCATCCGTAAAAAAATAAGCTGTTTGTAAAGTCAACAAAACTAAAAATGGATACCGCCACAACACCGGACCCCCGCTCAAGTACCCGGACACGAGATTTAGGATAGGGACGTGGAACGTGCAGTCACTTAAGAAACCAGGAGCGTTAGAGGGTCTAATCACCTGCATTAAGGAGTATCGGCTGGAACTCGTTGCTCTTCAAGAAACTCGCTGGCCTAAAAGTCGAGACCATATGTCTCAGGGCTATACGTTGTTATACAGTGGAGATGACCTCGGAAATCTTGGAGCATGATTTCTTCTTGGGCCGCAGGTAAAGAAGGCTGTTTTGGATTTTCAAGCAGCCAATAACCGATTGTGTAAGCTTCGCTTGCGCATGAAGCTAGCTAACCTGTCGATAATTTGTATACATGCGCCCACAGAAGCCAGCCAGCCCCAAGAGAAGGACTCATTTTACAATGACTTGGACGATCTGATGGGATCTATACCTGAACACGATGTTAGAATGGTAATTCAGGGACTTCAATGCTAGAGCAGGCAGAAATCAGACCGTCTTGTGTGAAAACATAGGTCCGTACTCCCGACACGAAACTGCGGCCGATAATGGTGAGAGAATGATGTACTTTGCAATTTCTCATGATCATAGAGTAGCAAACACATTTTTTTCTCACAAACAAATACATTTGGAAACATGGATCCATCCTCGCCAAATTTTCCGCAGCCAAATTGACCACGTGTTAATTTCAAAAGGGCGAGCTCGTATTTGGTCACTGCAAAGCTACGGTGGAAGTTTTCGTACAGGTCCGGGAACACAGCGAAACGCATAGAACGTTATATATATAGAATAGATAAATGAATATCAAAAGAAACGATATCATCATGAATATCAAACGAAACGATATCAGGATCTTGTCAGCGACAACATTTAGGGAGCTAATTACCAGTCTGACTGTGTGAACTCTGTCTGGGGGGCACTGAAAACTTAGGTTATCAGTGCTGCTCAACAGACATTAGGTATAATGAAAGTCAGACCCAAGAATAATTGGTTTGATGACGAGTGCCGTCTTGCAGTTGAGCAACAAAATATAGCCCATATATAGCGAGAATGGTGGAAGGCCGAGGTTCTGAAAGTACAACAACTCGCAACAATGAGCGCAGTTCACGTAATTTCTTTAAGGGAATTACTGGATTGCACCATACTTTCAAGCCTGCGTCAACTGCCATTCGGGACCGGGATGGATACCTCTGTGTCAAAGTCGACGCATGGAATGGACACTTTGCCGACCAGCTTGGTGTTCATCATGCGTCACAGACTGTAGTTGAGTCACCTCAAATACAGACTGCGGAGATTTGCAATGAGGATCCATCCCATGAGGAATTCACTAAGCCCATGCAGAGACTAAAACGAAATCGCTCACCTGGAGTGGACTGCATTAATTCGGAGCTCTTGATATTCGGAGGGGATACTTTGTGGGACTGTCTTAACTCTTCTTTGCACAGCATATAAGTTACTGTCCTACATTATTATTGATAGCGTCACCCCTCTAGCGGAGGGCCTGATGGGTGACTATCAAAGAGGATTTCGCCGGAATCGATCAGGTCTTTTCGCTGCGGATGATTCTATCTAAATATTATGAGACTTCCATTCCCGTACATCAGGTGTTCCTGGATTTCCGGCAGGCCTATGACTCGATCAATCGAGAGAGTCTGTGGTCTGCGCTGGAATATGATAGTGACACAGTCTCAATGCTGTGTTAAAGTTGAGAACAGGCTATCAAGAATTTCTGCAGTTAGCTTGGGTATTCGGCAGCGATATGCTCTGTCCCCGATACTCTCAATCTCATGTTGGAGTACATCTTTCGTAAAACTGCAACACCACAGCGCAACATCTTATATCGTCAGTCCAATCAGGTGCTTGCATATGCAGATGACATATGCGTGATTGGACTGAATAGCAACGGAGTGAAGAAAATACTTGATCCGTTTGTAGAGTTTTCAGCTTCTATTTGACTCCAGATCAATGAGTTAAAAACGAAATACAATATCTCAGGTTATAGGGACAATGGCACACCAGATTTTAGTAGTGACGACTACACGTTTGAAGGAGTGAGGAGGTTCAAATATTTGAGCTCCCTTATCACTCAGGATAACAGTGTGGGTGAGGATATTAAAGTGCGGCTGGCAGCTGGCAGCCGTTCTCTGTATCCTCTAAGGCGACTGCTAAACTCTAAACACTTATCCAGTGCCGTGAAGCTGAAGTTTTACAAAGCGTTGATCAGGCCCGTTGTTATGTTTGGATGTGAAAGTTGGGCGCTGACAGATGAATGTAAGAGATGGCTCCTTACATTTGAGAGAAGAGTCATGCGTGTGATTTACGGCTAGTAGTCTACTACTGTATACTATGTAAAGTTACTTTTATATTCTTTAAAAAGTAAAGTTACGATTAGATTAAAACTCTCAGTAACATTCAAAACTCTGTATGTAATAATAATTTAAAAACTTTTTCATAAAAGAAACAGAAAAATAATAATAACTACAAAACTTTTTTTTTCCTCTGGCTCCAAAGTTGCAAAAAAACGAAAATCTTGTTTTCTTGTTATTTTTTTGTTTTCCTCTCCCTATTACGTTTATTTAGACTTTCAAAAACTCGCATGTTTTCGCAAGTATGTACATATTAAATATTTTCAGAAATTCTACAATGAGTAATATTTTGATAAGCGGAATTTCCCGCCCAACACCAAGCAAAACTCGCTATTATACATATGTGAAGAATTTTCAATGTTTGTATATATAGTTTCGGTATGACTATAATAGCAAAGTAATGAATACTAAAAATATAAACTATAGTATGTATAACTAATGAACTTAATACGATGAAATCTAGAAATAGAAAGTCTTGTAGTAGTCATTATAACTATAAACTTGTATCTTCATATTATTTATGATAATTTGATTGATTGAACAGTTTTTACGTCATCATGTTAAAAGTTCGAGGATTTATTATTTCAATAGCAATGTTTTGGTTTAAGAATAATCAAATCAACACTACAAATACAGATAAAAATTTCTTTTTTGAATTAATCAATAAAAAAATGTGGGTGGCAAATTGTAATTCAACTTTAGAATATTATTGATTTTATTGTGGTACTAATTTCAAGTAATGAACGACCAATGGCAATTCTGTTAAAAATAATTTGTCAAATTTTATTTTAAACCATCCAATTCTATGATGTGTTTTAGTTCAATATATTATGCAATATTTTGTTTCTCGAGTACCAGATATCTCGCTTAAGATCTGGATCATCGTAGTTACGTAAAAATGTATATGACAAATAAATTTAAAATATTTTCACTGTAGGGGCAGTTAGAGTTGATTCCAACCCACAAGCACTATTTATGTATTCAATTCGACTTACGTCATTTTTGTTTTTCATTTCAAGTTATGCTTATAGCTATAATAGAATATGTATTTATAACAAAAATGATTTTTAGTCTAGCCAGGAGTGTGTTCATAAACACGACATTGTAACAATATTGTTACGACTGTCATTTTGACGTATAGAAAGGCAGTACCGAGTAGAGTTGGTAATGAAGTTTGTAACAATAAGGGGAAATTTTATTGTTACAATGTTGAGTTTATGAACACACTCCTGATAGACAAGTACGTATAGACATAAATTTAAATGTCATTACAATGTTTTTTTGGATCGTTTTGAACGGACTCTCATCAGTAAATAAAGTACCTAAGTATGTATGTGCCTATATATACATTTATAAAAACATTGGGACACCGAGCAACGGTACCCCACAGCAATTCCTATCCGAGATAAAAATTTAAATTAATGAAATTTATTGGTAGCAACTTAACAAAGTCCACTCGCAAACCCATTTAACAAAGTCCAGTCGCAAGCGGAGCCCTCTGGATACCTGGCGACCTCCAGTTTTAAGTAGGTTCACCTGTAAACGAATCTCGGCGCAGGTGGACCAATTTCTTCGACACTCGTGGGACCACTATGTCAAAAATTAAAAAAAATAACAACAAAACCGAGATCGGCACTCTCTAAAGGCCGGAAGCAACAGGGGAGAACTCAAACCGTAAAGGTGGGGCTCCCTCAACAACACCAGAGAGGGGCGACTCCAGGGCACCAAAGCCAGGGACTAGCGGAACCCAAGGTAAATCTAGCGCTGCTGAAGTAGGATCGACTACCGTCCTTCCGTCAAAGCAGCGCTATAGGAATAGACGCTCGGCGTTTAGGATTCTACCCAGGTGGGCTACAACCCCTGAGGGGCAGCTCACGGCAAAGCAAAGATAATCCGTGGTATGAGCCAGAAAAAGGCCATCGGAGAGCGACCATGTGTCGAAAAACAGCGGTCCCAGGATGAGCTGGAACCAGTCGACACCAAACGGGCCAAAATAAAAGCGGAGAAGGAGAATCCTCACAAGGTTATGTCGAAGCACAAGTCGTTCTGCGACATTGTGAAGGAGCGTGTTCTGGTGCTAGCCGTCATTCACAGGAGTCATGAAGATGGGAGGATCACCTTGTATAAATGGAGATTAGTGTTTAACGCACTAAACTCAGTTTTTCTCAAAGTCCTAGGAGAGAATCAAGAACCCCCTCCATCCTGCAGAGATGTGGGATGGTTTCAAGAGTGAATCAAGCTAACAGCGTGCTCTGATGTCAGATCAGTGGATCTGTATAAGAAGGCTGTAGCGGAGGTAGGGGAGGTGTGGCAAGGCGCAATGCTGGCGGCTGTAATCAGGGAAGAGATTCCTAGCAGGCCAAGAGCGCACGTCTGACTACCAACCGAACCGGCTAGCCCAAAAACATCCTTGAAATAATAAGGATCAGCAACCCAAATCTTCCGACAGGGAATTGGAAGATCGTGAGGCAAGAGGATGCTAAGGGGGCTCCAGATTATATACTATGGTAATCAACAAGGAATCCCTGGCTCCTCTTGCCGTGACTAAGGGAGTAATTGACTTCGGTTTCATGGCAATTACTCTCAGAGTTTACAAGAAAGGCGTGGCTGAAACGCACTCAGGGGAACCTGATGAGGACGTCAGCCCGTCGACACAAGAGAGGCACCAGGAGGGGAGACAATCCAACCAATGGAGCTCTCCGAGGTGGCTGCACTTGGGGAGGAGATGGGCAGCCGCCTGTCACTAGTGTCGGACGAGGATTACCTCTCGGACTCGCGGGACGAGGGGGCTGCCAACATCGGGGAATCAAATTCTGATGGAAGAGATACGGGCGATACTGGCGATTCCACGGGAACCGACAGACACTGGCCTGCGGCAGCGGGAAGTGCAAAGAGGTAAGTAGGCTCAACTTGGTGTTATGCTTTTGTAAATATCATTCAAATTAACCTGCACCATACGAAGGCGGCGTCGGCCGCCTTACTCCTCAGACTGACTGGATCAGGAGAGGACGTGGTCCTTATTCAAGAACCTTGGATAAACAGTAACAGGATCTGTGGCCTCAGAATAAAGAGGTACAACCTAATATACTCAAGAAATTTTGGGAAAATCAGATCCTGCATTCTTGGCAAAAATAATTTAAACATGTTTCTATTTTCTCAATACAGCAATGGCGACATAACTGTAATCAGCTTAAAGGTTGGCGGCAGTTTAATCTGGCTGGTTTTACCCTATATGGAACGGGACAAACAGGTTCCGCCGGATAACCTGGGGGACCTGGTTCTCGAATCGGAATGAAAGAAGATTGGGTGACCCTTGGATGTGATGCTAATGCGCATCACACAATTTGGGGCAGCACTGATATCAACGAAAGGTGTGGGTTATTTTTTGATTACTTATTAAATACTATCCTTTGGGTGAGTAATATTGGGCGAGAACCCACATTTGTTACTAAAAACCGATAGGAGGTTTTAGACGTAACCTTCACCTCAAATAATATTTATCCTATGGTCAAGGAATGGAGGGTGGCGGGGGAGCACTCCTTTCCTGACCATCGATATGTAACATTCAGTCTTAACGTTTCCCCTGCTACCTGGAAAGCTTTTAGCAATAGCTAAGCTAGAAGGATAAACTGGAGCAAGTATAGGGAAACGCTTAAACAACTAATAACGCCAGGGGCCCCTGAGCCGCTTAATTTGTTTAATTAAACCGGATCGATCTTGGACTGCTTCTAGTGAGGAATCTTTGAAACTTCTCATCGAAACCCACATTCCAGGAAGCTTCGATGACTCGACAGAGACGAGTACTAGTCGAGAAACACATTCACTGGGCATAGAAGATATCGTAACTAAAAAACGGATCCTATGGGCACTTGAAGGTGTTAAACCTTATAAATCGGTTGGTCCTGACCGAATTACACCGGTTGAGATTCCAAACAATTCGTCGATTATTATATCCCCTGGCTGGAAATAATCTTCAAAGGGTGTTTAAAATTGGTCTATATTCCGCGGAGGTGGGCAGATGTCAGAGGTCCGATTTGTTTTTATCATCATATTTTTTTTTTTTATTATTATTATTTTAAATATTACAACTGATTACATATACCATCTAGTAATTTGTCTATCTTTCTTATGTTCGTTTTGCAGAGATTATAACCCATTAGTTAGTCTCTAAAAATTTGGCCGCCCTATTGTGGTCTTCCCAATTCCAGCGGTTTCTTTCTTTGGAGGCTTCGTAGTCCATTAGTGTTACTCAGCATACCACGTAACTCAACATTTTGATGTTGACCAAGCCGTTGCATGTGTTTCTTTGCATGAATTGTTATCTAATTTAATTTAATTGTTATGAATTGTTATTTTGAGCAGAAGGACCGCCGAGGCGGCTTTACATTGGTGGAGGTGGATTTGAAGGATCTTAAGCATTAGATAGTACTTACCTCCACCACTGTTGAGTCAGACTCCTCCTCCAGACAGCGATTCGTCCATTTGGAGCGCACAGTGTAGCCCCATTGATCTCGTCATTTCCGAGTCCAGGGATAGTGTCTCCTGAGCGGAGGACCAGCATTCGTGCCTTTGTCCTTTTCGAGGGGCCAGCCTCAATTATGGTTATGCCCCTTTTTGCGCTTTGGAGACCGGACCTAAAGGCCGATGGCTCCACAGCACTAGATACCGGTTTTTAAGAATACCGGTCTCGTTTTGCTTATTATCTTTGTTATTCATAATAGGTCCCACGAGTAGTCGAGAAAGGAGGTCCACCTGTGCAGAGATCCGCAATGCACAGATAAGGCTGCATGATCCGGAGGTCGCCAAGTATCCGGATACACCGTTAGAGACTGGGCTAGTTTTTTGACTAAGCCCCCAGCCTGGTCGGTTATCAGTACGGTACGGTTAACACCTTAACCCGGCCCAGTTGTTTAGCGCCGTGTTTTCGCCTAGTACACCACATAAACACATGGTGTACCAGTTGCCCGGTGGTCACCACGGGGAGGTAACACGCATACTTGTGGAAGCTGCAAGATACGGAGCTGGCAACAAGTACCAACTTGATTCCCCCAAGACAGCTTCGCACCAAACCACAAACTAATTAAATTGCTTATTTTCATACTAAATTATAAGGGTTTCCGATTGTTTTGCTCTTTTATTTTAATATTATTGAGCTGTACTGTTGTTATATTCATTGAAATTTAGTCTAAGAATCATCTTATTCCTAAAACCCTTCAAATCAGCCTAGAAGTCAGATCGGCTATGGTAACTGATCGCAATCTCGCTCCGCCACTTAAAATAATAATAGGGAATAATGGCACACGACAAAGACCACGTGTTTCAACAAACGGTTTTTCGTAATCGACAACGATAAATCTATAAGTCAAAGAGGTCTTGCTAAATCATTACAAAGAAGTCGGAATAAAAGCTTATGTATGTATTAAAAAATAGTAGTTCATAACACGAAATAAAATAAAACGCATTAAATTTACTAAACAGTTCGATAAGTCATTAGGATTCTGGCGCAACGTCCTATTTATGGATAAGTCTTCGTTATCATTTTTAAATTTAATTTGGAGTAAAAATTGTTTCATTCTAAAAAAAAAGAAAGGATCGTTGTGTTTTTGCATCGAAACAATAACATGATGCAGAAATAATATTATGATACATTGTTGATTTCGAACAATTAACTAAATCAATTAACATGTTTTAATCATGTGAACGAAGCTATTAAAAATATTTAATAATTAAGATAAACTAATTATATTTAATTGACGTTTGTCATTAATTGTTAATTGAGAGTAAGTTTAATATTCATCGTCCAACATTAATAGCAAAGTGTGCACAATCCTCCGTTGGAATACCTAAAGATTATTCTATAAAGGACTAAATTTCCTAAATTACAACAACAACACATCTGCGGTAATCATGATTTATTTAATAATTAGAGATCAAAAACGTTGGAGAATGTGAGAAAAATATAGATAATTTATCACTTTTCCGGTAATTCTGAATTCAGGCATAATACAGGCATATATGTACATATGATTCGCCCATAAGATAAAATAATAATGAATTCATATATTATTTTATGTTATGGGCGAATCTGTTTTATCTTAAGCTTCTTGGTAAAATTGAATTGAAGTTATGACGAACTAATCTGGTTGTATGTGAAAATCTGTAATTGATTGAGGAGGAATAACTCTTTCTTATAATGTCTACTATCATCAGTTTTCTTGAATTGGGTGATCAATTTAAGCGAACGTATTTCAAATAAATAATTTAAAAAATAATTCTTGAATTGAAATAACTGAAAAAAGCTACGTAGCTTTTCGATAAGAATTTAATTTCATTTGCCCGCTCTTCTAATTGTTTCGCTCAGACCGAGTTTTAAATTTCTATGAACTCTAGATAACAATGAGAAAAAGTGAAGGTATGATATCCCCGGTTAGGCAATTCGGTAAAAAAATGTATATGCGAATTTTAATTATTTCATTGACAACATTGAAATTTCGTCCTAACGTCTAGACAAGTTTACCAAGGAAACGAGACATCAACTAACTATATTTTCAGATAATAAAAGAATATACAACAACATTGAATTCATTTCAAAATATACAAATTAGTTGTACATATGTATATGTACATATGTAATAGGTAGAGACATAGAGATTATTCATAAGTAACAGTAAATGTGATAAATATGTACATACAGAAATATTCATAATTGCCAATATTGAATGTAATTATGCTTGGTCAATAGATATTATGCATATTTTCCGTAACCTTATCATCAACTTAAACTTATCAAATTAATTTTGCAGAAAAAATGTTGAATTATAGTTCCAAGAAAAAATTCCACAGTCGCTATTCCAATCGTTACGAATTTACGATCAAATAATACATAATTCATTTTACCGGAGTGAAGTTTCTAACAAAAAATATATCTATGTATTAGTAACACTCAAAATACAATTCTTATTGGAAAAAATGAGTGATTTTTAATATTAGTCGTGTTTTTTAATTCAAAAATTTTCTTATTGGAATGAAGTTCTGGATAAGAATTTTCTCGTTTTTTCAGTAAAATCCAAATGAATTTAATTTTTTATCAATAAATAAGATACATTTAATGTTAAACTACACATTTTAATTCACTATTATCGAAATAAATTCAAATTTAACTTTATTTTTCAATGTTCTGGATAAAACATTGGTTTTTTCAAGTTCGCGATAAATTCATAGTACACGAACTCGAAAAAAGAGGGAAATTTTAAAAGGAAATATTTTAAACAAATATTTTTCATTGTTTTATGTTTGATACCTATATTATTTCTCAATAGACGTCAAAAAATACAGTTAGAAGTTGAAATTTATTCAAATAAATAGAACTTAAATTAAATATATTGGTTAAACTAAAAAAAATTTCCCAGTATTATTCCCGATGTTCTTATAGAACTTGAAGTTCTGTTAATAAAAAAACGTACCTATTGTATATTGGAAATATAAAAATTTGTAGACATGATATTTTATAAATTTTAATCAATTATTGAAAGCAAGCAATAATAATAATTTTAAAAAAATTATAGGTGTAGGTAGTAGAAGAAAACCAAATAATTTTTCTAATCGGAATCGCATCCAAGAAAGATATAATTTTTTGTTAGAATCATTCTTGAATTAAACAAATCAAATAACAAGGCACTCTCGGAGATTTGGGCAAAATTCTGTTATATACATAGGTCTATAATAGGCCTATTGTTAGGAAACATTTCATAGAAGAAGATTTTTCCAAACGGAGGATTTGAGCTTAGTTATTTTTTTACTTATAGTTTGAGTTATTTCTAAAATTTTTATTTTCATTTACACTAATTAACAAGGCACTCTCGGAGATTTGGGCAAGATTTCGCTATATAGGTCAAATGCATCTTCAATAGTATAGTCCAAATGCATCTTCAATTATGCTTGTAATTCTGTACACTTGTTCTATAGTGGAATGATTTTCTCTAAAGCCAAATTGGTGAGGAGGAATAAGGTTTCTTTTTTCTATAATTGGTTTGAGTCTCTTGAGTAGAAGTTTCTCGAATATTTATATTGTTGGGAGCAACGAAATCAGCCTATACGATTTCCTGTTGTAAGGTGGTTTATTTGGTTTTGGTATCATTATTACTTCTGCTTGGGACATATTTTAGTTTAAACACTGCGTTGATTATATGAAGTAGTTTTCGTAAAACTTTTTCAGGTTTCACCTAATTATTTGTCCTTTAATTAAGTCATATCCTGGATACGTTTTTGTGTTTAGGTTAATATTGATTTCATATTTTAACTATGTAGTGTTACATGTAGTACATTATGTTCATCCGCTGTAATTACTGGTGTTATATTTTCATTCGCTGTTTTCTGGGGTAGGGTTTGAAGTTTTTGAAAAGAATCTTCAAAATGCGCTGCAACCAAGGTCGTTTTAATGTTTTTGCCTCTTTCTAAAAGAAGTAATCTATGTTTTTTTGGCCTGTTAAGGCGACTTAGGTAATTGATTCCTTATTGGTATTTAAATATATATTTATAGTGACTACTTGCAAGGTTTCTGGTTCTGGAATATGTTGCATTAGTCCATTTGCATTCCAGGTGGCAGTTCTTAGTGTTTTGTACATTATATTTAATATAAAGGAAGGTGGTTTCATTCACTCTCTCTGGATTATCTAGTCGCTTATACGGAACACTTTCATGATTCATATCACTTTGCACTAAATGATTTTCTCAAAATAAAAGTCAAAATTCAATTGTTTTTACTAGAATAGCCAAGTTTTTTACTAAAAAAATTGAGTTGCTTTCCAATAATATAAAATCCAATCGACTACCACAATCATATATGCACTTATAGTTTTTGTCTTTGCTAAATTAACTAGTAATAATTTTTTATCATAGTTACGTCTAATTTGACGGCTTGGTGGCTTGTTATCGAGTAATTTAATGTCATAATTTTTTCTATTTTTCAATCGACCATTTAGCATTCTAGAAATAACTTCATTGCGGCAAAGAACAGGTCCAAAAACGGCCGTGTTTTTAAGATAAGATTTCAAACTGATTGAAAATATATTTGATTTATTTTGGGTGTATCGATTGTGACTGAAATTAAATGGGTTACTTGATAAATGTAAATTTTTTAATAAGGTTTTGTAAACTATAAAAAATTAAACAAACATTTAATATTTGTTTTTCCAAAAATTGAATTGTATGAAAATAGTGATGAATTGGATCAAATAACTGCACGCCATATTCTTTAGTTAGTTATTTAGAAGATGTCATAGTTAGGTGTACATTTGTATTAAAACAAACAATATCATTTAAACAAACTTAACACATGTTATGTCGCATCTATTTTCCCATACTTCCACATCAAAAACCCAGCTCCAGAATTTAATTATTGGAATAATTTAAGTTAAAGCTTTAGTAACGAATATGAATATCGCATCTGTTATAATATAACAAAAACGGATTGCCATATCAATATACAGATTTTACAATAATTTAGCTGTAAAGGGTGTCCCAAAAATAAACAATCAAACAAATAGAGGTGATAGGCTAGGTTAATGATCTAAAAATTTTGGTGAATCAAAAAATGTTCACAAATTCCTTTTTTTTATTTATTGGGAGGTCACAGAGCTATGATAATGTTTTTACTGGAAAATTGAATTGAACAGGTTCCGGACCATATTAAAAAATTAAATTAACAAGAACCCAATTTTTTTTAAATTAATTGTGTAATGGGGACACTATGTCACAAACATTGACTAACTTTTGAACCATCAACAATTCGATAACCACGAGTATGTTAATTTTTACTGAAAATGACCTCCCCTAGTGACACATATTGCGAATGACCAGGCAAGTAAGATAAAATTAGCTTAGTTGCTCAATGGGAAACCTTAATAGGAATATCAATTTATGACTCGTTAATGTAAATTTATAGAATAAAATGTTTTCGAAAAATTCGATAGTACCAGTGCCTTGTAGTTGCCCCAATCTACACAAGATCTTACAAAATCCGTCAAATTCATTTGAATCAATAAAGCGTAGCACGGCTGAAAAAAAGCTGGGAGCTGTTTACTAATTTTGCTGAGCAAACCAAAAATTTTAAATATCACAAATCATTTATAAAATACGTATGTGCCGTGGAAAAAATTCCACGGTGTAAGATTTGCTACATTTGATGTGTAAATTTTAAACAGTTTTCAATTGTAAAATAATATATTATAATGAAATAGAATTTAAAAGACCTGTTTTCTATTTATATATCCCTTTTGAGATTTGCACAAATATTATTATTATTAGTCAATAATAATCGAAAGAAAATCGAAAACATGTGCAAATTACTTGAGCTATGAACTATAATAATATAGCGAGTTTTGGAGTGGAGATCAACTATAAAAAAAAATAAAAATTGAGTATTTCCATAACAAAATTCTATTTCCCTATTCCAGAACACCCAAAAATCTAATTTCATTACAATCGCTATTGTCATTTTTTAACATGCTGCGCATTTAAAATATCTAGTTTCATATCGTTTTGTAATATGTAGTTTGGAATTATGTTTTGTATCATGTACATAGTTTCGATACTCATTTTATCATTTAATATCCTGTTTTCTATAAATACATTACATAATATAAAATATTAAAAATAAATAATAGGAAATTTTAAAATATAATACGTCCATATGAGATGTGTTTCTTTTAATATGTTCGTTTATCTTTGTAATTACTTATAAAACTACAGCAACTTGATGACTTAATCGTTCTGGTTCAGGGTGAATACCTTAATGTACTATCAGACTTAACGCAACGCGCTCTCCAAGTTGTAGAAATGTAGTGTCTAGAGAAGGGATTGTACGTTAATGCATCGAAAACTAGTCTGATAGTGTTTACCAGACGTAGGAATACTGGCGGGCTGTCTGCTCCTTCTCTTTTTGGAGAAACGATCGCTAGATCCGACACAGTAAAGCTAAGTGTGATTCTGGACAGTAAACTCTCCTGGAAATCTTATATTGAAATTAAACTGTAAAAGGTCGCTTTCATTTTCTTGCAGTGTAGAAGAGCATTTGGCAAGTCGTGGGGTCTGACACCCAAAACGCTGAAGATTATTTACAAATCTCTAGCTTTACCTATGCTAACTTACGCATCTGTTGTTTGGTGGCCTGTGATTCATTCAGTTTCTGTCATTGCAAAGCTTAATAGCATACAATGTATGGCTTGTCGGGCTATTACAGGTATTATGTTCTCGTCTTCTATACTTGCTTTGCAGGCAATCTAATTTCTGCCCCCATTGCAATCGGTCATCCTAAGCACAGCATGTTCCGCTGCCTTTCGCCTGCGGTGTATTGGTGCGTGGAACGGTCTCGACCTGATCACAGGGCATAGACTAATCTACAATTTATTCAGTTCATGTATACCAGAAATTAATATGGTTAATGAAAAAATTCTGATCGATATCTATTTCTCGGTGGTTTATCCAGCGAGGAACCGTAGTTGTCTCAAGAATTCACTGGGTGGCTCAGGACGGGTCTGACTCTAATTTTGGTGCAGGTTTCGGATCCT
The DNA here is from genome assembly GCA_951394425.1 of Tipula unca. Taxonomy (NCBI): domain Eukaryota; kingdom Metazoa; phylum Arthropoda; class Insecta; order Diptera; family Tipulidae; genus Tipula; species Tipula unca. The sequence continues at coordinate 101,969,704 of OX596380.1, forward strand.
ATTGTCCTGCACATGACCTACGATGTAGGAGTCTATCTCGGAACAGCACGGTATTCCAAGCGGAGCTGATTGCACTCACAATTTGTGCGATTGATGCTTCTAAGCTCGCTGTTTCCGGAAAGGACATTATACTATGCAGTGATAGTAAATCTGTGCTCAATTCATTACGAAATCCTATGATCACTTCCAAACTGGTCAAGGCTGTAAACATTTTATTAACGTCCTTTGCTCTAATAATCTGACGTGTCAGAGTTATGTGGGTTCCAGCTCATTGTGGCATTGAAGGTAATCAGACAGCTGATGTTTTAATTGTGGTAAGAAAGCTAATAAGAACTACATGTTCTGATTCATTCAAGGGGGTTACCGCGTAATCCGATTTTACTGATATTTCATTCGGATTCGAAAATTTAGTACCGCGTTATTCTACTTTCGGATTCGTATTCGCATTTGATGAATCCGAATTTACAAAAATGATATTGCATCTAACTTCATGTTCGTTGGTGGTACCGTTTAATGCGAAAATTAATCAAACTATCGTACAAAATTAGGAAATGTTATTCGACAACTATTTTGCTTACGGATAGGAGTTAATATAACAAAATTATAAATTTAATATCGGAAAGATGTAAGTATACCGGATGTAAGTATGTATACCATATATACAAAATAATAATATATACGAGTTAGATGTATATTAATTACAATAAATAATTTTAAACTCGATGGGTGGAGGAATTTCGATACGAGGTACATTCGGATTGGGTTGGAGATGTGGCGTGGGCCCCAAGCGTTGGACTTCCTCGATCACAAATTGCATCATGCCCTCAAGATCGCCGTGTCATCATCTGGAGCAGCGAAGATTTCTCCAATTGGACATCAACAATTCTTCAAACTTTCGATGATGTTGTGTGGAGTGTCAGTTGGTCGATGACTAGAAATGTGTTGACCGTATCCGGAAGAGATAATAAAATAAGTTTATGGAAAAAGAATAACGAAGAGCAGTGAACACTCAGCGAAGATACGAGTATTCATTCGGATAGCGCAGGTGAAAAACGTTCACTATAAATATTTCCAGTGTTTTATAAATAATAAATATAATTGAAAAATATTACTACAGTTTTCAGTTTTATTCATAAATTATTTAAGATGCCACCGTTTGATTGAGTTGCTCGCTTCCTCCATTTTACTTTGGAAACTTAACTAATTGTTAATGTGTATATCAATTAAATCGATAAAATATATCAAACACTTTTGTTGTTTTACATTTTTTTCGACTTGACATTTGAAATCTAAAACAAATATTGAATGAAGTAGCATACAATATAAAAAATCGCTTTTTGCTTATGGCAATATTAAAATGTAATCCGAAAGTCTTACGCGGTACCAAATAATTTTCGAATCGGATTGAACTTTCGCAACTTTCTGAGATTCGAATCGGATTACGCGGTAACCCCCCAGTTTCTATTAAGAACGCTATTAAGAACTACATGTTTTTGTGACAACTGTCTTGAAGATGACGATGGCAGCATTCACTTTGTTTATGGTATTGTCCCGCTTTTAAGGTAGTTAGGTCCCGATTTCTTAATCATAGATCTTTAAATGTAGGTCAATTGTCATCCCTACCCTGGTTTAAGCTGTTACAGTTTGCCAGAGCAGTCGAGCGCATTTGCGAATTGTGATAGAATCCTCGGTTTGCAGCCAACTTTAATAATAATAATAATAATGTTCTTTTAAAAAATTACAATACAACGAGACTAATACTAATCCAAATAGGTTCTTTTAAAAATATCTTGAAATTCATAATCACGTGTGTGGTTAGATTCCAGTAGTTGCAAAGGTACAAGATGTTATTGTGCAGATTTTATTGTAAAACATTTTCAAAATAAAATCTAATTGATGTTTGCATTGTGAAGAATAGACAGCAGGTCTCCCCATGATGCTAAATTAATGCTCGCTCGAAACTTTAATATATGTATATCTTGCTGGAATCATTAGAATTAAAATCAAAACATATTATGCAAAAAAAAAAAATATATATATATATATATATATATATATATATATATATATATATATATATATATATATATATATATATATATATATACATATATATACATATATATATATATATATATATATATATATATATATATATATATATATATATATATATATATATAAATATATATATATATATATATATATATATATATATATATATTATTTTTTATTTATATCCTCTTCATTTGTTTAAATATACATATGTACTCATAATATTATTACATAAGCTGTCGAAAAGTTTGTTAACATTAAAATTACATTCATCTTATATAAATTTCATTCATCATAAAATATACTTTTTGTTTTTATATTACTATGTATATAGAATTAATACTTTTCAGTTTAAAAAAAAATTGTAATTAAAATTTAAAAATCTCCTTTTAAAAATACAAATGTCATTAGCCATAACTTTTTTTATTTGGTTTTTGATTTTTTTAATATAAAACTAGTTTTTTTTTAATATAAAACTTGTTTTTTTTTAAAAAAATATATAAAATAAAACTTTATTTTGTATATTCAACAATTAGAATTCGAAAAATACTTTTAATTTTTGTTACGCATAGAACATAATTTGCTTAGCTTCTGTTTATTCATTTTGGTTATGGATTATTTAACAACTAATAATTATAGTCTACAAGAGTATAGTTTTAATTTTAAATTAAAACACAAAACATAATAAAACATAAAATATTATTTGTAAATTAAAAAAAAATTGTAACTTTGTTTGTTTTTAGCTAATCGAAAAATGATATAATTAATGTAGAGAGCTAATTGAGATTACATTTGGAAATACTGGTATAATGTTAATTTGTTGGTCACGATATTCAGTTCAACCCTTAATAACATCTAATATCACATTATTACAATCTCTCAAAATTAAGGCATTTTTATTTAGATAAACTTTGTTGATTTTCAGTTACCTGAATTTGACCGACATAAGATAGCAGTAAAAACTATGAAAATCGGTTTAGATGAATTTCAAAATATTCACAACCATCTGCTTCAGATGAATTATATCGATGACTGTGGAGACATTTTTACATATTATTTGGAATCGCAAAATATTTTTTGAACTATGACAATTTTGGCGGAGCTAAAGGCACCTAGTAAAATAAGTTAGACGTTTATTTTGGTAACAACTGACTGCAACAATTCATTTCTGGATCTGTTTCAAAGTATGAGAAAATTGTATCTTAAATTACTAAATTAGCAATGAATATTCGAATAAACGCGATAATATTATATACCACGATAGTTCTATAACTATTTACTAATGAATTTAAGGCGAATATTTTTATGAGATCGACAAACATCATAAATAATCAAAATAACTTACAATACCGATTATTAATTTTCTTAAAGTACATATTTTCACTGTAGGATTCTGTCACCACTCATTTGTGTATTTAATTAAAGCGAAGTGCAATATACTTATATTAATTTATAAGCAACATTCATCTACCAGACAACAACCGGGTTGTCAACAACCATTACATAACTTAGCATAATATTAAGAGTTTTCAATCCTAAAGCGCCTATATTCCTTTCATATTTTTCGAGTATTATTTTTTTTCCTAATCAATATTACTGTATTAACCTATATTTGTATAATTTTGAATAACGCCAAACAAAGTCACAATTCTAATTAATGTTTTTAAGGATTGCATGTAGCTCTATATCATTAAATATTTAAAACGAGTAAAGAAACGAAAACAAAAATGGAAAAATAAAAACGAACAACTAATTTACACATCAATTGTTCGATAACTTTTATGAAACTGTTTTTCATAATTTTTATGAGTTAGTATTGATGCATCTTCTGATTTTATTAATCATGATGGATATTCCCTGTAACCGTTGTCATAATGATGGGATGGATTTTTCTTCATAAAATCTCCCAATGATATTAAAGGTGTGTTTACTGATGTTAGCGGCACATTTGTAGTATTCTGTTGGTGCTGGTGATGATGATAAATCGGTGCCGATTTTGGTTTTGGCATGCCTTGAGAAGGATAATTACTATAATTGGTACTACTACCATCGCTAAATAATCGATCATTAAAAAATGTCGAATTTGTTAAATAAATTGTTTGATCCATTTCGTTTAATTTTTTTGCATATGGAAGTTCTTTAATCAAATTATGCGTTTCTAAATCCGCTTGCATGTAAAACTTTGAATTTCCCGTACCATACTTTGGTATTAAATCATCAACATTTGTCGGGTGGTATGGATTCTGTTGTACAATTTGCTGTGATGCAATCGGCGAACAACTATAACACGAATCTTTACTATTATCTATATTAGTAGATTTCAATGCCTGTATATTAATGTTCGATGTGGATATTGGTGTACCATTCCTTTGAATATTCGATATGGATGATGATGATGCCTTACGATCGATTTGTTTATTTTTATCGTTTTCCGATTCAACAAATCTAATTTGTGCACATATCAAATAATTTTCAATCATCTGTTCATGATACACATGATGTTTTATTTTGATCTCAGCACATGGAATTCGCGTCTGACTATTAAATGATTCACTGGAGTGCAATTTTTTTGAACCCTTCCTTGCTATGGAATCGATATTTTTCTTAATTTTTTTGCTTACACTTTTGCCAATACTCCCAAATTGTTTTGCTATACTCTGTAATTGTTTAGCTGCTTTACTTTTATTTTGGTTTTGAGATTCTGGATTTGTGACTCCTTGAGTTATAGCTACATCAGCGTTGTGTAAACCCTTTTCAAATTCTTCGTCTGTCAAATTTTCAAATATTTCATAGTCTAAATTTTCGGTCAGACACGTATACGTTATATTGATATATTCCTTCAAGAGAGTTACTTGTTCTTGGTCGGATAGTACCCAATTTTCATCGCCTCCATCATAATTTGCCCAGTTAAAATGTTTTCCGGGATCTATACAAAATTGCAGCGGAAGAACCTCATTATTTAAATCAATAAGCGGTACTAAAGCGGGTGGATAAAGCTGATATGTATCCATTGTTACCAAAGCAGAAAAATGAGCATTATTATAGGTAAGTAATAACGGTCCTTTATAGCATTCGATAGATTCGATTTCAAAAGGTAAATATATGCCACCAAAAGAAATAGGCGCCATAGCGTCTCCATTCATATCTCTTAAAACTGTATCGGAGATTACAATAATTGGCCGTTTTAATACGTGGGCCAACGCCAGCACATGAATTTCTTCTAAACTTTCATAAATTTCACTTCCATCAATTGAATTATTTCTATCTAAAATTGCAGAACGACGACGATTATTCCCATAACTTGATTGTCTTGGTGCGGTTGATGATAGTGCTACAATTTCATCCCATTCTTTGCACCACTCAACTTCTGAATATACAAATCCAGCTCTTTTATTTAATTTCGTTTGTTGGAATCGCCATCGTCGCCAGAGCGCACTGCGAAATTCACCTTTTGTTAAAATTTCGTTTAACGCCGACCGAAGAGTTAGCTTCCGATCGTGAAACCCCCACATACCCAATGATGCAGCATGCAATAAACAATTACCATCACCAATTGTCGAAAGTGGCCATAATTTACGGCATAATCCATTATCCACCCACCAATTTAAACGTTTTGTTTCTTCTAATGATTTTAATGCAGATATATCAATTAAATCAGCCTCTAAAAACAGTCTGCAAGGAAAACAAAATATGATAATGGATACATTTATAATAAACTTTTAAGTACAGAATGGTGAACATACCTAAAATCTTCTGAATAACTAAGAAAATCAGGCAATGTAAATGTATAATCATGAGTATCAGTCAATTTTAAATTATCATGTAATTTTTCATAATCGAAATCCATTGCAATTTCATTACGTGCAGTTGACACTAGAGTTACATTGTCCATGGCGGTAGATATTCCGCGAGATAATTTGTAATTTTTATCTGGAAAATAGCAGAAAACACTCATTATGTATTTGTATTGTTCATATTTTATAATAATCATATTCCAATGTTTTGTAAATAATATTTTATCATTAGTGTTTTATAAAGAAACATTTTCTCATAACAAGTAGCCGACCTTAATCAGAAAGTATGAAAATTTAATCGCAGGATCACAAAAATGGGACAGGCATAGCAGCTAATTTATTGCAGTTAATACTGCCATTATATAGAGAAAATTTCCAAATTAACCAAATCGATATGCCATCACTTAAAAAATAGATATAGTAATATGTGATGAAGATTGAAGATACAATGACACCAGGAGAAGCTCTTGAATTTGTAAATATGGTATTTCAAGATAAAATGGGCAATCATTCTCTTCTTGATGTAGTACAGTTGGTTGTAGTTTCTGGAGTGGACTTTTGTCATGTTCTTTATTTTGTAGTCCGTAGCGGAATAATTTATATTATACGCATCATCGATAAACAAAAAATCTAAATTGTGATCTTTATACAAAACTTTCAATTTCCATACAAATATAAGGGCAACCACGGATTTAGATTTCTCAACCTGTCTTTTGAACACGATCAGTATTATCTGATGATATCGTAAAGGATGTATTTGGAGAGAAACTTAGGGATGTGGAGAATTTCTGTTCAGCCACAAATACAAAAAATTGTTTAGCATGAGAATTCTGACAAATTTCGAGCATATAAACAAAAAAGAACATGGCCGTTAACGCAGAGATGAATTTCAGGTTGCTTGCTTTCATTTCATGTTTTTGTTTTATGTCGCGGTAATTATTATGTTTTAAATTATATAATATATGATAATATAAAATAAAATGCAAAATTTGAAGTAATCAAAATATAATTATTATGTTTTAAAATTTAATTATTTAAATATTAATGGCGTTTACTAATAAAACAAATTATAGTTTTTCAATATATAAATTGCATCTTTTATTATACATTTTTTTTTTAAATGCTGCCAATGGCTTTATTCTTGAATGTTTCTACAAAAGAATCTAACAAGAAGTATTCAAATCTTAAGCTAAAATTATTACATATTTGAAGTCTTAGCTAATGTTACTACTTGTTATTAGTGTTCACTATTTAATTAATTTAGATCACATTTTTATGTAAAACCTAAACATATAATATGTTTACAGGTTCATAGGCCCAAATAGATCTGCTCTTTTCAGTCGCCTAAATCGCGGCTGTTTTAATATATCCCTGGCCAATTCATTGGGATGTATTTCTAGTTTTGAGTTATATTTCGAACTGAATTGTCTAGTGGTTTCTTTAATATGTAGTTTTAATTCCAAGATCATCGTGTTTATTACTATTTCGAATGTACCACGGAGCATTGATATTGCTACGAAGTATTTTTACTTGGGTTCGTTGCAGGAGTTCTCTGTTTGACGCACTTGTGGATCCCCATAACTGAATACCATATGTCCATGTGGGTTTGATTATCACTTTGTGCAATAAAACTTTATTGGCTAATGAAATTTTCCACCCATCAACCAATATATTTTATTCAAATTGTATTTTTATTTGTTTGCGCTTTGCTTCAATATGATTCTTCCACGTTAGCCTTCTATCCAGATACATGCCTAAGTATTTGACTTTGGTTTATTGAGGAATATTTCTATCGTTTAATTCCACTGGTGGGCAAGTGCGTTTGTGTAGCTTCAACGTGACGTGAGTTGATTTGTTTTCGTTCACTCATCGCCAGTTCTCGATTTTGTTTAGATAATTCTGTAATTTCATTGAGGCAGTTTCGGGATTATTGTGTGACACCAGAACGGCCGTATCATCGGCAAAGGTTGATATGACTACCTTGTTGGTTACAGGTAAGTTAGCTGTGTACAGCAGGTATCATCTTGGAACGCTGCCTTGTGGAACACCTGCGTTAATATCATTTAAACAAGTAGTTGCATTTTGTTTAACCATGTACTGCCTTTGAAGAAGATTGCTTCCCAGAACTGTGTGAAATTTCGTCGATAGAAGCCCTTTAATTTTGTACATTAGCCCATCATGCCAAACTTTATCAAAGGCTTGTGCAATGTTCAAGAAGGCAGCAGAACACTATTTCTTTTCTTCGAAGGTGTTTTTGATTGCATTTACAATTCTGTGTACTTGTTCTGTGGTACCATGTTGGTTTCCGAACCAAAATTGATGGTCTGGAATAATATGCCGTTCTTCTGATACTGGTTTCAATTTCGTTAGTAACATTTTTTCAAATAACTTTGAGATTGTAGGCAGCATGCTTATTTGACGATATGATGAAATCTGTGATTCATTTTTTCCAGCTTTATGTATCATTGTGATCAAAGATATCTTTCATTTTTTAGGAATATAACCAGTCGGCATGATTGCGTTGAATATGAATGTTATTAGTTTTATTCATTTGTCTGGCAATTCCATTATCATTTTTCCGATAATAAGATCATGCCCTGGTGCCTTTTTCGGACTTATGGAATTTTTAATTGTATTCTTAACTTTCTTCCAATTATATTTTATGGGTTTGAAGGATAAACCATCGTCCATTTAGTCGGATAGCACGAAGTTATTAGTTTCTTCGTGTGGTGCGAATACTGTTGTTAGATGAGCAGCAAAAGCATTGGCTTTTACTTCATCTCTCGCCCAATTTTCAGTTGGTAGTCTAATCGGGTGATTCGAGTTTGTTGGCCTTTTTAACTTTTTTGTTGCCTTCCACAAAGAATAATTTGTCCTCTCGGTTGCCGAGAGTTCAATTAAATAATTCTGGACGCTCTGGTTTTCTTCTTCCCGCAATTCAAATCTTAAGAGTCTTAATAGCTCGATTTAATTTCCATTTCAACAACGGTAATTTAATTTCTTGGCATCGGCGGCGAATTTTGCGCTTTTCTTGGAGTAGTTCCTGTATATTATGTGACTGTTTATTAACTTTTTCTATACTATTTAAGACAGGTGTAGCTTTTTCAGCTGATAATGCCAGGATATCTTTTAGATTTTTTGCCGCCCCATATATATCTGCTGGTGTGATAAGAGGGATATTCAATACATAATTTTGTTCGACTAGCCTCTTATATTGATCCCAATTAGTTTGCTTGTTTGTAAGCCGTTTTGGCGTTTCTATTCTTAGGACGCCGGTGCTCACTCTTACAATTACAGGATCAGAAGACAAATGTACATATGCTAAGTCCACCAATTGCTATGATCTTATAGCAATCGATGGCTTTAGCATATGTACGCGGAATGCCTTTAATTACACAAAATTCAATTAAATCAGGAACTTTCTCTTTATCTGTGGGCCAGTACGTTGGGTGACCGGCAGATAAGTAATCCAGGGACTGTTCTTCTATAGCTTCATAAAGTTGTTTGCCTTTCGGCGATGTTAATCTGGAACCCCATTGAGATGAAATCACCCCCGCAAGAATGTTATTACCTAGTTGGCTAAAATAATCCATGAACAGCAGTTTTTTTATAGCATGTTTTGGGGGACAGCACATTGCTGATATGACACAGTCTCCAGACCACTCCTGTAGACAGATGCTCGTTGTTGGGATCTGTTCCTTCTTTCTCATATTTCATAAATTTATAGTGTTTTAATCTTGTTTTTAGCATTACAGCTTCCAGTGCCTCCATGTGCTTTCCCATCTGGGTGATTCGTGTTATAAACAGAGTACTCATTAATTTTGCGATAGTTATTTTTGGTGAAGTGTGTTTCAGATATTAACATTATGTCAATACATATTGTGCTCGGTGAGGAATGCTTGAACCTCCGCTTTATGTTGTGCTAGGCCATATGACAATATTATTATATTGGTATTCAATATGGCAATTTTGAGGACAGTCATTTTTGATTTTTAACGACTATATGCATCAACGTGTTCATATTCTGCACCGTTAGATTCATGGTTCTCACCATCATCGTCATACAGCTTTGCATCATGTTAGTTAACTTGCTTAAAGCTGCTGTGAAGTTTCCTTCTTCGTTTGCTTGCACTTTAGGAGTGGTACCTTTAAGGATACTTACATTAGAAACCTCTTGATGCACACTACTGTTAACAATTGCTTTTGGTTGGTCAATTTGTGCGGTATGACATGAAACTTCTGGTTGTATTTTTGGTTTAGTGGAAGAATGAAGATTAAGCATTCGTTGCTCTGCTCGCTGCCTTGGATTGATGCTTCTTTTCAATTCTAGGTAAATGGGACACCCTCTATAATTTGCAGTGTGATTTCCGACACAGTTGCTGTATTTTCTCACTGATGCTTCCGTTTTTTTTTGTTGCATGCATTTGAGTTATAAAGTTCACCACAGATAACACAAACATCACTTAAAGTGCAATATGCTTTAGTGTGTCCATACTCTGGCACTTAATACATTGTACCGGTCCAGTTCTTTTTTTGGGTTCCTCAATGGTAATTCTTCTACACAGTAGATATTTTAGACGGAACAATGGCAGAGACAACTTCTCACGATTAATAATATTGTTAATTGATTTGCATTGAAATCCTTTCTCAGCGAGAACAGCTCGTATCTCGTTTGCATCCACGTAGGCCTCTATACCTTTTAACATGACTACCAATCCTTTTTGGTTTTTTAGTTGGTAAGTGTAGTAATATTTACCAACTTCGTCGAAATAACTAACGCTCTGTAAGCGTCAATATTGAGCGGTTGAATTTTTGTTTCTGCTATATCTCCTTTTTTTATCACGGAGATATTGTTTTTGCAAGCTCTCTATTTGATTCTTCCCACAAATAGATTGGTGGCGGTTTCTCTGTTTTTGGAGCTTTTTCGGCTGGCGTCTTCAACAACCAAACAAGAATACCGGTTGCTTTTAATTCAACGCTAGCTAGGGTTTATCCTTCACTTTGAGCTGACAGTAATATACCTGTCCAGCCCTGTTTGCACTAAACACTGAGCTACATCACTATTCGTTTTATTGTCATCTGCTGTCGATGCATTTTCATTGATTTTTTTAATCGTCAAAGTTTGTCGACGATGCATTTTTATTGTTCAACGCACTAAGTTCATTTACGTTAATTTTTAATTCACTTGATATTAAATTACCTGGTAAAGTAATTTTTGAAGACTGCAGCACATTTTTGTTAGTCGCTATTTTGCTCGTGGCGTTTAGCGACAAATCGCTTGCGGACATCGCTTTTTGCAGATTTAGCCCAGCCTTCCTTATTTGAAATGGAGAATATTTGAACATCACGGTTTCACATATTTTTCACACCAAAATGTTTTTTTTATATAAAATTAATAACTGCTGATTCAACTTTTCACACATTTATGGATAGCCCTATCTTAGAGGTTTCTGAAAAGCTATAATTTATCATAATTGGGAAAATTACTTTATCTAAAAAACTTAAGTTTTAAAGTTAAATTTCAAGTTGAGATTCTTCAATTTTTTTTTTCGTAAATTAAAATATTATATGAATATTTTTTTATTGATACCTTAAAATTATGAGAATTAAGGAATGTTTTGTGTCTAATTAATTATAAGAAACCCGTACGAAATAATAAACAATAAAATTAAAAAACCAACAAAAACAAAGCAGTTGATATCGGCCTTACACACGGATACGATACCAACCAAAATACTTAAAATTGTTGCTAATTTACGATTGTAAAAGTAGAGAAAAGGTGTCTCGCGAAAAAAAAATAAAATAAAACTTACTAATCATAAATAATATTTCGCATAACCAAAACTGGTCCAAAATATAATATGTATAACGTATATCTACACTACCATAATTGTTTTAAATTACATATTTTATTTAAGTATTTATAATTATCAAGTTTTTATAACAAAACAAATAAAGGTCAAATTAGGATAGCACACTCAGTTCAACATGTTTCCACTACTGAGGTATATTATTTTGATATAATAGTAGGTTCGGTTTTACACCGCATAACTTGAATAGTCCTTCACTTAATATATTAAAATATGTTCCGCCTATTAAAATAACGGGTTTATTAGCCTTCACTTAAATATAATTTTTAAATATATAATTTAGAGGTATTAGAAACAATCATGCATATTCTGTAAATCAATTCCATTGGACGATTTGCTTATTTGTATCTTGTTTCATTGGAAAAATTCCAACGTGTTTCGTTGTATTGGAATTTTTGATTATTTAGGTTGAAAAATCTCCGTCAAAAAAAGTGGTGGAATTTTGAAATCCTTTGAAAATGCATTTTTAGTAACAAAATATATGTTTTGCTTTAACAGTATATGACATTATCTGCCGTAACGACTGGTATTGTCGTTTGGCGGGCAAATTTCTTGTATAAATAAATCGAATAAAAAAATATAAACTGGTAAAGCGAGTTTTGCAAATATTTTGAAAGATTGCAGTTACAATAAAAATGGATCGTTGACGCTTACGATGCAGTTAAAAATGGTCCAGCGAAATTGTTTAACCATTATACATACGTACAGTAAATTTACCGCCAAATGACATAGTTAGACTGCGGACCAATCCAAGGGTAAATCAATTACTAAGGTAAATGTCGATTTTTAGTATTTTTATTTTAACGTTAAATATTTACTTTTGTGTACTCGCTTTACAATGCTTTTTGATAGGGTAAGTGAATTTATCAAAAATTAAAGTAAAACTCAACTTTTACCCGTGAATTGGTCCGTAGCCTACGTCATTAGTAGACGGTTATTTCCTCATCGTGAATTTATCAAGAAAAATTTATTAACCGTGATCACAACTTTCCGAACTTTTTTTTTTAATGTTTACATAAAAACTGGATGGGGTAAAAATAGATGATAAAACTTCAAAAAATCGTAATAATGGATGTTTCTCGAAGAATTCGCCATTATACAGAATTTTACATCTTGTATTACAATTTTGTAATGGGCTTGGTACACCCACAATTGCATTTATTTAGTAAGTTTTAAAATATGTTGGAGTATTTGTTGTCGTAATTTTTTTAAATTTTGGAGTTATTTGTTGAAAATGAATGATGTTTTTTTTGGATTCTATTCTATGATATTCGAATGATGTTTTATTGAATTCTATACTATCCACGGGTAACTCAGGTATAATAATTACACGTTTGCAAAATATAAATGCGGTTATTTTAGTTTAAAGTTGCTAAATCGTTTTCAATCTTAGTAGGGTAATAATACAACTATTTTGTTACCAAAAGTTTATAATGTCGAAAATGTAAAGCTAATGAATTGTGTAATAAGCGAATAGATCATCCCAAAAAAATAATAAAAAATGTATTAGTGCAAAAGCTTTAAGAAAATCATATTAAGATACAGTTAAAATCTCTATTCAGCTTTTTCTAGAGTTAAAGCCTGGTAGCGTATATAAATGTTTTAAAAATGGGTTATTTGAAGCTGATATGAACATAGATTAGTTTCAGTACATAGTTTCCATATCTTAGCTAGTACCCTGATCGATGTGACCTTATCAGTTTAATCTCTAGAAATGACGGTATAATTTAATGGGTATCACTAGACGGTGATATATAAATATTTAAAAATAGGTATCCCACCTGGTATGAATATTATGAAGTGTCTTCCTAGCCACATACAGTTTTCCTCTAGGGAAGGGAAAGCTACATAGATTTTAACTGTACCTGAATATGATTTTCTAAAAGCTTTTGCACTAATAAAGTTTGAATTTTTTTTTTTTTTTTGGGATGCATCGTTATAAAATTCATTAGCTGGTTTACAGTTGCATTTTTCTCAAGTTGCTTGTAACATGCAAGTCCTAAATTATTTCGGAATGATGATACATTTTATGTACTATTTATACTTTTTCGGTATGGCTACACTTATCCAAGAAAATTCTGACTAACTTTAAAAACTTGAAATTGTTTCAATTTGTGCTGTACCCGTACTATGACGTAATTAATTATAACAAAATATACCAAAATTACAATTTTGAAGCGTCACTAATAAATGTATGGTCAATTTACAACGCTTCATCACGTGAACATTCATACTAGGGGGTCGATTATGTAAGCATTACGAGTTACGAGTTTCTCGAAATTACGACCAAACCCGATTATATAAGACATTTCGAGTTCTCGTAATTGCGACATGTTGTTGTTGTTTTACTTGTACAAGTTTTTGAGTACGACAAGCAACTCGTAATGGTTGAAATGATTGTTTTTAAGAAAAATTTGTTAAAATTAACTAACCGAATAAGTTTTGAATGGATTTTAAGGATTTTTAGTAGTCAATAATATAGCATTCATTTATGAATTATTAAAAATTTAATAGTTCAATCTGTTAGTATATTCATTCCATTTTGATAAAACAGTGACACTTGTTAGTGTGATGCTTTTGGCGAATTTATTAATTTAGTATTTTATAATATTTTGTCTTTTTTAATATAAATTATTTATTTAATAATTTAATTTAATTAATTGCGATATTAATTGATATATTTTATATTGTAATTAAATAATAAAATAAAATTATTCTAATTTAATTTTTTGGATTTTATTTGGAATTTAATTTTATTTGTTTAAAACACAAACAATTTCGATTTAAAATACAAAAATATATATAAAATATAATTTTTTTTCTATAATTTTGAAATTGCAATATAAATTACAACAAAATTGCTGTAAACAAAATAAAAACAATAACAAAATACGTGTACGAAAATGAAGCAATCGTGCAACACGTTTTATCAAAATATGTTTTGGTCGTATTTGCTTACATAATCGCGTTATGTCGCAATTACGACTTTATGGATTACGAGTTCTCTTAACTCGTAATACGAAAGATACATAATCGACCCCTAGGTCTGCGAAACTACTACACTACACTAAATCCACGTGAACAAATCAATAAGCTGCTGTAAAAATCTTTAGTTTTAATATTAAATTCTGGAATTTATGATGTTTTCATTTAAAAATCAAGCCTAAAAAAACGAGATTAATCATTAGTTTTGTATGAAAAGATTGATTTTTTTCCGATTTGTTGATACTTATTTCACTCGGTTATTTATATTATGGCTCTGTAAATTATAGATGGGTTGCATCAAACCCATATGAAATCTTTCTCATCAAACCGGAACGACTTGCAAAACTTATTTTTAATCATTTATTCAAAATAAGCAAATAAACTCAAAAATTAATAGATTTTTCGTTTTTCAATATCAAGGCTAAAATTTCGGAGGGAATCAAAGCTTTAGTTTTAAACCGATATAATTTTATATTTTTGAAGCTCATATAGGCCGTTTTAGTTTTCTAAATCATCAATAATTAACAAAAAACAAATACAAATAAATTATAATTTGTAAAAACAAGGATCGTATAAATATCATTTCCCGATAACTTTATTTAATAAAAATAATTGTCGGAATTACCGGATATGATCTCAACAGGTGCATTATCACTTTGTTGTAAAAAATGTATTCAATCAAAAAACAAACAACTATACAACATGGTGTATTTGTTTATTGATTTATTTGGGATTAACTAAGACAATTGGGCAAAAATGTATAATCCGCAACTAAACAATCGTGTAATTGACAAATAAAATAAAATAATTCACATAATTAATGAAAGAAGAATGTTATTAATTTTATTTATGATTTATAGAACTGATTTAAATAATTGAATATATTTCACATCGTTTAAACCACCAGAACATTTTATTAAACTATATAGTTTAAACAAGTATATGTATATTTAATACATCACATTTAAAATAAAAACATCATATTAAAGATATGGTTTACACTTTACTTACAAACAGTAACAGTCATTTTTGTACAAAATATATATGTATATACTAATATTATTATTCCACAATGAATCATGTGCTATTTATTTACAAGTAAAACGCCATGTGAGTAATAATACACACAATTTTATTATTACATATATTATCTCCGTAACACACAAAAATATTAAAGGTTGTGAAACGTTGTTAATCACAAGCGAACATTGATAAAACTGAATGACTTCAAATGGTATTAGGAACATTTTATACTTATTTATGAATACTAAATAAAACGTCATCGTTTTAATCACTTTTTTAGTTTTTTATCGGATCGAACAATTCGTTGGAAATGACAAACCGGAAAGCGAAGAACACAAAAATTATGCACCGGTGCACGAAAATATAGAACAGACGGCTGATGAGAAACCCTAAACACAACACCTATACATACAATGTGTATAAAATAAACACATTATATAATATATAGACATATTGTCTTATATTTATACAAGGTGTTCCAATTAAAACGAAACATCTTAAATAATTTTGAATACATAATAATTATGATGAATTGCATAAACAATTTAAGTGGGGAAGCTTTATATATTTAAATATCAATTCCATAAAATTGAATAGTAATTTGATTATTATTATTTTCATATCACTTAAATCGCATACTAAATTAACAACACAAATATATCAAACAGAAAACGCAATATATTCTATTGTTCTAATCTCCGAAACCACCGTTTTGAAGATTGCAACTAATTCATCTGACGATGTAAACTAGCCGAGAGTTATTTCTTTCATAGTTGGAAAAGAAAGTAACACAATGCTAACTTAGACCTTTAAGATGGTTGATTGAATATTGGATTTTAGCTTCAAATAAGCAGTTGTAATTGTAAGCAAGAAAGTTTGAGATGCTTTGATACAAAGTTTTCATTCTTTTTGGATATTTGTACACAATTCTTGAACTGTTATAATAGTACCATACTTGCGTACAACCCGTTATTGATGTAATGTTTTCTTTTATAAACTCGAAGACATCGTTTGCCCTATATTTTGAAGAACTTTGTATTATATCTAGGGAAATTTGTATCTCACGCTTATAAAGTGACCAATGGTTTTAATTGTGCCCATTAATATAATCAAATCGGCTAAAATCCGAAAACGATGGACTCCATCTATCAGTATCATAAAGGATGATATATACGCTGTTATTGTAAGAATTTCGAAAGTGTGATGTCGTGGTGGAGTAGCCATTTACCGTTTGAATACAAATGTTATGCATATTGAAAAAGTGGTTTTAAAGAATTCTTAATATAATATTCTGAATTAATTGTAGCACCAAGATTAACAAAAATGGCCGCTGAAGTTCCAAAATATAAAATTCCCCCCCTAATGGTACTGTTACTACATACTAAAAAATACCGTATAGTAAATACCGATGTTTTCAAATGATTTTCCAACTGTTTCAATGTCCGCGAAAATTCATTTTGGCCTTCATTTGCTTCATATTCAATTATTGATGATTTATTAGACCTGGCTTTCAATCGCTGCCTTTCTTTCATCCCTAAGGGGTACATCTTCGACTCGCATAATATGTATTATTTGCTAATCGAAAATATGACTACATCGAAAAATTTAGATTGGTCTAATTGCGTTTTTAAAATAATCCTGTTTTTCTGTTCTTAAATAATATAATTCCTGAAAAGGGTTATAGCACTGTTATCTTATCCTACGTATTGTATGATGCACCCGGCACCATCATATCAGTAACAACGTTCATATATTTAATACTGTCTATCCACTTATGTCGCTTAATTCTCATCCTCCACTTATCCATCCCCATACATCGCAACTGATTTGGTTACTTTTATGAAGTTTTTTTATAAATTTTCCACTATAAATCTAAATTTTATTGGCCGGAAAAAAACACAAGTTTAAAAAATCAGTAACCGTTTTTATGAAGTACATAATAGTTATTATATATACTTAATACTTATTATATGGATGTATTTTATAATATTATACATACATATGTATTAGTTTTTAGTTCAATTATTGTACTCATGATCGGCTGAATTATGCTGTTTCGTAATTTTTTCAAAATTAATTTTAAAATATTAATTGGTGCGGTTTTATAGTGATCATGTTTACTGTTTTTGATATTTATTAGTAATATGCGGTTTGATTATTAATAATATTTAAATTATTATTTTTAATAGTATTCTTCCGGTTTAGATCCAATTAAGGAACAGGCTTATTTAAGTAAATTAGGTCATAGTTCAAGGCTATTCTTTGTACAGAAATACAAAAAAAATTGTATTTAACTTACATTCACGATTTTCATTAATTTTATTTTTATCTCGTATATTTTCATCATTTCTACTGTAAACATCATTATTTGATGATTTTTCTTTTAAATTACGAAAATACTCAGTTGTTAGTGTATCTAAAAATAAAAGTAAATCAAAAAAGAAAAAAGTAAAAATTATATAAATGATAAATGTATTCCTTTAATAATATTTATACGTATTAGATTTTTAATTTTCTTTATGTCTTACCATTATAATCGATACGAGCCTTCTTTAAATCCCAACCCCAACTTTTTAAGCAACGAAGAGCATCGTCCTCCGTTGCTCCAGTTTGTGTAACAAATTCATTTATTAAAATTTGTTGTGATTCCATTTCATTAATTTAAATTCATTTATATTTTTGGTTATAATAATAAATAATTATCGATGTCGTATTTTACTTTTATGATTTATAAAAATAAAAATAATAATTGATTTAAAATACAATATAATTTAAAACAAAGTTAAACCCGAAACTCGAACAAATTAATAAAAATATAATTTTTTTTGTTCCGTCTCTCTTTTTATAATTTAATTAAATGAAATGTCAAAATGACGTATTTTTATGTTGGTAGTTGGACGTGAGTTTAGACTAAGTTTACATACAATTTGTTTTCAAGTACATGTATACCCTCTAGACGATTCGGCCAAACGAAGGATTTTAATATACATGAGTACATGACTAAGAGACTTTTTTAGTAATTTTTTGTGGAATCTATAAAAACGATTTTTTTTATTTAATCTTCTCGAATATAATTGACGATTATTGACTTACGTAAAAGTAAGATAAGCGACTCGTGCAGTAAAAATCCCATGAATCTGACCGAAACCAACCCAAGCGTCTTACAAGCTGCGCTAGACCGACAAGCCGAGCTTTACCGACTCATAAACGAAGTACAACCACATATTACTAATATACATATGCGACATTACTCAACTTTTATATGAAACTTTTTCAACCGAGTTATTTTTCGCAAGGGATGCATATGCAACTATATTTTTATGATAATACATTATTTTATAGTGGCATAATTATTTTAAAAAAATTCAATTTACAAAACATGACAGTGTACACAATTTAAACAGTGACATCAGCGCCATAAAGTACAACTACTGCGCTTTTTATTTGATGTCATATCTGTCAAAATACCGGCATTTTCTAAACATTTTTGTATCTTTATTTAAATTAATTGATTTAATAAAAATTGTAGCTTTATTTAAATAAATTGATTTAATTGAATTTTGTGATAATGTGAATCGAGTAATTTCAATGAGTAAAATGACAAAACCCGGCAGTCATTATGTGTATGTTTGTTTCAAATGACTATAACTGGAAGGGACAAACAATGAAAGTCACGGTACGTATTTCATAACAATCTTAACTATAATAATCGATATGTATATTGTTTGTGGGAAATTCTGATGTTTTGTTGGTGCTTTTAATAAAAATTCCAGCAAAGCCGAAGCTGTAAAAGTAACTACGAATAAATGAGTTATGTAATTCAATTATATCTTTCAGGCTGCTCAACCAATTTCCCATCCGTACGCAAAATATAAATATGAAGAGCTTGAAAATGACCTGGATCCTAAACGAATACGTAAATCACTAGTTGAATTGAATTGAACTAGTCACATATCGTGTTTTTCATACATTTTCATGTTGCAACATATTCCTGCGGTTCAAAAGAAGTTGAAACACCCGATGAGCTACAAATTCTTTGTGGACGAATGAAAACAGTTATGGAAGAATACTATAAAGGCTTTCAATCCGGAGAAAAACACAAGGGATATTTTCGTCAGCTTACTGTGCGTACGACAAAAGCAACCTACGATTTTTAATGTTGGTGTGTCGTGTTTTATCTAAATTAGAAGCTTCAATACAATCCGGAAATTATTATGAAGCTCATCAAATGTATAGAACATTATATTTTCGGTATTTGTCACAAAAAAAATACGAAGAATTATTGGAGCTTTTATATAAAGGTGCCACAACACTTTTGAAACATGAACAATCAGCGAGTGGAGCTGATTTAAGTCTTCTAATCGTGGTTGTTTTGGAGAAAGCAAATTTATCAGACTATGAAATTTGGATTCAGCGTATCGGTGTTTTATTGAATTAAATTGGTCCGAATGTTATTGAACGGGAAACTTTTTTGGTATTATATTTGGTACAATTTGTTTTATTTGTAAGTTATTTATGCTACATTATGTTTTACAGATTAAGGCAATATCATGGAGTAGCGAAGTGTCCAAAGCGAAATTAGGCCATCCGTCATTACATAAACTAATTGCAGAACTTTTTTGGTCTGAAGGCAATCTAGAGCAAGCTCGGCATCATTATTTGTTGTCAAAAGACGGAGCTGGTTGCGGTCAAATGTTGATAACAAAACTAAATGATATTCGAAAGAAACTGATTTATTTATAGCGCAGCTTTAGAAACGTTCGAAATATATACAAAATACCATCCAAAAATTACGTGTTGAGCCACCATTTAAATTTCCACTTATTAACTTTTTGTACATTTTATTGCACAATTTAGATACAAAGAAATTATCCCTATTCAAAGCGTTATGTGAATTATATAAACCATCGCTTGATAGAGATTCGTCATGCGACAAATATTTACAAAAAATTGGTATAATTTATTTTGATGCCGCAGCACCACAACCGCAACGTACTAACGCAATGTAAGATTTTTAATAATAAAAATGAAATGCAGATATTTTTTATTGATATATTATTTATTTATTTATAACACAAAAAACTTCAAATAAACACTAAAAATTGACAGCTCAAAACATACTGTTCATGCTTGATGATGTACACACAAATTAATTCTCCCAATCCAGCAAGCTTCCATAACCTAAAAACTAATTAAATCATCATTATAAAATACATGTTAATATATTTAAAATTACGATTCAATTTTTACACATGCGAAACAGAAAAATTTATTAAAATATGTAAATTTAATATTTGATTAAGAAAAGATAAAATTATATAAAATATAAATAAAATTAAAAATTTAATTTTTTCAACTTGTTACTATATATAAATCACTATGAAAATTTCAATGTTTTGACAGAAGTTTGGAATAGTAAAAAAAAAAATTTTTAACAGTGCAAGACTGTCAAATTATTTCAAAACATTCGTAAGGGGTGCAGACAAAATTTTCGGTTGACGAATTGTCGCATATGTATATTATTAATATGTGGTACAACCACATATTACATATATATTATATCATATACGCCATAACTCAATTTTCATATGGAAAAATTTCGACTCATTTATTTAACCTCGATTTGAAAATAAGGGTGGAATATAGTGGTTATACACAACAGTCAATGCCACTATTTATCTTAAAAATCGTTGAGACATGACAATGTACAATGCGTAGCTGACAATCTCAAATGTCTTATGAAATAAAACAATAAACCTAAACTAATTCGCCATATAAAATAAAATTCAATTAATATTTGTACTCACTTACTTGTTGATATCACAATAAAAATAACTCTAAATAAACGGTCAATATTTTGACAATTGTTTGTATGGAGCAAAAGTTGACAGAATTATAGCACTGTTAAAATATTATTTTTTTAACTTCAGTATCTTTTAAGTTCAGGACTTTTCTCAGTTCAAAAATAAGGGTAGAAGCAAAATTGTTTTTGTCCACGTAATGTCGAGTAAAAATAATAATAATAAAAAACAGTGTTTAAAGGCCATTACTGGCCCCTTACTGCGTCAACAATCTGGCTCCAACGGTTTCGATCCTGGGCTTGGTCTTTATACTGTCCTAAACAACCAGAAGAAGCCAAGTCATTATCTACACCGTGGAGCCATCGTCGCCTGCAACGACCTCTGCGCCTACCATATGGTGGCTCTTTTTTCAGAGATCGCTGCACAATTCGTTCCGGATCAGCACGCAGAACGTGACCGAGCCAGCGTACTCGCTGAGATCTTATTTCATGCACAATATCGGGGATCTTCATCAGATCTCTGATCTCGATATTGTACAGTCAGTATGTGCGTATATACTTATTATTAATATATGGTACACCGTTGAAAACCAACGGAAACGTATAGTACAAAATAGGCAAACAACACAAACGTAAATTACAAAATAAAGAACCAACACAAGCTTATTGTAATAAAAACGTATTATATTTCTTATTTATATCATAGATAAACTAGTACTATTAGTTTATCTATGTTTATATTATAAAACCGCACAAACACTCAAACGTATTTCGTACTTTTTGCTTCGTGGTACCTGTGTACGGCGCGAACAGCGCGGCATGAATTTATAATACATTTGTGTTGGTTTTGATTTTATTCATAAATCATAATCAGTAATTTTGTTCAATACAACAATACAACGTTGACAACATTACTTGTGTATGTTGACAAAATGTCTTTGTCAAAATGTTATTGTGTGTGTCACAGTGCTCTCATAATGCAAATCTTTTTACTTACAAGTTTGTATGAATTTAATTTTGAGAATAAAAAATTTTTTGTTCGATATGTTGGTGAAAACCTTGTAGAAAAAGTTAACAAACCCCAATCTTTTGCATTGAATTGAAACGAATGAAGTAAGCAACATTTTAAAATAGGCGCCAATATTTTTATTTCGATAAATGTCACCACAACAACCCCAGAAATCAATCATTTATAAATTTATATTTAGTACACTGTCTAAACACTATTATATTTAATTGTACTATAATTAAAAAATTAATTTTTTTTTTGAAATACGAGGTCAAGAAAAATTTTATTAATCTATATAGAGGTTAAAAAATTAAATGTTACAATTTTTGTAAACAACTTTTGTAAACAATTGTTAATAATGATGAAATTGGCTTCAGTTTAATTTTTTCATTGTGCGAACTAAAAAAAATCTTAAGGAGAAAGCAAAAAGTTTTTTCATTGGGAGAGCTGTCAGTGTCACTCACAACATGTAATTGTCGTCACACTCAATCCTTCTTACTCATGGTTGAATTTTAAAACAATTAGCGTAATATGTCTTTAGGTTGTCTTGTGGTTTTGCTCACAACATGTACTTGTCGTTGTGGGTTCTAGCAGTTACATTTTGAAACAAGCGTAACATATGTTACTTTAGTTGGTCTAGTGGATGTTACTTATGTTACACACTAGGTAGTCACAACATGTACCTGTCGTCGAATGTAACGGTCCTACCGGTTGAATAAAATAAATAAGCGGAGCATATCTAGCGTTCAAATGTTGAAATAAGCGTAACACCTCGTTAGGTTATCTTGTGGTTGTTACTCACAACATGTATTGTAGTTATAACTACCCTAAGAAATGCCTTATAACTACCCTAAGAAATGCCTTATAGTCTTGGGCGAAGAATAATAAGAAAAGAAATGACCACTTTGAAATAAAAGGTTTTGAGGAAATGACTCACTATTTTTGTTAAATTAACAAAGCTCACATATATTCATGTGAATTCACTAGAATTGTAAGGTTTTATTATAGTTTAACAGCAAGACTTTAGCTACATCTATTATAATAAAAAAATGTATTCTCCTCCGTCAAAAGTCACACACCAAAAGCAACTGTCAAAACATTTAATTTTGTTTTTTATCTAATGGAAATTTTTTTTTTGGATTCCTTTTAATAAATTTTAAAATTAGAAAAATTAAAATAGAAAATGTGAAATATATAATAAATTAAATATTAATAAATAAATCTCTATATTGTGCCTTTATAATGTTTATATTCTAATAAAATATATGTATACAAAACAAAAGGTTACATTTCAAGAAAACTAACACCCAATGTTTAGTTTTTGTCTACAAGTTTTATTATGAATGACAATAAATTATAATCGAAAACTGTGATATTTATTGCACACAATAAATCTATAATTGATACGATATTATATATAAATTATTTTAACAGAAAAACATGACACCGTTTCGCCGTAAAAAAACTAAAAAACAATTTCCTGTTAAAGTTATTACATTCGAATCTCAACTTGAATTCAATCTTGAAGTAAATAAAACAATTTATTTTTAGAATTTCTGAATAAACTTAAAAAATTGAATTACGCATATTTAGAATTTACATATCTTGTTTACTACTAAATTCTGTGTTTTCATTTTTAGAATCGGGCAACAGGTGGATATCTGTTTGATTTGGTGTGTAAGACAATTGGTCTGCGCGAGACATGGTATTTCGGTCTGCAATATGAGGACTCAAAAGGTGCAGTGGCCTGGTTGAAAATGGATAAAAAAGTGGTTGATCAGAATGTAAAACAATGTCCGACAAATAGTGGTTACATTTTTATGTTTTTCGCCAAGTACTATCCACAGGACGTGAATGTTGAACTTATCCAGGAGATAACGCAACACTTATTTTTTCTGCAAATTAAACAAGCAATACTATCAGCTGACATATACTGTCCACCGGAAGCGTCTGTGCTTTTAGCTAGTTATGCTGTTCAAGCAAAAGTATTTTCTTATTGAGAAATGTATTAATTAGAATATTTATCTACAAATATTTTTTTTTTTCTTATTTTATTTTAGCATGGCGATTACGATACAGCAACATACAAGCCTGGAATGTTGTCGTGTGAAAATTTACTGCCACAACGTGTTATTGATCAATATGAATTAACCCTTGATATGTGGGAGGATCGTATTAAAACATGGTATGCAGATCATCGTGGTCTATCTCGAGATGAAGCTGAAATGGAATATTTGAAAATAACACAAGATCTAGATATGTATGGCGTTAATTATTTTCCAATAACGGTAAGTGGTATTAATGAATGATGCACTTATTCGCCTTTTAATGCAGTATCTGACATCAGATGAAATATTTTAAAACTGGAGCTAAAAGCCTATTAAAATAAAATATTCCTAGGTAATATCATATAAAAACAATTGTTGCTAACTTTTGGCACGTCGGAATTACTAGTGGTACTTAAAAGGCGAATACTAAACGAATACTAAGGCGAATATAAATTACTTTGGTAACCAATATACTTTATTTTTGGTAGCTAATAGACACTTTATTTATTATTCTATATATATTGTATATCATAAAATACTAACATTATCTACTGAATTTAGAATAAAAAAAAAACCGAACTCTGGTTGGGAGTAACAGCTGCTGGGCTTAGCATATACGAAAAATCAAATAAACTAATACCTCGCACAATATTTCAATGGTCGGAAATAAAGCATATAAGTTTTGATGATAAGAAATTTATCATCAAACCCGTAGAATCGAAATCACCAAACGTAGAGTTTTATTCCCAAAAACACATAAATAAAGTAATATTAGATTTGTGTGATGGTAATCATGATTTATTTATGACCCGGCACAAACCCGATACAATGGAAATACAACAGATGAAAGCCCAAGCAAAAGAAGAAAAAGAACGCAGAGAGATTGAACGAAATAAACTGTTGCGGGAGACCCAGTTGCGCGAGGCGGCCGAACAAGAAAAATTAATGTTAGAAAAAAAGCTACTCCAACTACAAGAGGAAATGCTAATGGCAAGTGAATCTTTGAAACAAACTGAAGAAGCCGCTAAAATGTACGCGGAAAAAAGTCGTGTTAAAGAAGAAGAGGTCAAGTTAACACAACAACTAGCACATACATTCCAGCAAGAGATGGAACGGCTACGTGAAACAGCTAAAGAAACGGAAAAGGAAAAAGAAGAATTAGAACGTAAAATGAGATATGCCGAAGTTTATGTAATGAGTTTATCAGAAGAAAAAGAAAAACGTGCAATTGAAGCAGACGAATTAAAGAAAGAGTTAATATGTGCCAAAGCAGCTGAACGTGAAGCAAAGCAAGAATTAGTCAATTTTTTAAGTCGCAGTATAGTGCAATGTTCTATCGACACGATGGTTCGTAATTCATGTTCAACTTTAACCGAGTCACCAGTACTCGATATTGAATATAACTCATACGAGTTAACTCAAGAGCCAAACATGGAACAATTATCGCGAGAAATTGAGCGAGAACGTGTAAAGTATATCGAGAAATCAAAACAAGTTCAAACTCAGCTCAAAGATTTACGTTCGGAAATCGAATTACTCAAGAAAGATGATCAATTTTGCCATTTTGATATTATCAATACCGAGCAATTGAGGCTTGGCGAAACAAAATACTCAACTCTAAAAAAAGTTAAGGAAGGTTCAACGAAAGCTCGAGTTGCATTTTTTGAAGAGCTATGAACTACTAATTTTCCTGGTCTAACTGAACTTTTTTTTTACATTTTACAAACCTCGAATTTTTTAACATAGTTTTAGTAATTTTATTAATTTAATTTAAATATCAATTGTTTTTTGAATTTTTATTTAAGATTATGTAGTTATGAAAAAATGACAAATTTTATTTAACTTATACCAATATAAATAAATATAAATAAAAATCAATTTAAACAGTTTTCCATTTCAATGTTATTCTGTTGACTGTCACTAAAATCTTCGATTTGACCATGAGACAATCCCATTTCCCAATTTTATTTGTATATTACTCATTTATATGTCTTGGAATGACAAGATAAGATTTATTTTCTTGCCATTCCTCAGCCGCTTATGATGCAATTGGACATGTTGAATGAAAATGGGATACTAATATGGTTTTTAAATAAAGCTCTAGAATATCGGCAACTGGAATGGAAATAGGCTATTGTGCAACCACTTGATCCAATAATGTTCTTGTTAGGTTCTTTCTCAGAAATCCTTTTTACTAGAAACTATAAATTTGAAAGCCTAGCGGCACCATTGCTCGGCGATGTATATTGACAAAATATCAACGGAAATTCAAATGGAAGCAGTTATCAAGACAAAATTGCTTGGCTAATATTATTATACACTAATTCGGTATATAATATAATAAACAATAATTTGTACATATAATTATAAATAATTAAGTAAAATGTTAAATCAGACTCAAAGCTTTAATTTCACCAGTAATCGGCCGGCTGCCTAAAACCATTACATATTTAAAAAAATCTAATAAAGCAAAATAAAAAACAAAAAATTCGTATAAAATATATAAGGAA
Organism: Tipula unca; assembly: GCA_951394425.1. Taxonomy (NCBI): domain Eukaryota; kingdom Metazoa; phylum Arthropoda; class Insecta; order Diptera; family Tipulidae; genus Tipula; species Tipula unca. The sequence continues at coordinate 101,996,798 of OX596380.1, forward strand.
TACCTCTAATCACAAAATTCAGTTATCTAATTTAAACAAAAATGTTATTAGTATTTAATACTTAGTGACTGCAACATAACGAGCAAACAAACCGAGCTTTTGCGCTTCTTCGAAAGCTAAGTTAGATAATTTAGTGCCTTGGAGGTGGAACTAACGTTCGCATTCATCACAGCCTATATTGTTAAGGACACCCTCTTCACATCCAGTCAGTCCTTCATTCTGGCATTCTAGGCATCGGTTTGGTTATTCTGGTGGTTGTAGCTATTGCATCTGGGTAATTAAGTGTTTCTCAAAGTCGACTGACTTGTCGCTTTGGCAGTTATTACTATGCAGACGGACTTCAGTAGTTTACTGATCGTTGCCTGAACTATTTATGATTTCTTTTCGTTCGGTTTCATGAAAATGTTCTGTGAAATTTCTACAAATTTTTCGTTTCTACTTTCTTTGTGATATCAAATTCAGTAGGAATTGAATTCATAGTTGCAATTCCTGCGCGTACGAAATCATTCCTATATGTAGTTTTTTCCTTAAAATGAGTTCTGTGATACCAAATTCTTCTATAGGAATTATTTTCCTGTAGGAATTAATTTTGTGATATAATGCATGTTATAAAAGCGAACATGTGCGTTAGGTTTTAGAGCAACAGTTCGCATCAACTGTTGTCGCCTATCTATGTATGTGTAAATAGAATTTAATTTTGTATTAAGCAGAGATGTACAAGTTACGTAGAAAATAGAGAAACAAATATTTTCATAATAATCGAATCATAATGTTTAGATTTGTTTATTACTTTTTTGTTCAACTCTTGTTTGTACATCACATAAATTTCTTGTTCAAAACGATGCAACATAAATATCTCCACTCTAACATAATTTATAGGCAAAGGATAAGAATCAGGATACACAATGTACTGCATACTCGTGTGGGCAAGCACAACTTTATTAGTTAAGTATACATCTTGTCGCTCCATTTTGCTCTTGGCCTTTCATAATATACGATATTCGTTCAATTATACAATATTCGTCAGCTAAATAGCACTCAAATTTTCTATATTTCTCTTTCGAAACATTCGATTACATTGAAACGGATTTTTTACTTATCGAGTTTGATTTTGAGATTCGTTTGATTTTTTAATAATACGAAAAAAAAGTTTTATCGTTACTGGAATTATTTGATAAATTTCATGAGCTTCCGGAGGGTAGCGATGCTTCTGTCTCTGTGGTAAAAAACGAAACAACTTAATTTATTATCATTTTATAATCTTGGTAATGGTCAACATTAACATAAAATTTAATTATATCTTATATACTAATTAATTTAATCCTATTTTAAAATTACATTTTTCATATGTATATATTTTTTTTATCTTACAATTATGTTAAATTTTATTTAATATAGGTAATTTTCGAATTTAAAATAGAAATTTATACGAACATCTTTGGTTTATAATTTTAAAAAATTTATTCTAAACAAAACTAAAACTATCGATAATAAGGATTTGCAAACGAAATTTATAGCATTTTCAAACTAATTTGAAAATTTTACTTGCTACATACTGTAAGAAATACTGTATTATCTCATGCCTACGCATATGTACCTAAAAAAATATTTGTTTGGGCGATTCAAATAAATTCAACTGGTTGTCTCTAAAACAAATATTTCTAGAATAGCTAGCTCAAAATGTTGTAAGAGCATAATTTGATCTAATTAGATTTTCTCTTGTCCACTAATTTAACATCTTGAACCTGTAAATCATTTTTAGATTTAGCCGCAAATTTAATGACTGCCTGTGTAGATACTTGGGGCACATGCCTTAAATCTAATTTTATTAATGCTTCACATTTTGTTAAATATTCTAATGATAATTCTGTTATTAATTTACAACTATTTAAATCTAATTCAACTAATGTATTTATGGCCGATGGACAAGTACCAATTTGTGCCACACCAGCGTCAGTAATACGTTGACATGATGATAAATCTAAATGAATAAGTGACGGAAGGCCTTGTGTTATATATCGCAGGGCAATATCTGATATATCGGTACCCGCTATTTTTAGATAACGTAAATTTCTTAAACGTGATTTTGAGTCGGTTAAGCCGGGTCGTGAATCTTTCGGAGGTGATAGTATATCTCGAATTGCAGAATCATTTAAACCTCGAACAAAGCTTAAATCTAATATTTGAAGTGGTGGGCATAAACATGTATGTAAACCAAGCACAGCTTGTATTGGTGTACCTTGCAAACTTAAATTTTTTAAGCCAGGTATTCTGGCAATCACCCAAGCCAATTGTCTTTTCGCTAAGCTAGTCCAATCTAGCACTAGATTTTCGGGTTGTCGTCGAACTATTGCTGTTAACAGCGATGCCGATAATTTGAATTGTGAGCAATTCATTTTTTTCCATAACGATGGATCAACTGACATATTCGACCAAGTTTTGCACACCATGGAGCAGCTCACTAAAGTTTCATGAGGTAAATGCTTAAAAATAAGTAATAAACATGTTGGGTCTAGAACACCGTATCCAATTGCTGTACTACTTGATAAATGATTCGGCCGTACGACATACGATGGCTTTTTAAGAGGTTTTGTGGACGAAGACATAATCTGTTGTGCTAATTGTATACGAACCGCTGATTTCTTACGAGACAAACTATTTGAATTTTCCGATAAATCAATAATAGACGACTGATCATGTATGCTACTACATATACTGCCATCATCACTTTTGCGACGTTTAATACTACTCTGACTTATATTAAAGCTATTTGGGCTCTGTTCTTCAATAATCAATTTTCGTGGCCCAGTCATCTCGTCATCGTCGAGATTTTCCTTTTTTATCTCTAATTTTATTTCTGATTTAATATCATTATTAATTTTTTTCATTCGACCTATCTTACTATCGTTATCAGAATCGGAAGCCGATGATGCACCCTCACCGTCATTTATTCTAGGCAATGGTTCTCGTTTCAAATTTAATATTCCAATGTTATCATGAGATGTATCCAGTACATGTTTATGCTCTAATGCGGTTGATGCATCACTGCTAACAGACATACGTCGAACTTCTGACGATTTTTGACGAGCTCGAAAGTGTCGCGGCTGGAATAATACCAAATCAAAAAATTAAAATCATAAATTTTAACTATATAATAGCGCCTTACTTTGTAGTCTGTATTTTTCCCAGATTTACAACAAACTGGACATTCCCAACTATTTGGCAAATCTTCATTTACAACACCGTTGGTGTTCTGGGTGTGTTTTTGAGCACAATCGGGATGAGCAATCTCATAACAAACAGAGCATTCCATTAAACTAGAAGGTCCATCTAAATTTGTTTGCATTTTTGTTTGTGGTAAAACGGGAGTTTGCCGCCACCCATCCAAATGACAATATATACACTGTGCAGTTACCGGTAACATTGGTTGAAAACATTGTCGCATCATACAAGTTTGCTTAGCTCGACCTGGACCACCAAATTTTACCATATCTAAGCAGAATGTACATTCTCCACAATCTGAGCGTTGACAAGCTTCACACATTTTACATCTTGTTCGACGGCGTCTTGGTGCTGAATTGTTCTGTGCTGTCGCACCAGTCAAAGCACCTCCATTACTGCTACTTCCACCATTTTGATGTAGCTTTTCTACCATCTGAGGTTTTGGAGTTGTACTTCCAGAAACATTATTCTTTTTATATGGCCCTCTTGGACCAGTTCTATGATTTGTAGTGGCTGACGGTGGAAAAAACGTTTTAGATGCTGTAGCGGTTGTAACAGGAGATACACCTTCTATCCCATTATCAATTTCAAATGTTTTTATAAAATTTAATCTGGATGACTGTGGCATTACTGTTGGTTGTAGTACAGGTATTCCGGATATCGCTAATTCTGGATTATCTTTACAATGTCGCTCAACTAATGTTCGAACATCTTTTATTAACGCAACTGGATCTCTTATTAATTCGGGAACATTCTTCTTTTGAGGTGGTAAATCATATAAATACATAACAATGTCTTTTAATCCAAACAATTCGTGGCTTGTTAAATGAATATGTGGCTTTTCCTCATAATTTGAGGTTTCACCTTCTAGATGTGCACGCCCTAGAAGTGTTTTAACATAACGGGCCAATACGTACCACAACATCTCTGTAAAAAATGGATATCGAAATTTCTGTGGAACTTTAGTCACTTCTTCCACCTGCGCAATTTTTAATTGTTTTACAATTCCAAATGAATGTAAAAAATTACCACCAAACACTAGTGAATCGGTTGGCGTGTAAACTGCATGAATCCATCCAGTTGGAATAAAGAATGTATTACCAGCGGTCAGATAAACTCTTGCACATTTGTCAACTGTGTCGCCAAAAAATATATCTGATTGCTTTCCAGATAATACCCATTTTTCATAAAGCTGCAGATTTTTTTCTGTCGGTGGAATCAACCAAAACACTTTACTTCCCTTTAAAATATGATACCACACCGACGTGCCACCGAAATCTATATGAAAGTCGGTAAAACAATTTTTTACCGACATAAGGCAATATTTTTGAACTTTTGGATACATCATATCTTCTAATGAATTTGTACCCTCTATCTGAGCTTCTTTTAATTGTTTAGGCCATACAACATCGACCCAGTCAATTTGTCGCACAACTGTTGGACTTTCCACATAGTTATCTAATTTAGTATGCGAAAACTCTAATGATATAACATTTAATAAGCGATCCTTGTCTGGATCTTCATAATATTGTTCCCATTCTTTCATTGTCATTTCTAAATTTTTCTGTGTATTTACATCCATAACATCTAGAACTCGTCTCGAACCAACACACACGCGTACGTCATTTATTGTAAAATTTTGTGATGGAACTTGAATACCAAGACCCGTTTTTTCTTTCAGCAATAATGGCATGTTAAAGCCATAATGTTGAAAATATCTATAAATAAATTCTTGACTTAACATACATAATTCGAATATTTTGAATGGTGATAAAATTACATACCTAACTGTTAAATCGGTCCCCTTCATCTCACGCACCATATTGGTTTGTGCAAATTTTGTTGATTCCAATTTTTCAGCGACGCTAAAGCCACGTAATCCTTCAAATTCCTCATCACCAAGTGCCCATTCATCGGAATACAATTTACGTTGCTTTCTTTCTCGCTGTAAAAAACAAAACTATGTATATGATTTCCAATTCGTGTAAATTCATTCAAAACATATTTTTGTAATAAATTAATAGACATACATTTATTTTGATTTGTAAATTTTATTTGTAAAGCCATATTTTCGTTTTTTCATAATATTTGGTTTAATGTCTATTTAATATACTCATACATAAATACATATTCAAATTTAATTTTTCATTTAATATACTCGTACATAAATACATATTTCATTAAAAATTGAATTTGCAGCGCTGCTCGACAAAAATACCCGGAAAAAACAGTTAATTAATTTTTTTTAAATTTCATGCAACGAATTCCTTAGAGACCCATGAATCGGGAATAATGTTTTCAGGTCTCCAAATTATGTTTACACCTACCTATCAGGCGACCCAAGCTGTTCGATGGGCAAGAAAGCAATTATATGGTACTGTGGCAGGGTTCAGTAGCCCATGTTCATACAACCGTTTGAATATCGTCCTTGCATAAATAATCACATCAAGTATATTATTTTTCTTAGAATCTTAGGGCTTAATGGTAAGATACTTTGTGTTTAATTTATTAATATAAAAGTTAAATTTAATTTAACAGACTTTACTTTTATTTCTCTTCCGAACAGGTGAGAGTGAGAGTAATATTTTTTCTGTAAACCCGAATCTACAAAATTTATTTTTGACGGAGCTTATGTTTCCGAGTTATACCCGTTTTTTCAGGTTAAATGGTACACCCGGTATAATTGGAATAAAATAAAAATATCAGAAAATTCCAAAATAGTAAACAACGAGTAAATAAATCTTATTGTTCGTGCAATATCGTATATCGAAATATGGCCAACTGGAACGGAATTAGGCTATTTCTTAACCGATTATGATGAAATTCTAAAAATGGGATTCTAAAATGATTTTTGGATAAAGTTTTGGAACGTTTATGACGAAACTCAACATGATGGATAAAAATAAAATCTAACCGTTCTGTTTGGTCTAATTAATTTCAAAAATTGTTGCAACATTACAATTTCAATCCCAACCCTGACTGTACATTTTCTATTGCAACTAACAGAGCTCTCACAATGCAAAAACTTTTTACTTTTTACTTTTGACTTTTGCCTTTTGATTTTTTTTAGCTCGCACAATGAAAAAGAAAATTAAGCTGAAGCCAACTTCATCATTATTAAGAATTGTTTACAAAAGTTGTTTACAAAAATTGTGACATTTAATTTTCCAACCTCTATATAGTTAATAATAATTTTTTTGTTCTCGTATTTCTTAAAATAAATTAATTTTGTAATAAAAATTGAAAGTACAATTAATTATAATAGTATTTAGACAGTGTACTAATTAGAAAATTATAAATTATTTTTTTATTGGGTTATGTTATGCTAACATTTAACGAAAAATATTTGTTGGCGCCTATTTTAAAATGTTGTTAACTTCATTCGTTTCAATTCATAAGGCAAAAGTTAGGAGTTCGATAACTTTTTCTAAAAGATTTTCACCAACATAACGAACAAAAATTTTTTTTTTCTCAAAATAAAATTCATACAAACTTGTATTTAAAAAGTAAAAAGTTTTCCATTGTGAGAGCTCTGTAAGTAGGTTTCAAAAGAAATTAACCAACAAGTATTGCATTGGTTTTGATCATTGGTGCAATTTGTTTACAGTTATTAAACTTTACCAATATATATTTATTTGACATATTTGTCAAGTAGAGATGAATTTTGGATGTACCATTTTTTTATTTTTGGAAAATGTGGCACTACAACTAATATATTAAAAGATTCACTATATGCCATCCTAACATAGGCTTATTATTATTATTTTCGTTTCATCATTTTATTAAAGTTTGTTAGTAACTCGTTCGCTACAACCATACAAAAATATTGTTCATGTTTTCATACGAAAATCTGAAAAATTAGATTTTCAGATCAATGAACCATATTTGAGTATGATTACAAATATGTACGATCCATACAAGTTTTAAAAAATACCTGCCGACATCTAATATATTATGTACATATAAGTATCTATGTATATTATATATTGTGAAAAATACGTCGTCACAAATTTGTAGAAGTCATATTTTGACTGAGTGATTTTTTGTTGTTGTTTAGTACTAATGTTTAAAGAAGAATTTTCTGGAAGACGATTTCTGTTCATGTTGCACAAGATACAGGGTGACAAATATTTGAAAAATGCATTGATATGATAATGTATTTGTGGCTGCCAAATAAAATCTAGTTAAGGGATAATTATGATAGCTCGCTTTTTAGATAAAAATGTATCGACTAAGAAAAAAGTATAAAAATTGTATCATCTTTAAATTCTTCCAACTAAAAATTCCCGCTAATATTTTGCTGACAAAATTATTGCTGCATGCTTCTTAGATGAGTGTCATTGCGAAATTTACCATTTCTCGTGGCACTTTGCCTAATTGAGTTGTTTCTGTCGGTTCTTCCATTTAGTCTTTGATCTTTGAGGCACTTTTTCATCGAAATCAATAATTTATTTTTCATTTTCGTTCATTTCCCACAATTTCTAGGATGCCATCAACTTTCTGTTGCGCTTGGATAAAATTCTAATCCTCTTTCGCTATGGTGATTTGAGATCGCCCACGTCGAAGTTCGACTGTGTTTTGCTTAGTTTGGTTAAATCACTGTAGTCTAACGTAACCTGACAATGATTGCACGTAATGCGATAGCCAGTTACCAGTTTGGGTCGATTTTTTAATACTTTTTGAAAGCTTTTTATTAAAAAATTAACTTAATTTTAATATAAAGAATTAACATTAGAAACCATATTAATTTATTTTTTAAAAAATTTAAATATTTACTGTTAACTGCAAAACTTAAAATGTTGAGATTTAAATATTAAAATAGAAATATTTCATATAAAATTTAAAATAAAAAATTGACACAGTACAAAAATGTAGGTTTCTTTAGTATTTTGGTGATTTCCCAAATAGGACACGTTCAAATAAATGAAAATATACATACAATTTGCACGTCATTGTATGTATATTTTCATTTATTTGAACCAGCATTAAAAATAATATTTATCAAAAATGCAATTGCATAACCTTAAGGCTCACTTTACCTAGAACAAAAATCAAATTTGATGTCGATATTTAAATGCCAAAAATGCGTCTAAAACAAAATTTGAAATAATGTAAATCTCCGCTATCGAAAATTACAAAATATTCCATGAAAAAATTGTGTTTTTTCATCTAATTAAAAACAATACATTTTTTTCAATGATTCAATTTCAAGTCCTGAGCGTACCCATAATAATTAACAGTGTTAAAGGCCATTACTGGCCCCTTACTGAATCAACAATTTGGCTCCAACGGTTTCGATCTAAGACAATCAGAAGAGGCCAAGTCGTTCTCTACATCGTGGAGCCATCGTCGCCTGCAACGACCTCTGCGCCTACCATATGGTGGCTCTCCTTTCAGAGATCGCTGCATAATTCGTTCCGGATCAGCACGCAGAACGTGACCGAGCCAGCGCACTCGCTGGGATCTAACTTCATGTACAATATCGGGGATCTTCATCAGATCTCTGATCTCGAAATTGTACAGAGCTCGGTATGTACCATCTATTTCGCGTTTAGGGCCGTAAATCACACGCATGATTCTTCTCTCAAATGTAAGGAGCCATCTCTCGTACTCATCCGTCAGCGCCCAACTTTCACATCCAAACATAACAACGGGCCTGATCAACGCTTTGTAAAGCTTCAGCTTCACGGCACTTGATAAGTGTTTAGATTTTAGCAGTGGCCTTAGAGGATACAAAGAACGACTGCCAGCTGCCAGCCGCACTTTAATATCCTCACCCACACTGTTATCGTGAGTGATAAGAGAGCCCAAATATTTGAACCTCCTCACTCCCTCAAACGTGTGGTGACCACTACTAAAATCTGGAGTGCCATTGTCTCTAAAACCAGAGATCAGGTATTTCGTTTTGGACTCATTGATCTGGAGTCCAACTGAAGCTGAAAACTCTACAAGCGGATCAAGTATTTCTTTCACTCCGTTGCTATTCAGTCCAATCACGCATATGTCATCTGCATATGCAAGCACTTGATTGGACTGGCGATATAAGATGTTGCGTCACTGTCATCCTACACAGTCGTACCAATTTTGTTGGCATTCCTAGGTATTCCAGGGCAGACCACAAACTCTCTCGATTGATCGAGTCGTAGGCCTGCCGGAAATCCAGGAACACCTGATGTACGGAGATGGATGTCTCATAATATTTAGATAGAATCATCCGCAGCGAAAAGACCTGATCAGTGACTGATCGATTCGGACGAAATCCTCCTTGATAGTCACCAACCAAGCCCTCCGCCAGAGGAGTGATTCTATCCAATACAATGTATGACAGTAACTTGTATGATGTGCAAAGGAGAGCTATACCGCGATAATTCTCACACTTCAAGCGGTCTCCCTTCTAGAAGATGGGGCATAGCGCGGCCACTTTCTATTCGTCAGGCATAACTTCGGTTCGCCATACTAATCGAATAAGGTCGAAAAGACAGTTCCACAAAGTATCCCCTCCGAATATCAAGAGCTCCGAATTAATGCAGTCCACTCCAGGTGAGCGGTTTCGTTTCAATCGCTGCATGGCCTTAGTGAATTCCTCATGGGATGGATCCTCAGTGCAAATCTCCGCAGTCTGTCTTAGAGGTGGCTCAACAACAGTCTGTGACGCATGATGAACATCAAGCAGGTCAGTAAAGTGTCCACTCCATGCTTCAAGTACTGCGTCGATGTTGACACAGACGTTTCCATCCCGGTCCCGAATGGCGGTTGACGAAGGCCTGAAAGTATGGTGCAATCCAGTAATTCGTTTAAAAAAATTACGTGAACTACGCTCATTGCTGAGTTGTTGTACTTTCAGAACCTCGGCCTTCCACCATTCTCGCTTCTTCCGTTTACAAATCCGCTTAGCTGCCCTTCTCGCCAGAGCAGCCTTGTTTTTCCTCGCGATTGGGAGACATTGTTGCACTTCACTATGGGCTATATTTTGTTGCTCAACTGCAAGACGACACTCGTCATCAAACCAATCATTCTTGGGTCTGACTTTCATTATACCTAAAGTCTGTTGAGCAGCACTGACAACCGAAGTTTTCAGTACCTCCCAGACAGAGTTCACGCAGTCAGACTGGTAATTGGCTCCTTCAATGTTGTCGCTGACAAGATCCTGATATCGTTTCTTGTGATCTTCATTTACCAGACTTTCACAGTCGAAACGTACCATGCGGTTCGCTGTGTTCCCAGACTTGTACGAAAACTTCCATCGTAGCTTTGCAGCGACCAAATGATGATCGCTTCCTACGTATTTGGTTGCTGACCGATAAGTTCTCACATCCTGCACAACCCGAACCCGTCCTTTAGAAACTAACACATGGTCAATTTGGCTGTGGGAAGCTCCACGAGGATGTGTCCATGTCTCTAGATGTATGTTTTTGTGAGGGAAGAATGTGCTTGCTACTCTCAGATCATGAGCAATTGCAAAGTACATCATTCTCTCACCATTATCGGTCGCAGTTTCGTGTCGGGAGTACGGACCTATGTTTTCACATAAGTCGGTCTGATTTCTGCCAGCTCTAGCATTAAAGTCCCCAATTACCATTCTAACGTCGTGTTCGGGTATAGATCCCATCAGATCGTCCAAGTCATTGTAAAATGAGTCTTTATCTTGGGGCTGGCTGACTTCTGTGGGCGCATGTACACAAATTATCGACAGGTTGGCTAACTTCATGCGCAAGCGATGCTTACACAATCGGTTATTGACTGCTTGGAAATCCAAAACAGCCTTCTTTACCTGCGGCCCAAGAAGAAATCCAGCTCCAAGATTTCCGAGATCATCTCCACTGTAGAGCAACGTATAGCCCTGGGACACATGGTCTCCACTTTTGGGCCAGCGAGTTTCTTGAAGAGCAACGAGTTCCAGCCGATACTCTTTCATGCACGTGATTAGGCCCTCCAACGCTCCTGGTTTTCTAAGTGATTGCACGCTCCACGTGCCGATCCTAAATCTCGTATCCGGGTACTTGAGCGGGAGTCCGGTGTTTTTTTGGCGGTATCCATTTTTCTCTTTGTTGATTTTATAAACATTTTATTTTTTTTACGGATGCGGGTCGTCAGCCCAGCGATCCAACCGTTTAGTCGCCTCCTACGACAAGCAAAGGATACTGTGGTGGTATTCTTGGGAAACATGTTCGTGCAATTTAGGTTTACGACACATGTGAGTGCCCCCCGACCGAAGTCCTGAGCGTACCCATATATAAAACATTTACAGATTACTGGAAAAATATTGATAAATTTGGTTTGTGAGTGAATGGTTTTTATCCAAAATGGATCAACTTTGAGACACAATTACGAGAAAACTATAGCGAATTTAAAAAAACAGCGTGTGTTACTCGCTTGCAAATATATTTTAACTTTGCTATAAAAAAAAATTAAGCGAATGCCTAAGTTTATGTGGCCATAAAATGATTTGTAAGATACACATGTTTTCGCAAATTGTGTAAAGTAGAGCCTTAATTTTAATTGAAAAAAACTTATTGAGCAAAAACTTTTGGCCTATAGAGTAAGTACGATCGGAGTGTTAACTCAACCTGTGTTACAGGGTGTTTCCAATTACTATGGTATTCTTTTCTGAGAAAAAAACAAAATATTTGTCTTGATCGTACCACTTTTTGCAAAAAAACAAAAATTAATTGAATTCTGGCTCTTTGCTATAAGTAAGAATATTCCACGGTCTAGAAAAAAAATACTTTGTTGCAAAATAGAAAAACAATTTTATGGCGGGAATTAATAGATTGGAAAATTTAAAGAGATGATTTTTTTTCTTAGTTGGCACACGTTTAGCTTAAAATTTTTATCATAACTATCAGATTGTATTTGACAGCCATAAATACATTACCATGTCAGCGCATTTTTCACATATTTTATACCCTATATCTTGGATATCAAATATTGCAACAACAATATCAACAAAAAATAATCTTCCATAAAAATTTTCAATCATTGGTTTTGAATCATTGCGTTAAACATTTACGAAGGCATCGGCAAAGTAACGCATAATCTAATAAAGTCGATATCCACCGCTAATGAGAGAATTTTTTCTATTGCGGGCATTTTCCTCACTGAGAAATGGGCTTCTCTAAGTGATAAATCACTTAATGCATTGTACGTTTCAAAAAGTTGGTTTTAGGAACAAGATTAAAGCATTTATAGCAATAATAATTTAACATTTGTTTTGCCTAAAGTAAGACTTATGTAATTATTTGCTGTTAATAAATAAGAAATAATAATTATTAATTAGTCTTTTATCACATGCTGCGTTTTTTTATTAACAGAATTTCGAGTTCTATATAGAACATCGGGAATAATACTGGGAAATTTTATTTAATTAAACCAATACATGTGATTTATGCTCTATTTATCTTAAATAATTTCAACTTTTAACAATATTTTTTGACATTTATTGTCAAATAATACAGGTATTAAGCTAAATACAATGAAAAGTATTTGTTTTAAATATTTCCTTTTAAAATTTCCCTTTTTTTCGAGTTCGTGTACTATGATTTTATCGAGAACTTCAAAAAAACATTGTCTTATCCAGAACATTGAAAAATAAAGTTAAATTTGATTTGATTTCAATAACAGTGAATTAAAATGTGTAGTTTAACATTAAATGTATCATATTTATTGATAAAAAATTAAATTCATTTGGGTTTTACTGAAAAAACGAGAAAATTCTTATCCAGAACTTCATTCGAACTCGAAAATTTTTGAATAAAAAAGCACGACTAATAATAAAGGAGAGAAGTAAAAATATCATTGGTTGAAATGAGATAACATAACCAAATAATGTTATTGTTAAAAAAAATAGAATTAAAAGTGCGATCAGAAAAATGTTATTGGTGAGAAAGAGACACAAATATTAAAATAGCTCCAGCATTCTCACTCTAAACTAAATTCCAATAAACCCATTGATATACGGCTATAAATATTATTACTTGTTTAGGTTATATACATCACGGCAGTATGAAAGTTCTCTATCTGGTATAGTTGTCTGTGCGTTTATGTTAAAATGATATTTTCATTTAGGCATTAAATGTAAGTTATTAGTTAAAAGCGTCTTTTAGTAAGAAATCGTAAAACCCCGGGATTTTTTTGTATTCTGAAATCCGGACCCCGGGATTGAAAAAAGGGCCGAGACCCCTTACTATTTAGTTTATTTCAAAATTCAAACAAATAATATACATTTTTCTTCTAACGACTTTATCGAGTATCTTTTATTTTAAATTCATGATGGAATTATTATTTAATCTCTGAATATAGTAACTAGTAAATTTTTAAAATAAAAAAATAATGGTTACAGGTATTGTTATGGAACATGTATTGCATTTCATTAACCAATAGAATTATAATTCAATTTTGGTCGAAAGATATATGATCACTATCTGAGCCTTTTTCTTTTACTCCTAAGCTTTGATGAACGAATAAAGCCAGAGTCTGGATTCCTTGTTATATAGGAGTAACTGAAATGTAACTCATAATATAAATTACTAGAACCTGCCTGAGCTATGTATTTAATTTTTCATTTTAGGAGCGATTTTTCCATACTATTTAAGTAAATGAAGTAAAATTGTTAATAGAGTTTATTCGAAGGAGGAATTCTGATTAAGTATTTAAATTTGATTTATATTAAGCGCACGTTGACCATTCGATTCCACTACATCAACTGAATATTCACTTCACAAAATTGGGTTACTTATCAGAAAATTCAGTTTTCTTTAAATAATTGAGCTACTGAAGTTAGTTGGCAGTTCGACTGCTTCTATTCAGAAAAATGAAAAATAATTTTAATTCCTATCAATTTTCTAAACAAACACATTATAAATCAGGTGGTTTGATGTTTTGCAAATTTGTAGATAAATTAAAAATATATATGATTATTTATTTATTAATGATCTCTTTAAAATACTTTAATGTATATATAATTTGATGAAGATCCCCGATTTTGTACATGAACTAAGATCTCAGCGAATACGCTGGCTTGATCACGTTCTGCGAGAGGATCCGGAACTAATTGGACAGCGATCGCCTACCATATGATAGGCGCAGATGTCGTTGCAGGGGTTGATGCCACAGTAAGGGGCCACTAATGGCCTTGAAAAAACTGTTATAATAATATATAATTTGTATCTTTTTGATTTAATTTATATTATGTCATAATAATACGTGGCACTAGATCAGTGTCTTAAACGGTGTTCCCCAAGTTTGCTTCAGGTGCCCCTAAGCTTGTGGAACGAAAAATAAACATGAAGAAATGAAGATTTATTAATAATAAAGACAACGAAAACAACCATTAACATTCAACAAAGCCAAACATCACAAACGTCAAAATAAACTAGGATTTCTTCGTAGAAATTTGTACAGATAAATCAATCCAAGATTTATTGAAGGATTTCTATTCAATTTTACTAAGAACCCCTTTTAGAAGGATATCTTTTTAGACGAAAATAATCATCTTTTGTTCATCTTTTTCTTCTTTTTCTATGGTAAAACGATATTGGTATAGTAATTTGAACAATTATACAACCGCTTACAGATGGAAATAGATACGATCTGATTAATGTTTTCTCTATCAAACTCTCTTCAAATTTATTCAAATTATAACCAAAATTATAATTAGATCCACTAAAATTTCAAATATTACTTTACTTAATAATTACTATTCAAACTATAATTTCAGATCAAAATAAGTTTAAATTATATAAATTAAAATCCTTACTTTTCAAGCTTTCGTCCCATGGCACATGTACAAACAAAGCACTATATTTAAATTGATATTTAGTTTGTAGTTACGTGAATATTATTTACCATATCAAGTTTCAAATTTCTATAGGGAACAGCCGGAATTTGAGGGGAAAAGCCGGAATTGGATGGCAACACCGTCAATGTAAGCCATGTAAATCTTGGTTTATATTATCCGTTCGGATCCGTTTCGACACGTACCGGCACAGACAAAAAAAATATTGTTCAATACATTTTATATAGAAGTATTTATATTATCCGTACGTTTCCTTACAGACACGTACCGTACAGACAAATATTGTATAAAATAATATTTGTCTGAAATTATCAAATAACTTATAATACTATAAGTTATTTGATAATTTCAGACAAATTGCTCAACAGACTTTAGGTATAGAGAAAATCAGACCCAAGAATGATTGGTTTGATGACGAGTGTCGTCTTGCAGTTGAGCAACAAAATATAGCCCATAGTAAAGTGCAACAACGTCTCACAATCGCGAGGAAAAACAAAGCTGCTCTTGCAAGGAGAGCAGATAAGCTGATTTTTAGATGGAAGAAGCGAGTATGGTGGAAGGCCGAGGTTCTGAAAGTACAACAACTCAGCAATGAACACAGTTCGCAAATTTCTTTAAAGAAATTACTGGACTGCGCAATACTTTCAGGCCTGCGTCAACGCCATTCGGGACCGGGATGGAAACCCCTGTGTCAACATCGACGCAGTACTTGACGCATGGACGTGGACGCTTTACTGAGCTGCTTGATGTTCATCATGCGTCACAGACTGTTGTCGAGCCACCTCTAATGCAGACTACGGAGATTTGCACTGAGGAATTCACTAAGGCCATGCAGAAATTGAAATGAAACCGCTCACCTGGGGTGGACTGCATTAATTCGGAGCTCTTGATATTCGGAGGGGTTACTTTGTGGAACTATCTTTACGAACTTATTCGATTAGTGGATATGCGTGACGAATGGAAAGTGGCCGCCGCGATATGCTCCATCTTCAAGAAGGGAGACTGCTTGAAGTGTGAGAATTATCGCGGTATAGCTCTTCTTTGCACAGCATACAAGTTACTGTCATACATTATATTGGATAGAATCACTCCTCTAGCAGAGGGCTTGGTTGGTGACTATCAAGGAGGATTTCGTCCGAATCGAATCAGGTGTTTTCACTGCGGATTCTATTTAAATATTATGAGACATCCATCTCCGTACATCAGGTGTTCCTGGATTTCCAGCAGGCCTATGACTCGATCAATCGAGACAATTTGTGGTCTGCTCTGGAATACTAACAAAATTGGTACGACTGTGTAGGATGACAGTGACGCAATCTCAATGCTGTGTTAAAGTTGGGAACAGCCTATCGACAATTTTTGCAGTTAACTCGGGTCTTCGGCAGGGAGATGCTCTGTCCCCGATACTCTTTAATGTCATGTTGGAGTACATCTTTCGTAAAACTGAAACACCTCAGCGTAACATCTTATATCGCCAGTCCAATCAGGTGCTTGCATATACAGATTGGACTGAACAGCAAATTAGCAACGGAGTGAAAAAAATACTTGATTCGCGTGTAGAGTTTTCGGCTTCTGTTGGGACTACAGATTAATGAATCCAAAACAAAATACCTGATCTTTGGATTTAGGGACAATGGCACACCAGATTTTAGTAGTGGCCACAACACGTTTGAGGGAGTGAGGTTTAAATATTTGGGTTCTCTTATCACTCACGATAACAGTGTGGATGAGGATATTAAAGTGCGGCTGGCAGCTGGCAGTCGTGCTTTGTATCCTCTAAGGCCACTGCTAAAATCTAAACACTTATCAATTTCCGTGAAGCTGAAGCTTTACAAAGCGTTGATCAGTCCCGTTATTATGTTTGGATGTGAAAATTGGGCGCTGATGGCTGAGTACGAGAGATGGCTCCTTACATTTGAGAGAAGAATCATGCGGGTGATTTACGGCCCAAAACGCGAAATAGATGGTACATACCGAGCTCTGTACAATGTCGAGATCAGAGATCTGATGAAGATCCCCGATATTGTACATGAAATAAGATCGCAGGGAGTACGCTGGCTCTGTTACGTTCTGCGTGCTGATCCAGAATGAATTGTGCTCGCGTGACATCATGTTAATAAATGAATAAACCTTAATTTTAAACGACACAAATTAATAAACCTTAATTTTCCAAATGGCGCTCCAAACGTTTTTTAACAAGAATTTTTACGTTACCTTTTATTTCCAAGTGATTTCAGCCGGGTATTGTCAATTCGGTTTTGTTTATTGTATTTAAATTGTTTTTTTTTTTGGTTTATTTACATTATTTTTCAAATTTTCGTTAAAAAAAATGGTAACGTTTCGTTTATTTGCCATGTAGGTAATAAACGTAAATTATGTTAAACTGCCATATCTTGATAAGCAAATCTGCAGCAATATCCCTTATAGTCAAATAAATTATAATAATAATAATAATAATAAAATAATAAACAGTTTAAAAGGTCATTACTGGCCCCTTACAGAGTCAACTATTTGACTCCAACGGTTTCGATCCTGAGCATGGCCTTCATACTGGCTAAGACAATCTCAAGAGGCCAAGTCGTTCTCTACATCGTGGAGCCATCGTTGCCTGCAACGACCTCTGCGCCTACCATATGGTGGCTCTCCTTTCAGAGATCGCTGCACAATTCGTTCCGGATCAGCACACAGAACGTGACCGAGCCAGCGTACTCGCTAAGATCATACTTCATGTACAATATCGGGTATCTTCATCAGATCTCGGTATGTACATCTATTTCGCGTTTTGGGCCGTAAATCACACGCATGATTCTTTTCTCAAATGTAAGGAGCCATCTCTCGTACTCAGCCATCAGCGCCCAACTTTCACATCCAAACATATAACGGGCCTGATCAACGCTTTGTAAAGCTTCAGCTTCACGGCACTTGATAAATGTTTAGATTTCAGCAGCAGCCTTAGAGGATACAAAGAACGACTGCCAGCTGCCAGCCGCACTTTAATATCCTCATCCACATTGTTATCGTGAGTGATAAAAGACCCCAAATATTTGAACCTCCTCACTCCATCAAGCGTGTGGTGGCCACTACTAAAATCTGGTGTGCCATTGTCCCTAAAACCAGAGATCAGGTATTTCGTTTTGGACTCATTGATCTGAAGTCCAACTGAAGCTGAAAACTCTACAAGCGGATCAAGTATTTCTTTTACTCCGTTGCTATTCAGTTCAATGACGCATATATCATCTGCATATGCAAGCACCTAATTGGATTGGCAATATAAGATGTTGCGCTGAGGTGTTTCAGTTTTACCAAAGCTCCGAATTAATGCAGTCCACTCCAGGTGAGTGGTTTCGTTTTAATCTCTGCATGGCCTTAGTGAATTCCTCATGGGATAGCTCCTCAGTGCAAATCTCCGCAATCTGTCTTAGAGGTGGCTCAACAAGAGTCTGTGACGCATGATGAACATCAAGCAGCTCAGTAAAGTGTCCACTCCATGCGTCAAGTACTGCGTCGATGTTGACACAGAGGTTTCCATCCCGTTCCCGAATGACGGTTGACGTAGGCCTGAAAGTATGGTGCAGTCCAGTAATTCATTTAAAGAAATTCCGCGAACTGCGCTCATTGCTGAGTTGTTGTACTTTCAGAACCTCGGCCTTCCGCCATTCTCGCTTCTTCCGTCTACAAATCCGCTTAGCTGCCATTCTTGCATAAGAGCAGCCATGTTTTTCCTCGCGATTGTGAGACGTTGTTGCATTTCACTATGGGCTATATTTTGTTGCTCAACTGCAAGACGGCACTCGTCATCAAACCAATCATTCTTGGGTCTGACTTTCACTATAGTTAAAGTCTGTTGAGCAGCTCTGACAACCGAAGTTTTCAGTACCTCCCAAACAGAGTTCACGCAGTCGATAACTTATAATATTGTACTATAAGGGAAATTCCCGCAGATTTGCGTATCAAGATATGGCAGTTTATCATAGTTAACCTTTTTTAACTAGATGGCACCTATGGCAAATAAACGCCATGTTACCATTATTTTAACGTAATTTTGAAAAATAATGTAAATAAATCTAAAAAAAAAAAAGAAAAATTAAATAAGCAAAAATAAATTGACAATACCCGGCTGAAATATCTTAAAAATAAAAGGTAACGTAAAAATTATTTTTAAAAAACGTTTTGCGCGCCACCTGGAAAATGAAGGTAAATTAATTTGTGTCGATAACATGATGTTACGCGAATTTACTATGGAAATCTGCAATAATCTCCCATTATAGTATTATAACTTATTTGGTCTGTAAGGAACGTATCTGTCGATAATACAAACCAACCTTAAGTCAGCAGGAATTTTTCAGTTATTTATTAATATATTATATAACTTTTTCAAATATTAAAATTACAGATTCAATTTAATCATTGAATTGAAAATTATTCAATACTGCCAGTGCTGTTTTAAATGTGTACATATGCATTTGTACTGCCAGAATACGTACACAATTTAAAGCTGTCACGTTAATTTATAATCTTGCCGGTATGAAAATAGCCAATTTTTGTAGTAAAATAATTAACATTGACAACATTGTTTTATTGTGGTTGGAAAGAATTGGTACCTGGTAATTTGATTATTTTTTAAATCGAAAACAAAATATTACCCATATGAAGAATATGGGTCAAAATTAAAATCAAATAACGTTTCAAGGGGACACAAAATGTTTTAAATAAACGTAAATCCGAAAATGATCGGATTAATGTAACTTAATGTGATCTACGACTGCGTGAAGCAAAGAACCACTATACGCTGCACCATATGATGTAGTATCTGGCTTTCTCTTCTTACGGAGCTATGTTTATATAGGTGACAAAACTTAAAACGAATTTACACACCTGTAAATTATGTGAATTTGACGGTGAGAATTTAACTCGAGAACACAGCGGGAGATAAACAGAATTGTTCATTAACACGCTTGGCTTTTAACAAATTAAAAAGCAGTATTAATCGAAATTAAGAAATTACTCACAAACGGGAATGTTTCGATAATGAGTACTTTAACAAGTACATTATATTACACCATGGTTTAAAAAAAACACACAGTACTCTATAATAGTTATATCAACAATTTTAATCAAACTACCAAAGTGGCAAAGTATGGTGCTAAAATGTATATACGGAATAATTCAATTTAAACCAATTTGTAAACATTGTAAACAATGTGCATGCATATTTTTTGTTTACAAATTTGATTCTCTTTCTCTCCCGCACGGTTTCTCACTCATACTTTTTATTTTAAACTTCAAATGTTTTATAGGGTGCGCATTAAAAAAAATATATGTATGTACATATATACATGTACATTTTTTATAAACGTATATTAATATTATGTATGCAATAAATTGAATAGTCATTAATGATAAATTATATGATACGAGAGTTAATTTAAGAAAGAGAAGGTAAGTTTTTCCAAGCATAGCAATGCAATACTGAATTAATGAAATGTATATAAAATTTAACGAAAACATACTAGCTCTAGCTATACAAATAATACACAAACACTTTTTATTTTACTTTAATTTTTGCCTTTGCGGTATTCGGAAAGAGAAAAGCCAAAAATTATTTTTTTTATCGGGAACAATTAATTTTTTTTGAAGAACTATGCATTTTATGTTTTATCGAAAAAAAAAACTATTTTTTGTTTTTGGGTTATCACTTTAAGTATGGCGTCTCTATATGTATTATAATATATTTCAACTCGTATTAATAATTCAATACACAAACACAATACCTAATAACAATAATTTAACTTACCAATTGCCTTCGATAATTACTTTTCGATGAAGTAATATTTTCCGTAGACATTATATTACACTTATTTTAATCACGTTATATTTATATTTTTTCACAAATTAATTCGTTTTATATTTATTCAATTCTATTGTCATGAAGAATGTCACAAAAATAAAGAGAAAATCGCACTAATCTAATAAACCACTAAAAAATTTACGATATTCTCGATCCGATACAAGCGAGAAAAATATTTTATTTTAGATTTGTTCACACAATTAAGATTCACAACTTAATTTAACACGTCCACATTTCTCGATGGCTACGCCATTTATAAAAAAAAAGTCAAATTTCAGATTACAAAAAAATAATAAATAGAAAATACGAATATTTACGAAATTTGTTGTCTTTAGTTTTTAATATTTTATTATCTTTCTCACTAGACTACATAGTCTAGTCAGTTCAGTATTTCAGTAGAATAGAAGTATCAGACAATCAGTTCTCTGTAGTCATTCTCACTACTCTACTCACTTGTACTACTATTTATCTCACTCCCACTTCTTTGACATATTTGAATTTTGGATTAAATATATTGTGTATTGTTATTTGTTAGAAAGAGAAGTCAATTGAAATCTTAATTGAAATGTACTATAATGAAATGACTAATTTCATTAGTACCTACACTGCTACTTAATGATGTTGATATACAAGTTTTTTAGTAACGAAAAATCATTCATAATATTCATATGCAACAGCATACCAAATCCCAATCCACTTCACAATGACATCGCTTTTAAAAGGATAATTGATAATAACGAGATGAGTTGAATAATTCATGTGTCATTAAAGGAATTTTTTTTTGTTACTCATATGCAAACTATGTTGTAAGGGATTTCATTGGCATTTTATATACAGTGGAATCCGTGGAATCACGAAAAATCAAACGACGAGTTACTCATCTCATTTCAAATTATATAATTATGTATTTTCAAAAATTCATTCGCATGAGGAGACAGCACATAATAAAAACGCATTATTAACGTAAAATTAAAATCCTTACATATCTAAGTCCATACAATTATTTAAATCTATATTCGATGAGTTATTACTATGAATAATCTCTTCAATTTCTAATATGTTTCCCCCCTCATTTTCCTCATCAGTAGGCGCTCGATCCGTGTTTGATTTCCTTGTATATATATTATTCCTATTTTGATATGCATACAAAGATTTCCATTGATTATTTTCTTGAATCATATTATTGAACACAGAATGTAAATTTTTTGGCGGTTGCCATACCACGAGAGCAGTACATGGTTTTTCTAGCCGGTCCAATAATATTTTCGGTATAATTGGATCATTACTTAGTTTTTTAATTTCTTCGCACACAGTTATGCTATGCGCGTTTTTTAATTTTTGTTCCAATTCTCTCTGTGTCATAGTAATATGAGTATCCATTGAGTTACTGGATGATGAAATTGATGGCAATGAATTGTCTAAATCTGTTGTGACATCAGTATGTGAAACATAATTATTAGATATATGTAACCCATTCATATGAGCTACCATTTTCTCTTCGGTAATTAAATGCTTTGCTGGACTAAAAGTGATTAGAAATAAATTTAAAAATTCAATACACTAAATAATTACAAATATATATGTAATTACATATTTAAATCTATGTCAGATTTCCGTTTAGCATGAAGGGTCGTCTTTAGAATATCTGGAGGTTTTAAATTGGGTGTTGTTCCAGTAAACTCTACTAGACTGTTATTTTGATTTGACATCCACGGCATCATTGTGATATTCCAGGGAATATTATTTAGTGATGGTGTAAACATATTTCGATCGATTGATGGGTTTCTGTGAATCAAAACAAGTGAATTATGAAACAGCTATTGTAAGTGGTGTTTTTTAGTTATATGTACTACAAAATTATATTTGAAAATTTTTAACAAAATTCCAACTTTTGGATTGGATTATGTAGATTGAATGATTTTCGAGATTTTACAAGTTTTAAAGGCCATTACTGGCTCCTTACTGAGTGAACGATTAGTCTCCAACGGTTTCGATCCTGCGCATGGTCTTCATACTGTCTAAGACAATCTGAAGATGCCAAGTCGTTCTCTACATCGTGGAGCCATCGTCGCCTGCAACGACCTCTGCGCCTGCCATATGATTTCTCTCCTTTCAGAGATCGCTGTACAATTCGTTCCGGATCAGCACGCAGAACGTGACCGAGCCAGCATACTCGCTGAGATCTTACTTCATGCACAATATCGGGGATCTTCATCAGATCTCTGATCTCGAAATTGTACAGAGCTCGGTATGTACCATCTATTTCGCGTTTTGGGCCATAAATCACACGCATGATTCTTCTATTAAACGGAAGGAGCCATCTCTTGTACTCATCGGTCAGCGCCCAACTTTCACCTCCAAACATAACAACGGGCCTGATCAACGCTTTGTAAAGCTTCAGCTTCACGGCACTTGATAAGTGTTTAGATTTTAGCAGTGGCCTTAGAAGATACAAAAAACGACTGCCAGCTGCCAGCCGCATTTTAATATCCTCACCCACACTGTTATCGTGAATGATAAGAGAACCCAAATATTTGAACCTCACTCCCTCAAACGTGTTGTGGCCACTACTAAAATCTGGTGTGCCATTGTCCCTAAAACCAGAGATCAGGTATTTCGTTTTGGACTCATTGATCTGAAGTCGAACTGAAGCGTAAAGCTCTACAAGCGGATCAAGTATTTCTTTCACTCCGTTGCTATTCAGTCCAATCACGCATATGTCATCTGCATATGCAAGCACCTGATTGGACTGGCGATATAAGATGTTGCGCTGAGGTGTTTCAGTTTTACGAAAGATGTACTCCAACATGAGATTAAAGAGTATCGGGGACACAGCATCTCCCTGCCGAACACCCGAGTTAACTGCAAAAATTGTCGATAGCCTGTTCTCAACTTTAACACAGTATTGAGACTACGTCACTGTCATCCTACACAATCGTACCAATTTTGTTGGCATTCCTAGGTACTCCAGGGCAGATCACAAACAGGAACACCTGATGTACGGAGATGGATGTCTCATAATATTTAGATAGAATCATTCGCAGCAAAAAAAAACTGATCAGTGACTGATCGATTCGGACGAAATCCTCTTTGATAGTCAGTAACCAAGCCCTCCGCTAGAGGAGTGATTCTATCCAATATAATGTATGACAGTAACTTGTATGCTGTGCAAAGGAGAACTATACCGCGATAATTCTCACACTTCAAGCGGCCACTTTCCATTGGTCAGGTATAACTTCGGTTCGCCATACTAATCGAATTAGGTCGAAAAGACAGTTCCACAAAGTACCCCCCTCCGAATATCAAGAGCTCCGAATTAATGCAGTCCACTCCAGGTGAGCGGTTTCGTTTCAATTTCTGCATGGCCTTAGTGAATTCCTCATGGGATGGCCTTAGTGAATTCCTCAGTGCAAATCTCCGCAGTCTGTCTTAAAGGTGGGTCAACAACAGTCTGTGACGCATGATGAACATCAAGCATCTGAGTAAAGTGTCCATTCCATGCGTCAAGTACTGTGTCGATGTTGACACAAAGGTTTCCATCGCGGTCCCGAATGGCGGTTGACGTAGGCCTGAAAGTATGGTGCAGTCCAGTAATTCCTTTAAAGAAATTCCGCGAACTGCGCTCATTGCTGAGTTGTTGTACTTTCAGAACCTCGGCCTTCCACCATTCTCGCTTCTTCCGTCTACAAATCCGCTTAGCTACCCTTCTTGCAAGAGCAGCCTTGTCTTTACTCGCGATTGTGGGACATTGTTGCACTTTACTATGGGCTATATTTTGTTGCTCAACTGCAAGACGACACTCGTCATCAAACCAATCATTCTTGGGTCTGACTTTCACTATACCTAAAGTCTGTTGAGCAGCACTGACAACCGAAGTTTTCAGTACCTCCCAGACAGAGTTCACGCAGTCAGACTGGTAATTAGCTCCCTCAATATTGTCGCTGACAAGATCCTGATATCGTTTCTTTTGATCTTCATTTATCAGACCTTCACAGTCGAAACGTACCATGCGTTTCGCTGTATTCCCAGACTTGTACGAAATCTTCCATCGTAGCTTTGCAGCGACCAAATGATGATCGCTGCCGACGTATTTGGTTACTGACCGATAAGTTCTCACATCCCGCAAAACCCGAGCCCATCCTTTAGAAACTAACACATGGTCAATTTGCTGCGGGAAGTTCCGCGAGGATGTGTCCATGTCTCTAGATGTATTTGTTTGTGAGGGAAGAACGTGCTTGCTACTTTAAGATCATGAGCAATTGCAAAGTATATTATTCTCTCACCATTATCGGTCGCAGTTTCGTGTCGGGAGTACGGACCTATGTTTTCACACAAGTCGGTCTGATTTCTGCCAGCTCCAGCATTAAAGTCCCCAATTACCATTGTGTTCGGGTATAGATCCCATCAGATCGTCATTGTAAAACAACAAGCAAAGCTTACACAATCGGATATTGACTGCTTGGAAATCTAAAACAGCCCGCTTTACCTGCGGCCCAAGAAGAAATAGTGCTCCAAGATTTCCGAGGTCATCTCCACTGTAGAGCAACGTATAGCCCTGGGACACATGGTCTCCACTTTTAGGCCAGCGAGTTTCTTGAAGAGCAACGAGTTCCAGCCGATACTTTTTCATGCACGTGATTCGGCCCTCTAACGCTCCTGGTTTTCTAAGTGATTGCACGTTTCACGTGCCGATCCTAAATCTCGTATCCGGCTACTTGAGCGGGAGTCCGGTGTTTTTTTGACGGTATCCATTTTTCTTTTTGTTGACTTTATAAACAGTTTATTTTTTTACGGATGTGGGTGGTCAGCCCAGCGATCTAACCGTTTAGTCGCCTCCTACGACAAGCACAGGATACTGTAGTGGTATTCTTGGGAAACATGTTCCTCCAATTTACATTTACGAAACATGTGAGTGTCCCCCGACCACAGGGGCATATATATATATATATATATATATATATATATATATATATATATATATATATATATATATATATATATATATATATATATATATATATATATATATATATATATATATATATATATATATATATATATATATATATATATATATATATATATATATATATATATATATATATATATATATATATATATATATATATATACATATATATATATATATATATATATATATATATATATATATATATATATATATATATATATATATATATATATATATATATACAGTTACACCTCCAACATTGGACACTTCTGTATTTTGGACACTTCTGTATTTTGGACACTTCTGTATTTTGGACACTCCTCTATTTCGGACACTCTCGTTTAGCCCCTTCAATTTCAGTACAATTTTTGAAAAACTTCTCCAATACCTCTAAAAATTGAACAACCTCTACACATTACACAACCTCTAAGTATTGGACATTAAATCCTCTGAATTTTACCTCTGTAAGTTGGACAGTATTTCGTGTGGCACTCATATAAGCGATACCTGCTTGGGTTCTAGCCAAATTTAATAATTTAGTGTTTTATCCGCTCATTTTTAAGAATTTCCTCTCGATATATATAAAGTCAATAAATAAGAGACTTGAGTAGGTGAGTGTAGTAGTATTCATTTTCGATTCTTAATAGTGCCTTCCCAATGCATTAAACGGTGCATTCAAGGATTTCCACTTCAAACTACCATTGAAATCTGTGACGTGGAATTAGTCGTAAACGTCGATGAGGCATTAGATTAGAATCGTTAAGTGTGGAGAAATTTGCCGAATATGTATCAGCGGACGATTCCGTGGTTGTTTGTTGTGAGGCAAATGATGAAGCTATTCCAAACGCACTAATGGAAGAAGAATGGCGCCAAATGGATTCCGATGATAACCTCGTTAAGCCGAAGAACGTCCTAAGATTAGAAGACGCACTAAAATCAATTTGTTTAATTTATCAAAGCAAAATACTATTTTGATTTTCCGTATATTGGACACCTCTGTCAATTGGACAGTTTCTTCAGTCCCTTAAGTGTCCAATATACAGAGGTTTCACTGTATATATTTATATATATATATATATATATATATATATATATATATATATATATATATATATATATATATATATATATATATATATATATATATATATATATATATATATATATATATATATACATACATATAATATATATAAAAATAAATACATATAAAAAGATTTAAAAAAGAAAAATATCTACATTTTGGAAAAATTACTATTTGTTATTGGTGTGATAATGGAATAGACCACAGTAAATGCTCTATTACATATGTACTTATTTCTGTTGGTTCTTTTAATATTTCATTATGTATTTCAATATATACAATGCAAATTTATTATGCAGATTTTGGACTTATTTGTAATGTTTTCCACTGGCGTACAGACCTACCTATGCATATAATGTTTAACATTTAAAAGGCACATCAGATTACATCATTACAAATTTTCGATTTTAATAAATAAATTGTAACTTGCATATTTTTCAAGTTCTTGAAATTGTATTAATCACAAACAAAGGTTCAGGAGAAAACAAGACTCTGAAATATTAATTCAAAAACTTAATATCGGATAACTTAATGCATTACGAAAGAACGGGTTTCCAGTGATAATAAAGAAATACTTTGGTATATCATAATTTTTAACGGACCAATTTTCGGATAGTTCTGTTCTGACTATTTGGTAATTGCATTTATCACGCGGAGTGCGATTTTCGATGTAAAGATTGAAAGTTTCTTTACACTTGTTAAATTTTTCAGCAAATACCCTCGTATGTTTGTTCCATTCTATTACATTCCTCTCGAGCATAGATATACATACATATTTCTTTCAGTGAACAGTCCACCAACTTTCGATACATTATAATGTTGGTGGTTCTATATGATGCTGTTATATAGGCAGTTCTATATACTGCTGTTATATAGATGGTGATCCAATATGTAATTGGAATGGACATAAGTACAATTATAATATTATGTACCATACCTATATATTGTATAAAATGGACATTTGCAAGTGTTTTATGAATCAAAACTAGATGAAAAAACTTACCCCAATGCTTCATAAAACTTATTGAATTGTTGACTTGTACTTTCGGCATTAAAATTCATTCCTTTATTTATTTCTAATTTAAACAAAAACGACACACAAAGTTTGACAAACAAGACTAAAGATAAAATGTCAAAATAATATTTTCTCAACGCAAATCTAGAAATTTCCTATACCGTTAACATATCTTTATAAGAATTATACTGAATAAAACATAAAACTAATTTATCCTAAATTAAAAGTGAGTTAGAATTATTTATTTAATTGATATTAAAAAATATTTCGAATTAACCTCACTACTTCACAAGTATACTTTTTTATTTTATATTTCTACAAGTCTTCTACAAGTATTTCCCTCTTTGCTTTTGGTGAGAGCTCTGTCAGAAAGAAATTTTATAAACAGAAGCGAATTCGCAGAGATTTGTCATCATGTTGGTAGCACTGATTAGTGTCAAATTAAAAAATATGTGTTGTAAAATGTGAACAGACTTGCATTTTTATAATATAAATAAATTTATTTATTTTAAGCCAAATATACTTAAAAATCATAAATAATGTCGTTTTCCCAAGTCGAATGCCAACAAGAATTGGAAAAATTAAAGTTATGGCAACAAAAGCAGAAGCAAATTTTATATGAAAAACAAATGGAAGAAAAACGTATGTTATGCGGTACTCAACAGTCGAATTATGATAGTTTTATCAATAATTCTATAAACAATAGTAATTGTGATATAATAAATGACCAGAATAAACGGATAAGCAAATCTAAAATTATTGTCGCGAAACCGTTTTTAAAAAGGGGTGAAGGTTTAAAAAATCGTTTTGGTGTTGACCCTGACAGATTTGCATTAAAAAATCTCCCAAAATATAAATATTCAAATAAAATCAGTATTAATCGAAAAAGGTTGAGTTTGAATCATCAAATAAATAGTAACATTCTTGATAAAAAAGAGGAATCAACATTGGGGTCTGTGGAGACGGAGGGAGTACGATTACCAATTGAAATCAATAATTATAAAAATCCAAATACAGGTGAGACATAGAACAAACAAATAGAGGTTTCCATTAAAATAAAAAACGTCCTTTTTCATTTTAAAATTATAGCAAATTCAAACCAATCCAAAACCAAAGTAACAGAAGTAAAAGGAGAATCGGATCGCGAAGTTCAGACATGGGCCAGTGTATTGGATCCAACACATATAAATCCAATAAGCGTTTCGCAATTTAAAGGCCACAAGTTATCAGAGGTCTCACAAAATGAGAGAGACCAATTGAATTTATTTGAACTGCTCGAACAAAAAGTTAATGCCTCCAGTTATAGTTTTAATTCAACCGATATAAATGAACTACTAAAAAATAATAAGTTATACCCAGATGGCAATGTTTCCAACAGTGTGCGGTTGAATGAGCCATTATTAAATTTGAAGGAAGTTTTAGACAATAAATTACAAACTACACTCGAGCCGAGTCCGAATGAACTGGAGGATTTAAAATCAAATGATGATGATAGCGATAAAGAGAGCTGTGAATCAAGTTTCCATGTTAGATTTTCAGATAAAGTTGTCATAAATGAAATCAATTCTGATAGTGACTCAGAATTTGAGAATAAAAATGATAAATTGAAACCTTTAAATGCAGGTCAATCTGAAACCAAAACCCTTACAACATCAACCCCAAACCAAAAACATTGCAAATACCCGGAATTTGGGAGTAATACAGATGAAAATTTTGAAGAATTGATTGAACAAATTCTAGGGTTAAAACAAAAAGAAATTCAGGAAAAATCCCAATTGTTAGATAACCGGCTCAAAGAGTTGCAGCATGAAATCGCTCTATTCCAAGAGCAGAATCATACTCTCACTAAAATGAAACAGGAACATGAACTTGAAAAAATGAATATAGAAACGAGGTTTCAACAAAATAAAAAGGTATTGGACGATGAAAAAATTAGAATCGAAATTTATTTAAATGATGAAAAGTCGAAATTAAAAGAAGAGAAACTCAAATTAGAAAAAAAATTATCTCAGCCCAATAAAAAAGATCGCGAGGAAATATTCCGCCTGCAAAATCAGATAATCGAATTGAAGGAAGAAATAAAAATGAAAGAAACGAAACATACCTCCTCGCAGTCGAGGCTACGAGCTCAAATACGTAATTTAGAAAAAAATTTACGCGAAAAGGAATTAGAAATAGAAAATTTTAAGAAAGACAATAGAAAATTAGAATTTGAAAACAGTCGACTACGAAGACAGGCCACATCGAAAATGCTGAATGAAATTAACAAAAATATTTCGAAATTAGCAACCGCAAATCAATCATCACTACCAGCAAGTAATACTAAACATGACGATGATGATAAAAATAAAAAATCGACTGTTACACAAATTAAATCGAAATTAAAAACAAAAACACAAACCATGTCATCTTCATCATCATCTTCGTCCTCCGAATCACAATCATCTTCATCTGAATGTGAAGATGAAGGTGATGCAAATGATATTGATCGTAATTCAAATATTTCAGATAACACGAATAGAGAAACTGGAAAAATCGAAATTTGTTCCCAAAGTGAAATATCGGACACACTAAAAAGTTTAAAGCGTGAGATTTCCAATCCGGATGGAAGCAAAGATATTTGGTATCCGAATGGAAACATAAAAAAAATCTCGGCCGATGGGTTAAATATAAAAATGTTGTATTATAACAAGGATATCAAGGAGACAAATATAAATGAGGGTGTCGTGCGTTATTACTATTCTGAAACTAACACATGGCACACACAGTATTTGGATGGTCTGGAAATATTAGAATTCCCAAAGTATGCATAAATGTTGCCTCATAAATAAAGTTGATCCATTTATTAGTTATGGTTGGATTATTAGATAGTTTTTATCTCATAAATATTCTTTGATTATTTGTATTTACAGTGGGCAAACTGAGCATCGGTATAAAGATGGCAAAGTGGCAGTACATTTCGAAAATGGATCTATAAAAATTAAAGACCCAAATGATCCAGAAATTGCAGAAGAGTGGCGATATGCAGATGGTACCGTAGCCAAAATCAAAATCAATGGGGAAAAGAACATATTACTGCCAAATGGACAGAAGGAAATCCATACCACTGATCATAAGAGACGAGAATATCCTGATGGGACAATTAAAATCGTATATCCAGATGGAAGCCAAGAAACTCGATACTCAAATGGGCGTGTTAGATTAAAGGATAAGGAAGGAAAATTAATAATGGATAGTATATCCTAAAATTTTATTTGTTTTATGAAGATTATCTTTTGTTAAATTTCTATTAAAATAATCCTATTACATATTACTTTAAAGTTACAAAACGCAAGATTCTTTTATATTTTTGAGAAATAGGTCAATAGGTGTGATAGAAGTGTTTATGATCTGCGCGGCATATATAACATGTTTTGGATCTAAATCAATTTGAGCTCGTAATATGCGCAGTTTAAATTAAAGACTTAAACCAAACATCATGTTTCTATGATACGAAAATAGTTTATTATACTATAATAGTATTGTTACGTTTTTGCCCTGTCAAACGGTTCGATCACTGGATTTTGAATAAAACAAACGATGTAAATTCTAGATCACACTAAATTTATTTATTTCCGAATAATTACACTAAACACTAATTTAATTAATTCACTTAATTATTTAACTTCACAATAATTATTTTATTACACTTTAACAACACTATATTACACTTTATTACACTTTGATTACTCTTAACTTTCACTTTTTCCTTTTTACTACTATTAGCACATTCACGGTTAAAACATAACTAATTAACTTCTAAAATTTTATCTCGTATTTATACCAAATATTCTAACTTAGAATATTCCACAATATTCGGGAGTGTCTAGACTATTCTTGAATAGTCTAGACAGATCTGAGAACATCACCCCCTACCTAATCCTGATTCGTCACAGGATCCAACTCACCTAGCCTATAGAGAGCTAATCGCTCTAAGTGCACCACCCTCAGTTTTCCTCCCTCTCCGGTACACAACGTCGCTTATCTTTGTGATGATAGTGTACGGTACTTCCCATGAAGGTTGCAGCTTCGGTGATAAACCCGTTTTCCGTTCTGGGTTGTAAAGCCTTACTAATACATGGAGCCTTCATCCGGTCACTAGATACTCGTATCATCTCTCGTACAAACTGATGTATCTCGTCGGAGTTCTCCTTTCTTCTGGCCAACATAATTCTGCCCACATAAAGCTGATGATGGAACAGCCCCAAATTTTAGATCTCCGGGTAATCGCAGATTATTTCCGAATAGGATTCTCGCTAGGTTTCATCTCCGTTGAGTCATGTACTGCTGATCGATATGCCATCAGGAACATCGGAATATGTCGACCCTAGTTGCGTTGATCATTATTCACGACCTTTGCCAAATATTTTTCCAAGGTCCCATTGAAGCTTTCCACCATACCATCTGACTGTGAATGCAAATACGTGGTTCGCGTTTTATTTATACCGATCAACTGACAGACTTCCTGAAATACAACTGATTCAAAATTTCTTCCCTGGTCCGTGCTGTGAATCTCCATTGGTACTCCAAAACGACTAATCCAATTATTAAGCACGCCGTCAGCCATCGTTGTTGCTTCTTGATTGGGTATGGGATATACCTCTGGCCATTTGCTGAATTAGTCCATTATTACTTGCACATATTCTTTACCAAGATCTGTAGTCCGGAATGGTCCTGCCTTATCCATTGCTATTCTCTCGAATGGCGCTCCAACTTTATATTGGGGCATTGCTCCCCGACTTTTCCGTGCGGGACCATTTACCGTCGCGCATTGCTCACATTTTTGGCACCACTCCACTACAGAGTGTCTTTTTCCTTAATATGCAACATTATTGCTAAATCCGGATCTGCTAGCTGCTCGTTTCATCTGTCCATTCCTTTTCCGGTAGTACGCAAGTACTTATGCAAATAAGTCTAATATCGATAATGTCTTCCTTTGCCTTTCTTTACCTTTATACGCCCGCAGTGCTTGCATTCTACTTGCCATGGCCGTCTAGACAATGCATCGGCATTTGCACTCCCTTGTCGATGTTCTATCTGGTAATTGTAACTTTGGAGACGTTCGATCCACCATGCCGTGCTACTTGCCGTTCCGGATTCTTCAACTACAGCAGCTATTGTAATGCTCCGTGGTCCGTCCGTATATGAAACTCTTGGCCATAGGTAGAGGTTCTTATGAAAATGTTTCACACATTGCACTATAGCCAATAATTCTTTACGAGTCACATAATAGTTACGTCCTGGTTTAGATAACGCCTTCGCTCTTTCTTGACCCTAAATTTCTTGCGACAGCACTACTCCGATACCACCGCTTACTGGCGTCGGTGTCAAGAATACTTTTTTTTTTTTTTTAAATTAATATCAACACATACATACATATGGATGGTATCCCGATACCTCCCGATCCAAACGTCTTAGCTTTAGCCACTGCGCTATTTGCTCGGTGTACTCGGTAACTTAACACCGGGTATATAATATCCCAATGGTGCTGAGCATAATCACCTTCACAATTCATTGAATAACTCCTCCTGCTCGTTATTCCTTTAAAAATGCTCTGTTCTTCCGGATCAAATCATGCAAGCTCTTTGCCTCATTGGCAAATCCTGGACTAAATCGCCTATAATAAGTGCACAATCCGAGGAAGCTTCGTAATAGCAAATAACTTATAATACTATAACGGAAATTGCTGCAGATTTGCGTATCACGGTATGGTAGCTCGTAGTTAACCTTTTTTAACTAGATGATACCACTGGCCAATACACGCTATGTTACCATTTGTAATAACGAAATTTTCAAAAATAATGTAAAATATTGTAAAAAACAAAATAAATTAAATAAACAAAACCAAATTGACAATTGACCCAGCTAAATTAACTTGGAAATTACAGGTAACGTAAAAATTCTTGTTAAAAAACGTTTGGTGCGCCATCTGCAGGAAAAAGCTTTATTCATTTGTGTCGACAACTTATAATACTATAAGGGATATTACTGCAGATTTCCATAGTAATATGGAAATCTACAGTAATATCCCTTATAGTATTATAAGTTATTTGCAAATAACTTATAATACGATAAGGGAAATTACTACAGATATCCATAGTAAACTCGCGTGACATCATCGTACAAATTAATTTACCTTTTTTACTCCAGATCTTCCAATTTGCAGCAATTTCCCTTATAGTATTATAAGTTATTTGGTTATTTGGCTTATAGTACTATAAGTTATTTGCTTATAGTATTATTAGTTATTTCTATTTGGTCTACTATGAAATTTCCGACGCGCGTTGTATTCGATTATTATGATATGTATATTAATAATAAATATGTACGACATTACGTGGACCAATACCAATATATAATAGGCCGATTTTCT
Organism: Tipula unca; assembly: GCA_951394425.1. NCBI lineage: Eukaryota > Metazoa > Arthropoda > Insecta > Diptera > Tipulidae > Tipula > Tipula unca. The sequence goes on from OX596380.1 coordinate 102,031,145, forward strand.
ACATCAATTTTGAAATTGCATATGTATGCATCGAGTAATAACAAACAAAAATCGCTCCATACAAATCATATGAAAACTACTTTTTTTTTTGCTTTTTTTGGTCTTAGATTTGTAATAACTTACAAATTTGGCCCAAAGACACTTTTTCATGTACCTGAGTACAAGGAACAATATGTTTTCGTTCATTTTAAGATGAAAAATTATTCAATTTCCACACTTTTCATTCATGAATTTCAACAACTCTCAGTCAAGATTATCATTATTTTTTTAGGGGTAAATATGAGAAATTAATAATTTTCGCTATTCGTGTCCCTTATTATTCATATTAAACTGCATCTGTTTCACATTCGAAATAAGCGAGCTAACAAAAATCGGTTGGTGTGAGTGACAGAGATAAATAAAATTTTTACGAAAACAAATGGAATGAAAACACGCGGAAATTCTCAGGAAGAGTATAAAATAAAATATAAAATATTTATAATTTACACACACATGCAAACCGGAGAAAATATACCCAACTTGAATTTCTGTAATTATAAATTTTAGTTATACATTTTTAGTGGGAGAAATATGACGCACAATTTCACGTGGGCGTTTTATTGTTCGAATGATGCATTTATTGAATTAAATTAATTTTTTTTATGATCAACTAGTTTATTATAATTTATGTTTTACAAAAAAAATGTTCGCTATCATATATTTGTTGCACATAAATAATAATAAACTAGTAAATTCATTTTAATAAATTAATTTAATTCAATAAATACAATTATACCAGCAATAAAACGCCCACGTGAAATTGTGCATCATATCTCTTTGACTAAAAATGTGTAACTAAAATTTATAATTATAGAAATTCAATTTCTCCGGTTTGCATGTGTGTGTAAATTAAAAATATTTTATTTTGTATTTTATACTCTTCCTGAGAATCCCCACCTATTTTCATTCCATTTGTTTTCGTAAAAATTCTATTTATCCCTGTCACTCACACCAAGTGATTTTTTGTTAGCTCGCTTATTTCGAATGTGAAACAGATGCAGTTTGCTATGAGTATTAAGGGACACGAATAGCGAAAATTATTAATATTTCATATTTACCCCTAAAAAAATTATGAAAATCTAGACTGAGAGTTGTTGAAATTCATGAATGAAAAGTGTGGAAATTGAATAATTTTTCATCTTAAAATGAACGAAAACATATTGTTCCTTGTACTCAGGTACATGAAAAAGTGTCTTTGGGCCTAATTTATAAGTTATTACAAATCTAAGACCAAAAAATGCAAAAAAAAAAGTAGTTTTCATATGATTTGTATGGAACGATTTTTGTTTGTTATTACTCGACACATACATATGCTATAACGGACTTATCAGGCCAGTAATACATAGGCATTGCGTGGACAATAACAATTTTACTTCTACCCTTATTTTTGAACTGAGAAAAGTCCTGAATTTTAAAAAGGCACTGGAATTAAAAAAATTATATTTTTTCAATGCAGCAATTCTGTCAACTTTATCTCCATACAAATAATTGTCAAAGTATTGACCGTTTATTTAGAGTTATTTTTCTTGTCATATCAACAAGTAAGTGAGTACACACAAATATTGATTCCATTTTATTTATTTTATATTCCGACGTTGTCGAAAAAAACACGCGAAAATTTCATAATAGACCCTCAGAATTTGTTAGTGGTCACAACACAACACGTTAGAGAGAGTGACGAGGTTAAAATATTTGGGTTCTCTTATCTTCCACGATAACAGTGTAGGCGAGGATATTAAAAAGAGGCTGGCTGCAGTGATTTGTATCCTACAAGGCCACTGCTAAAATCTAAACACCTGTAAACTGCAATGAATTTGAAGCTATGAAGAGCGTTCAGCAGGCCCGTTATTATGCATGGATGGGAAAGTTGGACGCTGACGAATCAGCACGAGAGATGGCTCCTTACATTTGAGGAAAGAATCATACGTGTGATTTACAGCCTCTAACGCAAAAAAGATGATACCTACCGAGCTGCTCTGTATAATATCGAGAACTGATAACGATTCCCGATATTGTATATGAAGTAAAAATTCAGCGAGTACACTGGTTCGGTTACGTTATGTGTGAGGATCCGGAACGAATTGTGCAGCGATCTCTGAAAGGAGATACTTACCATATGGTACGCGTAGGAGAGATCATTGTCGGCGACTATGGCTCTGCGGTGTGGAGGACGTGGCTTCTTCAAATTGTCTAAGACAGTATGACCACCAACCTGAGGATCGAAACTGGTGGAGCCAAATTGCTGACACAATAAGGGGCCACGGCCAGTAATAGCCTTTAAAATTCTGTTATATTTAAATGTATTTCACTAAAAATTTACATTAATCTAATTATAGTACAGTTGAATACTAATTCTTAAAATTGAACACAACTTTGTGGTCTTTAATTTTATAAATCTCGGCTAAAGAATCGCGAGCTGCTGCTTCAATCGCTACATCAACATTTTCACCAAATCCTTCGCCTAGCAACTCTTTATTACCATAAATACCAACGTAAAAAGTGGCTAAAATAGTAGTTTTTCCTGTTTCACCTAAAAGCCGTGGTTCTGGTTCTCCAAGATTTTTATCCTGACAGGTCTTCTTTAAAGTTTCCAATGGATTTTCTACTTTCCATATTTCGGTTAAATCCTTTTGATTTAATTGGGTGCAAACGAAATCTTTTATAAATTTTTCAGCTCGATCGGTACCAGATGATTTAATTAAAGCACCAACTACTGCTTTAAATGTATCTGATCGGGTGAATTTTGATGTTTCGGTTTCCTGAAATATAAATTAACAAATCATTGTGAATTCGTTAGTAATAATATATTGTTACTACCCCAGACAACATAAGTTCTTCCATTCCCAAATTGGACGATAAATAGGATAGCATATCATCTGATATTAAATAATTCCTCATCGCAAGTATTCCATCATCTGGACAATGTTTAAGCGAATTTTTTAGAAACCTATGTGCTACATTTTGCAGTAGATCATCTCCCAATGCAATCAAATTTTTATTATCTTCAATTTTTATATTTTCATCGTAAATGCCTAGTTGCATTTGTTGCTCTTTAACAATCGCAGCATAACTACTTTGTGTGAATGCTGTTTGTAGCAACTTTAAATTAAAATTTTCATGTAAACGATTGGAAAATGCAAATAGTTCACAATTATAATCCCAATCTAGGAATTTAGTTCGATCTGGTTTTGGGATATCTACAGTTTGCTTTCGTTTTCGAATTTCCCGGAGTGTCGGCGCTACCCAACGTTTAACACCTCGTGAAACACCTATACCAACAAATTCATATTTAATATTTTCAATTTAGTAAATAATCTAACGTTCTTACATATAAAATTAGATACTGCCTGTAAGAACATTTTAAATTTACTATTTACTAAGTTTTACGATTTGAATTAACCTCACTTTTTGTACCAAATTTTTTCATAAATTATCAGTTTTTTAGATTGAATTTAAATAAACAATATAGTATATATACAAAGTACTACAGTTTGAATAAAACAATTTATAAAGTAATATGTTTATTCAATTAAATTTAATTAATATCTCTATAATATATGCTAATATCTCAAACTCAATGCAGTTTTGAGTTTGACAGTTAAAATTTTTAATTAGTAAGATTCTAATATTCACTTCATCTATTTATAACTTCTTTAATTCGTTCGTTCAGTTCACGTTTACATAAAGCGACGTAAGAGCTAACGTCGAATACTTTAAAAAAATAGCATAACATTTTGCTATTTTTTTGATGTACATCACTTTTCATTTTTAAATTTTTTCATGTATATTTTAAAATGGAAATGTCGAATTTTTCTTCCATTTTAACTAACACCAACATAAATGTATGCGTCAATTTGCAAATATGAATATAAATAAAGCAAAACGTGATTTGTATTTTGTAGTCATTTGTGTTTCTCTAATCTCTTATTTTTCTTAAAATACGTGTTTATAAAATAACATAAACAATCGACGGAATCGACATTTCCCCATCGATCTATTAATATTTACCTCTCTTTCTCTCTATACTAACGCAGAGACAGAAAAACATTAATTTCACAGCAATTTCTTCGCGTTCTTTGGTGTCAACGAAAATTAAATATTTTTTTAAAACACGAAAGAATTCTACATAAAATAATTTAGAAACTTTAATAAAAAACTAAGAATTTTAACGAAACTAATTTTTTTAAAAGTTTTATTGATATTTAACCATATAAACTGTATTATATTTAACCATATAAACATATTAATTCTTTTGTTTACATTTTTGATTGTTGCATAGGTATTAATTTGTGTGTGTATTACATGAGTATTTCAAATAATATATAGAAAATCGTGGATATTATAGAAATTTCTAATAATTTTAAGTATAATAATAATAATATTAAGCAGTATTTAAAGGCCATTACTGGCCCCTTACCGAGTCAACAATCTGGCTCCAACGGTTTCGATCCTGGGCTTGGTCTTCATATTGTCCTAGACAACCTGAAGAAGCCCAGTCATTCTCCTAGTCAATTTTAAGTATATGCAGTATTAATTAGTCTTCACACAGTTTTCAAAGTATAAATTTTCAAATTATAGAACTGTGAAACAATTTGTTCTTCTCTTGGATAATGCCTTCTCCGCTCTTTTTTAAATCATTTGGAAATTAAACTACTTTAATTAAAAACGGGATTGTATCTATTACTGTTGAAAAATGTGTTCAAACAAATATCATAAAACAAAAACAAATTTTGACAACAAACAACTCTTGATCAAATTTTCTAACTGAAAAATTGAAGAAATATTAAAACAAGTACAGATAGAAAATGAGTCGCAAAGTTTGAAAATATAAAAAAGAGCAAACATTCCGAGAACGATTTACAGAAATTAATTTTTTGAGCCGATGACCGTGTTGAAAACCAAGTAAATCCCCTCGCAACTACGAGGCCTCGAGCTCCAGAGAATTTTCCCTTTTTGAAGCAGTGCTCATATAGGAAACCAAGAAAATGGAAATTCTCTGGATGAACTTGAACTATATTAACACTTTTTTATCAAAGCTCAAATTTATTTATTTTTTACTTTTAATTAAATCACATATTTGGCGGGTATCTTATTCAGAAATTTCTCTATTTGAAGCAATTTCCATTTCATAGTCATGAAAAGAGTTGGCAACCCATGAAATGGGAACAATAAAAGTATATTGGTTTCATTTGAACTTTTGATTAAATCCTTCGCACATTTTGAATTTTCCTGTTCAAATAAGAGATGATGGTAGAAGAGTGAGAAATACGAAATGAGTAATAAGAAAACTGAAATTTTCTGTATATAGTCGGACGTTTAAGTAACTCCTTCTTAGTATTAAGGGCTTTTTAAAAACCGTTTTCTGGATTCCGTTGTAATGTTAAGTAATTTCTTGCAACCTTCCAAAATGTTCAGTACCCGCAGGCTTCATCGTGGCTCCGCAAGGCTCTGTATGTTTGTAAAGGTTTAAGTATTTTTTATAATGAAGTTCTTATAAATGGTCCTGCCGTGTCATTTTCTGGACACATAACAGACAGAAACGTCCTTTTTTACTCGCGAGAATACCTATCTGTTAGCTATACCAAGATGAAAAGTGAGTTTTCAAAGTACCTATAGTGCGAGCTACTCTGAGCATTACATACAATTTTAAAACGGTGTTATGCTGACAAGGAAGTCGGACATTCAGATAGCTCAGAAAAATACGATTCTTCGGAATCTTCTGATGAACCTAACTGAAATTACGGCTCTCCCAAATTATGCGATTTTGTACAATATTAAATATTGTATTACTATGTTTTTATGTGGTTTAAAATACCGATTCTGGATGGAGTAACATCAGTTTCTTTACAACTAACTGTTACTTAATATTATTAATATTCGAAATCAATATTTTAAAACTATGTGTATAAAAACATTGTCACATTGCCACACAAGGAAACAATTTCAATTAAAAATAAACAAAATATAAATAAAACATTGTATTTATTCAAAATGAGTTTATAAAAGTGACAAAATATCACCAATACAATAAAAATGAATACTGATTGTAGACCAATTCATGACTTATTTGAAATAATTCGACTTATTAGAAATACTTCTTTGACTTATCCAATATGGCGGCGTGAAATAAGTTATTTGCCAATCAGTTATGGTCCAACTCAAATCGAAAGTTACTTCAACACATAATCTCTTATTTTATTAATAGAAGTTTACAGCCTAAAGTTCATCGTTTAGTTTAGTTTTTGTAATTTGGGCGTTTTTAAATAATTATTAAAATGGGAAAGAAATCGTCAATTTTGTTCAAATCACAATAAAATAAACACTAAAGAAGACATTTCAAGGTCCGATTAAAATGTCTGCTTATTTTCCAAATATTTGACACCTTGTATCTTGCGCAATAACAACAACAACAAAACATAGTTTTCCATCAAAATTTCTTTTTTCAGGTATTAAACAATAAAAAGGAAAAACATAGAATGTTGACTTCCTGCCCCATATATTGAATTTGTGGGTTGACGTATTTTTCACCAGATACATCTTAATAATTTTGGCGAATTTACATGTAAATATTTGTTCAAATAAAAAAAATATATAAAATAGTACACAATATTTATAATGAATGTCACTTCACTTCGTATAATTTCACTTGGACAGCGCTAAATATCAAAAAATTTGAAAAAATTAAAAAAAACTCTACCAAACAACCGTCGTGTTTTAATTGTATGCATGTGGGTTAGTGTGACTGCTATAAAATATTCTCAATTTGATACTTTTTAGAGCAGTCACACTACTACAGACACAAATATTTCTTGACTGAGAAGGTTTTTTGTTTCATTCGAAATAAAAAAAAATGATCATCCTGTGTCACAACAAAAAAAAACAAATAATTACATAAATAATTACATAAAGTTCGTACCAAATCGGCACACGATTTGTTATAAACAAAACAAAAAACGAAAACAAACTGTTCAGAAAAAAAGTAGTTTTACAAAAACTAAAAATTATCAATTAAAACTATATCAATTTGAACTTATAACTAACTCAAGCTCTTCTCAGATAAATTTTACTTATCTCATAGAAAATTGAAAATAAAAATTGCACTATAACTGGAAGATAAAAGCCTTCCAAAATCTGCCTATAGAAAAATCCCATTTCATCGTTTCATATAAAAAAAGAAACAAATCGGCATATACGCATACTAATGATTTGAATTTTTTTTACTTGTGTCAAGGCCTATAGCAATCCTATAGTATAGAGGCATTGGTAATTTGGTATAGCGATATATAACCCAAACTACCCCGACTAAAGATATTCAGCGTTCTTTTTAATAGGACGAAATACAAAGAATTCAGTGCTGGGATGTTCTATCATCACTTCGATTCGCTTCGATAGACATTATTGTCTCTTTTTTTACGAATAAAATTGTGCTCTATTGCGTTTTTTGAATTACGTTTTGTTTATTGCATTCTCAGTCTGTTTGAATAAATTTGCAAACTATCTCTTTTTCCTCTTTTCACTTGCCATCGAAAATAAAAATATTGGTGATATTTTATTGAATGAATTTATAGAAATAGAATCGAGTAGGCTATGATCACAATATAAATTACGAAATAGAATACAATTTTGTTCGTAAAAAAAGAGACAAAAATGTCTATCGAAGCGAATCGAAGTGATGATAGAACATCCCAGATTCCCAGCACAGGTGAAAAATGACGCAATCAATTTAGATTGTTTTTTCGTTTTTGTGTGTATTTATATCCTTATTTTTTAGAATCTAATAACCTGGTAGATTCCTTTTTTATCTTTTATGTTTTTGATACTATGTTTGACATTTACAAATATTAAGCGAACTTTTAAATTTTTAAATTATCAATTTGAAATATTAATTTTAAAAAAATATTAAATTATTTTTTCGAACCGGAGTGAAAACATTACTTAATATATCGGGTCGAATGACTCGAATCTCTGATTTAACCGTTTGGATAAAACTTTTATTAGTTAACATTATCAAAAATAGGTTCGACATAGTTTGGCCATACATTAATAGTATTATGTAGGTAATATGTGTGCTCCCAAATATAATACAAAAGAAAAAGAAAAAAATTAATTTACATAGTAAGGTACAAAAATTTAAAATAATTACATATTTCAAAAAACATAACCTGTTCACTGAAAAATTTACACAGTGTTTATTTTTAGCGTGCATTCGTTCTTTATATCCTCTAAGGCCACTGCTAAAATCTAAACACTTATCAAGTGCCGTGAAGCTGAAGCTTTACAAAGCGTTGATCAGGCCCGTTGTTATGTTTGGATGTGAAAGTTGGGCGCTGACGGATGAGTACGAGAGATGGCTCCTTACATTTGAGAGAAGAATCATGCGTGTGATTTATGGCCCAAAACGCGAAATAGATGGTACATACCGAGCTCTGTACAATTTCGAGATCAGAGATCTGATGAAGATCCCCGATATTGTACATGAAGTTAGATCTCAGCGAGTACGCTGGCTCGGTCACGTTCTGCGTGCTGATCCGGAACGAATTGTGCAGCGATCTCTGAAAGGAGAGCCACCATATGGTAGGCGCAGAAGTCGTTGCAGGCGACGATGGCTCCACGATGTAGAGAACGACTTGGCCTCTTCAGATTGTCTAAGACAGTATGAAGACCAAGCTCAGGATCGAAACCGTTGGAGCCAGATTGTTGATTCAGTAAGGGGCCAGTAATGGCCTTTAACACTGTTATTATTATTATTATTATTTTTAGCGTTTGTTGATTATTTTTGATTATTTATCATGATAATTTTTATTAAAATACCAACCTGATAATTTGCTGATAGTGTCAACATTTGAATAATATACTCACAATACATTAATACCATGATAGAAAGTATCAGTGGATTTGCACAGCGTATACGGAGCGTCACCAACCAGAATAGATGACAAAATACACAAATGATCAACTATGTTCTGAAATTTGACATGACTTTTTGGCTAAATACCTGGAATATGGCCAACTGTAACAGAGCTAGACCAGATGTGGCAGATTCAACATGTTGAATGGACATGGAATTCTTAAATGACCAACAAGAATGTAACCAGGCTAATTCTTACCCGATTATGATGAAATTCTACGGATATATTGTAGATGCAAATGGGATTATAAAATAATTGTTGGATAAAGTCCTGGAATAGCCAACTGGAATGCAAATAGGTTATTTTTAACCGATTATGATGAAATTCGACGTGTGATTCTTAAATAGTTTTTTGACAAAGTTCAAATCTCATGCGATCCCGAATAGCCGAATTCTCATACGATCCCGAATATAAGTATTATTTTAACGAGAGTCGCTTGATGAGCTTGCCTCTTTAAACGGCTGTTTTCTCTAAATTCAGTCGTCTACATAATAATTGGTTTAACTAAAGTCGAGTTATTTTCAACAAGGTATCATATTGTATACATTATGGTCAGGATCCAGCTGGACACTACAAATATGTATATAGAGTATAAGTAATGACCATTACCCGACATCTACTTCATTACTTAAATCATAAAAATAAAATAAATTATTGGCGCTAACACACAATAATATTGATGGTCAATGTTAGATAAGGTTATGGTTTATTTCATATACTCGACGTGCTCGAAGTATAGATTATTAATGCTTTGCAAATTCACGAGATATAAAAATAATTTAAAATAGTATTGACGATTTGACGAATATTTTCAAATAAATATTTTTTTGTAAATTTCCTTTGTAAATAATTATTTGGCAACAATTTTAAATTATTTTATGTAGTATGTACTTATACATTTTTAGTGCATTGAAACGTTTAAGTATATGAGAAAATCGGTTCAAATTGCGTCTATGTTGAGTAATTTTTTAAATTTATTGCCGATAACAGTTTTTTTAGTTTAAATGAAATTTTAAGTGAAATAACGCATAGCGAATATCATCTCTTGAACGTGTTGATTTGAAAATAAATTGGCAATTTTGCCTTTGGCAAGTTAAATTTGTTTATTCTAGAATACCCAGACCATTTAATGAAAATTAAATTAAATTTATTGATTTAAGCTTAGTTCGGTCCCAGTAGAATTCTAGATACCTTACAAAGGTATGTCATTCGCCAAAGGTTTGCAACCAGTAAAATTTTAATTATAATAAAATAAAAGTTACTATAGAATTTTTTTGAATATGATCAAAACAAATTATGACGCACTTTAATTAGCTGGCCAACAACTCATTTTTCTTTCTGTGTGATTATTTTCTTTTGCTATAGTGTCTAGAGATAATGAAATTCATTAATTAAAAAATAATGCAACCAGAAATTTTTAAAATATTTTGGCTAACCTTAAAGTTATGTATTTCCGATTTCATAATTTACATTAAATTGAATAAAAAAGACGACTGACAAGATCCTGATATCGTTTCTTTTGATTTTCATTTATTAAACCTCTACAGTCAAAACGTTCCATCCATTGGCAGCTCTAGCATTAAAGTCCCTAATCAACAGTCTAGCATCGTGATGGATCTCATCAGATCCTCCAAGTCATTATAAAATGAGTCTTTATCTTAGGGCTGGTTAGCTTCTGTGGGCGCGTGTTCTCAAATTATAGACTGGTTGGCTAACTTCATGAGCACGCGAGGCATGCGCAATAGGTTACTGACTGTTTGAAAATCTAACACAGCCTTCCTTACCTGCGGCCCAAGAAGAAATCCAATTCCAAGATTTCCGAGGTCATCTCCATTGTATCTCCACTTTTAGGCCAGCGAGTTTCTGGAAGAGCAGGGAGGTTCAGCCGATACTCCTTCATGAATGTGGTTAGGGCTTCTTACACTCCTGGCTTTCTAAGGGATTGCACGTTCCACCTGCCGATTCTAAATCTTGTGTCCGATTGATTGAGCGGGGGTTCGGTATTGGTTTGGCAGTATTCATTTTTTCTCTTGTTGACATTACGAACAGTTGTGTTTTTTACGGATGTGGGTCGTCATCCCAGCGAGTCGCCTCCTACTATAAGCAAAGTGCAATTTGGATTTAAGAGACAGGTGAGCGTCCCTCGACCACAGGGGCCAACTATATAGGGGAAAGATAATATATATAGGAAATATTGGGTAGAAGGATTGACTGACTGTCTGAAGAGATGAATTAGATCCTGCAGGAAACATATGTTAGTATTCAAACATATGTTTCTTGCAGGATCTAATTCATCTCTTCAGACAGTCAGTCAATCCAAAACATCACTTACCGAAATAACAAATCAAAGTTAAAAATTTGACAATGAGCACCACAAATTAAAAAACCCTTAGTATCGGTATTCTCAAAAAATGTAATATAGTCATGAAACTAATGAACAGTTATAGCGACCAGAAAGGAAAGGAAGTATCCATTGCCCAGTATTATAATATTGTATAAACATGTTAGAATTATCAATCAGTTTTAAAATTCATATATAAAAATCAAAACTGCACAAAAATAAATAAATTCCAAAATTTACTCGATACTCACATTGTAAAAGACAAGAAAAGTTATTTTACATCACTGCTTGATACATTTTCGTTTTGTTTAATATGTGAGTGCTTGGCAAGGTCGACTAAAATTTGGTATCATTGGTAAGGTCACGGGTTTTAAAATGCGGAAAAAGTACGAACTCCGAATGGTTTAATAATCTTAACATCTACATTTTTAGAGCTAAATATAGTCAAGATACACGTAAGTATTATGTTAATGTTCTCCGCATATATATATATATATATTATATATATATATATATATATATATATATATATATATATATATATATATATATATATATATATATATATATATATATATATACATATATATATAATAATATCCGGCATCATCATAATATAAGCCATAGTCGACTCACTAAAATTAAATAAATAAACAAATACCGCAGTTATTATTATTTTTAAAATTGGTTGGAACCCATGAGGGTTGCGCACTCAAGGCCACTACATTACTATATGTTCTTTACCAATCACCACTATAGAGCCGACTACGCCAATTTTGCCGTATCATAAATCATAAAGAAGAGGAATTTATTCGAACGCTTTTATGCCAGCTAAGTGCCTCAATCGACGCTAAATGAACTAAACCAAAAAAAATTGAAGCTTCTGCTAGTGTCTCATAGGCGCCAACTGATAAATCAATTTACGAGGTTACTCTCAATGACTTTTCATTTATACTGCATATGAATAAACATAAGCAAGCAAATTTGTCATTTATGTTAATTTAATTTGGTGTAAGTTGAGACAGTGAGTTTTATACTAGTGCTATCTATTTAAATATTGTATTAACCAACTTGGCGTACTTTAGTTTAGTTAGTCGATTGAGGTACATAGGCTTAGAGGTAATTCGATTAACAAATACCAATAATCATACAATATAATTAGACATTCAAGAACATATCACATAACTATAAATTTGTGACTACTTTGAAGTTTTTGCACTGAAATACAAAAATATTTTATCAATTTAGCTGGTATGTATGTAAATGAATTTTTAAATACTTTATTATCAAGGACCACTTATCTAGTTTTGAGCATCAAGATTTCAACACTAGGATTTCTTATGAAAATATATAACATTCGTACTTTTATTACTTTTTCCTATAGACATTATACAATTTGTTCATAATAATGAAAGTAACCGTTCTTTCAAGTTCGATTACTGAATTATTGTGTTGATAATTTTCAGCAGTTTAAACAGATTACAGAAATTCTCATTATACATTTTATTTTGTAACACAAGTAACCATCACTTGACATTTATTGTTATGGGTCATTGGCGGTGAAATTTCAGTAGAATATTTTAGAATTGGGACTATATAATATATTTGAACAATTTTGTTTACAAATTCATTTTAAATATGTGTCGTTAATATTTTAATGTAAGAATATTAATTTATCATATATAGCGGGACGTCAACTCAAATACCACTACATTGTGAATTTAAATAAGAAAACTTAATTACATATGAATGAAACGAGAAACGAAATTTCTATTTTTAAAAGAAAATGTTCTCTAGTTTATGGTGAAACTAAAAATTATTTTAATGGCGGCTTATTATATTGTTATTAACAAGGAACTGGGTTTGGAATTCGGAATTCAATTTTCGTTAAATGAAATGACACCATTTGCCGATTAGATCACCTCGTAAGTTAGGAAGCGTAATATAGGATGGTCAAAAATGGAAAGTTGGGGCCATCCTATGGGTAGTGATGCAAATGCACATCACACAATACGGAGAAGTATACGAACATAAACGGATGAGGTGAGACACTCCTTGATTTGATTCTACTAACCTACGAAAATGTAAAGTTGACCCGTTCGAAATACAGAAGGCTTTTCAAAAATACTAATACAGGCTTTTCAAAAATACTGGCTTCAAATTATCTTCAAAGGTAGCCTTATAGAACTTTGTCACTTTCCTAGTAAATGGACTGAAGTAAAAGTAAAATTTTACCTAAGGTGAAAAATCTGTCATAGCAATTCCAGCGATCTTTTGACATAAAAGCTTATCCTCTTTTCTATTAAAAATATTAGAGAGGTAATAGACTCTCACATTAGAGACTCAATCAAATTGGATAAGTCGTGGAAATCTCAACATGCATAGAGTAAGGCCAGATAAGTAGATACCGCTCTCCATTCCCTTATTAGCCCTATTGAGAAATCTCGTAAATACAAGGAGTACTCTAGATGACTTTCCTGGTTTTGGAGGGAACCTTTAGCGTCTGGCACTTTATAGTCAGAAACTGTATAGATCAAAAGCTTAGAGGCAGGATGGTGACAATTCATATCTGGGTGAGACGCTCGCCAGCAGATCTATGGGGTGAGGTTTACCTCTTATTCTTCGGAATTAAGTCATTAACGACTTGTTTCTAAACCTGGAAGGGCGAAGCTTCAAGGTGGCTGCTTACTCGTATTATGCTGCTATTGCAGTATTCGCAAAATATCCGTGTACGCTGAGAGAGCGCATGCAAACCCACTAGGCTTTCTCTTTTAGTGGGCCAGCAGCTGTGGCTTAATCGCAAATTCATAGAAAACTATGCGTTGGTTCCCTTTACTGGGAGGCACAGACTTTGTCATATCGATCCGCCAACATTAAATGGTATCAACTTGACCTTACGAATAAAGAAAATACCTCAGGCTTATTTTGGTCAGCAAGGTAAGCTGCAAACCAAACATTTTAGAAGGAATAACGAAAACTACTATAGCACTCTACTCCTGTAAAAATGCCATTGGGAAGAGGTAGGGACTGTATCTGAAAAATATTATCCAAATGAAACATTTTATTAGATAAATTTTGACAAGTTTCTTGTAAAACCATAGAATAAATAATATGTAGGAGGATATTTTATATGGTACATAGTTACTAGAAAACTGTTTGCTTTGTTTTAATAAAATTTATCTATAAAATTAATAAAAAATTTTCCATTAATAAAATTTTTGTCTTTGTCGTTCTAATGGGATATTCAATTTATTTACTAATTTTTTTTTCAGTAATTAAAATACTGCCAGTAAATTTTTCGTATGTAAATCAGGCCTAATGTATTGAAGTCAGGCGGATAATAATATTATTTAATTGGTGCTGCAATTACTGTTTCACAAATCTTGGAGTCTGAAACAGAACGAAGGAGGCCTAGATATAAAGTATATCCATATTTACAAAATAGAAGACATAGTTTACGCGTTACGGTCGATGTATGTAATTGGGTTGTGTGTTATCACATGTTATTTTCAGATTTGTATGCTTTAGGATGTAGTTTTATGATATGAGAGCAAACGAAAATGTCCCCATTAATCCCGAGGAATTTGATGGATTTGTAGTGGAACCGAGAGGTAATATCACCACAATTATGATTTAAAAACTCAATTATTAGGTTTTTATGATTTATATAAAGTTATAGTCATATATAACTATACATTTTATAAATTAATAATTTATATATATATATATATATATATATATATATATATATATATATATATATATATATATATATATATCAGTCATTATATTGATATTAAAAAAAATAGTATTTTTTAAGAAAAATCAATGAATGTTTATTTCATTGTAAAGTGGAAGGTATGCCATTAACATTTGAAAACGATATCAGCCAAATGGCCGCCACAGCTACGCTTGCAGCACTATATCCTTTTCATGAATTTTTCATGACCAATTCGTACATTTGCGACTGTATGTCCTCAATAACTTCACGAATTCCATCTTTAAAGTCTTGAACCGATTGTGGAGCATTGGCCTTATCTTTCACGTGGCCCCAAAGAAAAAACTCTAAAGGTGTTAAATCACAAGATCTTGGTGGTCAATTGTGATCACCTCTTCGAGAAATAACACGAACAGGAAACTTTTCTTGCAAAATTGGGATTGTTTCGTTGCTTGTGTGGCACGTAGCGCCGTCTTGCTGAAAATAAACGTCGTTCACATCAATATCTTCCAATTACGGCCCTTATAAATCATTAATCATAGCTCGGTAGCGCAATCCATTCACCGTAATAGTCATTTTCGAAAAAGCAAGGTCCAATCACACCGCCAGCTCAAAAACCGCACCAAACAGTGACACGTTGAGCATGGCGAGGTTTTTCAACAATCATTCTTGGATTTTCTGAGCCCCAAATGCGACAATTCTGCTTATTAACGTGGCCTCCGAGGTGAAAATGGGCTTCATCACTCAAGATAATTTTTCGATGAAAATCCGAATCATTTTGATGCATTTGATGGACCCAATCAGCGAAGATACGACGTTTATGGTGATCGACCGGCTTGAGTTCTTGTGTTAACTGAACTTTAAAAGCCTTAAGACCTTTAGGGCTTTACGCAAAATACGGTGTAATGTCGTTTGTGGAATGTCTAATTCTAAAAATCGACGAGGAATCGACAAACCTGGGTTTTCTTCAACAGTACGGCTTACAGCAGCAATATTCTCAGTTGTTCTTCTCTATTTACGGTAAAAGCCATATAATGTTACTAATTTTTAGAAACAAACATAGGTCATAGGTGGCATAGCGCAGCTATGAAACATTTACACCGCTATTTAAGCATATAGGAATAGGTGGTATTACATACTATGTTAAAAAATTAAAAATAATTTAAAACAGCCCGTAGCTTTTAATCTTTTACTATGTTAATAGAAATTTAAACCTCTATTTGAACTTGAAGTTATATTTTTTAGTGTTTTTATTGCAGAGTCAAATAGTTGAGTGAACCGAAGTTGAAACCGAATTAAAACTGTCTACAAATTTTGATCAGTTTACAGAAAATATATAATGATAATGTATACAAATTTGTCTCGGAAATGGCAAACATGGCTACTGTAGTCAATTGGACCAAAGGAGTATGGGACCTATGTAGCCAGAAGAACGGGGATTTAAAATGTTAACTATACCATTAAAATTGGCAATCAATATCATCATTTATGGAAATAATTTGGTCTGGAAACTGTTGATGGACTCATTGCAATATGTTACGTTGGCTAAATGTGATGTGGTATCACCCTGTTGAAACATGTTATGCAAGCCTATCGTTATAGAACTGACGTTGAAACAAATTCGGTCACACTGTCATGCAGTGCAGCAATTGTTTCAGACGTTCCCGCAGTACGATTCTGACTAGCTTCGGGCTACCTGCAACATAACTTTTTTCTCCAAATTCACAGACGACGCACTAACAATATATATAATAAATCCACAGGTGTTCGCTTGATCTGTGTATCTATCAAAATATTCAAAACTAACTTTAGCGAAACAATTGAATACGTAACTAATTATATTTTTAGTTTTTATTACGAATTAAATAAGAATTTCATTCAAACATTTTGTTATGAACGTATTCAATATTTTCTTTGTAAAAATTGTAGGTTTTATTTCTTTTTCTATTTACTAAACTTATTGTATACATGAGCTGTAATGCAACAAGCAAAATTATATTTTTAGATACCTACATCCACGATTGAATGAATCGTACACAGTACCAAATTCTGATATTTTCTTTAAATTCGTTTTTAAATGGCAATTTTCAGAAATTTCTCGATTTTAAAATTTTTGTGTAATGGAATTTTAAGAAAATTTAAGATAATAATACTTGTGACCTTACACAACAATTAATCATTTGAAAGGCGTTTTATTTTTTATACATTGTTTTGCTAAAAAATCAGAAATTAAAAGATGGTTTATTTTTGTCGAATGTTTTACGAGTGACATTGAAATTTCAACAAGTGTACATATTTTTATTTTCTAACCAAAAATATGATTCATGTAATAATGGTCACGTAAATACGTACATACGTACATATATAAATAATTTTCAGCTCACTAAAACTGATAGAGGTTCTTACAGAAAACCATAAACAAAATTCACTTGTGGTTCGCAATATAACTGTTACGTTTTTAATCATCGCGGAAGATTCTATTCAATTTCAAAAAAATATAAATTGGCAAGTAATCATTTACACTATTACTTACTTTTCAAAGAAGCACCGCAACTAGTACTCCAATTATTTAGGCTGCGTTTTTTGATAGACCTGTACATCAACATCTATTCAGGTTTATTAAATTGAATGAAAGAAACTAAGTTCAGTTAATGTAAATGGCTAAAGCAATTTTAGATCTTGCTCCTACATTTAATTTAATTTTTCAATTCCTCAAAAAATATTTTCTGATTTTCAAGTATGGTTCTTAATCTGGATATTCTCCCCAATTGGCTTTGTTTGAACTTTTTTTAATAACTGTATATCAGAATTATATCTTGTTAATTAAATTAAAAAACTACCCCATTTCTAGAAATTGCTGCTAACTGAAATTAATTTTACGATAAATTTGACATAATATCTGGACAGATCTATAAAAACATCAGCACACATTTTGATTGTCACCACCTGTATTTCAATATGTCGGCTAGAACAAACAGTTTCTCAAACTATAGGTCGTGACTATAGACCAATGTATAAAATTTAGACAGCTTTCAACAACAGATAAAAAGTCAAATAGCGCTACTATACACTAACTATCATCAGCACATCAAAAGTACCACTACAATCAAAATGCAAGATGTTCGATATGTAATCATCATATACCATTTTGCATACAGCAAAGCCCAAAGTACAAACGATAAGCACTTGTGAAGTAAAAAATTGAACGAGTAAACGTGCTGCTAGCAACAGCAATGGTTAAATCTGCTAATCATAGGGATCATCCAGAACCTGCTTAATCTGGGAAGCAGTACAAAGCTTGAAGTTTAAAGGGCGAAAAGTACACGTAAAAATAGGTGGAGCCGGTGATTACAATATTGGGAAGGTAAAGAAACTAGTGGGCCTCAAAATTCAACCAGTTAGACCATCCAAATTTGAATTACAATTGAGGCAGATGCTTTAGTATTTCAAAAACTAACGAAAGTACTACCGATGTTCTGGTATAGTAGTTTCGTGAGTTTTTGAAATAACAAGCCGAAGATTGGGAACTTCTAAACAACCTAGACTATGCAGATCCATACTACAATACACCAGCATCCATAGACATTTTACTTGCATCAGATTATTATCCAAAGGTTGTATTGGATAATAATCTGATGCAAGAAAAGGTAGCCCAGAAAAACTAATAGCTCAAAAAACGGAGTTGGGACGGATCGTGTTTGAAAAACAAAAAGCACTAGTGCCCATCATCACCACATAAAATCAATGATATCATATATCGGCTAAAGAAACAGTAAGAAAATTAAAAACTTGAAGAAATCGATGGAGAACGAGAAATCACCAGTGGTGAACGAACATTTTTGATATAATTACAAACTATTAGAAAATGGTGCATTTCAATCTAAAATCAAACAGCCAGGAAAAAAAGCGAATCAAGCCTTAATATGCTTAATCCAACAATAAACAATGACGGAATACTGCGAGGGGCGGAAGGCTGTCTAACGTCACATATTCAACATATAATGATAATTCATTATAAGGATCGTTTCATAACGTCCCTGATAGACTACGCACATAAGACGACGTTGCACGAAAAAAAAAATCTCACGCTTGCTTTCCTTCAGCAAAAGTACTGGATAATAAAGAGTATAAAGGATACACTAGCAGTAATTGCAGATTTCATGCAACTACAATAAGATAGAAAGGCTTATTAAATAAAAAAATATTGCATATATGGGTTGCAACACATTTATAAAGATTTGAATATTGGGGACCATTTTTAAGTTTTGCAAGAGAGATAACAACAAAGCAAAGTCTATAAAATTTGATTTTTCCATTTTAGTTAAGATGATTGATTATAAAAATTATATAATTTAATTTATAGATAAGTATGTCTGCTTGCAGATCGGAATCGGAATCATCTAGTTCAGATTTTCAGGATAGGACCAGTAAAAAAATATTGTTGCCAAATAGATTAAATATAGTGTCGACAGGTGTCGTAGAATAACACATTTTGTAACTTTTGCCACATGAAACATTTAACAGTCGAATTAAGACCAAACAGCAAGAATATGATTCTTAATCCAAATAGATGAATTTTAGCGATTTTTTGTTTTGACGGTATTTCCCAAATATCGTCTTGCCATATAAGATGTGAAATATAATTAAAGGTTTACAAGAGAGCATATATACCGTCACCGAAATGAATGAAAACGGCAATTTCGATTCAATTGATTGAAGTTGTGTTGACAACATTGTAAAACGGCTGATAGTGCTCTTTTAGCATGTAATGTAAGTAAAGTGTTTTAGTAAAAACGGTATCTGCAGAAAAGTATCAGAACACACACAACAAATAAACATTTTAAATTATTTTTAATCTACAGGTTTTAATTTCAGTTTTAATTTTCAATTTCTGATATTACATCGATTATGTCGGATGTTAAATCATCAAATTTTGTGTTTATTTGGTACAAATACTCTTGTACAAAAAGCCAAAATTTGGTAGATTGCTTTGGGTATTCAAGTTTAAATACGAAGAAAACTTTAAAACATATGTACATCTAATGCTACCAGAAATTTATCAAAAGTGTAATATATATTATCATTCACCACACAAAACTGTGGATTGCTATTATTTATAAAAATTATAAAGGGTTGTAGCTTAATATTTCGTTGTGCGGGAAATTTTAGCAACTTCAATTTTCCCGATGATATGTGATGGATTTGCAACCTCAATGCAAAATGATTCTATTGAGTCGTTTATTGTATATTTTTTAACAAGGCTGTTAAATTTGTGCTTCCCCGACGGTTTGATTATATAATGCAATAACTTACATATCTGCATATGCTGAATATCTGAAAGTTCAAAACGGTCAATGTCATTTTAGATTTATAGAGCATACCTAATAATTTTACCTTTAATCGTTTTTTTAAAATTGGTGTTATTCTGCATTTGAATTCAGCGCACGTTTTAAATAGCTGTGCATTTTTCTCCGGGTGCTCACACTCGAAATCAATTTCAATCTAAGTAAACAATGGAATAACAGTTAAATAAAATAAGAGTCTTGTTAAATTGTACTCTTTAAGTAATACTTACAAGGCGAAATCCATTGGTATTTGTATATAATGGCCATTGATTAACTATAGATGTCACTTCTTTTCCTTTTGACAAATCTTGCAAACGTATGCCATAAGTTTGTCTCCACTTTTGCTCAACAATCTACCACGGTGAATTATGGACTTTCAGCCAATCTCTGTCTAATTTGGAGATCTCCTCTTCATCTAAGTGAGAGAAACATTCCAGATAAGTTATCAATTGTGAATATTCAAATAATTATGTCCACAATAGTAAATTACCTATTAAATCTTCGTCTGATGGTTCATTTACCACAGAGGTGCTGCGCCGTCTTTTAATGTCGGTGAAAAACCCAACTTTTCTTAAATTTTTAGATGCCACCCTCTGTTGTAGAGTTTACCCGAAGGGTGCTTTCCTATTTTAAAGTAATAATCCTATAAAATATTTAATTAAAAATAATTAGTTAGTTATTTGAAATGTAAAAAACTAATAAAAGTATTTAGCATTATACATTATTTACAAGTCATTCTTGAACTAAACTAAATTTAAACACATAATTTTAACTATAAGCCCTCTACTCACTGCATTTTCTTCAGGGAAATAATCAATTATTTGTCGAGTCAAATGGCAGAAATCGTTCAACATAATGCATTTATTTTTTTCTACGTGAAACCGCACTACATACGTACAAAATAAATCTCGTAGCTCCGGTGTGAATTGGGTTGGGCTTTTTAAGTGATACATTGATTTGATATTCGCACCACTTGCAGTTTGGAAAAAGCTAGTCAAATCCTAATAAATAAAACGAAACTAAATAAGAAATTAACTTAAACAAAAAATAAATTAGATTACAAAAGAGTCTTTATCAACATGTATATATATATATATATATATATATATATATATATATATATATATATATATATATATATATATATATATATATGTATATGTATATGTATATATATATGTATATATATATATATATATATATATATATATATATGTATATATATATTTATATATATATACATATATATATATATATTTATATAACATATATACTTGAAAAAGGTTCATAAGTTTACAACGGTAATAGAACTTTTATATCATTTTATAATTTCTAATAGGGTCAATATAAATGAATATGCTAGTTTAACATTGATGAATTTTACAATTAATTATATTAACATCGTGATAATTCGTTATACGTACCTCAAATAATAAATTCCGTTTAATGAATTGGAATCAAATATTTTGCGCACTTAAATCACTGTACACTAAAAAAATTGTTTAATTTATTAAAACAAATAATCAAATAATTAACTTCGCGTTTTGGGCCATACATCTTACTTTTGGGCCGTACATGATTCATGTCTCAAGTTTTAAAATTTCACACCCAAACACAACGCTTTGTAAAGCTTCAGCTACACGGCACTTGATGGGTGTTTAGAATTGAGTAGTGGTCTTAGAAGATACAAAGCACCACTGACCAGCTGCCAGCCGCACTTTAATATCCTAAACCACACTATTATTGTGAGTGATTTTTTTTTTTTTTTTGTTAGAAGGACGTGGCATATACACTTGTTTGGCCCATAGCCTTGCCTTACATTCACACACGCATTCACACGAACATTCATTCAACCTATTCATCCAATTCACACAAGTACAGTATACCACCTGCGCATTGCATAGCTCCATGTCATCCTGTACAGTGACATGGAAGATGGGTCGGCCCATATGAGTTCTACATTCCAACAGAGGGTCATAGATGTTTTCAATTTAATCATCGATCGTAATCGGGAGATGAAAAGTCCCTTTTGCATCCCACCTCTGTTGGGATTCGAACCAGGTACCTCCCGATCCACATTATGAGTGATAAGAGAGCCGAAATATTTAAACCTCCTCACTCCCTCAAACGTGTAGTGGTTTAACTAAAATCCGGTGTGCCACTGTCCCTATATACCAGAGATCATGTATTCCTTTTTGGACTCATTGATCTGCAGTCCAACAGAACCTGAAAACTCTACAAGCGTATCAAATATTTCCTTTCCTCCATTCGTATCAAATATTTCCTTCTCGCTATTCAGTCCAATCACGCATACATATGTCATCTGCATATGCAAGCACCTGATGGGACTGGCGATAATAGATGTTGCACTTAGGTGTTTCAGATTTACGAAAAATGTACTCCAACTGACATTACTCTTTTGTTACTGTTGGGGGAAGACATAGTATAAGTTTTATAACTGAATCTCTATACTGTAAAAATGTTTGAGTTGACCTAGTTGTTTTTTCAGGAGTTCCATACAGCGGTAATCTACTAGGTGAAACATAACTTTCTTATATACCAGCGTATAGTTTTTTTGGAAGACAAATAGTAGGATACCATCTGGTCATTTCTATCCACGCCTGCCATATAATTAGTGTAGGTACCTATTTCTTCTAGGTTTACTATATATATTTTGTATTTCCATCTATTTAGGATGACATGCTGTGTTAATGCATATAAGTCGCGGATTTGTCCTTACATTTGGAAACATAAACGTTTCCATAGGGTTTCAAAATATATTGAAAACATGGGTGACCTTTATTCATATATTGTTGATTTGTAGATTCAACGACAGTTTCCAAAATTACAGAGGTAAAAATATTTTCAAATGGCTGTAGTGGTGTTGGATTATAATTTCCACTCCACAGCTGTTTGTATTAAACAGAAAATTTGGTATATCTTTAAGGTCACACATCCAGTCTTCATCTGTCATGTCCCCATCACAACTTCACCAAAATTCCCTTGATCAGAATCATTTTCTATACCGGACATTTGTCTTCTCGATCAGAATCACTTTCTGGATTTTGTAATTCGGATATTTCGTCGCTAACGTTCTATCATCCTGAACCTTGGCTTCCTTTAACATGAACACAAAATACATAAATAATTGACCACCAAATGGTTGATCGGAACGAATAATAAATATAACGGAATCTCATTAGAAAAATAACATATTTAGTGGAACATATTCGAAAAATCCCACTCGATCACAATTGAATCACTAGAAAACCCCATAAAATTTAATGTTTTTTTTAAATTTAACCTTCAATGAATCAAAATATTTGAGGAATTTTAATTTTCTAAACTTGAAAATGTGTATTTTTTTCTTAGTTTTTGTTTATTTTATTAAATATATTTTGATGGTGCGAAAACACATTGAGAAAGATCTAAAGCCAAAACTATAATTTTTAAAACGCAATTAAATTTCTATTGAGAATTTTTAGTTCACTGGAAATTGGAATAGAATGCCCGATGATACCTAATCTATCATTTTCAAAAACTTTATAAAAGCATGTAAACAAATAGTTTAAATTAATTTATTCCCATAAATAGTATCATTAAATAAATTTAAAATGAAATTTTAATTATAATAAATATCAACAACATACGGATATAAAAAAAATCTGAAATTCTGAATCATCGAATAAAGAAAATTTTTTATTTTGTAAGTCCATGCCAAAAATGATGAAAATTTTTTATTTATGAGTTATTTTTTATAAATTTGTGAATGAATTTTCAGTTGAACAAAATCTAAGAATAAGAGACTGAAAAAATATAAAAATTGTTTCGTTTCATCTCTTATATAAAAAATAATTTAGATAAATAAAATTTTAATCATTCACCAGGGCAATTATTTAGAAAAATTATATATTAATGAAAACCGAAGTTTGATTATAAATACGAAATTTTTCAAAATGAACATGCTTGCACATTAGGGTATGTACATATGTATATGTATGTATATACTACGATTTCTATAACTGTCAGAATCGCAATTTACGACACGTGCGATCGGCTACACTGAAATGAAATTAATCCTCTATGCATTTAAATTCCAAAAGGAGATGCATTTTTATTCGATATAGTTTTAAATTAAATCACATTTTTATTGCAATAGGTGTTTATAACATTGGCTAGATTTTCCAAAATTTTTATTTATTTATTTTAATAATTATAGGAAAGATAACACTGGGCGAATATTTTGGAAAACTTAATTACAATCGTAGCTGTTTTAATTTAATTTTATGTCTTCACAAAACCACGTTTCTTATTTGGCAGCAGCTATATATTGTTTTTACAATAAAACATAGTTTTTATTATAAGATAATAAACATTGGTTCGTACATATTTTTAATATTTGTAAACAATCGCAATTTTAATTCATAATCTGTTTAACTATCATGTTTACGTTGTGGCAAAAATTTTTCGTCATATCGATAAGCAAACAAAATAGTATATATAGCTACATACACAATTTAACCAAACCATCAACGTTTTTTTTTATCGTCATCAAAATAAACCTTGACGAATTTTCCGGTTTATTTTATTTTGGGAGAGTGGTGGGATGTTTGTTTGTAAAAAAATTAATAGTGAAAACACACACAATCCTCTAAAAAGTGGCTTCAACGTATGTTACCTGCTAACACAATACGAAATCGAATCATTAATACTTTGCGAAAAGTTTAGTTAATATTTGAAGATAAGCATTGGATTTTGATCATAAAAAATAATGCAGTTTCAGGCCAGCAATATCAACAACTAACATACGATCTTTACAATAATGAACATACAACATACGATCTATACGACGATAATATCGTAATAAAAATATTCAAAATAACTCAACATAAAACTGTTTTTCTGAGGGCTGGCCTAGGGTTCTGGAGAAATTTCTAAACTAACCTCCAAAATTTAATGAAATCAATTTAAGAAAATTGTAGGAATGTTTTTCCAGAAAGACATGAAATCTTTAATTTTATTTTTCTTGAAAATATAAATAAATTCCGGAAATTTATGATAAAAATAATTATTGTAAACAGTTTTTGAACTTTAATAGAAATATTTTACAACAATAATGTTTATGATAAATAAAGAATTTTAATAAAATCCAGACGAAAATAATAAATTTGGATTTCAGATGCGTTTAACAACATTTAGGTTATATTTTACTCTGTTTCAGCGCAATTTTTATGGAGTGTTTATCTTACTACTAGTTCCCATTTTATTCATCTGACATAAATAATCTGCAAAACAACATGAATCTAGTAAAAAATAATCAATAAAAACCATCAGTCACATCAAAATGGAGTGATTCGATTGATTATTTTAACTAATTTCATTTTGTTCTTAATTTTACTGCAAATTCATATTTGATTATTATTGTGGTACTTATATATAGTTCCAGTTAAATCTTTACTTCGGCTGTGGTTCACTATTAGAATAAAGCTTGGATTCCATGGAAAAATGTTGCTGAGTGATTTTAACAGTTTTTATTTGTGTTCTAATGTGAAGTTTGCCGCACCCCAATATAACTTTCGATTGGTTTATTTTTTATAAGAGAATGTTATTCATTTCATTTGTAGACGACTAATGGCTGGTTTACATTCAATCTTTAATCTATTTTCCAAATTCTATTCCTAAATCAAATATATAAATAAAAGAAGATAGCTATACGCTTCTAAATGGAAAACAATAATAGGTGTGGAAAAGATAACTATGTTATAAAAATAAATTCAAAATTTGGCTGCAAACTTTACAAATAATACCAAAATAATGAAAAAAAGACGAACCCGTTCTTTTTTTTGAAAAAGAGAAAGTTTATTTGACTATGCCTACTTTATTTTGCAAATCATACGAATGTACTTATTTCATGCAAATCATATGAATTTACTTGTTTCTCTACGTCCATTTTATGGAATAGAGAAAAAGATTGAATTTAAATTAAGTAGGTAGACGTCATTTCGGAAGTTAAATATTTTGTTACAATTTTTATTCAAGCGAATTTAACGAAAACTCCGTCAAACACGGAATCCCATTGCACGCATACATTATGTATTTAAAATTAAAAAAATACAACAATAAATCGCAAAACTGTTTGGAATATTCGATGACAACTTCTCAACTCCGGAAAAAATCCTGAGACATGAAATTTTTATTCGGTCTCATGAGTTTCCGATTTTGAAGATTTGTACATATCAAACATCAAAATAGAACACACATTAAATGATTGTCTGTAGGTTATGTTGTTTCGCTATTGAAATTGTAACCGTAAGCAGCGTACATAACATCGGGAGAATTTACCATAATAGATTTTTCCCCTTTTTTCCAATCTTTCGATCAATAAGAATTTTTTTAGCTCGCACAATGAAACAAAAAATTAAATTGAAGCCAACTTCATCATTATTAAAATTTGTTTACAAAAGTTGTTTACAAAAATTGTGATATTTAATTTTCTAACCCAAATTTTTGATTTATCTCAAATTTCTTAAAAATATGATACATAATCAGTAGTTCGTAAATTAATATATATTTATTTATTAATAGATTCATATGTGAATACATACAGGTGAAAACCCATACAAATGTCGATATTGTGATAAATCATTTGCTGCATGCAATGGTCGTACGAAACATTAGATCGATCATCAAGAGCCATCAATAGGGCTCATATCTGGCCAAAAAATTTCCGAAAGAAGGAGAACTATCGCAAACACTTATTAACGGATACCGATGAAAAATCACAGAAATGTCCATACTGTGATAAAGCATTTTTGTTTCGCAAAGGAATGGTGGTCCGTATAAGAAGTCACACGGGAGAAAAACTACACGAATGTCAATATTGTGACAAGAAATTTTCTCAAAAACTTTGTCTAAAATGTCATATTGCTTCACATCATAAATGTAATACATAACTAGAGTGGTGTGTATCTTATTGAAATAGATCTTAATTAAGAAAAAAATGTTTAAAATTCATAAATGAGGTATTTACTTTATTCATGTTAAGAAATCATACATTTTAATTACCAACTGTGACACCAAATGGTATAACAAAAGTTTTATAGTTACCTATGAATATAAAATTTTAATAATCCTCCGGCTTATATAATATATCTATCGGTCATAATATGAAATTCAACTTTTACCGAATTAAAAAAACTGTTTTAGTTATCTTGCAATAATTAGCAGCTGCTGGCAGAAAAACTTGTGAATTCTTACCACCACCACCACCGTTTCAAAGCATTGAAACTCTATATTATACTCTTCTTCCCGAATGCCGTGTGATGAACCAATATTCTTGATAATTAACTGATTAAACGGAAATGGAACTTTTACATTGAAAAGACCATTTAAATTAATGCATATACAATTTGTATTCACTTTATTTATAAATTCGTAGGCGATTGAAATATTTATTTTTTAAATAATAAAACTACTAAGGACGTATAACGTCCCTTCACTATTATGGTTTAATGTTTTGTTTACTGTGGGCCGTGGGGTTATGTTTACATTTATCGAAAAATCATTTTTGACACCTATTTTAAAATGTTGCGAACTTCATTCGTTTCAATTCTTAAGGCAAAAGTTAGGAGTTTATTAACTTTTTCTAAAAGATTTTCACAAACATAATGAACAAAACATTTTTTTTTTCTCAAAATGAAATTCATACAAACTTGTAAGTAAAAAGTCAAAAATTTTGCATTGTGAGAGCACTGTAAGTTTGCTCTTTTTGAATTTTGACGTTTAATTTGATTTTATTTTTCTATTCCGTTCCGTGTCACCGATAATTTTTTTGTACATATGTATATTGTTTTAATTATATTTCGTGTAGCTTTTTAATTTTATTATAAAATTATGTAATATTATAATAAAATTAGATTTTTATGTAATATAATTATTACATATTATCAATTAAAATAAATGATTTTCAGCAGGTATTCGCATTCATTCAAAATTCATAATTTGTGAGTATCCAAAATAAACCGTAGTAGAGATAATAATCCGTAATAGAGATGAGCATCGTTTTGTCCGACGGTATGCCGATCTACCAGAAATCACCCACATTTCGTCATTTGATTAATATAAATTATTATTTATTGAATGTTGTCAGTAAAAAGTGCAATACAGTTCCAAAATGTCTCCGTTTAATTTGGAATTGTGTTTTGTTGTTGTGTATAGTGAATTAGTGAATCAGTCCCAATATGGCCATATCAATATTTTGCTCCATTTCGATAAATTTATTTGTTATTAAAAATGACCATTACAACTAATAAATTGAAAAATCTAAAATAAGACATGTTATCTCAAAACGCACAAAAATAAAAAATTTGGTATTGACTATTGACACAGCCAATCTCAAATTGATAATGAAAAATTTAGCAAATCTAATGGGCTAAATTTTGAGCGAAAACATCAGCGTCTAACTTCAACTCAATACTATGGTAAATTCTCCCGATGTTATGTACGCTGCTTAATACTTTGCTATAAAATAAAAATAAACATGAATTCGTCGTTTTTGTCACGCTAATGGAATTTTGTTTCTATCACCCTCTCCAGTATGCTCAGTAAAATTTTACCATGGAATTCACGCTTAAACCATTTACTATGGTAAAATTCTACTTTTTTTAATATGGTATTTTTTGTAGAAATACATATTATGTACGCGTAAAATGAAATTAACAAAAAAAAAATCATGTTTACTTAATAATCTGCGTTGTTTATTATTAGTCGTGTTTTTTAATTCAAAAATTTTCTTATTGGAATGGAGTTCTGGATAAGAATTTTCTCATTTTTTCAGTAAACTTCAAATGAATTTAATTTTTTATCAATAAATAAGATACATTTAATGTTAAGCTACACATTTTAATTCACTATTATCGAAAGAAAATCAAATTTAACTTTATTTTTCAATGTTCTGGATAAAACATTGGTTTTTTGAAGTTCGCGATAAATTCATAGTACACAAACTCGAAAAAAACGGGAAATTTTAAAAGTAAATATTTTAAACAAATATTTTTCATTGTTTTATGCTTGATACCTGTAATATTTCACAATAGACGTCAAAAAATATAGTTAGAAGTTGAAATTTATTCAAATAAATATATAGAACATAAATATATTGGTTAAACTAAATACAATTTCCCAGTATTATTCCCGATGTTCTTATAGAACTTGAAGTTCTGTTAATAAAAAAACGCAGCAATTGCCATCTCTTAATAAGCGTAATCAATGCCCAGCAAACGTACGTTCATTAGTTTAAACTACATATAAACATTTTCTCACACACACAAAAACGATTTTAAATAAAATATAAATAAAGCGAGTAGGCAATATAAATATAATGTAGTTGCATCTCGTTTTCGTAGTTTTTGTAGTCGCCATATTGCTATTTGTATTGTTTTTCACATTTCATCATCATTTTTTGTGTCATAGAGTCAAATTAAAATAAATAAAGTTCGAGTATTTAATTAAAAAGTATAAACATTTTTCTGATTAGTAGGACAATTTAAACCAAAACATAGATAATCTTTGTATTTAGTGCTTGCGTGTCGTATAATATAATATAGTGTATATAAATAAGTTAAAACAGTTAATTTTTGTGTATATAGATTTAGTGGTTGTGTATAATTATAATATTTCCCGGAGTGTACCTACACGGAATATATAGGTAATCCACCGATAAGATATTAGATAAAAAATAACATAATATACATGTACGATAATTGTTGACACATATAAAATCTAAATTTGGTTCAACTTTACGTAAATATGTCAAAAAAAACGTTTATGAATCGTTTAGCGACACAAAAAAAAATATTTTTAAATGATTTATTAAGATATGAAAATCTAGATTCGTTCGCAAGGCCGGCAGCTATTCCAAATTTCGATAATATAACAATTCCAAAGTCTACAGCGTCAAGCTCGGAAAATGTAAATGCTTTATTTTTTTCGGATCCAGTTGCTGATGCAGATAATTCAGAGCGTAATGATAAATTTTCGGTTGAGTACGACTCTATTAGTAGCTCCAGCGATAATAATCCTGTTGTTAATGTAGATATTTCGGAGGGTGATGAATACGACTCTAGTGATAGCTCCAGCGACAATGATCAGGATATAGAATCAGTAATTAGCAATAATTTGAAACTCTGGGCTATTAGAAATAAGGTCGCACATAATCATGTAGATGATTTGTTGAAAACACTGATCCAGTCCGGTGTAAAGCATATACCAACAACTGCAAGAAAATTACTAAAAACTAAAACTGGCGTAATTAATAATTATAATGTTAATATTATCAACGTTGCTCCTGGCGAGTATTTACATTTTGGGATTCAGAATCACATCAAATCAAACTCTTTTAAGTTTTTAATAGAAAAGGATTTGGTCTTGGTTGATATAGGAATTGATGGGCTACAAGTCTTTAAAAGTTCCCGACGTGTTTTGTGGCCAATAATTGGAAGTTTCTCGGAATTTCCAAATCAACCCCCATTTTTAGTTGGATGTTACTCAGGTTTTGAGAAACCTCATTCCGTAAATGAGTTTTTGAAACCATTTGTGGAAGAAACGAAAATTCTTCTCAAAAATGGTGTTAAAATAGGTCAATTAGGAACTGTTAGAAAATTTAACATACGGTTATTTGTATGTGATAGCCCAGCACGATCATTTATTACTGCCACTCAGTACCATACTGCAAAAAATAGTTGTCCCAAATGCTGCCAAATGGGTGAATATAAAAACCAGAGAGTGGTATTTCAAACAGAAATTAAAAGTGAAAGAACGGATATACAGCATCAGAAGGGATCAAAATTACCATCATCGAGAGTTGTTGCATAAAGAAAATATATTAGAAACGATTGATGTTGGAATGGTATCTCAATTTCCTCTCGATCCTATGCACATAGTCGATTTAGGAGTTGTAAAAAAAATATTGGGTTTGATTTCAAAAAATAAATTTACAGGCATGAAAGTAAATCTAGAAGTTTTGAACTCAAAATTGACATTATGCTCTTCACATACTCCGTTCGAATTTGGCCGAAGCTGTAGAACACTTCGAGACTTAGCCTTATGGAAAGCCACTGAATTTAGGCAATTTTTACTGTACACAGGAATTATTGTTCTTAAAGACGTAGTTGATCATAACATGTTTCGCCATTTTTTATTACTACATAGCGCTATAAGGCTATTATCAGACCACAAATACTGCAGACAAAATACTGATGCAGCTTCCATTCTAATAAATGAGTTTGTCCAACAATTTCCATCGATTTATGGAGAGGACAAAGTCAGTTTCAATATTCATGCACTACTACATTTACCTAGTTGTGTTAAACAATTTGGTGCTTTAGATACATTTTCTGCTTACAAATATGAAAATTACATGCAGTTTATCAAAAGGATCATTAAGAAACCAAATAAAATTTTGCAACAAATATTCCGGCGAACAGAAGAAATAAAAGCTGCTGATTTAGAACGGAAACCTACTAAATTTGATATGTTTCATCTTTCAAATGAAAGTGAAGCAGATTGTTATTGCTTAACAGTTGGCAGATTTGTCCTCAAGGTTATACGCTTTGGCTTAGTTGCAGGTAAAAAGACAGTAACTGGCCATGTTTTCAAAAATGTGTCACAATATTATGATAACCCCATTAATTCATCACAAGCTCTTGGAATTGTACTTGCCAATGATATTAACCCTGAACTTCGAACTTTCAACATGAACGATATTTTATATAAATTTTTTGTGCCATCAGAGGAAGGGTACATTTTAATACCAATTTTACACCAAACCTTTAAAAAATTTTCACATTAAATGTATTTATTAAAGTTCCAGTATTTCACTACTACTTCCAGTTTATCTGAGTGCAGTATATCAAAATGGGTGATAAAGCAAATGGTATATAATTTTATGATATATTTAAGAATAATATATAGCAACTAGGGATGTTCAAAATTGATCTAACCTGGTTTATTTAACCTGATCGTTCAAAAGAACGAAATGATCGAACTGGTTAGTTCAAAATGATCAGGTTAAAAAGTACCGAATACCAATTTCAATTTATTTTTTCTTCTCTTTTCTCGTTCATTCACTAACCAAAAACCAATAACCAAATGTTCATTAACCAAAACCAAACCAAACCAATAACTAACCAATATTTGAATTGAATATACTATACATTTATTATATAGCTTTATGTGAAGGAGCAGTACGAACACAGTAGTAAGTATAATACCGAAACAACATTATATTTATTCAACTCATATATTAAAATGACTAACGTTAAAGAGAGAAAGATATCATTATGCGAATATTCATTCCTCATATAATATTACGTAGCAAAATATAAACAAAACATCGGGATACACTGAAAATGAAATAAAAAAGTTTGCACGATGTCACTGGTTGGTTTGACAATATGACAATTGACATTTAATAATAAAATTCAAATATGTAATGTTTCAGTTTTGTTTGGTTTTGTTAAATACAAAATAAAAAAAACATTCTATTTATTTTTATTTTTTGATATTAAATTTATATATTTGTCGTTCGTTTAATTTGGTTTTTGTTTGGTTCTTTTTCTAATTGGTTAATGTATATAGAGACGCGAGCTGATACCGAGTTTTAAAAAATAAAAAAACCAATTAATAAAATCAAACTGGTTAGAGAGTTGGTTAAAAGATCAGGTTAAATTAACCTGGTTAATCGCAAAAATGAACTAATTGAACTTGGTTACCAAATTAACCAGTTTCGACCATCACTAATAGCAACCAACTGTAGAACCAACCAAAGTATAAATATTCGATTTTATTGTCACTTGGAGTCACAATTGTTTAAACAATACGACTAGCGGAATCGGATGATAATTTATTTTGCTGTTATTTTTCCTTAAGGTATACCATTGTCGCCTATCATCGACAATTGGCAAAACATAGCGAACAGCGAAAATATTTCCCAAGGCTTCATAACGTCTACACAAACACGGCAAATAGAGGAATCAGACGATGAAAGCTGTTTTGAAAAGAGTGAAATTTTATTTCCTCCACGAAAAAAATTAAATTTCAGAAATCATGAAACTAACCGATCAACACCAGAAGTACCGGCAGAGCAATTGATAGCATTACAAATAAGTCCATTTTTAGAAGAATTACCAAATTTCTTAAATCAACCGTCAACTTCAAGTTGCTTAAATGAAAATCGATTGACTGATCTTCAGGATAGTATAGAAACCTTAAACGTATCAGGTAAATTATTTTTTGTTTCCAATTCATGTCTGTATAAACTATTTAAGCTCAACTTAGCTCTTACAGTTGCTTTTAAAACTAAATATCTCTGCATAAATATTAATTTTATATATTTCAATATGTATTTCATCTGTGCTTTTACTGTGAATTTCAGAAAATTTATCCGAGAAAATGAACACTATTATCAGCAAAATTACTAACTTGGAAAGGAATATGGAAAAGCAAGATAAAGAAAATCAAAATCACCGAAATGCGCAAAATAAGTTAAATATGGAAACTTTAATTCATGTCAAAAAGGTTAATCAATTATTATCACGACTGGTTGGCGACCAAGAAGACTCGTCTGTTGAGTTTGAAACGGTTTTTCCTATTAAATCAATAGCAGAGCTTAGTGATGTGGAATTGCGATTAATCGACAAACCATACCTAGCAAAGCTGGTAAGAAACCATTTTAAAAGTAACTTAATACCTAACTAATCAAGTTTTAATTATTAGATAATGTTTCTGAGAAAATTAAAGGGATCTTCCAGCTTGGATAGTGTGTTTCGATTCATCGCAACAGACGATGTTTACCACGATTTTAATTTAAATGGGCGAGCGGGTAAAAGATCTTTAAACTCGCTAAAGCTATTCAATTCAGTTATGTTTGGTAAAAAGAAAGTAAACTTAGAAAAATATATACATATTTAATTTTTTTAATTTTATTTTAT
The DNA here is from genome assembly GCA_951394425.1 of Tipula unca. NCBI lineage: Eukaryota > Metazoa > Arthropoda > Insecta > Diptera > Tipulidae > Tipula > Tipula unca. The sequence goes on from OX596380.1 coordinate 102,065,485, forward strand.
ATCATTAGATGCTTGCGGTGGTCTACTTGGGAGAGAAAATTTTCAGGATGAAATTAGAAAATGCATTCAACATGCCCATAACCGATTTTTTAAAAATAAAAAATAAATATAAAATAATCAAAAATGAATTAATATAAACATAGTATATAAGTTAATTTGATAAATGTTATGCAAACTTCTTATTTGCGGGTATCAACCATCTTATTAGAACTATATTTATTTTATTTCTTTGTCGTTTCAAAAAAATTATGGTTAACCCCAAATAAGAAGTTCTGAGGCGGATCAAAAATATAATAGTTTTTTAAAATGATATTACCAAATAATGGTAACAAAATTTCTTAAGAATATGGTTTATTTTATTATTTGAACTAGTTTTTAATATTTTAAAGTCTACAAATTTTACCAATGGATTTTTCGGTTCGAGACTAAATATGTATGTGATATATTAGGGATTTAATTTTATTATTTTAAGATGTACATAGTATTAAGCTATAATTTGAATTACACATCATTTGAATTATTTTATTGAATGTGATATTTACAATGAATTAAAATTTTTAATCGCTTGCAATTAATTAATTGAATTACGCATAATATATTTTCTAAATTTAAATGCTATTTATTAAAACATATGATATATACAAAATATTGAATTAATAATTATCTTAAATATTACATGTAGTTACTAAAGTAATATGATAACTGAAATGTGATATTGAATATGAAAAAATTATTGTGATAAATAAACATTAATATGTATAAACATTATTGCTAAATCATAAATTTGCTTTTTATTTAAAAAAAAAAATCAGATATACCAGTTGTAGAAGTACTTTTAATGTACTGATTAAGAACTACTTCTAAAGTACTTCTACGGAAGTAGTTTAGAACCACTTCTACAGAGTAGTATTAAAGTACATTTTATATGTGGAAGAATAAGTAGTTAGAAAGAGACAACAACCTTTTTTTTTGTAATAAGAGTAAAAGAGAAAGACAATTATTTTTTTTTTTAAACTCATGAATTTTTTCCCGACGTCCTATCTTTTTTCACAAGAAAAAAAGTACTTTCTTTCACTACTTTTGCACTAGTTCTGGAAGTACTTCTACGTTTGCTGGGTGCCTCTATATTATAGGCCTCGACACAAGTAAAAAAAATCAAATCATTAGTATGGGTTATTCGTTTCCTTTTTTTATATGAAATGATACTATGGGATTTTTCTATAGGCAGATTTTGGAAGGCTTTTATCTTCTAGTTATAGTGCAATTTTTATTTTCAATTTTCTATGAGATAAGTAAAATTTATCTGAGAAGAGCTTGAGATAGTTATAAATTCAAATTGATATAGTTTTAATTGATAATTTTTAGTTTTTGTAAAACTACTTTTTTTCTGAAGTTTGTTTTCGTTTTTTGTTTTGTTTATAACAAATCGTGTGCCGAATTGGTACGAACCATTTAAACGAGAATCTGATTTTTTTTTATGTACTGATTTGTTTTTTTTTGTTGTGACACAGGGTGATAATTTTTTTTTATTTCGAGTTGATGAAATTTTCAGTTTCTTATTGTTTTGAAGATTGCAGTGAAAAAAAAAATAAAAAATTAAAGTTGGGCGGATTATTCCAGCACTCAATGCCACATGGGCCCACGGTGCAATACCCGGAAAAACACATATACTTACACATTAAAAACACCCAACCGTGATTTTTGGTCACCACCGGGAATCGAACCCGAGACCCTCGAATAACAAAGCAAGGACGCTACTTACTGTGCTACCGAGGGCGGCGATTGCAGTGAAAGTATGTAAATGTCGGAAATGGGGATTATTTAAGTTAAGTACATACATACAAATATTAAGCACATAAATTATGTATTATCTTAATTAAAACTTACTGTCTATTTTGTACATTACGAGTATATATGTATAACTGATACCGATTGACGTTCTTACAGATTTTATTAATTGTTAACTTATGTTTCTTATAATTAGTGTTTGACAATATATTTAATGCAACTGCATATCTTGTTTTAACTGTTTTTTGGTTTTAGATTAAGTTAATTGGTAAAATTGGAATTTAAAAATACTCCAAGCGGAAATGTCACACCAAAAATATTTAAATACCAGAATACCGCCCTTATGTCGTTCGAAATTTCCAGATATAAAAATATATCGTACTTAATTGCGGAAGGTGCTTATGGGAAAGTTTTTAAGCATATCAAGCGTAATCATGGAGAGCCGTGGACCGTGGTATTATAGGAGTATAATAAATGTGGCATATCGATGATTCGCCGTCAGATAATCTTGTAACCCGTGGTTTAGATCGGGAAAATATCTAATTAAAATTTAACGAAATCGATTTCTTCACGAATAAAAGTAAAAATTGTATTTACAAAATAACGGTATGTATTAAATAAATTTTAATTAAAATAATACACAAACTATATATATACATAAATATATAAATTTGATTATACTTATCTTAATTTGAAAATTCGCTATTTACATACATATGCTTCACCACAAACCTCAAAATAAACCAAAAATTTCATCAACACGAAATAAAAAAAAAAGTATCACCCTACGTCAAAGCAAAAAGAAGACAAATCATTACACTAAAAAAATCAAATGCTCGTTTAAATGGTTCGTACAAAATCGGCAAACGATTTCCTATAAACAAAACAAAAAACGAAAACAAACTGTTTAGAAAAAAAGTAGTTTTACAAAAACTAAAAATTATCAATTAAAATTTTATCAATTTGAATTTATAACTATCTCAAACTGTTTCCAGATAAATTTTACTTGTCTCATAGAAAATTGAAAATAAAAATTGCACTATAACTAGAAGATAAAAGCCTTCCAAAATCTCCTATAGAAAAATCCCATAGTAAATTTCATCATTTCATATAAAAAAAAGAAACGAATAGCCCTATACGCATACTACATCAAAATCTTGTGTCATGGCTTGTATAGAGGCATTTGGCGTAATATTATATTATTTAATCTTTGTAGTGACACCTAGCGGCAAACGTCTCGTACTATTATACTTTGATCGTGCTGCCTCTTTTGGAAAAGAGAACTATAAATATTCTTTGATCATGCTGTCTCTTTCGGAACATGTTCTATGAATAATTAAAAAGAACTAAAGTGGTAACCAGGGATGACTTAAAAAAAATTAGGAAATTAACGTAAAAAAAATTAAGAGTGCGATAAATGGCATTTCTGTGTATTCGCCCATGGAAAAAATAACGTAACGTAAAAAATTCAACGAAACCTCGTTAAATTTCATCTGTCACTTAAAAAAAATTAGGGATGCGAAATTTTTCGGTCAAACTTAAGAAAAATTAAAAGGGAATAGAAAAAAACAAATATTTTTTGGTAAACAAACGTGAATAGTATTTTGATAGATGCCATTTTTAATTTTCTCATTAAATTTTATTTTTTTCGTATTCAATTATATTTCTATAATTTAATTTAATTTTTTTCAGATATATCTGTGATTTAGTGCTTTCTTGTGAAATTAATTTATATTTTTTATACGTAAAAATAAATAGTTCGAGGAAATTTTATCGTTGGCAGGTAAAATTATTCTCACTATGGTAATATGGGTGGTTTATTGTATTTGAACCTCACCCTCTTATTTCGATATATTTCAGCCTACAAATTGTGTTTTTTATTATATGAGTATACATAGTTGTCATCTCACCATACCTGATTTAATTTCATCGTTGTTTGCGGAGTTATATTGTATGTAGTTAACAATATTGAATATTATCTAAACTTACAATTTGAGAACTAACTCAAAAACTAATGGATTGAAACACTTATTAGTTTTATTTATTAACTATAATAATAATTGTATCTGCTATTTTCTACATATTACTCTAAATATATTAAACATATAATGTAATACACAAAAAATTACTAGTTATGCAAAATGTAAACAAAATGCTGTCACTTAAGAATTATTAAGTTTCTATGGTTTGAATGTCAAAAAAAAACAAAAATAATTGGTTTCGTTAAAATTCTTAATTTTTTTTAAGTTCATAATTTTTCTATGGTTGACTCTTAACACTGCAGTTTTTTATTTTAATTTTAGTTATACAATGCGCGGATCACATTGATGTTACGTCCAAACCTCACAACCAAAAAAATCATATACGTTTAAAATCATATGCATTGTTTATTAATTTAAATCAGTTACAATTTAAAAAATGATGAAAAAAAACTGCTATACTAAACTCAAAAAAGTAGGAAATACCAGAAAAAATTGAATTTATTTCCTACACTACACACTACAGGTTTTTAAAAAATTTAAACCTTAAACATGTAATTTAATTTTTAGTTTTTTCATTTTAATTAATTTTAAAATACAATTTTTAAAATGTTTTTTAAATTTACGAAATATAAAATTATAAATGAATGAATGAAATAAAGGTTTTAACATAATTTAAATATTTTATTATTCAACATGATCCGATTGCAACTATCCCCAAATTTGCCATCACATTATATCCAACTATTAAAGCACCCTAAAACCAATAATAATTATTAATGATTAAGTATCTTATGATTATAAAGGTTGTTGCAGGCGACGATGGCTCCACGGTGTAGAGAACTACTTGGCTTCTTCAGCTTGTATGACGACCAAGCTCAAGATCCAAACCGTTGGAGCCAAGTTGTTGACTCAGTGAGCGGTCACTAATGGCCTTTATATTCTGTTTGTTAAAAGACAAAAAAAATTTAATTTAAATATAAATTAAAATATAATATATTTTTATATTTTAATTTGATTTAATAGTTTTTTAATGTGTTGGTGCATGAAGAGAAAATCAAATTACCATTACAGTTCATGGCAGTAATACTGTTAATGACACTCAGTATTTTTTTACTGAGATGATTTTTTGTCCATCTAACACTCAATAATATATATATTTTTTTCTTAATAATAATAAATAATAATACAGTATTTAAAGGCCATACACCATGGATCCATCGTCGCCTGCAACGAGCTTTACGCCTACCATATGGTGGCTCTCCTTTCAGAGATCGCTGCACAATTCGTTCCGGATCAGCACGCAGAATGTGACCGAGCCAGCGTACTCGCTGAGATCTTATTTCATGCACAATATCGGGGATCTTCATCAGATCTCTGATCTCGATATTGCTAGCCGCACTTTCATATCCTCACCCACACTGTTATCGATAATGGTAAGAGAGTCCAAATATTTGAACCCTCTCACTCCTTCAAACGTGTAGTGGCCACTACTAAAATCTGGTGTGCCATTGTCCCTCTAACCTGAAATCATATGTATTTCGTTTTGGACTCATTGATCTGGAATCCAACAGAAGCTGAGAACTCTACAAGCGGATCAAGTATTTCCGCAGTTTGTGGTCTGCGCTGGAATATCTAAGTATGCCAACAAAAATGACAATTGTGTAGAATGACAGTGACACAGTCTCAATGCTGTGTTAAAGCTGAGAACAGGCTATCAAGAATTTTTACAGTTAGCTCGTGTGTTCGGCAGGGAGATGCTCTGTCCCCGAGACTCTTCAATCTCATGTTGGAGTACATCTTTCGTTAAACTGAAATACCTCAGCGCAACATCTTATATCGCCAGTCCAATCTGGTGCTTGCATATGCAGACGACATATGCGTGATTGGACTGAATAGCAACGGAGTGAAGGAAATATTATTTTCTTACTCTAATTTAATTTGCCATTATAAAATACTTCACATTAAATTTTATTTCCAGTATTTAAAGTAACTCATCACTACCACAAATATAAATATTTTGTCAGTAAAATGTTATTGATAGAATTTGCTGTATCTTTCACATAAACAGTTAATTAATAATATTATCCTGTTTTATTTTTACTGACGTAATAATTAAATGCTTAATGCTTATGGCTCAAATATAATGACCAATTATTTATAATTGGATTTAATGACCAATGAAAATATCGAATTATATTTTTAATTTTATAAAAAAAAACTCTAGGAGCTACGCATACATGTATAGATTAACGGTAAAAACAACTATTAATTAGACATTCATTGCAACGCTCGGATGTTATTTATAAAAAATCAATCAATTCTTCAGAAGATATTATAGAGATATTTTTTCGAATACAATTCGTTAAGAAAACAACTTAAAGAGACCTTTTTATTTTCATCGATATTTGTTTTATCAACGTTTTCGACGTATGAATTTATTTGGTTGTAACAAGGTACCATTAAAATCAAATTTTACAAGTCTTTATCCTTAGCTATATATGTAATTAAACGTTTAAGTATATAAAGTAAAACCAGATTGCAAATGTCTGAAATTGTCGTGGTACTGGCTGGAAATACATTAACTAGAGAAGTGCTCGGAATCTCAGATACTAAATAATCTTCTGATTTCGAAAAGAAATTTAAACATTAAGCTAGAAACTTATTACAAATTTGGATAATCACTGATGCAGGACCGAAATACATATAGTTGATGTATTTTAGAAGACCATTTAGGAACAAATGACAATTGAAACCAGAAAACAAATCAAAAATATCATTATATAAACTGAATCTATATGACTGAAAACCAACCTTTTAGTTATGTATAAACTTAAGCCACCATTATCTCGAATACGAACTAAAATCATTTTATAGTATGTATACAAATATTAATGAAACTGCTCATCTTTGAAGCTTGAGAAAGCTTAGGTAATAAACTAATAAATCAAATTTGGCGAAATCATATAAAATGTGCAAAGAGGGCAAAAGTCAATTAAATAAATTCCACCGGAAATCTCATATGTATATACATGTGTGTAAGTAAGCTCGTAATACATATAAAAGTTAAATGAACCAAATTTTATATATTTTCTTCACAATATGATTTCACTTAACTGTCTTAAAATAAAAAAATTTGCAGACAATATAATATAATAGATAGAAAGAGTAATAATAACTACAACAACAATATTTACAAACAATTGAGGAAAATCGCGTAAACTTAAAATAAAAAAATGACCGAAAACTGTTTTCGGAAAATTTATATATTTAATTTTTTTTAAAATACAGTGTAAAGTTTTTTGTTTTATTTATATGTATTATTGTTTCATTCAAAAATAGAAATCGACTCTATAAAAGCATTGAAATTACAAAGAATTATCATTTCGTTAAAAAACCTTAAAGAAATAACATCCAAAAAAAAACTCAGTTCGGTTTAATACGAATTAACCGTTTTTTGTTTTTGTTTGGAAATTAAAATTTAATTTTATCAAAATAAGTAAAAAATACGGTTATTAAAATTTTTATGTGTATTATAAAGTTGTTGGATAGATAAATTAAAATAGTTTAACCGTTGCAATTGTATAAGAAAAACGTGATTAAAACAATTAAACAAAAGAAAAGAAAAAAGTAAAAGTGTCTAAGTAAAGTGGAAGTAAAGCTTTTTTTAAAGAATTCATAAATTATTGTATGTTTCACGGTGATTTCAATAGCCCTTTATTAAATTAATATTCTTTTGTTAAATAACTTTATATTAAAAAAAAATTATATAGGCAAAAAATTAAATTAACGGAAATAAAAGTTGTGCTAGTTTTAGTTCAGAAATCACATAAAAAACCACTTGAACAATTTAAATAATTTTTGTTTTGGTTTATTTAATTAATTCACAAAACAAACACAAAATACCGAAATGGCAGATGTTGATCATGAACTTACTGCAATTAGGTTTGTTGTTGTAAGTAATCTAGTTTAATTGTATTACTTTTTAATTGTTTTTATATTTATAAAATTTGAATTTGAATTGGGGCTATTATATAACTTGTGGTGTGGTTGTGTATAAAAATAATATTTTTTTTTTGAAACTTAGTAAAAACGAAATAAATCATGGCTTGTTGTTACGATCATTCTAGTAAATCTTGACAAATGTGGTGGATTAGTGCATATTTTTAGCTTAACTTAAATCAAGGATTGTTGAAATTTGGAATGTATTTTCTTTAATTTTTCGATCTATTGAATATTATGTAGTTTAATTATTAATAAAACTGCATATACAATTGTTATGAGGTGAATAAGACAAACAATCACTAGTACCATTTTCGCAAAAGAGCAAATGTTGTAAATAAGGTTTTTTGTACATCTAATTTTAATTTGTAATCTAATTGAAAAATTAATTTTATAATACTATAGCGCCATGCTAAATACTTAATAGATTTACATTTACATTCTGAGTAAATCCAGTAATTTTGATAAATTCAGGTACGGATAAAAAAATGTAAACGCTTGAATTTGATAGATTAATGTTTTGATAATAAAAATAAGGAGTAGCCTAAATTTCAAATGTAAAAATTTATATTTTTTTTTATAAATTATTAATATTTACTATAATTATAATTCACAGTAGTAAGTTATTTACTTCGATATTGGCAGACTGCCGGTTCAATAATTTTTAACATACATTCGTGCTTTAATGAAAGTAACTCAGTTATTCCAGATAATAAGTTTCATTACCAAATAGAATATAGATTATAAGAATTTAACAGAAAGAATGTAACATTTTATTTTCAGTTGAAAAACAATATGCGGCACTACAAAAGTTGCTCACATTGCATACATATAACTATAGCGGGATAATTTTAAAGTCCGTACGTAAGTTACGCATATTACTCTACTTATAATTAATGAATTAAACAAATATTATAAATCGTACAACAAATTAAATTCTATAGAAACGTGAATTAAATGTATTAATCTATTTCACGTTTTATACAGAGATACAAATTTTATCGTTTTAATGTTACTGAGTGAAGGTTCTTGAAGTAGAAAACTATTTATAAATTTTTTGTTTATAAAATAAACGATTGAAATGCTGATCGACCGACACCGAAAATATTCCGTCTTAGTGTAACAACACGAAATACCCCAAATTTTAAAAATTTCTTACGTAATAATCAGTCGCGTAAAGTGTGTTTTGTGATCGTACATTTTTAAAAATCAATTTTAATTAAGTAAATTTCCATATTTGAAGTAAACATTGAGTTATATTTAAATTCTTTTGATTTTTGGCATAAATTCAAATCAAATCTTTACATTTTCTATTAAATCTCTTAGTTTACGAATTCCTTAATGATTTCTAATTAAAATTTTTAATTTTGTTTGAATATATTTTCAAAATTTTACAAATGTGTTTGACGTCATCAAAATGAAAATTCTATTTTAAAACCCATTTTTGTTGGTTGTTCACATCAATACGCGTAAAATAAAGAATCGTCAAAATTTAAAACAAAAATTCTTAAACATTTCTGTGCGCATTGTGATTTATTGTATCACCGATTGTTCATTATATTTATACTTTAAACTAATTGTGTTAATGACTTGATCATTTAAAACCCAATCAATCATAGTTTTATTTATGATGATGTTAATTGATTAATCGATCTTTAATTGAAAATTATTTAATGTTTTGGCATTCGATCGAATTGTAAATTGGAATAAATAAATCTAATTCATAAGAAATTGAAATTAATCTAATTCATATAGTCATTTTTCATTTAGCTATAGTAATTAAAGGTTGAACCCATATATATATATATATATATACTCGTATATATATATATATATATATATATATATATATATATATATATATGTATATATATATATATATATATATATATATATATATATATATATATATATATATATATATATATATATATATATATATATATATATATATATATATATATATATATATATATATATAAGACACATTCCGTGTTCGTGATTAATTATATATTACATAATATATATAAATATACATTTATATAATTATATTACATTCCTTTTAAATACATATCCTTTAAATTTGAGGAGTTACTACATTTCATCCCAATATGTAAAATCGATCTTGTTGTAGGGTTGTTCGAATTTTCGTATATACATATATTTGCCGTACCACTAAATAACTCATAGTTGATATTATTTATAAATCAACCAAATGCCTATTGCAGACAAAGTTGCAAAGTCAATCTCATTGAAAATGAAAAAAGAATTTTAAGTGTATATACACAAATATAAAAAATCTTCCTAGTTGTCGTTTACATATTTTTTTTAATAGGAAGGAATCTCATGGTCATGCATGACGTTTAAATTGAAACATAGTGAGAATGGGCATAGGGCCAAAATAAAATTAAAATTAAAATGAATACATATGTTTATAGATTCTATTTTGCATATAACAAGAAATGAATAATATATGAGTATAAATAAATAGTTGATTGTAAATTCTCATAATACAGAAAAAATGTTCATGCTTTGGCTGTGTATTATGTATGTATGTAAATCAATATCAAATTCACTAATTATGATTTTATGCTAATGTTTACACATACATACGTTGAATGAAACTTTCGAATTATGAATAAATTTTGTGTCCATGTCAAATCAAAAAAGCAATAAATTAATAAATTTCTAACCATTTCATCTTAACCGTATACAATAGCTAATTTATTCAAATTTAAAAAAAAATTCTCAATAGTGCAAAATATTTTCACTTTTTATTTTATTATTTATTGATGAGAAATGGAACCAAAAAATTTCAAACAATATTCTCTCATACATATAACAATATACCTATATACATAATAATCATTACATCAATTAGAAATTAATGAATTATAATTAATTATTTTTGCCTAAGTATATTAGAAATCCTATCCTTATTGTTTTATATTATTTGACATGAACTCTAAAAATTAGAAAACGACTCATAGCTCTATTATAACTTTCATTACATTTTCTTATTATAATAATTATTTAATTTTTTATTTTATTCCGCTTATAAAAAATAAAACCGATGAAAGTGTAAATAGATTTGTAAGTACTTGCATCGTTCAGTGAATTTAACATTTCCTACATTGTGTATTCCATTTTAATTAACAGAGAGCACTCGACACTGAAGAATACACATATACATAATTAACTACCTTCTATAAAATCATATTAGTCACGCGATACTTTTATCTTTTTCTCACATTTTATTTACTTAATAAGCAAATTATGAGTGTCTTTAATGTAATCAACTTCGTTCAAATAGTATACCTACAAATCTAAATACTGTATTTTTTTACGTGTGATACTCGGGTCAAAGATGCTGTCAAATAACAAATTATTTTAACGGCGTAAAATAAATATATTAATTCCTAATTTTTAGAGTATTTTTTGGAATATTTGACTAATCTTGACCAACTTGCCAATATACATACATGTTAAAAATAATCTTGGCCTTTTTAAAACTTAATGAGGAACTTGATATATTATATATGTTCTCTTGACAATCAAACCAACTAATTCACATTTAAACTAAGCTAAAAACTAAAACAACGCATAAAACAGCCGATTATCGACGTTTCGTTTTGATACTAATAAGTTTTATTCATCATCCAGCTACTTCTACACATATTCACTTACATATAAGTAGAGTCCCATTCAATGTATACACAACCATCACTAATAATTGTACTATGCGTATGTTATCGCAATAGACCCATATCAATTAGCACTTAAACAGCAATACAAGGCAAATGCTTCTATACTAATATGCAGATATTATAGAACATACCAATGTAACTGATGAATGGAATACAATAAACATACTGTACGGTCACCTTATTTTATATTCCAGTTGATGGATTACTATACAAATATGTACGTCCATTCATAAAATTAAATCTTATATAGCACTACAAAACCATATAAGCTTATTATAATAATAATACTAACATGTAATTATTTAGTTGAAAATTTATAGTTTCATGTGTTCTGCTGAGCTCTGTTTTTACTTTTTAGAGTAAGATGAAATAACTTAGGATATATACAATTAAAATTGGGTACAATATATATTTTTTTTTTGGTTTATTTTTATTTCAGGATTCACCACTTTCTTCCAAAGTTGCAATGTTCAATAATCAAGCAAACCAACACATTGAAAAACAATCGTTAAATCCATTTTCGGGTGAAAGTGGACGACGATCACCTAGACCACAGTTTACAAAGGAAGAATATGGAAAGTAAGTGTTTATAAGAAGTATAAGAATAGTGCGAATAATTAATTACATTTCCCTTTTGATAATGCATACAGGCCAAAAGAAGGAAGTTTAACAGAAGCACGTGGCCAAAAAGCAAATCTTCATGTGTATAAAGAAATGCTAGATTTATGTGAGGTCATAAATGAAAGTGGTATGCCCAGAGCACCTGATGAACCAGATATGAAATTCATTTTCTTTGGAGAATTGTTTAATGTAAATATTACTAATAATATTGATTAGTATAATTTAATAATAAAGTTAATCAATAATAATTATTTCTTCGTTATGTACAGATTTACACACACATTTCAGATAAATGTGTTGGGCTATTATTACGGGCTCGTAAACATAAATTAGTTCATTTTGAAGGTGAAGTCTTATTTCAACGGCGTGACGATGATGTTCCCGTATTTTTATTGAAAACAATCAAAGAGATCCGACAAGAAATTAATCAAAAATTAGACGAGATGAGACGCAGCGTCAGTCCCAATCCACAGCCCACAACTATGTTATCTGAAGTTTAGGAATATTTCTTACTATTATTGTTTTTATTTTGTAAATAATATTATTTATTATTATTCTTTTTATTTTTTTATATTTTTTTTATTATTTTTAAATAATATATAATGACCAATTATTAATATTTTCTAATTAATTAAAATGAAAATGACAATACATAATTTAACGTGTTTTTTATACTTAAAAAAAAAAGAAAAGCGGTAGATGATTTTTTTTAGAACTTTAGGTGGGTTTCCATTTATTTTCGTTGTGTTACGTATTTTATTTAACAATAAAAACAGTATTATTGAATTATAATAAATAAACTTATTTATTATTTTTTAAATTCCTTTTTTTTGAAAATGTTGTTAAGTTTTTTTAGTAAGTACTGAGATAAATCAGCACGATACGACAAACTACAATAATTGATTATGTGATGACCGGTTTTTGTTACACAAAGGTAAGTTTTGTTAGTTTGACTATCATGATTTTTAGCACAGAAAAAATAGTTTAACAAACGCAAAGCTACGTGGAAAATTATGGGTCGCCAACATTTTCATACAAAAATAATCTTCACACAATTTATTGAAATGGGGTAGAAAATAATTTAGACCATTCAATTTAACTTCGAAATTTATGAAAATTAGTTAACGGTTCTTTTAAGTTAATTGATTTAAAATTCGTCAGGTGGACAAGTTGTGCCAAATTCGTCGGTTATTAAAATTATAATTAGGTAAGCGAATGGCTTCCTCAGGAATAACGATAACTAACCAAAGTGTACAAGCCTAGCTACTTTTTATTTGACACCCTCAAATGACGATTATAGGATCACGGAGTCGACGTATCGGATATGGTAATTATAAGTTTTCATGAACAACTTATAATTACCAGATCCGAGCTTTCATCGATTTATTTATTATTACCCGTATGTAAGAAGCTATGAACTGTTTACAGGTTCGATTTTCGAATCTGTAACGAATTAATGTAAAAAACGATTTTAACTGATCCTGGCTAAACATAGTAAATATTCTAATTTATCGTTTACTATTAAATCATTATTTTAATCATTGATTTTTAGACGTTCAGCATTGATTGGATTCTCAATTCTTTTAGCATAACTTCTAGAGGTTCTAATTTTCAAAAAAAAAAAATGATGTACACTTTGAATGCGCAGCCAAACGAAGGCCAATATGCAGATATTGAATATTTCACCCTCATGATAGAGTTTTCAAATTTGTAATTTTTCAAAATAATAATAGTAATGCCACTCAATTTTTAAAATATAAATTATTTAGAGCCATCTATTGATTTCGTTCAAACGTTTGGCGCCTCTATTAATTTTGTTAAAAATAAAGGGTGTCCCAAAATTAACGCAAGATTTGAATTAAATAGAAAGCACAGTTTTTAGTCTTCAGATTGAGATTTTTTTATTGAATCATAAAAGAGTAATTGAATTGTTTCACGGGCTGTATGGCATGTGTCGTCTATGTCAATATCATTCAACTGAGGCAGAAAGAAGTGTGTTATCATGTCGCGATATCGAGCACCAGTAACAGTTACTGCTTGACCATTTGATATTGACATTTGAACGGCTTGTTTTTGGACGACTAGTGTGTGTAGCGTCTCCAACTGATCCAGTCTCATTGAATTTTTCAATTAATCTCTTAACAGTTGACGAAGTTAAAACACTATTCCGACCATATTTTGTATGAAATTTTCGACCTGCGGCTGCCAAACTTTCATTATTTTGAATATATTCTTCAATAATGAAAATACGTTGTTCTATCGTGTTAACGCCACATTTTTACTAACCCTAACCTCTCAGCTGTTAAATTTTATCTTTTTTTGGAGTTGGCAACACTTTACTGCACAAATAGCGGCAAATTCAAATCTTGCGTTAATTTTGGGACACCCTTTATTTGTTATGCCATCGGTAGAGAGAAGCTATACTACATAATTTTAAGCATGTAACGTGACTTTACTATGGAAATGTACACTAATTTCCCTTCCTTATAATATAATATTATAAGTTATTATTCCCGCTCAAGGCATTCTTTTATCATGATCCATGTGATGTTTTGCGGTATAAAAATGTTTGTACTGTATAACTTTGATTAATGTTTGATTAATTTTTAAAAATGGCAAAAATTTAGAAAAAAATCCGTTTTTCCAACATTCCAACAATCAATTGAAAATCCTGACCCAAAAATAAAATGAAAATATCTTAGATGTTTTCCTACCTCTAACTGTATTTGAGATATTTCTGTAAAATTGAATAATTTGAATTCATTAATACTCTCAAATATAAGGAGCTATTTCTCAACGCCCAACTTTTAAATCCATACATAACAACGAACCTGATCAACGCTTTGTAAAGCCTCAGCATCACAGCATTTGATAGGTGTTTAGATTTTAGTAGTGGTCTAAGATGATGCAAAGTACAACTGCCTACTGCCAGCCGCTTTTTAATATCCTCACCTACACTGTTACCGTGAGTGATAAGTGCCCAAATATTTGAACCTCCTCACTCCCTCAAACGTGTAGTTACCACTGCTAAAATCTTGTGTGCCGTTGTCCTTATAACCAAAGATCATGTATTATATATATATATATATATATATATATATATATATATATATATATATATATATATATATATATATATATATATATATATATATATATATAAATATATATATATATATATATATATATATATATATATATATATATATATATATATATATATATATATTATGTTTTGGACTCATTGATCTGGAGTCCACCAGAAGCCAAAAGCTCTACAAGCGCATCAAGCATTTCCTTCATCCGATCAATTCTTAGGCCTGCAAGAAATCCAGGAACACTTGATGTACGGGGCGGGTCTCATAATATTTGGATAGAATCATCTGCAGCGAAAAAACTTGATCGATTCGGATGAAAAGCTGATTGATTCGGATGAAATCTTCCTTGATAGTCACCAACTAAGCCCTCCGTCAAAGGGATGATCCTATCCAATATAATGTAGGACAGTAAATTTGTTGCTGTACAAACGCGACCACTTTCCATTCGTCAGGCATTTCATCTCACCATACTAATCGAATAAGGTTGAAAAGACAGTTCCACAAAGTATCCCCACCGAATATCAAGAGCTCCGGATTAATGCAGTCCACCTCAAGTGAGCGGTTTCGTTTTATGTAATTTCGACATGGCCTTACTGAACTCTTGATAGAATGGATGCTGAATGCAAATTTCCGCAGTTTGTATTTGAGGTGACCCATCTACAGTCTGTGACGCATGATGAACACCAAGCAAGTCAGTAAAATATCCATTCTCTGGGTCGACTACTGCGTCGGTGTTTACACAGAGGTTTCCATATCGATCCCAAATGGCGGTTGACCTTGTCCTAGATACGGTGCAATCCGGTAATTCCTCTAAATAAAATATGGAAACTGCGCTCATTACTGTTGTACTTGCAGAACGTCGTAATTCCATCATTCTCGCTTCTTCCGTCTATAAATCAGCTTAGCTGCGCTCCTACCAAAAGCAACCGTGTTTTTCCGCGCGATTGTGAGACGTTGTTGTATACTTTAGTATGGGCTACATTTTATTTCTTGACTACAAAACGACACTCGTCATCAAACCAATTATTCTTGGGGGTGACTCATCATCAGACCTCAACAGTCAAAACGTTCCATCCGTTTCACTGTGTTGCCAGACTTGTACGAAAATTTCCATCGTAGCTTTGCAGCGACCGAATGATAATCGCTTATTACGTGTTTGGTTGCTGACCGATAAGTTCGCAGATCCAGCAAAACCCGAGCTCGCCCTTTAGAAATTAACACGTGGTCAATTTGGCTGCTGGAAACTTTGCGAGGATGGGTCCATGATTCTAAATGTATTTTTTTGTAAGGGAAGAATGTACTTTCTACTCTAAGGTCGTGCAAATGAAAAGTACATCAGTATTTTACCATTATCGGTCGCAATTTCGTGTCGGGAGTACGTACACACACACACAAGTCGGCCTGATTTCTGCCAGCTCTAGCATTAAAGTCCCAATCACCAGGTTAATATAGTGTTCGAGTATGGATCCCATCAGATCGTCCAAGTCATTGTAAAATGAGTCTTTATCTTGGGGCTATCAAATTATCGACTGGTTGGCTAACTTAATGCGCAAGCGAGCATGCACAATCGATTATTGACTGTTTGGAAATGCAACACAGCCATCTTTACCTGTGGCCCAAGAAGAAATTCAGATCCAAGATGTCCGAGGTCATCTCTACTGAGCAACGTATACCCCTCCCATTTTAGGCCAGCGAATTTCTTGAAGAGCAAACGAGTTCCAGCCAATACTCCTTCATGTATGTGATTAGGTCTTCCAATGCTCCTGGTTTCCTCAGTGATTGCACGTTCCATGTGCCATTCCTAAATCTCGTTTCCAGGTACTTGAGTGGGGTCCAGTGTTTTTTGTCGTATCCATTTTTCCTTTTTCTGCACTTGTTCGTGCTATTTAGATTTACCAGACATGTTAGTACCCCCCGATCCCAGAGATACTACATATATATATATATATATATATACATATCTGATATTGTTATTCAAAATATTGTTTTACATACAATTATTATTTGCAAATTTACATTGTCTGTTGTATTAATTTGAGTTTGGTCATATACACTAGGTCAAAAGTTTTTGGTCGATAAACCTTTTCAATTAAAATGAAGGTAATGCAATTGTTTTATATTTTTAATGGTACGTCAATAAACGTGTTCTATAATTACCGAAAAACCTGAAAAGCCTAAAGTTTTGTTCTGCAGAATTTTTTTTGTTTTAAATATTATTAGAATTATTTCTATTTAAATATCTCCCCATTTTAAGTTTCGCTGTTAACATGAAATATTTAAATTGAATTTAAACAAACATTTAAAATCGTTTCTGATGTTAAATATTCATATTATTAAATTAATTTTTTTATGAAGCTTTCAGAAAGTACAAAGAAAAATGGGCAAGTATTGGTACCTGGCTATCGAGTTACGTGTAGCCATTGTCACATTACGCGACAAAGGGTACATGCACAACTTGCAAGAAATTCAATATTCCCAAGATTACCGTGAAACAAGATTACATTATTCCCAAGATTACAACGATTTAATCAAACTGAGCAGAACACAACCAAACTCGACGGTGGGGGACCTCAAATCATCAACGCGAAAGAGGATAAGATTAGAATCTTAACCAAGCGCAACAGAAAGTTGACGGCACCTCAGAGATTGTCAAATGTGAACACGCTTGGAAAAATAGATTATTATTGATTACCGTGAAAAGGCGCCTCAGAGATCAAGGTTTAAATGACAGAAGTGTTGGGAAGAAACCACTGCTTTCGAATGAAAGCCGCCTGAAACGACTGAATTGGGCAAAATGCCACGAGAAATGGCAAATTCCGCAATGGAGAAAAGTTCTTTGAATCGACGAATTGACGTTCGAAATGTTTGGGTCAAAAAGAAGAATTTCGTTGGGCTACGTCCTGGAGAAAAAATAATTCTAGGCCGTGTCATCCCTTATATTAGGCACGAAAGTTCTAGTTACGTTATGTGTGCGGTTTTAATAATGTAACAACATTAAGAATGTATTTTGTAAACGTATTATTTTTATTACTTAGTATAATATACAAACAACTTATACCGAGTTTCGAATAAATATCGTTTATAAAAATTACGTTCATGGTGAGTTCGCGAGGTCGGATATTTACCCTAGCTATTTATATCCGACCGTAAGATAAAAATATTTTATTTGATGAACTTTTTGAGTGATTTTGTTTAGAGTTAGGATGTAAATAGCTAGGATAATATATCCGGCCTCGTGAACTCACTTTAAATGAAAAATTGATTAAAACAAAATTATAATTAATTTGCAGTGGTAATACATATGTAATAACGTAAGAAAAATAATAAATTATTTCTGAAAATCCATCCAATTAGAGTACAATTTTTACCGATATAATAGTATCGGGTGTAATAATTACCTAGATCCGATATAATCAAACACAATGGACTACTAAATTGTAGTTGTGAGACGTTGTTGCACTCCACTATGGGCTATATTTTGTTGCTCAACCGCAAGACGACACTCTTCATCAAACCAATCATTCTTGGGTCTGACTTTCACTATACCTAAAGTCTGTTGAGCAGCACTGACAACCGAGGTTTTCAGTACCTCCCAGACAGAGTTCACGCAGTCAGACTGGTAATTAGCATCATCAATGTTGTCGCTGACAAGATCCTGATATCGTTTTTTTTATCTTCATTTATCAGACCTTCACAGTCGAAACGTACCATGCGTTTCGCTGTTCTCAAACTTGTACGAAAACTTCCATCGTAGCTTTGCAGCGACCAAATGATGATCGCTGCCTACGTATTTGGTTGCTGACCGATAAGTTCTCACATCCTTCACAACTCGAGCCCGTCCTTTAGAAACTAACACATGGTCAATTTGGCTGCGGGAAGTTCCGCGAGGATGTTTCCATGTCTCTAGATGTATATGTTTGTGATGAAAGAATGTGCTTGTTACTCTAAGATCATGAGCAATTGCAAAGTACATCACTCTCACCATTATCGTTCGCAGTTTCGTGTTGGGAGTTCGGACCTATGTTTTCACACAAGTCGGTGGTCTGATTTATGCCATCTCTTGCATTAAAGTGCCCAATTACCATTCTAACATCGTGTTCGGGTATAGATCAGATCGTCCAAGTCATTGTAAAATGAGTCTTTATCTTGGGGCTGGCAATAGACTACTACGATTGTGATATATGTATTAACGATCCCAACAAAGTTGTGGTTTACTCCATCCAATACCATGTTCGAACGCACGCAAATGACAATTGGGCATCACACAGCCCACGTAGCGTAAAATTTTTGAAGCGAATGCAATTTTGCGAATGCAAAGTTTGGGGATGCAATTTTTTAAGTAAAAGTAAAAGTAAAAAGTCAAAAGTAAAAATTTATTTATAATAATTTGGTGAAAGTTTCAAAATTCAATATAAAAAATCTTTTAGCTAATATAATAGGTTTTCCATCAATACTGAAATTGTTTACAGTTTGTAATTTTATAGACATGCAAATTTATAATAGATAAAATACATAAAAATATTTTAAATTTCAAACTACCTGGCCTCGAAAACTACTGCGAAACATCTACGGGTGCAAATCGCCCGTACATCGCAGAGCAACTAGGTCGAACCATCTTCGTTACACTATACAGTATCTCACATTCTGGTGTCCGCGCAACTCGTAAATTGATTACTGCTCGATACTTTTGGCCAAGCATCAACAAAGACGTGACCCATTGGGCACAAGCATGCTTATGTTGCCAAAAATCGAAAGTCCAGAGACACACAATATCGCCTCTTGGACAATTCGCAATTCCACCTGGTCGATTTGAGCACATTCATTTGGATGTCGTAGGACCACTTCCTCCATCCAATGGATACTCATACCTACTCACCTGTGTCGATCATTTCACTCGATGGCCAGAAGCGTACTGCATGAGCGACATGTCTGCAGCAACCATTGCCACCACATTCGTGCAAAACTACGTATCACGATTTGGCGTTTAACTTGACATCACCACCGATCAAGGAACCCAATTCGAGTCGAAGCTTTTCTCGGCGTTAACAAAACTCCTCGGCTCACATCGGATACGTACAACGGCTTACCACCCGCAAGCCAATGGCATGGTTGAACGCTTCCACCGCCAGCTCAAAGCTGCTCTCAAGGCCCGAGGCAACACTATTCACTGGAGCGCCGAAGTACCAATCGTTCTACTTGGTATTCGAGCAACGGTTAAAGAAGATTTGAAGTGCTCACCATCTGAAATGGTTTACGGTCAGTTACCCGGTGAGTTCTTCATCGAACATCCTCTACCGTCTCCATCCACAACCGACACAGTCATCGACCATCTCCGCACCACCATGCAAAATCTTATCCCCACGACAACAAGACCAACGAATGAAAGCAACATATTCGTTCCTAAATCGCTCAACAATTGCGATTACGTCTTTGTCAGGGTTGATAAGGTTCGAACTGGATTACAATCTCCATACGATGGGCCATACAAAGTTATACGCCGCTTACGGAAGCAATTCATTGTCTCAATCAAAGACAAACACCACTCAATCTCAATCGACAGATTGAAACCGGCCTACGGTATTCTCAACACAGCTGATCAAATATCAGCCAGCAAACGATTTAAAACCGTCCGGTTCAACGTATAACGTCTCAAAACCTATGGTTTCTCATCTGGAGAGGGGGTACTGTAGCAGCTCGAATATTCGACTCACCGATATTCGATTCTGCCACAAACAAAACAATTAGTGAAATTCAAATATAAACCAACTTATTTGAATTAAGCGTTCACTAACCCCATCACATATCCATCTATCCAACCACCACTATCCAATAACCGAACCACTACTATAAAACATTTATAGTAAAGTATGTGGCCATCTAACAACATCACCACGCAATAACAATGCGGTGATGCAACACTTAACGTAAGTGCAATGTCGACCGTCGCCGGCGCATGTGTTCCCTCATCAACAAAACGAACACGAAGGCGACGTCACAACAAAAACAAAACAACAAACATTTTTGCGTCCATTACTCCATTGCGATTTTACCTCTACGAACAACAAGTTCATATTTAATGGTGGTGAAAATAATAAAATTAAAATTAATTAAATAAACAATTAAATAAACATAAATTTAAATAAATATATTATTAAATAAATAAATAAATAATTAAAATAATAATTAAATATATTTAAATTTAACAAACTAAGTGTACATACAAAAAATTACAATAAAAAAAGTTTACTTGGAAAATTAAATTAATAAATATCGCTTGTTCAATATATTCAATTTTGAGAAGTCCATACTGGACAAAAATAAAATAAATAGGAATTACCCTATAAATTATTATGCTTTAGTAGCTAAATATATTTAAATAATGTATTTTGAATAAAAAATGATCTAAAAAATGTAAATCTAACGTTTTGCTGGAGGCTAGCTTTTTATCCATCACTTCCAATTTTCATGCGCCGAAAAATATCACTTCAAGTGACGAATAAATTTTGAAATGACTAAGGGAATGCGATGTCACTGCAAATGACAATTGTCACTTCAATCACCTAAGAGAATACCAAAATTTAACTGTCGGTGACACGACTAAGAAAATGAGGAGGACCACCTGAACTACATTTCTGGATTAACTGGCCATATTATTCTTCTGTTTCCATGCTGGATGTCTGTCAGATTTCTCATGCTAAAATAATTACAATGTAAATTAATATTAATTTATTTCAAATGTTTAAAATTATGGTTGGTATTATCGTTGTTTTTCTTTACTTATTTTCTCATTTTAATGGGTATTTTTATATTGTGTGAACATTTGTCGTCAGCTAAATCGAACAGGCTTAAGGCATTCAAATCAGGCTGATTGGTTAAAAGTAGGCCATTTTAAATTCCTTTAAAAAGACAAAAATTAGCAGTTTAATTTTATATTTTTTTTTTTTTTCAATTTTATTTAAATATTTTAAATAAACAATTATTACAATCTAGTCACCTGGACTAATGAGCAATTTTATTCTAACTTAATTTACTATGTTGTATTAATCTATGGCTTCTTCCCACTGGTGTTCCATAGTGTCTGATAAATTGAATTAAACCACATCGTCATTGTGGATTTTACATCAGCATTACGCTGTTTACACTAGCAATTACACCAGCTCAAAAGGTTTAGTTCGTTTAAGCCTGCGTACAATATCTGTGTTGTTTAACAGCTTAGTTGCCTCAGTGTTAACATGTTGTTCGAGCCTTTGCCTATGTCTCACTGCATTTTTTTGGATTTCCTTTGAAACAGTGTCCACTTTAAGGTCCCTATGGAGGTCTCTGTTTCTGACATTGCTCTGTTTGGTACAACCCCAAAGTTGGATACCATAAGTCCAAACCGGTTTTAATATTTGTTTATATAATGGAAGTTTGTTGTATGTTGATAGAGCGGAGCTCCTTCCTATGAGCCAATACATCTTTCTATATTTAAGCCCAAGTTCTTCACTTTTCTTTTTGACGTGTGCTTTCCATCGTAGTTTTGCATCTAGTGTCATGCCAAGATACTTAGCCGTGTTGGCATACGGTATTATTTCTTGATTAATTGTAACCGGCATATGTTCGAGTCGTTTGTTTGTAAAATTGATGTGAACTGATTTAGTTTCGTTAAGTATAATTCGCCATCTTTTGGTCCAGTTATGTACTTGAGTAATAGCTAACTGTAAACTATGAGTTGATTCTTCGTTGCTATCTCCAACAGCTAAGATTGCCGTGTCATCAGCAAATGTCGCCACAGTGTTGTTTTCTAATACAGGGAGATCATTAGTGTACAATAGGTATAGGACAGGACCTAATACACTGCCCTGCGGTACTCCTGCCTTGATTTCTTTCAATCCAGAATAGGAATCGTCTAATTTTACTCTAAAAAATCTATCTTTCAAGTATGATTCTAATATTGTAGTGAATTGCATTGGAAATACAGTTCTTAACTTATAGTTAAGTCCTTCGTGCCAAACTTTATCAAAGGCCTGTGCAACGTCTAAGAATATCGTTGAGCAGACTTTTTTCTCCTCTAATGCTCTTTCAATAATATTAGTTATTCTGTGTACTTGATCTAATGTTGAGTGTTGGTTGCGAAAACCGAACTGATGATTTGGAATCAGATTTTTCCTCTCAATTATCGGATTTAGTCTTTTTACTAATAACTTCTCAAAGAGTTTAGACATAACTGGTAATAGTGATATTGGCCTGTATGATCCAGTTTTGTGTGGTTTCCCAGGTTTAGGAATCTTAATTACTTCTGCAATTTTCCAAAGGCTGGGTACGTATTTCAATCGAAAGGCGGCATTTATAATATTGGTGAGCTTTAATAATGCTTTCCTTGGTAGTTCTTTTAAAATTTCTGCTGTGATAAGGTCATAACCCGGCAAAGTCAATTTTATATACGGCAAATATAAGTATTGTTGGGTATCAATGGGTGTTTCTTATAAGTATGTTTAGTTAAAATTGAATTGTAAGTGTCTTTTCGAAAAAACGAATTTTGCATATTTTTCTATTACAAATTGAAATTTCATTTATTTATTTATATATAACAAAATAAAGTTTTAAACAATAAAATGTTTTTAGGATAAATACAGAAAATATATTATAATACGTAAAAAAGAGTTTATCGTTTTGCTCGCATTCTTAAAGTTCTTTTTTGTGGTGATTGTGCCATTTTAGCCTTATTGCTGGGCTTTAAACTTCCCTCAGCCCCAATTACGTTAGATATTTTCAATGGTTTCTTTTTCGGCGAATCGAGAATTTCTATTACATTTTCATTCATTTTTTCTTTAAGAACATGTAACTTCATTTTATTTAAGACCAGTTTATTTTCACTTTCGGAATCCGATGATGTAGAATCACATGATGAACTTAATTGTTTCTTAATAGAGATACATTTAACTTTAGGTGATCTTTTTTTTTTAGTTTCTGAAACTGGTACCGAATTAATTCTATATACTTTTAAGTTATCTTTTTTTAAGTGTGTCTTACACAAATCATATGACAACGGCCCGATCAAAGTGGATAACACAAATTTACTATCAACTATGGCTTCATTCAAAAATTTTAATTGAATTAATATATTTTGGAAATATCCAATTGGTAAACGACTGCATATTAAATTATAATTAGTTTTTGCTTTTAAAAGCAGTTTTTTGGCATTTTTATAATCTTTAGCTAGTATGTGAAAATATGCTAAATATTCATATAAATTCATTTTCATCAATTGATAATATTCTAAATTCATTGTAAACTCAAATGTGTCTTTGTACTTAGTGTTCAGATGGTTTACGTAACTTAAGCCATTTTGAAATATATCTTTAGACTCTTTATTATGTTTGCGATAAAAATTCAGTCTCCCAATTAGCAGGCATACTTCCAAATAAAAAAGGTGTACTCTTAAATCAGAATTGCATATGAAACATTTACAATTAATCTGATGAAGTTTTGGTAATTCAATATCTAAGTCAAACGACTCGAGTGATGTAATTGATTCGATCTGTAAATTAAAATGATTATAACAATATGATGCAAAAACCTTAAAACAAATATATTACTTGATCAATATGAATATTATAATTCCTCGTAATTGAGCAGTCGTTATATATAAATGGCATCTGGCGAACCTCAATCCGATTATTATCATAAAATTGTTTATTTTTAATTGTATTTTTATTGTTGATGTTTAAACCAAACCCATCAATATTAATATTCTCATTAAGATAACAATTATTTTCCACCATTCTATTGAAACACGTTAGTTTAAGTTTAACTTGACCAAATGTCTCCATCAAAATATCTAATTTTATCGATAATCGCAAAAAACATAACAATCGTTTGATAGCACCCAATTTTAAAGCGAACTTTATTATGGTTATCAAATAAAAATCTTTTTCATAAAATAAACGTTTACTAAATAGTAAATCACTTAAATATTCCATAGTATCGAAAAGTAAAATATAGGTTTCGAATCGTTCAATTAAACTTGAATATTTTAAATTTTTATAGCAAATGAAAAACTGCATTATATACTTAAATATGGTAAACGAATTATTTTCCTTATTATCATTATTAATTTTATAGTAAATAATTAATAATAATAATTTTAAATGGTAATATTTTATTTCGCACGTAAGACTTAAATTATCATTAGTTAAAAATAATTTTAAAAATATTTTAATAGTTTTAAAAAATTCATCTGTTCTATTCAAATCAATTAAATATTTTGAGTAATTTAAGTAGTTTATTAAAACACGATCAACGTCGCTTCTTCCGCGCTTTATAATTATAGTATTATTAATTTCCAGTAGATCTTCTAATGAGGGCGGCAATTTTAGAATTTTTCGACTATCCGTATTATAATTCAAAAACATTTCATAAAATGTATAATTATTTAAGAAATAATTTAACCCATCGATAATACCATCCTCGTACTCTAGCTCCAGCGATATAGCCAACAGTAAGCCGAAAGCGCTAGTTGCTTTCGTTTTATAATCTCGAAAATACAAATTTTGGCCAATTGAATGTAGGGTTTCAATCAAATTTTCAAGCTTCAAAACTTTGAGGTTACCGAAATTTTTCAAAATAAATGTGGTAAGATAATCAAGCGAGTCAAATAAATGCCGTAATAACTTTGTTTCATTGGAAATTTTTTCGCTAGCGAACATATTCAAATTATTTTCAAAATCAATATCATAAATAATTGATTTTTTTATTTCGGTAATTTTATCGGAATTTACAACAAAAATTTTATGTTTTAATAATCCTAGTACTAAAGTATTCTTAGTTAGACTCGTTATATTATCATATAACTTTGTTAAATCGTCGATAAATATTTGATCGATGTATTCGTAAGTGGATAGAAACTCTCCGATTTTTAGGTAATTGCTACAATTAGCATATTGAAATAATTCTTGTAAGGTTTTCATACGAATATTTGTACGTGATCTGTAATTACTTACAGTTTCGAGCACTAAAATAAGTACATCAATTTTATCGTATTTTGGTTTAGGTATTTCGTATAAATTATCACCGATCGATTCCAGCACTTTAATAAATGTCGGATGATTTTCAAATGACTCATCTGTCCAAAATTGTTGTATAATTCGTTGGATGTGGCCGATTAAATTATTTCGATCCATGTCGCCTCTCTGCATTTGTAATATTACGAAAAAGCAGTATAATTCTAAATATTTATGTTTATTTGAATAAAAAATTTTAAAACCGCGTAACATTGTCGATATTATGTTGTCAACTGTTATTGCCACATTTTTATTATTTTTTAAATATTTTAATAAAATTTTCGATACCACAATCAATGTTTCATTTAATTTGAGATCTGTTGTGTTACTTAACGTAACAGCGAAATTATAATTCAAAGTGTACATAACATCAAACAAATGATTTGCGGTTGAACATTGTAATGAGTTCCAAATCATAAAATTATACTTTATAATATTGACAATTTTCGCCAAATTCTCTTCATTACAAAACTCGAAATTGTTTTTACATAAATTACGGTAATAATTTATGTAAAAATTACCGTAATTTAATAAGGAATGTCGCTTAACATTTGTACAATGAGAACAAAATGTCTTTTCTATATTTGCCGAGACTAGGAATTTTGATAAAAAATCAAACAAATTTGTAAAATTCATTAATTGTGTAACTTTTGCCCGAGCAATTAACCCCGAATTCTCAATTCGATTGATGATTTCACAAATTGTAACCAGAAAATCATAAGTTAAGTCATTTTTATTAAAAATTTGAGTTGAAAGTTTGACAAATTTATCAAAATTTTTAAATGTTTTCAAGTATTTTCCAAAATATTCAAAATTTAACAAAAATTTTAAAATATTATTATTGGCAACAAATTTTACCGTCAAATCGTTGATCAATTGATGAAATAAATTTAAACTAAAATCGATATTAAGTTTTTCAGAAAATAATTCAACAAATAATCTTGTAAATAAATAGTAAATTTGAAAATTGTCAATTTCCTTTGGTTGCAATACAAATGAATAATTACTATTAATTAATTCGTTTACCAAATTTGTTATAAAATGTTGATATATTTTTTGTTGATATTGACTTAGAAGTATTTGAAATAATTTAAATTGTGGTGTTAAAATTTTTGAGAGTATTTCGATAAAACACTCGTTTTTTTTTATCTTTATAGAATATTTTAATAGTTCGACAATTTGATCGAGACACAAATTAGTTAACGCGACAACTTTATCACGGTTTGTGTTTGATTTAGTTTCTCTTACCAATAGAAGTATGTAAAATTTTATTTGAGATAATATTGATGAAAAATTAAGTTCTAACATTGTTTTATCCCGAAAAAGCATTCTAATGTGACTCGGAATGAATTCCATTATCTGTTTTATTTTATTCTGAAATGAAAAAAATGTATTATTATCATACAATCAAAATAATGAAGAAAAATAACGTACACAACGCTGAAATTTTTATTAGGGAATTCCATAATTGTCTATAAACTAAAATACAAGATAATATCCGGTAAATTGTAGAATTGGATATTCTTAAGTCCCCTAACTTTAGCTCAAGCCAGCTATAAGTATACATAGTTTAAATAATTGAAAGATCACATTTTTGGTAGAAAAAAACGAACGTATGTACATTTTAATCTACGTATGCAGCTTTACAGAGCGTTGGTTGATCAGGCCCGTTGATATTTACGGATGCGAAAGTTGGACGCTAACGGACGACTACTAGAGAAGGCTCCTTACATTTGAAAGAAAAATCATGTGTGATTTACGGCTCAAAACGCGAAGGTGGTACGTGCCGAGTTTTGTACAATATCAAGATCAGAAATCTGATGAAGATCCCTGATATTGTACTTGAAGTAAGATCTGTCAGTACGCTGGCTCGGTCACGTTCTCCATGCAGATCCGGACCAAATTGATATCTAAAAGATAAGCAACCATATGGTTTGCGCGGAGGTTTGTAGTCGACGGTGGTTCCACGGTGTAGAGAACGTCTTGGCTTCTTCAGATTGTTTAGTACAGTATGAACACCAGCCTTTGGATCGAAATCACTGGAGCTAGATTGTTGACTCAGTAAGGGGCAAGCAATGACCTTTATAAACTGATACCAATAATAATAATAATGTATAGCTTTAATCCTATTATTAATATTAAATTCAAAGGCTATCAAATTAATATAAAATACAGTGAATTCTGCAAAGTTTACCAGCTCTATAGATTGATTGTTTAAGAACAAATTATTCAAGTGGTGGTCAGAGAAATGAAAAACTAATAATAGAACCACGATACTGCAGTACAATTTCACAAGATAAAAGGAAAATAAAAATATCGCTTTGTTACCGTACCAATATCGTTCATTTTATTACTGGGGTATAATTTTTGAAGAGGAAAAAAATTTAACTCTAATTTTAATTTTAGTTATTTTGGACCGCGGTTTAGATGTACTGCAATACATTTTCGTAAAGCAAGCATCGGTCAATATACACAGATTTCTCGTAGTTGCATTGCGATTGGAAACGGATTCATTCCATTAGATAAATGTTTCATTCCAACTTGGGGAAAGTTTCATTCTAATTGAAAAAGGTTTCTTTAATTTGGAAAATGTTTCATTCAAGTTGCCCTCATACGAATGATCCTAAGGTTTATTCGATCCGAACTCATGACGAAGATAACATAACAAAAATAAATTATAGAAATATTTCATAGTGAGACGAAAATAATTTAACTTTGTTTTGTTGTGTTCGTCTTGAGTTCGGATCGAAAAAACCTTAGGCTCATTCGTATGAGAGCGGCTTCATTCCGAATAAAGCTTCATTCTATTTGAAAAATGTTTTTCTTAAAGTAGGATTTTGGTTTTGTTTATGCTGAAAACCTATATTTGGTAATAAGCCTTAAACCGTTTGGATATCAAGTTTTAATTTTTTTTCTATTCGTTGTCAGAAAACTAACGAATCATTTTCGCGAATTCTTTTTTGGTTCAGAGATCGCACCAAAATGGGATCAAAAACTTCGTTATATCGTCGGTCCAAGAGTAGAGTACGCGCTAAGCGACAAAACACTTATTTTGAGATAAACGAAATTGAAACTTTGTTTATATATTTGATAAGCTAGCTTTGCGATTACGCATTTTCCAGTGTATTAAATAATTGACAACTATTCAGAAATTGTGCTTGCCCATACGAGTATGCAGTACATGATGTATTTTCCTAGTTTCTTACCTCTTTGCCTATAAACTTTGACGGAGGGGAAATATTTGTGTTGCAACCAAAATTTTATGTACGCACTAATCCAAAGAAAAATTTATTTGGTTCGGTATTTTTTTTTTGAATTGGTCGAATCATTCATAATTTATCTTTTGAAGAATAATATGCAAGCATATATTCATATGAAACAAAAAATTTATGTTTGAATTTTTTTCTTGAATCTGGTAATGCTCAAGGTAAATTTTTCGTTAGAAGAATAAATTGAAACCAAAAATTTATGATGTTTAAGATTTTTTTTTTGAAACTACTGATTTTACTATATTAATTTGCCGTTGAAAGAATAAATTAAAATACAAAGTTTTTGAATTTCGGATTTTTTTTTTATCTGTTGATTGTTATAGGTAAATTTTCTGTAAGAAGTATTGAATTAAACATTTTATAATGTCGATTGTCGAGTATTTTTTGATTTTCTTAGGTTTTGTATTTTAAGTAATTATCTAGTCTAAATGCATAAAGCGAAAATTATAATGGCCGAATCATCTATACCGTCGGAAAATTGGAATAAACAACAGACATTGTTGTTAATCAACATTTCCAGAAATATCCATGTCTCTGGAATCCGTTAAATCCGCATTTTCTAAATAAGCCGAAACACAATGCTATAATTTAATTCTTAAAGAATTAAAAAAATAGGAGATCTAGATATAATTTTACTATACAGAAGCAAAATGAAAATATTTTTTTTTAAATTTGTTGCTTGTTGTTCTCTAGTCAAAGAATCAATATGAAATGATTTTTTTTACACATGCATAGATAACAGTTGATGCATCCTACTGTGGAAGTGTGGACGCAAACCTATTGTTGTGTTGTCATGTATTGCATATTCGTTTGGACAATGCCATTGGATCGCGGGAAGGGTTTTATGACAATTTTTTGTTTTGTTTACGTGTAAGTTGGCTTAAAAACACCAATTTCCGTTTCTATTAATCATAGTGGAAAAATGGATATAGCCTAAAATTAAATATTTAATTTAAATAGAACTAAAAATGATGCTTACCGAAATTTACAATATATCTTTAGCGCCAAAATAATATTTGTAATAAAATAGTTAGGTGAATCAGATAAAATATAATGAATATTAGTGTAAAATAGAAATTACTCTATCCTATTTTACAGTAAATATGCATTGTATTTTATCTGATTTATCTAACAATTTTAATATTATTTTGGGGCTAAAAATAAAAATCGCTAGTATTGAAAATAGTGGATAGCGGAAAACCAATGGATTTTCACAGGGACATTCTGATTAAAGTAAAAACACGAACTAAAAAAGATGATGGCTTAAAATTAAAAAAACTGCAAAAATCCGGGAATTATCAACTGGTGATTATCGTACTTTAGTCCGAAGACGACGATAAAGCCTACCCTAGGTAATTGTTTTTGGGGGAAGCGGATTGTGCTGTATTTCTCCGTAGAAATATACTTTGCGGCATTTGCAGAATTTAAATAAATATGCATCAATTTGATTTCGAGTTTACGAGGTAATATATATATATAAAATATATAATATAAATAATATAAAATAATATATATGGTAATATCCAGAGGATCGATCCAATTTCATATTGTCAAAAAACTGTCGCAAGTCGTATCGCATCCTGCTTTAAAACTAAAATAAAAAATTTACGAGAATTTTTAATATTACCAATCAAATACAAGTTAATTTCAATACTTAATGTAGATAGATCACAGTTTATTATGATATTCCCAAATGTAGAAAATAATTTTTAATCTCACTAAAATACTGAGTGCATTAATTTTACAATGGTATACTGCATCCACGGTGTAGATTTGTGGTCTCAATATTTTAGTGAGAATCTAGCTGCGCTGGATATATCAAATAATGTCATCACATTATAACCACTATTCATTTGTATCCATTACTAACCTTCTCACTTAATTCAACTATAAGAGAACGAATCGTATTTAGCGCAAAAACATCACAACGATCCAAAAAATTGGTCATCACATTTATGAAGTAAAATTCAATCGAATCGTGTTTAAATTCAACACTACGATACAATTTAAATAAATCAATTTTTGTTATATTTTTTATTAAATGTTCATCCATTTCATCAATCATCACTTTTGTATTATTGTTTAATGGCGATGAAGATGAAAGGATTAGCTTCCATTCGTCATATTCCCGGTTCATATTGAAATAGAATGTGACGTTAAAACGATTATAAAAAAAATACGATTATATTTCACTTATATATTTTCTAAAACAATACTGCACGGAATTAATATAATATAAATGTTAAGTTTAATTTTGCACTTTAATCTATATTAGACTTCTTAAAAATTATTTACACAAATATATGCGCACGAATATTCGGCAGTTCTACAGTTGACTGCAATTTGAAATGAAATTTGTAGTTGTTTTTTTGACAAACGTAAATTCTGGCTACCTTCATGTTTTAGGTCACTTTAAAAATGACACAATAATGACATATAAAAATGACGACAGGTAGCGCATTCAGTAATCAGTATTATTAAAAACCAACGAAGTGCTAAACATTGCGTGTTTTATTTTATCTTGTTATATTTTCATTCAAAAATCAATTTACTTTAAATAATTTATATTCATATTTAGTTGTTATTTATTTTAATAACACTTTGATGTAAATTATTATATTAATTATTGGGCAAACAAGGAAAATTAAAAAAAAATTGTGTTTAATCTTTTTTCATTAGGTTGGTATGAGTGACAATTAAAAAATATACAAGTACATACAAGAAGAAAAAGACAAAAACAAAATTTTATTTTTTATTTCGATATTCTAAATTTAGTTTAGTTTGAAGATAGGGAAAAAATGGCGGAGAGCCAAGAAAATGTTAATAAAAAAATTTCTGTTACGGTAAAAACACCAAAAGACAAACAAACAGTTGAAGTTGATGAAGATGCTGATATAAAAGAAGTAAGTAATTGAAAATAATACTGGGCTTAACACGTTGCATTTTTTAATAAATAATAAGCTTGCGAAATTGCATATAGACATGACTCAGTAAAAAAAAATTTGAAGCTCGAAAGTGACATTTCTAGAAACTTTATGTTACGTGTTCGAATTTTCACATTCTGATCGAATTATTTTTACGGTTTGTTTTAGTTTAAAGTTCTGGTAGCTGAAAAATTTGAAGCCGAGCCAGATCAGTTATGCCTAATATTTGCGGGAAAAATTATGAAAGACTCGGACACATTGAAGGGACATAATGTCAAGGATGGTTTGACAGTTCATTTGGTTATAAAGGCACCGCCACCACCAGAAAATGATACGTCCCGTAGACCTCCAGCCGACACAAGACAAACTCCATTTGGTTTAAACCAGCTTGGTGGACTAAGTGGATTGGAGGCGCTTGGAGCTGGTCCTGGTACATTTATGGATCTTCAAGCCCGCATGCAAAATGAATTAATGGGGAATCCTGATTTGATGCGAACAATTTTAGACAATCCATTAGTTCAACAAATGATGAACAATCCCGAGACAATGAGAAATTTAATAACATCCAATCCACAAATGCAAGATTTAATGCAGAGGAACCCGGAAATTTCACATATGTTAAACCATCCGGATTTACTAAACCAAACCATGGAATTAGCTAGAAATCCATCAATGTTACAAGAATTGATGAGATCACATGATAGGGCTATGTCTAATTTAGAATCGGTTCCTGGTGGATATAATGCTTTGCAGCGAATTTATCGTGATATTCAAGAGCCAATGTTAAATGCGGCAACTGATACGTTTTCTAGAAATCCATTTTCGGGATTAGTCGATAATAATCCATCTGGTGCTAATCCACAACAAGGATCAGAAAATAGAAACCCTTTACCAAACCCTTGGGCACCTGGTCAAACTGGTACTGATGCGTCAGCTCCAAATAATCCACCACCAAATGTATTAAATACGCCTGCTATGCAAAGTTTATTACAGCAAATGAGTGAAAATCCGTCAATGATGTCTAATTTATTAAATGCTCCATATACACGTTCAATGATGGAAGCTTTGGCGGCTGACCCCAATATGGCAGCTAATGTAAGATATTCTTATTTAGATATTTTATTTAAAAAGTCCCATGCAATTATTTATGATTTAATTTAATTTCAGTTTTTAAGCCAAAATCCATTGCTGGCCAATAATCCCCAATTACAAGAACAAATGGGGCAAATGATGCCCCAATTTTTGCAACAGATGCAAAATCCTGAAGTACAAGCAATGATGACTAACCCACAAGCATTAAATGCTATATTACAAATGCAACAATCAATGGAGCAATTAAGACAAGCTGCACCAGGATTAGTAGGTTCGTTTGGCATACCACCGCCGCCACCCGGTGTAAACTCAACAACTGGGGGCTCGACGCCAGCATCTAACACTACACCAACGACCACACCACCACCACCAGCTTCAAATACAAGGCAACAACAAAGTAATCAATTATTTAGCGATTTTATGACGCGCATGATAAGTGGTATGGGTAATCAGGCGACTGATACAAATCGTCCACCAGAAGAACGATACTCATCCCAATTGGAACAATTAACTTCTATGGGATTTGTTAATCGAGATGCCAATCTACAAGGTTTATATTACTTTAAAATTTGAATTTAACAATATTTAATATATTTCTTCATTTTTAGCATTAATTGCATCATTTGGTGACATCAATGCAGCTGTAGAGAGACTTCTCGCGCTTAATCAATTATCTTTAAGCTAACAAATTTTCTTTCAAACAAATAAACTGATAAAAATATATAAAATAAATATTATTTTTCCAATAATAATAAATATATAAATATTAATTTAAAAACAAAAAAAATATTCAAAATTTCTGGTTATAATTCTGAAAATAAATAAAAATTTATAATATCAATTTAATTTGATTGGTGAATGAAATTTTTTTCGTTTTATTTTTAATTATGTATATCTAATTAAAAAATTTAATTAATTTATATATTTACAACTTTTTTTTATTAATTAGCCTACTTTTGTGTATAGAATTCTTACAATGGCTAAAATTAAAAATCACAATTTTCAATTTATTATTTTTATCTAAATAAATAATAGAAGCAAACACTATTTTAGGTATAAAAGATTATTCAATATAAAAATATTGGTAGAATATTTTCGGTGTTTAAAATTCAATATAAAAATAAAATTTTCTATTTCAAAACTATAAAAAAATGTTGTGGCTAATTTTTACTATATATTTTATATAATATAGTCTTATAGTTATATATTTTTTTGTTTTAAAATATTATGTTATAACTTTGCCACCATTTAAATTTTTTATCAATTTTGTTTTTTTTATATAAATATAAATGTATCAATCTCACATAAATATATTTAAGAATAATATTATTATTAATAATAAAGAAAAGAAAAAAAAATGAAACTATTGCAAAATAAAATTAAATATAAATGAACATTAGTTTTTAGTATAGGCATTTTATGTTATGTATGTTAAACAGGTTCATAGCCTTGCGGATAGATGGTAGGTACATATATATTAAAAAAATTTGAATCTGCGGAACCAACAACGGTAATTACTAATTATATTAGTATAAAGCATAGCTGATGGTATGAATGAGTTGAATTATAATATATTTATAGCTTAGGTTGATTCTAGGTTATCTTTCGCTATAAACGGAGTCGAGTCATCTTGTAGTTAACTCGGCTCAACCTAACAAATTTGTAGAGCCGAGTCGAGTTAACTCTAAAAAAAAGTGCACTATAAACGGAGTAGAGCCGAAAACAAATTTATAACTCGATTTCAACCCAGTTGCGACTCAACTAGATATCTCGGATTTAATCCAAATTTAACTACAATAAGGACCCACCCTGTGAATAACTACAAGAGGACTCGATAAGAGCAGGAAGATAGGGGCGGATTACCTTTGATTGTTATATTATTAGCCGTGTTTCTTGACGTTTGATCTGATCCGGATCAGATCATATCTCCTTTCCTTTCATTTGTATAGCTGCGTTTCATGTAATAAACATAAAAAATTTTTGTTTTTTTGTTTATCATATCTGCTTTCCTTTCATTTGTATAGCTGCGTTTCATGAAATAAACATAAAAAAAATTTGTTTTTTTGTTTTTCTATCTACGTTTTGAACCAAAATGCTAATAGGATCAATATAATAACCTAAAAACAAAAAATAATACAATTTTTGTGTTGATTTCATGAAACGCAGCTATACAAATGAAAGGAAAGCATATATGATCTGATCCGGATCAGATCAAACGTCAAGAAACACGGCTATTATAAAACTTTAAACCACGTGACAAAATATAATTAATGTTTAATTACATTCACCAACGCATATTGGCCGATTATGTATAATAATGATTAATAATGACCAGCAAAAGTAATAAATTTAACAAAAATCGGAGAAATATATTATACTCACCAAACACACTGGCGATTATTTATAATAACCGGTGATTAACTTTAATGATTATTGACGATGGTAAAAGTAGAGAAAGCGCCTCTCGTGGAAAAAGTAAAAACAAAATATACGAGCATATAATGACTTATAATTTGTCTGGTATTAACTATGGAGGAAATAATAAATAGTAATACAAATTTTATACATGATCTTGATCAGTAATTTATTTCAATACAAAAAACTGACTTCGTTAAAATTTCTCACAGATCTGTTTATTTTGTATTCTAAAAATAAATCATAAACGTCAAACTGCTCGTATATGTCGGATCTAAGTCAAATTTAACTCTTTATAATTTGGATGGATTTGTCAGATATAAAGTATGTAGTTTATTATTTATTTTTCGTTATTACATATTACCACTGCAAATTAATTATAATTATTGGTTTAATCAATTTTCATTTAATGTAAAACGAAAAGGTTTAATATTTATTATCGTTTTAAAAATATTCAAATGAAATCATGCTATTTTTATAAACAATATTTGTACCTATTCAATAAAATATCAAAACTGTGATGAAATCGCTCGGATTGATATGAAAATATCCAGTATAACAATGTAGTCGGACTATATAAATGACGATGGAAACCCGGTTTAAGTTGTTTGTATCCATATTATACTTTCCAAACAAATGCGTGTTTCCATTAACTACGTAACAAAAATATTATGTTTCAGTTTACGAAATACATTTTTAATGTTGTTACACTCAACGTACGCATTAACGATTTTCTTCATTTGAAAATTTTGAATCATTAGCCTTGGTTTGTGGTAAGCCCATAAGGCACGCGTTTCGGACTTTTTCTTTACTAAAAACAGCTAGCGCAGCACAAAAAACTTTTAGTTTATTGTGTTATATCGTGATCGTGGTCTTGAACTCTTGAATTCTGTAGAATTAAACGGAAAGTTTATCTTCAGATACAAGTGCCCGATTTCAGAATGATAACAATTTGGAAATAATTAGTATACGTAACATAAGTATACTTACATAATTTTATAAATCTTAAAAAACAAATAACTTATAATTTATATAAGTTATTTGTTAAAAAATGACACATAGTTACAATATTTTTTTATGTTTTATCACAATTTTATTTTAATTAAATTAAATTAAATTTATTTCTAACTCATATTCAAAATTAAATACGACATCAAAAGAAGACTAAATTGCACACTTATCTTATGGCCTTCCTATGCTTGAATAATTGCGCTACTGAGTCTTGGTATTATCTCTAGTAATGTATTCAATTTTACAGATATATCATTCCATCCATTTCTTAGGTTATGTAACACATCCCTCGCAAACGTTGGGCATATTTTCCAAAGAGCCCGATCTAACTGGTCGCACAACAGCTCGATCGGGTTAAGATCAGGTGTGATCCATTTGTCACGTCATTTCTTTCAAATCCACCACCAAAAACCACCTCCGTGCCTAACTGTAGGAATGACACGGCCTAGAATTACTTTTTCTCCAGGAGGTTGTCAAACTTTTTTCTTCTTTTTGACCCAAACATTTCGAACATCGATTCGTCGAACCAAAGAACTTTTCTCCATTGCGGAATTTGCCATTTCTCGTGGCATTTTGCCCAATTCAGTCGTTTCAGTCGGCTTTCGTTCTAAAGCAATGGTTTTTTCAAATCAGTTCTGCCATTTAATCCTTGATCTCTGAGGCACCTTTTCACGGTAATCAATAATAATCTATTTTTCTAAGCGAGTTTCACATCCAATCTCTGAGGTTCCGTCAACTTTCTGTTGCGCTTGGATAAGATTCTAATATTAGCATCCTCTTTCGTGATGGCGATTTGGGGCGCCCACGTCGATTTTGACTGTGTTCTGCTCAGTTTGATTAAATACTACAGCGAGTATATATTCACGGTAATATTGCAAATTTTGATTTTCTTAGCAATTTGTGCATGTACCCTTCGTCGTCTAACGTGACAATGGCTAGGCTACACGTAACTCGATAGCGAATTACTTATTAATTATTTTCACTCAGTTTTTATACTGAAAGCTTCATAAAAAATTAATTTAATAATATGAATAATTAACATCAGAAACCATTTTAATTTTTGGTTTATTCAATTTGAATATTTATTGTTAAAAATGTTAACAGCGAAACTTAAAATGGTGAGATATATAAATAGAATTAATTCATATAATATTTAAAACAACAATTTCTGAAGAACAAAAATTTAAGCTTTTCAGGTAGTTTGGTGATTTCCCGAATAGAACACGTTGGAATAAATGAATGCATACGTTTAGTGACGTACAATCTGATCTAGTCGTATATAAAAATATATAACCAATTGAAAGCCCGGTTTTGATAATCCCGGTTTGTCAAAATCCTGCTGTTGTTTTTGTTAATCCAGAGGCCCTACTAACTAAGGCTTTCGACTACGATTTTCGACGACGTTCGTTTTCCTATAGTAGGCAAAGGAAGAAAAAGGTAAACAATAGTAAATTTATAATATTGTTTTCCTTTTTCTTCCTTTGTCTTCTATAGGAAAACGAACGTCGTCGAAAATCGTAGGCGAAAGCCATAGTAGGGCCTCATTTTTAAGATCTCGGTTTTCGAAATCCTAGTTTTCAAAATCCCGGTTTTTATTTTTATTTTACTTTGTTTGATTTCCGATTTGCACCTATAATGAACGGCATAATAGAGAAACAAAAATTTCGTTTTTTCTCTTGTTTTATTTATAAAATTAAAAATAAACTTAAAATTATTAAATAAAATTAAATTAAGTAAGTTTAATGTTACTAAGAAAGATAATTATTTAAATAAGTATATAAAAAGAAATATAATTGTATAACGCAATATTATGAGCAATATTTTTTAGATAAGCAATTTTATCATAATCATGCCCTTTTTGTATTATTATTAAAAACTATTTTATTTCGTGCTTGCTGTTTTTTTATTATTTGATGCTCCAGCTTTCATTTTTTCGATTATTGTTTTGACGATTACACTTTCTTTCCCTAACTCGGATATTAGTTGATAAACACCAATATGGGGTTTGCCAACTAAAGATTTCAACCGCCGGTGCCAAACTTCAACTGAGTTTTGGGTTCTTGGAAAGTGCTCATTGGGTGCATATTGCGGTTTGGGATCCACTTTTTTATTTTAAAAAATAGTTTTAAATAGTTTTTTAAACCATGTCCCGATTTTTCTAGTATCAGCATCAAAAGTTTTCTGTAGTTCAGCATAATACAGAATCACTTCCTCTGCTGGCATAAGAGCTAAGCTTTTGAGCATACGAATTTGTAAGCTAAAACTTTTTGAGTTGACATATTTAGTTACTAAGCCATTTGCTGGCACCTGCCGCCAGATTATTTGTCCGAAATGGAACAAACAACCTTTATACGCTGGTTCCGGGAAGAAAACTTTAAGGGCGACACACGGTCTTCTCGAAATCAGCAATAATCCTTTAAGGTTTTAAACTTATATTCCATTCACAAGCCCATTTCAATATTTCCTAAAACACCTCAAAGTATGCCGCTTGGTTTTTCGAGCTCAATAGGCAATAAATTAACAGTACGGTCTCTCGTCCAATTTTGCCGTGGAACGTAAATAGTTGGCGCATCCACGATGGGACAACTTCAAAAGTACCACCCATCAACCAGCACTCAGCCTCAGCAAGGAGTTTCAAGCTGGTATGTGTTCCAAGTAAAATAATTGCCTGATCATTAAAAAGTTTATTTGACAAAACAAATTGTTCGCCTTCAACAAATTTTAGTGGCTCAGGTATACTTATATTCAAGATGCTATCTGGCTCCTTTGCAGCACTACGCCTTACTCGCGTTATTGTTTGTTTTTGAGCCTGCGTGCTAGGTAAATACATTCGACTTTCCGAATTGCATTCTGTAACATTATTTCTCTCATTATTTATTTAACAAGGAATTCTTGGCTAAATCCTTTAAATTTGAGTTTGCTTCAAACACCGATTTTTCAAACTGCGATGGATCATGACAATGATTGAACGGTCGTTTTTTAAAGACAAGTTATCCGTTATTAAAGATAGTCACCACTCTTCCTTTGCATAAGAGCGATTTCCTTTCGGCACAGCACCAATGGAAAGTTTCATCTTTTCTTTCTAAATGGTAAGCATCTGCATACCCATATATCAATGATGAGTGTTTTTCCCCTTTATTGGTTTTCACTGTACTTAGATGCATCTTGTAAAATAATTAATCTTAATTGAACAAACACATCATAAGTAAAATACGCTGTAGTTTTAATTAAATTATTTGTTATAAACTAAGTTATTTTTATAATAGTCTAATATTTAAATTCACAGAAACACCACTCTGAACCTTAAAGTTGAACACAAATATCACAAAACATACACAATTCAATTCATAAGATCACAAAAAGTATTTACTATAAACTCGGCAGCGTTACAGAAGAATATATAACTCATCAATCAAAAAGAATTAGTATTTTATTCAGCTTGTTTAGATGAATATGCACTACAAGTCAACACTTCCTCATTTCTTATCTCTTGGCCAATAAAGTAATTTTGGAGAGGGGTTATTTGTGTTGTTGGATATACTTTTTTTGTAAATTTTACGGTTGGATATTTTTTTTG
Source organism: Tipula unca (assembly GCA_951394425.1). Taxonomy (NCBI): domain Eukaryota; kingdom Metazoa; phylum Arthropoda; class Insecta; order Diptera; family Tipulidae; genus Tipula; species Tipula unca. Next base: position 102,106,010 of record OX596380.1, read on the forward strand.
TATTTGCTATTTATTTGAAATATGACTATTGAGGAATGAAGACAACAATTAAACCATAAATGTTTTCAGTTTTGTTTTAGGTTATTCCGTCTTTGGAAGTAGTTTAGGCTCGAGTATAATATTTTATGTATCTAACATCTCATCAATGAAAAACTTGACAAACTTTTATTTTTTTGTCAAGGTGGTTTTTCCATATAAACTTGCAAGTATTTAAACATAAAATGTTTTTTTCATTGGTGATGAGGTTGCACGAATCACAAAATTATTTATTTATTTATAACACAAGATTTTTATAAACTTAAACTTTAGGAAACAAATTCAAATAAATTTAAAACCTACCAAAAACGGTTTCATTTCATCTCAATAGCTCACATATTTCTTGTAAGTACCTTTCTTCTCAAAGCATCATAATGAAATGAAAATAATTTTACACAAACATACCTAGATATTTTTCAATTGGTCTTTAGATTTTACGTGTAAACGCAAAATGTGTGTGCATATTCTCATGTAGTGCATATTCGTGTAAACAAAGTGATTAATCCTGGTTTTCAAAATCTTGGTTTTGAAAGACATATTTTTTTAATTCAAATACAACCAGGATTTTAAAAATCGGGAATTAGTAGTACGTCCACAATTGAATTACCTTCATTTTAATTGAAAACTTTTATCGACGAAAAACTTTTGACCTAGTGTATGTGCATATGACCAAACTCAAATTAATACAACAGTTGATATAAATTGGCAAATAAATACGTATCAATTTATGCGAAACATTTTGAATAACAAAATCGTATTATGTATAATTATATAGTAATTACTACTTATTCAAAGTTCAAATACATAAATCATTCTATCAGATAGCCGTGCAGGATTAAATAATAAATAATGTAAAATATTTGATAAAATCATAACTTTTAATGGGATTTTCAACAATATGTCAACATTAGATGTGCTAACATACCGATCAGGATTATAATACACATATAGTCGAAACTCGATTATCCGGATTCCGATTAACCGTAAACCTCTATTAACCGGGATTTTTTTAAAATCAAATATCATTTTCAGTTACTCTTTTACCATGATTTGAATTAACTAATCGTGATTTTTTTGCAACACTAATAAATTTTCCTGTAATACATATACATATTACCTATTAAGAATATTATGTATTTTTACATAAGTTTTAATTTATTTTCTAAATCAATTCGAGTTTATTGTTTTTTTGAGTAATTAATAGGATTAAATTCGATGTTTTGCTTTGAAAATAACCAAAAACTCCATCGACCGGGATTTTCAATTATCCGGTAAGAGTCTGGTCCCGAGCATCCCGGATAACCGAGTTTCGACTGTAGTTTAGTTCAAATTAAAAAAATATTTATTTAATTTTAATTCCGTTTTATTTTTTTTTGTTTTATGTATATAATATATATTAAAATAACAAGTAAAATAAAAACAGAACTTAATTTCAAAAAATATTTCATTTAGCAAATTCTGAAATGAAAACCAAAATCTAAATTTTTTTTATAGGTATTAAAAATATATTGTAATTAATATTCAAAACTAAAAATTAATAAAATAAAATAAAAAGGTTCTACATAATATGTGTGTATATATAGAGAATATACATTTAGTAAAATTTATTGTAACGATTCAAAACATCAATATCTCGTTTTTGTTGTTTGTTATAAAATATATGCTTTGTATTAATAATGCCCAGCTTGATGAAACTGGTCATCATCTCCTTACAACTCGTATCCATTATAAATTGTAAGTTTTTTTGTAGTGTTACCTTGTATTTTGGTTTGCCCTCATCATCACCATCAGAGATTTTGTTTCTTTCGCGTAACACATTCAAATTTTCTCTTCTCTACTACTTAGTTCAGTCGCGCTTTGTTTTTTATTTTTTATTTTCCCCAAAATCCATTTTTATCTCAATTTTTTTATTATTTAAAAGAAACATAAATAAAATTTTGGTTTTGTTGTTTGGCAAACAATAGGCAAACTGGAATATGATGATCAATCAGTATGGCTGGGAAAACTGAGAATTCGTCGGTGGGAAATTACCAATTCGTTCCACATTAGCAATACCACCGCCATGGCCAATAAAATTTGAATCTTGCGAAAATGTCCCATCCATTTGGCTTTGGTATTCAACCATATTGTAATCCTGGGATAAGCTAAAACCGGGTTGACTCATATTTTGTGATAGACCTTGTGTCAAAGGTGCACCCTGACTTGACCCATATCGTTGTGATGATTTAGAGTTAATTGTATTTTTTCTTCGTCCTTGTTTTGCTGCTTGAACTGCTTGATGTTGGTTATAGAATCGTGGTGGTACGCTACTCATGTTCATAAACATGCCCACAGGTACAGGACGATTATTCATTTGCGCTTGAGCACTTTCCTGTGATATATAGCTAATGCTATCGTGTGTTCGGGGGAACATTTGTGGGCCATTACGATTGTACGTTAAATGTGGAGGCATTTGTGGTGGTGGAACAGAATATCCAGACATTTGATTGCTTCTTCCATAATACCCACCATTGCCTAATGCCTCTTTGGCATCGTACATCACATTTGACATAAAATGAGTTCCAGGGTTTAAAGTGTTTACCAGTTTCTTTGGTTTGGCAAACTGAATCATAGACTCCTTTAAATTATTTAACGATCCTTCAACTAAAACTTTCCTTTCTTTATAGAAATTCAATAAATGATTCCAAAGCGGTTGTTTCGATAAAACTTTTGGATTGCCAACAATTATTATGCCATATTTGGCCCGAGTCAGTGCAACATTCAAACGTCTGGGGTCATTCAAAAATCCAATACCTTGATGTTCATTCGATCGAACACATGACATTATAATAATATCCTTTTCACGCCCTTGGAATGCGTCAACACTTGCGATCTCGATTTCTTGATAAATTTTGGAATGAAGACTTCCTTGATATTGCATGTATTGCACTAAATATGCTCGTTGTCCTTCGTATGGTGTTATAATACCTATCTGCTCAGGTTTTACACCTGCTTTTAAAAATCTTGTCGTTATTTTCTCAACATTTGATGCTTCAGTTCGATTTAAGTATGAAGTTCCACTGCCAGCGATTTCCTCTTGTCCTTGTGTCACCAAAAAAAACATAGGTCTTTCATTCTGAGGCCAGGGAAAATCAATTTTTAATTTACGTTCATCAGCACATACTCCATTTTGTAAACTTCCCTCGTAAAAGAAATTCGATGGGAACTGTGATAATTCGGGATGCATACGATATTGTACCTCCAATCGGAATGGTCGTATACCCAACACAACCAATCTTTCAAATAAGCTTTGTGATAATCCAGCTTTGGCTGCTTTTTTACACATGACAACAGGACCTAATTGACAGTGATCACCAACTAAAATTAATTGCTTCGCACCCAGCACAACAGGCACCATACATTCGGGTTCAGTTGATTGCATACTTTCATCGATTAAAATGGAATGAAATTTAATTCGCGCCAAACGTGGATCGCCGGCACCAACACAAGTACAACATATGACATCGGCTGCCTCTAGTAGTTCCCGTTCAGCTGTTTTTTTTAACATCCTATATCTTTTTTCGTCTCCTGAACTTAATTCACCGGTTTCATCTTTTAATTGCTGCAATTTCTTTAATTCTGTATTACTCTCCATATTCCGTATTTGGTTGTGTAGCGCCAAAAAGCTTACTGGAGAATCAATTGCTTCACGTGATTTGGCACAAACCCGCACCACTTTTAAATTTGTGCGATGAATTTTTTCTGTCAACTGATCAACCGCGGTATTTGAAGGGGCACAAACCAATACTGGCCCACCATTTAATTTCACTAGTTGATAAACGATTGTAGCAGAAGTGACCGTTTTACCAGTACCAGGTGGTCCTTGAATCAAACTCAATGGCCTTTGTATGGCATGTCGTACAGCATAAACTTGTGATCTATTCAAGTCTGGTAAATTTGGGGCACTAAAATGTTTTGGTAAATTACATCTGAAAGTCATTTCATCAGATCCATCATGTCGGCCGTGTCCCAACAATTTGGAATAAATATAATTCGAGACTGAATTATCATCGACCGCAAATTTTTTCAGTGCCATTTGCATCCGACTGAAACTGGTTCCTTTCCAAATAAAATCAACCACAAAATGTTGGGTACATTCTATAGGTACTTGGTGACTATTCTTTAACTCCAAACCCACATCCTCACCATAATTGTCGGGAAGTTTAATTACATGGCCAACACTGGACCACGGTTTATGTAATTCGCCAACATATTTCAAATTTAATTCATCTCCGTGCATTAATTTCATGTCGCTGTCCGTTTTAGCTAGGGCAAAATAGGCGATTGTTTTCTTATTTAGCCCAACATCCCATCGAACTTCGATATTTTCTTGAGTTTGACTCTCTTTAAGCCTTTTGTCGTAATCAGCTTCAAGTTTAACTAATGGACCGAACACATTTTGGTATTGATAGCCATCATCATATCGAAGTTGAACTTGTGAAGGTTCTTTATCAATTCGTGGTTTTTCCAAATCTTGAAATGTGGCTTCAATATTATCTTTCCACAATTCTTCTAATTTATGAATTTGGGCGGGTGATATTTGTCGTGCACGTAATTGTTCCTGTTCCGTTGGGACTTTCACTAGCCAAGATAGAAAACATCTATCAGCAATTAAAGGTTTCCATTGTTCTTGGTCCCAATTCATGTCTTTCAATGAACTCTGTGCTGCACAAGGTTGACTATAGGGCGAGGAAAAAAAATCACAAAATAAAAATATGAACATATCGTGAACAGCATTATTAAATTGTGACGTAGTTATGAGTCATCGCGAATTCAAGGTTATTGAAGTAGGTAATGTTTATTGAAATTTTAAAATATATCTTACCGACACAATAGCACGACCACCGAATCAGCCTTAGCTGGAATAAAACCTAAAACAAAAACATTTCTGACACCACATGAATAGCATTCCAAAATTGTTTCGCCAAGAGGACCCTCACTATGTAACGTCACCTCTCGATGTTTTGCTCTAACCAAATGATTCACAATATGCGATCCGGAAGTGCTACCCCGTCCGTTACAGAACCATTTCTTGCAAATGTTACACATTATAACGGTACCTGGGTCATGAATGCCACAGTATTTACAGGCATGTGGCGGCAATTCCTGATTTTCGATAACTCCTTCCTCGTCTTCCTCTTCAAACTGTAATTCAGCCATGCCTGAAGTAATAGCCGACATTTTATTATCGTCTACACCTTTTCGAAAGCCATTTAACTGAAAATTTAAACAATAAGCATTTAAAACATAACATACTAAGATAATTAATAAAAAGAATATCCAACCTGATTCGAATCACTCAAGCTATCAAATTGTGAAGCCTGAGTTTGGCTCTGCGATGGCATTGTAAAATCACGAAATTCAAAATCTGTGCCTTGTGTGTCAGCCCCAATGAGGTCATTTTCTTCGGTGTCCAGAAATGTTAAGGGTTGAGAATTCGGTCCATATGTATCAACACTCATGTTTAGTTTGATTTTTACCTCCACCAAAAAAAATGTACTTCTGTCAAATTATTTTTACTTTCTATAGCACAACTTTTTTTCTTTTCTTTCTCAATAAAATTCTCCAATATTTGTTATATAATTTATATACCACATTCACTTTTCTATATTAGAAAAATATAAAATAATTATTATTTTATTAAAATGTTTAAATAGTAATAAAGATTTTAGGTTTTATTTAATATCAAGTATCGCCCGAATGAAATAAACTGCGCGGAAAGATTTCATGTGGCACCGCCATTTTATTACATGAGAAAAGAAAACTTTTTCATAACTTTTTATGACGATAACTTCACGTGGTAATATAGCTATCTCTGTTAAATAGTGTCCAATAAGCATTAGGTGTACAAGAGATAACTATAATTAAATTGCATTATTACGTCATTTACAATTTTTGGAAAACTAAAAATTTGCAATGACAAAAACAGTTATACATTTATAAATATAAATTAATAGAAACAGGAAAATAGTAATTTTTATTTGCAACGTCTTAAATTTTAATAAAGAAAATAACCCACATTTATTGAATAGAGAATTTTCTGTTACAAAAACACTACATATGTAGGCAGTAAACCAACCGGTTCAACACACAAATTACCGGATATACTTGTTGCTTTCGAAATAGGGCAATGCACTACCTAGAATTTGCTTCTATGCTTGTGTCGATTCAAACTAATGTCAAGCAAAAAAAATTCAGCTTTGGCAAAAACAAATCAATTGTTAAAACTAGATCAATTTCGAAGTAATACCAACAAAAGAAATAATTTCTTTAGCTAAACATATAATATAAATTAAATAAGTAATAAAACTAATATGAAATTGGTTACTGCTTTTGAGATGTCATTTTTGTATATCGGTTTATAAGTTGTTCTTAACCGTACACATGCAGGAGTAATTTCTTTCCCCGAGTCGATATCTTTCTGAGGACTTCATATAATTAATTAATGAAAGTAGTTGCTCACATAAATAAGATGATCCTAATATTGTTAGTATGTACTACAGCATTTGCTAACTTTTGCATGCAAATAAATGTGTTTAGCAAAGAATTTCACGCTTGGAGTATAATATTTTCAATATTTTCTTCTGTTTGTGATCTTTAAATTTGTTTCTCAATAAAAAAACTAGTTTGAAATTCTATTAATTCTGTTTCCAACGTATTAATAACCAACCAATTGAAGAACACGAAACCCAATTTTTTAAATTCAATTTTTTGAGGATACATGGATAAATTGTAAACTAGCTTTCAGTCGTTTAAATTGATTAAATCTGTTTTAAAGGATTCTTTGAATTCAATAATTGATTGTATTCTCGTTAACCTCAATATTATTCCTAAAATTTGCAGTTGCTTAAAATTATTCAAGCAATTGTAGAAGATATTTCACTGCTTTCATATTCAAATGATTTTAAAACCAACTAGTTAATGCAATTTGTCCACATAGTTGAAATTTATTATTGAGTTGGTTAAAGTGCTGTGTTATGTGACAAAAAAACATTAGATCATTTAACCATTGCAAATTTGTCAGCTCATGATAATTTACATTCTTTTCACGTAGAAATAGTTTTATTTCCTCAAAATACTAACCAAGCGATCTAAAACCAAACCGCGGCTGAGCCATTGTACGTTATTTTACATTATTAATATGGCTTTTAAAGTCCATTAGAGAGCCCTTATTGAGTCAACACTCCAGCTCAACCGGTTTAGATTCAGAGGGAGTGTTGTGCTTTCAGAGATCGCTGCACAATTCTTTCCGGCTACGCACGCAGAACGTGACCGAGCCAACGTACTCGCTGATATTTTACTTTATGTACAATATCGGGGGTCTTCATCAGAACTCTGATCTCGATATTGTACAGAATTCCGTATGTATCATCTTCCTCGATACACTGCACGGCCGCATGATGTCAGGCGCTGTTTAGTATCCTTACCCACACTATTATCATGAGTGACAAGACAGCCCAAATATTTGAACCTCCTCACTCGTCCAAATGTGTATTGACCACTACTAAAATCTGCCGTGCCATTGTCACTATAACCAGAGATTATGTATTTTGTTTTGGGCTCATTGATCTGGAGTCAACAGCAACTGCTAGACAAGCCGATCAAATATTTCCTTCACTCCGTTACTATTCAGTCCAATCACGCATATGTCATCTGCTGATACAAGCACCTAATTGAACTGAAGATATAAGTAGTTACGCTGAGGTGTTTTAGGTGTACGAAAGATATACAAGAGTATCGAGGACAGAGCCATGTGGTTGCAGAGCGAAAATTCTCGATAGCCTAAGTTCTCAACTTTAACACAGAATTGCGTCACTGTCATACTAATCTATCGTATCAATTTTGGTGGCAATCCTAGAAATTCCAGCGGAGACCACAAACTCTCTCGCTTGATCGAGTCATAGGCCTGCGTGAAATCCAGGAACACCTGATGTACATGGATCGATTTGGATAAACGAATCTGCATCGAAAAGACTTGATCAGTGACTGATTGATTCGATTGAACCAATCCCTCCGCCAGAATGTATCCAACATAATGTAAGACAGTAACTTGTATGTTGAGCATAGGAGAACTATACAGGTGATAATTCTCACACTTCAAGCGGTTTCTCTTCTTGTGTTATTCTTCTTTCCCTGTGTTTTTTCCAATGTAATAGGACTTGAAGTTCTGTTAATAAAAAAACGCAGCAGCACTCAGCAGAAATTAAATAAAATTTTCCAGTATTATTCCCGGTGTTCTATATAGGACTTGAAGTTCTGTTAGTAAAACAACGCAGAAGGTAACATAAATTTAATTTCGAGAGTGATCATCATTCTTCACTCACGTGTTAAATAGTGTATTGTACATATTTATTAAACAATTTGAAAATTATAAAACTGAGTCGAGTAAAAATAGATGCTTATTTATAATAGTCGTAATGTTTTCAAATTAAAAAAAATATATGGCTTATTCAATAATCTTTTTTGTATTTACAGTTTAAACATAAAGAAAATGTACATTTTCTTTATGGTTTAAACACAAACATCTCATTCTATTATTTTCCAAAAGTAATATTTTCAGACGACGTCATGCGCAACAATGTAAAAACTACGGCGCAATCTACTATATTATGTATTTCGATTGTGTGTGGGACTGTGGGTCTCTTCTCTTCTCAGATTTATTTATACTGAAAAATGAGAATAATGCTTCGATATGAAGTTAATAATTTTGTTACATGTCAATAGGTCATATTCATATTCAACAAAATGTATCTACCGTGTAAAAAGAGGGATGCGGTTGAGGTAACTTAATTTTTTGTTTCATCTGGTAATACAGGTTATAACAAATAAATTCGGAGTTAACGTTTTCGGAATTACAACTTTTTTTTATTTTGCATTTTCAAATAAGAAAAGAAATACAAAAATTAATTTTTCTTTTTGTTTTAATTTTTTTCTGTCTGTACTCTGTAGTATTTTTGTGAAATTTCTCAATCTGACTGACTTCACATTCACAATTAATTCAGTAAACGAGTGAATTGCGTATGAAACGGTTATGCACATTTGATTTGTTTTTTCTGAGTTTAATTGCACACAAAGTGAAAAATATAAATGTTGTGTGAATTATAAATAAATCTGAATTCTGCAAATAATTTGGATAAATCAAAATAAGAGTGAAAATGTGAATATGCAAATTTTTTTTTGGTGAGAAGAATTGCAATTTAAAAATATAATTGTTGGGTTATTTTTGTTATGTTTTGTTTCATTTTTCGTGGTGAATACATTAAAATAGAAAATAAGCATAAATTAGTTGTTATTTAATTATATTAACTAACAAATTAAAAAGTATAAAAAATAATAATTATAGTATGTATATTAATTTAAAGAGAAAAAGAGAAAATTGTTTTAAAAGAGTTGAAATATATATTTTGGTTGTTTTTAAGTGAAAAGGTTAATTAATTTAACACATATTTTGTTTTCTTTTGTTTTGTTTATAAAATATACAAAAATTATTGCAAATCGAAGTTAAAATGTAAGTAAACAAAATTTGTAAATCGTTTTATTTTTAAATAAATATCTAAGTAAATTCTGATCTACACAGTTACAGTTTCTATTTGCATACATATAATATTATGTATGTATTACAAAAAACTCATGACATCATTCAAATTTTGAAACCTAAAACAATTTGAAGTTTGTAGTTTTTATTTGGCTTTTAACTCTAATTTATAACTTTTTGTTTATTTCTTTATTGTTCTTCATGGTTTGGTAGTGAGTGTTGCGTTGTGACTTGTGTATTATGTTGCGAAATATTTGGCTTTTGTGTTTTTTTATTTTGTTTACATTTAGATTTGTTTTTGTTTATTTTTTATTCGCCGGTACATACTTTAAAATTCTTATTTGAATCGAACAAGAAAGAAAAAGATACAAGCATGAGAATTTATCTGCTTTTTTTTACATTACACTAGTATTCTAGTGTAGAGTCCGTTATCTTTATTTTTGATTTCTGAATTGGCAATTTAAGCAAAATAAAAAAACCTGTTGTAGAATGCCTAATTAGATTTCTTTGATGACTGGTTAGTTAACTAAACTTACCCTTAAGTAACCTTATTTGTTTTAAATATGTATGTATGTTTATTTTCAATGAACGAAATTTAATAAAGTCAACGTTATTATTACTTGACCATGCTTGATTATCATAATAAGTATTTAACAATAAGGGAATTAAAAAAAGCTATTTTAATATTTTTTTAACGATTTACTACTGATACATCGAATTTAGTGTTTAAGTTAGATATTTACTGAGCACGATTGCGGAACTTTATGAGATGTGAGTAGGGAGCTTTATAAATTGTATAAGACGTGGATATATTGGAAAAATTAAGTATGATTGTAAATTGTAATGTAAGTACATACATATGTATGTATTTACAAAATTTAATTTAATTTAACAATAATTTAATAAAGTTTAATAGTACCTACTGCTTAAATAAAAGTATGTGCGACAGAATGTTGTTAAGTATGTAGGTATAAAGTAAATGTGTAAACAATATTATAATGTAATTAAAAATATTTAATTTGAACATTTACAATAATTTAATTATTTATAGAAATGTACAATCATAATTTTACTTCACAATCACAAGTATGCTATGCTGCATGATGTTTTACGATTTATCCTTTCGTTAATGAATTAAACAAATTAAAATTATTTAAACAAGAATTAATTAAAACACGAAAAAATTACAATAATAAACATAAACAACTTTTATCGCACAAAATCACAAAATTCGGAAAATTATTGGTGTAATCACAAAATCACAAAATTCGGAAAATTATTTGGTGTAATCACAGCCAAGCGCGAATCGAAATTAAAAATAAAATTTGACAAATAAAACAACAACAAAAATTAGACCAATTTTTTTTCAGTTTCTAACTTCATACCAGTAGGATAAATAGCTAGGGTATAAATTTCCGGCCTCGCGAACTCACCTTTAATGTGTCTAAATATACTTACAATTATGTACATAAATCGTGGATAACATGTGAAATTCGATTTCATAAAAAAGGTTGCCTCATTATTCAAAAATTCCCAAATTCTACGGGGTTCTGCAACTTATTTGTATCTTTTGTGCGATATGGTCTGATTTAAATTAACTGAAGCAAATTCTATGTACTCGTATGTACATTCATAATATGTATGCATATACATATTATGATGTTATCTACTCGTACATTATTTTACGTAGACTTTGGCACTTTATTTTTATAGTAAACATTTGAGATAAACTCTTTTTATCGTTTATTCTATGTCGTTTTGATTATTTTTCAACTCATATAAGTATTATTTTTTGAATTGTTGAATACTGTTTTTGTAAATTGACATTATTATTTTGTATATAGGTAAAAACACTCAAAATTCTATTGGATTACATTTGAAATTAATATGTATATTAAAACAAAAAAATTTCGTTAATTTGTTTAATTTTATTGCTTAATTATTACATTATAATAAATATAATCATCGAAAACAAAAAAAATAAATGTATACATATATACGATATATAGGAAAATTTATTTTAATTTTTAAAATCCATTAGCGATGACGCTAAGAAATGTTTACAACGATTTATACTGGTTTTACACCGTACATATGTAATAACTATCCACCATATTCTGTTTTACACCATGTGTAATAAAGTTAATTAAATAACTAAATATGCAAATAACAAACAAATTATTTTACATTGTAAAAAATAATGGCCCCCAATTCCAAGTTCAAAGATTGTACGTTGTTATTTTATTTTAGTTTTTTCAATACAAATTCAAATGGAAAATAAAATAAATTTTATCGTTCTAGAATTGGCTCAAATAAAACAATTCAAAAAGCCCCCATAATCTGGTTAAAATTTCAACAATCAATAGTACATTGTCTCAGTTTACTTTACCAAAAATTCAAATGTACAGTGTCGGTTAAGTATAGAATGAAATTTGGTTATGAATATTTATACAGAGTATATATGACAATTTTTAGGTAGTTGTTGCAATTTTAATATTTTTAAAATATTTTGAGGTCATATTGATAAAACTAAGAGCATAAATAATAAATATTACAAATAAATGTTCATTTGTCATTTTAAAGAATAAAATTAGTTCTTTCGTGTTATTTTTATTGAAAATTGGATACTTTTGCTTTTGGCTATATAGAATAGGAAAAATAAATTATTTTGTTACTTTTTTAAAATAAAATTATTTCTAAAATATAACACGATTTTTTAAAAAAGTATTATGACATAAAAATGTTTAAAAATGTTTGTTATTTTTTAATCGGATAACTCATTTTATACTAAATTTTTTATGTTAATCGTTTAGATCCCCAACATTTTTATAGATTGTTACAAGAAAATAATAGTTTATTTATTGAAAACAATTAACCACAACACACTTGTCTTATTTGTAAATACCGCTTTTATTAATACGGCTCTGGAATGATAAAATTCATGTTATGTTATATATTATTTTTCCATTTCTACTTATATGAATTTGTATTGCAAAAACAAAAATACTAAGTATAACATAACATAGAGTTTTCAAACACAGAATCGGCCCCTTTATACTATGGAGCTTCGAAAAAACTTTGGCCAAGATTCTACTATATCTATGTGAAGGTCTAATATGACTCTCTATATAATGATCATTTTCTAGAGAAAGATAATTAGAAAAGAAGAATTTGAAAATAGTTTATTTTTGATTAGCATTTTCTCTAATTGGAACTTGATATGTATACAAAACCGTGTTTTTTTGTATGGATTCCAACAGAATTAATAACAAGGCACTCTCGAAAGTTTCAACAAGATTCTCTAAATAGAGAAAAAATAATTTATAGCGAACATTTTATTGTTAAAGGTTTTTCGAAACGAGAAATATGATAAGAGAAATTCTTCACTTATGGTTCGAGTAATCTTTTTCAAAATGTAAAAAAGCAGTACGATATCATGCCTTAATTAAAACCCCCGAATATATATCGATTAATTAAAGCCATTATTCACGTCCAGTCACCTTGGCCTGAAGAGATGTCTAATTTTTTCATGTATGTACATATGTATGTATTTATTTATTTAGAGATAAGCCAGCTTTTTAAAACTTATTTTGTGAACTTCAACATGTCTTTGACAACCCACAAGTTTTAAGTAATGACGTGACGTTTAAACGAGTTTCTGGAGAGCATTCGCAGCCCCAATTTCCCTGTACCCAATAGTTTTTATTAAAATGACCGAATATGAACCAACACGATTAAGAAATCGGCAAAAATAAAATATCATAGAATTTGCTGATGGAAAAGCGTCCAAAAACTTAATCAACATTCTGTTCATTGCACAAAGATAACGCAGCATGGAATTGGAAACATGCAATTATTTTAACAGCGGAAGGTTATTAGTTTGTTTGATAAACTCAAAATATTAGAGTTTAAACATAGTTCCAAATTTATTGAAGATTACCTACAAGCTGGATATCTAATTTCGTTAGCTATAGATTTTTAATCTCATCTAATATGGACATAAGAAAATTTTGGAATACTCTTCAAAAACAGATGTGACTTCACTATTATGGATCCATCTTATTCAAGCATTTATTCTATGATAAAATATTAATTACAGATTCTAAATATAATTGCATATCTAAAACTTATAGTCTAACTGTGCCAATAGCGAAATAACCACAAACAATCTCTACTTAATTCAGAGATTTTGCATAAAAATATGAACTTGGTTGTCGAATGAATCATTATGAATGTGAAGTCCTATATGTTTATAAATGTAGCCTTGCAAGTTATTAGCGTTTAAATAAACGCCTTTCGACATTGTACCCTGTGTCTATAACAGTTAAACTAGTAATTAGAATTTTGAAATATGATATTCATTTGAAAGCTTAAACATTTTCTTTCAAATTAACTATGTATAACTGTTGCCGTAATCTAAAAAAATAATTCCTGATTTTGAACAAAAGAAGCCAATCGTTAAAATTCCTCTATGACTATACACATTTTTAGAAACGTAAGATATCTTTATCTTGCAGCTATCCAAAAAGCTATAAGTAAAGTTACCATAATTGTAAAATTTATTTTATCTTAAAAAAATAAAAAATCAAACCCGTAACCCCAAGGAATTTGAATTAACGGAAGAAAAGAATTTTACATTCAATTTTTTACATATATTAGATAAATTATAGCTTTTCAGAAAGCTTAAAGTAAATGCTTAATTTCTAAAAATGTCTTTAGCCATAGATTTTAAAGAATGAAGCTTCTAAAAGCAAATTTGTTTTTGAATACATAATATGAAATCTCATAGTTTTTGTTCAATAGCATGAAATATTTTGTCAGATTACTGGAAAATTTATAGTTTATTTGAAAGGATTTGAATTTTTTAGAAGCTTTCAAATGAATATCATATTTTAAAATTCTAATTTCCAGTGTAGCTATTATAGCTGTTTCTTCAACAAAGTCTACTGTCGGAAGGTTTCTGTGTAAACTTTCATAACTTGAAAGACTGTCCTCCTAGTGCAAATATCAAAGCAAGGATGCTAGTTACTGTGCCAATGAAAGCAGCAAAGTGACTTTAGTTCTACCAAAGTCACCTTGCCGCCTTCGTTAGCCGAGTACCAGTAAGTAGCGTCCTTGCTTTGATAGTTGGAGGTCTCGGGTTCGATTCTCCGTGGTGACCAAAAAATTACAGTTGGGTGTTTTTAATGTGTAAAGATAGACAAAACAGTAGTATATAGATTTGTCATATTTCTATTTGCACTGCGTATGAGTGTGAAAAAATATTTTCAATGTCATCTGTGTTATTGTACAATGAGAAATCTAGTATGATTGTCTACGGTGTAAGTACGTGTGGTTGTGCGGGTACTGCATCGTGGGCCCGTTTGCGACATTAGGTGCGGGATTTATCCACCCAAAAAAATAATAAAGTTACCTTCGTGTTGATCAAGGAATCCCACGATACTAGCCGTGTTAGCGAATATTGGGACACTCTGTATAAATACGTATTGAAATGTCCTACATTTATAATATTGCAATGATTTGCCGTAATTTATCGGGTTTTTCATTATGTTTTCGAAATCCGGTTTTTTCAAAGTTACTATAAAGAGGAATTCCGTGCTTGACTTTGTTATAGGTGTTCCAATATATAATCAATTTTCCTGTTCCGCGCCTGTGCTTTTTTTTCTTTTTATAGTTATTTCTACGTTTTTTAATGATTGTGGCTCTTATAAAGTATTACTCAGATAGTTACATAAGTATGTATATGTTACGATCAAAGCAATAAATTGGTGTTTATTTATTTACAAAATAATCGGTTATTATATATAATTCCCAATTTCATAGGTAAATGTAATAATTTTTTTAACATTATTCACTTTTACATAATCACCAAATCCTTTAATTAAAAGTAATAAATTGTAATGAAAATTTAATTTTTTTTTATTGTTTACTTAAATTTAGAATTGGATTATTTAAAAACGATCACTGCTATAGACGTTTATTATAATACTATTAAGTACGGGTCGTGTCGCTGCGCACCGAGTCATTCGCTCCCTAATTAGAAAAATATCCGTCAGTATATAGAAATTTTAAACTGGGTTTCTGATTGTTATCTTATTATTATTAAAATCGGGTTACCTTATTTTAAAAATTTAAACCACACGATAAAATACAATTAACTATGTTTACCAACGCCGATTGCCACTACCGGTAAAAGTAATAAATTTAACAAAAATCAGTGTAATTTATTATACATACGGCTAACCCAGTGGCGATTTTATATTATAACCGGTAATTATACATAATATCTGGATTTATCACTTTGACCGTAACATATATGTATATTTGATTTACTGACTTGATCGCCGCGCAGTCGGTCTGAAACAATTTAAATTGAAATTAAATAATAATATACATATGTATGTTTAGATATTATGTATATACATGTGAAAAATACATACATATTTACATCTTATGTTTTTAAATGGCTTTTGCCGTTTTTTCCATATGCATACTTACATATAAAAAAACATAATTTATTTCTTAGAAAATAATATCCCTGACAATCCCAGGCTTCCGCTTGGTTGGTAATTACTATACGTTAATCATCAATGTCGTCTACATTTTACTTTTATTTTTGTGAATCAATTTTTTCAAGTATAGAGGCCGAAAAATTCATGTTGTCTAATTCATCTCTTGTCTTTTCGTATAAACAAAATATAAATATACCAAAATACATAATACATATACTGATTCACATTCTATTTTTCAAATAGTCATCCATAAAGGCCACGAGCTATACTCTTCATGACGGCAACATTGATTTATCTACAGTTTGACCGATTTAAAAAAAACTTATATATTACAAGAAAAAATTTAGTTATATTTATAGACATTTTTTTTAAATGATTAAAAATAACATTTGAATAAAATGTATAATAAAAAAAAGTAATTTTTATTGCTACAATATTGAAAATTGAAGAAACCTGTGCGATTTAAAAAAATTTTTTCAAACGATTTCATTAATATTTGTTCAAACTTGAAAAACTTTATTTACAGAGTAATTTTAAAATCAGTGTACAAAACTATGTACATAACGTCTTTACGTACAAAAGAATTATCCTACTTTTACAATCGTCTATTGACGCTCTGAAAAAAAACCTTCATTGCTGTATTCTGTAATCGCTTAGCTTAGCTTAGCTGAAATGTACAAGGGGCCTAACGCTTGTCGCCTTTTGTGCAGTAAAATACCAATGTGAATGTTGGTACTTTGTTATTGATAAATAAATACTTGTAAATATTTTAAAATTTCAAATAATTTAAAATAATAAATATACCCAACAAAAAAAAATGTATAAAATATATGTAAAAATATTTTCGGGAATACGTTATATATTTACGGTATTAGAAACAACTAAAACAACATTTTTGTATAACTAAAATTTATTTATTTTTAATACGAGTATTTAACAGTCTCCTAATAAGTTCCTCAAAATTGAGGAAATAACAATATTTTTCTTTCGGAAAATATAATTATACAGGGGATCAAATAATTTAAAAATTTAACAATATTTTGTAAATCATCAATTTATGTGTGGTATTTATGGTATTGTAAATTGAAAGTATGTATATATATAGTTTAAATTTCAACTCCATACATTGTCTCTACTAAATTTTTAACAAACCCAACAATTCTAAGCATACAAATAACAGGGTGTCTTAGTTGGTATAGTCCAACCGAGTAGAGCTGAGTTAGTGTCATGAAGCAAATTCCACTACGCGTATACCAACTGGCATACTAATGCTAGATGGCATACGTAATCTAATGGCTTTTTATTGATTTCATCAAATATCTTGGTGTCTTTGCCTAGGCTCCATACAAATGAGCGCAAAAATAGCCTAGTTCTATTCCAGTTGAGCATATTCATTTCTTTCCAACATACAGACTTTCATCATAATTAGTCAAGGAACGGCCTAGTATTCTTCCAGTCCGCCATATTCCAAAGCTGTATGCAAAAACTATTTTAGAATGCCATTTCCATCTAATATTTCGAATTTCATTATAATTGGTCAATGAATGGCCTAGTTCCGTTCCAGCTAGCTATATTCGAGAACTTTATCCAAAAATCATATTATGAACTCATTTCCCTCCAGCATGCCGATATTCATCATAATCTGTCAATCAATCGTCTAGTTCCACTCCATTTAACCATAATCCAGGATCCCTATTCCTGAATACGATACTTATCGTTACAAGATACGAAAATGCTATTCGAAGCAAAAATCAATGGATATTTCTGTTGTAACATTACTATTTTCGATATTCGAGTGACATTTCTGTCCCTCTTTTCAAGAACAAAATTGTATACGCTATTACGCTGTTTTTATTGCGTTCTCAGCCTATGAGAATAAATTTGCGCACTATCCCTTTTTCCCCATTTCGTTAGCTATCGGAAATGAAAATATAGGTCATGTTTTATCGAAAGAATGTAAAGAAATAAAATCGAGCATACATTTTCTATTGAGCCGATTCCGAGTTCTAAAATTTTAACTTATGCAATATCTTTTATTTTTCAATACAAACTCATACGAGTATACTCGTAAGAAGCAGAAAACATAACATAATATGAATTTCATCGTTTCAGAATCGTCTACTTTCTTATTGCTTGAAAATAGTTTTCACTGATAAATAGATACATCCAAAGTATTTTTTATGAAAATAAAATATTTTCATAAGAAAAAATCTGTTTTATTAGGTATTTTGATCGTGAGATTTGTACATACATAATAAATTTTAAATAATTAGACTTCACGCTAGACCAATAATAATAATTAGAAAGTTATTGAAATTTTATTGAACTTAATTATTCTATATTCTTACGATTCAAATCCAAAATAATTATTTTTCAAGTTGTTGAACGTCCAGCGTGGGAAATTGTTGTGAAAATGACCACTTATGTAGATTTAATTTAATTTAAGTTACTTGATTTACTTTAGATGATTTTCTAATATTTTCCCGTCTGCTATATACATATATTGGTTTCTGAAAACTTTAAGTAATATTATGAGTTTGGATTATGCCGTCAATAAAATATGTTACTTCCTGCAAACATATAGAGAATTCAGGAAAAAATCTGTTAATTTAGCGTGAAATTCGAAAATTTTACATTTTAAAGTAGGCGCACACAAATAATAGAAACAAATTGAATTCATCATTATACTTCGTTACATGTAAACATATTTTCATTTTATTTTTTTACGAAGCGAAAATTGACCCGCAGAGATCAGATTAAGATCCCCGATATTGTATATGAAATAAAATCTCAGCGAGTATGCTGGCTCGGTCACGTTCTGCGTGCTGGTCCAGAACGAATTGTGCAGTGATCTCTGAAAGGAGAGCCACCATATGGTAGGCGCAGAGGTCGTTGCAGGCGACGATGGCTCCACGATGTAGAAAACGACTTGACCTCTTCAGATTGTGTTAGACAGTAGGAATACTATGCTCAGGATCGAGCCAAATAGTTGACTAAGTTATTATTATTATTACTATCTAAAATTTAAATATTTCTTAAAACCATAAAAAATATGTATGTATATGTATATGTATAAAATATGTATGTATATGTATTAAATATGTATGTAATATGTATTAAATATGTATGTATTTTCTTTTTTTCTTAAGTTGGGATGGTAATTTCCTCTAAAGAAAATTAACAAATAATAAGTAACAAATAAACCAAACCAATGTTTGTATTTATAATCACGGACTCGAACCAAAATAGTTTATTATAAAATCTAAAATCTAAATGCTTATCTTTACGGTGTATTGCCCGTGTCAATCATATAAATTTGAGGTATGTTGCTTTGATTTGCTATTTTTTTACGATACGAAAGTTATGTTTTTTTCGAGCACTAAATTAATTTAAATTAGATTTTCATGGTGGTTTAATTACGGTACGTTACGACACAGTTTAATATACGAGGTGATCCTTTATTCACATGATGTGGTACTGTTAAATTCGCTAATTAAGAAGAAGTCTGACAAGTTATATCAGAGCAAAACCTATAATATACAAACCCATAATGTAAAAAAGAAAGCATCAATAAGGTTAAAGAAATTACGAGAACAAATCAATATTTTCGTGGACTATTTTAGTCGACTATCATCTTTTTATTATTATTATCATCTTTTGATAAACGTAATTATATTGTTTGATCTGTGATAACTAGCGGGAATACTACTATTATACTAGTATTATTACGTTGCTCGTATTCCCTCCTTGGAAAAATGATCTATAGCTATAGGTGGCAGTATAGTTAAATAAAGAGTAATCATTTTGTTTTCTAAACAAACTTTATTATTTTTGGTTAATGACATGGTACCATGACAAATATGAATATGATAAAATTGAAAACATAAATTGTAACAGACTAAAAAGTAGGGTAAATAAAGCAAATAATATAATACAATAATATATAATAAGTAAATGTTTAATGTTTAAATTGTTCATTTTGTATTGTTTTTCAAACGAGTGATTATATTGATCCTAGTAGCAATTTGGTTCAAAATTTTGATAAACCAAAAAATAGTACAATTTTTAGTTTTTTTTCATGAAATGTCGCTATAAAAATGAAAGTAATGTAAATCATGATATGGGGCGGTATTTTGTAACATCATCATTTCCGATATTCGAGAGACGTTTTTGTCTCTTTTTTCAAGAATAAAATTGTACGCTATTTCGTTTATTCAATTACGCTTTTTCTAGTGCGATCTCAGCAATGTTAGAATAAATGTACACTCCTCTTTTTTCTCATTTCGTTAGGTATCGAAAATTAAAAGAATTTATGATATTTTATCGAATAAATTAATATATAGGAATTGCTGTATGCGAAATATAAATTTGTTCTTGATGAAAGAGATACAAATGTCTATCGAATATCGAAAATGGTATTAGGTTACAACATACCGCCCCTGATTTGGATCAGGCGAGAAGTACGGCTACTATATGTTAGATCCTATATATTCAAACGGGCACATCTCCTTTTCACTTATGCAATGCTAAATCGTTTTTATATTTTCCACTATATGTTTTAAAATATTTCATTTTTCGAATAGTATCTACCGAATAATGTTGGAACTCTCCTATATCTAGAAGGTAATTACAAAACGGTACTCCTGGAAAATAGTTGATGAATTACACAATAAGGCTCTTGATTTTTACATGAAATCATGATACATTTTTATTTATAATAATCTATGAAATATAATCGTAAATCTTTGATATCCAGATATTTCCTCAATTTCAGCATCATTACAAAATGAACAACCTAAACGTTAAACATTTACTTTTGTCTACTCGAGTATTGGTCCGGTGCCTAAGTAGACATTTTTTTTAGAATTATTTGATCAAATTGAAATGAAACAAAACAATAAACTATTTTCAATTACACGTTCACCACAATATGACCGTAGTAAACTGCAATAAAATGATTTTAAAACTCAATTTTATTAAATACTACTCGTATACATTGATTTAATAAACAAAATTAATTTCACACACAGATTTATGAAAATGTGTGAGAAAATGTTGAGCAAAGTACGTTTGGAAATGTAATCAACGTCGTTAATTTTATTGAAGGATTTTATACTTGAATTAATGAATAGAAGCTTTGTTTATTTATACAATACTATTTTATATCAATATTTATATACATACCTGAGTATTTTCAATGCAGTTTCGTTTCGAGAATACTTATTTTCATTTGCATTCAGAATTGACGTTTGGAGCATCACGGATTCCATACGTAGCGGAATTTTTCTAAAATAAAACTGTCTATGCATTGATGTTTAAAAATACACAGCCACCTATTTTCAAATACAAAAATAACAACACAAACTTCAAATGGATCGTTCTTTTAAATAATCCTTTTTTCCGCGAGAGGAGCTTAGCCTACTTTTACAATCGTCAATTGTGTTCAAAGTTTCCTGAACATAATGTCAATTATTTTAGATCTCGTTTTGGATAAGGCCGTGTGTCAATTAGTTAAAAATATAATCAACAATTAAAATTTTGACTGGAAAATCAAAGTTTTCGATTTATTTGTTCGTTTTATGATGAACAAACAAATCTAAATTTGAGTTTTCTGTCAAAACTTTAATTTTTAATAGATTTTTTAACTAATTGACTCACGGGCTAAATTGACAAAAATTGTATTTACTTCGCAAACATGATGGCAGTTATATAGTTATGATGAAAATCATATCACATCGATTGTTGAAAACGCTAATCTCAAATCTAATGTCAAAACGTTAATCTCGAAATTACCTATAATGAAAAAATGAAAACAAATTTTGTTTTTAATGATTTTCCGAACATACGAAAATATTTTACTGCGGATTTCAAATGGAATATATTTTTATAATATTGATATACATTTATAAGTGAAAACGAAAACGAAAATCAAAAATTTTCTATGATACTCGCTTCTTTTAAAGTAAAACGATTTGTTTAGTTTGGGGTGGGGGGATTAGTTTTCTTTATTTTAAATTTTAAAATATTTGAACTTTTTTCTCTTAGAAAAGCATTACAGCTATATAGCAATTTCCATAAGATAAAGCTGTCATGTAGCTTTCAGAAAAACTACAACAGTCGTGTTTTTTTACTTGATAGAAATTTTCCAGTTTTCTCAGTAAAATCCAAAAGAATTTAATTTTTTATCAATAAATAAAATATGTACATATGTACATTTGTACAATTAGTGTTAAACTACATATTTTAATTCAGTACTATTGTTCTTTTCGTAGAACACAATAATTGGGTGGCGACTTCTCACACTTCACTTAAACAATTTTTAAAACAAAAATTACTTGTAACTCTCAACAATTTAATAAATAAGAAAATAAAAACGTGAAGCAGATTTAATAAGTTTTTATTTCCATAAAATAAGCACAGATATGTATGTGTTCTTCAATCGTTGCAAAACGTATGCTTTGTCCCGAGATTATTTTATATATTTTTATTTCAATTATTATGTATAAGAAAATATGTACAATATATTATGTACTTGTACAATTAGTGAGAGAATGGTGCATACAGATAAAATCTATAAAATGCAATTGTCACCAATTGTACATGGACATATCACACACTACAAATGAGAGTAACTTAATTATATAAGATCAGGGGAGTCGGACAAAATAATAATAATATTGAGATATCCGAACAACTATCAAATTAAAATTAAATTAAACTTTATTTTTCAATGTACACGATAAAACAATATTTTCTTCATGTCCCCGATAATTTCATAGTACTATTGTTGATCAAAAAACAATTGTTGAACAAATATTTCTAATTGTTTTTAACATTTGTATGTATTATTTGTCCATAATTGTCAAAAATATTTAATATTGAATTCATATGTAGTTTAACATTAAATGTATCATATTTAATGATAAAAAATTAAATTCATTTGGATTTTACTGAAAAAACGAGAAAATTCTTATCCAGAACTATATACGAACTCGAAAATTTTGGAATAAAAAAACACGAATAATAGGTCGCTAACATTAAATAGTATAATTATAATTATGACTTTAGGTAAAACGTGCCCAATGCATTTAATTGAAGATTTTAATTTTTTTGCTTGATACTAATAATAATGTAAATAGAGGTCACTTAATGGCTTCTTAACTCACATGATTACCTCCTAGTGCAAGTGTAAGTAAGAAGTAAAGCTAAAGTCACCTTTTAGTCAAAGAATCCTACGTACCAACGAATAAAGCGACAACCTGTGTTTAGAATTGTTTACCATAATGTATTTTGTTATTTAAAATTATTTGTTAATTATTTTGTTAGTTAATTAAATACATATTTATACAAACAGATAAACGAAATATGTATAATTGTTGCAGTAAAAAGTAAATTGTTTAAGTAAAAGTTAAATATTATAACAAATCATTCGAGTGATAACAACTCTTAATTTTTTTACTTTGTTTAATTTTATAAATTTTTAATTGTATTTTATTATTTTTTGGTTTGTTTTGTATGTAGATACAAGTATGTCAAATTGCCAACATTGAAATTAAATTTTATTATTCATAAAAAAATGAATCATGTTTATGATTTAATAATTTAGCAAACAGTGACTGACATTTTTGAATTAATTTGTATAGGAATACGGTTTTTGTTTTGTACGTAAACAAATTAGAGTTAAATAGAATTTCAAAGAGTTTGTTGCTATATATACATAGTTATGTATTTCCTTACTCATGCCAAATGCTCTGGCATAACTTTTCTTATTACTGTGGTTTTAAGTTTTTTCATGAATAATTTGAACATGGTAAGTTTAGATTGGTGGAATGCCTTCCAACATTGTGAATCCAATTTGAATCAAGAATAGAGTTCAATTGCTAGTGTAAGCTTCCGAGAACTTTGGTCGCAAAAACTTCAGTTTGCGTTCCACCCAAGTTTTGTGTGTACTTCCAAAGAAAACGTAAAGCTTTATGTTGAGCGCAGTGAATTTGATTGGATTTCAAAATCCACTACGATACACAGTTTTAAGCGGAGTAGATAATTATAACGCCCCGTTGTATTTTTCACGTGGCCGACTTGGAAATCCACTACACTACTCTACGAAAAAAAATCTCAAAATAACAGCGGAAAGTATTATCACTTGAATAATAAATAGTTGTGGGTACCTGCATAACGATAGATGTGAGAAAAATGCGCTTAAATTTTAAAGTGTTTCCATGGTTACACTGAAATAAATATGAAAATACCATTTTCTGACTGAAACCACCGAAATAATACCATTTTCTATTATACAACGAAATTTTAACCTCCTAGAGATAGATATATTAAGTGTTGGCGATTCTTTATTACCAATAAAGCAACAATGTCGTTGGCGTTGCTTAGCACGGTCCATTAATCAAGTAATATAGTAAACATGGACATTTGAAGTGTTTGAGTTATTTAGGTAGGTGTTTAGGTGACAATTTATTTAGTGGTTTAGCACATTTATGCCCCTATTATGAATCTCACTTACGCGTCACTTGGCGACTTCAAGTCGCCGTAAACATATTTTGGTATTATGGTTCTCGCCGTGAGCGAGAAGTGAGTGAAAGAAATGTCAGTTGTATCATCACCTAGAATTTATTGGTGACTAGAGGCGAGAAATTTTTTTTTCAACAGATAAATAAAAAATTGAAGACAAAATTACGAAAGTGTTATTATTTTTTATTATTTGGCAAGAATTAATACAAATTTTAAAATTATGTATTGTTAATCAAAAATATCAACCAATTTTCAAATTGGTAAACAGGAAAGTACTGGAGCCTTAGATTCTCAAATGTTGGCTAAATTCGGTCAAATGTATCTAATTCAAGTCAAATAAATAATTATACAAATACCAATTTAATTTTATTTTAATACACACACAAATGCTAAATTATTTGATTTCTTTCTGTAAATACCAAATACAGAATAACTAGACGTCAATAATGTCAATAAAACTGCTCAAAATATACAATGTTGACGCTTATAGAGCGTTAGTTAAACATTTCGACGAAGTTGGTAAACATTACTACACTTACCAACTAAAAAGCCAAAAAGGCTTGGTCGTCGTGTTAAAAGGTATAGCGGCCTACGTGGATGCAAATGAAATACGAGCCGCTCTCGCTGAAAAATGATTTCAATGCAAATCAATCACCAACATTATTAATCGTGAGAAGTTGCCTCAGCCATTGTTCCGTCTGGAATTAGAACCAGATAATAAAAAAATCAAAGAGAAACATTCAATATTTGATTTAAAATATCTACTGCATAGAAGAATTATCGTAGAGGAACCCAGAAAAAGAACTGGACCGGTACAGTGTGTTAAGTGCCAAGAGTATGGACACACTAAAGCGTATTGCACTTTAAGCGATGTTTGGGTTATCTGTGGTGAACTCCATAACTCAAATGCATGCAACAAAGAAAAAACGGAAGCATCAGTGAGAAAATGCAGCAACTGTGGCGGAAATCACACTGCAAATTATAGAGGGTGTCCAATTTACCTAGAATTGAAAAAAAGAATCAATCCAAGGCAACGAGCAGAGCAACGAATGCTTAATCTTCATTCTTCCACTAAACCAAACGTGCGACCAGAACTTTCATATCATAACGCACAAAATAACCAACCAAAAGCAACTGTTAACAGTAGTGTGCATCCAGAGGTTTCCTATGCAAGTATCCTTAAGGGTACCACTCCTAAAGTGCAAACAAGCGAAGAAGGAAACATCGCAGCAGCTTTAAGCAAGTTAACTAACATGATGCAAAGCTTCATGGCGATGATGGAGAGAACCATGAATCTAATGATGCAGAATATGAGTACGCTGATGCAGGTAGTCGTTAAAAACCAAAAATGACTGTCCCCAAAATAGCCATATGGAATGCAAACGGCCTAGCACAACATAAAGCAGAGGTTCAAGCATTCCTCACTGAGCACAATATTGACATAATGTTAATATCTGAAACACACTTCACCAAAAAAACCTATTTCAAAATTAATGGGTATTCTGTTTATGATACAAAGCACCCAGATGGGAAAGCACATGGAGGCACAGCTGTACTGATAAAAACAAGATTAAAACACTATGAATTTATCAAATATGAGAAGGAACATATCCAATCAACGAGCATCTGTCTGCATGAGTGGTCTGGAAACTGTATCATATCAGCAGTGTACTGTCCTCCAAAACATGCTATAAAAAAACTGCAGTTCATGGATTATTTCAGCCAGCTAGGTAATAAATTTCTTGCGGGGGTGATTTCAACGCCAAACACACCCAATGGGGTTCCAGATTAACATCGCCGAAAGGCAAACAACTTTATGAAGCTATAGAAGAACAGTCCCTGGATTACTTATCTGCCGGTCACCCAACGTACTGGCCCACAGATAAAAAGAAAGTTCCTGATTTAATTGACTTTTGTGTAACTAAAGGCATTCCACGCACATATGCTAAGGCCTCCGATTGCTATGATCTGTCTTCTGATCACTCACCTGTAATTGTAAGAGTGAGCACCGGCGTCCTAAGAATAGAAACGCCAAAACGGCTTACAAACAAACAAACTGATTGGGATCAATATAAGAGGCTAGTCGAACAAAATTGTGTACTGAATATCCCTCTTAACACACCAGCAGATATTGATGCGGCGGAAGCAAATTTAAAAGATGTCTTATTATTATCAGCTGAAAAGGCCACACCCATCTTAAATAGTACAGAAAAAGTTAATAAACTGTCACAAAATATACAGGAACTAATCCAGGAAAAGCGGAAAATTCGCCACCGATGGCAAGAAACAAAATCACCGTTGTTAAAATGGAAATTAAATCGAGCTATTAAGACTCTAAGATTTGCATTGCGGGAAGAAGAAAACCAGAGCGTCCAGAATTACTTAAATGAACTCTCGGCAACCGAGAGGACAGATTATTCTTTGTGGAAGGCAACAAAAAAGTTAAAAAGGCCAACAAACTCGAATCACCCGATTAGACTACCAACTGGAAACTGGGCGAGAAGCGATGAAGAAAAAGCCAATGCTTTTGCTGCTCATCTAACAACAGTATTTGCACCACACGAAGAAACTAATAACTTCGTGTTACCCGACCAAATGGATGATGGTTTGTTCTTCAAACCCATACAATATAAGTGGAAGAAAGTTAAGAATACAATTAAAAATTGTATAAGTCCAAAAAAGGCACCAGGGCATGATCTTATTACTGGAAAAATGATAAGGGAATTGCCAGACAAATGCATAAAACTAATAACATTCATATTCAACGCAATCATGCGGACTGGTTATATTCCTCAAAAATGGAAGATATCTTTGATCACAATGATACATAAAGCTGGAAAAAATGAAACACATATTTCATCATATCGTCCAATAAGCATGCTGCCTACAATCTCAAAACTATTTGAAAAAATGTTACTAACGAAAAATTGAAACCAGTATTAGAAGAACGGCATATTATTCCAGACCATCAATTTGGGTTCACAGAACAAGTACACAGAATCGTAAATGCAATCAAAAACACCTTTGAGGAAAAGAAATATTGTTCTGCTGCCTTCTTGGACATTGCACAAGCCTTTGATAAAGTTTGGCATGATGGGCTAATATACAAAATTAAAGGACTTCTACCGAAGAAATTTCACTCAGTTCTGGGAAACTATCTCCTTCAAAGGCAGTACATGGTTAAACAAAATAATGCAACTACTTGTTTAAATGATATCAACGCAGGTGTTCCACAAGGCAGCGTTCTAGGTCCAATATTATACTTGCTGTACACAGCTGACTTACCTGTAACCAACAAGGTAGTCATATCAACCTTTGCCGATGATACGGCCGTCCTGGTGTCACACGGTAATCCCGAAACTGCCTCAAAGGAATTACAGAATAATCTAAACAAAATCGAGAACTGGCTGAAGACATGGCACATAAAAGTGAACGAAAACAAATCAACTCACGTCACATTCACGCTAAACAAACGCACTTGCCCACCAGTGGAATTAAACAATATAAATATTCCTCAACAAACCAAGGTCAAATACTTAGGAATGCACCTGGATAGAAGGGTAACGTGGAAACATCATATCGAAGCAAAGCGCAAACAAATAAAAATAAAATTTTCCAAAATGTATTGGTTGATGGGAAGAAAATCTCAGCTGTCATTAGCCAATAAAGTTTTATTGTACAAAGTGATAATCAAACCCATATGGACATATGGATTCAGTTATGGGGATCCACCAGCGCGTCAAACAGAGAACTCCTGCAACGAACCCAAGCAAAAATACTTCGTAGTATTACCAATGCTCCGTGGTACATTCGAAATAGTAATATACACGATGATCTTGGAATTAAAACTATCAAAGAAACCATTAAAGAATTCAGTTCGAAATATTACTAAAACTAGAGACACATCCCAATGAATTGGCCAGGGATATATTAAAACAGCCGCGATTTAGGCGACTTAAAAGAGCAGATCCACTTGGACTGATGAACCTGTAAATATATTAAACGTTTAGGTTTTACATATAAATGTAATTTAAATTAAGTAAATAGTGAGCACAATAACAAGTATTAACATTGGTTAAGACTTAAAATATGTAATAATTTTAGCTTAAGATTTGAATACTTCTTGTTAGTTTCTTTTGTAGAAAGATTCAAGAATAAAGCCATTGGCAGCATTTAAAAAAAAAAAAAAAAAATATACAATAAATAAAAGTTGCACCTACTTGATGACACAAAAATATAATAAACAACGCATCGCGCCGCGTTAAACACTCGCCAAAATAAAGTGAGAATCATAATACCAATATATGAGTCACGCGAGTTTAGCAGTCACGGCGAGCGAGTCGGCGAGGCGAGAATCATAATAGGGGTATTAAATTTGTATGTAATGGCAATATTATACACGCACTAATTAATATTCCACATCACACAAATGACAATTGCAAATGATAACATAAAACATATTGTAGGCTTGTTTTGTCAATTTTTCTTGTTCCGAATTGTTTGGAAGTAAAATTTAAAAAAATCTGCTCTTAAGTGGTAGGTAGGTAGCATAACTAACATAATTTGGTTTAGCTAAAACTAAACTAAAAGATATTTTGCTTTAGCTAAGTTATATCCCAAGTAATAATTCGTATATACCATAGTCATAAATTATGTTTGTATCATTTACGGAACATTTTTACTGAATAAATGTGAAAATTCTTATCCAGTACAGTATTTGAACTCGAAAATTCTTGAATAAAAAAACGCACCTATAGTTTTGCAAACTGTAAAAATCAAGCAAAATTCAAACTAAATTTAGAAAAAAAAATCTATAAAATTAAAAGTTTATTGCAGCTTATACTTATTTATTTTTTAATTCACTACTTGTTTTAATTCACTATTATCAAAATAAAATATAATTAAACTTTACTTTTGAAAAATCCAGTACAGTATATGAAATCGAAAATTTTTGAATAAAAACACGCATCTATAGTTTTGTAAACTGTAAAAATCAAACAAAATTCAAACAATCTATAAAATTAAAAGTTCATTGCCGCAAGTAGATCACATTGAAAAATGGCTGGGTTTGTATTGAACGGAAATGAATTTGATTTATTTTGGTTGTGTCAAATGGCACTGAAATGATATTACACTCTAAACTTGGCGAAACGTAAACGTAACGTAAGCGAAGACATTTATATATGAAGTATTTCGCAAACGTATCAGCCAAGTTAACGATGTTTTTTTTTTTTTTTTATGTATAAAAATAAAACTTTTGTAGTTTTTTTTTTTTTTTTTTTTTTATATGATGTGATAATATATTTAAAAAAATAAAAAAAAAATAAAAAAATTCAATCACAAAAGGAAGAAAATAAAATTAAAAAAAAATCCAAAAAAATAAAAACTACAAAAGTTTTATTTTTATACATAAATTAAATAGTGATAAAAGCACACAAAAATATAAAAATGGATATCCATAATTCAAATATGTAGTAATGTTTTTGTTTCACCTGGCGTATGAAAATTAAACTGGACGCGAAGTCACTTGATTCATTTTAATAGTTCGATGTTACTTCACATTCGCTACGTATTTGTTTCTAAGCGATATAAAAGCGAATTGTTTTTGTAACAAAATGATGCACAGACGTGAAATCCAAACGTAACACTTATGGCTTGTACACGAGTTAGGAAATATTTGCTAGGAAATCATAGCCGATCTCTCGCCCAATCAAATCAACTAAAATGACGAAAAACACGCCCCTTTTTCTCTTCTTTGAGTTGAAATATATTTAACTTTGAGCAAAACACTCGCAGACGACCAACTTAATCACACAAAAATTCTCTTAATCACACAAAAATTCTCTCAGAGAGAGATCGGCTAAGATTTCCTAGCAAATATTTCCTAACTCGTGTACAAGCCTTTACGAAAAGTTATTTTTATTTCTTCTTGTGTATGCTTCGAAATTGGAAATGAATAATTTGTAAATTAATGCGTGATTTACACGTTCCAACAATGTTGGCCAGCAAAAAAGAGATTGGAATATCGCGAAATTCATTTGAAAGACAAGACCAAACATATAAACAAACAAAATTTTGTTGGATTTTTTTTCTTTTTTTTTAGATTTGTTTCCATAAAAATAAAATTTGGTACTAAAAAATTTACTCAACCCGAGTATATTTTATAGCAACATACACAATAAAAATGGCGATTTTTTTTAATGTCAAATTTTTATGGCGCAATATAAATAAACAAACCTAAATAGCCATGAGCCACAAGCATTTCACTGTTTTTTCACTGATTTTGCTTTTGAAAAAGAAATATATCTACAAGGAAGAGCGTTGTGCATCAAAACTATCCGTCAAAAATTATATTGTAATTTGACACCTCCAAAAAATTATACCACGACGACATTTTTGTATTATGCGTTATCTCTTTTTATCGCATATACATTTTTTCTATTGCGTGTAGCTCTAAATGTCTATAAAAAATGTTGGAAAAAATTTGTTGGTACGTGTAAAAAAAAAATATAAAAAAAAATGGTACGTGTAAATCACGCATAAAATAAAGTTTTTTGTAGTAAATTTATATTTATTATATTATAATTTTATGATGTTCATATAATGTTATCAAATGTCTCTTACATAACAATAAATTTCCAGCTGCCTCTGTAATATTGTAGTCAATAAACCACTCCGCTAGATCATTAGATATTTTCAGCGTTTGGAATTCGTCCAACTGGTCGAGTATAGTTGTAACACTTGATGTGCATTCCCTTTGACTCGAATCACAATGTAAAAACAAAATAATTTTCACAGCAAAAATATTATGTCGCATTAGATATGTTACAAATATTATGTCGCATTACATAAATTAAACGGGCTACTTAATCAATGAAATTGAATTAGGTCTTGTTAAGTATAAAGTATAAAAAATTAAAAATTAGAAAAAAAGATGTTTTCTAACATTTGTTTTTTATAATGAACTTGATCAATCACCTGTCACCATAATAAAATAGGATCAGATACGAAACGGTATATTTCAAAACGAGATAAAGTACAAAACAGTGGAATAGAACTAGGCTATTATTTAAGCAATAGTGTTCAATCGATTATGAAATTCGACATGTTGGACGAAAAAGAAAAGTTCTAAAATATGACCAATTATAGAATGGAACTAGGCTACGTCATTATGTCATAACCGTTTATGATGAAATTTGGCAAGTTTCATTTAAATGTTCGAAAATTGTTTTTGAATAAAGTTCTGGAATAAGGTGATCTGGAATTTTGAAACTATCATTAATTTGATTTTTAACCGCGGTATGATAAAATTCGAGATGTTAAATTTAAGTGGGATTCTTAAATGGTTGTTGGGTAAAGTTTTAAAATATGAGCAACTGAATGGGAACTATGCCGTTTCTTAACCGTTTCTGATGAAATCAGATATGTTGATAAATTAAATAGTATGCTAAATGTCTGTTTAAAATTTTTCAAAAGTTTTTTATTTCCCTATAAATTTGTATATTCATATGGCAGTGAGAGAGAGAGAGAGATGGAAGCCATTTTGATTTGTTGATTTGCTGTATGCTATAACACATCGTACATTCTGCGTTCATGTCTCTAATACAACTTTCTCGATTTTTTTAGACTATCCCGGTTTTAGCCAAATGACGGTTTGAAAATCTTTAGAAGATTATTTCGGCTTATAACATTGAAAATGCATTTATTTCAATTGAATAACAACTTTCAACAATTCCGAACATTGCGAATGAACCTTTAAAATGAAATCTAGCACAAGAACAGTAGTTAGTAACACTGATAATGTATATCATTATTTATGTGTGACATATTTTTCTTAAATTATAGAAGTTATACAGTAACATGTTCATACATATTAACTATTCTCAAGGCTTTTCGTGAAGTTTAAATTCTATTACCTATTTCTATAATACAAGAAAAATTGAAACAATTTTTTTTGTATTAAATAAATCTTATTGCATTTTTTTCAAAGAGAAGTGTTTCCGTTTGTTGATACTTAATTAAATTTTATTAATTAAAATTTTTACAATAAATCATTTTTTACTCATCGATATTTGCCTCATGAAAATGTACTGGAGCTTTACAATTGCAAAAAGTAATAATATTTGATTGGTTTAGTTGGTACAACACTGCAGTACAACTGTTTAATAATGAAAAAAAAACTTTGTTATGTTGGTCTGCGATGCCGATGTACTGCAGTATATTTACGTGAAGCAAACTTAATAGTTAAACTTCTTGTCCAAAAGTTATTCCAAGTATGTAAGTACATATGTATATGTACATATTAATTTGAGGAAAAACCACTTATACAATTTATTATAAAAAAAATTTCAATAAATTATGAAAAATTATTAATAAAGTAACTATAAATTACTTTTAATACAAGGTTTTTTATTAAATTAATAAATATTTGAATGAATATTTTTATTTTATTTATTTCAAATTGCAATTTTTTTAAAACTATTTGTATTATGTTCCGCGCGTGGATTTTTCAAAGTAACATTACATTCCGTTTTGACGAGTTTACTAAATTTTTTGTGTACTTATTTGAACATTTTAGAATGTTGTGAATGATCCAAAGTAAGTTACATACATATGTATGTATGTATATGTATAATGTATATATATACAAAATATCAAGTTTACATAAAACCAATAGTCAAGCTTATTTATTATTGACATGAATTACTTGGTTGTTTCCTATTGCTCTATTTCAATATTAACTGATCTGAAAACTTAACGATTATATATTATTGTTTGTTGAAAATCTATTTTACAATTTCATTAGAAAATATGCCCCGGCTTTTCTTATAGAATACACTATCCTTTGTCGAAATTTTCCCTCACAAATTCGTATAAATATGCATAGCTCTATTCCAGCTATGCACATCGAATATTGTTTTTAAATTCATTATATTTAGATTATTATAATACATTATTTCCATCAAGTACACCCAGGAAAAAATACTAAGGAAGTACATATCACAATACTTAAACATTAAAAACATCCAACCCTGTTTGGTTTTGGTCGCCACTGGGAATAGAAGCCAGCAGATCCAGAGGATTCGGAGATCTGCATACACTATACACGAACATCATAGAGACAGAGATGCTTAAAGCAGATATTTCCGTTAAAACCGTGAGTTGTTAAATGATCATGATTACCGTACTTTCTTGAGATTTTGTATGAGAATGTAAACTAATTTATTTATTTCGATATGTATATCGATAAAAAAAATCCCATCATACATATAATTTCTTTATATCGAAAACAAACCAATTCCTAAATATACTAAGGAAAGAAAAATCAATTGTTCACACGTAGTTATTTACTCCCAATATTTGTATAATTAGATTTAAAACTATGTATAACACAAAAATGACATTAACGTATGCATGTACGTATATTATTATTGTATGTGTGGATTAGGTATACAAATTGAATGTATAAAGGCAACAACATTTGAATAGAAAATTCATTATTATTGTTATTATTAAGTCAAAAATAAGTTTTCTTTTTTTCCAATATGAAATAATGTGAAAACAAATTTTGATTTATTTGAGATAGGAAAATAAACTAAAAAAAAAATTACTGATGATTACATTAACAATAATTATCACTTATGACTTATGAGTAATGCCGGTAACTCATTTAGTGGAAGTTGAATATATGAATAAGTCTTTCATTTTCATTCACAATTTTTTTAAATCATTGATAAATGAAATTTATCATATAGGTCAATTGTATGAACGCGTGTATGAACGACGATGAAGTAGAAATTAACTCGGTGGATTTGATTGTATCCTCTATTTCTAGATGCTTTTTTTGATGAAATGAACGAAGGCTTGAATATTTATTTTTTTTTGATATCTCAAAACGTGATTAGTTAGTTTTGTGTGTTATTCAAATTATTTTGCAGTTACTCGTTTAGATAATTATAATTCATCTAAATTGAAAATATGTATTAAGATCAAATAAAGGATTTTTTTTCATTACAGTTTTATAATTTCATCCAATTTTTATTTAATCAATAAAAAAACATGCTTCTCACCTTATATACATATCTAAATAAATGATCAGAAATTGACAAGGAAACGAAATCTATTTACAATTACGTTCTAACTAAATAACAGTCATTAAACAGTATGACCTTTATTAGTTAAAGGTAGAAGTTTTTTGAAATAGTATACACATCACAATCGTATACCTAATACCTCTTTTATAATCACTATAGAATAATGAGGTGTAATAGATTTTAGGTTAAGAACTTATACTCCGCAGAGTATTTAAACCCAACTCATGACTTTTAAAATAATGTTAATGTGCACGTTATTCGGAAAGTCAACTACATTCAAACTTTAAAAAATCAAAACAGTGCAGAACTATATTTTTTTTAATAATAACTATATTTCGAATTTCACGTATAATTATTCCTAATTTTTTAAGTTTCAAATGTAGAGCATCCAATTATATTCAACTTACGTAACCAACAATGTGTTGTACAAATAATGACAAAATCAATGAAAATAAATTATCAAAAAAAAATAAATCTTTTATTTTTCGGTAATTATCATCATTAAATCTACTTTTGTAGCTACGAATATTACCTATTTAGATATTTTTTGGTTTGACAACGAAAAAAAACACGAAATACTACATACATGTGAAAGTTCGAGACATTGAAATTTATAGGAATTAAACTCGCAATAATGAAGAAAGATTGTAATTATAAAAGGATATAATATCTGACCTTTACCAACGTTACTCGATAAAATAAAAAGGATTGATAAAAAAATCTCGTTTAACTCAAATTTTTAGAAGTATCTTGCAATTTAACTAT
This sequence comes from Tipula unca, assembly GCA_951394425.1. Taxonomy (NCBI): domain Eukaryota; kingdom Metazoa; phylum Arthropoda; class Insecta; order Diptera; family Tipulidae; genus Tipula; species Tipula unca. Next base: position 102,141,514 of record OX596380.1, read on the forward strand.
GTATATTGCTGTAAACAATAGATGGATAAATAATTATTGATGTTTTAGTTATTATTGAAATGTTAGAAAAGGAAGAAATGAATTTAGGAAAAAAAATTTTTTGATTTTATGTATAATAATATTTTTGAATGGACTAAAAATAATAATTAAAACATACATACATATTTATACATAATAGTAGTGAAAACATTAATATTGTTAAATTTTTGTACAACACAAATAATTTTTATAATAATAAACAAAATATTGTTTATACAATGTTCCACATTATTTCTTTGTACCGAAGACAAACCAATTCCTAACTATACAAAGGGAAAAAATCAATTATTCACACGTAGTTATTTACTTCCAACATTAAATAATTAGATTTAACTGTGTATGACACAACAATGACATTACATAAAGAATTATCCTATGCACGTACACTGACTGCGTGACAACTGTTTGAGTTCCCCTAAATTTTTTAAAATTTTGCTTGTTTTTTTGATGGAATAATTTCAAATAAGTAAATGATTGCTGTAGAGATCATTTCAGTTAATTTTTACATCTAGATTTTTTTACGAATTTTATTTCTGTAAATGGTATTTTTACGTTTAAGCCCACTACTGCACAAAAGGTTACATTTCATAAAAAATATTTATCGATAATGTGTATTCTTTTAATTAATCGTAAATTTTTCGAGTTATCCCTAAACATTTTCGATAATTTTGCTTAAAATACATCTTTACTATCTGTGCAGTGTGAATTTGGCGCATTCTCTGAAGTATCAACTGTCTGCCTCCCATTGCTGCAGACATTTTGTAGATTTGTGGTTCCACCAAGTGCTGCTCAAAATTCCACCATAATTAAAATTAATCGTCCATACTATAACTGATTTACTTCGACTATGACAATGTTTGAGATATTATGGTTCCTTCCTTAAATACCAGAACTATGGATTTTCGATGTCCAACATGCAACATGCATTTTCAGCAGATATAATAATATACTTCCAATCGGATTAATAATTGTTAATTTAAAGTTTAGATTTTTTTTTATAAAATGAGTAATGATGAACTTTTATCCCTCTCATCTGGTGTTCCTGGATTTTCGTAAGACTGAAACACCTCGCAACATCTTATATCGCCAGTCCAATCAGGTGCTTGCATACACAGATGACGTATATTTGTGATTGGATTGAATAGCAACGGAGTGAAGGAAATACTTGTAGTGTTTTCAGCTTCTGTTGGACTCCAGATCAATGAATCCAAAACGAAATACATGATCTCTGGTTATAGGGACAATGGCACCCCAGATTTTAGTAGTGGCCACTACACGTTTGAGAGAGTGAGGAGGTTCAAATATTTGGGCTCTCTTATAATTCACGATAACAGTGTGGGTGAGGATATTAAAGTGCGGCTGGCAGCAGGCAGTATCCTCTAAGGACACTGCTAAAATCTAAACACCTATCAAGTGCCGTGAAGCTAAAGCCTTACAAAGCGTTGATCAGCCCAGGCCCGTTGTTATATTTGGATGTGAAAGTTGGGCACTGACTGATGAGTACGAGAGATGTTTCCTTACATTTGAGAGAAGAGTCATGAGTGTGATTTATGGCCCAAAACGCGAAGTAGATGGTGAAGATCCCCGATATTGTAAATGAAATAAGATCTCAGCGAGTACGCTGGCTCGGTTACGTTCTGCCGGGTCGAAAGCGTTGCAGGATCGAAAACGTTGGAGCCAGATTGTTGACAAAGTAAGAGGCCAGTAATGGCGTTTAAACTCTGTTTATTGTTATTATTATTATTATTAATTATGGATTCTATTTTTTTTGGAATCTATAAATAAATGAAATTAGAAATAAATAATTAAAACATACTTAAATAGCAGTAAAAATATTAATTTTTACAACCAATATTGTTTAATTGTATACAATACAAATAATTTTGATAGGATAATAGTAAATAAATTGCTTATTTCGAGGATAAAAATTTAAGAAGGTGGTGTCATGGATCAAAAAACTAAAATCCCAAATCAGTTGTTGTTTTTCTCAGATCTTTGTTTCATAAACGAATAAACGGCTTTTCGGCAAAGTATTACGTATTAAATGAAATCAAGATCAGAAAATTGTAAGGGTTCTATAATAACGTATTTAAATAATAGACTTATTTACTCCTTTTCAATAAATTTATTTTTCTAACCATACGAAGACCCTAAGGTTTTTTCGATCCGAACTCATGACGCAGACAACATCTATCTCACTGACAAATATAGATGTTGGACACTTAAAGTTGTATTTTGTCAACTGATTTTATAGCGATATTCGAAAATCGTAACAATTTGTGCTTTATATTATGTAAAGTAGAAAGCGCTAACGCCAAATTAGCCTACAAGTCTAAGGATTCTAAATTTGGAAATATCCTATACTTCATAAAACTCTTAAAATTGGAAAATTCGTAAAAAATTAAAATTTATTCTTAATTCAAAATTAGTTATCCTAAATTTGAATCTTTTTATTTTATTTTGAAAAACAAAATTTGTCTATAAGCAACTGGGTGAGAAACGATTTTCAAAATTTTTGAATTCCATATTACGTCGAAATTATAATCCGTTTAACTTCAAACTGCGATAAAGAATCATTAGTTTTGAATTTCGAAATTTGATTGGATAGAATTGTCATTTTAAATTGTTGTGGTTTTGTTCGATATGAATGTCATTTGGTAATTTATTTTCCTTAGTCCGTACCAAAATTAAATGTTGACATTGTTTCCAAAAGGCGTGCAATTTTTTTTTGACCTATTAATTTTCACTTGAAATATGATTGTAATAACATAAATACATAATCATTTTGAATTTTTTGTGTATTAAAACTGAAATATAATTCTTTTTATTGGTTATTTATTATTTTATTTAAGTTTACTACCTAAGATAAATGCGACCCATCAAAATTTTTATTATTTTTTTTCTACATCACTGAAAGCTGCGCAGAACAATTAAAAAAAAGTTTTTTTTAAGATCTGAATAGGACTATACATTGGTACATATTAGTCGTTTCATTTTAAATTTTTATTGTGCGATGCATGTGTACATAAGCAATACAATGAAAAAGAGGCAGTTTGTCTCTTTAAATTTTGGATTAATCAGACTTGTATAATATAGAAGATTTTGGTTTTTATATAAATAAAAATATTTCGCTTGAATGTGAGTGTAAGCAAAATGAATGAATATAAAATATTATTCCAAAAGCGAATATATCACAGGAGAGCTTTATTGTTAATTTATTTATATAAATTTAAAGTTATTCACTAGATGGATTTAGAAATAGTGGATCTTCCAGCTAAAATATTGACATACGTACTTTTATGTTCATGTCTTCGCTTCTGAGTATTAGATATTCTTTGCTTCTATGTATGTCAAAATTTAATATGTATGTGATAAAACCCGAATTTTTTCAAATTTCAAAAATTAAAATTTATTCAGAATTTCGGTTTCTAAAGCTCAAAATTCGATAAACTAAAATTATATGTTTCAGGATTTGATGTAAGATATCAAAATTCAATTTGAATTTTGAAAATTATAGGTATTTTGAAATGTCCAAGAACTAGAAAAATGTTAAATATCGTAGGTTTACAATACAATTAACTTATTTATTAACAATATTTTATTACAGTGATTTGACCAGAATAAAGAATATTTGGATAAACAATATTACATTTTATGGTTAAGCGCAATTTTTAATTTTAGATCCTGTACTCGGTATGTACTATAAGATAACTGACTGTATTGTAACTGGTGTAAATGTATAGTAAAAGAATATAAATTCCCTTGCAATCTAATTAAATTATGTAGTTTTATGTGTTTTGTTTATTTTATTTGTTTTCATAAAATTTGTTGAATTGTGTGTGATAAAATTGATAACGTTAAGTTGAGAGTTTTCATAAGTAAATTAGATATATATTTATGCAAAGAATGCAAATTTCACATCAGATTATAATTATATATACATACATATACAATATATATATATGTATATAAATATATATCTATATATACATATATACATATATAGTTTCTAGTGGACGACTTTTTATTACTCTACTGTAATTGGTATAAATATGTACGTTTATACTGAATTATATCTGAGTTACAAAATAAATTTCTTTCTAATTTTATATAGGTAGGTAAAACGTTTTTTATTTAGAAACTGAATTTAATTACTATTCACATTATGACAGTTTTTTTCTATTTTATTTATTATTTACGTAAGATAAATGTGTACTTGTGCATGTCATTATCGAAGGATGAATAATTTGATTTGGTAATTATTAACTAATTACTAGTTAGACAATATGTGTTTTATAAGTACAGTCACTACAAAAATAACGCAGTAAATTCTTTAAGGTTCTAGTGGATTTTCTAAAATATATCTTATAAGGAACTAGACAATTTAACGCAAGAATATATTTTATTGTAAACTAATGTTAATAAAATGTCAAAAATGTAGTTAATACGTAAATTGTGTGGCTATTGTTTATAATAGGCAAATAAATTGGCTCTAGCCATAAACTTATAGCTAGAACCTAATAATACACTTATTGTATTGGTAACTTTGACTATATCGTATATATAGTTGGAGTAGTTAAGAGTAGTACTATATAGTATATAGAACAATTTATTTAATACTAATAACATTCTAAAGAAATATATGTAGATCCAATGTCACAACCAATTCATAATATAACAACATGTTTTAGATGTGTCTCTTATGTACTCAGGGTCATGATCTTTTATGTTTTATGTAGGATCATTAACATTCTAATAATATATTGTTTCGCAACACACTTCACATATACAATAAGCGGTGAAATTATTTTAATACATTATGATCGTATTATGTTATGTAATTTAATAAAATTATTTAATCGATCAATTTAATTTAAATTTAATTGATTATTGTTGTAGAGGGTCGATAAGCAAAAATTATTAATTTATATAAATTTAAATCTGTATATGTGTATATAATGTTGAAGAGCTAGTTAAACTTAATAACTATACAAATGATTATGTTGTGGTGTGTGTGATTATGGAATAATAAATTTGTAACAAATAAAATTGTACATACACTAATTAATTACTAAACGTGAGTTATCATTTTAATACCGTCATTTAATCGATCAAATATACAAAAAATGTAAATTAAATTTTAATTTTAATAAATCTTAAACTTGGAAAAGAATTTTAACTCAATTAAACTTAAGTCAGAGAATCGTTTTATACTTATGTATACATACTATATACTATAAGATATTTAAATAAAGGTTAATACTAAGCTATTTCGTCGGCCAAAATACTTCTGAAAGTCGATGGCTTAAGCTTTTTTCTGTATCTGTTATATATAATGTACTAAAATGTTAAAACATACAAATATTCAATATTAATTGCTATATCTTGACGCGACAATTAATTGTACTGCTAAATCGACCTAAAAGATCGATCATTGATCATAAATTGAATTTTCTATCGACGATTGATGTATGACTTTTATTGAAAAAAAATGGAGGCTAATTAATTAATTAAACTTCTACAAACTCTCAAATTGTGATCATTAAAACAAGTAATGATAGCGCAAAGAATTATAAATCATCATGAATTAAGATATAGCAATAATATTATACATAATTAATTAAAAAAATATTGTTTACTGTGTGATTTTTTATTTCAACCTCAAAATAGCGGAAAATAGGACGTATTTTGTGCAGAAATGCGACCTACATTTAGCGAATTTTTGTCTTATGATTATTTAACAATGTTTTTTAACAGATATTTCAAAGGAATTCAATTAATAAACTATTCTTTTAAATAGTAAACTTAAATATTTTAAAGGGAAACATTCATTGGTGTTCAGGCGTAGAAAAGAAGAGGATTGCACACTATTTGATGCAGAATCTGCACATTATATGTAATACATTTTCAACCGCCCTCGTTAGCACAGTAAGCGTACTTGCCTTGTTATTCGAGGGTCTCGGGTTCGATTCCCGGTGGTGAGCAAAAATCACGGTTGGGTGTTTTTAATGTGTAAGGATATGTGTTTGTTCGGGTATTGCACCGTGGGCCCGTTAGTGGCATTGAGTGCTGGAGTAATTCGCCCAATTTAAAAAAAAAAATTCAGTATCATTTATTAGAGGACAATTGAATTTTGTGCAACTAGTTGGTGATGGAATCGTTTTGATGTATGCCGCAGAATTATTTCAAAGTTTATGTAGTGCTATTATTATATGTATAATATTATGATGATAAAAAATACTTGAATTTATTAAAAGCTTTGTTTGACAATAATCATTTAGTCTTAAACCATGGCATACTAAATTTATGGTATTTAAGAACCATTGTATTAGTGTAAAACAGTTGCCACTTCTGCTAGTGTAATACTGTTTAAGTTAACCTTCTTCCAACCCATCCTAAAAACAATGCAGTTTTTTTTACAAATATATACAATTAATTAAACATATAAATATAATAAATAAATAAATAAAAAATGATAAACAAAATATTTAGTTTCAAATATTTCAATAAATGACAAATACAGTTTAGTTTTCATAAAAATGCACATTTGAGAAATGTATCTACTTAGGTACATTTAAAATTGAATTACATATACTATACAATGGAATTCGAGCTTTATTCTGGTAGTCGGTCTGTTGCATGACTATGGTCAGTCAATTACAATGGCTTTAAACTGTTTTTCACCATAGGCCAATAATAAGTGCTAAAGCAGTACAATAAAAATCAATTGAAAGTTGTTTGATTTCTATTTTTGGCAATACATTATCTAATTTTAATTAAAGTTTTTCTTCAAATCATTTCCTTTCCTTTATCTATGTCACACACCTCTGAATTAATTTCTCTAAAATTACCGAATACAGAGAAACAATCCGGCTCACTATTAAATGAAAGAACAGAATATAATATAGAACATATTACTTTAGATTAGAAATTAAAATTATAAACAATAACATAACGAAACACACCTTATTATACCAAACTAATAAAAATTAGGTGTGGAATACAAAAATATCAAAAAAAAAGCAAACAAAATATCGCGTGCGTAAAAGAAATTTTGCTGGGTTATTCGAAGCTTATTTATTTTCTTTTATAACTAGGCAGTTTTATTTATGTTTTTTTTCGTTCAACGAAGGGATGAATATTGTTATTTAACAGTCATTAGATTTTTTCATACTAATGTAAGTAAGTGATTTTTATGCAATAGCAAACTGAATACCACACAGTATAATAAATTAGAGATCATATTTTTGATTGGTTGGAAAAGATTATAAAAAAAACTGATTGATTTAAATTTCAAACTGTATATTATATTATGTATGTAAGTATAGCATATGTAAATAACCATATATTTCACTTTTTGCATACAAAAAAACTTTCTACTTTTAGAAGTTAGCGTGATTATATATATTATTTTTTTCGTGTATGAGGAATAAATGTTATTTTAGGAAGATGATCAAAATAAATATGCCGAAAATTATTATATTTTTAAAGTTTGTGTCATGAATTTAATTAGCTGGAAGATTTAAAAGCTCGATAATAATTTATTTTATATAAATATGTATATACATATATACACGGCCATTCCACGCGAAATCAGACAGCCATCCGGAGGCAAGGTGTCCAATTATTTTGAAATTGCTAGATTAGTCTCGATGTCTCGATAAAAAAAATATAATTTGAGTAAAAACTCGGTGGGGTCAAAATACGCGGAGTTCCGTTATAATTTGTTTTTGTCGGAATCTCGAATTTTTTTTTTAGGGGCTTTACAATGAATATAAAAAAATAAAAATAATAATATAATTTTGTTTTATTTTGGAATGGATAATAATGACGATTTAATTTTATATTTAATTAGGATCTATAACATAGTTTACAAATTACAACTAAAAAATCAAGTATATGTAATTAATTGATAGTAAAAATTAAACATATGTAGTTCTTTCCAAACCGATAAAAATTGAAGGGTTAATTATCATATTTATATTTATGTGCTTTTGTTTTCGTTTAATACAAAAAATTGTAAATTAATAGTTCTATGATATATGTTGCATTGTTGCAGTTTAATTACTTATCTATATATCGGTGTACAAAACTTACAGAACAAAAAATGTTTACAATCATTAAATGTAAAATTAAAAATGTGATTTACACACTAGATTGCATTGAACATCAAAAAGTAGTAAATATTTGAATTGTGCCAAATATTTTTATAGTTATTATCTCGTTTGAAGACTTTGATTGCACGTCTTTCTGAATTAGTACGAGTACGTAAAATTTGGAAAAGTCAATTTAGAAAATGAGTTATACTCAAAAAAGATAGGGTCCAGCTGCCTGACAAGAAGGTATTAAGCCAAATATCAAAAACTAAATGTCAATGAAGGTACCAACCCGAATAATCTTTCTTTGATGCCCAGTTTCTTAAAGAATGCCTAAAAGAGACCTATATATTTGTAAATTTTATAAACTAAAATTACGAGTACTAATAAATTCGGCCCATAGGGGCCCTAGCAGATAATATATAATTTTCGAAAATTAGTTAAGCAAAATGTTGGTATTTTTAAATTCCGTACGGTTGAGTAGTGATTATGACCAACTGATTTTATTTTAAATACAAACCATGATAAACCAAAACGACTGTTCGAAATCAGTGTTTATGTCATAAATAAATGATTCGAAAATCAATTTTATTATTTTTCTTTTTTTCTATTGCAACAAACTATTAATTATATTTTGAAAAAATCAATTATTTGAAATAAATATGTATATATCAAATACCATGTGTATGTATTTGTTGCCATATTTTATGTAACAAACATGACCTAAAATAGAATTAAACAATCAATATATCTACTAATTGCTTGGAAAATTTATTTAATGTAATATTACTGTTGGATGATCTTAGAAATTGTGTGTTTTCAGGTGCACGCTATATTTTTTTCCGAATATATGGCCCCAATCATTGTTTATTTACAATTAAAGATATTTTTATAGAGCAATTGTTATAAAATCAAAATTACTGGTTAAGTATATATGTATATCTATATATATATATATCTATATATCTATCTATCTATATATATATATATATATATATATATATATATGTATATATATATATATATATATATATATATATATATATATATATATATATATATATATATATATATATATATATATATATATATATATATATATAATCTAAATTGAACGAACATGTTTCCCAAGAATACCACCACAGTATCCTTTGCTTGTCGTAGGAGGCGACTAAACGGTTGGATCGCTGGGCTGACGACCCGCATCCGTAAAAAAAATCAACTGTTTATAAAGCAAACAAAAAGAAAAATGGATACCACCAAAAGAACACCGGACCCCCACTCAAGTACCCGGATACGAGATTAAGGATCAGCACGCTGGCTCGGTCACGTTCTGCGTGGTGATCCGGAACGAATTGTGCAGCGATCTCTGAAAGGAGAGCCACCATATGGTAGGCGCATAGATCGTTGCAGGCGACGATGGCTCTACAATGCAGAGAACGACTTGGCCTCTTCAGATTGTCTTAGACAGTATGAAGACCATGCTCAGGATCGAAACCGTTGCAGCCAAATAGTTGTCAGTAAGGGGCCAGTAATGGCCTTTAAACTGTATATTATATATATATATATATATATATATATATATATATATATATATATATATATATATATATATATATATATATATATATATATATATATATGTATATATATATATATATATATATATATATATATATATATATATATATATATATATATATATATATATATATATATATAGGTATATATATAGGTATATACATATATATATATTTATATATATATATATATATATATATATATATATATATATATATATATATATATATTTATACATATACATATACATATACGTATATATACATATGTGTTGAAAAATACGTCAACTCACAAATTTGTGGAAGTCATATTTTCATTATGTGATTTTTCTTTTTTTATTGTTTAGTACTTGATAAAAGAAAAATTTTATGGAAGACGATTTTTTGTTGTTGTCGTAGCCAAAGATACAGGGTGCCAAATATTTGATAAATACGCGGACATGGTAATGTATTTGTGGCTGTCAAATGAAGACTAGTTGTCGCATAATTATGATAAAGGGCTCATTTTTTAGGTAAAACTGTAACGATTAAAATTATAAAAATGGTATTTTTTTTGTAGACCATTTAATGTTTTTACATATACCAAAAAACCAGAGTACGGACATTTTTTGTTTTTTTGACAAACAAATTTAAGTACGATCGGGTCACCTTTGTGTCACAGGGTTTTTCCTATTATTGAAATTTATATATATATATATATATACATATATATATATTTATATATATATATATATATATATACATATATATATATATATATACATATATATATATATATATATATATATATATATATATATATATATATATATATATATATATATATATATATATATATATATATATATATGTATATATATAATATTCGCTGACACGGGTTGTATTGTTGGACTCCAAAAGAAGGACTCCGTGATTAAAACGAAAGTGTGTTTAGTTCTACCACTTCGTACTAAGAGGCAAGCTTTCACAAATTCTAAGCGTTTTCCAATTTTCCAAATTGTAATACAATTTTGTTTTTGTTATAATACAGCATAATACATTACGTTGTATTATATTACATTAACAGTAGATTTTTTAAATACACAAACATTTATAATATGTAGAACTTGAAAATGGTGCCACTAAATATAATAATCATTAATATAATAATATAATTATTAATTCATAAAAGAAATATTTGCGATTGATTATTAACATTTTTTTGAGTATACATATATAAAATCTATTGCTTTAATACAAAAACAACAAAATAACAAAAAGTGTGTTACGGCTTTGAAAAATTGAATAAATTCAAGTTAAGTTGGATCCGCAATACAATTGAAAGTCAATATAATTTTGTGAGGTACTTTTCAGAATATATTTACGGATTTAACCGTGATCTATTCTTTTATTTATTTCATTTGATATCAAAGTTGCATCAGTTTTCTTAAATTTAAGTATACCATTTTTCATTAGTTAATTGTGTATAATTATCTAAAACTTGGGGTGGGAATGTTGTAACATCACCGTTTCTTTTTTCAAGAATAAAATGATACGCTATTTCGTATTAAGTTTTCGTATTAATATTTTGTATTAAGTTTTGCAATTTCTATTGTGATGTAATGATATACCGGTACTATTAATATACGAGTACATCTGTAATCGTCTTCGAGAGCATGAACTTAGATCACGTAGAGCAGCTATGTATTTGACCGATGTTACTACCTAGACATCCCGTCGCAAGATTGGTATTTTATAATGATTATAATGCGATATTGGAGGACCGTTCTGGTTACGGATGAATCACTTTTTTGTGTGATAACGAGTGACTGATGATGTTTTGGGCTACTGACGCGTTGAAGAGCGATATTATAATTGTTGAGTGCAAGAAACGGTTGAATGGTGCAAGGTATGTAAACTAATTTCACAGACCCCATATCAAGGTTTTTGTAAAACAATACGGTACAGAAGTGGTTTTAATGTAAGATAATGATAAAGCTCACATCGCAACAGTTGAAAATGACACGAGATACAATGATATAATTTTGATTTTGGACATACATACATGCATGATATGGGCAATTAATTAGTTATAATAATTAGTTATAGATAATTATTGAATTTTAAATTTTTTATAGTAGCGTTTATCGATGAGTGTACTTATACTGATAAAAAACAAATACAGACATATGTACATATATTTATTTTAATTATTCACGCTTTTTTTCATTATGTGAATATGTAAATAAATCTATAATACGTTTAATAAAAGCTAACTAGGTCTGGGGCGAAAAATTTGGGTGCTATTAAAACATAATTATTCGATAACACTTTTTTCCTGTAATCTCTTTGCAATTCTCCAATTCAATAATTAAAAGTTATTAATTAATTATAAATTAATATATGTATTTACATTCGTGTTTTACTATTCAAAAATCTATGTAAGTTTTTCCAAATATCCTCCAAAAATTTATAAATGGTTCAACAAATTTTCACCATAAAATATCAAGTATGTATTTACTACAACAATGATTAATGTGTGTCATTTTCAAATCAAAATTTGTCAATTTTTTAAATAAACTTTCAACATTTAGCTCGTATAATTGGTCAACAGTTTATCATACTCCTTTGTGTAATCTTCTTGTGACATATGATAACGCAGGAACGTGATTTTAAAAATTTACAGTATATTTATTTAAATTCGTGCTTATGACCGTATATATGTATGTATGTATAATCGTCGCAATATAATAAATCTTTAGTGTGCTTTGTACATGTCGTTGATTAATAAAGACATACATTTTTCAATTTTTGTTATGCAAATATGACATTTTATCACTCTAAGAACATTTCAAATATAATCGTTATGGGCTAACAATTGAATTGTTCCTCACTACGAAAGACCAATTCATTTTAGTCACATATATTTTAGAAATATAATTTTTTTAAAACTTTAAAATAATTTCGTGTTTCACTTCAAATTGTAATAGTTTTCCGAAATATAAAAAAAAGAAATTGTATCACACAACAAATTACCAGGGTGCTGATTTTTGGTTTGTGGAAAAAAAATAAAAATTCTTTCATGAAATAATCAATATAATTAAGTAGTTAAAAAATTATTCTTTGTTAAGTGAATAAATCGATTTCATATAGTATACAAGCAGAGCCACCTATATATACAGAGCCCTAAGGTTAAAAATTGAGATTTTTCTAGAGGAACTAAAATTGACGAAAAAAATATTTTTTCCATACAAAACATATGAAAAATTAGATTTTTTTCGGTGCGATATTTTTCAATGGAAATGTCGATGGATTAAGTATTTTAACATTGAAATAGAATCTACAATTATCATTTTATAATTAATTAAAAACCTGATCAAAGAAGTTGTTTAATTTTTGTTATATTTATTAATAAAAATTTATAGAAAAAAAAGCATTTCTCCATTAAATTGATATAAATAGTAATTAAATACACACAAATACCAACGCAATAAAATTTAACTGTAAGACGAAAAGAGAAATCAGTAAAAATGTGGTTGCGTTTCCTTTTGAATTATATTTTTGTGAATAAAATAAAATACTTCAAGGGTATTTCAATAAAAGCTGCATGATTTTGTTTGAATAAATCTCTAACTAATTTCACTTCAATTTTAACGTAAATTTTGGATTATAAATGGAACACCATGACTATCACAGTTTTTCTGGCACGGTTCTATTTTATGTTGGTAAAGTTTTGTTACGCATTTGTGCATAATTATGATTCTAAACATAAATTGTGCAGCTGTTATTGGAACTCCCTATGACATGTTGTTAGTTGTCAACATCACAATTTTTTTTTATTTGCTATTTCGTAAACCCAAGTTTGATTTTTTTTTATTGCGATCTCAGCCTATTAGAATAATTTTGTACTCTATCCCTTTTGCCGATTTCGCTACAAGGTAACGAAACAGAAATATGTGGTGATACATTTTCAAATATTTAAAAGGAAATAGAATAATGCTTAATTCGAGTATGCTGCGATCGCAATAGAGAAAGCGAAATTTCAAAAAGAAAAAGCGGTAGTTTTATTCTTAAAAAAGAGACAAAATCATCGATCGAAAGGATGACAATATATATTTTATTTCTTTATTTTACCTACACATTCAAATAAATTCATGTTTACATAAATATGATAAATTCATATTTAATTTTGATTTAATGTTTAATAAATTAATAAAAGATTTAAGGTTCTGACTTTCAGATATATGCTGCTTCAATATAGAATAAATTCCACAAAGTGTTTATCGAAATGAAAGATATAACTTTTCATTTATGAAAAGTAATTCGAAAACGGTCATTTTTACATTGATTCTTATGGGATAATGCAAAAAGTAGTTCCTCTAGAAAAAGCTCGAAAAAAAACATGGCTGATCCTTACGGCTCTGTATATATAGGTGGCTCTGATACAAGTCCTTACAATAATTAGAAAATATATATTCTAATAAAAAGCTTGCATCGTGACGTCGCGACGTGTAAATACTAATTTACAAGTTGAGATTAAGAACCAACATTAATGGTTAGTATAGAATGTATTTGTTTTCTTATATCTATATTAAATTTTATATCATTTTCATTTTCTTGAGCGCCTTTGGTATAGTTTACAAGTAGAAGTTAGCATATGAGAGCGGTATTCTCAGGACTTTCAGTTCGATTTTCGCGATAATTAACATTAGTTTTAAATATGTACATTTTCGGTGTGTTAGTGTGTATTAAATTAATTTTTTTATCTGCTGGTTAAAATATAATGTGATGTATGTGCGTACATATATAGTTAATTAGATCAAAGTTTTGCTTAAAATCAAATTTCTAAATATTAGTCAGTTTTTTCTATTAAACAAAACGTTTTTGTTTATAAGATTAATAATTGTTTTATTAGTAATGCAAATTTTTGTAATCTAAATAATATTATGGTATGCGGCTATTCGATAAATTATACTATATACATATACGAGTTTCACTACAGGGCGTCTATATATTATAGGCGGGGTTCCCTATATTCGATTTTTTATTTCTTTAAATTACACCTGTGGAATTTAGGATTACTACAACTGAGTTGCAAATTACCTGTATCTTTCAATTATCTGTATCTTTAAACGATCATAACTAACTAGTAATTTTGGTAAAAAGAATTAAATTACGACTTTTTAAATAATTTTTTAAAATATTGTGAGTTAGAAATTATGTATTACGGGCTCGCCTATTGGTTAAAGTATCGGTTCGCAATTGAGGCTCCTTTACGAACATGCTTGGACCAATAGAATTATCGTCTTGTAATTGGTTCTAATGGTCTGATTTTAGTGAATGTGAGTATTAAAGCTTCTAATATGATCACTCAAGACGAAGGCGTCCATTTTATGTTTTTGCTCGTGGATTAAGTAAATATAGTTATTTTTAATAAATTATAACTGAATAATTGGAAACCTTACCTAAAAACATAAGTTACTTTGGCAACACTAATTAATCTTCTACACACGATTTTTTTATTAGAAATTACTCGAAATACTCATGTAATATGTAACAAATTAATAATAAGTATACAATACATAATTGAACATGTAAACAACATAGAAATAACACATTAAACTCGTTGACGTTCTAAAACATCAATTCTTTCATGAATTGAACTGAAAACTGGTAATATTGGTGGAAGCAAGTATGTATGTATATGTAAAAATATTTTTTTTTTAATGGAGTACATAATATATAAACATCATAATACATAGTGGAAATATTTTGTTGGATTTTTCTGTTCGGTCAAAAAATTAAAGTTGTTTTGCAAATTTTTGAAATTTTTCTGTATAATCATTTTTTTCAAGTTCAAAACACAAACTATATTTAATTTCATAGTTAATTAGTTATTTATAGTTTTTCATTTATTTAATTAAATTAGTATAAGAAACGATTAGCAAACACTTTTCTATATAAAATTTGCTTTTTATACGAGGTGGAAAATATTACAATAAAATGTTAAATCGTTTCTAAACGTCGTCTGTATTCCGCAACAGGTAGAAGAATTTGTATAGAGCGCTTATCACTTCGGCTGGTAGGTTTGCAAATGTTAACATTTGTATAACATCATTTATATATGAGTGTTTGAAATAATTAACTATATATATATAGAATACAAATTCATCCGTCAACCTTTACATTTCACTATAGGTGTAGAAAAAAACAACCACGGAATTAAAATGAAAAAATAAATCGTATTTTACCAGAGCCACCTATATATAGTATATACAGAGCCGTAATGTTTTTTTCGAGCTTTTTCTAGAGGAACTACTTTTTGCATTATCCCATAAGAATCAATGTAAAAATGACCATTTTCTAATTACTTTTCATCAATGAAAAGTTAAACTTTTCATTTCGATAAACACTTTGTGGAGTTTATTCTATATTGAAGCGGCACATATCTGAAAGACAGAACCTTAAATTTTTTATTAATTTAATAAGCATTAAATCAAAATTAAATATGAATTTATCATATTTATGTAAACATGAATTTATTTGAATGTGTAGGTAAAATAAATAAATAAAACATATATTGTCATCCTTTCGACCGATGATTTTGTCTCTTTTTTAAGAATTTAATCTCACACTTTTACTTTTTTTTAATTCGCTTTTTCTATTGCGATCGCAGCATGCTCGAATATAGCATTAGCAGTATTCTATTTCCTTTTATACATTTGAAAATGTATCACCACATATTTCTGTTTCGTTACCTTGTAGCGAAATCGGGAAAAGGGATAGAGCATAAAATTATTCTAATAGGCTGAGATCGCAATAAAAAAAAATCAAAATTGGATTCACGAAATAGCGTAAAATTTAAAAAGAGAACATAAACATCGATCGATAGAAAAAAAATTGTGATGTTGACAACTTACAACATGTCATAGGGAGTTCCAACAACAGCTGCACAATTTGTTTAGAACCATAATTATGCACAAATGCGTAAACAAACTTTACCAAATAAAATAGAACCGTGCCAGAAGAACTGTGATAGTCATGGTATTCCATTTATAATCTAAAATCCAAAATTTACGTTGAAATTGAAGTGAAATTAGTTTGAGATTTATTCAAACAAAATCAAGCAGCTTTTATTGAAATACCCTTGAAGTATTTTGTTTTATTCACAAAAATATAATTCAAAAGGAAACACAACCTCATTTTTACTGTTTTCTCTTTTCGTCTTGCAGTTTAATTTTATTGCGTTGGTATTTGTGTGTATTTATATCAATTTAATGGAGAAATGCTTTTTTTTCTATAAATTTTATTAATAAATATAACAAAAATTAAACAACTTCCTTGATCAGGTTTTTAATTAATTATAAAATGATAATTGTAGATTCTATTTCAATGTTACAATACTTAATCCATCGACATTTTCATTGAAAAATATCGCACCAAAAAAAATATAATGTTTCATATGTTTTGTATGGAAAAAAGGTTTTTTTCGCCAATTTTAGTAACTCTAGAAAAAGCTCAATTTTTAACCTTAGGGCTCTGTATATATAGGTGGCTCTGATTTTACATTCAAACTTTTAAATTTTTTAGATAAATTGAATCAGAACTACGACTGAGTCGCTGATTGCGTCGAACTTTGATTTTGCCACAAAATTTATATATAGTTGTCATTTACTCTTCGAGTAGGTACGAGTATGTATGTACTTATTGTTGATTCGTTAAAATATTGTTTAAAAATAAATATTATTTTATACAATTTTTGGTGATATTTTTGGTATAGTGTATGGAATTTATCGACTAGGTATACAATTTTATGGTGCTTTCTTATTTCAACAATGAAACATACAACTATTTTACTATTTTATAAATAATTAGTTTATTATTCCCCGAGGAATAATTGAATCGATTTAGAAAAGTAAACAGATGAATTTTAAAACGACTATTGTGTCTTATCTTTAGATTTTTTATTTGTATATAACTGTGTATATGTAGTATTTAAAACATACTATTTTTTACTGATTTTAATAACTGTTTGTTTATTATTGTTATTAAATGTTAAAACATTATAGTGTTTGAAAATTCAATTATGAATAATACTTACTCATAAAATGTATTTTTGTATGTAGAAATCTATTTTTTTTGTATAGTACGAGTATGTAAATTTGTGACTCATCGCTTTTAAACAATTGCATATTTATTAAAAGATTTCACGTTTCATGTTTTCACACTGCAATAAAAATCTAATTGTATGAAATATTAGATAATTGAAAATGTTGAATATACATGATCAATACAAATTCATGTAACAACTGGAGTGTGTTCATAAACTCGACATTGTTACAATATTGTTACTACTGTCATTTTGACGTATAGAAAGGCAGTACCGAGTAGAGTTGGTAATGACGTTTGTAACAATAAGGGGAAATTTTATTATTTATTTTATTTATTGTCGAGTTTATGAACACACTCCTGGGGAAATAAAATAACAAAGCGTGAACTTTATTGTTCTATACAAACAGCCCTAAAATATAAATTAGTTTTATTTTTTAAGCGAAAATATGTATATAGTAATTTTATTGTTATATCATCTTATTTAAATTTAATAATGTTAACGAATATTCTTGAAAATTGTATTTTTCTCCGTCTGTAGTTCGTAAATACTGTAAGAAAAATTGCTTCTATAAATACTCGTACCTCCAAAATAATAAATTAATTATACAAAATAACGTACGTGGAAAAAATGTGTATGTACATATATTGTATAAAATAAGTTACGTGACATAAAAATTATTAACAAAATTTACCTTTTGATTAAGAGCGTTTTTTCGTTGGCCTATACACAATACCAAAACTGTCGCCCAATACTGAAGTATCAACTCTCACGACAGCGATAAAATCGTTCACTTATTCATTCAAATTTTTATTTTTTCTGGGGCAACAAACTGGTGATTTATACGTCAGTGGTTCTGAATTAATTGTTGCCAATAGATTGAAAAATTGTTCTGGTACTGTACCATAGTACAAGTTAGATATCTTGATGGTATATATATTCTACAAATTAGTCTTAAAATTAGAGAGCGAATCAGAGAAAATTTTCAACTACATACTTCAGAAAAAGTTAAACGATATATAATAATAATTTTAATTTGCATTTTAACACATTTGACGGTTCAAATTAAGAAACATTACACTCATGTCAGATTATTTATTCGCTATTCCACCTCAAGAAATGTTAACATTAATTCGTTGGAAGGCACATCTAGTCGGATCTATAAAAGGTCCGTTTCTCCAATGTGAGACATCATTAAAAAACGATATCATTTCTGATATCAGTCTATAAATCGATATTCTATCGGCTCTACCGATTAATTGGAGAATAAAATCGTGTTTCTGTGTGATTGGGTTAAACAATGACACATAAAACATGGTCGTTGACTGATTGTCGTTGATGGTAGAATTAGCACAAGGTTAAACGATTAATTTGTTTTTGGGCACAAGAATAAAATACATAAAAACTATTATTTATATTGCTTTTTATCAAAATCATTTCTAGTAACAAACCAATGACAAAACTAAAATGAGAAAATACTAAAATGAAATTGCCGTTTTTATTTTATACTCTGTTTTTAATATTTATTTGATCTGATATTAATTTTAAATGTTGAGGTAATAAAAATTAGATAATTGGTTTTTTCGCGTAACTAAAAATATGCACGCACCTTAGAAACGTATCTATATATGTAATACATTAATAAATGTGTATGTATAAGTGTTATTTATACAAAACAAAAAATGGAAATTAGTAGAACCAATTTGTAAATTTCCGTAGTGATGTAGCGTTAAGGGGTAGGTGAGTTTAAAAATATGTTGACTTTTTGTTATAATAACAGATAAGCAGCTTGGTTTGCTATTATATATTATTATTAAAATTGGTTGGAATTGGATCCTATGAAAGATGGTATTCGAAAAAATACCCCTACGAATTTGTGGATATATGTACATATATTAACAAAACTACAAAATAGAGTAATGGAAAGTGAATTAATGAAAAAGTATCTGTTGCAGTGCAAAAATCGCATCTTTGGATGTAGTAAACATGTATTCAAATATTCCGGTGGATGAAATAATTGTAATGGCGGCTGAACTACTGAGCTACTACGAAACATATAAATGTTGAAGTTACTGCTGACAACAAGAGTTTCTTAAACGTCATCACAAAACCAAATTATTTTAGACACAACGAATTTTAGATACAGAGTGATCGATTACTCATGGGAAGTTAACATGGGCCAATATTTACTTAAATTACGCCAATAAGCTACATTATGAATATGAAAAATAAATGCGTAAAGAATATCATATATTGGCATAGATATGTAGATAACATCCTCATTCTATTCATCCTATGCTTTATTTTATCAATACATTAACAGTATACATTTCCGAGATTTAACAATTAGCAATATACCCCACAATATACCACAATTTCAAAATACACAAGAAGCCAATCCTACCTGATACTATTTACCACACATCGCACCACCCAAATCAGATTAAATTGCAACATATCATCACATGTTATACCAGCTAAATAATATTCCAAAGCTCATCATATGTTATTCCAGCTAAATAATATTCCAAACTTCATTAGTGATTAAGAGGATATAAACTTCGCATAATTAAACATATTGCAAATTATAATGGATACAATACATACACAATAAACAAGTGAACTCCAAAATAACTACTAAAATAAACCTTTACACAAGGCTTATCAACAATAATTAAATCAAAACAGTGTTTAAAGGCCATTACTGGCCCCTTACTGCGTCAACAATCTGGCTTCAACGGTTTCGATCCTGGGCTTGGTCTTCATACTGGCCTAGACAACCAGAAGAAGCCAAGTCATTCTCCACACCGTGGAGCCATCGTCGCCTGTAACGACCTCTGCGCCTACCATATGGTGGCTCTCCTTTCAGAGATCGCTGCACAATTCGTTCCGGATCAGCACGCAGAACGTGACCGAGCCAGCGTACTCGCTGAGATCTTATTTCATGCACAATATCGGAGATCTTCATCAGATCTTTGATCTCGATATTGTACAGAGCTCGCTATGTGCCATCTATTTCGCGTTTTGGGCCGTAAATCACACGCATTGTTACGGTTCCTTCCGGCGACCAACACGTTTATTTTTTTTTTCTGGTAGCTTCAGTGGAAACTGGTGGGTTCATTGTCGTCGGAAACTAATGGATCGAACAAACCAATTGTGTTGATAACATAAATAAAAAAATATACACACACATCAGAAACAGCCCTCATACTCGGTATTTCCAAAAATCTCATTCTCCCATCATCACCAATAAAAAATCAAATTATATCATTTCTATATTATTTAATCGATAAAAAAAAGAATTTCATCGCAACACAAAAACAAGTAAACACTTTGTTTGGTAATATTACTTAAAATAAATTAACATTAAGATTTAAAAAAAAAATATATTTACTCATAGTGAATGAAATATGTGATTGCTGGGAGCATACGTGGAAAAATCCACAAATATTATAAATTTTGTAAAGATTATTTCAAATCAAAAAAAACTCACCATCCACAGTTGAGGCCAAAGAGTACTCTCCGCTCGCGCTATGGGTAGGACAGCTGTAAAAATAATGTTTTTTTTTTTTTCTTATATATGTAACTCCAAACATGCACAACTTCTTTCCCTTTTTCTTTTTTTTTTATGTAGGCATACAGCACATACAAAGGTACTATATATACTATTAATTCTTATCTTATATCTACTGATCTAATTTGATTTTAAATTTATTTTTATTTTTTTTATTTTTATTTTTTTACTACACTGGAACCTATTAATTACTCTAACACTATTATAACACACAAAATTCCACAATGTAGGAATTGGTTCCAATAATTTAAACTTATCTCTAAATATTCACTATTTTTATTTTTATTTTGTCACTATACATATACAGTGAACTAGAAAACTGTAATTATCTATTCAACCACAACTATTTAATGTATATAAAATATACAGGACAAAATTGTGAAGCCAAAAAAAAAAAAATCACAATAATTATGGTTTTACTAATTTTTTTTTTTTTATATTTTTTTTTATAGTTGTGAGGCCCCGCCAACAAAATTTAAGCTCCTCAGGTTTTTTTTTTATTATCACTATGGTCTGGTCACATAAGCACGGAATAATAATACGTCTATACGGCCGTTTATTTCCTGTATCAGCAAATACAAATACACAAATTATTCCACTGACCGTAACGTATTAAAATGGTGAACTTACCATCAATTCGGGCTTCACTAACTTAACAAAAATTAAAACTTTTTGGATATTATTTTAATAAAAAAACAAGGGTGCTATGCCAACATTTGGGAAAATAATTCTCTATATCAATATACATATATATATTTTATTTTTTTTTAATTTGTAATTTGTAGGCGCTTCACGGTTGCCTCACAGAGATCGAATGTCCGAAAATATTTGCCCTACGCCGATATTAAAAAAAAACATTTACATACGCATTTTTCTGATAATAAGGTAATCATCAACTGATTTATGTATAGATATACATTATGATTCGCGCCGAAACCAATACTTAACACTAATTCTTCTAGAAATTATCATCACATTGAGTCACACACACAATTTTGTTAAACAACCAGATGATTTAAAAAAATATATGGTAGTGTTGAGGTAAATACAAATGTGACGTGTAGTCGTACGACAATTGTAACCAATCAAAAAGAATTGGGATATACCGGTATAAAAAAAATACTTCTAAAAAAAATAATTCTTTTAAAGTTCAATGACCTAACCATTACTCATCAAAATAACAATCATCGACAGCAAATATGATATTTTTCCAGGGATACGCACGTTGGCAAACCCAAAACTAATCCATAGGATAACGATCACCTGTAACAGGGCAGGTTCATCTTAATCGAAACAAAGAAAGAGGAAGATGAATCTGAGAAAAACTTTGAATCCAGGTGTCGCACTTTTGTAATGGAAACTACAGTCTTATGTCTTTTGAATGGAAAATGCCTAAGGTTTTATTTGATTCATCCAAAATCTCATACATGACGTTTCCGATTTGTTTTGATATTATCCCACTCACAAACTGTACCGCGAATTTTGAGCAAAATTTCTTTGCTGCGTCACTCTGTGGGTGTGTTCGCACATAGACCTTTTGACCAATAGAATATTTTATTGGACGCGTTCGCAGATTGTACCGTCTAGAACTTTTATCATAGGCTTGTTGGATATTTGCTTTCACTTGTTGGTGTATTAACGATAATCTCTCAGGTAAAGGTAACATTATTTCGCCTTCCGCAATGCTCTCCATCTTCCGAAGAAGCTGATAGTCCTGTCCATGATTTACCTTATGGTACCCAAATAATAGGAAGTGGGGTGTGTTTTTTACAGTATCGTGAACACCGTTCCGTAATGCTGATGCTATTTCTGGTAAGTATCGATCCCAAGTGGTATGTTTTTCGGCGATGTAAGCTCTTATGGCACAAATGATGGAACGATTGACGCGTTCTGATGCGTTTGACTGTGGACTGTAAATGGCTGTTTTCGAGTCCGTTATTCCAAACTCAGTTAGCAGTGTTTTATAGTCGGTGCTTTTAAATTGGCTACCATTATCCGAATGAATTACCTCTGGCACATTATAAACATAAAAGATATCTACTCGTAAAAATTGCGTGATTTGTTGTGCAGTACCCTTAGTCAACGCTTTTAGTACAACATATTTCGTTAGGTGATCTAAGACAATCAAGATCATTGTTTTCCCGTTAGTTGATCGAGGATATGGACCTAACAGGTCAATGTACAACCTTTGCCACGGCCGTTCGACTTTAAACAAATTACCCATTGGTGGCCGCGTTTGATGGTTGGTTGGCTTCGTAGTTTTACAAATTACACAATGTGTTACGTATTCGTGAACTTGTTTTACCATGCCTGGCCAAAAATAATACCGCCTCACTTTTTCCAATGTTTTGGCCACCCCTCCGTGGGATGATAATGGTTCGTCATGAGCTTCCTTGATTAATTCTAGTCTGATGGCGCTTGGGGTCCACAGCTTCCAAACTGATAGATCAGATAATTCGGAGAATCTTTTTGGTTCAAGCCTAATAAAGATATATTGTCTATCGAGTCGGAATGCTGGGTAGCTATTTGGATCTGAGAGTATATTATTTCGCAGTTTGACATATTCTGGATCTTCAAAGTAGGTGTTGTTAAATCTGTCTAAATTAAACTGTTTTATACTATCGCTAAACTCCTCCAATGAATCACAATAGGCACGTGATAACGCATCGGGCACAACATTATCCTTACCCTTTTGATGTTCGATGACAAAATTAAAGCCTTAGAGTTTTAAACTCCATCTCGCTAACCTTCCGTGCAGATCGCGTTGAGTCATGAGCCATTTAAGACTAGCATGATCTGTTATAATTGTAAAATCATGGCCTTCAATGTAAGCTCTGAATTTCTTCACTGCAAGTACCGCTGCCAAGCATTCCAATTCTGTCACAGTATAATTTTTCTGGGCTGAGTTAAGTTTTTGTGACATGTACGAAATTGGTTGTTCATTCCCTTCAGCATCTTTTTGGAATAACACAGCACCTATTCCGCAAGCGGAATCTGCCAGAAAGCGTCCTTCAGGTCGAGTCCAGTTATGTACTTAGTCTCGTTCAACCGTCCTAGTAGTCCGTCAATTAGGGGAAGCGGATAAGCATCCTTTTTTGTAAGCGCGTTTACTTTTCGGGCGTCAAGACAAAGCCTGGCTTTTCCATTGGCCCTTGTAACCAGCGTCACTGGCGAACTCCACGCGCTATTGCTCACTTCTATAACTCCTAGTTCTAACATGCGATCTAATTCTTTATTTAGAATTTTTTGTACTGCAGGCGAAATAGGGTAGTGTCGTTGTTTAATTGGTTTCTGGTTATCCACAATTTCGATATCATGCTCGTGTTTATTAGTTTTTCCTAGTCCTTCTTTTGATGACGACGGAAAAAGTGAAATAATCCTTTCAAGATTGGATGTTTCTTGCGGAGTGAGAACATGTTTGTTTCTGTCTTCTAAGTGTGCTGTTTCTGAGCATTCAATTGCACTGATCTGCGGCAAAATTTTAAATGTTTCCCAAAAATCAATACCTAGATATAATGGTGCGTCTAATGTCGGAACGATACAAAATTTTACGTTAGCACTTTTAGTACCAAACGTTACTGGTAACCAAACATAACCCAGAATTGTGTTTAAAGTTCCGTCAGCGGTTTTTATCTGGGAAGACAGTTTATGGTAGCTTTTATTTATGGACTCCAAAAATGCTAATGAATTTTTTCCTAACACACTAACGGTTGCTCCGCTATCCAAAAGACCATTAATATGTTTTGAACATATGACTACATCTACATATGGTCGGGGATCGTTGTCAGAAAAACATCGTATTAACGAAGAAACGCAGTTTTTTATAAGTTTACGCTTATTCCGGAAATATAAAATTGATCGACCAATTTTTTTTTGTTTAGCCGAATGCTTAGTTGGTGGAAGATTGAAGGTGGTGATTCTTGTTGTATTCATATTTTCGCCGGCTAGATTAGAATTGGAAACATTACTAGAATTGAGGTTTAAGACGAGGGGTGTGAATTCCGGTCTTGTGGTCCTGATTGTTGAGCAGAATTCATCCCGTAGCGTGACCCCCTCGCTATGTTCACACCCGGCTGACAGTTTTCCGCGTTATTTTTCAGTTGACACCGTTGACAGTTTGGCTTTCGTACATTTGCAGCGCCACATCCAAAGCAGAAAATGTTCAGTAGTTCCTCTGAACAATCCTGGTAGCGGTGTCCCAAATCTTTGCAATTCCAACAAACTAGGTAAACATTTGCAGAATCAGGCTTCGGTGAAATCTTTCTAAAGGCATTAATACCATCAATGTCGTCATTATTAAAATCATATGCTGATTGACTGCCAGAACTTCTTTCAGTTCTTGGGTTTGGATCCATTCTTTCCATTTTATGAGAGAGCTCATTTATTATTCGCCGACGAGGAATTGATGCTTCTGTAAATCTCCGAGGATCATATCCGGTCTGTTCCCATGTACGCTCATAACGCTGACATAAAACTCTCAGTTCTTCAACTGTTTTAATAGATCCTTGATACGGTAATGTCACGTTTTGTAAAGCTGGAATCATATTTTTACATAGCCGATAGACTAAACGGGTTTCTGGTATACGCTCCTGAAGTCTCATATTTAATTTCTGGACAGCGAGTGCAAAGTCAGAAAACGTTTCTCTGTTTCCTTGGTGTCGCCGAAGAATCTGTTCGAGAATTTCATCTTCGTGATCAAAGCTACTAAAATATGCGACTATTGCGGCTTTCAACGTGGTCCACGATGGATTTGGTTTGTCTCGTTTGTACAGCCAGAACCAATCTTCTGCTTTCTTTGATAAGAACAGATGTAACACTTTGGGTAAATCATTTTCTGGAAATCCATCATTATTTGCCATTTGTTCCAATCGGTATACAAAATCATGAATATTGTGTGATTCGCTGCCGTCAAAGAATAAGTTCCAATTTTGACGGAGTTTATAGTGGTTTTGAAATTGGTAAGCTAATTGTTTATTTTGCGTAAGCCCTTGACTTAAAGAACTTGGTTGATGTAGTCTTGAGTTATTGAGTAAAGAATCAAACGGGTTAGGTTCTTCAGGGTTAACGCTGCTTCGACGCATATTTACTTGGGAAAAGAAATCAAGCACGGATTCTCTCAACCCTTGTGCTTCAGCCGATAAGGTTTCTGTATTATTTTGACCGGAGGTTGGTTGTAACATTGGTTTAAAAACGGAAGGGTTGTGTACTGGATTGACTATCCTGTCTTTTGTACCTGGGTTATCTTCCATTCTAACTGTGTTCATTTGATTCTTTCCGTTAACCAATGTTTCACTAGATAAGTTTGAAGGCCCTTGGCCGTCATTGTAGTCTTTTAACAATTTTGCATGCCAATTAAAAACTCTTCGAGCACTACTAAATATATTGGATATATTTCCTATCTCACCATAAGAGGTTATTAATCTTTCTATCCTATCCTTATAGTGCATAGATTTTGCTAAAACTGTAATCACAAATTCTAAGGGTGGAGTGACTCCTTGTTCGCGTGATCTTCGCGAGAGTTCTTCAATCTTTGCTTGACAAATTGCCAACTCTTCTTCTGCGTTCGATTTTACTTGCGACCTAGCAGGCTTTAAACTTTTAACAGAAGCTTCTGCTAATAACGAATTTAATAAAATTTGGTGTGAATCGGACGCTTTGCTTGATAACCCTCTGACTTGATATTCTACCTCAAGTTCTGAGGCTGAAAGGTTACTCAAGTATACACTAGGATCCATATTATCCAGGACGAAATAGTATAAAATACAACTAATCAAAATAGACCCAAGCGAATCAGCCTAAATAAATATATCACAAACACTTTCACTTAGACCCTTTATAATATAGCAACAAAGAATTTCTATTATCTACGAATATTTTGATTTCGACAAAAAATCTATTATTTGGTAATGAATTAGTACTAAGTACTGAGTTATAATTATAATATATCTATAATAATTTTTTTTATTTAAATATTGTATTAATCTATATTAAATTTAAAGTAAAAAAAATAATATATTTTTTTATTTTTTTTTTTTTATTTATTCAAATAGTGGTGATGATGTGAGTTTCGACTTATGTACAGATACCGATATGAATGTCCAATAACTTTAATGTAATAGTACTAGTTTCTGAAGAAGAAAAAAAAATGGGACTAAAGATCTCAGAAAATCTCCTAATGAGAAATCAATTAAAAATTCGAAGGGATAAAAACCACAGAATCACTGTGTAATCAACCATCCAGAATTTAAAATGAACTCAATCATTGTCTCTCACTAGATCTTTAGTAAATGAAACTACTATTATAATGAACTCCCTTTCCTTATATAGGCAAAGAGAATACCTGTGCAGAAATAGATAACATACGATCAATGAGAACTCACGAAATCATCATGTTTCAATCATTGATTGTACATCACTAAATCAATACACAACATCTCCAAAACCAACACAAAAAAAAGGAAATGGATTATTATTTTTTTTAGTTAACGAATAATTTTGCGTTTATTAGGGTTGCATACGTTAAGCAGAGAAGCTGCCGGATGTCTTATTAGGACAACCCAAAAAAAAACTATTACATCGCATTAAAATTATAACTGGACCGTGTCACTCACTGACATGTGCTTCTAAAACAAAAAAAAATCATAAAACCGTTAGGCATACAACCTTCGGGTCCCTGTTTCGGCGCCATTTTGTTACGGTTCCTTCCGGCGACCAACACGTTTATTTTTTTTTTCTGGTAGCTTCAGTGGAAACTGGTGGGTTCATTGTCGTCGGAAACTAATGGATCGAACAAACCAATTGTGTTGATAACATAAATAAAAAAATATACACACACATCAGAAACAGCCCTCATACTCGGTATTTCCAAAAATCTCATTCTCCCATCATCACCAATAAAAAATCAAATTATATCATTTCTATATTATTTAATCGATAAAAAAAAGAATTTCATCGCAACACAAAAACAAGTAAACACTTTGTTTGGTAATATTACTTAAAATAAATTAACATTAAGATTTAAAAAAAAAATATATTTACTCATAGTGAATGAAATATGTGATTGCTGGGAGCATACGTGGAAAAATCCACAAATATTATAAATTTTGTAAAGATTATTTCAAATCAAAAAAAACTCACCATCCACAGTTGAGGCCAAAGAGTACTCTCCGCTCGCGCTATGGGTAGGACAGCTGTAAAAATAATGTTTTTTTTTTTTTTCTTATATATGTAACTCCAAACATGCACAACTTCTTTCCCTTTTTCTTTTTTTTTTATGTAGGCATACAGCACATACAAAGGTACTATATATACTATTAATTCTTATCTTATATCTACTGATCTAATTTGATTTTAATATAATAATAATAACAGTGTTACTGTTCATTACTGGCCCCTTACTGAATCAACAATCTGGCTCCAACGGTTTCGATCCTGAGCTTGGTCTTCATACTGTCTTAGACAATCTGAAGAGGCCAAGTCGTTCTCTACATCGTGGAGCCATCGTCGCCTGCAACGACCTCTGCGCCTACCATATGGTGGCTCTCCTTTCAGAGATCGCTGCACAATTCGTTCCGGATCAGCACGCAGAACGTGACCGAGCCAGCGTACTCGCTGAGATCTTACTTCATGTACAATATCGGGGATCTTCATCAGATCTCTGATCTCGAAATTGTACAGAGCTCGGTATGTACCATCTATTTCGCGTTTAGGGCCGTAAATCACACGCATGATTCTTCTCTCAAATGTAAGGAGCCATCTCTCGTACTCATCCGTCAGCGCCCAACTTTCACATCCAAACATAACAACGGGCCTCATCAACGCTTTGTAAAGCTTCAGCTTCACGGCACTTGATAAGTGTTTAGATTTTAGCAGTGGCCTTAGAGGGTATAAAGAACGACTGCCAGCTGCCAGCCGCACTTTAATATCCTCAGCCACACTGTTATCGTGAGTGATAAGAGAGCCCAAATATTTGAACCTCCTCACTCCCTCAAACGTGTGGTGGCCACTACTAAAATCTGATGTGCCATTGTCTCTAAAACCAGAGATCAGGTATTTCGTTTTGGACTGATTGATCTGGAGTCCAACAGAAGCTGAAAACTCTACAAGCGGATCAAGTATTTCTTTCACTCCGTTGCTATTCAGTCCAATCACGCATATGTCATCTGCATATGCAAGCACTTGATTGGACTGGCGATATAAGATGTTGCGCTGAGGTGTTTCAGTTTTACGAAAGATGTACTCCAACATGAGATTAAAGAGTATCGGGGACAGAGCATCTCCCTGCCGAACACCCGAGTTAACTGCAAAAATTGTCGATAGCCTGTTCTCAACTTTAACACAGCATTGAGACTGCGTCACTGTCATCCTACACAGTCGTACCAATTTTGTTGGCATTCCTAGGTATTCCAGGGCAGACCACAAACTCTCTCGATTGATCGAGTCGTAGGCCTGCCGGAAATCCAGGAAAACCTGATGTACGGAGATGGATGTCTCATAATATTTAGATAGAATCATCCGCAGCGAAAAGACCTGATCAGTGACTGATCGATTCGGACGAAATCCTCCCTGATAGTCACCAACCAAGCCCTCCGCCAGAGGAGTGATTCTATCCAATAAAATGTATGACAGTAACTTGTATGCTGTGCAAAGGAGAGCTATACCGCGATAATTCTCACACTTCAAGCGGTCTCCCTTCTTGAAGATGGGGCATATCGCGGCCACTTTCCATTCATCAGGCATAACTTCGGTTCGCCATACTAATCGAATAAGGTCGAAAAGACAGTTCCACAAAGTATCCCCTCCGAATATCAAGAGCTCCGAATTAATGCAGTCCACTCCAGGTGAGCGGTTTCGTTTCATTCTCTGCATGGCCTTAGTGAATTCCTCATGGGATGGCTCCTCAGTGCAAATCTCCGCAGACTGTTTTAGAGGTGGCTCAACAATAGTCTGTGACGCATGATGAACATCAAGCAGCTCAGTAAAGTGTCCACTCCATGCGTCAAGTACTGCGTCGATGTTGACACAGAGGTTTCCATCCCGGTCCCGAATGGCGGTTGACGAAGGCCTGAATGTATGGTGCAATCCAGTAATTCCTTTAAAGAAATTACGTGAACTACGCTCATTGCTGAGTTGTTGTACTTTCAGAACCTCGGCCTTCCACCATTCTCGCTTCTTCCGTCTACAAATCCGCTTAGCTGCCCTTCTTGCAAGAGCTGCCTTGTTTTTCCTTGCGATTGTGAGACGTTGTTGCACTTCATTATGGGCTATATTTTGTTGCTCAACTGCAAGACGACACTCGTCATCAAACCAATCATTCTTGGGTCTGACTTTCACTATACCTAAAGTCTGTTGAGCAGCACTGACAACCGAAGTTTTCAGTACCTCCCAGACAGAGTTCACGCAGTCAGACTGGTAATTAGCTCCCTCAATGTTGTCGCTGACAAGATCCTGATATCGTTTCTTTTGATCTTCATTTATCAGACCTTCACAGTCGAAACGTTCCATCCGTTTCGCTGTGTTCCCCGACCTGTACGAAAACTTCCACCGTAGCTTGCAGCGACCAAATAATGATCGCTGCCTACGTATTTGGTTGCTGACCGATAAGTTCTCACATCCTGCACAACCCGAGCTCGCCCTTTTGAAATTAACACGTGGTCAATTTGGCTCCGGGATGTTTTGCGAGGATGTGTCCATGTCTCTAGGTGTATCTGTTTGTGAGGGAAGAATGTGCTTGCTACTCTAAGATCATGAGCAATTGCAAAGTACATCATTCTCTCACCATTATCGGTCGCAGTTTCGTGTCGGGAGTACGGACCTATGTTTTCACACAAGTCGGTCTGATTTCTGCCAGCTCTAGCATTAAAGTCCCCAATTACCATTCTAACATCGTGTTCGGGTATAGATCCCATCAGATCGTCCAAGTCATTGTAAAATGAATCTTTATCTTGGGGCTGGCTGACTTCTGTGGGCGCATGTACACAAATTATCGACAGGTTGGCTAACTTCATGCGCAGGCGAAGCATACACAATCGGTTATTGACTGCTTGAAAATCCAAAACAGCCTTCATTACCTGCGGCCCAAGAAGAAATCCAGCTCCAAGATTTCCGAGGTCATCTCCACTGTAGAACAACGTATAGCCCTGGGACACATGGTCTCCACTTTGAGGCCAGCGAGTTTCTTGAAGAGCAACGAGTTCCAGCCGATACTCTTTCATGCACGTGATTAGACCCTCCAACGCTCCTGGTTTTCTAAGTGATTGCACGTTCCACGTGCCGATCCTAAATCTCGTATCCGGGTACTTGAGCGGGGGTCCGGTGTTGTTTTGGCGGTATCCATTTTTCTTTTTGTTGATTTTATAAACAGTTGATTTTTTTTACGGATGCGGGTCGTCAGCCCAGCGATCCAACCGTTTAGTCGCCTCCTACGACAAGCAAAGGATACTGTGGTGGTATTCTTAGGAAACATGTTCGTGCAATTTAGATTTACGAGACATGTGAGTGCCCCCCGACCACAGGGGCTAATTTGATTTTAAATTTATTTTTATTTTTTTTATTTTTATTTTTTTACTACACTGGAACCTATTAATTACTCTAACACTATTATAACACACAAAATTCCACAATGTAGGAATTGGTTCCAATAATTTAAACTTATCTCTAAATATTCACTATTTTTATTTTTATTTTGTCACTATACATATACAGTGAACTAGAAAACTGTAATTATCTATTCAACTACAACTATTTAATGTATATAAAATATACAGGACAAAATTGTGAAGCCAAAAAAAAAAAAAATCACAATAATTATGGTTTTACTAATTTTTTTTTTTTTATATTTTTTTTTATAGTTGTGAGGCCCCGCCAACAAAATTTAAGCTCCTCAGGTTTTTTTTTTATTATCACTATGGTCTGGTCACATAAGCACGGAATAATAATACGTCTATACGGCCGTTTATTTCCTGTATCAGCAAATACAAATACACAAATTATTCCACTGACCGTAACGTATTAAAATGGTGAACTTACCATCAATTCGGGCTTCACTAACTTAACAAAAATTAAAACTTTTTGGATATTATTTTAATAAAAAAACAAGGGTGCTATGCCAACATTTGGGAAAATAATTCTCTATATCAATATACATATATATATTTTATTTTTTTTTAATTTGTAATTTGTAGGCGCTTCACGGTTGCCTCACAGAGATCGAATGTCCGAAAATATTTGCCCTACGCCGATATTAAAAAAAAACATTTACATACGCATTTTTCTGATAATAAGGTAATCATCAACTGATTTATGTATAGATATACATTATGATTCGCGCCGAAACCAATACTTAACACTAATTCTTCTAGAAATTATCATCACATTGAGTCACACACACAATTTTGTTAAACAACCAGATGATTTAAAAAAATATATGGTAGTGTTGAGGTAAATACAAATGTGACGTGTAGTCGTACGACAATTGTAACCAATCAAAAAGAATTGGGATATACCGGTATAAAAAAAATACTTCTAAAAAAAATAATTCTTTTAAAGTTCAATGACCTAACCATTACTCATCAAAATAACAATCATCGACAGCAAATATGATATTTTTCCAGGGATACGCACGTTGGCAAACCCAAAACTAATCCATAGGATAACGATCACCTGTAACAGCATGACTCTTCTCTCAAATGTTAGGAGCCATCTCTCGTATTCATCCTTCAGCGCCCAACTTACACATCGAAATATAACAACGGGCCTAATCAACGCTTTGTAAAGCTACAGCTTATCAATATTTTACCAAAATCATGATGAGAATGACTAACTGATCTTTCTCAGTACGATTTAAAGAAGAGACAAGTTATGTCTGATTGATTTACATTCAACCAATATTTTATCTTATGTAAGAAGATCAGATACTAGATTGAAAAAGCATTTAAGCCACACAGAGAAAAATTACATCTTTTGAAAAATCACTAGAGTAAACCCGAGAAACACACCCAAAAAAGATTAACTTTTTCTAACACAAGATGATGATATTCTTACTACAAAAGATAACATAATGCACGTTCAAAACCTGTAACATTCAAAATTATTTAATATTGTTGACATTTTTTAGTTCGATTGGAATGGAAAAATATGTTTCTATATTGTTTTATCACTTGTTTTTTTATAAAACAAAATAATTGTGTGCTTACATCGCAGTAAATTACTATATTTATGTCCGTTTTAAAATCATTAAGTATACTTAATCTCAAATAAGTTGGAATATATTTTTACTGCAATCTGCTATGGAGAAATTTATTTTGTCTTGCTAGCATTATAATAATTTTATTCATGTTATCTTGCTTCAAGCCGTATTCAGGAATACCTAATCATAATTTCAAATCATATTATGCACAACAGATCAGCATACATACACGAATATGAAACTAGATATACTGATCTGTGCATAGAAGATGCTTCTACAGAAGAGTACGAGATTTATTTATGTATCGCGCTATATATAATTCACTTCTTCTGAAAGACAAAATATGTAAACATCAAGGTATTTGAAACTTGAGTTGGTATTGCAATATTACAAATTATTAAACATTTTTTAGTAGAGATTAAGAACTGATGATGAGCGAATGCTCGAAACGCGTTTTCTGTATCTAAACAATTAAAGTCACGTATTAAAGCTGTGTGAACCAAAAAATACTCAGGTAAAACATTTACTAAGGTAAAAGGCGATTTTTAGTATTTTGGTTTTATTGAAATACGTGTTTTATTCTATTTTCACCCATTCAATCCGTAATCGTAGATCAATACAAAATAAACATCAAACAGTTATTTTTGCGTTCTACAAACTCGATTTTTACCCGAGCCTTGGTTCACAGCCTAAAGAAATTTTAATTTGTTATTTATTTATTTGTCTTGTCTTTAATTAATTTGCAATAATTTAGTTTTAGAAATTGTTTTTAAATATTTTATCTTAAATGAAATAAATAATGAATTGGTTACATTACGCACCTACGAATTTAAATCAAAATTTGATATTTCTTTGCTTTCCATTGCGAATTTGAATTACTAATTACTCTTTTCAAATTGATTTCAAATTTTATATACTAATTTGACATACATATATGGCATTTTGATTTATAATTTCATAAATAATTGTAGAAATTTGACTTTTAATTTGGCTTTAAAATTTCGTAGAGAACTAGGAACTTTGATTCCTAATTTGGTTTGAAATTTAACTTTCGAATTAATTACTAATATTTCAATTTGAAACATGAGCTGTGAATATTTTGCGAAGTTTAATCTGTACTTTGTCTAGACAATGACATTTTCAAACAGCGAAACTTACGAGATACTTAATAATTTCTATTATATAGAATCTATATTTTTCATTTTGGGGTACATATATATAGTTATTTTATCTAGAAAATTTGGATAATTTTAATTTAGGTTCATTCGGTGGTAGTATTAATATATTTCTTTGGTCATTGAAATTTGTAAAAAATGGGTTTCCCAATTGATCTTTTTCTCGAAGAACTGTCCATTATTTAAGTACTGGTATGCCTTTTCTGTCCATTTGATCTTTAATTACACTATTATAAGATCAATTTGAAAAAAATTATAGATTTTTTATTTCTAGGTCACCACGAATGTTGATAGTATACGCAATATTGGTTACACAGTAATTATTTTTAAATTTCACGTAATTTTACAAAAGCTTTATTAATATTTGATAAGAAGCCTGCAAAACATATTGTCCTAGAATCATACCATATTAGTTAAGGAAATTGACAGTTTCCTAGTTAACGATAAATCCTCTGTGAAAAATGCTGTTCCGGATATATAAGGTTAAAATCGAAGCGGATTTTTTAAACTATCATAAGAAATAATTGACGACAATGGCCGAACAATAGGATCTTTCGGATGTATCCATCACTCTAATAAACAACCTTAAAGAATCACATATTGTCGAAAGTTAAAATACTTTTCCTCGGTGAAATTTTCGATGAATGTTCATAAATCATAACTAAATAATACCGGCACTTGTTTTTTTTTTAATTTTATCAGTTTTGGTTCATTGGCGAAAACGTTTGCACTATATTAATACAGTTTACATATGCATCATATTTTAATAAAATTAGATGACCGAAGTCATATAACTATCAAAGAAAATAAACCTATTGGAATTGGAATGTCCTTTACCACTTGAAAAATTCATCACGTTTCCCTTTATAATAGAAGAACAAATGGAAACCAAACGAAAATATTGATATTAATGTGAATTACTTAACAAACATAACTTATAATAATAAAATGAAAAAAATCTAGTTTTTGGAAATTCTATAAAAGAAACACGAATGTGTTTAATTAATGTTTATTTGAAGACAAATCCTGTGCTTTATATGTGATAGCTTTTATGTATAGCTTTATAAATATTTACTTAGGGTTGAGTTCGATAAAGGTGAAGGTTGTCTCACGTTTACTACAATATACATACAAACAAATAGTATAATATTAATGCATAAGTTTTATGGTTTTAAATTTTTAACAATTATCCGTAATATGAAAACAGTTCTAATATTCAAATTTAATCAAGAATTTCATAAAGGAACAACAAATAAACCTATAAACTGCGAGTACATTAGAACTACATACTCGTATAGTATTGAATATCTTATAATTACATGTACGAGTATTTGTTGTAATTTTATTACAACTAATTTTTAAATTACATAAAAATTGAGTTGGCTTAATTACTTAATGAACTAATATATTTATTTGTACGTATATATTTGTAATTTCATTGATGTTGGTGATGATGACCATTTAGTTTTAAAAATGATGTCATTCGTCGCTAAACTTTTGATTTTTGCTGTATCTAATATTTAAAACACAAAATATATAACCACAACTAATGTAAATTAATCAAACATTAAATGATTCATGATTAAGATAATTTTTCATAACGATTTTTTTTGTTTCTATTATTTATTAATTTATACATATTTCAAATTTTTATTAAATAATTAATAGAATCAATATTAGCTTATGTTGAGATTGTTTTATTTTACTATTTTAGTTTTTGTTGAATACTTACTGGTTTATTTCTTCTTTTAGCTAACCATGAGTTATTGCATTTTATTCGTAAATATGCTGGGTGTGCATGAGATCACTGTTTCCCGTTAGGTAATTTTGAATGCGAAACATGTATTTCAATAGGTATTGTAATAGTTTAGTGCGTAAAAATTATTATTTAAAATATATATGGTGAATATTTTTGAACTACGTATCTCACGGTAAAGTTTTCGAAAAATACTAAAAATGTTGAGTGGTGGTTATTTTTAAAGATTATAAATTGGTTATTAAGTAACTATTTGTATTGTACGTCCAAGCCCTACACTTTATTGATACAATGCAGTACATTTCATTTACACATAACATAAAAAAGGATCGAAAAGGTTTAGATAATTATGGCCCGATTACAGACACTCAGCTATTAAGTTTAGCACAATACAACACCATTTAAACTATGCCAAATGCTCAACCTAAAATAAATAAATTTAGTTACTTAATAGTTTTAAACACCTAACTAATCATTAATAATATTAATGAATTTCCAATACAAACAGCCATCAAGTGTCAGTCGGCAACCCTTGGAGCGTGACTTTAGTCACGTCACATCGCAACAAATATAGTATTTGTAAAGTCGATTCAAGCGGACACGACTGGAACTAAAAATTCATCTTGTACCACTAAAATTGCTCAATATTCTCTGAAATTTGACAACATAATAAATGTCAAAATTCAAAACATTTCAAATTATGTATTTACCGGTTTCATTTAATAAATCAATTTGTTCTAAGTTTTCAATTTTTGAGTAATTAAAATGAGCAGTGTCGAATTTAATTATTCTGAAACTCCAAAAATGAATATAAGTGTACAACCTTAACAACTACGGGATCATTCTAATCCACTAAAATTTCATGATTGATTGTCTGTAAATTACGAAGCCGATTGAAGTTTCGGTTTACATTTTTTAATTTATTTAAAAAAATATTTAAACTTTCTTATATTTTCTAAATGTCTAAACTTTTTTATAGTGGCTTCTGTGGTCGGGGCGTACTTACAGGTCTCGTAAACCTAAATAGCTCAAACATGTTTTCCAAGAATACCACCACAGTATCCATTGCCTGTCGTAGAAGGCGACTAAACGGTTGGATCGCTGGGCCGGCGAGCCGAATCCGTAAAAAACAATCTGTTTATAAAGTCAACAAAATCTCAGCCGCTCTCGGTAGCTGCCGCTCTCGGTAGCACAGTACCGCTCTCGGTAGCACAGTAAGTAGCGTCCTTGCTTTGTTATTCGAGGGTCCCGGGTTCGATTCCCGGTGGTGACCAAAAATCACGGTTGGGTGTTTTTAATGTGTAAGTATATGTGTTTGTCCGGGTATTGCACCGTGGCCCCATGTGGCATTGAGTGCTGGAATAATCATCCGCCCAACTTTAATTTAAAAAAAATAAGTCAACAAAATGAAAAGTGTATACCGCAAAAAAAAACACCGGATCCCTGCTCAGTTACCCGGACACGAGATTTAGGATCGGCACATGGAATGTGCAGTCACTTATGAAACTAGGTAACAAAATTGGAACGATTGTGTGGAATGATAGTGACACAGTCTCAATGCTATGTTAAAGTTCCGAACAGGTTATCGAGAATTTTTGCAGTTAACTCTGGTGTTCAGGGAGATGATCTGTCCCCGATACTCTTTAATCTCATGTTGGAGTCAATCTTTCGTAAGACTGAAACACTTCAGCGCAACATCTTTCATCTTTCATCCAATTAGGTGCTTACATATGCAGATGACATATGCGTGATTGAGTGAAAGAAATACTTAATCCGCTTGTAGAGTTTTCAGTTTTTGTTGGACTCCAGATCAACGATTCCAAAACAAAATATATGATCTCTGGTTATAAGGACACTTGCATACCAGCTTTTAGTAGTGGCCACTACACATTTGAGGGAGTGAGGAGGTTCAAATATTTTGGCTCTCTTATCACTCACACCTATCTCACCTATCTATCCAAAATCTAAACACCTATCAAGTGCCGTGAAGCTGAAGCTTTACAAAGCGTTGATTAGGCCCGTTGTTATGTTTGGATGTGAAAGTTGGGCGCTGACGGATAAGTACGGGAGATGTCTCCTTACATTTCAGAGAAGAATCATGCGTGTGATTTACGGCCCAAAACGCGAAGTATGGTACATACCGAGCTCAGTACGAATTGTGCAGCGATCTCTGAAAAGAGAGCCACCATATGGTAGGCGCAGAGGTCGTTGCAGGCAACGATGGCTCCACGATGTAGAGAACGACTTGGCTTCTTGAGATTGTCTAAGACAGTATGCTCAGGATCGAAACCGTTGGAGCCAAGTTGTTGACTCAGTGAAGCGTCAGTTATGGTCTTTATATATTGTTTATTATTATTATTTATAAACTTTTTTATAATTATCCTTGTTTAAAAAAGGTAATAAAAATTTGTCTAAAATTTATAAACTCGTATTTTTTGTAGTCGCTTGAAAATATTCTTGTCACTTGAAAAAATGGAGTGACAATAGTCATGTGAGGTGCTTTATTCGTAAGAAACGACTGCGAGAATAGAAAAATTAATGTGACGTGACTAAAGTCATGAAAAATCACGTGATGCGACTATGTGAATTGTGTGATAAACTTTTAGTTCGATATATATTTCTGGGGCTAAATACATTAAATATCCTACTTTCGCCTACTATTTTCGGCGGCTATCGTTTTCCAGTAGGAAAAGGAAGGGAAAGGAAAACAATATCATAAACTTACTATTGTTTACCTTTTTTTCCTATGCCTACTATAGGAAAACGATAGCCGTCGAAAATAGTAGGCGAAAGTCATAGTAGGGCTCCTGTTAATAAATAATGGTTTATTACAGCATTATTTTTGGAAGTGGCTTTAATGTTTGGTATGCTAGGTGTCTGCAATCTTTGTGAGTCCGAAAAACCATTTAAGTTTAAATTACTTTTCGCACGCTTAAGTAAGGCTTTTGTAGAATACTGCCGTCCTTAATTAGTTTGCGTATCTCCGGATTTATTTATACAACATCTAGCCGGATTTCTGATATAATTGACTATTGTCTCATGATCGCGGTCCTACCATTTTTTATGTTTTATTTATTTACTAAATTTTTTATTTAATTAAGCTTACTCGTAATAAGCCTCCGTTTTACATTAATTTTTCTAATTTGTTAAATTGTTATTTAATAAAATCGAAAAATCAAGTGGTGAATGGTGATATACGAATAGATACGAAACGGACTGTATGTATGTCCATATATATAGCAGAAATATCTAAATAAAAAATAAATATAAAAGAAACATATTCAAAAATACTTATATGTATAGTTCCAATTTAATATTTGTTTGGTCGTCCTTTGTATTTAATTACAACTCCTGAGTCTCCTGAGCAACTGATGAAACCAGATTTTCTGTAACGTCTGGTGAAATTTCAACCAATGCTAATACAATATTTAATGAACCTATTTTGTTCATTTAGTATTTTCTTACTTTTCTTTCTTGTAAATTCATCCCAAATATACCTTATATATTTATATACGCACTATGGTGCGTTTGCAGAATTATATCATTGACATTTTTTAATTTTCGAAATTCGTATACGGAACTAATAGGTTCACTGTGTTAAAGATGGCCTCCTCACGGATATTTTCAACAGCCTCTACGACTTCTGGCTGTCAGTCGATCTGTAATGTACCGTTAATTAAATTTAAATAAATAAATTCTAACTAATCGTGTAGGTCAGGCCACTGGAAATATCTGTGAGCTGGCCAATTCAACGAACCTTTCAATTTTATTTTGGCACATATGGAAGTTTTGTAGATTAAATCAAACACAAATTGCATATTTTCTAAAACAAATTCAAAAATAATTACGAATAACTCCATGCTTGCACACCCTATTTTGAACGTGAACTCATTCATAGTAGATTGCACAGCAAGAAATAAACAATTATATAATTAAATATATAAAAATAAAATAACAATAATAAATAAAAATACAAATATTGTGATCAATCATGCCGGTCTAAAAATGTTACTTTTAATTTTCCAAGGGACGGAATTCCAAAGAGAAACTTCTCTGACAAAGACGAATGAATTAAGCGAACTAACAGGGAGAAATTTTCGCAGTCCTTAACAAAATGGTCAACTGAAATTGTATTAGGCTATTTCTTAAACGATTATGATGTTAATAAAACAATAACGAAACTATCCATTAAACCAATACATTTTACACACGGTAGAATAACTAAACCAAGGGAAGCTCTTGCACAGCTGTTGTTTCTAGTTGATTGAAAACTAATTACTAAAGCTTGAGACAATGTTCGTTATGGCTTATTTAAATCGCCTAAATTATTAATTAAGAACATAATAATCTATAATTAATATATATACTAGTGTATGTATATATAATCCAACAAAAACAATTAGATAAAACTATAGAATCACAAAATGACGTTGTTGTTATAATAATACTTTTTTTTGTTATTTGCATCCAGTAAAATCTGAACGTATTTGAATAATGGTATTCGGTATTATTGGATGAACATGTAGTCGTGTAGACAATACGAAACATAACTGGTTATTAAAATGTATGTATATTATTCAAATGATGCCTGTCTCCTAATTTTGCATAATACTCGGTATTGGCCCAAACAAAAATCGATTCGACAAATGCATACCTGCAAGTTAATAGAGATAGTAAAATTTTTTCTAAATTGTAAATTTTCTAATGTGTATTTAGATTTAATGGTAATTGCGTTCGAAGTATTATACTTATACTAAAGCATACAAACTGAATGTTTGAAGAAAAATTCATAATAATAACGAGGGTTCAGCGTGGCTGTAAAAATTAAAGTTGGACGGACTCCAGCAATCAAAGCCTCAAACGGGCCCACAGTGCAATACCCGGACAAACACACATATACTTACACATTAAAAACACTCAATCGTGGTTTTTGGTCACCATCTGGAATCGAACCCGAGACCCTCGAATATTTAAGCAATGATATTACTTCTGTGCTTACGATGCCGGCAGCATGGCTGTAGCTCTTGTGTTAGTCCTCGAGAATCATTCTGGTTAATTTGGAGTTTGAAGGCAATGTAAAAGAAAAGTTTGTGCTATATGAGGCGTTGAATCTACTTCGCTAATCCAGTAAATCGCATCGATCTAGAAATGGGTTCAAAGACGATAAACTACTTGATTTATTTATATTATCATTTCAACGAATAGCGCCAATTTTTCTGTTTTATGTTTGTTTTTGCTCGCGTCCACAAATGATTTTCAAAGCGATGGCCAATTCGTGAGGGGTTAATAAAATTCTTTTAAATATTTGATTCGTTCAGTGTGAGAAATGATGGGTACCATTTCAATAAACTATCAAATAATTTATTGGCAATGAACCCCCGAAGAAAAACTATCTTCATTGGTCGTTCTTTTTGTAAATTTCCATAATTGCGCTCTTAAATTGAACGTAATGCTATCTTGAAATTAATCAATCAGGAATCTGCTGGATTCTGTAGTGACGGTACATATCCCCATTTGTTGCGAAGTACAACATCCAAATTGCTAAAGTTTGGTTGGATACGAATGTTGTCCATCTACGCGGTACGCTAGTAAGCCAATCAAACACGATTTTTGGGTACGTCTATGAATATGTGCTGCTGATCCTGGGGCTGATCTCTTGTTTGATAGTTTCTATTAATTTGATGAGGTGCATGATCCCAAACAACTCTGGTTTTGATAAGAATACATATATACTTGCTTGATCGGTGCTAATTTACTCATCTAGTAAAACGGAATACCCAATTTAATTGTAGAATCCATAATGTCTGCATGAATATTTCCATTTTTACATTAACCGGAGTTAATGTAAAAATGGACCAAACTAACCAAAAAATGGGTCATTTCTTTGTTTGTTTTCAAAGTGTAAACTGACACCTAAGAGGTGGATTTTCTAAGTACATTCGGCTGCACTATCGTATATTTCTTTCAGATTGACTAAGTTTTGTGAATTCAGAGTGAGATGGTTGATTATATGACAGTTTGAAGACCATTTTATTAATTGGAAACCATATTGTTGGAAATAAATCTGGGTTAATCTTTCATTGCAATCCTGCGTCAACATAAACATCAATATAAATTATTGATTTCAGCTGGGTGATTAAATCTGGTGGTTGATCTAATCTCGATTTAGCTCGTGTATTATATACATGATTGTTACAATTAGGATCTGCAAATTACTATAATATGGACATTACTAACTAATTATAATTAGTAATAATTTAAGTTAAGTATGTATCACATTTTATTATCATACTTAAAAATTTATGCACACATACATTATATACATAATATAGTATTTTATAAAGGTAGGATAACATTTCGTGACAAATTGCTTGTGTTTTAAGGACGTGGTGGGTTTTTTCGCCGAAACTCTTAAACACAACAACAAAAAGAAACCAAACTGATATAAAACTGTATAATCTGTATTATATCAGAGCCCCCTATATATACAGAGCCCTAAGGTGAAAAATTGAGCTTTTTCTAGAGGAACTAAAAGTGACAAAAAAAACATTTTTTTCATACAAAACATATAGAAAATTAAATTTTTTTTGTGCGAAATTTTTCAATGAATATGTCGATGGATTAAGTGTTAAACAGTGAAATTGAATCTACAATTATCATTTCCTAATTGATTTAAAACCTGATCAAAGAAGTTGTTTAATTTTTGATTTATTTACTAATAAAATTTATAGAAAAAAAGAATTTCCTCATATTCATATATACAATACACCCAAATACCACCGCAATAAAATTAAATTATCAGACGAAAAGAGAAAACAGTAAAAATGTGGTTATGTTTCCTTTTGAACTATAGTTTTGTGAATAAAATAAAATGCATAAAGGGTATTCCAAAGCTCAAAAAATTAAACAACTTCTTTGATCAGATTTTAAATCAATTATAAAATGATAATTGTAGATTTTATTTCAATGTTAAAAGACTTAATCCATCGACTGAAAAACATCGCGCCATCAAAAATTTAGGTTTTCATATGATTTGTATGAAAAAAATATTATTTTCGTCACTTTTAACAAAATCTCTAGAAAAAGCTC
This sequence comes from Tipula unca, assembly GCA_951394425.1. Classification (NCBI taxonomy): domain Eukaryota; kingdom Metazoa; phylum Arthropoda; class Insecta; order Diptera; family Tipulidae; genus Tipula; species Tipula unca. The sequence continues at coordinate 102,185,099 of OX596380.1, forward strand.
AATTTTAGAGATCTGTATATAGGTGGCTCTGATAATGTAGAAAGTAGTTCCTCTAGAAAAATCCCGACCAAAAACATGGCTGATCCTTACGGCTCTGTATAGATAGGGCTCTGATTATATTCCTTAAATTAAGCTAAAACTGTTATGATTATATGTATTATAATACATATTTTCATATAACCCAAAAATGATAATTCCAGATTACCATAAAATTAATTTTGATTGATTTTTTTTTTGAAAATTAATTAACTTTTTGTTTTCTTCTTTCGTTTTAGGAATGCAAATAAACATGAAATCATTGTGCTATGTTTAGTGTAATATGGAACGAAATTTCAATTTATTTGAACCACGGCAACAGCCGATGGTGCCACCTCTAAAACCTCGGCCACCTGGATTATTTAATAAAATAATAAGGTTAATAAGGAATTAATATAACTTTGGTTTGAATGATTTTGCCAAAAAAAAAAAAAAATCAAACGTTAAAATGTTATAATATTATTAATAATAAATTTAATCATAATAAGTTTAAGTGTCTTTGAGAAAGTGTCCTTAATTTAAAAAAAAGTTTATAAATAATTTATTAACAAATATATCAATTTTTTGTGATCTTAAGTATAAAATATTAATAGTATAATAATAATAATAATGGGGCCAAAAATATGTTTTATTTTAAGTGAATTGTTTAAATATAAGCAATGTATAGTGTTTTTAGTTTAAGTATAAACTTCATCAATTTGTGGATATTTTACTTAAATAATCCTTTATTTCATTATGAATCATCGAAAAACTAAAAAGATGGGTAAAAAGCAACAGAAACAAAAATTTAGTGCACAATGTAAGTGAAGATATATTTATTCTAGACATATACTATACATATAATACTTAATTTAATGGGGATTTATTACATGCATGTTGTATACATATCTTTGTGTCAAATATGGCACGAGTTATGAGATAGACCATTTCATCATTAAAATATCGGATTAATATTAGTTGAAAGTCGGAAAATCTTCCGAAAAAGATAAATAGTAGAACTTAATCTTCGTATGTTTATCTAATATATTTTTAAGGGCAAAATTCTACATAGGGCAACCAATTCCCCAATATCATTATACTGCACTACTTTACAATACTGTTACCGAAAGTATTATACATTTTTCTAGCAAAAATATGATATAAATGCATTTCAAAAGTCTAAATTTTATTAACAAAAAAAATGATTTTCCTCATTTAAAAATAAATGATGTTTCCCATTTTTCCTCACTTACCAGGGATGATGGTTTGCTTTAACTTGAGATGTAGTCGCAGTAAAACATAATTGCTACTTAAAAACAAATTGTAAATTTACAGAAACAATAAAATCTAGTCTGGGCACGCATCTCTGTTATTTTGCCTCGTAAATGCGTGTTATAACAAATACACTGAACCAATTGCAGCAAATCGATGACCAAGAATTAAAATTGTCAAGAATAAAATAATAATTTTAAATTCAGGATTAAAAATGTTTAAGAAAAAGTAAGCACTCGACACGAAAATCAAGTTGTATATTGTATATTACATTCACGAATTTATTTTTTTCTGATTTCAAAGAAGTTTCTAGAGTATTATTTAACTTATCTTACTTATCCGTAGTTACAATCACCACCTTATCGTCACGCTGCACGTGTCCGTGGCAAATACATTAACTACGATGGCAGTTATAATATTAAAAATTACATATATAAATATGAAAAGTACAATATTAGTTGGAGATACAATGCTGTATCTATTCAGGCGAATAGGTTTAAACGGTCGTCGGGATGAGGATTCTATCAGCATTATAATATAGGAACGCACTCGTAAGATATACACACTATTTAACAGTAGAAAGAACAAAAATAACACAAAGTACACAGCAAAGTCTTTAATGTTATAATTATATAATCTGTTAAAAGAATTTATAATCTGGTAAACGGCTCGTGAAATAAACATTTAGGAAGCATGTCCACCGTTTTGAATATCCTGAACCGCATTGTGCAATATAAAATTTGTAATGGGTCCCACATAAAATTTAATATTTATTAAAACAACTACGATGTATAGTAGTATTCAAATCTCACTGGAATTCTGACAGTTATCACGCAGAAAGAATATGGCGGATACACAGTGATGCATTAAGTACAATAATTCATGTTTATTGTTTACATTTTTATGTTGTATTTGTATTTAAATGGAAAAGGCACGTTTTTAATCACAAAATGTTTTTATAATTTAACGTGTAATAACTGACACTTTTGAAATTAATATTTAATTCGATAAACTAAGAATTAAATTGAAAACTGATGGATTGGAAACTTGCTTTTTATGTTGTTGTGGTTTTGTTCGATATGAATGTGATTTGGTCATTTATTTTCCTTAGTCCGTACCAAAATTAAATGTTGACATTGTTTCCAAAAGGCGTGCAATTTTTTTTGACCTATTAATTTTCACTTGAAATATGATTGTAATAACATAAATACATAATTATTTTGAATGTTTTGTGTATTAAAGCTGAAATATAATTCTTTTTATTGGTTATTTATTATTTTATTTAGGTTTACTACCTATGATAAATGCGACCCATCAAAATTTTTATAATTTTTTTTTCTACATCACTGAAAGCTGCGCAGAACAATTAAAAAAATTTTTTTTTTAAGATCTGAATAGGACTATACATCATAAAATGAGCTTAAAAAGGTTGTAATGAAGTTTTAACAGACCATGTTCGTGAAGTGCAATATATTTTTCTTTACGCAGATATAACTTTAGAAACTCCAACATATATTTGCAGATTGACATTCCGTTTGCAAGTTCGCAAGTAAAAGGTTGAGGTAAACTAAAATTTTGAAAATACGAATAGATTTATGGAAATACATATTTTGGATTTTGTATTCAATATAAGTATATACTCGTACATCATAGAAAGAAAAATGAAACATCGAATGTTAAAATTTTATTTTATTATAATATGGTTTATAATTTTAAAAACATAAAAAAATTGACACGTACTATTAAATAAAATAATTATATCTATAACAAATTAAATTTATTTAGAAATTTAAAACTGCACATTCACTTTTTTTCAATTTGTGATAATTCCGAGTTCGGATATATCAGTTTTCATCATCAGTTTTCTGAGGCTAATTTTGTTCTTTTTTGAAAAATAAATTTGTTGCCCGATGATGTTTTTATTACGTGATGACTTTTGTTTTTTCCTAATTTGATGATGTCATAAATATTATTTGTCTTTGTGGTATATTTTTAATAATAGTGACGGTGTTTATACATATATCTCGTATTCTTCAATACGGTCTATCATGTCCCCTTTTTTAAGTTTATACAAAGTTTGCATGTTTGATTGATTTTCAATGTATATATGTTGTTCAAAATTTGATTTATAGTTTGTTGATGTGTGGGTGTTGGTTACTTCTTGGATTTGTTCTGTGAACCGCTGTTTGAAATTTCTATCAGTCTGGTCTATAAAAAATCTAAGGAAATCATTACATACGGTCTATTGTTTATATAATTGTGAAGTTTACCAAGTTTTCTTTGGGTGCCCCTAAACATTAATATGATGTCATCAACATACCTGTGCCAATATACTATATTTGCATAGTACTTGCTTTAGTTGCTTATATATATGTTTTTAAAATGATTTTTTTTCCAATAAAAAATTTTACAATTTTTATACAGTAAAATATAATTAATTTAAGTGTATATTTTAATAAACAAAAAACAAAGAAAATGAAAAACAACAACATAAGTGCAACAACAAGCATGTGACTAGTATTGAATTATTGTTAATTATGATGATGATACGTATTGTGATTACATATTAATTAACTTTTTGAACAATTTGGATTTTAAATATGCCTTAAGCTCCGAAATTTTTTAAAAAGTTTTTTTCATCATGAAAACTGTTAAATAATTTGACATCTTTGAAAAATCACTATTTTGAGTCGTACTAAATTTGTAGACGATAGTTAAATGAAGTTCGAGTGGTTAGTAGTTCGGACACTGAAAATTGACATTTGCATGGAGTTCCTTGTTGTACATCATGCCTGATCTTATAGATTGTAATGATATGTTGATACTCAATCAGGGATGAAAGAGCTTTCTTAACGATTTCAATGCCTTATTCTGTAAAATATGCAGATGTTTTAGATGAACTTGAGTAACCCCACACCTGAGCTAGATACATTAAATGAGAGTGGATAAAACTAAAATATAAATTGTATTTTAATGAAGCAGGTATTGACCAACTCGCCGAAAGACTCCTACGATAGGAGCAATTTTCTGTTTAATCCCGTTAATATGACTAGTCCAAGAAAGTTGTGGGCTAAGTAGCAATCCAAGATATCGAACACATTCAGCACGTTTAATCAATTCGTTTCCAAATTTTATCTCATTCAATAATAATGTAATCTCATTCATCTCATTCATTTCCAATTTATCTCATTCTATAAAATCATATTTCGAACCATTCAACACTAATTTGTTGGATTTGAGCCAGTCATTTATTATAGACAAATCTGATTCCATATCAAATTGAAACTGTTCGTAAGAAGTTGAACTATAAATTATGGCACCATCATCTGCAAATAATTGGATTTTGCCTTTTAGGTTTAGGTTAAAGATGTCATTTACGACATAAATTAAAAATAAAATTGGGCCCAAAATGGACCCTTGACACCAACGGAAGTATTTATATACGACGTTTCATGTTGACCAATGCAGACTGTTTGCTTCCTATCTGTTAAGTAACTTTCTAATACCACAGTCAAAAGCTTTTATAAAATCCAGAAATAGGCATGAAGTGACACATTTATTTTCAAGTGCCGCCGAAGCAGAGCTACAATTTTTGGTAAACCCAAACTCACTTTTATCGATAAGATAATTGAAGTCTATATGGTCTACTAATGCTGTGTGAATAATTTTGGAAAAGAGAGGAAGAATAGAGATTAGCCGGTAATTATTAATTGAATAACTATCACCCGATTTCAGTATGGGTGTAACACGAGCAACTTCGCAATAAGTAGTTGATCAGATATAACCGTGTTATACATTTTCAGTTGAATAGTATTATAATGATTATCTGACCTAGCAGAAGTCAAATTATTGCTAAAAATTTGATTAAATATATTCCACATTTGATAAGGATTTTTCGTGTTCATATTTAACTGGCTGATTTTTTAGCATTTTTAATTGAGTGTTTGAATTCTGTATTGAGTTGTTTGAAATGCTGTTGGAAAAAATATTAAACGAATATGCCTTATGCAACTGGTAATACTTGTCACGAAGTTTAGCTTGCTTCATAAGTTGAGCATTCAACCATGGCATTTTATAAGTTGACATTTTTACGTTAATGGTAGAACTAGTAGTGTGATTTTTAATTGAATTAATGATTTGTTTAAATAATAAATTAAAATTAGGAACAGGTGATGACGGTAAGCCCAAATTTATGTACCTTTTTTACCTATATCTAACAGTACTTTTTTGTAGTTAATGGTACGTTTAGTTCGAGTTAAGCAGACTGACTTTTGGTAATGAAATTTAACTATACCATGTATCGATGGTCACTGAGACTTGAATCCCCATAGAACACGTACAATTCTGTTTTGTGGTTGGGTAAATTGTGATCAATTATTGTTCTGGAGCTGTAAATTCGAGTGGCATATAATTCGTTTGGTTTATTTATGATAAAGTAATTGTTTAAAAGCAATACACAATTATAGTTGCTTATTTGCGTCTGTGAACTTGTCCTGCTTAAAATCTCTAAATTAAGATCACTTACAATAATTTGATTTTTATAAACCGACAGCCGATTATCTATAAAAGATAAAAATGTGTGATGTACATATGTATATAATTCAAATAAGACAAGTACATAAGTAATACAAATAATACAAGCATTGCTGAAACTTAAACTAAAATAAATGTAATTATGTGTGTAAATTTATAACAAAAAATAAAAACAATAAATTGTATGAAGATATTAAATTGTTAGTGTGTTAATTTAATAATGATGTATGTAATTAAGATACATTTTAAGCCGTTACCAAGATTTAAAAAAAATAATAAGAAAGAAAAGCAAAAATAAAATTTAAATAATTAAATACAAAATTTAATGTTATTTAATCTTCATGGCGTCACTCACAGTCCAAATGATTTTTGGTTAAATTTTATGTATGCGTTATTGTGACGAGACTATAACAATATTTTATTATTTTTTTCCGCTTTAAGTCCAGAAGATGTTTTATGATTGAGTTGTTGGTTGGTGTAAGCCTGTCGCGAATATTGATTGTAAGATCCTCACTTGATGTTGTTTGATAAAGCTGTTTTAATTTTAGCGGTTCATTCTTACGAACCTGCTGCATATAATAATATGTTTTGCATCAATATTTTTGCAGTTTACGAAAAGTTGATTGAAAGTGCCTTTTCCACTACGACCACTGCGTTGAACCGTAACCGATTTCAAGTATGATTATTTAATGTTATCAACACTAAAATTTAATATGTCATTTAATTTAGTCGTGTTATCCGGTATATTGTTGATGGTGTAAGGAAATCTAGTTATAAATAAATCACATTCCATGTTTACTTGTTTGAGGTAATTCACTTCCGAATGCAAATTAGCAAGGAGTCCTTGGTGGTAATAATAGCCGTGTTTCTTGGCGTATGATTTGATCCGGATCAGATCATATCTGCGTTCCTTTCATTTGTATAGCCGCGTTTCATGAAATCAACACAAAAATTGTATTATTGTTTGTTTTTAGGTCATTATATTGATCCTAGTAGCATTTTGGTTCAAAATTTTGATACAAAAACAAAAAATAGTACAATTTTTATGTTTATTTCATGAAACGCGGCTATACTCGGCCATATAAATGAAAGGAAAGCAGATATGATCTGATCCGGATCATATCATACGCCAAGAAACACGGCTAATGTCGTTTTGGCTGTCATCAATTCGGTTATGTATATGGCTTATCTCACCCTTAATTTCATTTACAGCTGTTACGAGATAATTTTTTGTTTCCGTCGCATTTAGCGTTAATGTATTGAAATTAGACGTGTTGAATTCAATAAGCCCAGCAATCGCTTGCAGAATAAGAGAATTAGACGGGGCACTTAGTTGCAAAATTTCTTCCAATTTGATTTTAAGTTAATTACAATTACAACACTGGTATCAATAAACGCACTTTTTACAGACCACAATGGAGATAACAATACTCGTGTGTTAACAGTTAGTTTGTGCCACTTATTATCACTTTAATTAGATTCACCGTAATATTGTCGTGTAATATCACTGTTTATTGCGGATAAAGTAATTCTGTTTAATAATTGGATGGCTCTGTAATTGTTACTGAATCTACGTTGTTCTTTACTAAAAGGTTGTGTGTTATATTAATTGTTTCTGTTATTTGTATATTTGAGGATATGTGGGTTACATCAAAAGATGCCAGTTTTGTGCTAATTGGGATGGTAATCGATTCTCTTTTGTTTACTAGTTCGTGGTTGTTTTTGATTGCGGTCGTGTCTTCCCACTGTAGTGTACCTATGTTATCCATTAACCATTTGTTTAGGAATTTCGCTATATTGTAAGTGGGTGATGTAGTGTAATTTATGAGTGGACGGATTGGGAAGTTTGGTTTGTGGTTTTTGGTCAATTCTGATAATTTTATAGTGCCAGGGGTTTTATCATTTTGCCGCGGCATATGGTCTGCCTGTTTAGTAAAATGGTGGACTCGCTTATTGCTTAATGGAACATTAATTAAGCAATTAAATACGATTTGGTCCGATCATTACGAACCATTTTAACATTGTTTTTCTGTTATGTACTCATCTATTTTTGTGTTGTAAAGTGCTTTATTATTACGATAGTATTGCCTTTACCCGCTTTGGTGATGATTGCGTCGTTTTCGGATAATTTCTGTTGGTTAAAGTTTTTACGGTGATTAAATCATGTTTTCCATTATTTGTTCTTGTTGGTTTTTGGAGTTCATGGATCCAACAATGTTCTGATTTCCCCTTGGTGGGTTGCGTCTGTCTTTAGGATGGCATTTTCGATATGATATTGTACTTTAATCCTTTCTTAAGTACTGATTGTTCATTGCCATTCAGCCTAATGTGTACCCATTTGAAGAAAATATGCTTGTTTTGATTTGTTCGTATTTCACGTTCCCTGGAATATATCGTTTCTCTAAATTTTCGTGCCTTATACATTTTGATTGTTTAGGCACTGCCACATGTAGATATAATTCCGACCATATTCCGAAAATATGGTAACACACGCCACATGAGCTAAAAATAATACAACCGATGTTTACAACAACAACATTTTTGTTTTGTTTGTTTTTAACAAAATTATCACCGAAGTGAGGTTATACTCACAACGAAAATAAATATCGCCGATAATTTGTTTCATTGTGTTGGGAAGCGTTCGGAACTGACAAAATTTATGCCATTTAAGTAAAAAATCGGTTGTCGGACCGACAGAATAGAAAAACTCTTATTATTCAATTAAAATTGTTATATTATTATATATTTATTATTTTAATTACTAATTGCAGTTATTTTATATATTTTTTCAATAATTTAAGCTAAAAATGTGCAATCATTTAATCATAAATAGAAACATCGGTCCCAGGTTATCGTCGATATTTCTTTCATGTGGCAACGCCTTTTAGACGTTGTTTGTACAGCCAATAGATCTACTTGATTTATTATTATTAAGTGAAAAAATTAACACAAAGCCCATAAACATTATGACATCATCAAATAAGAAAAAAACCAAACGTCATAAAAACATCACCGGGTAATAAATTTATTTTTCAAAAACGTATAGTGTCAGTATACTGAAAACCTGGTGAAGGATGATGATATATCCGAAACCGGTCTTAAACATTTTAAAATAACACGAAATTATCACAAATTAAAAGAAAGTGTATATGTAATTTTTAATTTATTTAATTTAATAAATCGTGTAAATTTTATTTTTTAAATTATAAACCATATTTTATTCGTAGTTGTAATATTAATATGATAAAAGCCACAGCAAAAAATGGAAATTTACAACCTATATACTTAGTCATTTTAAATGTTTTTAAAAATTTTCATTCTACACGAAGTAACATTTGGTCGTGGGTGGTGCACTACTGATTTAGGATATATTAATAGGCAATCATATAGAGTTGATGGTTAGTCTAATAGAGACATACGAACCTTTTATTGGAATAGCCCGGATGTTTAAAACGGTCAATTCGTATAGTAACTGAATAGGGCCTAAATTTTTCCTTTTTCCACGTTTTACATGTATATAACGCGAAATTATCTCCTAAATGCCAATATGTAATATTTAAATATATGTTAGTATGAACAAATTAAAATAATTATTTGTGAGAAAAGCTTCATCCAGAAGCCATTCATCTACTTTGAAGCATATTACCAGACTATTTATCTGATAAACTTAATATTTTGATAATATTGATTTAATCGAACGGAAATCGAAATATATTAAATTTTATTTAATTTTACATTCACGAAGAAAATGCCTTAATAATTTTTCTGATTAACTGATCTATCTGCTCTAAACGTTATTTCAAAAAGTTCTTTACGATTTTGTCTAATTATTTTGAATTTCGAATTGCTTATTACTATTAGTAATAATAAAATTTAAAATATTGTTAAAACTGTTTGATGGGTAAGTTTATCAATTATTAATAAATTCTTCGATTAGTTAAAAGATGGGTGTACTTTACACATAGTACCGTGATTTATAATACAAGAAACCGTAATTGACGAATTGGAAAGTAATGTAAACACTGCATTGAATTAAATGGCTTTTGAAAGATTTTATACCTAAATGGTTTTAAAAAACTTTGTAAAAATTACAATCATAGCTTAAATTAAGTATAATTTTATAAAGACTCAAATTGTTGTTACTTTAAATAATTACAGAACAAGAGCGGTAACAAGTGAGAGAATGTAAATTAGCATACTCGTAGATATTACAATTTTTTTAAATAATCAAAATTGTGATCATTTTGTTTTTCGCACATAAATATTTGAATTATGATACTAACCTAAAAATATAAAAAAGTTGGTAACATTGAATCGCCGGCGACAAAAATTAAAAATAGACTCGTAATAATCGTTTTCGTCATAGTCAATGTTAGCATTGTATTATATTTTCTACATGTTTTAATTTGACAAGCGATGTCGCTCGTCGGTGTTGCACTTCTGTTTTAAGCTTATTTGTATGAAAAATGCCAGAGTGTTTTTTCGCAAAATCATATTATTTTCCAGCTAACTATTTTTCCGCTAGAGCAACGGTGGAAACCGTCTATTAAAAAAAATCCTTGGATTCGTTGCGCCTTCATTGAAATTAGCAAATAAGCGATTCAGCAAACTAGCGCTCAGTGGCTCGTGGAAAGAAAATTTAGAATAACAGGTAGTATGTTTTTTATAAGTTATATATACGTATATGGTTTTAATAAATATCCAAATTGGCATAAAAAAATATATTCAATTTATAATACCTTCTTTAAAGGTAACGAGTCAAGCAGTATTTTTGTGATAAATAATTGATGATAGTGACGCAGTCTCAATGCTGTGTTAAAGTTGAGAACAGGCCTTCGACAATTCTTGCAGTTAACTCGGGTGTTCGGCAGGGAGATGCTCTGTCCCCGATACTCTTTAATCTCATGTTGGAGTACATCTTTCGTAAAACTGAAACACTTAAGCGCAACATCTTATATCGCCAGTCCAATCAGGTGCTTGCATATGCAGATGACATATGCGTGATTGGACTGAATAGCAACGGAGTGAAATAAATACTTGATCCGCTTGTAAAGTTTTCAGCTTCAGTTGGACTTCAGATCAATGAGTCCTAAACGAAATACCTGATCTTTGATTTTCGGGACAATGGCACACTAGATTTTAGTAGTGGCCACCACACCTTTGAGAGAGTGAGGAATTTCAAATATATGGGTTCTCTTATCACTCACGATAACAGTGTGGGTGAGGATATTAAAGTGCGGCTGGCGGCTGGCAGTCGTGCTTTGTATCCTCTAAGGCCACTGCTAAAAGCTAAACACTTATCAAGTGCCGTGAAGCTGACGCTTTACAAAGCGTTGATCAGGCCCGTTGTTATGTTTGGATGTGAAAGTTGGGCGCTGACGGATGAGTACGAGAGATGTCTCCTTACATTTGAGAGAAGGATCATGTGTGTGATTTACGGCCCAAAACGCGAAATAGATGGTTCATACCGAGCTCTGTACAATTTCGAGATCAGAGATCTGATGAAGATCCCCGATATTGTACATGAAGTAAGATGTCAGCGAGTATGCTGGCTCGGTCACGTTCTGCGTGCTGATCCGGAACGAATTATGCAGCGATCTCTGAAAGGAGAGCCACCATATGGTAGGCGCAGAGGTCGTTGCAGGCGACGATGGCTCCACGATGTAGAGAACGACTTGGCTTCTTCAGATTGTCATAGACAGTATGAAGAACACGCTCAGGATCGAAACCGTCGGAGCCAGATTGTTGACTCAGTAACGGGCCAGTGATGGCCTTATTATTATTAAAGTTGGCTGGAACCTAAGCAGGTTCCGCACTCAATGCCACTCTGGGCCCATGGTGCATACCGAGGATTCTCTCGGGACCTAGAAAGAAATCGGGACCTAACTATCTCGAAAGCGGGACAGCCACAGACAAAGTGAATCCTGTCATCGTCATCTTCAAGACAGTTGACACACAAGGAATCTTGGACAAGTCCCATTCTTTTTAGTGATGGCCTTTAATACTGTTTATTATTATTATGAATTCTCGTAATAAGTATACAATTATTATATTTAAAAAACGTTTTTTATGGTTTTACAATTTTATATTTTCCTAAAATATTATTTTCAAAATCTTATCATCCTTCAAAATAGGAGCCATTAAATTGGAGCTTATAATAGTTCACTATTCTTCTACTTCAAATTTTGGCCAACAACATTTTCATTTGATTTAATCGAGCAATTCAAAAGCAATCTGGTCTAATCATTTCCACTCAGACATTATAGCAGGCAGAACCACGATCAAAAAGTTTTTATCTGCCATTGCCGTTCGTTTACTGCCGGTTTTGATAAGAAATCGGTAAAATGAAAAATTATTATTTCCTAAAGATGTATGCAATTTTGGTATAAGTAAAGTAGGTAAGGTATCTATATAAATAAAGTCAAGAATACCGCTGACCACTGAAGAATTTATTTTAGCCGAATGTTTTTTTACCGCATTATTCCGTGTGTTACATCCACTTTTTTTTGGTGGTCTATTAGCGGATAATCTTAACTCCATCCTCAAAATTTCGTGCATTTTCTATTGATAATACTCTTTCGCTCTAGGAATTATTACACCGCAGCACCCCACAATACCTAATTGATTTGCAAGGTATCATAACTAGGTTTATTAACAAAATGTTAAACAAATTTCAAAGTTAGTTTATTTATAAAACAGAGCCATAAACAATTATAACTTCTAATTCATTAATTGAATTCTCAATCACATAACCGTTTCTCTTAGACATTGTTTACATAAAAATTTGTATATGTAAAAAGAGGATGTTTTGAAGAGGTCACATATTTGTTAATAAATAACGTATTTGTAATAATTATAACATATTTTAAAGATTATCTTTTTTCCGCCAGATCTACATACTGCTCTGAATAAGAAAGGTACAGAAAAAGTAACTATCGGAAACAAACCAAACCTACCCATCACAAAAACATGCTATGTCTTCTTTCCAAAAAAATATCCGTCCTTCTATTAGGACCTTTTAAGTAAAATTTTTCAAGTTGTAGAAATATTTTTCGTTTACAAGTATTATTGTCCGAGATTTTAAATTAAAACTTTTTAATACTTAGGTTGATTGCTACATCAGAAAACATCGATCGTTATATGAAAACGTCAAATAATATTTTTATTAAATTTATTGTACTTTTAAAACTGAAATGATCAAAAATAGTTCTGATTTTAAGATATATTACGTTAAAACGAAATTTTATTAGAAGTAGTGAAAAAAGTTGCTAGATTTTATTCAAATACAAGTACTGATCCTGGTTTTCATTGAATTATTATTTTATTTATAAATGGTGTTTTTTTAAGCCTGACAGAACTTGAAATTGTAAAAAACAAAACAAAAAATTAAATTTTTATGAAAAATATACTCTAGCAGATCTCAGTATACTCTGGCAAATCATCATGAATAGCTTCACGCTTGAACCACGCTACGAAATTATTCAAATTTACTTTGAAAATCAGTCGCCGATTCGCGCATTTTATAGACGATTTTTATCATCAAATTGTGTTCAGCGATAAGGCTCATTTTTGGCTTAACTTTGTTAATAAACAAAATTGCCGCATATGGAGTGAGACCACTCCACAAGAGACCGTACACACTCCATTAAATCCAGAAAAATGAACCGTTTGGTGCGGTTTACACGCTGGTGGCATCATCGGACCTTATTTTTTTAAAAATGATGCCCGGGATCGCGTTACGGTCAATGGAGATCGTTATCGCACCATGCGATCAATGATTTCTTATTTGGAAATATGGATGAAATTGATCTGGACGAGATGTGGTTTCAACAGGATGGTGCTACGTGCCATACGGCGACCGCAACCATCGACTTATTAAAATCAAAATTTGGCGATGTTGATTTCGAGAAATGGACCTGTCAATTGGCCTCCAAGGTCGTGCGATTTGACAGCTCTCGATTATTTCCTGTGGAGTTACGTGAAGTCACTGGTTTATGCTGATAAACTAGCAACAATTGATGCCTTGGAGGCCACCATTGTTCGTGTTATTCGTGACATACGGCCAGCAGTGCTCGAAAAAGTGGCCCAAATTTGGACATCCAGAATAAAGATTCATGAAAAAAAATTTTTGATTACGATTTAATTTTTTGTGCTATTTTTTACAATTTCTATCGGGCTTAAAAAACCACCTTTTATATACTTTTTTTTAAATTATACGTTATTTATACCCAAATAAAAACAAGTTTTAATTTTGAATAATAAATTTGAGAAATATTTGGGTAAAAGCCGACTTTTAAATTAGTTTGCGGTAAATTCATTTATATGTACCACCCAAAGTAACGTAACATACGAACACACACTTTCTCTAGAAAATTATTTACTCGAGTATTGGTCTAATATAATCACCCACATAATATTCCAGTTATAAAAAATATATACATATGTAATTCCATAAAATATTGAAATGATTTTCAAGCTATTGAGATCATCCAAATACGGTTCTGCAATTGGCTTGTGCTTTTAAGATGCATAGTAAATTAGTAATATGATTTCATGAGTTTTAACGAGTTTTTGTGAACATATATTATTATTTATTTTCTTGATTTAATAAAATGTTTAGTCCCAAATACTTTAATATTAATTCATTTTACTAATACTTATATCGCCATTTGAATTTTTTTGATGCCACTAACGGCGAAGGTTAACCATTCATCTTTGTCATTTTGGAGGCCAAATAAAGAAACAAAATTTTATACATAAATTAAACATACAATAAACTGTTTTAAACAAAATTGAATAATTTTGAGGTTTGGTCAAATATAATCATGTAACGATTAATAAACTCGAACTAAATCCGAATGTATCTAAAATGAATTAGTGATGATTAAACAGCGATTAAAGCATTACAATTCGCAATGTCTGTTAAATAAGATTTGTCAAGAATAATACGATTTTGGTGTAAGTTAGAATATTAAAAATTAAAAAAAGTAAATGTAAGTTGGTTTTATAATTAAGTTCTTTCTAATTGTATGTACTAGTATTTTAAATAATATTATTAAAAATGGTATTTAGCTTATTTTATTATTTAATATACAAATACACTACGAAGGTTCAGTGGTCTAAACTTTATCATTTTCAATGATTTGAAATTGAATTAAAATTATATATTGAGCCAATGAAGACTTGATTTGAATTTGAATATTTAGATTTATGTAACACAATGGACGAAAATTGAATTGAATTTAAATTGAATTATACATGAGTGTAAAATTTATTAAGAATATTGTCGTAATAATTTAACAAACATGTAGAAACCTCTGCTGTATTTTTATTGTGATTTTCCTCTTTATGTGAAATTGTCACATATCCTTTCACTTTATTGACAAAAGGTGATTAGATTGTTGTAAATGTTTTGGAATTGCGCTATGTGCTCAAAAATTCATTGTTTATTAAATTGCTATTTTGTCAATATATTTTTTAAATTTTGCTTGGTTTGTCCAACATATAGCCACACAACTCGCGAATGTCGACGAATGTACGTCATTTGTACAAATTATGTGTCGACAGAAAACGAATTACAAATGTAGGCAAATGTTTGGATTCGTACACGCTCGCTCAATTGTTGTTGACATTGTCTATATACTGAGAGACATTAATATGAAAAAAAAGTGCTCACGTAGTCAAATGATCAAATTCTGTTAATACGATAGAAATTTACAATACATTTTTAATGCTGTTCAATTGATAATAGAATATCATATTGATAGCCTTCTTAAATAATTTACAGGAAAACTTTTTGCTTCATCAATCATTTAGATAGAACATTTCGTCACATAAATAGAATATTTGTTGCACAACCTTTCACATAGACGGAACATTTCTTTCATATTAAGGTTAGGAATTCTAGGTTTTCCATTTGATCACGTTTCCATGTTCATCCATATGGAAAAATGAGTTATCGACTTAATTAGCACAATTTATTACTTCCATTGTAATTCTATCATCAATAATAGTTATGGAATTGGAATGATATCGACATTTGTCTAGCTTATCTCAAAATTAATTAATAAAACTGATGAAAAAATTATTATTTAATATGTCTTTATTTTTAATAATCAAATAACTTTTAAAACATCAAATCAAAATAATTTATCAGAAATTGTAAGTGACACAATCAAGCGGTGTAGTAGACAACTGACTCAGATCAATGCTGTAATCAATTGATATATGAAATAGTTCAAATTATTAAAATGAGGCAATATATGTCATGTATACTCGTATTCTATCCTGTAACCTTGAATTTTACTCTAGTAACCTTCGAATTCGGAATAATATCAATTGTTTTGCTTAAATAAAATTTAAAGTTGGCCGGATGACTCCAGCACTCACTGCCACAAACGGACGCGCCTCATACCAAAGCAAGAACTTTACTTACTGTGCCAGTGTGGGTGGTTATGTATTTGCGTTAAGATTCTCTTCAACTTGTGCTTCAATTTCTGAAAATTTTTTGAATAATTGTGTTTATTTTAAATTTTAGCAAAATACTCGTAAGTCAATTGAATTTTTTGTTGTCTAATACCAAATACTTTTTTGTTAAACCGTTTATCATATTATCGCCCGGTTGAGTATTTTTCGGATTTCTGTTCACATTTTGTCGTTGAGTATATTTAATAGTTTAAACGTTAGTAAACGTTGTAAAATAGATAATCACATTTAACTAAAATAATTGACAGAATTGTTTTATTATATTCAACAATATTACTATCAATAGTTAATACTTTGATAGGATATTTTGTTTCAGACAGCTTATAACCAGAAATTATTTCGAATAGTGAGAAATTGCCATCATATTTATATCGAGCCATCATATCTCACAGGACACTATGCCTATTTGGAGAATATGCGAGAAGACTAGATCTAGAAGCAAATTATTTTTGCAGTAGTTGTATGAACGAGGAGGAGGTAGAGACTTAGTCCACTTGCTATGCTCATATCCGGCTTTAGCACACAGAAGGCATACACATATTGGTACGTAGCTTGATCTCGAAAACTGTAAAATGAGAGATATATCACGCTACATAAGTATCTCTAACTGGTTCCAATAAAGGTAATAGGGAAGTAAGATCCTGTGGTATCACAATGGACCATCACCGTTCTAAGTGTGCCCTGGTAGCCACTCTAACCTAACCTAACCTATAACGAGCTTTCAATCCACAAACCCTCTTTTCAAAAGGACAGTTTCGTATAGCTTTATTTACAATTTCATTTTCTAAATGTGTCTGAAAAATGTCTTTTAGTGTACAACTAGTGAAAAAAAATGGATTTTTAACGCAGAGGAGCAAACAGTCATGTTTGCCAAATGTTATATTTTGCGATAATTCGTCGAACTTTCGTCAATCGTCGACATCCGCGCGCCGAGTGGCCGCGGTTTAAGTCATTTGGTCATTATTCGGGGAAAAAAGTTTTCTACTATATAAATTAAACTAAAGTCATTTACTTTACTAAAAAGTAGGGTACAGCAAAGAGCGCGCAATGTCTAATATATTTTAGTTTTTATTTTCTCTACGTGATCTTGCCTTCTGGGGCTCTTATAAGCGCCCTTAAGTTACGCCATTACCAGCCAATCTAAGAACGGCTACAATGTCCATTTTAATTGACGTTCTCCATAGATCATAGCTCCGTGCCAGCCCAATTGGAATTGAAACCGGTATATCTTCCGATCTAAACTTTAACCAAAGTGCTATTGGCCCGGTGAATATAAAATAAACAAAACAAAAAAGGCTTTAAACTGCACGAATTGGCAAATACTGCAAAGGCAACTCCAGTTTTACCATAGTTTGAATACTTTAGGAATTTTATCTTTTAATCTAGTTAAATAAAGAAAATTCTATTCTGCCATTTTCCACATTATTTTGTTTTGACAACCATCACCTTAATTGAATTAGACTTGAGAAAGCTAGGGTTTGGTTGTATCAGTTTTCTATATCAGCTCCTTATGCTTTTTTAATTCGTAGAAGCTGATCATGAGAGTTTGTATTTTTTCGGAAAGTATTTTTTTTGTTTCACCGCTTTCTCTAGATAAAGGAGCAAGCGAGTTTAAATTCGTATTAACTAATGCCTGTAACCATTTGTTTCTGTACGGTATTAAAGTTTGGTGACGGAACTTACTTATTTTTGATTTGAATTTGTTTTTTATATTTTCAATTTTTGATAATTTACAATACCCACTCAACTACATATGTACGAGTATGTATATAAACTAAACATTTTATAAAAGATTATGTAAAATAAAATGTGTTGTGTGAGTTATTAGTTGTATTATTACATATTGATATTACTATTTATTTATTTTTATATAATAGATCCTTAAATAATAATTAAATTTTAAATTTACATTTTGCTTAAGTTATTATTACATAACGTACATTTTTTCAAAACGAAATTGTCGTGTTTCTGTTATTTATTTTAACAACAAATTCAAATAATGAAAAAATTGAAAAATACGCACAGGACAACACAACAAAAAATACAATGCTCTGAATATTTAATGAAAATCAATACAATAAATTATAAACCGTAGTAAAAGCAATAAAAATAAAATAAAATATTGGAAAAGTCACTTGTTAATTTTTTATTTATAATAATTAATCAAATAATATTAAATATATATGTGGACAAATAAATATTTTTTCGAAGAACAGCTTTTGTAAATTACCCTTCACGTATTGTATTTGGTTTGATGGTTAGGATGTGATATGAAAGGGTGTCTTATTAGTTAATTACAAATGTGTTAAACATTTCATATATTTTTCGATGACATTTCTGTTGTTTTATCAGGTAGTAGAAGAGTGGGAAACTCTAATATTTATTCTAGTTTTAGACTTTGTCGGCTATATGTCTAACGAAATCATTATTTTATGAATTGATTTGATGTTGAATTTTGGATGCGTTTAATTATTAATTTAAAGTTTAATTTCAAATCAAAATATAGTTCTGATGTAGTGGGAAATTTATTACATCTCATCAGACATAAATAATATCATCATATTCGCAATATTAAATACTATTATATATTACAGAAAGTTATGAGTTCTTTACCTACAACACCGTTCTTTAGTGTTATATTAATTTTAGCAGTTATTTTACATGAAAAATGTATTCACTATCAAGTGGTTCAAATTTAGTACAAGGCCATAAAAATATCGCCACTCTATGTTGCATTGTATATCAAATAAATTATTTTGGTAGATTAACGTATATAAAGCTAAAAATGTATTGAATTGTAAAAATCTTAGACTCGATCCCAAAACGATTGGAGTACCTTGTATCTTTTATGGGGTATGAAAACGATCATAGTTTATGTTTAACCATAATCATTAGATATCCCGATAAATAATATCATAATTATAACTATAACTATAGTTAAAACGAAACAGATCCATATTAATACATATGTACATTTCAAAGTGTTTATTAAATATGTATAATTTTTAAATTCCGCTAATATCGATCAAACATTTGTTTGACTGCAACTAATTACTATATTCTTCTTATACATATGTATAATGGATTTCAAGTCGTTTATTCCATTAAATTACACGTAAATATGTACATCCAAATCAATATTATATTATTATTAGTATGCAGAATTGTGTGGTATGTAAAAAAAATTTCAAATACAAACTTTAAAAAGCAATTTCGGATAGGCTGACTATTTTGGTTGCAATATAATGAGTTATTTCTGTCAATCCATTTTAAATGGTGTTTGCAAATATTAAAGTTTTATAACTTGAATATTTGTAAGAGCCCTTCGTACATGCATACGTCGAATTGTATATCAAATGATGTCATAGCAATGTGGTGTTTTTGTTGTAATGCATTATACAGTTTTTGCATTTAACGCGAATCATTCTACCCGAAAGATACCTCGATAATCTTACTAAGCTAAGAAATAGGTAAATTTTTTTAGAAAGAATTAATTAATTTTTACCTTACTTCACCAATTTAAACACTAAAGTTTATCACTAGTTCATTTTTTCGTTTAATTTATGTGGAAATAGTTTAATTTTAAAAATAAATCTCTTACACCAAAATGATGCTGATGTGACGCTGAAAAATGTTTAATATATACGAGTATCAAAGGAGTATAAATAATTATTATATAAGTATAAATAAGTATAAATAATTATTATATAATAATTATTAAGTTATCAATTCAATTCATTGTAACATAATGTACATGATTTTTAACATTCAAATTACAAGGTAATTATAGGTACTTACTATTGGTGGTATTATTTAGTTATTGTTATTGGAACCTACCATGATTACTAAATACAAGAAATATAATTTTATTTTTATTTTAATTTTATTTTTTATCAAAATTTACTTTACTATCTTAATATGTTTTTTTGCAATTTATGCTCGAGCCCACTTCTGCTAAATAATAATTTTATTTTCAATTTGTTGACCTTCATTTTCTCAGTAAAATTATATAAGCGATTGTTATGTATTTTTTATACATTGTATCGAATGTTTACAAAATCCTCTACTGTGACAAAAAATATCGAATACTAATAGAGTATGTGTAGTTGAAACAGATAATTTAGTTAGATGTATACTAAAAAAACATTCAGTATTTCTCAAACTACATTAGTAATCAATAATTTAAAAAAAAATAATAATAATAAAATTATTGTTGGTTAAATTGTCTATTTCAATAGGTTAACCTTTTACACTTGATTTATAATAATAAAAACAAAAAAACTAAAAATTGAAATAGTGTTGGTCCGTGTTTCAACGACAAAAGTGAATAAATATTATATAATTATTATGTCTATGTATATAAATCAAGGACATTCTTCAAATTTAAGTTTATGTGTACAATTAACAAATGTTCCGGAATTTTGCTGTCAGATAATTGATTGTTTTCGATTATTTTGATTCAATTTGTAACAATGGCTGCCAAATATTTTTTTTAAAATCTAACCATTAAAATTTTTTTTAATGCTATAATTTTAGATAAATCAGTTTTATCGCGATATGATAGTATATTAGAAATTATGAAAATACAACCATACATTATATATAATATAAGATAGAATCTGTGGAGTATTTTAAAATGCTACTATCTGCGTTAAGGTGGTTAAATTCTACCGCATATCAGACAATTTTAAAGTTACATACATTTAAGTATAGCATCGGTATTACCTTAATATGATTAGGTTTTGTATTGAATGCTTTTGCCAAAATAATAAGGAAACAGTCCATATCCAGCTTCGTTGAGGAAATCTTTAAATTAAGAAAAGTTTTTAATCTATTTTATTAGAATAAATAACAAATAAAATTGCCATAGCGGTTCATGTCAAGTAATTATGGCATAAATAAAGTAAGTAGCTATAATACTGACATAAGATGTAAGAAATTGAGGTTTGAAGTTAATAATTTTATGTTCGTAATTGTATTCATTAAAAAATATATCTCAGAAATAGAATGTTCCACAAGATTATTTATTAAAAAAATTAAGAAAAAATAAATAAAAAAGAAGCATAATATTAGTACTTCGTACTTGACAGTTATATACTGTCAAATAAAATTAAAAAATTATAGTATCTAAAAAATTAAATTATAAACAACAGACAGGATCTACTTCTACCTATCACAAATTATTTTTAAAACTTAATAATTTAATAAAAAATTTAAATTCAATATTTTTTAAGAATTAGTACGTAAAATATAATGTTCTTATGATTTATATTTTTGGATTTCAGATACATAGTTGATTCCTCGAGTGTTAAAAGCTCAGGTTCAGAAATAATTTTCAATATATCAAGCATTTGGTTTTGTTCTGTGGTTTAATGACAGGGTAGTATAACAACACTGACACATAATTAAATACTTTACAGTTTACCATATTACAATCAGTTATCTGCTTATGTATATTTAATTCATATTAAATTATATAAATACAGAATTACACAATCAGTAATTAACACTACCCTGGTGTTATAAATGTTGATCATTTCATTTTCTCTATAGTTTTCTTTTAATCGTTACCACCTTACTTTATACACATTTCAATTTTTTTTCAAAATTTGGACCTTCAACTTTCAGAGATGATGGAGAGGAACATACATTTATTGCTACATTTTCATATAATTCGTATTCAAAAATTCATCAAAAAAATTATTTAAAAATCTTTATAATTGTCAAAGTGGGCTTTTTCAAATGACATATCACATGCCATATAAATAAAACGTAACAAAATTTGGTACCTAACCTACATTGAATTATTAATTAATTATGTTTTTGAAAACAGAGTGGAATTATTTGTGGATTAAATGACGTGCATTTAAAATTTTCACTCGTTTCGAATGATAGTTCAAAAGTTATGAGCCTGCGTTAGGTCATAGTTCCAAAGTTATGAGATCATAAGGGTTCTGTTTTACATTTTGTGTACGGAATCCAAAAAATGTGTGTCAGAATTAGGACACTAGAATGATCTCTTTAAATTAAATTTAACTCGAGTGGGAATTTTAATATGAATTATCCATATGGTATATTAGTACATCATAAATTTTACAAAGTTAAAGGATTTATTCATTAATTGGTCTTTTTTAATTAATTGGTTACTCATTAATTGGTCAAGCAACACACTAATTCCGTTCCATTTGCCACATTCCAAAACTGTGTACAAACACCATTTTAAAATCCAGTTTTCATCCAACACACCGAGTTTCATTATAGTCGCTCAATGAATGGTGGATGTTAAAGTTTAACGCTGACGGACGAGTATACGAGAGATGGCTCCTTACAATTGAGAGAAGAATCATGCGTGTGATTTACGGCCCAAACCCTGAAGAAGATGGTACATACAAAGCTCTGTACAATGTCGACATTAGAGATCTGATGAAGATCCTGGCTCGGTCTCGTCCTACGTTCCGATTCGAAACGAATTGTGCAGCGTTCTCTGAAATGGGAGCCACCATATTGAACGGTGTAGAGAACGGCTTCTTCAGATTATCTAAGGCAGTTTGAAGACCAAGCTCAGGATCGTAAAAGCCATGTCCTAAGTAACTTATATTTTGCATTTAGAAAAGCTTTTATAGATATAGCTCTTAGTTAGAATTGAAATTTTTTTAAAATTCTAATGCTGTAAAATTCTAACCTAGGATCATAAAAATACACATGAGTTTTTATATTTATGATCCTTGGTTCAGCATGAGAATTTTTTACAAATTTCAATTCTGTACTAAAATAAAACACCGCTGTCCTAAGTCACTTATCTCATATAGATTAAGGAAACTTTTTATATTCTTTAGTTATCCTTGGTTCACCAGGGGAATTTTTTCAAAATTTCATTTTTAAGCTACCATATAAACTAGCAAATCATCCCTGTCCTAAGCCATTTAACTTCCAAAAGGAACGTTTTTCACCAATTACTTTAATAAGCCATCCATTCACTTAAACCACATACGCATGTTCGGTTTCATCACTAGTGTGATATGTTTTTTTAAATTTAATTTTGCACTGGATTTTATTTTTTATGAATTGTAATAAGCTTTGTGGCCGGGGTGCACTCACATGTCTCGTAAATCTAAATTGCACGAACATGTTTCCTAAGAATACCACCACAGTATCCTTTGCTTGTCGTAGGAGGCGACTAAACGGTTGGATCGCTGGGCTGACGACCCGCATCCGTAAAAAAATCAACTGTTTATAAAATCAACAAAAAGAAAAATGGATACCGCCAAAACAACACCGGACCCCCGCTCAAGTACCCGGATACGAGATTTAGGATCGGCACGTGGAACGTGCAATCACTTAGAAAACCAGGAGCGTTGGAGGGTCTAATCACGTGCATGAAAGAGTATCGGCTGGAACTCGTTGCTCTTCAAGAAACTCGCTGGCCTCAAAGTGGAGACCATGTGTCCCAGGGCTATACGTTCTTCTACAGTGGAGATGACATCGGAAATCTTGGAGCTGGATTTCTTCTTGGGCCGCAGGTAAAGAAGGCTGTTTTGGATTTTCAAGCAGTCAACAACCGATTGTGTATGCTTCGCCTGCGCATGAAGTTAGCCAACCTGTCGATAATTTGTGTACATGCGCCCACAGAAGTCAGCCAGCCCCAAGATAAAGACTCATTTTACAATGACTTGGACGATCTGATGGGATCTATACCCGAACACGATGTTAGAATGGTAATTGGGGACTTTAATGCTAGAGCTGGCAGAAATCAGGCCGACTTGTGTGAAAACATAGGTCCGTACTCCCGACACGAAACTGCGACCGATAATGGTGAGAGAATGATGTACTTTGCAATTGCTCATGATCTTAGAGTAGCAAGCACATTCTTCCCTCACAAACAGATACACCTAGAGACATGGACACATCCTCGCAAAACATCCCGGAGCCAAATTGACCACGTGTTAATTTCAAAAGGGCGAGCTCGAGTTGTGCAGGATGTGAGAACTTATCGGTCAGCAACCAAATACGTAGGCAGCGATCATTATTTGGTCGCTGCAAAGCTACGGTGGAAGTTTTCGTACAGGTCGGGGAACACAGCGAAACGGATGGAACGTTTCGACTGTGAAGGTCTGATAAATGAAGATCAAAAGAAACGATATCAGGATCTTGTCAGCGACAACATTGAGGGAGCTAATTACCAGTCTGACTGCGTGAACTCTGTCTGGGAGGTACTGAAAACTTCGGTTGTCAGTGCTGCTCAACAGACTTTAGGTATAGTGAAAGTCAGACCCAAGAATGATTGGTTTGATGACGAGTGTCGTCTTGCAGTTGAGCAACAAAATATAGCCCATAATGAAGTGCAACAACGTCTCACAATCGCAAGGAAAAACAAGGCAGCTCTTGCAAGAAGGGCAGCTAAGCGGATTTGTAGACGGAAGAAGCGAGAATGATGGAAGGCCGAGGTTCTGAAAGTACAACAACTCAGCAATGAGCGTAGTTCACGTAATTTCTTTAAAGGAATTACTGGATTGCACCATACTTTCAGGCCTTCGTCAACCGCCATTCGCGACCGGGATGGAAACCTCTGTGTCAACATCGACGCAGTACTTGACGCATGGAGTGGACACTTTACTGAGCTGCTTGATGTTCATCATGCGTCACAGACTGTTGTTGAGCCACCTCTAAAACAGTCTGCGGAGATTTGCACTGAGGAGCCATCCCATGAGGAATTCACTAAGGCCATGCAGAGAATGAAACGAAACCGCTCACCTGGAGTGAACTGCATTAATTCGGAGCTCTTGAAATTCGGAGGGGATACTTTGTGGAACTGTCTTTTCGACCTTATTCGATTAGTATGGCGAACCGAAGTTATGCCTGACGAATGGAAAGTGGCCGCGATATGCCCCATCTTCAAGAAGGGAGACCGCTTGAAGTGTGAGAATTATCGCGGTATAGCTCTCCTTTGCACAGCATACAAGTTACTGTCATACATTTTATTGGATAGAATCACTCCTCTGGCGGAGGGCTTGGTTGGTGACTATCAGGGAGGATTTCGTCCGAATCGATCAGTCACTGATCAGGTCTTTTCGCTGCGGATGATTCTATCTAAATATTATGAGACATCCATCTCCGTACATCAGGTTTTCCTGGATTTCCGGCAGGCCTACGACTCGATCAATCGAGAGAGTTTGTGGTCTGCCCTGGAATACCTAGGAATGCCAACAAAATTGGTACGACTGTGTAGGATGACAGTGACGCAGTCTCAATGCTGTGTTAAAGTTGAGAACAGGCTATCGACAATTTTTGCAGTTAACTCGGGTGTTCGGCAGGGAGATGCTCTGTCCCCGATACTCTTTAATCTCATGTTGGAGTACATCTTTCGTAAAACTGAAACACCTCAGCGCAACATCTTATATCGCCAGTCCAATCAAGTGCTTGCATATGCAGATGACATATGCGTGATTGGACTGAATAGCAACGGAGTGAAAGAAATACTTGATCCGCTTGTAGAGTTTTCTGCTTCTGTTGGAGAAGATCAATGAGTCCAAAACGAAATACCTGATCTCTGGTTTTAGAGACAATGGCACACCAGATTTTAGTAGTGGCCACCACACGTTTGAGGGAGTGAGGAGGTTCAAATATTTGGGCTCTCTTATCACTCACGATAACAGTGTGGGAGAGGATATTAAAGTGCGGCTGGCAGCTGGCAGTCGTTCTTTATATCCTCTAAGGCCACTGCTAAAATCTAAACACTTATCAAGTGCCGTGAGGCTCAAGCTTTACAAAGCGTTGATCAGGCCCGTTGTTATGTTTGGATGTGAAAGTTGGGCGCTGACGGATGAGTACGAGAGATGGCTCCTTACATTTGAGAGAAGAATCATGCGTGTGATTTACGGCCCTAAACGCGAAATAGATGGTACATACCGAGCTCTGTACAATTTCGAGATCAGAGATCTGATGAAGATCCCCGATATTGTACATGAAGTTAGATCTCAGCGAGTACGCTGGCTCGGTCACGTTCTGCGTGCTGATCCGGAACGAATTGTGCAGCGATCTCTGAAAGGAGAGCCACCATATGGTAGGCGCAGAGGTCGTTGCAGGCGACGATGGCTCCACGATGTAGAGAACGACTTGGCCTCTTCAGATTGTCTAGGACAGTATGAAGACCAAGCTCAGGATCGAAACCGTTGGAGCCAGATTGTTGATTCAGTAAGGGGCCAGTAATGGCCTTTAACACTGTTATTATTATTAATAAGCTTTGTAGTTGAATATTATTGTATATAGATCACTTATATAGGTTTGGTAATTTTTCTACGTTGGTTAGTAAGAAAAATAGCTTTAATTAAATTTATTTAGGGTTAGGAGAAACTTCACATTTTTAAACAGACACGGGAACTTCGTCCTTAATGCTGGTTTTGTTATTTTAGCGCAAACTTTGAATAAACTTCGCGCGAATCTTCTTCAATGGTATTGTAGGAAGTAATTTGGAATATTTTTCTCCTATTTCGAATGCTCAGTATCAAATACATGTTAGTTAAATAAATAGAGTGCAGAATAATTTTACGAGGATTCTAAATTATAAATTTAACTATCCATATGAAACCTCGAAGACTATTTGCTGACCATGTAATTTAATTGGTTCACCGGCTTAAATTTAAAAATAATACGCATTAAAATATTCGCAGTCATTCAATCTTTTGTAATGATAAAATCTCCATTAATTAGATTTCAAAATTCTCACAATTTCCACTTTATTAATATGTATTAAGTTGTTTTGTTCTCTTTGCCAGTTTTTAAGTAGTTGAAATATACTCCTAATTCTATTTGTTATTGAAATATTAATTAAAGTTTATAATCTCCCAGAATTGACTAGCAATTAAGACGCAATTAATATTTCAAATAAAATTTTAAAATTTTTTTGTATGTGCATATACACTTTTTGTGTATTGTTATAAATTAAATCAAACGAAACTGTTATAAACTTTTTAGCTTATAACATAAATTAATTCCGAATTTTTGTTCTACTATTTAAAAAATTCACGTCCACTGTCATCAATCAAGGAAATTTTTTTTCCTTTTCGGAGTTCCTACCAAAAAAATTAAAGAATACCCTTTTATTCAGTACATGCGCGATATACGTCAGTTATAGATTGTTATTTTAGTTTTCCACTTTTATTATTTTAGTTTTTCTTCCAAATAAAAATCAAAAAGTTTAGAAATATTAGTATATATTTTGGTTAGTTTGGGCTCAAAAAAAAGAAAATATTATTTAAAAAATGAAAACTAGTTAAATTAAAATTAAATCATTGAAAAAAATACAATAATTAAACGAAAAATATGGAAAGTTTATTTATATTTTGTGAAAAGTGCGAATAAAAAAATGATTTTTGTTTTGCGGCGTTGATAATATTTTTTTTATATAAAGGAAACCGAGAAAAATGTGATTTTCATTTAAACTAAATATAATTAAAACTTGTGAACTAAAACAGCTTTTTGATAAATAATATTATTATGTTGATAAGTTGTTTAAAATTTTCATGAAAAAGGGAAATAGAATAATCAAAGTGGTTTCTTATTTTCAATAAATTTTACATTATTAATATTAAATAATTTTCCTCCACATGACCATGACCCACAAAAAAAAAGAAAATCAAACGAGAAAATGATCAAAGTTTTTTTAAATCATAGTTTTTTCTGACATGAATAATGAATTAGGAAAATACCATATTTTTCATTCTAATTTTTAATAATTAAATTATAATACTTTTTTTATTTATTATTAATATTTTTGTTTAAGGTGGAAATACGAGTATTATAAAATAAATCGTATTTGGATTTAGTAATACAACAAATAAACTAAAAAAGAAAAATCAATAATATGACTGTTGTATTTTGTATAATATAAATATGTACGAGTACTTATGTAGTTTTTTGTTGGTATAAATTATATACATATTTTTTTGTTTTTAAAGTAATAAGATTAACTTACTTCTTAAGCTTTTATAAGGTATATTTTTGGGGGTGTTTTAGAATATTATTTTTAAATATTATGATGAGAAATAAAATATGTTTTAATAAACAAGAAAAATTTTATGAAAAATTAATTAGAGTGAGTAATGTAGTTTGTCTTGTTTTATAAAATGTAATATGGAAATTATGTTGTACATCTATGTACATTGTACATTTATAATATAATACAGCGAGAGTGAAATAGATACTTGGTGTTGTAGGGTGTAGTAGACAGGCGATTATGTTCGACGGCCTATTAAAATAAGAACATTAAAGAAAAAACGTGTTTTTTTGCTTTAGAAATACAACGTCTTGATTTAATTTTTCCCAAAAATATTCTATTTTGCTTTAGTGGATCAATGATCTTTAAGTATGACTCATCTCGCTTATTTATAATTTGTTTCAGCATTTAATTTTTTTTTTTCTCGTTAGAATGAATCTATATTTTTGGGTGTTAATGTTCATGTGAAAATTATATTTTAGTCAATTCGTTCTTTGACTCTGTCTGAACCTTTTTTGTCATAATCAATGGACTTACATATATGTACATACATATGTACTATTGTAATACTATTGTATATTTTCATTGATGTTTGATAATCTAACTTTATAACTAATTTGGCAGATGAGTGACGATACAATAGATATTCACGTATTACTCATCGACTTCTTATTATAAATGAGCATTTTTTTAATTTTTTTATTGTTTTGGTGTTTTATATAATTATTTTATCTGTTAACATCATCTCACACCAAGTCCTTCTGCCAAATTTGTCATTTGCAGCTTAGTTGCTCAATTACGAAGCATATGTTTGACGATTTCCGTTAATGTTTCTTCGGACGCATTTAATGTTTTTTTGAACTTCCATTTCATTTTGGGTAAAGTAAAAACATATTTGTAACAGGAACAATAAACATCAATGATGATTCTTTTTTTATGCTAAAATACTTTTGCTATTTTTAATACAATTCTACGCTTCTCTTTAAGTGAACTGTTTAAGATGGATATCTCATGTGTTCTTTATAGACTTAAAAAATTAAGTTTTAAAATATTATTAGCTGGGAAAATGTAATTGACTTATTGCTCAATTTACGATATCAGGAATTATAATAATGTGATACCTATTATAGTAATGCCATCATTAGTTATTCAAATCATCATAAAACAAAACTCTATTAAAATACAACTGCTAGTTAGTAAGAATTAGACCAATGTTAACATATACATAGATACATTTATGAACCTAGTTAAACAACAAACAAGAAGAAGAACAATTCAAATGTATATTTGTACAATGTATGTGCTCTATCCTTATTCCCACTTATGTACTTATACTGCTTTGAATAGTTATGACTCGGGAATAATAGATAAATGCACGAATTATACCCAACTATAGACTTGTTTCATGTATTGCAGTGTAGCTTATTGCGATATTATTTTCTGTGACATTGTTTTTGATATATTAGTTGCTTTCCAATCGATGACCACAAGTAGTTATAAGCAGTTATGGTTTTTACCTTTGCTAAATTAACTGCTCTACCTTTTTATCATGAGTAGCTACAGCAGTTACGTCCAATTTGACCCCTTGATGGATTTGTGTCGAATAATTTAATGTCATAATTTTTTGTGTATTTCAATCGACCATTTAGCCGAGACACAATATTAGCACTTATAATTACTTGAAATGGCCGATTGGAAAGCAACTATTGTCTTCATTCAAACACAGCATAGGTTTTCGAAATATTTGTTAATTAATTATTTTGGTTACTATAATTTAATCGCCAAATTTTGTTTTTGAAAATACGATAGGAAGGCCGAAAAAACACTATCTCCAATTCCCAAAACAATTGAGTGTGTAGTTTGTATTGTTTATAGTTGCCTAATATACATTTTAAGAGTAAAGTATAACTTTCAGTAGCTTTATTGATTATTAATTTATTATCAAAATTTTCATTAATTTTCAGTCGATTAATGTCGCTATAAACTATAAAGACCAATGATGAATTTTTTTCATGTGATTTTGTGTATACATTGTCTTGGTGATTTACTATATACATCACTTTGCCATCCAATTTTCATATGATTTTACATACGAATTAACGACGAGTGGCCACCCCTAAAAAGTAAAATAAAAATTAATCTCTGTTATTTGATTGTTTAACCTAATTAAGGATTCATTATATTAATTCGTGCTACTGAATTTTAAAAGATTTATTGGTTTAAATGCGGTATTCAGTAACTTTTTTATAATCCTTTCAAAATAAAGAAAAATTACAGTGCAAAATTAAGTTAAATAATGTATATTTATTACATTTTATATTTGGTTAAGTATTTGATGTCTAAAGTTGGCTTGAATCTTGAACTGACAATTATTTCAAATATGCTATTCTTAAGCTTTGCGGCTTTGGTAGTGTAAGTGTGTGCCAATCGAAATAAATAGCACATAAAAGTTAAAATATAAAAATTTATTCACCACAAAAATTTTTGCCACGCCAAATTATAAATATTTTGTACGCCATAAAATGCAAGTTTTTTTGGTACTTTGACTGAACCTCAATTAAATTTATGTATAATTAATGAACAAACATGTGTAGTCAAATATTTAATAAAATCTTTGCTCGTTTATAAGATTTCAACTTTATTTTAATTCAAGAATGTAATATTAAAATGAAATTCCAAAATCACGAAATTGCGCCGACCAAAAAATTGGTAAACGTCACAAATTTTAACTGGTTTCAATTGGCACAGCAAAACAGTTAAAAAGTGAGGAAATTATTTTATTTTTACCACAGTTAAAATATTTAACTTTTTAACTTTGTATTTCGATCGGCACACACGGTGTGTGTTCATAAACTCGACATTGTAATAATATTGTTAATAATGACAGTGCCAAAGCGTTCGTGTACTTTTTATTGTTCGTAAATCCTAACCAAAATTTCCCCTTATTATTAGAAATGTCATTTGCAACTCTGCTCAATACTAGCTTTCTACCAGTTAAAAGCATTTGTTATTTTGTGTAAATGAATGATGCCAGCTGGAACACACAATAATCTAAGAAATAGGTATGTATAAGTTATGATCAACGACTGACATATGTACATATGGATGCTAGTAAGATGTGATTTAAAGCTATTTAATCAGTGATTTCACTTTTGACGTCTACAATAATAACGTTGTTAACATTTCATTATTTAAACAATGATACTTGTAACTAGATCGTTGTAATGTTCAGTTTATGAATACACTCCAGGGCCATATAGTTAATGGGCCTGACTGCACCAAAAACGAAGCTTTCTATATGGGTACCCAAACGAAGCTTTCTATACTCACTTTCGGTACTCACGGATCTTAGTAAGATCGATATCCGGGACTTTAAACGCTTCTTGGTAAGCTCAGGATGGTTTAACGAGTGAAGAGGCGGCACCTTGAATGTGGTATAGCTACGGACCAATTTTGTATCTATGCTAGTCCTTTAGGACGGCCACCCTTACCTAACCTAACCTATATGGGTACCCAATGAATATTTTGTATGGAAAAGGAACTTTTGCCACTCACAAAATCATGATATAAATTGTAATTAATTTTGGAGTTTGTTCACTGATTATATATTTCTTGATTTACACTCAGTTTTAATTCCACCGATTACATTAGTGAAATAATTAAATATAAACGGTATCTTTCGCATATTTTTCTTGATATTTCTAATTTTCGATGTGCTGTCAAATCTATCATCATACAAACAATGCTGAAAATATCTGTCATATGAAGAATTTTTAATATTATATTATTGTTTCTCATATTGTTCTTAGTAACCTGTAGCAATTTTCCTCATTCCAATGTGAATGACCAACCGAATTTACTGTAATTGACAAAGGCGACATACATAAACATAATATAGAATTATGGAACATTGCTTGCAAGCGCAACCATCATAACCATGCCAAAATGTACAAGGATAGGAAATAATAGAAATAGAATTTTATTATTTTTATTTTAGGTTTCATTGTTTATCAATATCAGTTAGATGTACGTCGTATGGATGGAAAATGTTTGACCCAAGCTCGTAATTTTCTTGTTCTTGTAATTTAAAAATATTTTATAATGTTAGCTATCCTGAATATTTCGTCTAATAGATTTCTAATGGATCCATCGTTGATTTAATCAATGTCCAGTTTAGACTTTCACTGCCCATTAGAAAATTCAAAAAAGAGTCATACGAATGCACTATTATTTCTTTCGTATTTACTATGTTTAGTAGGTCCACGCTGCTCGATATTTTTAATTTTTATAACCACAAAAAATTACGAATCGTGTTAATGGAGTCTTCGATCAAACTTTTCTTTTCATCAAATTTATTTCAACGATATAGAAAATCTAGTAGAAAATTATGTTATTTATAAATAAAATGTATTTTTACGCCTATAATTCCAATTTATTAGAAATTAGACCGAATGAAATTAACGTTTCGTCATATGACTGAAATAATAACATTGACAATCAAACCAAAATATTGAAAGTTCGCCATACTCAGCATATTTTCAGCAAAATGTAATTATTTTACTAATTTGTGGCTTAATTTTATCGGTGGAGTTAAAATTGGGTGTAAATCAAGAAATACATAATTCATTCAATCAGTGAACAAACTCCAAAAGTAATTACACTTTATATCATGATTTTGTGAATGCAAAAGTTCGCTTTCCATACAAAACATACATTTACGTACCCATATCAAAAGCTCGTCAAATTATGATTTTTTTTAAACAATCAGGCTTTGCTTATAGGTAAAAGTCGAGCTTTTTTAGAAACATTTTCCAGCTCATGTCAAGTAGAACTTTAAGGATCAAACCATAAACATTAATTTGAATGTTCTAAACTAAGTTTATATTTTCCAATACAAATTGTAATTAGAATACAAATATCGAAAAAATGAAAAAATACGCTTTTCTGTATAGCCTAGCCAAAAACCAAATGTGTGTCGTACAAAGAAAACGCAAAACAATCATTTATCGTGAACTCGTGATAAAAGTTCGATTATTATATTTAAAGTATAAAACAAGGAAATTGAATGACACATTTTCCAAATAAAACTATTCATAAAATATACTAGTTTATTTTTCTAAAATAACATTCATCTTTATGGAAAAGCCAGTATGAAATATTTTCTTATATACATTTAAATAAATTTTGATGAAATATCTATATACTTACATAGATCTGTTAAGACGAATTTACTAATAAGTTCTGTTAAAATTAATTTTTAAAATCAAGTATAAGGTCACATATTATAAACATAAACGACAAAACTTGTATTTCTTTTTGGAAGCATGTATCAGAGGTTGCCCTTGGTATATCATCCAGCTACATTTTGAATACAAACGTTTTACATCTTTTATAAGTGTTTTCAAACAATCCTTGCGTAATTTAACGGAACTAATTTTGACCCCAGGATCAACAAAAGTTAGCTTGATGGTACCAAAAATGTATAAGATACTCGTATTTATAGCCAAATATTCTAGTGTCATAGGATGCTTTAGAAATTATTATCTCTAAGCTCGATAAGTTACGGTTTGTTAGAGTTGGTTGCTTAATTTAATGTTTTTGTTTCGGACTTTAAGACAGTAATAAAATATAACTACCGTTTATTTCACTCCCATTTCATGTGGTTCTGTATAACATCAGAGAAACAATTTCACTCTAGATTAAAAAGGCTCTTAGACAATTGGGAAAATTTCGTTCATATATGTACATATGTACGAGTATATATGTATAGTTACATTATCTATTTATGTAGGCTACCAATAAAACTGAATTCGACTAAATTTACAGTCATTGGTGTACAAATATATCAACCTTAAATAATTTGTTACATTCTATGTCGAAAGTAACATGATATTTTTATGATTTTTTATTTTGTTAATTTATTTTTTGTTACTAAAATGAGAACCTATTACATATCATGTTGTATTTCGA
Organism: Tipula unca; assembly: GCA_951394425.1. NCBI lineage: Eukaryota > Metazoa > Arthropoda > Insecta > Diptera > Tipulidae > Tipula > Tipula unca. Next base: position 102,219,366 of record OX596380.1, read on the forward strand.
TATTCTTACGAAAAATAAATATTTATTGTCAATTTATCTAATTTAATTGATTTGTTTAATATAATATTGGACGAACGAACAAAATAAATCGATTAATTCGTAATTATGGTTGTTAATTGAGATATTGTTCAGCGATTCTTTGGTGATGTGATAGTGTATATTATTATGTATACTATATAAAATATCTAGAGAATAAAATGAATTACCAAAATTCGAATATAGATTTCCGGATATTTACATTATGGAAAAGATAGTTGATGTTTATTATATTTTTATATTTATATAATTTATAGCGTATGGATTTTTAATTAGAATTTAGAAGTCAATAACTTTGGGTTGTTTAAGATTTATTTTATTGTATATTACCGACTTGTGTGAGTGTGAAATAAAAATTGAGTAGAATTTTGTTTTTATATGGGTTACGTCGCGATTGCGCTTAGTTACTCTATTATTGAAAATAAATTATGAAAATTGTTCGTAAAAAATGTAAATGAGGCCTGTGTACAGGCACATAACACATTTACCGATTTTTTCAGAATTAGTAGTTATAAATGGTGTTTCAACAGGTGCGCTTCAACTTTTTTCCGATAGGGACGGTGAACGACGCCATATTTTTTATTGTTCTTTTGTCATTTGGAAACTTCATTAGTATACATTTCATCATGGAACGCTACACACTTGAACAGCGATTGCAAATCGTGCAAATTTTTTATCAAAATAATCGTTCTGTTGCTGCTACTTTAACAGCATTACGGCCATTTTACGGTCCATTTAACAAGCCAGCCCGTTCGACAATCAACCGTATAGTGGCAAAATTTGAGTCTACGTTTTCGCTACATAATGTTCCGGTGCCCTCGAGAGCAAGAAGTGCTCGAAGTGTTGAAAACATCGCAGCCGCCAGGGCTTCAGTTCAAGAAGACGCGAATGTGTCGCTCACACGACGTTCGCAACAATTGGGCCTTTCTGTGACATCATTGTGGCGAATTTTACGTAAAGATCTTGGCCTACATCCGTATAAGATCAAGCTGACACAACAACTAAAGCCGTTTGACCATTTGAAGCGACGCCGATTCGTGAATCGGGCCCAAGAGCAAATCGAAAATGATGCAGATTTTCACCGAAAAATCATCTTCAGCGATGAGGCTCACTTTTGGCTAAATGGATTTGTCAACAAGCAAAACATGCGTTACTGGGCAGGAAACAACCCACACGTGATTCATGAGGCACCATTGCATCCCGAAAAAGTCACTGTTTGGTGCGGATTACATGCCGGCGGCGTCATTAGGCCATATTTTTTCATCGACGATAACGATCGCCACGTTACTGTTAATGGAAATCGATACCGCGATATGATAAACAATTTTTTTTGGCCGCAATTGAATGGAATGGACTTGGACGACATGTGGTTTCAACAGGACGGGGCCACATGCCACACAGCACACGATACAATCGCGTTATTGAAGACTAAGTTCGATCAGCGTGTTGTTTCGCGAAATGGGCCCGTCCAGTGATCGCCGCGCTCGTGTGATTTGACACCTCTAGATTATTTTCTTTGGGGTTATGTGAAGTCATTGGTCTATGCCAATAAGCTGGCGACGTTGCAAGAGCTCAGAACCAATATTGAACGTGAAATTTCTGGAATTTCGGCCTATTTATGCAAAAGAGTGGTCGAAAATTGGGTTCAACGAATGGACTTCGTAAAACATGCACGCGGTGGTCATGCAAAAGAAATCGAGTTTTATACTTAAATGTATATGTTCAAGTTCGTTAATAAAAAAAAAGTTAGCTCAAAAGTCGAACAGTTTGTGTTTTATTCAAAAAAAAAAGTTGAAGTGCTCTTATTGAAAAACCCTTTAGTTAGGGCGTGCGACGGTGCGATTGGCAGAATATTCAAATTAGATAAAATGTATTAAAAGTATGACAATTTAGAAAATTTAGTTTTTAAATTACACAACATAGTCGAAATTTGGTTTCAATATCATTCATGAAAGCTTATAAGAATAAACAATACAAACATATTATAACAAACTACGTAGAAATACATATCAAACTTCCATTACAGAAAAGTACCAAAAAGTATGAATTTCTTAACACATTTGTGGACATTTCAGCCAATAATAATTGTCTGTAGTATCGTGAATGTCGTGAACGTAGTTGAAGTCTTGTGTTTTACATTCTTTTACAAATTTAACTAAAATTAAACAAAAGTAAAATAAAATTTTGCTATAATAATAAACAGCTAAATTTATAATAAGAATGATACAAATGGATGTTGCAAATTCACATAATCATAAACAATGTTAAATGTTTATATTATAGGCACTCATTTGGGTTATTTTTAAGTTTATCGTATTTTCTAACCAATTCATTTAGAATAATTTTATTAATGGCATTGCATTGTTTTGTTCAATTATAATGTTTCGGTCCTATAAGCCGTTTGCAAACGTATAGAAATATTATAAAATAAAAATTTGTTTAATATCCGAATGAGCATAATACAAATTTGAATGAACAAAAAAATGTGAAAACTTGCAAAAGTTTGATTAGAATTAATTATCTTAATATTAGTTGAGTAGAAGAAAACAGACAAATTTATTTATTGAAAATGGTATATAACTGTTACGAAATGCAGATGAAACTAAAATTTAATTCTGAACAATTTACATTTAATTTTTTTGTTAAACATTTCTCAAAACTTTTATAATTTTACAAATTTAATTTCTATATAAATAGTTCAATCTTTTAATCATATTATGCTATTGTACATAAGTCTATAGTTCAAAATAAAATATAATAATTATCGTATATTTTTCCAATGATGCCGTTTCATCATAAAATATTATTGGAAGAAACGTTTTCTTGATTCTGGAATATAACAATTAAATATTAAATCCATAATATATTTCTTATTAATCAGTTTTGCAAACTTTAATTAACTTCAGTATCTAAATGATAAAACAACACTAATATTTGGAATGAAATTTTATGATATTAGTAATCGGTTTTAGAATAATTTTACCAGACTTTTGGACTTGCTAAATTTTCTCGCCGCAAATTTTAATAAAACTAAATAATTTTTAAGATGTGAATTTCGATACGGATAAAATTATTCCTATACTAATTTTTTCAGCTATACTTACGTAATACAAAGGTCAAGGGTGTATTCTACTTCTAATCTTTCATGAATTATTATAAATCATGAAATCATCCATTAACTAATTGCAGGCTTCATTTTGCAAAACCTAGACTCTGCAGCCTAACACAAATATACCATACCCCAGTAAATTAAAATTGACAGCTTCTTTGATTGTTTCATCGTGAAAATCAATTATGTACTCGTATATGTATAACGTACATTATATATTTATAAGATCTACCACTCCTACGCCACATTTTGAGCATAACAAAACGCCAAATTGAAATTTAATTCTTCAAATTGCAATTCGGTTATTAAAAATACAAATACCGAAAACAATTCAATGAATCGATTTAATATCTTCGTAATAGAATGCTTCGTCGTATCTCGTATTTCAAGAAAATATTTTCGATTTAAAATTAACGCAAGAAGGTTGGTTTTGTTTTGTGTTTGCTTACTAAAATCTCAGAAATTTTATACTAATTGATAAGAACCAGATGTTTTATAAGTAAAATAGAAAAAAATATCGCGATTAATTATTTGTTTTGATTAATTTTATTTTTATTATTAAAATACCACGGAATTTTTCGTTTAAAATACATCTTGTTTCTATAGACATTTTTCCCCCCATTTATCTATGTACATATGTATATCATTCTTACAATACCATAAGAACAAAATGTTTTAATAATCCACTTGTTTGAATTTTGAATATAATATACCACTACTATTAATATGTGTATATTGTAATAAATAAGCAGGTTCCAAAACTTGGTCATACATAAAACATATTAAACCACCTGTTTTATATCATTATCACAGGTAATGTAAATTACATTTTATTTGCATATTAACCGCAATTGTTTGTAATTTTGCTTCATAATTTTATTGAAGTAAAATCGTGACTTAATTTATCTATTTGAAATTGAATCATGCAAAGAACAATTTATTCTTATTGTTGGATTGTTCGCAGATATTTGCAAGTAATATTAATTTATTATTTGATAACTTTTTAAAAAAATTTCAATTCACGAATATAAATATATCGATTTTCACTTATTATATAGTTAATCACTTATGTTTATCTTTAATGAAACATTGATAAGTTGATCAAAATAATTTATATGAATTTCTATTTATTACCACTCTATGTTTACATCTAATCACTACGGACCTTTTGATCTCACACTGTGCTCTCTGGTTGTATGGATTGAGGAATCGAAGTATAATATGGTAGGATCAGATGAAAAGTGTATATTTAATACCCAAAGCCAGCAACACAATCCTTTGTACACATTAACATTCTTTGTTAAGTTTAAACATGATGGTGGAACCGTAATGATCGGATGTACAATGTTGTGGTAAGGTGTTAGTTTAATTCACCGAGTTAAAGGCGGGTGGAGCATTATATATTAAACATTATATATTAAACTTTAACTTAAAGGTCCGATCTATAGCAATACAGCCAATTTAAACCTGTTATGATGGAATATTATAACGAATGATTGGTGCAAAACAGTATCACAAAATCATATTATCGCAACAAAGTACTGACGGTTTTCATTACAAAATTGATCCAAAAGATAAACATATTTTTTTCGCTGTTCTATTTTGTCCACGCAATATTTATTTTTTAAATTTTATACTGCAGAATTAGTAGGGTATGAGAGGTTAATGTGTACTATTACTGTATGCCTGAACCGATTTTCTTTTAACTAAATTACGACTAAACTAAATTGATGATTAGTTCATGTCCCCATTCAAAGGTTAGTATCATTAAAACATTCTGTGCCTGCAATTCTAAATTTCAATCTAAATTAAATTATAACTTTTCATGTTTCGATTTGTCTATGAACAAAAAAATATAATAAACAACGCCTATTTAACAAATATTCTCAATCGACTAAACTAACTAAACTAAAAATAAAGTAAAACGTGCTAGTTAATACAGTATTTAAAGATAACACTAGTATAAAAGTCTCTATCTGTGCCTCAAGTCACACCAATCTGCTTCGATATTTAATTTTTGTTCATCAGTTTACACATTGAACCTGAAAATTAATCTCGTTAGTTCGAAATTATAAAAATTGCTCAAAGTCATGAACAGAAACTATATCAGCACGTTAACGTAAGCAACCCAGCTCTACGACAATAACAACGTAACAAGAAGGCTAAAAAGGGTAAAATCTTTTGAACTAGCAATGTTGTGAACAACAACAAATATCTAAAATCAAAATAACACTTTAAAGTCGTGTTAAAATAAGTTAAAACCTAAAACATTATCAATGTTTTAATAATAATTAATTATGTCAAAATTTTAGCAAATTAAGTCAAAAATAAATTACTTATTAGTTTTTTTGTAACAAGATTGTAATGTTATAATGATTTTTTAAAAACATGCTATTAACCACTAGGGCACCAATGTGCCAAATAATTTAGTCCTTTCATTTTAGTTATTATTTTGTTTGGTTGGACAACAAAACTTGGTATGTTTACAAATTTTGAAAATAAAAATCATAATTTATTGCTGCTAGTGTTATCTATGAATGATTGACTAAGCTAATCAACCATTGAAAAGTCAAGCCGCGTTTTTCATTCGTGCTATCCGGCGCTCGCTATCCAGAGCTCATATACCAATGCTCTCTATAGCAGCTCCAGATAAATATGTAGGACCAAATATTTTTGTTCAAGTTTTGATATGTGTTTGAATGAAAAATTATAGCTTGTTGTTAGATAAATTGAGTGACAGGGGCCTGCCTGACTATGACTTTCCCCTACTATTTTCGACGGCTATTGTTTTCCTATAGTAGGAAAAGGAAGAAAAAGGAAAATATTATTATAAATTTACTATTGTTTACCTTTTTCTTCCTTTGCCTACTATAAGAAAACGATAGGCGTCGAAAATAGTAGGCGAGTGTCATTGTAAGACCCCAGTTTTCTATACTTTGCCGATTGAGGGATACAGCAATTATCGTCGACTTTTTAAATAATTAGTTAGTTTAGTTAGTGATTCATAAATAACACTGGTCATTATCAAATTAATTGTGATTTTTATTTTGAAAATATTAACATTCCAATTTTTGTTACCCAACCCAATTAAAACGATAAATAAAACAAAATGCATCTGCGCGAGGAGGGTAAATTAATTAGCCAATTGGTAGCCGCCTGGAGATTAATAGCATAATTAATCATGAATTTAGCCGAATATATTGGCGTGAGGCACACAGCATAAACGATAAAATATGGTGGTTAATAGCATGACTAAGTAGTCATCAATTTAGTCAAAAATAAAATGTGTCAGGCAGTATAAAATTACAATTTATTCTACTAAGCTACAGTCTATCCAGAATGATTTGCACAGTTATCTGATGTAGCAAATCACTACACTTGACAAATTTAACTTATTTATCTAAAATCAAAAAGTTTTAGATATTTAGTCCTTTTTCTCTTTGTGGAGACGAGTAGTTTACTCATCAACTCGTTTGGATGAATTGTTAACCTTGAGTGATAACTGACGCTGGAATTCCTAATCTCTTCTCATATTGCTGGTATACATTGCTTCTCATATTGCTGGTAATAATGATGACGCATGTACTATAGATTCTCAGAATTTTGGACTGAAAATGTCGAAATTCAAATTTACACATGTCCAGATAAGTTTTAATTTTTGGTATCAGTTTATTTTCAAGTATAATACAGTTTATTTATTACCTAAATATAAGGTACTACCCAATTGCTTTCATTTTGCCCATATACATATGTATATGTTTTATGATTTCCTACATATTTAACTTCATTGGATTATGGTATTTACTGGTTATTCAATTTTATTGATGGACACGTGCCTCTTCTCATTGTAAAGGGAACTACGAGTATATTATAGATTTGGCATCACTAACTTTAATTTTCCATTTTTTCCTCCAAGGCTTCTTCTATAATTATGTTATGCATACGTTCTGTTATGTTATGCATATTATGTTGTTTTATTATTGAGTATTCTGTCCTAAATCCAAACTGGTGGTCCAGAATCAGCTTCTTATCCAGCAATTGCGGTCTGAAACGTTTAAGTTCTAATTTTCCAAATAATATCGACATACATGGCAGTAAGCTTTCGGACGCTTGTATGGTTATGTTATTAGTATTACTTGTGAGCTCTTCCATTGTGTTGGGAAAGATTCTATTTTAAGTATTGCGTTTTCCCATATCTGCTAACTCTTGCCAACTGTTTTACCAGCATGATGCCTTTTTAGGATTTTCTCTTTTTGAATCGTTATTTATACATCTGAGATTGTAAATTTTATGATTGTAAGGTTCACCACCTAAGTTGCTTCTGATGGGATACAACTTGGGAAAATAGCTTATAGGATATTTCATATTTCAATTTGCACTTCCTATGAGCGAGAAAAATATTTTCAATGTCATCGTTGTGCTGTTGATATTCCGTAGTGCGCAGTTTTTACAATGTGCACAATAGAATGCACCAACACAACGATGACATAGGAAAAATCAGAAGTTTGTTGTACTCCTCTATTATTGTACAAATGGGAAATCTAGTATGATTCTCTATGATACAACTGAATTTTTCTTTATTTGTTTATATTATAACAATATATGTGAAAAAATTAAAAATTTTACATTATTACAAAATGTGCTTTGCACAAATAATATGCATATGTATATACCATCAATACAGATATCTTTTTTTGTAATAATAAAATTTGGTGTATGTATGTACATTTTACAATATGTATTATAATTTTTATACACAATATGTATATTTCTGAACGATAAATTATTTGTATGCGCACAATTAATAATTTTTAACGATTATTATGTTTTTGATGTAATATTTAAAAAAAAAAGTAAAAAAACCACTCACACTCTTATACATACATTTCTTAAATATTATAAGTTATGGAACATATGTCTACGACATAACACATTTCTACCAGATTATTAATAATTAATGTGGGAACATCCTTGTTCGATACACGCCGTCATATTGTCTTTAAGCTATTTGAATATTTATAATGCTAGTCATACTAAATAGTTAATTGGTTCGATTTAATACAATAATACATAATATAATGACGTCGCTTTAAATTTTATGTTGTAAACCGCGACAATTATACAACGTAAATATATTTATGAATATATGAACATATAAATGTATGATGAATAATTATGATTGTTTGCTAGTTTAATGTAGAATTCAAAGTGGTTCTTTTATTAATTTATTTAGTAAGATAATGTATGTCATAAAAATACACATAAATAAATGTAGTGATCTATTGTAATATTAAGTACAAAATTTAAATTTTAAAAATTTGTTTATGTTATGTAATTACATTTTTAATAATCTTTCTATTTAATCGTCGTTTAATTAAGACAGCTTGACTGTCTTAGACAATCTGAAGAAACCAAGTCGTTCTGTACACCGTGGAGCCATCGTTGTCTTCAGCGACCTCTCCGCCTACCATATGGTGGTTCTCCTTTCAGAGATCGCTGCACAATTCGTTCTGGATTAGCATACAGAACGTGACCGAACGTCAGCGTACTCGGTGAAATCTAACTTCATGTACAATGTCGGGGATCTTCATCAGATCTCGGATCTCGATATTGTACAGAGCACGGTATGTACCATCCGTAAATCACTCGCATGATTCTTCTCTCAAATGTAAAGAGCAATCCCTCGTACTTTTCCGTCAGCGCTCAACTTTTACATCCAAACATAACAACGGGCCTGATCAACGCTTTGCAAAGTTTCAGCCTCACGGCATTTGATAAGTGTTTAGATTTTAGCAGTGGCCTTGGAGGATACAAAGCACGACTACCAACCTCCTCACTCCCTTAAACGTGTAGTGGCCACTATGAAAGCCTGGTGTGCCACTCCCTGCTGAATACGCTGCTAAGTTAATGCAATCTATTTAAGTTAAAAAAAAAAGTTAACTCCAGGTATCTAATTTTACTTTGTTAATTGCATATTAAGAACAGTTTTGTTTACAATGGGTAACAATTGTGTTGTGGAAATATTAATGCTGAACACATAGTATTATATCTTTTTTACATTTTATGCGTTTCCCTGTTTTCTTCGACTGGCGCAAAAAATTTGTTCTGAGCTTTACACCAATGCAATGCGAAGTGTGAATATTGTCGCTAACAAACAGTTTGACGTCACGCTTAGGTATATATTCAATTTAAATTATTGTAAATAAATTTTGATCTTTAGATATGCATATATTCAGTAGGTGTATACCAAATTATCTATAGATTGGCATAATCTGAAGCGCAAACGGAGCTTACAAAATCGATAATTTAACGAATAAATAAATTCAATCTTGTCACTACATTTGGCTTCCATATACCGATCCAAAATCTCATTATCCAGCTATTTAGTCGTGTCACATGGCAAGCAACGAATGATGGTACGTATTCTAAGTATACCAGATTTAAAATCATGTGAATGTATCGTTACAAGACATAATAATGCTTTCTAGTTTTATACAACTCAGTCTAAATATATATTCTAATAAATTATTTGTGTAAGATTCTACGAGTATACTAGACATTTTCACCGCCAAATGTATCCAAAATATTTATGAGATGACGTATTAAGCCGTCCATCGTCATATTTTTACAATTACACGTAATTTTTTTACAATTTCAAAAATCATTACAAATGTAATGTGAACATGTAGTATGTATTATGATGTTGATTTCCTCAAATTAGATTTTCTCGACGAAGATAACAAAATAGAACATAAATTACCACGTATAAACGAACAGATGACCATATTATAAAACAATAATTTCTAAATATTTATAATTCAAAAAATTGTTTAATCAAAAAATAATTAAAAGTTTATTATAGCTCTACTATAATAATGTTATGTTTAAATAATTAAGTAAAAGTAAAAGACGTTCATGAAATGAATATAAGAAATTATTCACACTAAAACCACTTTAATTATTTTATTTTCCGAATTGTATTTTTAACACATTTTTTGTATATTTAACAAAAAATTTTGTCATCTATTTGCAATTCAAACAAAAGCATTTTGGAAAATGCCAACAACTACATCATTACGAAATTCTGGTGATTCTGTTGAATTGGAAGTTTTTAAAGTATGTGATAATGAATCATCGGATGATGATGATCATCCAAGTATTAAGAATACTAATAGTAATAATAATAATATTAATAGTAAAAGTGATAAAAAGAAAATAGTAAACATAAAAAGCAAAAATGATCAACTACAAAAAATAAATAAGACGGCAAAGAGTATTGGCGATGTTGTTGTGGGTAGTGTTGCGAGTGGTGGACGTAAAATAAAAATAAAAACAAAAAGTTGTAGTAATTTATATAATTTAAATTCATTGCGTTTAGACGATGACCATGTGAAATCAGAACCAAATATTAATTACCACATTGATAATAATCATGGCAGTAAAATAAATATAAATCATAAAAGTAAATATAAAATTAACGACGATGCGCATAGTGATAAGATAAAATTAACTAAAGATTCAAATAGAAATGCAACAACAAGTCAAACAATCATCAATGGTGTTAATAATTCAAGTGATATAACTCAAAGTGATTATGGAATTGATAATATTTTAAAAAATAGTACTATAAATAGTAGTAGTATTAATAATAATAATAATATAAATATTCCGACAACAGCGTGTACTGGTGAAATAAATAATAGTAATAATGGAGGTGGAGCAACGCATAGTAATTTTAATAGAAGCTCATTTATTAATATGTTCAGTAAGCTAGGATTTTGGCGACGTAACGAATGTAAATTAACCATTGTGCCTCAACAACAAAATAACATATTACCACCAGAGAAAGGACCACCTCGTTCAAAATCATCGACGGCATCATTGAAAGGACAGAAATATAAACGTGGTTTTAGTTTTGGTGGTAAATTTTTGTTTTATAAAATATTTTTATGTTTACTGCAAATATTTTAAACTAAATCGTAGGGTAAATTATTTCTTTAAAATGGTTTTTAATTATATATTGATAGTACAGTAATTTACATTTGATGTTTATATTATAATGATATTGTAGTTATATATACAAATGCTAAACCAAATACTATACTAATATGACTCACAATTATTTTAAAAGTAGTTACGCGATATCTCAGTTCAAATGGTAGGGCAGCTAATAACTAAAATAAAAACAAATTTAAATTTAAAATTGTCAAATATTTTGATTTGATTATCTACTAATACTATTCAGATTTTAGAGCGACCAGTTGTAATTGTCGAACGCACAATTGAATAGTTGTTTATTTCATAAATGGCTAAGTTTTAAATGATTCATTTGCACAAGTCTGATGGCACATTAAAATTTGCACATTATAATTGATTGGTAACACATTCAATATTAATTGTGCGAAGAAAATTTATTATAAAGTTTAATATAGTTTAATATAATGCTGAAAATTTATGTTGGATAAAATTTAATTTATCTTATAATTTTTATTGATATTTCGCTTGCACTACTATCATCAGCATCTATATTCATTTAGTACAGAATAACTTACATAAATCAATTAAATTACAAAGAAATTTTTTTAATTTATTTTAAAAGCCAAAACAATTTATGTTCAATTCTTCGTTTTAAAATTTTTTTCTATGAAAATTCTGCTTACAAAATTTCCATGACTACATTTCAATTTTTAAAACTGTGATTGCCATGATATTTCAAGATAGATATAGAAGTTAGAAGTTTAAAAATAAATTTTGTGGAAAGCTTATATTTTTAATTGTTTATAAAACAATTTTATGACAAATTTATTTAAGTTCTGTATATAAAATATAACTCATTTATATAACAAGAAAACAAAAATTTACAATTTGCGTCATATTTTTTTTTTTTTATAAAAAATCGTTATATGTATTTGATTTTTATTTAATCAATTCGATGCGATTAATTTTAATTGAAATCATTAAAATTAATAAACTTGCCTAGAAAAATAAAAAAAAACATTTTTTTAAAATAATTTTTCTTTATTTTTAGCAGCGATTTACTTATTTAACCTAATTTTGATTTATTTTAATCTTGAATTGTAGCATAAATTTTAAAAATAAAACGGAAGTACGTACTTCATCATTCCTACTTTATGCTAATTATAAAAAAAAAATCTAATTAGATTTTGGATGTTTCTTTAAGTACTTTTTCTTACGATTAATATAGAATCAAATTTATAAAATATCTGTGCTACTATATCGGTATATGATTGATAAATATATCATTGATAAAATTAATTAATATTTTATTTAGTTCGTTGATTTTTAGTTAATACTTAATATTGTATTTCTGATTTTAATCTTGATATACGTTCTACGTTAAACACACGGTTAATTATTTTCTATCAAAAAAAAAATTGAATTATTAAGCACGATTTTTAATTATATGAATATAAACTCACCTATTTAGATGGGATTATAATTAAATGATAAATCAATTTTATTAATGGAAAACAAACTATAAAAGTTGTTTTTTTGATAGATGAACAATTACCAAATTGTTGATTGATTTACAATTAATTTGAAATATTAATTTATTAATGTGCGTCGTATGTACATATGTTTAAGGTTTAATGGATTTTTAATAGAGACTAGTTCATAGTGTGTACTAAATACATTTGCTCAACCATAGTGTATTCCATTATCGCTATTATACAAACTTAAAATAAAATAAATTGGAACCAATATACTTTTGTATAACTGGTGACCATTTGCTAGTTAATTTTGTAAATTTGGGGAACGTAGAGTAGATAGTTAAAATTTAAAATCAGTACTTTTGAATTTGCTTTGTAGTTACTTAATTTAATAAAAATAATTTTTTTTTATTTTAATTTTCTTTTTTTACAGTAACGGAGCGTAGGATTCGAGCAAACGATAGAGAATATAATTCACAATTTAAATATGCGGTATTTACAAGCAAAATTATATTTATTTGTCAATTATTATAATTATCATAATTTATAATTATTTATTTTATTTTTATTTTCAGAATAATTATATAAAAACGTCCAAATATTCTTTATTAACATTTTTACCATTAAATTTATTAGAACAGTTTCAACGTATTGCAAATTTTTACTTTTTTTGTTTATTACTGCTACAATTAATTCCAGCCATATCTTCATTAACACCGATTACAACGGTTATACCATTGATTGGTGTATTAGCGTTAACAGCCGTTAAAGACGCTTATGATGACATTGTAAGTTATTTATAAACACATAATTTTACTACATATTGTTTCAGCTTTTTAATACTTCTGTAGATATTTGTATATTAATAATGTAAAGTATTACAAGTAGATTTTAATTTTAATCGAACTTTGAATCCTAAAACCATCTATAGTATTCAAATTTGCTTTAGACTTTATGATTAAAGCAGAATTGTTTGATTTTCTTTAGCATCATTTATAAAAATATCTTGAAATTTTATACTCTGCCTGTTGAAATTTTGTAATTATATTCAGCATTCGATTTATCTTAGGATCGCTATCACATTAATATTAATAATAAACAGCATTTAAAGGCCATTACTGGCCTCTTACTGAGTCAACAATCTGGCTCCAGCGGTTTCGATTCTGGGCTTGGTCTTCATACTGTCCTAAACAACCAGAAGAAGCCAAGTCATTCTCCACACCGTGGAGCCATCGTCGCCTGCAACGACCTATGCGCCTACCATAGGGTGGCTCTCTTTTCAGAGATCGCTGCACAATTGGTTCCGGATCAGCACGCAGAACGTGACCGAGCCAGCGTACTCGCTGAGATCTTATTTCATGCACAATATCGGAGATCTTCATCAGATCTCTGATCTCGATATTGTATAGAGCTCGGTATGTGCCATCTATTTCGCGTTTTAGGCCGCGTTTTGATTCTTCTCTCAAATATAAGGAGCCATCTCTCGTACTCATTCGTAAGCACCCAACTTTCACATTCAAACATAACAACGGGCCTGATCAACGCTTTGTAAAGCTTCAGCTTCACGGCACTTGATAGGTGTTTAGATTTTAGCAGTGGCCTTAGAGAATACAAAGTACGGTGACCAGCTGCCAGCCGCTTTTTAATATCCTCACCCACACTGTTATCGTGAGTGATAAGAGAGGCCAAATATTTTAACCTCCTCACTCCTTCAAACATGTAGTGGCCACTACTAAAATCTGGTGTGCCATTTCTGCGTGTCCCTATACCCAGAGATGATGTATTTCGTTTTGAACTCATTGATCTGGTGTCCAACAGAAGCTGAAAACTCTACAAGCGGATCAAATATTTCCTTCACTCCGTTGCTATTCAGTCCAATCAAGGATACGTCATCTGCATATGCTAGCACCTGATTGGACTGGCGATATAAGATGTTGCACTAAGGTTTTTCAGTTTTACGAAAGATGTACCCCAACATGAGATTGAAGAGCATCTCCCTGCCGAACACCCGAGCTAACTACAAAAATTCTTGATAGCCTGTTCTCAACTTTAACACAGCATTGAGACTGTGTCACTGTCATTCTACACAATCGTACCATTTTTGTTGGCATACCTAGATTTTCCAGCGCAGACCACAAACTCTCTCGATTGATCGAGTCATAGGCCTGCCGGAAATCCAAGAACACCTGATGTACTGCGATCGAAGTCTCATAATATTTAGATAGACTCATCCGCAGCGAAAAGACCTTATCAGTGACTGATCGATTCGGACGAAATCCTCCTTGATAGTCACCAACCACGCTATCCGCTAGAGAGCTGATTCTATCCAATATATTATAGGACAGTAACTTATATGCTGTGCAAAGGAGAGCTATGCCGCGATAATTCTCACACTTCAAGCGGTCTCCCTTCTTGAAGATGGGGCACATCGCGGCCACTTTCCATTCGTCAGGCATTACTTCGGTTCGCCATACTAATCGAATAAGGTCGAAAAAACAGTTCCACAAAGTATACCCTCCAAATAACAAGAGCTCCGAATATCAAGAGCTCCGAATTAATGCAGTCCAATCAATGCAGTCTCAATGCAAACCTCCGCAGTCTGCATTTGCGGTGAATCAACTACAGTCTGTGACGCATGATGAACACCAAGCAGGTCGGTAAAGTGTCCATTCCATGCGTCGAGTACTGCGTCGATGTTGACACAGAGGTTTCCATCCCGGTCCCGGATGGCAGTTGACGCAGGCTTGAAAGTATGGTGCAATCCAGTAATTCCTTTAAAGAAATTACGTGAACTGCGCTCATTGCTGAGTTGTTGTACTTTTAGAACCTCGGCCTTCCACCATTCTCGCTTCTTCCGTCTACAAATTCGCTTAGCTGCTCTCATAGTAAGAGTAGCCTTGTTTTTCATCGCGATTGTGAGACGTTGTTGCACTTCTCTATGGGCTATATTTTGTTGCTCAACTGCAAGACGACACTCGTCATCAAACCGATCATTCTTGGGTCTGACTCTCCCTATACCTAAAGTCTGTTGAGCAGCACGGACAACCGAAATTTTCAGTGCCTCCCAGACAGAGTTCACACAGTCATACTGGTAATTAGCTCCCTCAATGTTGTCGCTGATAAGATCCTGATATCGTTTCTCGTTTGATCTTCATTTATCAGACCTTCACAGTCGAAACGTTCCATGCGTTTCGCTGTTTTCCCGGACCTGTACGAAAATTTCCACCGTAGCTTTGCAGCGACCAAATAATGATCGCTGCCTACGTATTTGGTTGCTTAGTGGTCAATTTGGCTGCGGGATATTTTGCGAGGATGGATCTATGTTTCCAAATGTATCTATTTGTGAGGGGAAAATGTGCTTGCTACTCTAAGATCGTGAGCAATTGCAAAGTACATCATTCTCTCACCATTATTGATCGACGTTTCGTGTCGGGAGTACGGACCTATGTTTTCACACGTCGGCCTGATTTCTGCCAGCTCTAGCATTAAAGTCCCCAATTACCATTCTAACATCGTGTTAGGGTATAGATTCCATCAGATCATCCAAGTCATTGTAAAATGAGTCTTTATCTTGGCATGTACACAAATTATCGACATGTCACCTAACTTCATGCGTAAGCGAAGCTTACACAATCGGTTATTGACTGCTTGGAAATCCAAAACAGCGTTCTTTATCTGCGGCCCAAGAAGAAATCCAGCTCCAAGATTTCCGAGGTCAATTTATAAAACACTGGTTTATCTGATTTAATTTCGGCAATCAAGGTAGAATTATAGAGCAGAAGTTTCTAACGGCTTCGTTTCGTTAGCTATGGGCGGTCTCTAATAATAATATTATTTGCTCAGACTTAGATATAGATCTTGACCTAAGAATAAAAATAATTACATTTGTTGTGATCCTGATGATGTTGTGAAAAACCCATCGTATTTACAAGTTATAAAAACTTTATTATTTTGGTCAACATCAACGCATTGACATTAAGTTTTGATAAACATGAAACATTAATTAAATTCAAATTAAACCAAAATTAAATTAAATTCGAATGTTTGATCATTACGAATTATATCGTCCAGTTAATCTCAATTTAATTCTGGCCTAAATCAAAGTTCAATTTTCACTGATTTTTTTTTCCAATTATCCAGTAATTAATTTGGGGTTCTATAGAGCTTTCAACTTACGTTGGTACACTGTTCAATTATTATCCCACATGTCACCATGGTATAACCATTGGTCCAAAACATGTCGTCTTCAAAATATTCCCCGTTGTATTAAAAGTTTTATATAGTTAACGACTTTACAATAATTGTGATCTCCTGCCTGTTAACGTCATTGTCTTAATTTCCTTCTCAGTAGTCTGAGACGATTTCCGAAATTTCCAATTTTTTAACATGAAAGTTAATCCAGTACATATATGTATATAGTTTACGCCACAGGAATCAGAGCTGTTTATTGAACAAAGTTGAAAATTTTGCATTGTTTTCTAAAGTAGCTGGCTGTAATTTATTTAATCTAATCAATAATATTTAAAATTAACTTTAAGAAAGTCGAACAGGATGAATATGGATAAAGACTTTAAGCGGCGTTTATAACATCGGGAAAAATTTATAGTGATTTGATAGAGTTCGGGAATTAATATTCTGGTATTTTCCTGATATCATGAACGCAGAACGCCGCTTAAATTTTGATCAGTCAATTAACAAATTATATTTATTTCGTATAATACTATAATTGTTTAGTGTTAGTATGTAGTTTTATTTTTATCATATAATACGATACTATGAAAAACGTATTCCATCTAAGTATTCCATTGTGTTCTCTCATTAAAATTCGTTCGAAATATTCTATGGTTACGTGATCACATGCAACCAAAACTGCTAGATCAATTGTTTCACCAAAACAAATCAATGAAACATATCAGTATCGAATAATTTGAATAATTTTTAACGGTCATGAAGTACCGATAAAATAAAACAAATACGTCTTATATTAAAAGCCTACATAATATAAGTAAGTTATATGTTTTTCTAGCAAATTAAAAACATAAGTTAAAATACTTTTTTCCACCTTACGATAAAATATCGATATGTCGTCGTCGAAATATCGTGACGATACCGTGGGAGGTCAAATGCAAAGAAGTGTTTACAACGCTCTTCCATTTGACGATGCATCCCCGATTTGATTAAGCCGATACAGCCTCGATTTTATTGGTGCCGATACAGCCCCGATTCTATTTGTGCTGATACACTGATATTTTTTTATCGGGCGATAAACCGGGGACATCATTGCGCGTATTAGTTGATTACTTTGATCTGTCAATAGAATATATATTTTAAATTAAAGTTTTAGTAATAATAAGATAAAGAATTTTGTCTGCGAAAAACTAATTATCTGATTATGTATATTATCATTTGTCATCATAAATTTAACGAAAAATATGTTTTTATATAAATTATTATTTTCTCGACATCGCATATCGGTGAAGATGTTTCAATGGAAAATGATAGCACCTACATATATGTATATATTATCCAGTATCGTATCGGCAGTGATTTTATCAGCGACGACCATTCAGTATCGTATCGTCAAGTGATAAATTTGCGCTTGTAATTTTGAACCAACATTAACGTAATTTCGGTTTGTGTTAGGTTAGGTTAGGTAAGGGTGGCTGTCCTAAAGGACTAGCATAGACACAAAATTGGTCCGTAGCTGTACCAAATTCGAGTTTCCTCCTCTTCACTCGCTAAACCATCCTGAGCTTACCAAGAAGCGTTTAAAGTCCCGGATCTCAATTTTACTAAGATCCGAGAGGTCGTTCAAAGGGGAAGTTCGCATAAATTTTGTTCTGCTGTACGCTAGACTAGGGCAGGTGCAGTGCAGATGGAGCACATTTTCCTCCTCCTCCTCATCACCACAGCTGCGGCAGAAATCGTTGCCTGGGACACCCAGTCTGCTCGCATGTATCCCAATGAGACAATGTCCCGTTATAGCTCCCACGACCATACCAATACCTCGATAGATGAGTGCCCTGCATTATTACAGGTCCACATAGATATGGATTTGAGCCGAATGGCTGTGCAAGATGCAAGCTGCTCGGCCGCAATATCCAAGGGAGTAAAATTAAAGAGAATCTCCAGAGCTGGAGTAGGTGTACTCCTGAGAGCCGCACCTAAACACAAGCAGGCCGTTCTTTGGACTTTCATCAATAGTTTAAGGTTGGCCATAACTTTTAACGCTGGCCACCAGACGACAACCCCATACAGCAGTATAGGTTTGACCACTGAAACGTAGAGCCTGCAGTGTACTATGTGGGGCTACATACCCCATCTCTTTCCAATGGCATTTTTGCAGGAGTAGAGCGCTATAGTAGCTTTCTTTACTCTCTCTACGATGTTTGGTTTCCAGCTTAGCTTGCTGTCCAAAAGTAGTCCGAGGTATTTTGCTCTATCCTTAAAGATCAAGCGAGTACCATTTAATGTCGGCGGGTCACACTGAGGAAGTTTGTGCTTCTTGGTAAAGAGGACCAGCTCCGTTTTCTGTGGGTTTGCGTTCAGTCCGCAGCCGCGTGCCCACTCAGAGAGGTAGCCAAGCGCGCAATGCATGCGCTCACTCAGCGTACTAGGATATTTACCGAAGACCGCAATAGCAACGTCATCCGCGTAAGCAACCACCTTGAAGCCTTGCCCTTCCAGGTTTAGTAACAGATCATTTATGACCAAGTTCCAAAGAAGGGGGGATAGAACCCCACCTTGAGGTGTCCCTCTGCTCACGTATCTGCCGGCAGACGTCCCACCCAGATAAGCTGTCACGATCCTGCTTCTAAGCATATGATCTATCCAGCCTCTGAGTGACGCGTCTATCCCCAGGCACGCAAGGGCCCGAGTGATTGCCCCCGGTCTGACGTTGCTAAAGGCCCCCTCTATATCCAAGAAGGTCACCATTGAATATTCCTTATATTCAAGTGATTTCTCAATCGGGCCTATAAGGGAGTGGAGAGCTGTTTCCACCGATCGTCCCTTGCAGTAGGCGTGTTGAGATCCCGACAGCTCGCCCGGCTTGATTGAGCCTCTAATGTTAGCCTCTATTAGTCTTTCTAGTATTTTCAACAGGAAAGAAGATAAGCTTATAGGCCTAAAGTCTTTGGGATAGCAGTGAGAGCTTTTTCCCGCCTTAGGTATAAATATTACTTTTACTTCAGCCCATTTTCTAGGAATGTGACAGAGTTCTAGGCTACCTTTGAAGATAACTTCCAGCCAGGGTAGGGTTAAGTCAATAGTTCGCTGGATATCCGCGGGGATAATGCCATCAGGTCCTGCCGACTTGTATGGCTTAAAACTGTTTATTGCCCATAGGATATTCCGCCTTTTTACTATATGACTTACGGAGTCTATGCCCCTATTTATCATGGGTCGCTCCGGAGCTAGTACCGAGCACTCCGGGAAATGCGTTTCTAGTAATAGCTCCAGGGATTCCTCACTACATGTAGTCCATGAACCATCCGGTCGTTGTAAATAACCCGGGATGGAAGGACTAGAACATAGTACTTTGCGTAGCCTGGCTGCATCCGAGGATTCCTGTATATTGCCACAGTAGAGCTTCCAGGCCCTCGTTTTGGCTGCTCTCAGCTCATACTTGTAGGTTTTGAGGACTTCCTTATAACAGTCCCAATCGGCACCAGCATTTGTGTTTCTCGCTTTCTTGAACAGTCTCCTGCATTTCATACGAGTACCTTGGAGTTCTCTCGATCACCAGGGTGGCCGAGATTTACCCAAGGGCCTACTGATAGGACATGCACCTAACATGGCCTTGCTAAAAGCATCAGATAGCTTGGTTACTAGAGCATCAAGCTCCTGCGTAGATGCAGGAGGGTTTGGAACCGATACCGGTAATAAGTTACCCAGAATGGTCCTGAAACAATCCCAATCAGTTTGCCTCCTATTTCTGAAGGGTGGTTTCCTAGTGGGTTTAGTATCCACTTCGTACTGGAGATAACAACGGTCAGAAAAGGAATGGTCTTCGGACACTTTCCAGTTACATACCCTCTCCTTAATAAAATCCGAGACAAGTGTGATGTCCAACACTTCCTGTCTATTTTAAGTAATAAAGGTTGCCTTACACCCGATATTACATATATTTAGGTTAGTACTTAAAATAAAATCAAGGAGTAACTCACCTCCCCTGTTTATATCTGTACTTCCCCAGATTAAGTGATGCGCATTAGCATCGCTACCCATGATGACTCCTACCTTTCGTTTTCGAGCCTCCATTATTGCACCGCCCAACCTACCTGGTGGTATATTTTCCTCCTCGTATGGTAGGTAGGCCGATATTAACCAGAGATTTTGCCCATCCATCTCGATGCTAGCCACCACTACATCAGCGTTGCTGTAATTTAGTAGTATAAAAATATTCAAATTATTTCTAGCGGGAATGCAGGAACGTATCTTACCTTCATTTTTCGCATGTAGTATTTTATATTTGGGAGTTCTGAGGCCCAGCACCCGGTCACCATTGACCCAAGGTTCCTGGACCACAACCACATCAATGGACTCAGATTCCATTTATAGCAGAAGGGCCGCCGAGGCAGCTTTAGAGTGATGGAGGTTGATCTGAAGGATCTTAAGCATTAAATATTGCTTCCGTCCACCACTGTTGAGTCAGACTCCTCTGACGTTGATTCGTCCGTTAGGAGCGCACAACTTCGTCCCAATGATCTCGAAATCTCCGAGTCCAGGGATAGTGTCTCCTGAGTGTCCTCCGGGATGCTGCGGACTTATGGGTCACCAACACCAGGCGGGACGCCACAAGTGGTTTCCCCCCTGCTGCAGGTGCCCCAGCTCTGTCAGCCTCATCGCGCTTATAGATTTTGAGCGTAATCGCTCCAGATTTTGCCAAAGCACACCGATTCCCTGTCGATGATAATGACGGCCGATCTGTGATGTGCTTCCGCCTTTACCTCTTCTAACCTGGCAATCTTCCAGGTGGCCGTTGGCAGATCTGGATTGCTGATTTTCAACATTTCCAAGATCTCCCTTGGATCACTAGGCTCCGCAGGTATGCAAGCTCGCGCCCGTGGCCTGCAGGGAATTTCTTCCCTCGTCACCACTGCTAATTTGGCCCCCGGCCAGACTTCGCCCAGGCTGCCGATCGCCTTTTTATAGAGGGTTACCGACCTTTCATCGGCACAGGCAGTCAGTTTGACGTGACCCCGGCGCCACCCTCCGTCACACGGCAGGACGGAGCAGGTCCTGGGTTTCCCCTCATTATGTTTAGGAAGATGGCGGCTAAGGCCTTCTCCACCTTCCTCCAGTTAAGGGCCGTAATGCTCCCATCTTCTTGAGCCCTGTCAACGACTGCCATGAGCAGGTGCGCCTTTACCCGCTTCTTTTTAGCCTCCGTAGGTGGTTCATTATCAGATCTCTGCCTTTTCGGCTGTGAGATCTCGGAACCCTCCTGCTGTGGCTCAGTGATACGCCTTGCCCACGCAAGCGTATCCCTTTCCCTATCCGTTCTCTGCTCCAACGGAATGTTGCTGATCTTGGAGATCATGCGCCAGGCTCTCTTCCTGGTCTGGTAGTTCACTGACGCTGGAGGGCCAGCATTCGTACCTTTGCCCTTTGGTTTCGAGGGGCCAGCCTCATTTGGCCTTATGCCCCTTTTTGCACTTTGGAGACCGAGCCTAAAGGCCGATGTCTCCACAGCGCTGGTTTCCGGTTTTTTAAGAGCGCCGGTCTCTTTTTTGTTTGTTGGATCTACCATAATAGGTCCCACGAGTAGCGGAGAAAGGAGGTCCACCTGTGCAGAGATCCGCAATACACAGGTAAGGCTACATGATCCGGAGGGCGCCAAGTATCCGGATACACCGTTAGAGGCTGGGCTAGTTTTTATACTGGGCCCCCAGCCAGGCCGGTTATCAGCACGGTATGGTTGACACCATAACCCGGCCCAGTTGTTTAGCGCCGTGTTTTCGCCTAGTACACCCCATAAAAACATGGTGTATTAGTTGCTCGGTAGTCACCACGGGGAGGTAACACGCACACTTGTGGAAGCTGCAACATACGAAGCTGGCAACAAGTACTAACTTGATTCCCCCAAGACAGCTTCACACCAGACCACGGTTTGTGTTACTTTTAAAATTTTAAAAAACTTATGTGATTTGAACTAGACGCTTTGGTCTAATCTAATCAATAAGATATATTACACTAAAATTGTTGGTCCACACCATTTTTATTTTGCGGTATTTTGCACAAATACTTTTTAATAGTTATTTATTATAAGATATAACATTTATTATATATATATTGTAGTACATATCTAAAATTACCATTTTTATATATTTAATATTATTTTTGTGTTTAATTTTATTCCAGCAACGGCATATTTCCGACTCGCAAGTAAATAATAGGCGTTCAAAAGCATTACGAAATGGTAAATTAATTGATGAAAAGTGGTCGGGTGTTCAAGTTGGTGATGTAATTCGCATGGATAATAATCAATTTGTTGCTGCTGATATTCTACTGTTATCATCGAGTGAGCCAAATGGCCTATGTTTTATCGAAACAGCCGAATTGGATGGGGAAACGAATTTAAAATGTAAACAGTGTTTGGTAGAAACAGCTGATATGTCTCAACGTGAAGAATTATTATGGCAATTTAATGGTGAAATTGTCTGCGAACCACCAAATAACTTACTAAATAAATTTGATGGCACATTGTATTGGCATAATCAACGTTTTTCATTGGACAATGATAAAATACTATTAAGGGGATGTATACTAAGGAATACACAATGGTGCTATGGTGTTGTTATATTTGCCGGGAAGGATACAAAACTAATGCAAAATTCAGGAAAAACTAAATTTAAGCGAACAACTATTGATAGGCTACTTAATTTTATTATTATTGGAGTAAGTTTAGTGATTATGGTTTTTTACTCAACTAGTTTTAATTTCATAATTACCAAATTTTCCATTCCAGATCGTATTTTTTTTATTATCAATATGTGCATTTTGTACTTTTGCTTGTGCAATATGGGAAGGTTTAGTGGGTCAATATTTTCATGCTTATTTACCATGGGAAGCAATAGTACCTGTCGGAACAATTCAAGGTGCTACCGTTATTGGTCTTCTCGTATTTTTTTCCTATGCAATCGTATTAAATACAGTAGTGCCAATTTCACTCTATGTTTCGGTCGAGGTGATACGATTTGCCCAATCATTTTTGATTAATTGGGACGAAAAAATGTATCACGAAGCATCAAAAACATCGGCAAAAGCACGGACAACAACATTAAACGAGGAACTAGGCCAAATCCAATATATATTTTCAGACAAAACAGGGACCCTAACAAAAAATATTATGACATTTAATAAGTGTAGTATAAATGGAAGAAGCTATGGTGATATTGTGGATACACGTACGGGAGAAGTGATTGAAATTTCTGATGTAAGTATTAACTATGGTTTTGTTTATAAATTAATTGATCGTTACTGTTCTGTTCATATTGCAAATTTAATTTAAATTAAATATTTTTATGGAAAATTAGTTTCCACTCAATTATCTGGTTTTTGGGAGTATTGTGTTTGATTTTATGAAAAATTTTATATGAATAGTATTTATAATTTTAGATTGATTGTTTTTTCTTGTTATACATATATTTATAAAAATTAATTTATTAAACACAAAATGAAATCAAAAATACATTGGTGTGTTTTTCAAAAATATTTGTTGTTTCATATGCAGACACTAGGATTTTCATCTTTAAAACTTTTTATTATTAAATTTTGTGATCAAATAAAGCAAAATTTCTATACTCTCTGACTATTGTGAACCGTCTTTTATTAGTTAATTTCAAATTTTCTTTTCGGAAAAGGAAATTATTTTGTTTTTTTGGCGTTTACTCATTTCAAATTTTATAACTAAACAAGAATGTGTTGTATATGTTTTAAAAGATGGGTGGCGGACGAATATGTAGGGCTTTTAATATGATTCTTTTTAATGTAACAACATATTCTTGTTCATAATTTAATTGTATAAAATAATTTTGCATATCAATTTACTTTAGAATTGTGTTAATGATTTTTCTCAAAAGACAATTCTTAAAAAGGGTGTACAAATACATATTTTTATTTTGCATACCTGAACAATTGAATAATTTTGATATAATTTATAAAAAAATAAAGTTTTTAAAAACGCCAAAGGAAAAAAATGACCTATTCGTTTGTTTTTTCTCTATGTTTTTGTAGCATCTATACAGCAGTCACACATCGCTTTTAATTAAATCAGATGATAAGCCTGGATATTGTGCTACACCACAACCTACCATTATAATAACAAATGATAATAAAAATGAATTACCAAATGTTGTATTATTTAACAAACAAGAACATGAACATTGTCACAAAAATAAACAAACTAATGATATTCCTCTTCTACATCAACAACATCAACAACAACCTATTAAATCGCATCAACAAAATCAACAACAGCAACAACATAGAAAAACTAAAAACAGTAGCGTTACATTTGATACAAATCTCACTTCATCCACGTCCTCCATTCCTCCTACCGGGAGCGTCCAGGAAGAAGTGCATGTATGCATGAAAATTAAACAAAAAATTTATTTTTATTTATATTTTTATTTTATTTTATTGGGATTAAAACAGAACGTTGTTTATAAATATTTTGTTATCAAGTTAAATAAACACACCGTATTGGTTGTTTGATAGTTTTTCAATGTTGCCGTGATGTCTGTTTTAATCCAAGTACCGAAAATTATAAGTTAAGCTAAAATTTGCACAATTGGTTAAATCTCTCTCTTCTAAATATTATATGCACATTTGTATATGTACATATATATCTATATATACATATTATATATTATATACATATGTATATATATTTATATACAAATATACAATATGTACTTTGTAATCTATGTTGTAAACGATATGCACGCTTTCTCAAATTTGCTATTTTGTATTGCTTTAAAGTTGATATTTTTTAAAATTAATATCATTGTGACAAACACATAAATCACATAAATGCATTTTCTCAATTAAATTTTTTCAATAAGCAAAACTAACTCTCCAAAAAGATAATACATTAATGCATCTCCGGTTAAAATGACACATTTTAAAATGACGCATTTATAAATTTCACCGTATTTTTATGAAATGAATCAGTTTATGTCCTTAACTTCGACTATTTGATTTTAGTAATCAGTTTCATTATTATTGAGAATATAATTCAAGCACGATTCGCTAATGGTGGTAATCATCCCGAGCTTATTTTGTTGAGTTTATTTGCACCGTGGGCCCATGGTGGCATTGAGTGCGGGAGTTATCCGCCCAATTTTAATTTTTATTTTTATTTTTTATTTCGTTGTATATAGGAATCAGAAAGTGCCAACAAATTGTTATATATAATTGTTATAATTATAATTGTTATATATTATACAGATTTTGTTTATCTGCCATAATTCACACATACGACACTCCTATTAAATGCTATCAGCCACCATTCGTACTCGCATTCATCTGGCAGCATCCTACTCTAATCTGGAATCACCAGATATTTAGGTTTAAATAATAATCTTAGACTTTCTAAAGCACGATTGCTAATGTTAATATGTGTGATAAGGAAAGTTTAGTATTTGAACCGCCTCGCTTTGTGAAACAAGTAGGTCAATTAAAACACTGTGCCAGTGGAACAAGTAATTCTTACAGTTCCTTAAAATGTATTAGATAATATTTTAGATATAATATTATTAGAGTATTAGATATAATTTACATGTCCAGGAACATGATCTGCTGGACTGTGTGTATTCCTGGTAGAATGGAACTATAATGAACGACTTCTTACTTCCTCACGTTGGTTTTAAAGACTTCATTTAGGGTTTGTGACATAAAATTAATCTTGAAATTTTTGTTAAAGGGATATTTCAAACAAAAATACTGTAATTTATATTTATACATTCATTCATAAAATAATTTTTCGGGCTTTGGCAGTCGCAAAGTCGTCTATAATTTGATCGAAATCAAATTTGTTAAGATAATCTTTCTCAATAATGATAAAATGAGAACGGATTGAGATATTTTCTTCTTCCTCCTTTGCCTTGACGTTCTTATATAGGATACAATTAATTTTAATTCACTAAACGATCGTTCACAGGTCGCTATTGAAATCCCAATTGTTAATAAAATTTGTACATTAATCGTTGTCGGTAGAAAATAATACAATTATATGACTGCGAAGGTAACCGTTAGTTCAAGTTTATTGCGATTACATTAAGTGACATTAAGCAGCATCTAGCTACCACATACCTCTGAGAGAAATTATTCAAATTGTTATCCCTTAAAAGATATTTTACATTTACGACATATCAAGAAGTGAGTCGTGTTGTAGTTTGCTGACATTCTGCCGTCTATAAATTTCAGTCCGTACATTTTTGTCTATATTTGTACATTTTTATCTAATTTTAAACGGAATTTGAGACTAATTTCATTGAACTTTGAAAAATAAGTTACGTTAAATTTTTTAAAATTATAAATCATATCCATAGTGTTCGAAAACCTTGATTTTAATATATGCAAACTTTTTGATCAGTTTTAAAAAAGAAACTAAATTTAATTGGAACTAAAATTGAGTAACGAAAGTTACAGTTGAGTTGTACGAAAATTTGATAAATTAGTTTGATAAATTTAAAATAATTTACAATGCAGAATGATTCCATATACATATATATCCTGAGAGCTATTTCACAACTATTTCTATTGACTTTCATAAATATCTCTATACAAAATTTGAAATTTAATCGAATTTTTATTTTGCTATAAATTTTGGAAAGTTCTCATCAAATTTGTAAACATTTTCTAATATAATTTTTTATTTCGATAAAAAAGTCATGAATTTTTAATAATTTCTAATTTCTGAAATGTTAATCACATTCCACTATTTTTCTGTATAAAATAATGTTGACCTAAAACTGTTAGAGATCACTGACAACAGTCAACAGCCATATTTATTTATAGTCAATTAATTTAGCATAGTAACTCTTGCGATTTTATATTTCTATACAAAATCATAAAAATGTTATATAACAAACAACAATGAAATGTTTACTATTTTTTTTCGTTGTTTGATGGAAGCTCACTTTTAGTTCCAGCCCTCAGATATTTAGTTGATTTTTTTTACTACGTCAATGATGGCTGCGCAGAAATACATACATATTATTAGAATTTTTAAATTTATTAGATTGAAATCCAACATTATATTTACGAATCATAAAAGTTACATTTCTATTCAAATTTAAAAATACGCCCTAATTCGATATTTCTTACTAAGATGTAAAACTAAGGAATTTCTTGAAAATTATAGCTATTATAAAAGTTCTTGAGGAAATTAAACAGGTTAGTGATTTTTAACAAAATTTTAGATTTGTGTAATAAGCTGTGACTTGTTGCTAATGTTAAAAGAAAGTTTCTTGATATTTTTAAAATAATTAATTTTGAAATTTAATCTAAACATTTTTTTTTCTTACTTGATAAAAATTTCATTTTGAATTTTTGGATCCGCTATCTGGAGTAAATACTGTATAAGAAAAATTATACAAGTATAAACCTACACATTCCATTTATTGAGAAAATGGGAACTTGTGTTTTCAGACTTGTTAAAGGGTAATCTGCGAAACAGTTAGAAATTTAAGTAAGAAGGCGACATCCGTAATATATATGTTAGATAACATTAATGACCAGCGAATGTTTAAGAACTTTTCGATCAGTTTCGATAAATTGAATTATCGTTTTAACAAAACTTAATATAGCGAAAAATTTCGCCCCAACTGAAGGAAGCGTCAAAATATTCTATTGCACGTTATATAAAATATTTCCACATACAGCATATTAACATTTATATTTTTTTGTGTTATGTAGGCAAATATATAATATTTTATATAAAATGTGCATTGTTACCTTGAAAAATAGTAAAATCCAAACAATTAAATCGAGGATTAATTTTATGTGTACCATCGATAGAAAATATTAATTAACTGTAAAATGCAAACAAAATTTAAAATAAATTCAGTTTCGGTTGTGAAATGAAAAACCATTTTAGCATTTAACCGTCCGGACATAACACAATTCTTTTATATAGGAAAAATAGCTGCCCTAATTCTTGCATCGATTGATTCGTCGCATTAGGCCGTGAGTCAATTAGCAAAAAATTAAAATTTTGACAGAAAATTCAAATGTATTTTTGTTTGCTGATCATAAAATGAACAAATAAATCGAAAAATTTGATTTTCCTGTTAAAATGATAATTTTAAAATATTTTTTAACTAACAGAGCTCTCACAATGGAAAACTTTGTATGAATTTCATTTTGAGAAAAAATATTTTTTGTTCGTTATGTTATTGAAAACCTCTTAGAAAAAGTTAACAAACTCCTAACTTTTGCCTTAAGAATTGAAACGAATGATGTTAGCAACATTTTAAAATAGGCGCCAAAAATTATTTTTCGATAAATGTCAGCATAACATAGCCCAACAAATAAATAATTTATAATTTTCTATTTAGTACACTGTCAAAACACTATTATATTTAATTGTACTACAATTTTTTATTATAAAATTAATTTTGTTTAAGAAATACGAGGTAAAAAAAAATCTTATTAACTATATAGAGGACAGAAAATTAAATGTCACAATTTTTGTAACAACTTTTGTAAACAATTCTTAATAATGATGAAGTTGGCTTCAATTTTTTCACAATGAAACAGAAAATTTGTGCGAGCTAAAAACAATCTTAAGGTAAAAGGCAAAAGTAAAAAGTTTGTTCATTGTGAGAGCTCTGTAATTGACACACGGCCTTAATCGCAAAAACCAAGTTGACTATAGGACTGAAAAAATGCACACTTGATTTTTAACAGAACTTATTTGAATTTGACAAGTCGCGCTACGGTGTGCGATGGCCGAAGTGTCAACATTTCTGTAAGGCAAAACTTTCAATAAATTCCGTAAGGTTTCTTACTGATTTGTTACAGACTCGCTGGTTAATTAATATTTATGACATGCTTTGTAAGAATTGCTCATATAGTTTTTTTCAGATTTGATTTTTTAATGGACACTGGATATTGTAATATTTAATACAGATTGCAAATGTTTTATTCCATCAAATTTTATCTTGTCTCAGGTAGTGATAGTATTCATCAAAATGAATTCGCTTTAACAAATCTAGTCATTATCATAGCCAATGACTTCAATATATAAATCAAAATTATATTATGTATTAATTAATAGTTCATGAATATTAGGTTATTTTAATATTATTAAATTATACAATTCACTGGGTAAAATTTTGCACACCAGTTACCGTGTACGGATTACGTAACACAACTTGCCAAACAATATTGAAACGTGAAACCATTGAATAATTACATATAGAAGGTGACACTTCCAAATTAGCAGCGACATATGAGCATGGCGTCAACAATCTTTACTAAATTGTACTATGTAGTGTATACTCAAACCTTTAATTTCAATTTATCTAAGATACCTCTGCTGGCAGCGCTATAACAACGTATCATTTCTATATGTAATTATTCAATGGTGAAACTTAATACATA
The DNA here is from genome assembly GCA_951394425.1 of Tipula unca. Classification (NCBI taxonomy): domain Eukaryota; kingdom Metazoa; phylum Arthropoda; class Insecta; order Diptera; family Tipulidae; genus Tipula; species Tipula unca. The sequence goes on from OX596380.1 coordinate 102,249,579, forward strand.
CTTCATTTTCAATCGTAGTAGAGAAAATGTTTTGCTATATATTTTGACATGTTTGCCATCTATTTCGTATGCGCGATAACATTTGCTTTATTAAGTTATCTGAAACAACTTAAGGTAATAACACGAGATATAAACTTTGAATGTTTCTGAACAGGTAAACTTAAAAACTTTTCGTTTAGTGTCGTTTAATTTATCTGTCAGTTTTAACAGGGCGAAAATTATCGATGAAACTGAAAAACATGTCAAAATACAGCAGAACTCCCTGTTCATAGTCTACTTTTTTTTTTTAAATAATTAACTTAAGTATATGTGTTTTCAAAAGATTTGATAAAGTCTGTACAGATCCGCTAGTTGATATAACAAATTTTATTTAAGCAAAAAAAAATACTATTGCCAACTCTGTAAAATTTTTTATTTATACGCTAGTTAGCCCGTAATATAATGAATTAAACAAAAGCGAATGAATCATGCTTGTGAGTTGCAGGTCAACATTATGTATCAAATATTTTTATATTTATTTTCATAGGTCGTTTGAAAAATTTTTCAATTTGGTAAATTATTAAAAAAATGCTTGTAAAAAAATAATTGCAACTATAAAATTAAATTAAGTTTTTGTGCGTATTAGAAGATATTGTTATTGACGGATAGTTTATATGCGTATTAGAAGATAGATGTTGATGTTATTTGGACTCGTCTTTATGTGAAGCACTTCCAGAACACGTCTAGAAAAAATCGCTTCGTTTTGTATAACTCTAGCTTTAATTTCAGATCGATAAGTCAGAAGTACTGCCTCAAAGTCAGAATTAATTTGTTTAATCTCTACTTTTGGACACAATTATAGTTGTATTTTTTGATGAATTTTGCTGTTACATAAATGTTTTAATTTTATTATAATTGTACGTTATTACCTAATTATTATTGTTTTTCAATTTTTTATTTGTAGTTTATAAACGTCCGTAAGATGAATATAAATAAATATTTTGCAATCATAGGATTATAATTGATATCCAGATCCAGTTAATGGTTATATTTATAATTATTGTATATTTTCAAAGGAAGGAAGCTACAAATTATATTCAAAACAATTTTAAATGGCGAATTTGTGATATTGTCTTTTTAAAATTTACACACACCTTATAACGATCGAATGAATTTATGCTCAATTTAAATAGAATTTGAAAACTACGTTACTTTTATAAAAATCAATTCTATTTGAATTACAATAATATTAAAATGATGGTTCATAGAAATTTAAGTAAAATATGAGGTTAAAAATTAAAATTTGAATTAATCTAAAATTAAGCCAATGTTGATCCTAATTTGAAACATTCCACAGTATAATAGTATCGATTCGAAATGTTCATTTTCTTTTAAATATACATTTAGCTAAAACACGTCGAAAACTTGAACAAAATATTTTGCTTTCCATTTTTTCATCTAATTAATTATATTTATTTGTTCAAAAACATTTCGAATTTTTTGTTATTTATTTCATTAATTTTGAATTTTTGAAATGTACATTTAAATTCGAATGGGTGATATAGTTCATTTTGTTATAATTATTTTCAATCTCTAGTACTCTTTCTAAATAATGATTATCTAAATCTCAATTTTGGTTCGAATTGAATTTGACATTATTTAAAAAAGATTAATCAGAATTTGAAGTGTTCTACTAGTACTTCAACTAAAATAAAATAAAATTTCCGTATTTTATACCGGGTTTCCATCGTCAATAGCATAATAGTATAATAGTATTATACTATTATACTATCATTCATAGTCGGGTTTCCATCATATAGTGTGAAGTAAGCAGTATAATTATGTTTGAATATTGAAATTTGTCTTTTAATGTTTTATACAAATTTCATTACAATAATCAAATCACAATAACTATGTATGTAAATAGAATTAAAAAGTATAGTTAGTATGTTTAGGCTTGAGTCGAGTCATTCTTTCTTTAGCGTTTATGCTGCAGATTCAAGTCGTAGTCAAGTCGAAACTGGGTTAAAACCGAGTAATAAACGTCATATATAAAACGTATTTAATTAAACATTTATTTAGAAAGAAACAAACTGTGAATTAAAAACTCACAAATAAAATAATTAAAATGATGGTAATAATGGTTTGTCTGCAGAAAATAGAAAGAAAATTACGTCCATATTTTAGTTGTTGTTGTTCTTCGGTTTGACTCCGTTTATATGCATCTTTTTAGAGTTAACTCGACTCGACTCTACAAAGTTGTTAGGTCGAGTTGAGTTAACTACAAGATGATTCGACTCCGGTTTTAGTGAAAGATAACTTAGGTTCTAGGGTGAACTCCAAACATGACCGTACTAAATAATTGAGTACAATTCGAAATGTTATAGATTTTGAAATGAGTTTTGTAAGATTAAATTTTTTTTTAAATCAAACAATTAATTTTCAAACCACAATATTTTTTTTTATTTATGTTTGAATTGTATGAATTGAAAGTTTAATGTGTTAGAAAATTACTGACGTATTTTACCTTTTTCAATTTCAATTGCTTATGACGGAATTTGAGAAGCATATTCTGTTTTGCATTTAATTTTATTTGAGGCTAATTTTGGAAGAATAAATTTCAATTTTAAACTGACTTTGAATTTTTAAGATTTAATAAACCCCAATCCCAATCCAATTTAATTTATCAAATCTATTACATATGTACAGGATTAGCCCAAATGTTTCTTTAAAGTGATTTTGTGCTATTTATTAAATTTTTTATCTATTTATATTAAGCTAAAATTTAATTTAGTTAAAATATACTATTTTCCAGCTATGTACATAATATGTATTTAAACTGTCTATACCATAACAAATCGTGCTCAAAAACTCGCTGATAATAATTAGTCTAGAATAGATAATGGTTAATCTAAAATACTATTTTAGAATTTATAATTTAAATATATTTTGCTTAAGTATAGCGATATACATATAAATAAAGTAAATGAAATATATATGTATATACTTAAGTGTCTGTACTAAAAGCTTCATTTAATTATATTATTTTGTTTTAATTATAATTATGTTATAAATTTAATGTGTACACTTTACATTCAACATTTTGTTTAAATTAATGCATATTATAAATTTATTGTTTTGTTAAATGTTAACTAATAACATATTTTTTTTTCTAATTTTGGATATAACAAAACATTTTAGGAGCTCGAACCTGTTGACTTTTCATTCAATAAAGACTATGAACCAGAATTTAAATGGTTTGATAAAACGCTTTTGGATGCTGTACTCTCGGATGATGAACATGTTCATAATTTTTTTCGGTTACTTGCATTATGTCATACTGTTATGCCAGAAAATAAAAATGGAAGGTAAAATTGATTGTATTTCGATTATAATATACATAGATAAATTAAATTTTTGTATAATTTTGCGTAAATCATATTTAGGCTTGAATATCAAGCACAAAGTCCTGATGAATCGGCTTTGGTATCAGCAGCACGAAATTTTGGTTTCGTATTTAAATCACGTACACCGAACAGTATAACAATCGATGTGATGGGACGAACGGAAGAATATGAATTACTTAGTATACTCGATTTCAATAATATTCGTAAGCGGATGTCGGTAATATTAAGGCGAAATGATAAGCTGATATTGTATTGCAAAGGTGCTGATAATATGATATATGAGCGGCTAGGCTCAAATCAATTTGATATTAAGGCAAAAACTCAAGAACATCTAAATGTATGGTTTAAATAATAAGTTCGCTATTGTAAACTAGAAAATAAATGTTCAATTTTAAATTACTAGAAATTTGCTGGCGAAGGGCTTAGAACATTAGCTTGTGCAGAGCGAATATTGGATGAGGATTTTTTTTACGAATGGCGTGCACGACAGCAAGAAGCTGCGTTATCGCTTGATAGTCGTGAGGATAAATTGGGTGCTATTTACGAAGAAATCGAGTGTGAAATGCAACTGGTTGGTGTAACCGCAATTGAGGATAAATTACAAGATGGTGTGCCGCAAGCAATAAATAATTTACAAATGGCTGGAATAAAATTATGGGTGCTTACGGGTGATAAACAAGAAACTGCGATAAACATTGGATACTCATGTCAATTACTGACTGACGATTTAGTGGATATTTTCATTGTTGATGGAATGTCTGCGGTGGAAGTGGAGCAACAGCTAAGGAAATTCAAGGAGTCGATTAAAATCGTCAACACTTACCATCCAACGAGTATGAATATATTAGAAAACATTTAATTTTCAGCAACAAAATAATTTAATTTAATTTAACTAATAATTAAATCTAGGTTTAAAAAATGGGATGTCAACGTCAAATGAACCTTCGACGAGTGATCCAGTTGGCCCACCTTCAATATCAGTTGTAACTTTTAGGTGGGATTCAATTCATTACTCTAAAAAAGGAAAACCGGACAGGTAGAGAGGAAGCAATTCAAAAAAAAAATACTTTGGATTAAATTTAATCAAAATTAAAAGAAAACATTTTTTCCACGAATATACATATTATACTATTCTTACTGCTTGAATGAATACTTATTAATGCTTTTTACATTGTTATTATTTTATTTATTTTATTTTGTACATAAAAAACATAAAGAAATGATATTATCAATGTTTGATTTTTCAATTTGGCATTTGGGTCCTCTCTAGTTGAATCCGCTTTAGATGTAGTATAAAATAAATTTATAATCAAATTTAAACATTGGACAAAAAAGTATAATTTTATAGGTGTAGTACCGATAATTATCTGATAATTAACTGATAATCGCTTTTGAATAAATTTTATAGAGTAGAAACCATTTTTCATTCAAATTACATGATACCATATCCTTGGTAGCACCTTAGCACGTTTACTTGTACTAAAACAAAGTTTTTCCAATTTACTAACCATTTAAAATTCAAATTCGTGAATATTGTATTACACTTTTTTGTCTACTGTACTTATACTAACCCCCATTTTCTTTTTTCTAGGAACTATTTTTCACATAATTCCGATATAATCTCATCAAACTTTGTTTCTTTTTTCTTTTTAATTTTATTTACTTTTCTATTTAGTGCGGAGTGTAATGAAATGTATGACGGTGGGGAAAAGGGTGACTCAATAAATATAAATCCCAATGAAATTGACGAAAACACGGGTTTCGCAATGATTGTAAATGGACATTCGTTGGTGCATTGTTTGACGCCAGCGCTAGAAGATCGATTTTTAGATATAGCATCAAGTTGTAAATCAGTTATATGCTGCCGCGTTACACCGTTACAAAAAGCAATGGTTGTTGAGCTGATAAAACGTGCGAAAAATGCGGTTACATTGGCGATCGGGGATGGGGCGAATGATGTATCTATGATTAAGGGTAAGTGGGGTTCTTAACTCGATAAATCAGATGTAAATAAATATTTCAAAATTTACTAACCCGAAAGTAAAAATAAATTATCTTTCAGTGATACAATTAATTAATTCGTCTCCCATTTGCAGCTGCTCACATTGGAGTTGGAATCTCAGGACAAGAAGGAATGCAAGCCGTACTAGCGAGTGATTATTCCATTGCCCAATTTAAATATTTAGAGAGATTACTGTTAGTGCATGGCCGATGGTCATATTTTAGAATGTGTAAATTCTTACGTTATTTTTTTTATAAAAATTTTGCCTTCACATTGTGCCATTTTTGGTTTGCATTCTTTTGTGGTTTTAGTGCGCAAACAGTATTTGATCCAATGTTTATATCCGTTTATAATTTATTTTATACATCATTGCCAGTACTTGCATTAGGGATATTTGAACAAGATGTTTCAGATAAATTAAGTATAGAATATCCCAAATTATATACACCCGGCTTAACAAATGCATTATTCAATACAACGGAATTTGTACGGAGTGTATTGCATGGGATATTTAGTTCTATGGTTTTATTTTTAATACCATATGGAACTTATAAAGATGGTGTATCACCAGATGGTTATGTTTTAAGTGACCATATGTTACTTGGGTCGGTTGTTGCAACAATTCTGATATTGGATAATACAGCCCAAGTAAGCTAAAATCGTAACGATAGATCTTATAAAAATTATCTAACGATTCTCTTTCTCTCAACTTTCAGATTGCTTTAGATACCTCATATTGGACAATATTCAATCATATAATGATCTGGGGCAGTCTAATATGGTATTTTGTTTTAGATTATTTTTATAATTATATTATTGGTGGTCCATACGTTGGATCACTTACACAAGCCATGCAAGGTGCAACATTTTGGTTTACAACTGTTTTAACTGTAATAGTATTAATGGTTCCTGTATTAGCATCACGGTTTTATTTTGTTGATGTGTTTCCTAGTTTATCTGATAAGGTTACTTTATTTTTTTTCATTACGATTAAACACTAATTCTAAATATAAAAATATAAATATATATATATATATATATATATATATATATATTTTTTTTTTCAATTATTTAGATTCGGCTTAAACAAAGAATGGCACAAATACGATCGCGACAAAGTGAGGTAGTATTGCGTACTCCTTCAGCACGAAGAGGACGAAGATCACTTCGTTCCGGTTATGCTTTTGCTCATCAGGTAAATTTATTTGTGTTAATATGTAGACGTATCAAAACTAATTAATTAATTTTATACTGATACTCATAGGAAGGGTTTGGTCGTCTTATTACATCTGGTAAAATTATGCGAAAATTACCACAAGATTTTGCATTTCCACTAGGTTTGGGTAGTAAAAAAAATTCAGAATCAACAAATAAACCACAGATCAATACAAATAATAGTAATAATAATAATAGTAATTATAATACTAATACTAATAATAATAATATAAATAGCACATTACCAGGTAGCTCAAATAGTGATACTAGTCCACGAGCACCATGTCAGGATTTAGATACTATTAATTTATAAGTTTATGATAATTTTTATTTTATTTTAATATTCTTTTTTTTTTACTTTTACACAAAACAAAGAGAAGTAGTAATAATATTAAATATTATAAAAAAATCATTTTATTTATATAAATAATATAATTATATTGTTATTTAAAAAAATTACAAAATTAAACAAAAAACGAACATTACGCTTTATTTGCAAAATACAAAACTAAATTTAACAGAAGGAAATATAAGAGAAAATATTCGAAATGTATAAATATTTAATTTGTAAATTTTTAAAATATGAAATGTAATACAAAAATATATTTAAATGTTATTATTTTTAATTGTATATTGTCAGATAACTATTGAGGAGAACGAATACTAATATTTAAAATTGAATTTAAGTTGAACATAAAAATATGTTTTCGAACATAAACAAATAAATAACTAAATGAAATAAAAATATATAAATTGCTTTAATTTTTAATTATTTATGTAATATATAATTATATTTTTTTATATATTAAATTGTAAATGATAAGGAAAGAAGGTTCATTCAATTTACTTATAAATTGTATTTAATCAAATACAATTTTCCTTATAATTTAATGCTTTTATTTAGCATAGACACATAGCTCAAGCAGTTGTAGGGTTTTAAGAATTTGCTAGCTTTTTTCTACACAGTGTTATTTAATATTCATTTTATAACCAACTAGCTACAATTTTAATGCAATTATCAATTTAGTTTCAAAAAATTATCGAGACTCGCTTTATTAATTAAAAATGTTTTAGAAAATTTAATAAAAATAACATACAACGATTGGCAAAAAGTATTTGGTATGTTCTAGCGCAGACATTCAAATAATATAGTCGATTTCACGTAACTAGATATTTGTAAGGAGTTTTTTTGTGTATTTGAATGACATCGTTTTATTCGATTACTACCACCGGAAAATTTAATATACATTCAATAATTTGGTTAATATTTCTAGTGCCTTTTTCGACTGTTGAAATATTCGAAGATGCGTTAATCAAAACTAATAATTTGCCGTCAGTAATAATTCAAAAAAATAACTGAAATTCTTGAATTAATGAGGTAGAAAATTTAATTTAACATTGATCATATTTAAAAATCTTGTAATTTGTATCTAATAATGGTATAAAACATTCTTTTGACGATTATCTACTATAAATGATTGCAGTGAAGATATTATCCTATTAGGGATGTGCAATAATACTCGATTAAAGGCAACCTTTTTTTAATTTTTACAGTCTATGTGGTAAGCGCTTACACAATCTATTTAAAATTACTTAATCTACTAGAATGAGTAAAAAGTAGGGCTCATTTTTATATTGAATCCTTTTGGATGTTGAATCCCATGTTCCTTGTGCTGCGTCTTGCTATTTAATTTTAGTACAAATCTATAAATTGTTTATACGGGTTCGAATTGAAATCTCAGTCTCATTATTTGATTTCGATTCTCTTAATTAAAAAATATGTTAAATTTAACCAGGTAAATTTTGAAATAGGAAATAAATGCCATGAATGAAGCTTTTAGTAAAACTTTAAACTTTTGTTTCCGCCCAGAAAACTTATATTTTATTGTCTACAAACAATCAAAAGAAAAAATTAAAATAAAAAGTGCTTTAAAAACAAAAAATGGAATTATATTTTAAGAAAAATTAAATTATATACTTAAATAAAGATTAGATATACAATTTAAAACTAATGTATTGTTTATAATTTTTTATATTAAGCTTAATTAAAAAAAATGTTTAAGAAATACAACTTTTTAATTAATTTATTTTGTTATTTTTTTTTTATAAAATAAATAAAAATAAGCTATATATTTATTATATGAAGTTAAAGTAAATTGTTATGATTTGAAATAATTTTGTGTGTACTGCCAAATAAATAAATGTAAAAATAACATGTATTTTTTTTTAACAAAAATCTACAATATCTAATTTTTAATTTGATTTTTATTATTCAATCATTAAATTTAAATAAAACTTATTAAAAAAAATTATTTACTTAAACAAAATATTTATTTTTATATAAAAAAACAGAAACCAAAAAAAATGAAAAACTATTATTAATTATTAAATCGTGATAAAATTTTTGTTTAAAAAAAAACTAATTTGAAAAACTTTATTATTTACATACATGTATAAATTATTTTGAAAGTATATGTACGTTAGGCAGGTGCATTTGTTTTAAATATACAATTAAGGTAAGTTTGTTCATCAACATTATTATCACGATATGATATATTAAGGCAAACCGTTTTCTTAGTTTGTTCTTAACTAATTATCAATAAAAATATTGATGAAATAATTTTTAAAATAATTAATGTAAAAACTAATTTTAACCCACCTCATACATAAATTAACGTTGTACAGAACATATGGTCCATCCTAACTTTATTTTTATTAATTTCATAAACTATGTTATGGTTTTTTTATTACACTTAAGGCCTTTCTACAATTATGTACTTAAAAAAAACAAATATTACCATAATTATTATTAATTAATGTAATTAATTAACATGAAAATCTAAATAATAAACAGTTATAAATACAAAAGATTGAATTTAAAATAATATGCGTTTTTGTTATATTTATTTACTGAAAGATCAAATTACAGTGTTCTTATAATATTGATGATTAATCCAAGGATTCAAAACAAAACGTGAAAACCAACTGGAAATTTATAAGTTCATTCTTAACATTCGTTCCAATCGGACGTGTTTTTATTTTCGTATATTTAACAATATTGTTATTGTTTTATTTCCGTTTTTAATTTTCGACTTTGTTTTAATATTAATTTTAAGAAAACTTATTACCTACAGTGCATTTAATGTTGGCCTTGGATTATATTACAAACTGCTCATGCCTCAACATCAAATGGGTTTTACACATTCCGTTTAACATGTCATTACACATCATTACATTATGAAAGATCATCACGGTTGATTACCAGTGAACCATCCAAATTTTTGAAGTTTACTCCAGTCACATCTCCTTTGCTTAAAAAAACTAGAAAACTTATTAATCGAAATAATGTTTTACATAAAGCACTCTGAAAGTATCATTAAGAGCCACCTACAAAACTACTACAACAAATACATTCACATGATGCCCTTCGCAGCTTCGTCTTTATTATCAGCACACATTTCCATATATGACAATCTGAAATAAATACCGTGAGGAGCCCACTATTAATCATCAGGTTGGATTTGATGGCGCAAACCTAGTCAAATTTTGTGAGACTACCAATTCGTTTTCGACAACACGTAAATATATTTTTTGTTCGGCGGGCACTAAACTTATGCTCGATCACCTAACGTACAACCATTTAAATACCGACCGTTTTTACTAAGGACAACATCAAGCGGCCTACAGTTATGTCCGTTCAAGGTTTTCCAGGCTGTGGAAAATCTACGTGGATAATAAACACCGATAAACTAGGCAGTGCTCGTTTTATGTGCCACAAAAGAAGGACTAGCTGATCTCAAATCTAAATTTACTGCTCGTTGCGTTAAGGAGAAGACTGATTTCAACAAATACGTAACAACTATAAAACGATTGCTTCTTATCTAATTAATGGAACTCGAAATTATGATACCGTATTTATTGATGCATATATGATTGTGCATGCCGGTTATATTGGACTTGGGGTCGTGCTCAGTAAATGTTCAACAATATATCTTTTTGGGGATAAAAATCAAATTCCAAACATTGACAGATTACACCATGTTAATATGGAATTTTATGACACTAATAAATTTATACCAAAACTCGAAGCAGTTAATTGTTACATATAGATGTTCTGTTGATGTTACGTGGGCACTAAACGAATATTATCCAGATATCAGCACTAAAAGCTCTATAGCTGTATCAATGAAATTCTTTAAATTACCATGAAATATTACAACACTACCAATTCTAGATAACACATATTATCTAACTTTCACCAAAGAAGATAAGCGTTTATTAATCACCAAGCTTAACTTACCACCAACTAGTAAAGCATTAACGGTTCATGAGGCACTAGGTCTAACATCACCACATGTTATATGTGTAAGAACCAATGCTCATTCGATTGAACTATTTATGATGAAATTTGGATTGAATTAAAACACTTTTATTCGATATAATATAATGCTCCATTTCCATGTTATACTCTTAACATTTTTATTACAACTAAAACAACTAACAAAAGAGAAAACTTATTTCAGGTTTACCAACATCAGAAATTATTAATTCAACCGTAACCAGGATTGGACAAATATATTTCAACACTCCTTCTTAATTACTGATGTTGACAAATTACATTATAAACTACATTAAACATTATTATAATCCAAGTTTGTAACTATCTTTAAATTTAAAACATGTCTGTTAAACATATAACTAGGTAATGCCTTCGTTAATATATCAGCTATTTGATTTTGAGTTTGAACATACTTCAACTCTATGTCGTTATTATCAACCTTTTCTTTAATAAAATGATATTTAATATCGATGTGCTTAGTTCTCTTGTTATTATCCATATTCTTAGCTATGCTTATTGCACCCAAATTATCCTCAAGCAGGCAAATAGTTTGATGATCCCATAAGCCCATGTCCTGCAATAATTGTCTTATCCAAATTGCCTCCGTTGTTGCTACTGCCAATGACACATATTCGGCTTCAGTTGATGATAATGCAACCGTATTTTGTTTCTTAGTAGTCCATGACACGACGTTTCCATAAACTTTGAATAAGAATCCGGATACAGATTTCCTATCGATAATGTCATTTCCCCAGTCAGCATCAGCATATCCTAATATTTGATCGCTTCTACCGTCGTTTGTATATATTAATTTGTGATACTTGGTTCCTTTCAGGTATCTTAATATACGTTTAGCATATTCCCAGTGAGTGTCTGAAGCGCAATCCACGAATCTACTTAAATAATTCACCGCAAAATTAATATCAGGTCGACTACCTAATGCCAAATACATAAGACTACCAATCAATTCACGATATGGCTTTTTAGTTAATAAATTGTTTTCCTCGCATTTTTCTAATTTAAGATAAGGTTCCATTGGAGTACTTATAGGCTTACAATTTTCCATATTAAATCGTATTAATACTTCTTCAATGTAACGATGTTGACTGATTCCAATTTTTTTATGTTTAAGATCTCGTTCAATTTCCAATCCCAAAAAATGTTTTAAGTTTCCCAAATCTTTCATCTCAAACTTTTCAGATAATTGTTTTTTAATTTTATTAATTTCGCCCATGTCATTTGAAGCTATGATTAAATCATCAACATACAAAACAATGTAACATTTAACTTCGCCATAATTCATTGTATATAAACAATTATCCACTTTAGAACGCGTAAAACCAAGACTTAAAATATATACATTAAACTCATCATTCCTGCACTTTGATGATTGTTTTAACCCATATAAAGATCTATTTAATTTACATACCAGTTGCGAGTTATTATTAATGTTTAGTCCATCTGGTTGCTCCATATAAATGGATTCTTGTAGTTTTCCATTTAAAAATGCAGTTTTAACATCCATCTGTTCCAAATAATAATTAAATTGATTTCCAATAGATAATAATGTTTTTATAGTTGACATTTTTGCCACTGGAGCATAAGTCTCGTTGTAGTCAATTCCAAATTTCTGCAAGTATCCCTTCGCGACCAATCTCGCTTTATACTGAACGTCATTATTTCCAATAACCTTTTTATTAAAAACCCATCTACTTTTAATTATCGTAGCGCTTTCCGGCCTTTTTACTAAAGTCCATGTATTATTTTTTAGTAATGAATCGATTTCGCATTGCACCGCTGATTTCCACTCATCCGAGTCTGGTTGTTTCTCTATATCTTTATAATCTTTAGGACATTCGTTCATCATACTAGTGTACAATCCAGTTACTTCGTAATCTTGAAAATGGCTTGGTAACTTTGTTTCTCTAACACTCCTTCTGACTGGTTGCTCATTTTCGGCATCTTGTAATAAATGATCCTCACTTTCGATTTTTTGTGTTTCATTACTGTTATAATCTTCACTATTTTCTATTTGATCTACATTCATTGGAACTGTAATCCCCTTTAAATCATTGATCGTTTTGTTTTCATCAATAAATACATTCCTTGATGTTTTAATTAATTTCTCAAAAGGAAACCATAACTTGTAACCATTTTCAGCATACCCAACATGTATGCATTCTTCGCTTTTCTGATCAAGCTTCGATCTAAACCCGCTTGGAATATACTTATAAGCTACACTTCCAAACGCCCTCAGCTTTGCAATATTTGGTTTCTTTTGATAGAACATTTCCGCAGGATAAATATTTGCTTTTAACGCTCGAGTTGGGCATCTATTTATTAGGTATACCGCGCACCTCACGGCTTCACCCCATAATTCTTTTCCTAAATTTGAGTCCAGTATTAATGCTCTGGCTTTTTCAACTATCGTCCTATTCATTCGTTCCGCCACTCCATTTAATTGAGGACTATACCCAGGTGTGTACTGTAATCGAATACCATTTTTATTGCAGTATTCTATCATTAGCGAAGATCTATATTCGCCACCTCGATCACATCTCAAAGTAGATATTTTTCCATTAAATTGTGCTGTTACACGCGCCTCATATAATTTAAAGTAACTAAATAATTCACTTTTCCTCTTTAATAAGTATACCATAGTAAAATGTGTGTAGTCATCAATAAATGTTGCGAAATAATTATAACCATCGTATGTTTGTGGTTGTATAGGTCCACATAAATCGGAATGAATCAATTCCAATGGCCTTGTACTTCTATTACTTATAGTTTTATTGTATGGCAAAATTGTCTGCTTACTTTTAATACAGATGGCGCATGTATCTGTGCTGCTTGCATTATTACTTCGTTCGACCTTGAAACCATCGACCATTTGATTTGTATATAATACATTCATATTGTTAAAACTCGTATGTCCCAATCTTCTATGCCATTGGGCTAGACTGCAACCATTTCCATAACATAAATTGGTTTGTGATTTATTATCGATGATAAAATCTATTACATATAAATTATTTTGTTTCAAACCGACTGCTAATAATTTATTTCCTTTGAATAATGAAACTCTGCCTTCATAAAATATTATTTTGTATCCTGAACTTTCCAATCGTTGAACAGATAAAAGATTGTGACGCAAACCATCTCTCACATTGTTGTGATTGGTGTGATTGTGTTTGAGGTACAAATAAGATGAAGGAAATCCAAAGAAAACATTTACTTTCTATTCTAAATTTATTAAGAGTTTTATTACACAGACTTTATTCACATGTTGACTTGTTAACTCCCAAGAGTAGACTGTCTTTTTTAATACATATACCGTACGTCATTGCATCAGCACAACTATGTCTACTGAACTATATATATCATATGGAAAAGATTCCATATGCTTGAAGTTGCAGTTGCAACATTCCCCACGACCTAATTTTTGTTAGTCAGGCGAAAAACGAACAACCTTCCGTCTGATTCTCTCCGTTCGTCGAACTTGTGTTGTATCAGTCGGCATACTCCTAAGTGCTGATTTCGGTGTTTCATATGAAAGTTGTGGGGGACTCGAATGTTCTGGACTTCGAATCGTCTGTGGTTTGCTGCTTGGTGGTGACGTGACCCTTGATGGTTCTACTTGGATCTGTGGTTCATTATTGTGTTGTGATGAAGTTGCGGCCAAGGGTATCTGTAATTCAAAATCACTAGTATCGTCAGATGGTAAAGATGTTTTGTCGGTACTAGTTGCAGATATAGATTTCCTTTCTCTAAGTTGATTCTGATGTCGTCTGATCATACCATGAACAGTTCTGATATTGTACATCCATCGACCGATAACACATTCTATAACTCCATCCACCCATCGTTTTTTGTCTGAATAATTTCGCGCGTGAACTTGTTGACCAACTTGATATTTGGTTTGATGTTGTTGTTTTACTTCGTGAGATGATGGTAAAAGCACTGATAATAGATTGCGCGGCTGACGACGATGAAGTAGTTCAGCTGGCGATTGGCCTGACACAGGATCAGGTGTGGTGCGATAAGTTAACAAATATTTGTACATTGCCAATTCACGATTGTTCTCCTGGCGCATTATTTTTGAAAATGCTTCTTTGAAAGTTCGCACTGTACGTTCCGCCAACCCATTGGACGCAGGATGAAACGGCGCAATGGTCAAATGCTCAATAGAGTTAAGCGAACAAAATTTTTTGAATTCTGCGGACGTAAACTGGGTTCCGTTGTCACTTACAATTGTGTTTGGTAACCCTTCAATGGAGAAAATCTTCTGAAGTGATGAAATGGTAGTTGTAGATGTTGCCGTGATGAGCTCGACCGTATATGGGAACTTTGAATACGAGTCTACAACAATAAGCCACATGCGAGAGTAGAACGGACCCGCAAAATCTATATGAATTCTCTCCCACGGACGTGTCGCTTCCGGCCATGATGAAAACTCACGTTTCGGATCAACTGCTGAGTTCTGACAAATGGCGCAGGATGATGATGCTCTCTCGATTGCTTCATCTATTTTCGGGAACCAGACGTACCGTCGTGCCATTTGCTTCATTCGGCTCCTACCCCAATGACCTTCGTGTAACATCTGCAGTACTTGTTCTTGTAGTTTTAATGGAACAACTACGCGAGTGTACTCCGTATGTAGAAGGACGATACCCTTCTGTAACGATAGAGAGAACTTACGATTAAAGTATGGTTTGATATTATCTTGGTTTTTTGGAAGTGACTCCGGCCATCCATTGATTATAAAATGTGATACTTCTTGGATGAGAGGATCATCTCTCGTATATTCAGCAATTATACTGGCATTGATTGGGAAATCATTGATGGTCACTTGATAGATCTCCTCCGCATCTAACAGCTTTTTCTCCCTTTCGTCGAATACCTCATCACCTCCAACCGGGAGTCGAGAAAGGGCGTCCGCATTTGCATGGTGACTGGTATGCTTATATTTAATTGTATAATTATACGCTTGAAGAACAATTGCCCATCGCTGAAGTCGATGCAACGTCATCACTGGCAATTTTTTACTGGGATGGAATAACGTAGTAAGGGCTTGATGATCTGTTGTTAGGTCGAATGGTCTACCGTACAGATAAGTATGAAACTTTGTGACCCCATACACTATGGATAAAGCCTCCTTTTCGATTTGGCTGTAGCCGACTTGACTACTGTTAAGTGTCTTGGACGCAAATGAGATTGGCTTTTCACTCCCATCCGGATATCGATGAGAAATTACTGCTCCGATTCCATATTTTGACGCATCTGTTGCGAGTATGACTGGTAGATCATCCTGATAATGAACAAGCCGAATGGCATTCACCATTGTGTCTTTCAGTGATTGAAATGCATTTTCTTGGCGCTCTGTCCATACGAAATCAACACCGCTGCGCCTAAGCTCGTTGAGAGGTGCCGCCTTTGACGAAAAATTTGGCACAAATTTATTGTAATAGTTTAGCTTACCAATAAAAGCCTCTACTTGCTTAACATTTTGTGGTCTAGGCATCAATTTGACCGCATCTAATCTTTTTTCTGATGGCAGAATTCCTGACGAATTTATTTCATGCCCAACGTATTCAATTTGTTCCTCTGCGAAACAACATTTCTCTTCTTTGCATCTCAAACCACACTGAGCCAATCTTTCCATTACTTTCTGGAGATTACGCATATGATCCTCGTTATTTCGACCTGTGACTATAACGTCATCTAAATATACTGCACAGTAAGGTACTTCAGTTACTACCTCCTCCATGAAACGCTGAAAAATGCCCGGAGCTGATGCTATTCCAAAGGGCAACCTCTGATACTGAAAAAGCCCGAATGGCGTGTTTATTACCATAAACTTTTTTGATGAGTCTGATAGCTCGATCTGCAAATATGCATCAGTCAGATCCAATTTAGTAAAATACTGACCACCCTGGAGCTTATGAAACAGCTCTTCGACACGGGGGATCGGATAACGATCGACCTCTAGCTGAGAATTTACCGATACTTTAAAATCGGCACACAGTCGGATTTTTCCATTCGGTTTCTTCACTACTACCATCGGTGCAGCCCATTCGCTTGATTTGAGAGGTTTGAGTACGCCAAGCGAAACTAGACGATCGATTTCGGCTCTCACAACACCGAATTGAGCGAAAGGAAGATTGTATGGCTTGAAATAACGTGGACGAGCATCTGGTTTAAGCATTATGTCAGCTTTGAAAGTCGTGCAAAGACCTAACGATGGTGCGAAGACTGCCTTATGCTTCTTGTTTAGATTAGATATTGCGGAAATTAAATCACGTTGAGTTGCCTGATTTGTCGTAGAAAACTGTGCTACTTGATTAACTAAATCATTTTGAGATGGTATATATATTTGGAACTGTAACTTTCGAAACCAGTCCATGCCAAGAAGATTTGATGCCTTCTCATTGTCGACAATTACCAATGGCACAGTTATTTTATGCTCGTTCCATTTAACCTCGACTCGAACTAAACCTTTCACTGGGATAGAAACACCTCCATATGCCTTCAACTCCTTATTCGTTGCTTCGCACATCGGTTTACCCAGCTCTCGGTAACCAGAAAGACCGATCAACGAACACGACGCTCCGGTGTCTACTTGAAAAGACAAGATTCGGTTGTTTACGCTGATGTTAACAAATACTTTTTCATCACCGGTTGATGCCACGGTTGACATTTGTTTTATCTCGGCACATGGTGGATCTAGTAGTTCAATCATACTGACATGTTGAAACGAATTATCATGAAATGAATTATCACTGATGGATTTGACTTCTTCATGTGAACGATTATTGTGACTCCGTTGTGATGACTTATTGCGCTGTTTACTCGATCTACATACCGATGAGATGTGCCCAACCTTGGAACACGAATTACACACAGATTTGTTCTTATAATGATAACAATCTGTTCTCTTATGAAATGCGCCGCAACTCTGGCATGATTGTTGGTACACTTTAGATGATTGATTGCGGTGATGTGATTGACTTCGATTTCTACTTCGGTTGTTACGGTCGGAGCTAGGTCGCCTTTCTGTATGATGTTGTTTAACCGCATTTATCACGGTCGCCTTTACCTCTTCCTTAAATTCCAAACATGTTTTGGTGGTAGCTTCAAACACAGTTGCGATCTGCAGTACCTCGTCAAGAGTTGGGTTAGATTTCTGCAATGCCGCGGTTCGGACTTTGTCATGCGGAGTGTGACTTACTATCATGTCCCGAATATTTATATCAACATGTGATTGCTGACATCCCTCCGCTTCACACTGAAACTTACAATCGCGAGCAACTCCTCGTAACTCCGCAACCCAGTCTGTATACGATTGTTGAGGTTGCATTACCGTTCGATGAAATTTAAAACGAGCAGCTAGAATGTGCTGTTTTGAGGCAAAATGCTCCGAAAGTTTATTATACAAATCCTTGAAAGATTTGTCCTTAATATTCTCATCACCGCATAATTTTTGAAGAAGTTCAAGTGACTCAGTTCCAATCCAACTGAGGAAACACGCTCGTTTGGTCGCGTTGTCAGTGATTCCGTTCGCTTCGAAATGCTGTTCCATTTGGAATAGATATGTTGAAAATCTATCCGCAACACGATCGAATTTACGAAACGAAGAAATGGTTGCTGCCTGCTTCACAGGAGCGTTTAGCGTGTCTCTTAAAACTTTCTGATTTTCCTCCAGAATTTTTGCCAAAAATTCTTGATTCGATTTTTGCACTTGCGTTAAAATATTTTGTAGTGCTTGTGAATCCATTATTATCTCGTATAGAAACGATCCGACAGAAAAAAAAATATTGAAGCGCACACAAATTTTAACCTCACTTTTTACACGTGGAAGATACAAATTTAGTTTTTTAATATTGTTTCGATACTAATTTGTTGTTCGATTTTTTTCTCGTCGCCAAATGTTGTGATTGGTGTGATTGTGTTTGAGGTACAAATAAGATGAAGGAAATCCAAAGAAAACATTTACTTTCTATTCTAAATTTATTAAGAGTTTTATTACACAGACTTTATTCACATGTTGACTTGTTAACTCCCAAGAGTAGACTGTCTTTTTTAATACATATACCGTACGTCATTGCATCAGCACAACTATGTCTACTGAACTATATATATCATATGGAAAAGATTCCATATGCTTGAAGTTGCAGTTGCAACATTATAAAACATTATTAATACTGCCATTTACAAAATTACCGTGTGCTTCTAGTAGTATATCAATATTTCCTTTTCCATTTGCTAAAAGGTCCTCGCCTTGTTTTGCCGAAGCAATTTTCACAGGCTCTCCAAATTGCTCGTACGATGAGAAACAATTATTTGTATTTATCATGTGATCCGTTGCACCGGAATCTACATACCATCGCACAATATTCGTATTAAAATATTCTGGAGCACTCCCCAATAAAAATGCAACTTTGTCATCTTGTTCCTCTCCTTGAATAAAATGCACTTGCCGATTGTATCTGCATTCAAAACTTTTATGCCCAATACGTCCACAATTGTAGAACTTCACTTTTAATGGACCCGATGTACCACTCTGGTTGCCTACATGTCCACCAATATGGTTACTTTGGTTGTTAACATGACCACCATGATGATTACTTTTATTCCTTGGTGTCACATAAGTTGTGCTTTTAAAAGCTGTTGATGTATTGGCATCTTCAGATTTTTTTTGGTTAACTTCCAATTTTTTTTTCGATTCGAAGTCTAATAGTTTTCGTTTTACAAACTCAATGGTTAATTTGTCTTCATCTACAGTATCTATCGCTGTTACTATACTATCATAGGATTTAGGTAACGCTAATAACAAGTGGCAAATTATATCGACTTGTTCTATTTTTCCCCCGGAGCTACGTAATTCTCTTACTATTTCGTCAAATTTTATATAGAAACTTTCCAGCGACTGGCCTTCCGTAAATTTTAACGTCATCAATTTACGTCTTAAAATTAATTGACTTGCAATTCCTTTCCTCTCAAATACGCTACATAATGTACTCCAAATATCGTGTGATGTTAATTTATCTTTTATAACTTCCAAATAGTTATCACTGATACACTGTATTATTAACGTTTTACATTTTTTGTCTTTTTTGATCCATGCTGCATCATCGTCTTTCTCATATTTTTGCTTAATGCAATCTAAGCATTCATTTTGATCCAACAAATTTTCCACTCGAAATTTCCAGTTGTTAAAATTTTTCCCGTTAAATTGCACTATTCCAAATTTCTCAAATGTGCTCGCCGCCATGTTATTATTATATTTTTTAAATTATTTTTTTTTTATTAGATTAAATTTATATTTCACACCAACAATTCAATATTACGTAAGTATATATTATACAAAATTTTATTAAATTATTTTTATTTTATACGTTTGGCCTGGGCCCATAACCTGATGAAATTTGGATTGAATTAAAACACTTTTATTCGATATAATATAATGCTCCATTTCCATGTTATACTCTTAACATTTTTATTACAACTAAAACAACTAACAAAAGAGAAAACTTATTTCAGGTTTACCAACATCAGAAATTATTAATTCAACCGTAACCAGGATTGGACAAATATATTTCAACAATTTAATAGTTTACCACACTTAATCGTTGCGATATCGAAACGGACATGTACATTTAAATATTTCGCGCCCGTTGAAGATGATTTGCTACACTCACACAACCAGTGACAGGCTTGTGCTGAATATATTATCAGAATGTTAACAAACTTAATCAACGTTATTTGTTTATCTACACAACGTATATGCCTCCTAATTCACACAGTGATTATTATACTGCATGTGTCGATTCGATTGAAGAAGTAATTAATACATCAAACTCATTCGATTTACTCCTTGTAAGGTGCAGAATCTCTATTCGTTTATGCCATGCTTGGATATAATCTAAACCAAATTAACACAAATTGCTAATAATCTGGAGAGGTTTTCAGATATTGTCTTCACGAAGTAGATGTGTTTAAAGTCACTGAGTCACCCAATCCATTTGTTGTTAATGATGTCAACCGCAAACCTTTGGATATTGTATTTGAGACTAGCGACTGTACGCCTAAACCAAAACACCTCCAACAAATCGAATACAACTTTAACAAGACAAATCTCACTGGTCTGCAAGTTAAGAAGACAAATCTCACTGGTCTGCAAAGGATGTGAATGAAAAGGTCGACAAATTTTATGTACGAATTTATAACAAACCACCAAGTGTTCATCCTCCTTGGTTCGATGACCGGCTTATAAATCTAAAAAATCGTAAGTGTAAAACATATACACATAAATGATGAAATTAAGTCTGGAGGCAGACAAGCGTTCGTTTTTACAACTCAGTGAGGAATTTGATGTTTATTTCAACTTTAAGTAAAAAGCCTATTTAAATGGCGTTATATTTGTCAACCAGCGGGTTTATGCCTGGCAGATCAACATCTACTAATCTGGTTGAATTCACCTGCAAAGTAATAATGAGATTGATCATCAAGTGGACGTGGCTTATACAGACTTTAGTAAGGCATTTGATTCTATATGTCATCATTCAATGGTTTAAGTCGTATTTAACAAAACGTCTGCAATATGTAATAATTGACAATAAGAAATCCAACGTTATCAAAGTGGCATCTGGGGTTCCTCAAGGATCACATATTGAACCCTGGATCTTTATGGTTTTTATTTTGTCAGCGACAACATTAATGAAGCTAATTACCAGTCTGACTGCGTGAACTCTGTCTGGGGGGTACTGAAAACTTCGGTTGTCAGTGCTGCTCAACAGACTTTAGGTATAGTGAAAGTCAGACCCAAGAATGATTGGTTTGATGACGAGTGTCGTCTTGCAGTTGAGCAACAAAATATAGCCCATAATGAAGTGCAACAACGTCTCACAATCGCGAGGAAAAACAAGGCTGCTCTTGCAAGAAGGGCAGCTAAGCGGATTTGTAGACGGAAGAAGCGAGAATGGTGGAAGGCCGAGGTTCTGAAAGTACAACAACTCAGTAATGAGCGCAGTTCGCGTAATCTCTTTAAAGAAATTACTGGACTGAACCATACTTTCAGGCCTACGTCAACCGCCATTCGGGACCGGGATGGAAACCTCTGTGTCAACATCGACGCAGTACTTGACGCATGGAGTGGACACTTTACTGACCTGCTTGATGTCCATCATGCGTCACAGACTGTTGTTGAGCCACCTCTAATACAGACTGCGGAGATTTGCACTGAGGAGCCATCCCATGAGGAATTCACTAAAGCCATACAGAGATTGAAACGAAACCGTGCACCTGGAGTGGACTGCATTAATTCGGAGCTCTTGATATTCGGAGGGGATACTTTGTTGAACTGTCTTTTCGACCTTATTCGATTAGTATGGCGAACCGAAGTTATGCCTGACGAATGGAAAGTGGCCGCGATATGCCCCATCTTCAAGAAGGGAGACCGCTTGAAGTGTGAGAATTATCGCGGTATAGCTCTACATACATTGTATTGGATAGAATCACTCCTCTGGCGGAGGGCTTGGTTGGTGACTATCAAGGAGGATTTCGTCCGAATCGATCAGTCACCGATCAGGTCTTTTCGCTGCGGATGATTCTATCTAAATATTATGAGACATCCATCCCCGTACATCAGGTGTTCCTGGATTTCCGGCAGGCCTATGACTCGATCAATCGAGAGAGTCTATGGTCTGCCCTGGAATACCTAGGAATGCCAACAAAACTGGTACGACTATGTAGGATGACAGTGACGCAGTCTCAATGCTGTGTTAAAGTTGAGAACAGGCTATCGACAAGTTTTGTAGTTAACTCGGGTGTTCGGCAGGGAGATGCTCTGTCCCCGATACTCTTTAATCTCATGTTGGAGTACATCTTTCGTAAAACTGAAACACCGCAGCGTAACATCTTATATCGCCAGTCCAATCAGGTGCTTGCATATGCAGATGACATATGCGTGATTGGACTGAATAGCAACGGAGTGAAAGAAATACTTGATCCGCTTGTAGAGTTTTCAGCTTCTGTTGGACTTCAGATCAATGAGTCCAAAACGAAATACCTGATCTCAGGTTTTAGGGACAGTGGCACACCAGATTTTAGTAGTGGCCACCACACGTTTGAGGGAGTGAGGAGGTTCAAATATTTGGGTTCTCTTATCACTCACGATAATAGTGTGGGTGAGGATATTAAAGTGCGGCTGGCAGCTGGCAGTCGTTCTCTGTATCCTCTAAGGCCACTGCTAAAATCTAAACACTTATCAAGTGCCGTGAAGCTGAAGCTTTACAAAGCGTTGATCAGGCCCGTTGTTATGTTTGGATGTGAAAGTTGGGCGCTGGCGGATGAATACGAGAGATGGCTCCTAACATTTGAGAGAAGAGTCATGCGTGTGATCTACGGCCCAAAACGCGAAATAGATGGTACCTACCGAGCTCTGTACAATATCGAGATCAGAGATCTGATGAAGATCCCCGATATTGTACATGAAATAAGATCTCAGCGAGTACGCTGGCTCGGTCACGTTCTGCGTGCTGATCCGGAACGAATTGTGCAGCGATCTCTGAAAGGAGAGCCACCATATGGTAGGCGCAGAGGTCGTTGCCGGCGACGATGGCTCCACGATGTAGAGAACGACTTGGCCTCTTCAGATTGTCTTAGACAGTATGAAGACCATGCTCAGGATCGAAACCGTTGGAGCCGGGTTGTTGACTCAGTAAGGGGCCAGTAATGGCCTTTAATACTGTTTATTATTATTATTATTATTATTATTATTGATAGGATAACCCAGATGATAAAATACTCAAATGTCCTCATAATTGCTAATGACGTAAAATTTTATCATACGAATGAAGATGTGATGCTGACAAACTGCAAGTTGACCTCAGTAAACTAAGCGAGTAGTGTGATCAAAACTCATTACTCTTAAATATCAAGAAATGGAAAATTATGTCTTTTCATCGTAAAAAGAATCCTATAATTAACGCATATTATATTAATGAAAATGAATTTCAAAGTCACCTTCTTCGAAAACGTTAGTTTCAATAGACACATCGATAACTGTATTGCTAAGACGAACTCCATGTTTGGCTTTGTCAAGCGATGGACTGGGGACAAACTTTATTTACACTATAGTTCGCTTATGTAAAATCTCAAATGGAATATGCTGCAATCGTCCGGAATCCTTATTGTGATGCACACATCAAAAGAATTGAAAGCGTTCAAAAAAAGTTTCTGATATTCCTTTTTAAAAAAACTGGCTGCGATTATGACCGCATCATTACGCTTACCACCATATTCGACAAGATGCAAAGAATATAAAATTTGCATCTTTGATACCGCCTTTATCGGAAACATCCTACTCGGCCACAACTATTCAGCTTATGTATTAGAAAACAACTCTATAAATGTTTTTTTTTTTGAATCTTTCTACAAAAGAAACTAACAAGAAGTATTCAAATCTTAAGCTGAAATTATTACATATTTTAAGTCTTAACCAATATTAATACTTATTATTAGTAATCACTATTTAATTAATTTAGATGTAAAACCTAAACATTTAATATATTTACAGGTTCATCAGTCCAAGTGGATCTGCTCTTCTCAGTCGCCTAAATCGCGGCTGTTTTAATATTTTCCTGGCCAATTCTTTGGGATGTGTCTCTAGTTTTGAGTAATATTTCCAACTGTATTCTCTAATGGTTTTTTTAATAGTTTTAATTCCAAGATCATCGTGTATATTACTATTTCGAATGTACCATGGAGCATTGGTAATACTACGAAGTATTTTCGCTTGGGTTCGTTGCAGGAGTTCTCTGTTTGACGCGCTGGTGGATCCCCATAACTGAATACCATATGTTCATAAGGGTTTGATTATCACTTTGTACAATAAAACTTTGTTGGCTAATGACAGCTGAGATTTTCTTCCCATTAACCAATACATTTGGAAAATATAATTTTTAGTTGTTTGCCCTTTGCTTCGACATAATTTTTCCACGTTAGCCTTCTGTCCAGGTGCATACCTATGTAAGTATTTGACCTTGATTTGTTGAGGAATATTTATATCGTTTAATTCCACTGGTGCGCAAGTGCGTTTGTTTAGCGTGAACGTGACGTTAGTTGATTTGTTTTCGTTCACTTTTATTCCCCATGTCTTCAGCCAGTTCTCAATTTTGTTTAGATAATTCTGTAATTTCTTTGAGGCAGTTTCGGGATTATTGTGTCACACCAGGACGACCGTATCATCGGCAAAGGTTGATATGACTACCTTGTTGGTTACAGATAAGTTAGCTGTGTACAGCAAGTATAATCTTGGTCCTAGAACGCTGCCTTGGGAACACCTGCATTAATATCATTTCAACAAGTAGTTGCATTATTTTGTTTAACCATTTACTGCCTTTTAAGAAGATTATTTCCCAGAACTGAGTGAAATTTCTTCGATAGAAGTCCTTTAATTTTGTATATTAGCCAATCATGCCAAACTTTATTAAAGGCTTGTATAATGTCCAAGAAGGCAGCAGAACAATATTTCTTTTCCTCGAAGGTGTTTTTGATTGCATTTACAATTCTGTGTACTTGTTCTGTGGTACCATGTTGGTTTCGGAACACAAATTGATGGTCTGGAATAATATGTCGTTCTTCTAATACTGGTTTCAATTTCGTTAGTAGCATTTTTTCAAATAACTTTGAGATTATAGGCAGGATGCTTATTGGACGATATGATGAAATCTGTGTTTCATTTTTTCCAGCTTTATGTATCATTATGTGATCAAAGATATCTTCCATTTTTGAGGAATATAACCAGTCCGCATGATTGCGTTGAATATTAATGTTATTAGTTTTATGCATTTGTCTGACAATTCCATTATCATTTTTCCAGTAATAACATCATGTCCTGGTGCCTTTTTTGGACTTTTACAATTTTAATTGTATTCTTAACTTTCTTTCAATTATATTTTATGAAGTTATTAGTTTCTTCGTGTGGTGCGAATACTGTTGTTAGATGAGCAGCAAAACAATTGGCTTTTTCTTCATCACTTCTCGCCCAATTCCCAGTTGGTAGTCTAATCGGGTGATTCGAGTTTGTTGGCCTTTTTAACTTTTTTGTTACCTTCCATAAAGAATAATCTGCCCTCTCGGTTGCCGAGAGTCCATTAAAATAATTCTGGACACTCTGGTTATCTTCTTCCCGCACTGAAAATCTTAGAGTTTTAATAACTCGATTTAATTTACATTTCAACAACGGTGATTTTATTTCGTTTTAATTTTTTGCTTTTCCTGGATTACTTACTTCCTATATATTATGTGACAATTTATTAACTTTCTCCGTACTATTTTAGAGAGGTATACCCTTTTCAGCTGATAATGCCAGAATATCTTTTAGATTTCGACTAGCCTCTTATATTGATCCCAAGACACATACTTGTTGATTGGATATGCCTCCATGTGCTTTCCGATCTGGGTGCTTCGTGTCATAAACAGAGTACCCATTAATTTGGAAATAGTTATTTTTAGTGAAGTGTGTTTCAGATATTAACATTATGTCAATATTGTGCTAAGTGAGGAATGCTTGAATCTCTGCTTTATGTCGTGCTAGGTCCATATGGCTATTTTGAGGACATTTGAATACATAAAACTAATTTATAAATACAAGTATAGAAATGAAGTAAATATTTTTTTTTGATGTTTGATTTTTTACTGTTAGTAAATAGTACGAATAAATTGGTTCAACAGTAGTTTAACTCGACGGAATAGGATAGAAATATGCTCTTTTAATTTACTAAACCTATGTGCACCGCTGTTCGTTGAATGTGAAAATATAGAACATATATTTTACCTTAATCACAATCACTGTTGATGAAACGTCCCTTTATTCAAAACAAACAAATCTTTTTCGTAAATAATTTATATTTTCTCCATTTTAATATGTACTTAAGTAAATTATAACATTTAAAATTACACAATACGTAAACAAATACAATTAACTTTAATTATATAATATCTAACTAATTAATTTATATTATTTCTATGTATATGTGTATTTACATAAAACCAACTTACATGTACATATACATATTACATATTAATGAAACAAACTATTGTCGTGTTTTTTATTATTTTATACCACACCGTTTATCCAGTAGAAGTCGAGTATATTTAAAATAAATTTAACTAAACGCCAATTTTTGAAAATATGCCATAACACTAAGTAATCTCTCCTTAATTTAAAAATCAAACAGATTTTTTTGTGGAAAATTTTCATTAAATTTAAATGCGCATTTAATCTACATTATCCACTCCAAAATTTTAACTAAATTCGACTTACTCTGAATAAACTGTGCAGTGTAGAATAACAAAAAAAAAATTATGTATTAACTTGGATCAGCACTCTCGCGCGAACGAAAAACCTAATTAGTAATTATAAATGCACAAACAATATTTTGAAATTTTGGTATTTGCTTATTAGGATTAAAATGATTTTTAGTAATTTTATCGGTTAGTTAAATCGTTCGCCATCCATCATAATGAAAAACCCTGTATGTATATTTAAAATATGTAATATATGTATGTATCAGTATACAAATACATATATACATATTATCCAATTATAATTTTTATTTTATAGTCGCAGAAATTTACAATTTTTTTAAAAACTATTTTTTTTATCGTTATTGTTTTTTAAACGAATTATCATAAATATACACAAAATACTTGATTTGTACAATTTAAATTGATCTAAACTGATGCCATCTAATATTTATTATTATTATAATTATTTAAATGAGTATCTCGCCTAAATGATTATACTAATGTAGATAGTTCATGTAATGAATTTGTTGTTACATTACTAACATCTAAAGTGGCAGCTGGCATACCAGGACTAACTGAACCGCTTGCATCACGCCCGGTTAATATTGTGTTACCACCAAATTTTGGTGTTGGTGGTGTTGCCGTAGCCGCTCGTACACCGAATGAAGGTACATACGAATGATTAAAACTTATATGCGAATGATTTGGTGATAGTGGCGTGACTGGTGTTAATGGTGATAACGGTGTAGTTTGATGTGGTTGTGTATTATGTTGCATGCCCGAATGATTACTATGATTATGATTCATGTGAATGTGATTACCATTTAAAAATTGAGCAGGTGGTGTTATTGTACTTATAGGTGGTGATAGAGTTAAATTTAAATTTAGTGGTGCTTGGCGGACACAAATTGTTTTTTCTTTTTGCCATACAAATACGTTATGAACCATTGCTCCACCACAAAATACAATACCGACACCGATTAATGCACTTGTTACAATTGCTGGTGTTGATTGGAATTGTGTGAATGTGTATAAAATAACACCTGAAATGAAAAAAATAATTAATATATGCTGGACATAGGTTATTGGACGCGATGATTTTATTCGTCTTACCGGTTAAAAATATGGGTATTGATATAAAAAAGCCTCCAACGGCACATACACGACTAACACTCGACTTTTGTAGATATTTGTTCCCTCTGCAATGAAAATTAAAAAAAGAAGCTTTATCAATTATGTTGACACAATATTTTAAATTACGGGTTTTATCTTCAAACTACGATCAAAAATGGAAATAAACACATCTATGCTTCCTTGTTGGAGTGCAGAAAGCAGAGCTTATGGATAATCAAACCAGTTTATATTCAATTAGTCATTAATTTAACTACAATAATAATATGCGCAGTTTAGGTGTGGTGTGATAATTACACAAGTTCGAAATCTTGTCAATCAGGGGTTTGAGTACGATTGAACAATCATACTACAATAGTTTTGAAATTTCGTCATAATGTGTTTTTTAAGGTTTCAAAATAAAAAAATGTTAAGGTAAAAATCCTGTTGTTTCAAAAGCATTCAGCATAGAGCAACAAAATACAAAATAAATTTTGATTTTAAAAACATATGGTTGTGTATGTAAATTATATGCATATAGGCACAACTAATATAGAGTGCGAGAAGCCATAACCAAACTTAATAATAATACCCTAAATACATTACAAAAATCATAATGTCAATAAATCATGATATTGTGTATGTACAATTTTTTGTAATTAAATATGTTTATGCATGTAATGTACATATAAGTATATAAAATTGAAAATAAATTATATCGACAGTTTATTAGTGTAGTTGGGCAAATCTAATTAAAGTTCAATTGGAATTGTTTGAAATTAATATGAATAGTTTTTTTTTTGTAACACTCAAATCAGAACGCAGTTGTTGTTATGCTTCTGATTTTGATTTGAAATTTATACCTTTAATTTGATTAAAATGTTTGTTGTTTTTTTAGTTTGTAATCAATAGTAAACCATTCTATAACTATGGTATAAATATACCGATAATCGCTTAACATTTCTACGAATTCATATTTATCTATGGTAAAGTCTGACAAATTTGATTCAATCTAATTTCTTTTAAACAAAAGTATAGCAAATGCGGCACAATTAATTTGAAAATTAGAACTGAGTATGCTAAACTTATGTTGGGCTAATCTTTGTAAATAAAACTGAGAAGACTGAGGCTTCTATATTTAACCCACTTAATCATCTTTTTAATTTTTATTAAAGTAAAATTTACCATTACAAATTTACCATTCGATTCAATTCACCATTAATTTTTGTAATTTTTTGTAACATAAGTCGGCTGATTTATTGTTTATGCCATCAAAATCAAAGTTTTGTAAAATCAATCTCTATCTTAGGGGATAGTTAACTTGAGAGACTGGGCTAAAGCGAACCGCATTAACGTATAGTATATTATCAGTGACTACATAAAACATTTTTAGGAATATTTCCGAAGTTATTTTCACTGTAAAGCTTGAAACGTGATAAAACATTTAAATAAATCTTCGTTTATTTTCTGCATTTTATTCCGATGCCATGCACCGGTTTAGCTGGAAATCTCATTTTTTTGACCGAACTGCAGTATACACTGCGTGAAGCTCAGTACATAACTGCGGGAGTGCGGGAGTGCAGGAGTCCGAGTAAGAAAATTTTCAACTCGAGTGTGATGAAAAAGGAGGAGCTTATGTCAAAATGGCGTACTTTGATTGGTAGAGAGTGAAGTGTGATTATTTTTTCGAGTGACTCCCGCAGTTATGTACTGAGCTTGACGATTGAATTTTTGATCGTAGCAGCAATTACATTTGGAAATTTATTATGGGTTTGCGCCATAAGTAAGTATTTTTGTAATCGATAATTATCTAATTTTTGAGGATATCATAAATCATTTAAATATAAAATTTACTTTCATAACCTAAATTTTCATGAGATTACAACATCATCTTATATTAGATCATTTGTTATGAATTAATAAACATGGTTTGTATTCTGAGAATTTATTGAATTTTTATTATGTATATTTTGTTTATGAAATATGTATGTATGTAGTACATAATATAACTTAAACCGACCGGAAGAAATTAAAACACTCTGTCATACTCATATGTTATATGGTCTTCGTATTCCGCCATGCTATAACAACAAATTATTTCAACATTAACATTATAGGGTTTTTGGAAGACATGTATGTTACACGCCGTTGTGCGTTATGATAACCAGATTAAATAAATTGAAAATCTTTAGACATACGAGTTTGATATTCGAATTTAAGTTTTATTGTACTCGGATTTATTTCACTTTCATACACTTATTTTATGTATTAACGGATGGACTACATATTATTATAAAAAAGTAATTAAAATGCAAAAATTATAATGACGAACACTGTGTAGCATCCAAAGGCTATTGTTCTGTTTTTTTTTTAGGCGAATAATTAAGATTAGAATAAGATTTTTCATGGGAAAATCATTTATTTTCAATTAAAAAAATTTAAATTATTGCTATGAGAAATATTTCAAAAGGTGGGAGGAGTTCGTTTGTTTATAAAATATAATTGCCACAATTATATAATTTGATTACTTATTTTAAACACATAATATGGATATGTGTAATCATATTTAATTTAGTATTTTGTATAGACATGATACATAATGTTAATTATGTATAATACTCGTATGTTCAAGTTATCGATGGAAATCTAGTGTCTCTATAGACTAAATATTACAAATATGTACGCTCAAATTAACACGTTATTCGTTAACAAAAATTTATTGAAACTATAAACGTTACCTATTAAAGATATTTCAACATATTTTATGCTTTACATTTTTTTGGATTACGGTCAATAAAATTGTGAATTTTTACTAATTTAAAATAGTTTTCTTTAAAGGTAAGGTAATGAAAGTTTGTTGAATAAAATCAGAATAATTTAAACCACCAACTGGAGTAATTTATTCTCAATTAATGAGGCATGATATGATACACAGTAAGATCATTAATTGAAGCATTAAACCAAAGATAGCTTAGACTTGAAACCTCAGCGTATAGTCTACGATTTAACATTGGCTTTTCGAGGATCAAATTCATGAAGAGGAACTAGTACGGTAGATTGATTATGTAATAAATAAGTTTATAATAATTATACAATAAGTTGGCATGGCCAACATTACTATTGAGTCCACCTGATTTCAGATGTTTAGGATATCAGAGTCCACCTGATTTCAGATGTTTAGGATATCAGATGTAAGGATGTCTATTATAAAATTTGCGTACGCTTATTCTGATATCCGCGAAAGAACTATTAGAAAATATGTATTAATCGCATTCGGACGTTATACTTCTGGTTTACAGAATGGCCTTATTCGTATTTGATGCCTCTAACGATTGGAAGCATCGATGACAATTCCTAGAGTGATTTTATAAATTAGTTCTAAACTATATAGAATGACCAAATTTCTTTAGAAACAGGTGACAGTTTTATAGAATTTTCGTCAATGCATTTAAACTTTTTTTCTAAAAGAGCCGAATTTCAAACTAATCGTGCTCACTCAAATATTGGTATAGAACAGTTCGCAGAAAAATCGGAAAAAAGGATCACAAAAATCAGAAAAATGGCACAACTGATAGAAATCTTTACAAAAAGGTTATAGCTTTCATTAAAAATAATTCGAGGGAGTTTGACTATGACCGTGCCATACAATTAAACACATCCCGCTCCAGGGTAAAACGAAATCGAGTTCAGGAAGGCTATAAGAGCTATCGAGTAATTAAAAAGCCAAATCGTTCAGATAACCAACACTTGTTCGCTAAAAAATGTGCTGATGACCAAATTGTCATAAAATTTAGTGGATGTGTTTTGATGGATTCACGTACGTGAAATTGGTTTTGAAAACATTAATTAGGTCAAAAATTAAATCTTACCAAAAACCGAAGCAATTCTCCTGCTAAGTATAATCACTTCAAGTTAGATACATTTGCAAAAAAGTATACGATTGGCCTGCAATTTGCCGCTAATAAATTCGTCAACACGATTCAGCAGTAAGTTTTGACCATTTAGCTAGTTCACACGACTCTGAAGAAGCAATAAATTTGTACGAGATTAATCAAATCGATGTATCTCTAAGAAGCTCCACGAAAGAGTCCAGGAAAAATATTGGGTTATAGTGAAAAGAGTGCTGCAGAAAAATGGCGGGTGCGTTATTGGATTTTGGTGCCAAAGTCACACCGGAAATTGCGCCAGAAACAGAGAGCATGACGCAATTGTTATTGTTTACCTTACCTATATGAATAAATGTATTCATTTTGACCATTTTTAGAAGATATGTATTTTCAAGATAAATAAAAAAAAAATGTTTCATGTTAAGAAATAAAAGCAACGCCCTAATATTTTTTTCAACATAATATACTGTTTATCTTTTCGCTCTATACTTGAATTTATTAAATCCGAAATAAAATTAATATTTATTAGATTACTAAATTGATGCAATATTTTCGTTTTTAATAATGCCTGTGATTATGCAAAATTATTTAAAAAAAGAGAGGCCCAAAATTATTTCTTGATTGGGCCCGGAAAATGAAGCTACTGCAATCGACGTGTTTCGATATCAATCTCATTTAATACTGTTGTGGTAAGTATATTTTCCATTATTGTATCGTGAAAAATCCTGGTTGCGGATTATAAATTGGAATTAGGAAAATTTAACAATAGTTTACATGACGAGTATACTTTTCATGTTATATGGGTTTACTATTATTACCCGTGGATTTAATTTCTACCAGCTGTTTCAAATTTCGGTTTAGTTGTTTTGCTATATTATCTCCAATGTAAGATTTGGGAAAGCAATGTTAAGGATAGGCACTAACTTCAGTAATGAACTGTGACCTTAATTGCCCGTTAAAATGAGATATTTCTATTGATGGAAAGTTTATTTCAAGTTGGTAGTTTTCTGGGAACCTTTAAGTTATATTAATTTCTAGAAGTCCGTACATATTATTGTTAAATCCTAACAATTATTTGAAATTGTTATTTGCTTTGATAGTGTATTATGCGTACAAAACTAAAAAATTAACGAGGATCATTAAAGATTTCTTTATTACAGTTATATGTATTATTTTCAATCCCTAAATATCACCTATTGAATGTAAAGAAACATATTCTGCTCAATTTTTAAACAAATTTATGCATTCAGGAAACAGGAGTCTTCATGCTGAAAATAATATGCATAAACGGATCAGAGTTTTAATCTGCTCTTCTATTTACTAAATATGAATCATGGTAGTCTTAATAGTAATCGGTTGATTGTTAAAAACTGTAAACCGAACCCTTTTATAGCCAAAGTAAGTATTGACCCTGCTAAAACGGTTATGATACCGAGAGTTGACTTGGTTCTAACCATCATCAATTTTTTTAATGTGAGATTTTGTCCATCAAACTTGCTTTTAACAACTATTTGTACTTATTTTAAATAAAAAACTTTTATTTTTGATTTTATAGTTTAATTCTTCCTTATGGTGACAATTTTTATTTTTGATTTTTTCGGTAAATCGATTTCGACTTGCGTCTTCCTCAGTACCTTGTTAACTATTTGTATGTACATTTGTATATGTTAGCCTAAAAACGTCTAGATCACCTATTTGAGTGTATAAAAACCATTCACGATGTGTTCTGAACGCGTTACATACAATGAGGGGTCTAAAAATTTGGGAGCAATGTATAATGTTTACTATGGATACTATTAATCTCAAAATTCGATCAAGAGATCTAAAAACAAACCGTTTTATAATAATGCCAGAAGGAAAACAATGTTAGTTTAATAAAAAAGGAGTATTTCAGTGGATGGCGGCACTTGGACAAATTTAAAATTTAATTAATGAAGTAAAATAAAAACTTACCGTCCAGTGGTTGTTGGAGCTCTAACTAACTTAACAGCAAATAAAAATTGTATCGCACATACTAATAAACAACATAAATTTAATGATAATGATAAAGCACACAGTGCTAATGTAACATCATAAACGATTGCATAATCTTCAGGTGATGTTGGCCCAGGTGGTAATGGTGGCGGTTCACGACCACCCGGTGATATTTTCAATAAGAAAATTAACGATAATAAAGCAAGTAATAAAGAAACTGAAATAACAAAAAATTAAATATTTATTAGTTGAAATATAATTATATATAATCGTGTGCACAATACCAATGACATACCTAAACATAATAATCCTAAACTTGTTAAAGCTTCTCGTGCACCGAGTCTATCTCTATTGCTATTATTTTTATTTAACGATGATATCGATGTGAGCGGCGTTGTATTCAATACCGATGACATTCGCGGGCCACCATTTGCATGAATTTTAGGTGGCCCAGGTCCTGGTGTCGATAATGTTGAAATATTTAAGGGTTGTGCGGATCTATTAAGACCCCGCGATGGACGATTTGTACCAGACGCGGGGCCTGGTGGCATATGTTTTAGCATGGACAGAAAACTCTGTCAATAATAAAATTCCGTTTCACTTTTTTCATGTTTTATCTTTCCCCTCCTCTTCTGCAATCGCGTCGTTATCGTCACTGATGTCGGCTTGATCGTCTCTATGCGTTTTCTTATTTATACTTTTCCTTTCAAAATTTTCACTACACGACTCGTTATTGGTTGTGTTGAACAGCATTTAATTTATTTTGTTTCCCATTTAAATCTAATTATGATTTCTTATCTTAATATTTCATGGTTCACAAATTTTATTATTTCATTTGATGTTCGAATGTATGTTTATCGTTTTATGTAACCTGGAAAATATAAAATAAATAAATGATTAAATTTTAAGAGAAACTTTTTATCGAACCTAAAAGATAATTTATATAAAAAATCAAATTAAAAATAAATATAATTATACATTGGATTCGTCTTTTTTTTATTTATCTTATCTTGATATAAATATTTCATTCACTGAAAGTTGAAACAATTTAGCACGCTGACGCTTTTTAAAATAGATTATTCTAAATCACAGTAAATTTAACTATCTAAAGAGTTTAGTTTACAATATACAATATAAATAATCGCGTTTTAAAAACATGATTACGAGTAAATTGGGTCTGGGTTATAAGAATTATTGAACTTATCATATAAAACTCTTTTCTTATTTGGAGAAATGTTAGAAATAATGTGTCAAAATGAAAATGTTTGTCAAAATATTAGAGTATCTAGATTTCAAACGATAGTGAAATAAAATCTATATAAGTAAGTAATTTCCAAAGCCGTCTAATAGATGTCCCTGTCGCAAAATAAAACTTTCGTAATTGTAAAATGCATTGAGGTTTGAGTATAAACTAATGAAAATAGGGAATCGAAACAGAAAATCAAATCATGGAATTTGTTTTTTTAACAAAAATAATAATAAACAGAATTTCTGAGAAAAAAAAACTATAAAAGTGAACAGACGTAAAACAATGTAAAACAAAATTTAAATTGCTGTCAAAAATACGTTGAAACTAATATTTTTATTTTTATAAATTGATTTGGTTTGTGTAAATAGAAATTCTATGTTTTGTATAATGAATAAACATGATAGTGAATATTACGCACGCTATCACGATTATAATCGAAAACGGATAAGTGCACAAAATCGAGTGCGTCTGCAAAATTCTTAAGTCCGAGATGAAATAAATGCACGCAGGCGACCACGGCGGATCGAAAATAAAAACTTGAACTGGAATACTAGACAGCAAAATAATATTTTCTTTAAATCTGTGGTACGCGGCACCAATGATTATTTTATTAACCCCGAATCTTATTACATTGATGATTTATGTAATAAATGCCTCTATCGTGACGCAGATTTTTTTAAATTTGAAAATAAAAATAGATTTATAAGCAGTATATTCGACAATTTAATAATGCAAGATATGCCGAGAGGCGTAAATTCATTTAAAATATATGGAGACGTACTCGTATATCCTAGTTTTTCAGAAAATATTCCGATCGATTTATCATTTTTGCACCATGGGCCCACGTGGCATTGAGTGCGGAACCTCAGTAGGTTCCAACCGTTTAAAAAAAAAAAATCATTAAATGCCGATAATTACCAAACACGTGATTTAAGTTTATCTTACGCCGGATTGTTTATGTATGACACCGACACAGCTGTAAATATTCGCATGAACAACCCGGCCAACAAAATCTTCTATACTAACAAGTCTGACTGATTTTTTTACTGACATATACTACTTTGATTTTGCCTCTTTAAGGTTGTATTGGTGAAAAAATATATTTATATACAGATTGTTGTTGTTTCTAATGTATTAAAATTATTCCAGCAGTATTTAGTTTACGACTACGCACGCATAGAAACGAATAGGTTAAATTTTATCCGGTCAAATCAGAAAGCGATACGTGTAGCATCTTATAAAGGTCTCTTAGACTATGTAAATAACATAGGTCGTGATAATAGTGCACGTGTCGGCAATATATATATTCTACCTTCTTCGTGTGTTGGCGGCTGTTTCATGTCAAAATTGTATCAGGACAACAGGCGATGGTAGGAAATTCGGTCGTTCTAAGTTGTTTATTAGATTCGGTATAGCCCTTCATGGAAAGTAATCAAATCCGAACTACAACAACTTCAAAACCCATCTGGTCGTCCAGATAAGGTAACCCGCGTTTTCAATCTAAATTAAAAGAATTTTAAATGACATATCAAAGAAGCACATTTTCGGAACTGTTGTCTGTTATGTTTATATAATCGAGCATTAAAAACGTGGACTTCCTCATGCTCACTGTTTGTTTACAATGAGCAAATCAAATAAGTTTAAAACATGATGCTGACAGAATAATTTCTGCTGGGATACCTTCAAAGACTGAAAATTTAGCTCTGCAAGAAATAATTCTCAAACACAACATACATGGTCCATGTGGAAATCCCAATTGTGTTTGTATGGTGGACAGAAAATTTTCTAAACAGTTTCCTAAAATATTTTGCACTGAAACTGACCTATCTATCATGGATATAGTTATCCAAAATGCAAACGGCGCCCTCCACAAAGCTCTGAGACTCTGCCACCATCACGCTCAAATATACGAATTGATAATCGGTTTATAGTTCCCCCTACAATCCATTTTTGATCTTAAAATATAACGCGCATATTAATGTGGAGTTGTGATCTTAATATATCCATAAATATATCACAAAAATACATGATTGCGCTCGAAGTCAGGTGGATGATGTTAATAACTCTCACGATGGTTCAATATGACGAAATTACTCAATTTCTAAATTGTCGCTATATAAGTTCGCAAGAAAGAGCTTGGCAGCTTCAAGAGTGGCAAAACTGTTTATTAGAAGCGTTACCCGGTTCATTGAGATCATTATTTGTAACAATATTGTGTCACTGTAATCCTGCAAACCCATTGGAACATTTCAATAATTTTAAAAATTATATGATGGAAGATTTTCTTCACCAGAGTAGCACCGAGGACAGTGCCTTTTCTAGCGGCGTTTATTGCTTAAAAGATCAATGTGAGGTATCAGGTCTCGATTTGTTTACCTTAGTACCAATTTCCGTTCCTGTAAAGGGCTATTCCTTTAAATTTTTTATTTACATAAGTCAATTCCAATTGACGTCGAGTTTAAATTTCTTTTACTGAATAAAATAAATACACTTAAAATAAATTAAATTAAATATGCACATACAAAACTGGTTCAATTCAGCGAATTTATCGTAGATTTGCCCCCGTAGGTACCGCACGCCATTAGTCTTCTTATATTGACTAAAAATAATTTTAATTAATTTTTTGAATATCTGACGGCTTTCAATGTTTGGATGACCGTCATCGTTCATCGACCTTTTAGAACCGCTTTTTAAATCAACTTCGTCACGACACCGTACATAGGCTAAAATTGGGTGTATTATGTAGTCCGCGTTAAAGAGATTTT
Organism: Tipula unca; assembly: GCA_951394425.1. Classification (NCBI taxonomy): domain Eukaryota; kingdom Metazoa; phylum Arthropoda; class Insecta; order Diptera; family Tipulidae; genus Tipula; species Tipula unca. The sequence goes on from OX596380.1 coordinate 102,287,817, forward strand.
ATTTGATTCGATTGAAAAAGCTCATTAACCTTTCCTAATATTCAAGTTCACATATTATCTCATTATTCTAATGCTTTAACTTTTTGTATAGGAAAATATGATATTTAAATATTTGAAGACGTTCCAACCAAGCAACAAACAATTCTGCAATTCATATAGACAATTCTTTCATCAGTTATAAAATCAGTCCCTGATTTACAACCAAATCTATCCCTCATCAGATATAAATCTTTATTTTATTTGATCTTTAACACAATATTTTATCAATCAGAAATCGAACCGACAGTGATCACGTGTTAGGTGTATAATACTATGCATAAAAAGGTTATTATTGTATATTGTATGTACCAGTAATGTCCACTACTCCTGCACTAATTTCATAAACATTGAAATTCGGTATTTCAAGCTAGAAAAATTATCGAAATTCAATCGTACATCCATAATTATCAAAATTTAATAAAACAAATTGAAATTTTCGATTTGTTCACGCAAAATTATACGAAATTATAAGAAAATCGGATTTTACAAAATTTTTAAAGATCGAATTAAAATTTAATTTATTTCTTTTCTCTATTTACATAAATATTTCAAAATATCCAAAAATATAAAAATTTTTAAATTTGTTAAATTTTATCATTTTAAAATATTTTAAGTTGAAACCAATTTTTAAAAGTTAAATTTAGTATTTAAATCTTGAATTATGTAAAACAGATAAGTAAAATATCATTTCCAATTTAATAAATTATACAGCGAAATTTGATTTTAAAAATTTGGCAATTTTAAATTTTAGAACCGTGGCGAATACATAAAAATTCACTATGAAATACATGATTACATAAAATTTCAATATTCAATAACTACATCCTTCCTAAAAATCCAATTCGATTTTTTATATGACAAGTCGCTTTAAATTTAACATTTTAGTATGTTACAAAAACCATGATTATACATTTAATGGTCGAGATACTTTTTTTGGCCACATATTATGACTGGGATACGACAAAGCGATAATGTAACCCTAATATTGATTGTAATTTTGTCTAGCTTAATTGTATTCGTCTGTACTATTACATGCAACAAATGTAATGCAGAGACTTTTGCAGAGTTTTTCAAGCTGAACTTATCGCGATAATGGAAGTCATGGACTGGTTGAAGTATAATGTAATATCTACGAGGGATATTCGCATTTTTACGGACAGCTTAGCTGCTATTAAAATGCTACAATCATACTCCCTGACGTCGAAGGTACAGAACTGCTTGGCATCTTTAAATGAGATGGCTGATCTGTTCAACATTCGCATGACGTGGGTGCCAGGGCTCTTCAATATCGCACGGAATGTAAAGGCAGATGAGCTGGCCCGCAAGGCTAGAGCCACAGCAAGAGCACAGCACGCCTAATAAGCCAAAGCAGGCGGGATATAAAGATACCGCTTGCTTCATGTAAACTGCTGCTTCAGGAAGAAACCATAAAAGAAACGAACGTCAGATGGTCTAACGACAGGTTCGCGTATAATAACCAGGCAGATCTGGCCTAGACTTGACCGGTCCAGATCAGGCCAACTGATATCGCTTCAACGGCACCATATTGATATAGTCGTGGGAGCTATAACGAGACATTGTCTCATTGGGATACACGCGAGCTGACTGGGTGTCCCTGCCCATGATTTCTGCCGCAGCTATGGTGATGACGAGGAGAAGGAAAGTGCGCTCCATCTGCTCTGCACCTGTGCTAGTCTAGCGTACAGCAGAACAAAATTTATGGGAACTTCCGCTTTGAACGACCTCACGTATCTTAGTAAGATCGAGATCCGGGACTTTAAACACTTCTTGGTAAGCTCAGGATGGTTTAACGAGTGAAGAGGAGGCAGCTCGAATGTGGTATATCTACAAACCAATGTTGCGTCTATGCTAGTCCTTTAGGACGGCCACCCTTACCTAACCTAACCTAAACTGCGCTTAAAGAAATATGTTTAAAGGCAGTTTATGGCAGTTTAAAAAATAGAATATGTATCACTATTTACACAAGCATCTAATTATTTTTCTAGGTTTTACTTAAACCAGATAAACAAATCGGACAACAAAATTGAAATAAGGTGCCTTGCCTTGGTAAACTTACAACAAAAATTAGGTTGTATAAAGCAAAATATAATTTAGCTAAAGCAAAACATGTTTTAGCTTTAGCTAAAGCAAATCAGTATTTTACCAATGCTACCACCTTCCGCATGGAGTAGTTTTTTATAAAGTTACAGTCAAGCATATAATTTGTTTGTTTTATGTTTTCATTTAAAAGCGATCTTTGTGAACATTAATTAATAAGCGTGCTTTATAGTATTAAATTGTCCACACATAAAACAAAAATATTTGTTGCTTTGGAACAAATTTATATGAGCTAAACCACTAAAACATTTTTTACCAAACACCTATTATTTGTTACCTACAGCGTAAAATGACACTTTGGCTCGCGGAGGTAAACCACAACAACTAAGATATATTGGTACATTAAAGTTGCACACACTAATTTTTCTACGACCATCATTAATAACATATAAAATTATGTATGTTCTACTGACTATACTCCTACGAGTAATGAAATTGCTTTTTCCATACATATTTTTCAAAATTTCATATACAGTGGGTGTTTCAGAGAAAAAAAAATCGTATGAGAGGGATTAATCAAATTTGCATAGCCTTTGAGCTACAGGATCTTAACAAAATTAAGTTCAGAGAAAAAGTGTACACAAATATTAAATTATAATTTTTAAATATTTAACGGAATATAACCAACTTAGACTTATTAATTTAAGGTATAACTGGTTGTATTGTGTTTTTATTCGTTTGAGAGTTATGAATTTACGATGCTTTAAGATCAAAAAGAAAACTATATATTTTCTTCAACTTTTGGAACAAAGAACAATATTAACGACTGGCTTGTGATTTAAGCATATGTAAATATAGCTATATTGTAAATTAACTGCTTGATGTTGATACTAAAATTTAATAAGGCTTTTTAAGAAGGCCGGAATTAAACTTCTGTATAAGCGCTCTTCGCCAGTTACTAATGCATATTAAAAGCAAATAAGAGCATTTAATTTATTAAATAATAAAAATCTATTCGTACCTACTACCTACCCACTTTTTTATTCGACCATCATTATATGTTTTAAATTTAACCGTCCTTATTTTTTAACATCCATTGTTTTTGCTTCCGTTCAACAGAAACAGGATATGTAAAAGTATACATACACTCAATAAAAAATCAAATTACTTAAATTACAGAACATAATAAGATTATTGGCCTTTTGCTTACATTTTCTGTATAAATCGTGTAGAAATAATATCTTTTCAAAATAATCATTCAACTATAACCATTCATTGATTTTTTTTGCTTTGATTCTGAAACATTTGTTGTAAGTAAATTGCATATTATTGTTGACTAATTTTTTATTTGTACGCATTCCAATATTATGTTATGGTAACAGGAAAGTTAAAGAATTTTCCAGCACAAATCATTCTAATGGATGGTACAGTTACATTACTTAATGTGTAAGTGAAAATATTTAATAGTTGATTTAAAACATTCAAGGATACAAATATCATACGTATTCTACTGTAACTAATCAATTGATCATGTTACATAAAACTTTTGATAAATGCATAGGAAATTGTATAGTCATGTTCCGATAACTGATCTTTTATAAGTTTTATGTCATGACGCAGAGTAGAAATTTAACTGTTAGTACTATTAATACTGCGAGAGTACGAATGTCTCAAATACTCAATTAAAGTTGAAGATCAGTTAGTTGAATTAATTAAATTCTTCGTTTGAAGATTCATTCATATTTTTTAACGGTTATAATTATAACTGAATTTTAAAGTCTAATAAGTAATAACACTATCATTTTTCATTAATAAACAACTTGTTGTTCAAAGTGATAACCAAAATGTATAAAACATAATTATTTCACATAATTACACGGTTATTCTTCAAAAACTATTATAATATATCTAATTAGTAAATAATTTAAGCTTAAAAATAATTACATATTATCCATAAATATTTTTACACATTAACAGTAACACATTATTTTACAAATAAAAATAAACCAAAGGTGAACTAAAAAATGTTAAATTAAACATTTTTAATTTAATTTCTAAATTCAAACTGTTTTAGTTATTAATTTTTTGTTTTTAAATTTATTTAATTTATTTTAATGTAATGAAATTTAATTGAATGTTAGCGAATGTTAAAGAAAATTTTTAATAAATACAATAATTAAAAACAACCGGAAATAGTCATTATACACTATACACATGTCATACGAATATACATCAATTAAACTACTACAGCTTCTTTATATAATTAAAAACATGAAAAATGTAATAAATAATTAAAATAAATTGGTTTTTTTGTGTTGGTTAAATTATGTATATACATATTATTTATCACAACATAAATACATTTTTTGTAAAATATCATATTTGAAAAGAAATGCTACGGTCCGTATAAATAGTAATAATGTATTAATTAATTATCACACACTTAACAGATGCAAGATATGTAATATTCAAAACCGTTTATTAATATTTATCTTAATTTAAATTGTATTGTAAAATTCGTAATTATAAAAATGTATAATTAAAAATACCAATGAAAACAAAAATGTTCAGTAGATTCTCCAGAGAGTTGTTGACAGGATTGAGGCAGACGGTTTTACGGTTTCTTAACAGCCTTCGGCGAAACAAAGACTTTTTTTTTATTTTAATAAAATGAATAGAAATAAATTGCAACCTTTAAAAGAATAATAATTTAGTTCCCGGTAATATTGTATTAATCTATGTAGTATTCTGAAGAACGTACTCTCATTTCACCACTTAGTTATACCTAAATTAAAATTTTTTTTTTTTTTGTGTTTAGATCACGCAATTAGCATATCTACCTAAATTCAATACTACAGGTGAAAAATTTTTTGCTAGCACCAAGTAAATATAATGTTATAACTACACGCCTTTAGAATTACGGAAATACTAGATCATTTTTATAATAGAGAGAGATCAAGACAAGATCCGTGTGCACCAGAGCCGTATTGACTTCAGTTAATTAGCTGAACACTACAAAACTCACTTTAACCTATCTTATCAAACTTGCTTAAATTATTCCTAGTATTATGTGTTAGGTCAGAGCCATCTATAAACTACTGAACCATAAAGAAGAAAATTGAGAAACTAATCAAGTTAAGAAGTTTAGTCAACAACAATATGATCAAATTGAATTGAAACAAAATAAAAAATGAATACAATAAACTATTTCAATATTCGCCATTAGATGAAAGTAAATCTCTATTAGACTATTCAAAAAAGTCTAGACACCGGTTGCGCCGCAGTGTGATAAACCACACTTGAAAAATGAATTGAAGCAACGATTACGTAAGGCAATGGTGAGGATGATAGTATTGATCCGACCAGTTACAATTCGATGCATCAACCATTTCGGCGGACCCAGCAGAAGAGACGAAGAGGATGAAGGCAATAAGTGGTGGAGGATGTGCCAGTGCAAACTAGAAATTTTGATATAGCGGTGTTAATGGATACTATTAAATAAAAAATTAAATAGTTAAATCAGGAAATTGATCAGTCATCTGATAAATTAATTCAGAAAATTGAGCAGTGGGTTCTAGAACGGGAACAAATAATATACAAGGGATTTCAGGAGATGCGTACTGCAGGGAAATGTGAATAAGAAGCAATAAGTGATTCAATAGATTGAACAGAAATCACAAACAGGTATTTATGAATTGGAGCAGAAAGTTCTCGAAGGAAACGGAAAAGTGCAAAATTTGGCCCAGAAAGTTGTTGATGATAACGGAAAAATGCAGAATTGGGAAGAGAATGTTTTAGTTTTCGCGAAGAAGCTTCTACATGGAAAGTTTTAGTAAAATGTGCTCAATGATAATCAAGTATTGCAAATAGAGTCTCGTGAGTTGGAGGAAAAAGATCTAGACTGCGAGAAAGAAATTCGATACATCAAAGTACATGGAACAGCAGCGTGAGTGACTCAGGCAGTACACACGTTGGAATTTAAGCCAAGATTATTCCATGGAATAACATATTTTGCGATATTTAAAGTTAAATTTGAATCGCTTGATCCCTACTTAGTGGTTGGTACAGGGAAAATCGGTCAATCGAGTTGATAGTAGCTATTATAGGTGGAGGGCGAAAAATCAGTGGCATAAGCAGTGCGGCATGTGACATAACGGGTCACATCTTACGAGCATTTGTCCGAGAAGATCCAATTCAAAGATCATCACTTCGTATAGATAATGCAGCAAAAATCAGAGGAGTAATAGTTGAACAACGGGAAAAGTGCTATTATTGTGGAATAGAGTAAATAAGTTAAATAAATGAATTAGTGTTTTGTAAAATAATTCGGAATTATATAAAATAGTGCTATTTAAAAGTAAATTGGTTGTTTAATTCACAATCCACTTAATAACAATATAATGTTTAGAGTGTGAACTGTGGAGGCTTCATGCCGCGTATGTTGTACTACCGAAGTATCTAGGATATTCATGAATTGATTGAAATGTACTAATCGTGACCAACATTAGGGTATAAATATGGACAAAATTGAATCGGTAACTTAGTTATGGTTTAGAAGCGAGTTGATGGAGGAGGATTACTGTTATATAATCTAATTTGGTTGTTTTAATCATAAGGCAGAAATTGTAACAATAATTAAATATAAATGGTTTTGAAACACTCTATAACTTATAAAAAACTGTTGTTATATATTTTTTGGCAAAAAAAATTAAAGAACTAAATCTAATGGATATCCTTCTTTAATATAAGAGACATCTATGGCTCGATTTATATAAAGAATAAAAGCTAAAACCAAAACTGAATTACAATAACACAGTGTCTGTTTTAATTAAAAATGTGAATACTTCTAATTAGTTGGAACCTAAATCAATGTTAATATAGTTTTATGATTCAATATGTTATGTAATAAATTTAGCGTACTTTTATATTTGCACGATCATTTTGCTTTCACAGTTCTGATTGTTATCTATTGATATATTTTTATTATTATTATTAAAATTGGATGAAACCAACGAGGTTTCCGCACTCAATGCCACAAAGGCCACTCTGGATTCTATTCTATAATTCAAAAGAGCTGCTTTCGCAAACTGGATAAGTTTAGACCAAGGCAGAGAGGACAACTGATCTTAATTTAAAGACCTAAAGTTGAATACTTGAGCCCGAACAGAACTGAAAATTGAACAGCTTCTCACGAAATGAAGGCGGTCTTTAAAACGGCCATGTCCCGTAACTGGTAATGTTTTTAAAAATAGAGCATACTTCGTTGACCTCAAATATGGTGCCTTAATGAAGTACTTCGCCTTACGACAGCTAGAAGTCTTAAACCATTGAAAACTTAGGTTTTTCAGAGCGTAGTCTTTTATAGTTTTTATCCCGTAGTGGAAAGATAATGAAACCGCTGGTTCAGGACTAATTAAAGTTAATTGGGTAACAACTTTGGCTAAACTGATCGGGTACCCATATGACCGTAATTTTATTGATAGAATAAAGAAGGTTCATGAAATGTTTGCAATCCTTGATGAGTTTGGAAATAGTCAAGAGATTTATTAAAGAGTTAAGTGCAGCTTTACTATCTGTACATAGAAAAATACTTCTGTCCTTAACAGCAAAATTCAAAGCCGCAATAACACTATATGTCCGTGCTATTAATTCCGCCAAAATCTTCTATATTAACAAGTCTGACTAATCCAAAATTTAAAGAGACAAACTGTCTCTTTTTCATTGTATTGCACACGTCGCACAATAAAAATTTAAAATGAAACTACTAATACCAATGTATTATATTTTGTTTTTTTCACAAAGGAATATGAAAAAAAATAAAAAATTCATTAGAAACAACAACAATCTGTATATAAATATATTTTTTCACCAATACAACCTTAAAGAGGCAAAATCAAAGTGGTATGTCAGTAAAAAAATCAGTCAGACTTGTTAGTATAGAAGATTTTGATTCCGCCCAAAACAGTGCAATCAAGGACAGTAGATTCCTGCACGGAGGTTCGAACGAGAGTTATCAGAAAAGAAGACTATGGACTCATCGAACTTGTTGCGAAAATCTTTCGAAGGATAAGTCACCGACAAAAAATTGGAGAAGTGGAATTCGAGTAGTAATCTGTCATTAACCCAAATGGATTTCTGGTAAACATGAAGAATAAGTTTTAAGAATTTATCTATGTACGACAATAGAACCGAAAACATTCCACGCCTCAAAGCACCTCAGGCGACTTGCTGCAGAACAGTAACTGAAAGACAATATCCTGGGGCTTAAATCCCAGGAATTACCGAAAGCTCTTCGACATTGCCAAAATATGGCAGTCGCTTTTGAAGTTTGTAGTCCAGGTGATTCTTCCAAGAAAGTTTACTATTCAAGAAAACACCAAAGTGTTGTTCCTCCGGACACTCACATTCTGGTCTATAGAACAAAAGAAAATTCGCAGGCAACACATTGCTATAATTTGTGATCCGATCATTCGCTGATTATAATAACATTAAGCAAAAATGCCAAACAATATTAACCAACTAAACGTTGAACAAATAAAAGAATTAATTGGGAGCGAGTTACGAATCAAATCGTCCAGAATTGCCAAATGGATATTCCTCTCAGCACACTATTGTGGATATAGCAAGTGAAGATTGAAAAAAAAAACTGAAAGAAGCGGCAAAAAAATTGGAACACCTAGCATCGCAGTATTTCTCAAAAACTAGGTAAAATCCCTCATAATATCCAGTAACTTATAAGAAAGCTTACTTAAAGCTATCAGAGTAGACGATAAACGATTCGATTTTAAAACCAATCAATGTAAAGTATAAACAATTATTATCGGCAAATTGTTAAGTGTGTTCAACGCGAATATCGGATCGAGGCGGAGGCATACCATCATCTTGAATATTTACCTACTACTTATTGCAAAGCAATAATAGTACCAACATTTTCTGATGATGCAATGATCTAGGCGTATCACAAAAATCCTCAAACTACAATGTTCTAACATATATTGGTTAACTGCAAGGAAATCAAAATTTGAACCGGACAGTAAGGTCCTACTGTATACAAAGCGATAGTGATATATTTGTAGCACTAATACACACGATGAAGTTAGCATTAAAACGGTTAAAGCGATATCCAGAGAATACAGCCGTTTCTCGAAACTAGAGACACATAACAATGATCATAACTGCTGACATATAGATAATGATAAATGAATTTATAAATTAAATTTAGACGTGTACTAAACTAAACAAAAATCGTTCTATCCTGCCCAACTTTTAAGATGTGTTGCGTCAAACCTCCGTATAGTTCTTAGAGGACAGATCTAGTCACTAGCTGTTAACATTAGATAATATTATTGTTAATCATTTTTATAAGGCTGCTGTAACAGTATTACAAATATTATAATTATATAACTAATAGTAAACAACATCCCAAAATTTATCTCTATATCGACGGGAAAAATCTAAAAAATGTGTTCTTGTTATATAAATAACATGTGTCACTATATCGTGATTGAACATCAAGATTTCGAAAACGTATGCACGAGTACATACATACAAACATATATCTTTTAATTTATGTAGATATTTTACTAAATTTATCTATTTATTTATAGGACTGCATTATGATCATTTCGAAATACAAAATAACCAGTTACGAGAGATTGGTGGCACAAAATGTATTTAATTCTGCAGGTATTAACACTAAGAGTTAATAAATTATGGCTTTTTCGAGAATGGGGAAAAAACAATTAAAAGAAATTTGTGAGTTATAAATTTGTGTACAATTTTTTTGGGGTGCAAGCAAACATGCAGATGCAAACGCATTTATAACGCATAACATTAATTAAATTTAAAAGGAAAACAATTCTCTATAAATAACACAAATCACAATAGTAATTATAATTATCCGATAGAATTTCTTTAGTTCGAATATAATCGTACAAGTAAATTTATTTTGTAGTCTATCGTATTGCTCGGCTCGCATCTACTAAATATTACAAAAACAGCTGTTTCCATTTCAATAATATTTACATTTTAAAATAAATTATACACATTTTCATGATTTATAACCATATAGTGAAGAAAATTGTTTTTCTGGTATAGATTGAGATAACTTTAGATGAAAATCGACTCATTATTATTCATTGTTTCCATCAATGAATTCATTTTTTATGTGTTTTGGTGTAACTGCTATTCTGCTATAGATTGTTTATACGCCAGTCAACAGTTTGTTAATTTTATTAGATTTTCTATAGTTGTTGTTTTCTTTTTCGTATATCTCTACATACATATGTATATTATGTATTATTGTCGGTTCATTGATTGCATTTATGTATTGTTGTCTTCAGATGTTCGTTTCAAATGATAGTTGAATGTTTACCATATGATAAAATATTAGCCCTCTTGTATGAAAAAGAAATTAGAGCACGTGTCGGTAAATATCCTTTTCCAGTGGCAGACTGGCAGGTGTTATACTCATATATTATGTGTTATATATACGATATTATTATAAGTGTACATATTTAAAAACAAATATAGGATTACATAAGTCGGCTTCAGTATAATATTGACATACCAACTCTTGATAAATCCTCTAGTATAGACAGGAATCGCCAAAATGCAGATTGCACCCCTAAAATTTATTTACGCATGGCTAACTGCACTATAAATATTCGGTTACCTTAATTTAAACAGGTGCTATTTTGTTATCATTATTATAAGTATAAATACATATGAGGTAGGTATGTATAATACGTAAGTTAGGGTAGTCCATAAACAGCAAAATACATAATAATAATTTATGATGCCGCTTTAAATATGTTCAAGTAAAACGTTTGTATTTGAGCAGTTTTAGTTTAACTGTCATTATACTCCAGACAAATAGGAAATTTTTATATTTTTAAGGTCAACGGTTTTCATCTTATTTTTACAATATCATATAAATATTATAATAATGCACAGTTAAACATTTTCAATTCGATTTTAGTTATATAACTTCACAATGTGCATTATAAGTTATAAGCTTCTTATCAATTAAATTACAAAAAATTTTGCGTCGCAAAAAACGATGTAACATATACATCGTTTGAATTGCAATGCAATTTTCAATTGTTATTTTACTTTAACGGTCATATTTTTATAATTTGCATTTTATATAAAATAAAGTAAAAAATTAATGTAATTACTCGTATTAACATTTTTTACTTTATCATACTCAAGGATATAAAGCATTGTAATCGAAAAAAATGGTTTCTGAGATTTTGTTTTTTCCACATGCCTTGATGTGCTCAGAATAAGCATTACAATGTCATGTAATCTAAATAGTACATGATTGCGTAGGTCCGTCCGTAGCTGATTTAATATACGTAGATAGAATTAAAAATATTTGTTTTTGTATGAAAAATTGATGACAGTTGTAATTCATTTTGTTTTGACTTAAAAAGTGTTTTACAAAATCAATTTAATATAAAACACAGATTTTAAGTCAGAAACATAATTTTTTTCAATTCGTTTTTAATCTATAAACATTCAACCTTTGATCAAGTTCATAGTTCATTCGACCATAGAACTTAAGAATATGGTTCATTCGAAAATAGAACATAGCATTAAAAATAGTTCTTCAAGTTCCTTTTGAAGCAGTCCTTTGTAAGATGAAAGTCAAAGTTTTCTTCAGCGATGTTGAATGATTTTGCAAATTTATTGATTGGGCAATTTTCACCATAGTTGAGTGGCGTACTATCTCCAAAAATCGATGGTTTCGCAGCGAGTTGATTGGAACATGGATAGCTGTATTTTCCAATATGCAAGGTGAATCAATATGACCAAGAAGTATGTTACCGATGAAAGCTGAGTCTAAAAATAAACGACTATTTTCCAAAGTGCAAATTTTATACTCTAAACATCTTGTCATGTATGGTGGTAGGCTGGCTATATTCTCATAAAGCGGTAAGCTACTATCATAGTCCCAGTCAGTTTTCTTTTGAATGCTTTCAATCCTTTTGATGTGGTTAGCATAATAAGGGTTCCAAATTAGTGATGGATGCGTATTCAACTTGGGATCTTACTCGTACATACGCAAAATATAGTGAAAATAAAGTTGACATATTTGTAAATTTTCAAGTCCAACGCATAACAAAACCAAACATAGAATTTGCTTTAGCACAGCATTTGTCAATGTGGTTGTTAAAACTCATATTTTCAGCGAATGTGAATCCTAGATCGATTATTTCTTTAACTCTTTGCAGTTCCGTATTATTAACGCTAGACCTTTAACCAAAGTTAATCGGTTGTCTCTTGCGATGAAAAGACATTACTTTGCATTTGTCAATATTCAACAGCAAAGAATCTTTGTGGGACCATTCCATTTTTGTGTCATGTACATCTTTAATTGTATGATAAATTATTATATCATCTGCGAACATGAGGAAATTTGAGTATTTTATGACTTCAGTTATAACATTTATGAAAACGAGAAAAATATGGGAACCCTGAGGAACTCCTGACGTTACTTTGATTACTTTAGATTTTTCGCTTCCAATTGGCACATATTGTACACGACTAAACAAATATGAGTTGAACCATTTAATGAAGTTGGATGCAAAGCCAAAGTTGCAAAGACTTTCTAGAGCCTTGTGATGGCAGATGGATTCAAATGCTTTACTAAAATCAGTAAACACTATGTCTACTTGGTTACGGTTTTAAATTTCATTAATAACTTTGTTAGTAAATTCAACACGGTTAGTAGATGTATATCTTCTAGGCATACCCATGCTGATTGAGTGATTATGTTGAGCTAGGATTCCTTTAAAGCTGTTGTATACAACCAGTTCGAATAATTTTGCTATGGTTGAAGTGGTTGATATCCCTCTATAACAAGTGATGTCTTCTCTTTTACCCGATTTAAATATAGGTGTAACTTTAGATATTTTCCATGTATCAGGGAATATTCCGGATGTTAACGAGAGGTCGTATATATTGCGTAATGATTATACTAAAATATTAGCATATTTTTAAATATAGACGTTGGTATATTATCCGGCCCACATCCGTCACCAAACTGATTAAGTGCATATAAAATATCCTCATCACTAATAACCGGTAAACTGATAAGTACATTATTATTTATACGGTTGATTGAGTGGTAAACCAATTACTGTTTTTAGGTTTGTATACATATTGAAATAAATCCGCAAACATGCCAGCAATTTTTTTCGGATCTGATGTTTTAATATCGTTCAAATACATATTAGTTGAATAACCATCAATTACTCGTTTGGATCTAAAGTATTTCCAGAATTGTTTAGGGTTGGTTGTAATGCTTCGTTGTACATCTGCAATATATGAGAGGTGCTGTTCCTTGAACTATGTATCAAATTCTTCATTAGATTGGAGAAACGCAGTCCTATATCCGATTCTAAACCACTTTTAATCATCTTGACATAGGCTTTAGATTTACGGTTCTTCGCAGATTAATCAGATGGTCGCCAAACTAAGGAGGATGAATATTAGATTTTTTCCGGCACATTTTGTAATAAAATTTGGTAGAATTTGTTAGCATCTTGATTTACATCATTAGTGTTTAAAGCAGCGTCCCATAGTATAGCTTCTAAGTACTGCTGAAGTGCAGTGTGGTTTTTTTTTAAAATTATATGTGGTATTTATATGATGCCCGGATGTTGTAGACTTAATTTCATTTGAATCAAAAACTATTTCCTTAGATTTGTGGTTAACATCATTAACAACAAATGGATTGAGTGATTCTGTCACTTTAAATATTTCTGCATCATTTGTGAAGAATAAATCTATTCTTCCAAGGGCATTATGACTATGTTGTTGATTTGCTTTAGGTTAAAACCAAGCATATCATCAAGAAAGACATATTCCGATTCTGATGTGATATTGCATGGTAGAAAGGAATCCATATCGTAATCATAATTCCACATTACATTTGGAAGATTAAAGTCACCTAGCACTAAGACTAAGTCATTTGGTTTTGTGAGATTAATTAATTCGTCCACTGCATCACTGCATCTGATATATATTTCACTACACGAACTCGGTGGTATGTAGGCTGTATAAATAAACAGATTCGTCTGATTTATTTTGATTTTTACACACACATGCTCGATAGATGATGGAGTTAAATTTATAGCTGGAAACCACTGAGTGTACACCGCCTCCTGATTTTTTTTCACTTGTTGATGATGAACAATCACATCTAAAAACAGCGTAATTATTTCCAAAGTATTTCTTACTGTTAATGTTAGGATTCAATGAGCTTTCACCAATTACATAAATTAAATAATTAGTTTTTAGAACAAAATTGAAAAGCTTATATTAAAGTTTTTAAAATTTTCCCAATTAATTGCCAAATTATGGTCAAATAAGCACAGTCCAGAAATACTTTTGGTTATAAGAAAATTGAATCAGGTCAGGTATTTTTCCTGGGTCAGTTGGCCAATATGTTGGTTTTCCAGTTGAAATGGATTCACATCCATTTTCTTCAATGGCAATCAGTAATTCTTTTCCTTTAGTTGTAGTTAATCTAGAATCCCAGTGAGTATTCTTCGCATTTAAGTCACCACCTATTATGAACCTTTTTCCCACAAGCTTGAAGAACTCTGAGTATTGTTTGTTTTAATAGAATGTTTTGGTGGGCAATAATAGGAAAGTTGTTGGTTTTTATATACATGAACAAATGTTAGTTATCTGAACGATTTGGCATTTTAATAACTAGGTAGCACTTATAGCCTTCCTAAACTCGAATTCTTTTTACCATGGAGTGGGGTGTGTAAAATTTTATGGCACGGTCATAGTTAAAGTTCCCGGATTATTTTTAATGAAAGTTATAACCTTTTTGTCTAATTTTTCTGCGAGCTGTTCTATACTGTTACACCGTTATAAAGAGGGCACCAGTCTATATAACGCTATATATCGTTGTTTTGACGCTGACGTAGATTCATGTTATTTGAGCACGATTAGTTTTAAATTCAGCTCTTTTTGAAAAGAGATTAGAATGCATTAACGGACAATCTATAAAATTATCACCAACAACGCATTGTTCCTAAAGAAATTTAATCACGCTTTAGTTTAGAACTAATTGACAAAACCACTCTAGAAATTGTCTACATTATCAACGTTGTCTACGTTGTTGACGTTATCTACGGGTTGTTGACACGTCAATGTAGAAAATAATACATGACGCGTAAACGCTCATCTCTGTAACCAACGCCTTAGCTTTTCAATCACGTTCTGCTCATGTTATCATTAATTTAAGAACTGTATTTAAGTAACATACGATATTTAAGTAACATTATAGATAAAACTTCTATAAAACATATTTTTATTTATGCATTTGAGTATAGGAAAATAAATTTTCTCTACTTGAATAGATTTTAAGGCTTTTAATTCCGCAACATTTTTGCCACCTTCGATTATTTTTTCGCATTTGCGCCTGGGTGACGGACACGCATTGTACCCGCCTTCCGCCGGCCCTGTTCCGATATACCGACAACGGAAACAACCTTCATCGGAACTTTTGCTGAAGATACTGTAGTATTGGCATCAAGCGAATCGCAGAACCAAGCAGTTGAATACTTACAACAGGCACTCGATAAAATCAGCCATTAGACCAGGGATTGGAAATTAAAGCTGAACGAGCTGAAATCAATCCATGTAATATATGCGTTGGGGCACTAAAATCGCAAATTCCATACATTTATCAATGGGGTACAAATTCCACAAGCTGAACCTGCTAAATATCTCAGATTGTATCTCGATTCAAGTTTGAACTGGAAACTCCATCTTAGACAAAAAGCTGAACAAATTAAAATAAACGTGGAATATACCGGCTGATAGGAAAACATTCTAAGCTTAGCCTGT
The DNA here is from genome assembly GCA_951394425.1 of Tipula unca. Taxonomy (NCBI): domain Eukaryota; kingdom Metazoa; phylum Arthropoda; class Insecta; order Diptera; family Tipulidae; genus Tipula; species Tipula unca. Next base: position 102,303,789 of record OX596380.1, read on the forward strand.
ACTCTAAACGCCTTATCTACGAATCGATTATTAAACCAATTTGAACGTACGGTATCCAACTCTGGGGCTGTACTAAACAAATAATCATTCAACATATTCAACACAAATTTCTACGAGCAATTAGGAATACTTACCGCTATGTAGCCAACGAAGAATTACATCATGACCTAAATGTTAAATGGATTGATGAAATGAGCCAAGAATTTGCCATAAAATGTGACAGAACACAAGAACTAAGACGCCTTAAAAGAATTAAACCGCATGAGCTAGTCATCTCGTAATAATTGAAGATTCCTTGTTAGAAGCAAAATAGTGATTCATTGTAAGCCCGTACTCGTTCCACTAATTTGTTACAAATAAGTGCGTATCATCATTAGTAATAAGGTATCATGTGATAAGATTGTACACATATTATAAAAATGCACACATTTAGGCAAATCCATACATGAAAATATTTGTTCAAATAAAAAAATATATAAATAAAATAGTACACATTATTAGTAATAGATGACATTTCACTGAGTTATCACATCGTTGAATTTCACTTGGACGCAGTATCAAATGTTTTTGTTTTGGTCTTTGGAGAATGTGATACCGGGTTCTAATCCCAACAGCGGCATGCGAAACAAAAGAGATTTTTAATCATATGTTTATCGATGGTGAGAATGATTATACCTATCATTGGTAGAGTGCGGAACTCAAAGGTTGAGTATCCAAAATGGGGCTAACCAATGTGCAGATAGTAAAAAAAACGTGACATGTATTTAATTATTAATTCATGACCCAAACTGTAAAACAAATATTACCAAATAGTATTAAGCTAAACCCAAACCAAAGTCCTTAGGCCAAATAGAGAGTAAATAGACAATTAATGTTCATTAACCTCCATAACCATCGTTTAATAAACCCCTACATATAGAGTTGGCTATGTGGTGATTGTTATGTCGATGTACTTATTAAATGTTAAATTTTTTACCAGCAAAATTTCGAATTTTATCTGTTCTTTATATAGAATTGCTTTCTTTATATACGGTATTCGAATCGAAAAGTTTTAATTTTAGGTTTAGGAGTAATATTATCACATGTCATATTACGTTACGCAAGATTTGTTATGACGATAATCGATCGATTCTTCATATATATACATACATATAACATAATAGTCCAATTTTGCTCAAATTATGTTCAAACGTGTTTTATCATAGATATTATATATTATACAATAATTTGAATTATGTATTTATAAAAGAGAGAAAGATTAAATTTAAATCTGAACCGAATCCTAATACTTTTACGAAATCAATTATACATCTACATAATGTTAAAGAAGTTAAACCGGTTTAAGAGAAAGGTAGAACTCTATTCATCCATAAAAATCACGAACATACCTAAATCCTATTTGACTGTACGTTTTTTGAAAGCATTCCATCGTTTTTAAGTATCATAATTTTAAAAATCATAATAAAAATCAATCTAGTGTGTAATTATTGAAACAATTAGTGAGTCTTTAAAGATTAAAAATTAATGTTTTTAGCTCGTGTCATTATAGGTTTAGAGTAAAACAAAATATGTTAATATTAACAAGTAAGTGTCAAATCCATAAAACTAAAAATGAAGGATTATTAATAATTTACATCATTTGTTCACACTCTCTAATTGAAAGTATAAGAATTGATGAACAACTAAAACCGTTTGGTTGGTCATGTCGTTAACTATTGTAGAGTGTAGAGTATTGTCTAGTCGCAGCCTGTCATTTTAGACAAAATGAGCAATGCCCACAGCATTAATTTAGTGTCCATACCGTTCATTTAATCATCACCATCCACTCAATTATTTATTTATAAAGATAAACTCATCAATCTATCGACCTCAAATACATATTAGGCTAAGTTGCGCTGTACATTTTTCACATGTATTTTGCATATAAAATTCGGAATCATATAAAATTTACAATCATAAAATAAATTTGTAACCATTAATTAAGAGAGCATGTGTGTCAAGTTATCCCAGGATTACATCCCAGAAAAATTAAAAATATTCATCTGGTAATACTATTCTCGTCCCATCCCAGGATTTTAAAAATTATCCCAAAATTTGATATCATCATTGTAAAAATTTGCAAACGACGTGTTAGCTTATATATTCTTATCGTAAGAAGTAATGGGCACAATAGGCTTAGAAATTCATATGAATATGGCCCCATACATAAAATTAGGAGTTTAACTAGTAGTTCTCGAGAACCATGATTGGCAGAAAAAGTTTCCTTTGTTTTCGACGTGACATAATGTCCACTTGGTGTGATAAATCGTTGACACCAGCCGTATGTTGTAATTGGTGCAATGGGCGCTTATGTATATGGCCCCATAAAAGAAATACGGATGTTAATTAATGGGTACAAAATATTAAACCATAAGGCTGGTGTTCAAAAATTAAAATACGTATTTCTTATATGGGGCCATATACATATGAGCCCATTGCGCCAATTACAACACACGGCAGGTGTTCAACGATTTATCACAGCAATTGGACATCATGTCAAGTCGAAAACATAGAAATTTTTTTCCGGCACTAATGGTTCTCGAGAACCATTAATTAAATTCCGTATTTCTTATATGGGGCCATTTTTAAGTGTTGCCATATCATTTTATCCGAAAACCTGTCGATTTAGCAAACAAATCCTGTATTTTGAGTAAAACAACTGTCGATATGAGATTTAAAAAAAAAACTGACAAAATGTATACAACTCATGTAGAAACGTATTCTCCACATATGGTTGAAAATTTGGAATATTGTTAAAAATTTGAGAAATTGAAATGGTTTGTTTTCTAATTACATTGGCCGGAGCTATATAAGTTCAACTGATTTTAGAAACTCATTATTAAAGTCACATTTATTTAGAAATGTGCTTCAAAAAACGATATAAAAATGTAACCAACATCTTCAAGTGCAGCCGAAACTTTTGCTCCTAAATAAATATTATTTGAATTTTTAATAAATGGATTTGTTTTGAGATGGGAAACAAATTTTTTTTCAATTTTCCAATAAAACAGTTGAAAATTGTTAAATACAACGAGATATTTCTGTTTGCATAATGTAGACATGTCTCCTCGATTTGAAATAATCGATTAAATTTATTAATCAGGCCTAAAATATATTTAAAAAATTATAAAAACAGTTCGCATCGGGGATTATTTAAAGTTTCGATAAATTTTTGCGATAAATGCTGCTTCTGGATATTTTCGTGTATAAAGAATAATTTACGAATATCCAATTGGCTCAATAGTTGGTTCACTGTTACTTTTAATAGAAGCTACCGGGTTTGGGCGGAAGCATTTTACGAGTTCAAAATAGCTTAAAACTGTGCAATTGGATTATTTTGAATAACTGAACAATATACAAAAACATTTTACGGACTACATAGGCTTAACAAAATGAACTTTTGATCATCATTACATTTCATTCTGTACAAAATTCAATTTTATATTTCCGAAAATGGTTTGGAATAACCCAAAATAACTTAAATGAAACATAATTTTAACAACTGATGCAGTTTCGAAAAAACTGGAATTTCAACAAAATCACTAAAAACTGTGATTTACAGGAAAAACTGTCGATATGGCAACACTGCCGGGCGGGGGCATCATATACACATGAGCCCATTGCACCAATTACAACATACGGCTGATGTTCAACGATTTATCACAGCAAGTGGACATCATGTCAAGTCGAAAACATAGGAAAGTTTTCCCGGCACTCATGGTTCTCGAGAACCATTAATAAAAATCCGTATTTCTTATATGGGGCTTATATTATATTATATCATAATTACAACATACGGCTGGTACTCAACGATTTATCACAGCAAGTGGAGATCGTTTCAAGTCGAAAACAAGGGAAACTTTTTCCGGCGCTCATGGTTCTCGGGAACCATAATTAAAATCCGTATTTCCTTTATGGAGCCATATACATATGAGCCCATTGCGTCAGTTACAACATACGGTTGCTGTTCAACGATTTATCACAGCAAGTGGGCATTATGTCAAGTCGAAAACAAATGAAACTTTTTCTGGTAATCATGGTTCTCGAGAACCAGTAGTTAAACTCCTAATTTTATGTATGGGGCCATATTCACATGATTGCTGCCTATTGTACCAATTACTTCTTACGACTAGAATATATAAACTAACACGTCGTTTGCAAATTTATAGAATGATGCAATCAAATGTTGGGATGTTTTTTAAAATCCTGGGATGGGACGAGAATAGTATTACCAGATGAATATTTTAAATTTTCCTGGGATGGAATCCTAGGATAACTTCACACACTTAAAAGAGCACGAAATAGATTGCGAGTTATATCCCGATCTCGGTGTATTGTTTATTTCATTCTGCTCTTGATACACAGTATTTACTATATTGAGCTGTATAAATAATTATACACACGTGCAAGTAAAGTGGGCAACTATGAAAAATCACATGCTATAGAAGAAATTATTGTTTTTTTTATACAATACAAAGAGAATAGAGCTAGTCAACTCGTTTACTCATTCAGTACGGGTTTTTCAGAAGAGCTAAGACAATCTTCCTTAGTCTTTCGAAAACAGATGTAATATGCCTAGGAAACCCAATAGCATATATAACTTTCATGAAGAAAATTAATAAGAGTTTGGCAAGAATATGCTGGATCCGCCCAATCAATTATGTTTAGATTCTTTGAATTCAGGTTGTTTTTATTTCTTGTGCCTCAACTGATGCGGAAAAATACAATAATATGTTCCAAGCCAAGCAAACATTACTAACACATTTCGAGCGAATGGCACACTGTTTAATTTATAAATACATGAATTTAGTTTTTAATTATACTTATCTAAATATCTAAATAGCCAAATGACTTGACTACAAACGAACCATTTCACTTGACAATTAGTGTATCAGTTGTATAACCACAAAACTGGTGGAGTTTAATTTAAATATCATCTGATTAAAATTTTACTCTCAAAATTATTGTCCACAAATAAAAATTATATGAATTATATTCTCCTTAAACTAACATTATTATACTTAAGTCATATAAACTAGAGCAAACTCAATAGATCGCTTAAGCTAAACTATTTAATCCAAACCTCCATAATACGGATTCCAAGCTTCATTACCATGGTAATAAATATCAAACGTAAATAATTTAGGCTTGCGAATTTAAAATTGCGCTGATGCAGGGAAATTTTTTGTGTCTTTTACTTGGTGAGTGCTTGGAAAGGTCGACTAAAATTTGGTAGCGAGAATTTTTTTATATTTTTTATTATTACATATTTATAAATGTTAGGGGGGAGCAAGCTATGTTTTATGTATTTCTCGGTGTAACTTTAATTTATAATTTTTTTTACTGTTTAATAACTCATCTTGTCCTGTGTTTCTAAATTGCTCTTTAAATAAATGTTTAAATTAAATTATATTATTTTATTTATTTAGTGATTTATTCCAAAAAAGGATGTTAAAAATAACAAAATTAAAAAACCCTAAGTATTAGTGAATGTCGAGTGTTGTAATTCTATAGCAGTAGACCCACGAGGGTTATTAGGGTTATGATATTATATTCAATTCTATTAAAGTCTCACAAATTCTAGAATGACAGTATATTGCAGAAGACGATAGCCTTCATGTAAATTTTTAAAGTTATCTGATACTTATGCTTTTATTTTATATTATCTAGTTTGTAAGTTAATGTAATGTAAAAATGAAAGGTAATTTATCTAAATACAGCATCTGAACTTAACACGAATCAAGTAAATTGGTTCAAATAATTATTTTAGTCCAAAATGCTCTAGTTCAAGAGATCAAAAATTCTAAATAATTTATTCATAACATTTTAAAAAGTTCCAACGGACCGAATTATTTAATTTTTGATTCCCAAAAAAACTTAAACCTTAAAAAATGAATTTAACCGGAAACAATCATAAAAATAATTGTATTTAGATTTACATATTTTTGTTTTTTTATGATAAAATACATTTAAATTAAATTACAGTGTTTATCCAAAAAAAAAAATGTTAGTTTTATTATAATTTAATTTACTCTTTATTTACCATATTGTAAGTAGAAAGGAAACTGTATACGAAATTAATCTTTTCTACAAAATCATAACATTATACATACATAGTTATTCGAGAAAAGAATATTACATACATACACAGCAGTTGGTTTTCGTGGTCTATTGTTTGTTTTAGTAAATTACTATGTACATAATATTTATGTACTATTATTTTATTTCAATTTTTTGGAAATTAATGAATGAATAAAAATGTAAACGATGATAATCGCACCTACATTTTACAAACTAATCTAAAAGATTATCTAGGCATTTTCTAACTTTCACGAATCATATTAAGTGGCCTATAATTTATGACTTTAAAATGAAGCATGCATATTAAAATTCCATAACAGCATTTTAGAATTACTATAGAAATCTGCTTTCGAGGCCAGGATTTACGATAACTTTTAGTATAAAAATAGGGTGAAGTATACGAAACATTACAAAATATTTGTATGTGTTAGACAATTTATATTGCTATACAAAAAAACATTATAACAGTTTTATATAGATATAGTAACACATAAAGTTTAAAATGATAACACAATGTCAAGGTTGAAATGTCGACCCATAACTATATAGTAACCGTATATGGATTACTCATAAATATTTGCCAAACAACATGTTTGCGCGACTCGTCGTCCACTGGTTGCTTCCTTATTGAAATTTATAAAATTCTCATCACTAAAAAGGTGTTATTTTGCGTTTGTTGATCAATAACAGATAATCGTAGAGATGACTAACGAACTCTGAGTATGCCATCATGTTGTACATACATTACTTGATTATTTGTGCCAAACAAAAAATTGCACGACCCGGCAAACACTGCTTTCTTGAATTTTCAAAACTCATCATGGTTAACCTCATCAATAATTTATTTTAAATAAATTCAATTGTAGGTGCAGTCATTTCACTTAATCACAATCACAACTTAAACATATTGATTTCAAATGTCAATTAGAAAAAATCAATTTTTACTGTTGAGCATTTTTGAAAATTCAAGAAGCCAGTGTTCCTCGGGTCACGCACACATTTGATTACGCATAAATAATCATGTGATGTATGTATAACATGATGGCATACTGTGCGTACGCGAGCAATCTCTATAGGATTATCGATTATTGGCAATCAAACGCAAAATTGTACATTTTTAGTATTAATTATTTTTGAAATTTCAAGAAATCAGTATTTGGCGAGTTGCACAAAAATTTAGTTTGGCACAAATAATCATGTAATATGAATGTATAACATGATTGTATACGTTCGGGCGCCATCTCTACGATTATCTGTTTTTGGCCCACAAACATCATTTTTGTTAGTGTTGAGATTTTCTGAAAATTTAAGAACAGTGTTCGACGAGTTTGGTTTAGCACAAACGAGTACTTTTGAAAATTCAAGAAATCAGTGTTCGATGGGTGTGCGTCCTAACATTTGACACAAGTAATCATGTAATGTAAATTGTACTATACATATATTCGGTGTAAGTAAGATGCTGTCAGGTTTATCGTTACCAATATTATGCAATTCAAATTTTTTGTCATTAACTTCACACCAGCGAAATAGCCACGTTTTATACATATTTAGACTTAAATTTCAGGGATAATAATAATAACCTTTTTTAAAGGCCATTACTGGCCCCTTACAGAATCAATAGTTTGGCTTAAACAGTTTCGATCTTGAGCTTGGTTTTCATACTATCTTGTAGCGACCTTTGCGCCTACCATATGGTGGATCTTCTTTCAGAGATTGCTGCAAAATTCTTTCCGGGTCCACACGCAGAACGTGACTGAACCAGCCTACTCGATGAAATCTTAATTAATGTACAATATCGCGGATTTTCTTCAGAAATTTAAGTAGAGTAATAACATTTTTTTTAATTGCGCCTATATAAGTGTGGAGGGAAAACACTTATTAAAAAATAACACAGGTGGCAACCTAATAAAAACACATAATTTACATATTTTGTTTTGGGTCTTGTATTTAAATTAAATTAAATTTTTATTGTTTTGAAAAAAATCATAAATTCTGTAACACTGTATTTCAAAGAAATATTTTATAGAAATAATTGTATTATAAAATATAATAATAAACAAAAATATTCTCACCCGTCGAGAATCGAAATCAAAACATCGAGCAGTCGCAGTCTAATATCTAAGCTGCATTAGATAAAGCAAAATGATAGTAAAATATTTACAGTTGTATACACATGTGTAACTTGTATAATAATATAATTATAGATCCATATACATATGTACTATGCAGAGACAACTATTTAATGAGTCACCGATACTAATATTTCAAATTGCTTATTTCAATTCTGACTGAACAAACTAAATAAATAATTTGTTGATATAGTTTTTAATTATGTCCCTCTCGAAAGAAAAATTTAAACAATAAATTATATTTCCTTATGTTATTTATACAAACTGAGAGGAAACCCTATATCAGACTTATATACAAATGTGTTTTGAATACTATATATAAATTCAATATAAAAACACAAAAAATGAAAAATTTATAGGTTAAACCACATAGCACACATATAATTCGATCGTTTTTTTTTATATATTTAATATACATATGTACATAAGAAACTGCATTTTTTCTTTAACACTACAAAAAATATATTATCTTTGACTCCAAAACTGGTTCGCGTTCGCGCGTATTTATTATTATATTCTTCTCTTATATAAAACTTTCTTGTTTTATCACGTTTTCTTCTTACTTGTATTTAGAACATGATACGTATAATTATAAAAATACTTATATGTATGTATATATGTATGTATAATATATACCTATTCAAAACTGAATTAGGGTACCTCTACCTGTAAAAGTGTAAAGCAAAATGAAAAATAAATTGGCGCGAAAAATGCAGTTGATTATATGCGAAACAAGCAAGAACAAATTGTTTGTGAATAATTTATAAGTGCTTGCTTATGAATAATGGTATTTCAAAAAATTACAATATTAATTCAAATTGAATAGTTATATTAGTTATTGAACAATTCTTTTGTGACTGTACGAAGTACGAGTATAATAAGGCACTGTAGTTCTTTTGTTTTGTTACATTGTTAATATTGAATACATGTTGCGTGTTGGTACATGGTCAATTTTATTTTAAAATATGCTAATCTCATAAATATAAAGTAATCAATCAACAGTTATATGGCCTATAGAAATTACCAATTACTCTTATTAAAAATGTATTATCTTAAGTGCTAAAAGATTTATTGTATTATGGTAATTAGATTTGGAAATTGTTAGTTGTTATTGTTATTAAACTATAGTTTATATAATAATATGTACATTTTAAATACCCAAGGAAAAATCCTTCAAGTTGGTCTACTTACAGTTTTCGGTATGTTATTTTGACTAGGTATCCATATTTCTGATTAGAAGTAATCTGCAATTAAAGAGAAAACTATTATTTAGTTTACCATTTAAATAGAGTTCACAAAATATTTATTAGCCTAGTTTGACTTGATCATTTCGTAAAATGTAATGGGATTTGATCTATACTACAATTACTCCTAAATATATTCATTTGAACAATTAATGCTGGAAACTGATGCGCAAAATTTCAAATGAATTACAATTGCTCAATTATTTGACTTTTATTCCATACAAAACGTGATTAAGATGTCATTTTATTTTGATTTATTTAAAAACAAAAATTATTTTAAAAATTATTATTTTATAATAACAAAGTGTACTTGATTTGCTTTCTTTTATGTAGTGCAGAGAGATGTCCAGAATTTCTGCATGCAGAACTGCAAATTAACACACAAGTGCAGAATTATTTGACATGTATCCATGCAAAACGTGGTTGAGTTATGTTACATTATATTTGTCATACAACTTTGATTTATTTTTCCAAAATTACTTTGAAAATAATAAATAAATAATAAAGTGAAAAAGTGTACTACATTTGCTTTCAGAACACATTTACACATTTAATTCCATATAAACAAGTATGTATTAATTTCCCTGCATGCATAATTTTGCACGTTTGTTTCCAGCATTACAAGCTGGTTATTTAAATAGACCCAGTAAAAAATCTGGGTAACGTTGAAATTAAACTAATCTTTCAACTTACTTTAAACGTACTAATATTTACGTAGGGTAGAAAGAGTAAACTTCCCGGTAAGAAAAATATCGTGGAAAAAATTATTTCATTATTGCTTTGAACGTAGTATGCGGTATTTTATTATTTATTTTTAAATTATATTTTGTACTATTACAATTTAGTATTTACAAGTACGGCGTAGGTACATACGGTAAATAGTTAATTTAATTGTTTTATTAAATTGGTTAATTTAAAATAAAGTGCAGTATTTAATTATATAATTATAAGCATAATATAGTACATATATAGGTGGACTAATTTAAAAAAATTAAAGTTGTTTGCCAAAATATTCAAATAGAATCCTAAAACAAACAATTCGGTATATATAATTGACATTTTAGGCGGTTAGTAACCACCAAATTGGAAAATATAAAAAATCGTTCAAGTTTATTAATAATGATTTAAGAGTTGTCGAGTTACTAGTACATACATATATACATATAATTAATTTATTTACTTTAAAAATAATCAATAGCCTCGGTGCGACATTCGGAATTTAGTGAATTTCCAGAAATAAATAATACCCAATCGGAAATTATTAATTGTGAAAGTACCCTCAATAGGATTGAGAAACGAGAGGTATCATGGACAACATCAAAAGGTGCGTTTCTTTATTCAACAATTTTCGAGTTCTAATACATTATAAGAATTTTCTCGTTTATTCAGTAAAATATAAACGATTTTAATTTTTTATCGATAAATATAATATTTAATGTTAATCTACATACATATTTTAAATAAATTTAATTGTTTATCGATACATATAATATACATATATCAATGTTAAATTACATATTTTAAATTACTATTACCGAAATAAAATAAAATTTAACGATATTTTTTGATGTACTCGATAAAAATAATTTCCCCTCTTCGAGTTCGTGTCCTATGATTTTATCGAGTACATAAAATTACTCAAGGTATAAAAGACGCTAACGAAAAATTGGATTATAACGAAGAACTAACTAGACAAAGTTCTATTTAAACATTGGGAAAATACTGGGAATTAAAAAATGAATTATAACTAAATAACCATAATTTATTTAGATGTTATGTATTAAACAATTCATTTTTTTGAGAATTATTGTCAAATATGTAATACGTAGTAAAGTTAAAAACAATGAGGAATATTAGTTCAGCAATATTTTCTTTTAAAATTTCCCCTCTTTTCTAGTTCGTTTACTATGATTTTCTCGAAGACATGAAGAGAACATTGTTTTACTGAGTACACTGAAAAATAAAGTAGGTATAATTTTATTTTATTTAAATATTTATTTAAAGTTAAACTTGAATTTATTTCGATAATAGTGATTTAAAATATGTATTATATTTATCGATAAAAAATTTAAATCATTTAGATTTTTCTGGATAATCGAAAAAAATCTTATCCAGTACAGTATGCGAACTCGAACATTGTTGAAGAAAAAACACGATTATGGTAGCAGAATGCAGAAATTAGTATTGTGAAATTTTGTTTCGAATATGATAATCATTGATTGGCTATCTAATTGTCTCATCAAATCGGAATTTGGAGGATTTTATTCCCAGTGAATATGTACAGGTACAATACAACATATGTATGTATATGCTTAAAATTTTGGATGTTCTTCAAGTTGAATGTTCTTTGCGTTCCATTGAAGGTCCGTAATAAGATCGTTTTTAATTAATTAAACTAAAGGAACAGCTCCTTACGAGAGATGGCTCCTTACATTTGACAGAAGAATCATGCGTATGATTTACGGCCCAAAACGCGAAATAGGTGTCACATACCGAGCCATGTACAATATCGAGACCAGAGATCTGATGACGATCCTCCATATTGTACATGAAATTAGATCGCAGCGAGTACGCTGGCTCGGTTACGTTCTGCGTGCTGATCCGGAACGAATTGTGCAGCGATCTCTGAAAGGAGAGCCACCATATTGTATAGGCGCAGAGGTCGTTGCAGGCGACGAAGGCTCCACGATGTAGAGAACGACTTGGCCTCTTCAGATTGTCTTAGACCGTATGAACACCATGCTCAGGATCAAAACCGTTGGAGCCAAATAGTTGACTCAGTAAGGGGCCAGTATGGCCTTTAAAAACTGATTATTATTAAGGAACAGCTCGAGATCAAAATCAATCGAGAATCAGTAATAGCGCCATATATCAGTTATATAAGTTTACTTATTTGCCTATTTCGTGCCGAAAATGACTTGCAACATTTTTACCACTGGCGCCGTTAGTTTTGTGATTTTATATTTTATGACAATTTTTTGTACATATTTATTTCTAAACAAAATCATAAACTTTTTTATTGTTTTATGTAATATAATTATACGTATATGTATATATATAGGTATATATATCAAGTTTTCTATCATATAAGAAAATGCATATAATAGTTTATTGTTTTTTATGTAATTTTACAAATACGTTTAGTTTTATCCTTCAAATTGTATGTCGATATTTTTACTACGTCAATGTTGGCTGCGCAGAAGAATAAAAAAAACAGTTCATGTTTTAAAAATATATGTGGAAGTTGGTTGCATTGCGAATTTTTTTTTTCGTTTGCGATATCGAAAGACCGATTCAGATATATCAATCACTAGAATATACCGAAGGCTGAGCGCAGCTGGCAACAAGAACATAATAGGTTACCAAAATGGAGGCCTTTTTGTTACAGTACATCCATAAGTAATGTTAATAATGTTTTGAACTTTGATGATTCACTAACAAAAAAGGAGGAAAAAGTTTCCTATAAAACACCAATACATATTACTGATATTAAATTAAGTAACAATTATGCCAATATTTGAAGTTCCTGTAGTCTATGTTGTCAAATTGCGTGTTAATATGTATACGACTTTTTCATTTGCTTAATGTGAGAGAATTTTGTTGCTGTTGGTATTTTCTTGTTTCGTGGTTGATGAAATTTGTCTGTCTGTACATTTTAGATAGATACGAGTATCTCAAAAGTATATCTCAAAGTGCTTGATGCGCCCATTATTTCTTATAATATATATAACAACTTTAATGCATACACGAACATGTTTTAATTTTTAGTATTAACATAAACAATGACAATTGTTATTGTCTATGGTATTAATATATGTAAGATAGTAACGTTTTTATTCAAACTCATCAAAATCTGATTGCTATGACAATAAATTTGTATTCAGCTTCTACTGTTCACGTTCTTTTTTCGCATTAAAAAACCTGAAATGCTATACGCGACCTGTTTATTTCTTATTTGGGTATAAATTATTTTTGGTTTTTGAGAAAAGAAAATTGATATAAAATTGATTGAAAACTGTATATTATGAAACTTTTATTTTTATGTATGATGTATGTACATATATATGTATGTATATGGCTATTCTCATATACAGATATAAAAACTATGAATATGGAGGGAAAAAATTGATTTTTTTTTCTATTCGTTATATTTATAACATCCGGATTTATTTGTTATGGAATTATTTATTTTATTTTATGTTTTTTAATAGAAGTTAATAATTTATGTAATTTTATGAATGTGTCGGACAAATTAAAGCATTGTATGTGTGCGATCATAAAAAAAGAATATAAGGTATGTTTTACTTTGTTGATGACAAAAAAATGGTTGGATATTTTCTTTCTGGTTAGATATGGTTATTAAAATATTGGTTTTATTTTTATTACCCGTTTTAACTTAAATGGTTTAAATTCAATTTACTTCTCAACTAAGATGAGAAAGCATTATTACAAGAAAGAAAGATGGATGAATCTGCTGCTATAACTATTTCTATATAAACTTATTTGCAATCAACTGTCCAAAATAACAGACTGTGTCACACCAATAAAAGTATTCATTTTGAATTTCGCGCCTGTTTTGTGGCTTGTTATCTTTGTACATTATCTAAGTTTATTTGTTATCTTTATCTAGAACTAGAAGCACGGCTGTTTAGTCATGAAACTCTATTCGATTGCTCGATCTCGACATTCTTATTGTGAGTGAATAAGTCAATATTTGGTATACGAAAATATGAAATGCTACTTGCCACTTACCTGCAAGGTAAATTTTCTGGGCGATCGACGTACGTGAAAAGAGAAACGTCTATTCTAAAAATGGTGTTTGATAGTTATTGTATTATATGTTATAATCGCCATGTTTAAGGCGTTCGTAGGAGCTTATTTTTAACAAAAGTTTCAGTTTTAACTAATTGAGTTTAATTATATATACCACCAATTCGTTTGAATTTTTGTTATGTTAAAGTTTCATTGAGAATAAAAATTAAATAAGCTCATACAAGTTCAGCTTGTCATCAGAGGTGGCTAATAAAATATTATTTGCTTTTCCCGTTATCGGTTGTTTCTTTTGTAAGATGTACATATGTATGTATTTAAGTGTGTAAAACAAAAAACACATCACACATCTTCTTACTTTACAATATTCTAGTATATTAGAGCTATATTATTTGCCATATTTGATCGAACTAACTTTAAATATAAATACCTTTCAAACTATTATTATGCTGACAAAATAATTTGTTTATTAAAAACCAATCAACTCTAAAGATGTCATTCACATTTCATCAACCACAAAGCGGTATATACATCATTTGCTTAAATTTATTAGAAAAAAAAACGCTATGTGTTAAAGGTCAACATTTTCTGAATATTCAATGAAATATTCGTTGATCACTAGTTTATGATTGAATCGCGGTATTTGTACAGAATGAAACTATACAATAACATCTATTATAAGAATATTCAATACACACGTTAATATCATACAGCAGGGAAAAGAAAATCGATCATACCAGCAGATAATCAACTTCCTACAAACATTTCTAGCACAATGACTACACCAAAGTCACTTTATTTTCTCATGCTATGCTTACGATTATTTTAATCAAAAACAAAGTACGATTAGTTTAGTTAGACTTTAGAGGACGTGAACTTTTTCTTTTATTTTATATGAATTCAAACGAAAAATTCTAACAGTCTGTAGGCAGCTCAATATATTTAAAATAAAATAAACAATAATAATCGTACATGTGTATATACATATAACACAAATAATTAGTTTTGATTTATATGTTATGCATACATACATATATGCATAATTGTATATCTATTGTGCCATATAAAAATATAATAAAATTATGTACATATTATATGTTTATTATGCCGTTGAGTCTTAATTTTTATGGATGACATTAAAATTTCTTTTTAAGCAAAAAAAAATTAATATAAATTAAAATATGTATATTAGTTAGAAGATAAACTACAATATATATTGTATTTCTTTAGACAAAAATCTCTGAAAACAAATCCAAAAAATTAAAAAAAAAAAAAATTAAAAGGTTATTTACCTTTTTCAAAATGTATATGTTGTATACCATGAAATATATATATATTTATATATACATATATATGAACTTAACTTAAACAACATAATATGTATGTACATAAATATGAAAGAGCCCAAAAGTTGAAAAGAAAAACATTATATAAAAAAATGAAATGATCTTAAGATCTTGTATAACTGTCTAGCATGCATTTGAGAATAGTGGTGAATAGTGGTATGTTCTCTACGGTTTTTTCAAAATTCAATTCGTGTGAAAATTTGAGATGTAAATAGGAAATAGCTCGAAGTAAAATAATGTGTCTGCTATCTCTCTATATATGTATATATATATATATTATATATATATATATATATATATATATATATATATATATATATATATATATATATATATATATATATATATATATATATATATATTATATATATATATATATATATATATATATATATATATATATATATATATATATATATATACATATATACATAGGACATATTATTATACGTATATAATTAATTATAAATTGAGCAACCTCGCCGAACGATCACACAATACTTAATAGTATAAAAACCGCAACAATAATCAAGATCGCATTTATTTAATCAAAAATAAAACAACTCTCTGCTTATAATGACAACAGAAATTCATCAATTAATTTACATATTTAAATACTATTAATTTAAGGTTATCACAAAAAGTTGTTTTGGATATATACAGTGTAGCTATATAAAAACAGGCTCTGTAACTGGTATATAATCATAATAGTAAAGTATGATAGATGAGTAAATTACATGTACATATATACATAAGTGTGCATGCATAAAAGGTTTAGGATGGATTATTATAAATATTCAAGGAAATAATATTGTATACGATATAATATAGTCCAATGGTCAGAAATTCTTTTAAATATTTCAGACATTTTGTAAACAATATAAATGTAACACCTACGTAAATATAAATAAATATAAGAAGAAAATTTCACTAGTTGAAGTGTTCAGGCGTGGGGTTTGTTATTGGGACAAATAGTAATTTATGTATTTAGTTTAAGATCGATGAATGATTTTTATATAACCGATAATATATTGTAGGTAGATTATAAGTATATATTACTTAGATTACACTATAAGTGTATTATTTAAATTTAAAAAGGTTTTTCTCGAAATAAGTGTCCAAATTGTAGAATTGTATTACTTGTACCAATAAAAATTGTGAAAAATCTTAATTACTCGATTTTTTATCAAAATATAATCCTCAACTACGGGATTCTGCGAAAACCATTTTGAAATTAACAATTTTAATTCTTAGGTTGATCTAGATTTTAGATTAATTTAATATGTTTAATGAACGCTTAAAAATATAAGAAACTCCAGAGAGTTATATACTGCTATTCAAAGATAAATATCAAAATATCGATTAGTTTCAATAAGAAAACTACGCGTTTCTCGCGAACGGCGCGTGTAATAACATAACATTATTACTGTATTACATTTTAATAAAATTGTAATAAATGATGGGTTAGGTTTCGTTCTGATCAGCAGAATTGCTGAATTGTATTTTTTAATTATTTCATAGCATTGGTAGAGCAAGTTCCTCCCAAAATGCAGTTAGGCCTAATCGATATAAAAAGTTTTCTTCAATTGCAATTTAAACATGTTGATTTATTCAAATATTTTGAATAATGCTGTTCTACATTAGTATGTTTGATACCACCTATATTTGTGCGAATGTTTTCTCAATTATTAAGATTAATAAGACCAAATACTGAGTAAATTTAAAACAAGAAAATCACAATAATATTTATGTAACTTGCTTCAATTTCATTGAAGTCAAATGTGAATGAGCTCATATCAAAAATAAAATCTCAACCTTCACAGCAACCACCTTCAACTTCAAAAATCCGATAGAAACTGATACAAATACAGATAGTTTTAATCTTTTTTTAAATAATAAAAATTTATTTTGTGAAAAATCTGAGAATTTTTAAAGAAGTTTGAGAATAATTCCCAAAGCTTGCTGTATACGGAAAACTAACAAAAGCTTATAAACATTGTAACTATTTAAATATAAGGCCCACTATCAAAAGTATGACCATAATTGGTATAAAATAATTTCACCAAACATTGTATGATTAATCCACACCAATATACATACCAAATTATAACACATGTTCCCATTACTGTCGATTTTTTTTCGTCAAAAACCAGATTTATATAATATTCATACATACGTATATATGTACATCATACATGTACATTTGTACATAAGATTTTCGATTATTGTTTTCTTCTCTTCCAAATTCAATCTTAATTATTATTTCATTAAAAATGTATACCAAGTACAATATTACCAAGGCATTCCAAAGCTAAGAAATTTTTGTCTTCACATATAAAGTTCATAAAGCAATCAAATGTCAAATTTTATTTTATTTTTGTTTTGTTTAATTTTAATGAAAATTGTTTATTTATGTTTTTATATGAATTAATATATAAATACACTATGGTTACGTAAGCGTATTTTAATTTGAGATATATCTTTAAATAAATGATTCATAATAAACTTATTTAATGTTGATTTTAAAAATTATTTTAGTTAAAAAAATGGTTTATACGATTATTAGTATTTCTCTTTTTTGGCTATACGTACCAACAATATCATACATACATATGTACATAAGAATGTGATTTATAAAATACGAATCATCCGCGATTAAAATCGGAACTTTTGTTTTCGAATATTTTGTGGTTGCAATAATTAATTGAAAGTTGTTTGACATATAAATACCAGAAGCGTGTTGTTTTATTCAAAGTATTTCTTGAGAATATTTGCTTATCCATAAGCTTAAAGAATTGATTATTTTGATTACTGGTGTGGTGCTGTTTGGATGCTCTTGGATATACAACTTAAATTATATAATGGTATACATTTAATTCTTAGGTTTTATTTAAATAATATTATATACCAGTGGTGGTTTTCGGCCCTAGACAACATTTCATGCGAGGCCCTTTTTAGTTTGCAAGGTACGATTATTTAGAAATATTTAGCGAAAAACTTACATATTTAATCACTTGTCCCTCAGATGGCATTCTGAGTTGCCACCCGTTATAACAAATAGTTATGAAATAGTAGGTGGAGTTTGTCAAGTGAAAATGTCAAAAAATAGACGTTATAATTGTATTTTACTGTCTTTCATAAAAGGTAAACAATATGAAAATGAAAAGTTTTTCCCAAATGTTGATTACAAATAAAAATTAGGTCAAACAAGAATAATTTATGAAGACAAATTTGATTCAAAATAGATGAAGATAAAGATGAGGACGTTCTATTTATTTTATAATAGCCAATAATAAAAAGTAAAAAAAATTGATTAGAAATCCGCCGTAAATAATAAATTAAAAAATAAAAATATACATTCATTATTGATTTATATTATGAAATAAGAACAACACCATAAACCTCTAATTTTAATTATTGCATTTTCTTAAAAAATAATATATATCATCAAACATTGCCTAAATGATTTTATTCAGGTACATACAGGTACGCTCCGCCATATCGGCAAGGTGGGCGGCATTAAATTAGGGCCAACACAATTTGGCCATGGAAGAAAAAGTTATAAAAGCATAAATGCATCTACATCAAATAAATATTGCCCTTTGCATTGTCTAGCACTTATGCAAGACAATTTTGCGAGTGTTTTACCATAGACAAAAAAGTTTTTTCATATTTCTATTTGCACTGCGTATTAGCGAGATAAAATATTTTCAATATCATCGTTTTGTTGTTGATATTCCATAGTGTATCAATAGCACATAGTAAAACACACGAAAAATTGTCTAGCACTGTGACAAAACAATTTTTCCTGAGTGTTTAAAAATTTTGTCTTAAATATTTAAAAAGAATTAAAGAGAAAAGAACAAAGCCACAGGCATCTGCCTTGGGTGCCTATGTTTAAAACCCCCACTGAATTATATATTTCATAAATTCCAATAAAATACATTTGCATTGAAATGTGGTTCACTTTTATCATCAAAATGTTTGAATTTCTTAACTGTGTAACAGGTTTGGATGACATCCATCTGATGTTTAAAGCTATTTTTCAAATTTTATGTTGCTAACAAATGTATACATACCTAATATGACCACGTATTTCACGAGACTTTTCGTAACCGAATTCTATGCACAACCTTCGTAGATGGCCAGGAGAACAAACAATATTACACGTATTAGATGTGATCTGCAACAGGTGAGACCCGGATACGAAACCCGTATTCTTTTTAATTAAATATTATTAGTCATCGGAGAAAATCAAATTTTAGGCATGATAACCGCTACCCTATTGTCGACGACTCAATAACTTTAAATAATATTAAACAAAAAATACTCGAATTAGTTATTAGTTAAACTTAACTTAAACTTGCTATAAACATTAATAAAATAATTTATTTATAATAACTTCAGATTTTCTCAATTAGGCCAAATAATTTTTCAATTTTTTGTTTTATTGGTGAGAAAATATCTGTAGCCGCAGGAGTAAATAAAAAAATTGTAAAGAATATAACAGATGTGATATAATACGCCATTAAGCGTTTCCTAACTTCTTTGAATACAAACATTTCTGTTATTCTCCACTCACGTAAAAAATTCCTATTTTTAATTCAAAAATGTCCATTAAATTCTATTAAATTGTTAACTGACAATTTAAAGAAGGAATCAACACACTCCCAAATATATACTCAGTACTTTGAGATCAGAATCATTCGATTCTGAAAAATTAGATAAATATGTGCAACAAAAACTAAAATTGTTCAAGAAAAAAAAATTTTTTTAAAGACGCTTGGTTAGACATATAAAGGGTTTTCCTATAGGAATGATACAATTTAAAATGGTTATAATGGCAACACTTCGTATTATTTTTTTGATATTTCTTATGTCATTTATATGGTGTTTAGAAATTGTTAAATTGTTTTATCAAAATCAGTGCTCATTTGTGAATAGTGTGAGAAATTTAAGAAGAATCCATGGACGACATTATTCAGTTAATCGATTCACTATTCGTCGTACTGTAGACAAATGTGAAAGATAATTTGCTTTACACTATACAAGAGTTCCAATAATAATAATAACAGTGTTAAAGGCCATTACTGGCCCCTTACTGAATCAACAATCTGGCTCCAACGGTTTCGATCCTGAGCTTGGTCTTCATACTGTCTTAGACAATCTGAAGAGGCCAAGTCGTTCTCTACATCGTGGAGCCATCGTCGCCTGCAACGACCTCTGCGCCTACCATATGGTGGCTCTCCTTTCAGAGATCGCTGCACAATTCGTTCCGGATCAGCACGCAGAACGTGACCGAGCCAGCGTACTCGCTGAGATCTAACTTCATGTACAATATCGGGGATCTTCGTCAGATCTCTGATCTCGAAATTGTACAGAGCTCGGTATGTACCATCTATTTCGCGTTTAGGGCCGTAAATCACACGCATGATTCTTCTCTCAAATGTAAGGAGCCATCTCTCGTACTCATCCGTCAGCGCCCAACTTTCACATCCAAACATAACAACGGGCCTGATCAACGCTTTGTAAAGCTTCAGCTTCACGGCACTTGATAAGTGTTTAGATTTTAGCAGTGGCCTTAGAGGATACAAAGAACGACTGCCAGCTGCCAGCCGCACTTTAATATCCTCACCCACACTGTTATCGTGAGTGATAAGAGAGCCCAAATATTTGAACCTCCTCACTCCCTCAAACGTGTGGTGGCCACTACTAAAATCTGGTGTACCACTGTCCCTAAAACCAGAGATCAGGTATTTCGTTTTGGACTCATTGATCTGAAGTCCAACTGAAGCTGAAAACTCTACAAGCGGATCAAGTATTTCTTTCACTCCGTTGCTATTCAGTCCAATCACGCATATGTCATCTAAGAGTTCCAATAATACAAAGAAATGTATCGGTTCCACGTCGTTCTCAACAATTAAATCATTCTCAAACAACAACATGGAGAATTTTAAGAAAAGATTTGTGTTTACATCCTTACAAAATTCAACTGGTTCAAGAACTGAAGCCATTAGACCACCATAAACGTCGTTTATTTTGATGAACATTTTTATCGAAAATGGTTATGTAAACAAACAGAATTTAACACCTTGTGATTTTTTTGCTGTTGATGAAATACAGCTAAATTTAAGTGAAAAAATGATGATAAATTGGGCTCACAGAATGCAGTACGTAGTACGTATGGAGAAATCGTGGTGGTCATTTGAATGATGTTATTTTCCATACATAATGGCGTAATGTAACCTTTCAAATAAAAAAAAAATGTTGGTCTCATTTATGTGTTTTTTTTTAATTTTTAAATTGTATCATTCCTATTGAGTTGTAAACCCACGGTGCAATACCCGGACAAACACATATACTTACACCTTAAAAACACTAAACCGTGATTTTTGGTCACCATCGAGAATCGAACCCGAGACCCTCGAATAACAAAGCAAGCACGCTACTTGTTGTGGTATCGAGGGCGGCGATCCATATTAGTTTCTATAGAGTTAGCTTCAAAAAGACCTCGACTTAAACAATATTACACAGTAATTAAAGAAACAACGCAATATCCAGTTTGGCTAGGGATTCTGTTTTATTCAAATAATGACATAAATACATTGAAGATCTTACAACACGGTTCAGGTCTACTTAGTGTTTGGCTTATTCTGCTAACGGTTTAATTAATTGCCGAAATTAATAAGTGCTTATGAGCTTTACGAAGATTTTTGAAGTTTAAAAAATATATGTTTCTGTATATTAAGAAAGGAACGTTAATTATAATTTGACAAATTCTACATACGAGTGAGCTACACAGGCCGAAGAAGTGGTGAACAAGTGGATCAAATTATATCGTTTTGGATCGAGAGGAACCGGGCTCGAATCTTATTGGTTTGATGCGGAGAGCATTATGCGACACATTAACAGCAATGAGTGTTGCTGGAGAATCATTCGATTTTTTTTATTATACTCTTCTCTACATAAGTTTGGAGACAAATTAATAGAAAAATATCTACCAAGAGCAATAATACTACCGTACCGATTGAAACTATACGTATTTAATTAATTAATCTTTTGTTGTGAAGTGGAAAATTTGTAAACTAAATTAGAAATAATTTTACGCTAATAATCATTTTCATACTATACGAAATTCAGTTTCATATAAATTATGTGAAAAATTAAATATACCATATCTTAATACCACAACAACAAATAATAAAAAAGTTTTCTTCATCCTTTATCCATTCATGAATCGCGTGCACCTTTATAAAAGGAATTGTTAATTTTTAATGTTAAGACGCGAAAAATTATTTTAAGTGTGATTGATTCTTGAAATTGCTTGCTCATGCATTTAAATGATACTCGCATTTGTTTCTTTCTACTCACATATTAACATTTAAAAAAATTTTTTTAATTATTTTAACTCTGAAATTTCATTAAAAAAAATACTCATCAACTCTTTAACGTTTTTTTTTTTCATCCAACT